>JAMRYB010000001.1:2497298-3745947 GCA_024447235.1 Panagrellus sp. LJ2285 | reverse complement strand
GTTGCCGTTGCCTGTGATCACTTCACCGACTTGGTTTGATACAAAATCTTGAGTTTGCATTCTTTCCTGCCGTGATTCTTTTGTTTCTTGTTTCCCGCTGTCCTTATTTAGTGCCGGTTTGCACTTGCTTATTATTTGGGAATGTTTTGTTCCACAGGTTTTTTTTCGCATGAAAATTTACTGAGAATGTACTGACCCTGACTCACACATGCGTTTATTTTGAACACGGAAAAGAATGCCAAAGCCCTTGGCATTGGCATTCTTTTGTTTCCAAAATAGGTTATTGTTAGACACACATATCATTCCTATTGATTGCATTTTTGCACCTTAACCTAGTGTAGGAAAAAAATGTGTTTTTGGAAGGGGGTGTAATCACGTTTGACCTTTAGCGTTGGCAAATAAGTTCACACAAGCACTTATGATAACTGATTTACGTAGCTTTCCCCAAAAGTACTGTCTGCACTTGTGTAAACAACACATTTTGTAGCCTTTAACTTAGTTTTGAGCCATGCTTATCATAATCACTTTACAAAAATATGAACTTTTACTGCATCTAAATGATAACTACAATCAGTTTTGCTGCAGACCAGTTTAACTAATTTGATAAAAGTAAAACAGTTTTATGCTTTTCTTAGTGTTTGAAGAAACTACAATATTAGACTCGATTACAGTACGACGGCAAACAACTTTTGTCCAATTTTTTTAATAAAAAAGTTTGCCGAAAAACTGAACTTGTAAATTTGATAAAAAAAAAGTTCCTACCATGAATTTGAAACCGTTCCAAGTTAAGCAATCGAACACTTTCCGCCGTGCCTTGAACCCTGAATTCAACTTTAAGTTTAACTTTTGTTTGCTAAACCTACGCTTTGAAATTCAGTTTTTGAGTGCCTACAAGCTTTTTTCATCATTTTTACATCGATCTTTTCAGATGCGTCTCACCGTCGACGGCCAATCCGACGAAGTCAAGCAATTCAGTGGCGATGCTGAATGGCTTGGAAACAGTTTCGCCTATGTTGGCGGCACACTGCCACATCGTCCCTATATTCCTGCCTATGCCCAACCCTTTCGTGGCTGTATGAAGCGTATTCGCTATGAAGCTGATGCTCAACTCTTGGATGTTATCGAACTCGCGGATCAAGGCTTCGGACAATCAGTCATCCGAACCGGGGGCGATTTATCCTTTGCCTGTGAGCGTGGACGTCTTGCTCCCGCGCCCGATGTCTTGTCTTTCAACTCGGCCGCGAGTACGGTGGCCCTGCCGAAGTGGCATTCACCTTCTGGTGGGTCACTTGGGTTCCAATTCCGAACGGGTGAATCAGATGCACTGATATTGTATCATGGCCAAAAGAAGCAACACAACGCGACCCATGGCGATTACATTGCATTTGAACTGATCGACGGGCATCTGTTTCTGGTTTTGAATTTGGGTAGTGGCGCTGTGAGGCTACAAGCAACGGCAGTACGGGTTGATGATCCACGGGTTTGGCATAGTGTGACTTTGGAACGACTTGGACGCGGGGGTACTGTAGTGGTTGATCATTTGAGGACAGATTTCTCGACACCGGGGGTTTCGGCAAATCTGGACATTGAAGATCCGATTTTCATCGGTGGAATGCCGTTTTCGACTTATGAAACGGCACCTACAGTATGGTCGGCACATTTGAAGAAGGGTTTTGTCGGGTGTCTGAGGAATGTGAGGATTAACGGGATCAATGCTCAGATTTCGAAACTTTTCGTTGAGCAATCAGCGAATTCGACTTCTAAAGGTGGTAAGTCAGCCTATTTTGATGACAAAATCAAATCAAAACTTTCCAGAAATCGTTATCGGCTGTCCTGCCCTCTCCGGTTCCGACTTCTGTGCCGCTGAGCCATGTTTGAACGGCGCAACCTGCCGAAATGGCCACACTTCCTTCCATTGCGATTGTGCGCGGACCCATTTCGAAGGCCCTCGATGCAATACCGAACCCTTGGTTTTCTCCTTCGCTCGTCGGCACGGAGATGCCCCTCGAATCCGGCTTCCGAGAATGAAACAAAGCCAAGCCGAGGATATTGAAATGAAATTCCGAACTGAAGACACGAGAGCTATCCTATTAGATGGCAGTGGCCGTGAAGCTGGGGCGGATCGACTTCGATTAAGCCTTGATCGGGGCCGTCTGCAGCTACGGCTATCTATGAATGGCAGTCGACAGGCTTTTGGCTGGGGAGAGAATCTAAACGACAATCAATGGCATACTGCGCGGATTCATAGGAGAGGAAACAGTTTGAGGCTGTTCGTTGATGGGAAATGGGAGCAACAATGTGAGTTTTGACACAATTATTGCCCTTCAGAAACTTTACCGTTCCAGATAACCTCCCCGAACACCAAATAAACCTAGTCATCGATGAAATTGCCGTCGCCGAACCCATGCAAACCTATGAAGGCGATTCGGAAGAGTTCACCGAAAATGACGACTTTGATGGCGACCTAATCCGAGCCACTTTTAACGATCTCGACCTGCTCGAAGAACCCAAAAACAGACTTCTTGACCGAACTGCTTCATCCTCGGAAGAAAAACCCTCAGGACAAAGACTGAAACATCGGAAAGTCAAAAGTGCCACAGTTTGGTTCGACAGTGCCGAAGGGCATTTGAGTTTTCCCATCTTCAAGAATACAACTCAAAATGGTCTCAGATTCGGGATCAAATTTCGAACCCTCGCAGCGGATGCCATTATCGCATTACTGTGGAATCAGAAGACCGTCGGGACTGAATTGATTGCCATTCAGCTTGTTCGAGGTTTACTACGGATCACTAGGATCAGCGGCAGCCATCTGTTGACGAGTACAATCAAGGGTAGACGCTACAATGATCTAAAATGGCACAGTGTACACTTATTTGAATTGGATTTGTATGGTGGTCTTCGGTTAGCGGTGGAAAACAGAACAGCCGAGATTCGGTCAGATTCGATGACACCATTCCGGGTCCCGGGACGATTGTTCATCGGAGGATTGCCGACTGAAGTTACTTGGCCCTCAGGGGTCATGCCAACTGGCGGTTTTCGAGGGTGTATGGCAACGCTAAAGATTGGCAATGATCCGATTGACCTGTGGAGTGATGCGGAGAGTGCCGTTTTGGTTGAAAAAGGGTGCCGAGGTGAGATTTGAACTCTTTTTACAGTAAAAAGTTTATAATATAATCATTTTTTACTCATAATAGTCAATTCTGGTCACTTTTGACTAACTTCAAGTCCCCGAAATCCCCCTTCCCGCAACCCTTCCTTGCCCTTTTCCTTCATCCTCTTTCTTATAATGCCATGTGCCAACACCCAACAACCCCCCAACATTGACCGAAGCCGAGGTGTAATCAAATGTGTCGGCGGTCCCCTTCCTTTCGTACTTACTTTTCACTATTACTTGCCAACCGCGACACTTTTAGCCCCCTGTCTTTGCTTTGTGCTTCATAGAGTCTACCCCTTCTCTACCCGTCAGTCATGCCCTCAGGGGTCGCCGTCGTAGTACATAGAGTTTTATCCAACGGTCCAGTGAGCGGAGGAGACACGCACGCGCGCAACCATCACCCAAATTGCGCTCATCCGTTTTCGGACGTCCTTGGCACGATTTCAAAGCATCTCGGCCATCTCGGCACACTGACCGATGCCAAAGTTCGTATAAAACTTTTTTTCATAACAAGCATTCATGAAAGAAAAACTTTTTTAAATGGCCCCCATAAAAAGTATCTATATCTGCGGCCCTCACGTCAAAATGCCGAGACCGTTTTTATGGACTTGCTGAATAGGCATTGAAAAAATGCCGTGGAGCCCCCTTTCATCCCTCTCTGTTCGAAAAGCTTGAATCCGAATGTCCGAAAGAAGCCAGGGCAAACTTTTTTGTGGACATTGTTCAACTCAAAAATAACGCCGCAATGTTCCTCAAAAAATCGGTCCCTTGAGGGCATGAGTTCGGCTCGGCGGGGGCGCGACGACCCAATGCGCAAAGATAAGCTTGCTGAGCGGCTGTGATGGATGACACATAGCTGTCGAGGGCAACGGGCACCAACCAAGAGCCGGAAACATGACGACGATCCCGATGGCACAGATATGTTTGAAAATATGCGATAAAAAGTACACACTTTGAGGGTGACATTTTTACAATTTGTATATTAATGTTTGATCGATGGGATTAGGGGATAACTGGCGCCAGTTCCAACGACTCAGCCATGGTTGTTGTGAGATACGAATGACAAAAAAAGTGGCATTTAGCCATTAAAACAGCAAATAAACATCAAAATTATTGAAAAATGCCATTATTGCAGCCCCACCAAATCGGTGCCATCCAGAAACCTGTAAAAATCATGGCATCTGTCAGCAGTCATGGACGAATGTGCATTGTGACTGTAGCTTGACGCCGTTTGCCGGGAAGCATTGCGAGAGCCTTGGCACGACCTATGATTTCGATGGCGAAGGCGCATCTGTCTATTACGAATATCCGCCATTGCAACGGCCATCGACGGCTGAGGATTCCCTCGTTTTTGCCTTCATGACGGATCACTCCAACGGCGTCCTCGTATCCGTTCAATGCGGCGTGGAAGGCGATTTTTTGGCAGTCTATCTCGCTGGAGGGCACTTACAGGTTCGATTCAGTCTCGGTAGTGGTGTCCATCACATGAGACTCACCGACGATGTCCTCAATGATGGCAAATGGCACGTAGTAAGGCTGAAGAGGCGAGCTGCAAACTTGACGCTTGGATTGGATGATTCACTTCCGGTCAAGTACGCGCCAAAGGGTACGTTTATCCATCCATCCTTTGAAATGCCGTCAAAAGACGGCAAAAGGGTATCATTGAAAGGGCCGTGTGAAAAAACTTTTCAACAAAAAAGTTTGAATCCTTCACGTTTCGGCACTTAACCATGTGTGACTCAATCAGAAAACCGCCTTTTCAGACGGCCTCGCAACCCTCAACACTCAATGGCGCGTCGCTGTCGGTGCCGCTTTCAATGCGCTCCACTCGAAGGTGCGTCGACGTCGACGACCGCGCAATAATACTTCATCGGCAGGGGTGATGCCATCTGCAGCTTCGCCAACTTCCACGGCTCGCGTATTCGACGAATTCCGGGGCCGCATTGCCGGCGTCAATTTCAATGGCCTCCACATTTTGGATGCCTTTGCGCATGGTATGCACTTCCTTTCCTCCGTCTTTTCAACAGTTTTTTGTTTACATATTTATATTTTATTTGCGATTATGCATCTCTGTGTGGCGGGGGCATCCTAAATAAGCATATCCTTGCCATTGGCCATGTTATCCGAGAAGAGTAGTCCTCCGCTATGGACTGCCCTTTTTTTAGCCACAGGCAATGTTGTCCAACCAAAGCTCTTAAAAATTGAATTACCTAGATAGGGTCGTCGTCGTTGTCGGCATTCGACAGCCTCGGAGGGGCTACTATCTACTCACCCTTGGCATGGGCTGTTTTTTAAAGAGAGAGATAGGGCAACTGGATGGCATTACTTTGATGGTTGTGGTTGAGAGGAGATAGCGGGTTTGCGGGATGTTTTGGGGTAATTTAGCCGTTTTTTGATAGTTTTTTAGTTTTTTATGAGCCTGTACTGAAACGTTCACTCCGGTGCTCAGCACAATGCATTTAAGTTTTTTGATTGCAAACTCTTTTTTGTGGGTCAAAAAGTCGAAAAACAACAAATTTCAACAATTTTACCACTTGTATTTCTATTTTATCACTACCGTTCTTCGTGAATTCGTAAAACGTTATCACTGTCCCCCAGCCCCTCCAAAATCAAAACAACAACCCCTCGTTTCAGGAAGCGAACACGCACTCGCCACAGGGCATCCGAGACTCGTGCACATGGCTCCCAACGAAACCCCCGTCGATGTTTCGTTGTTTAGTCGGGTGGTAAGTTTTCCAAACAAAACTAAACTAGAATCCCCTTCAAAAAACGTAAACCAAACCTGAACCCCGAACGCATTGACCGTAACGAAATCAACTCAACTCAAGAATTCCGTCGTGTCTCAAGTATTTTGACGGCATTTTTATCCAACGTCATTCGCCCCTTTGGCTAATTTTGATTTTGATTTTGATTCTTTTACCCATAAGTATCCCCTCCACTTAATTACATTTAAAAAGTGCCCACTTAAGTGCACATACGGCCGATTGTCTCGATTGAGCAAAGTCCGGAAGTCGAGCTTTTGGTCTCCTCTAACGAAGCCGAGGGCCAATGCCGTGGCAAATTGTATTAGTTGCAACATAAATTGCGTTATCAGGGCCCCCAGGAAAAAGGGAATCTGAATCTGTTCAGGTGTAACATTGGGGGTAAAAATTTAATTAGCTATCCGAAAGTGGACGAAGCTAAAGTCCCTCAGGGCCCCTGAGGGCACATTTTGTACCCGTTAATCCCTATGGCATACGCAATATGAGGGGAGAGTGAGGCATGTATGTGTAATATTTGCAGGTGGAAGAGGTGACCGGTGATGACTTCTTCGCGGCGAGCCCGTTGGATTGTGTTTCGCTGGACCATGGAGCTGACTGCTTTGCGGCGACGGCGGTTGGTGATGATGCCAATCCAGGTCAGTTTGGTTTACATTAACATTGGCATTATGGCCGGTGGGGTGGCCAGGGGGACTTGGGTGGCCATCCAAGTGTGGTATGCTAGCAAGGCGGAGCTTTACGGCATCCAAACAGATAGACAGGGAAGGATTAGTGGCATTGGCACTCGGCAATGGCAAGGTGGTGAGTATGCCCTGAAGGGAAGAGTTGATTCACCTGTAAAGTGACACCCGAGCTTTGGGGACGTGCCACGCTTCTCGCCCATCCTGTTTCTCTTTGACTGGGGCTATATTGGTGTGCCACGGCATCGCATCGGCGTATTGTGACGCTACTATATCCATCCGCCCCGAGCCCCTTTTGTTTGCATTGTTCCCAGGAGGCAGGGCTCGGTGAAAACGGGCGTATGCGCGTTCCCCTGAGGACATCCCAGCCTCGGCATTGGCATTGGCATTGGCACTGGGCTTGACTGTGTCCGAAGAAGAAGAAGAAGTGAGGGAGCAGATTCCCGCCCAATTAACGGACACTCAACCGCAGCAGCCTCCGACGGCACACACGCGCTTCGTGCCCCGCGCTTCCGGCGACAATCGGCCTCCTGAGAGAGAGGAGAAGGAGGAGTTGAGCTGTTGCCGGAGCAGAAAGCAGAAACTGCATATTCAAGGCGACTGACGACGCCCTGTGTTCTGTTCCAACCCCCTTCTCTTGTGTCCTTCGGTTTTTTTGGGGGGCTCCATTCAAAAGTGAGCCGCCACCCGTGCCCTGTATACCCACGCACGGTTCCAATGCTGGTGGGCACGACAGTCCTGCCCATTCTGTGCCTTCTCGAATGGGATTCACCAAAATGCAGTGATCATGGGCTCCGAGTGCCACCGCCGCGGTTTCCGAAACCCTTGCTAGCGCCACCGACACCCCTGCCACCCCCTCGATATCCCCATCCCCTACGGCATCGACATGGGACGTATTCAGATTCGGGCTTCATCACACCGGCATTTGTGCCATCATCGACAATACGGCCGCCAAGTAATTCGGGGGCAAGTGCTGTTCGATCGACGATTGCTACAGTGATTAAGAATGTCCAGTCGACAGTCTATGATACATTTGTTGAATCAACGACGGCGCCAACGATGGCACCACCGACGATGGGTAAGTTTGAATGCGTCTGCTCTGCCCTGTCTTGGCTGTGCGCGCATGCCCGTCTGCATGTTAATCCGTTTAGATCAAAGCTCAACGACGACGACGAAAACGGCAACAATGAGAACAACGACGATGCCGTCGACGACAACGACGACGGCAGAAGTCACAGAGCGAACAACGGTGTGCCCTCCGACGCAGAGTACATCAACAAAGACAATGCGATTAGCCTCGGAAGGCCCCCACATGCTCGATGGCATGTGGGTTGAGGTTGGCACGAAGCGGCCCGCGAGAAGTACGACTACGATGGCGCCGACGACGACGACTTCATCGACGGTTCCATCAACCCGTCCATCAAGGCCTCCATCGACGAGACCGTCGACGAGACCATCGACTTCAGCTTTCACCGGTAGCGCGCACAGCCCATCTTTCCAAAACCTAGTTTTTCTAATCATTATCCTCTCTTTTCAGATCCAATCAAACCAAAGCCAACTTCCATCACGAAAATTCTAACTCCAGTGATGCCGGTTCGACCGACCACCCCCATGGGCGACTTTCTAACCACGGCACAGCCAACAGTTCGATCCTATGCGACCACCCACGACTTCCCACGGACCCAATTGATCCTCATTGCCAGCATGTCCGTCATTGTCGTCATTGCCATCATCGTGTTCCTCATCTTTTGCTGCATGCAACAACACAACAGCGACGTCAAGCCGCCCCCAGCTGCCATCGCCGGCGGCTATGCGCCCATCCCGAGTGAAACATCACCCCGAGAACCCCGCGTCTGTCCGATCGTCAGTACCAACAACAATGGCACGACTACCACCAATCTCGCCAACGGCAACTCCAATGGCACCACAATTGCCATGGCCAATGGCTCCATGAAGCGAAGAGGTGTCAATGGCCTCGGGGCACCACTCTTATCAAATGGGGACCGTAAAAAAGACTTCAAAGAGTGGTATGTCTAGTGCCATCGCCATTGGCATTCCCAACATGACTATAGACAGTAGCTTCAATCTTTCAATCAGCAATATCGCCCTTTCATAATTTTTTCCGCCCAAACTTTGCTCAAGTCTTTCAAAGATTCGATAAATTGTATCCAGATCTCATCCCTCCGATCTTATCCCTCCCAAAATGAGCTCAAAAGTGCCGTAATTGTTTGTTAAACTCGCCTCCAGTGCTTGTTTTTATCAACCGTTACTGGCTTCTTTGCATTTGCAAAATACTCTATCTTGTTTTTAACAACTTATTTTCCGTGCGGTTCATAATTAGCAAAAGCCCGTTATCACAGGGCCCCAGGGTATGACTTTTCTTACGTTTTTTCTCGCCTGCATTAACTTAAATAAGTTGACATTAGTCTGCAGATGTTATTTTAAATTTTGTTGTTTGCATTTTGCATTTTGATGTTTTAACTTGACATATATCATTAGATCAATATTGATGATGCCAAAAATAAATTTGTTTATCTTTTGTATGCATGTATGTATGTACAAAGGCGAAAGTTCAGGTCAATGGTCAGAAAAACATCAAAGTACATGGAACAGTTGTAGGGATTTGAATTTGTAAAGTATAAGGCTTAATTATGTGAAGCATGTTGGAAAGGTTCGTAAAAGTTGTAAAGGACACTGAACAGGGGACAGTGATATCATTTTTGGCCGACAGGGACGGCAATTAAGAAAGTTGGAGTGTGTAATGGCAAAAAGTGTGTAATTACGACCTTATGTCTGAGGTTTGAAGATTTGGAGAAAGTAAAGCGAGATTTGTGTCATGGTCAGATTGTAAGCACTATTTGAAGTTGTAATGAAGGTGTTTGGATGTAGGGTGGTGGAATTTGTTGAATAAAAGTTGAAAAAGTGTAAATTTTGGGTTGACAGTTGTTTGAAAACTTAAAAATAGATTGATTGGTTAATTTAAACCTAAAAAAGTTTGAAAAAATGTCAATATCAGAATAAATTTGCACTAAATAAACGTCAAAACTCACACAAACCCCTTTTTTCAACTTTACAGTACCCATTTTATTCCTCACAATCGCCAAGCCCCCGCACCCCCCTCACATCAGTCCCATTCATTCGTGTGATACCAACGCCCTCAACCTCAACCTTTCACTCAGCCAATTTTGTATCATTCTACCCCCTACAAATGTTTCTAACACAGTCTGCCCCGGGATTGACGCCTTCAGACTTTATTGTATCGTGCATTTTGTCCATTTCGTCTACTCTGTCCATGAAAAACACAAAATAAAACTTTTTTTCCATGGAAGTTCCACAGTGCCAGCCTTACCCAAAAACCAATAGAAACCTAGAATCCCTTAAATGAAAGACGTCACGCCACCACAGTCACAACGTCATGACCGAAATACACATTACACATTTTCAGAATCATTTAAAATTACATCTGTATGTATGTGTATCACCCGGCCGCATACAGAAACCTATTTCCGCTCTCCCAGCCAAACACGTGTTGCGTTTGGCGCGGCGCCGTGGCCGTGAGGGCCATGTGTAAATCACATTTGTATTGTCTTTTGTTTCTGTTTTTTGGCCGACTGGCAAAAAATTGGGGGAAAAAATTACGGACAAACATCGAAATCAGACGGAATGCCCTTAGGCGGTAGGCCCTAGAGATGGAATCTGTGTAGCCTGTAGGTTATGGGATACAAACTAAATCCAACGCCCATCTGGTTGGTGTGTGGACAAACTTGACACCTTCGCCGAAACCCCCTGATAAAGGTATACGTAGGTTGGTGGGGACTACTTTGTAGCTTCAAACATGGGTGTCATTATGAGAATCGGGGCGGCACTGTGACACGTTTTATATTTCATACATTAATGAATAACAACTTTAACCCCTGCCCGGAAATGTGAGCCATGTGCGCGCATGGCTCATATTGTACTCAGAGTCCTTATCAGTTTTTGTTTCTCGCTCAAAAACGGATTCCATACTCGTGTATTTACTTATATTAGAATTCTGTACTCTGATCATCATCACAGTTTGAATTGGCGTTTCCATCGGTCCCTTCGATTTTCGTACTTATTATTGTCACACTTTTTTTTGGCCACTTTTATCGTTCCATAACACGCGCAAAGTAACAAAATTACGATTATTGCCATTGCCGGGCGGCCCCCGTAGGTTGTTCCAATACTTTAGCGCCAATATTCCGCTCACAAACAGAGGTAAAAAAGTGCCCCGAGTAAAAGACAATAACGTGTAATACGACAGACTTCTATTCAACACCGGCGAGAACGACGGAGCGGCTTAGAATCCAATGGCAATGTGCCCCGGGGCCCCGGGTGCGACGCTCTTGATTGTAAAGACCGGATACTGCGAATCAGCCACTATGGGGCGCCTACATTTCGCTTTGAAGACAGCGATTACCGCTTTTTTAACTCAATGGTAAATGAAGATTATAGGTAGTTGAAAATGTGAAATGTGAAGACCGAACAAAACACGGTTAACTTTGACTACGGCATTCTGTTTTTGAGATTACTGATAGTCAAAGACCCCTCTTCTGGCTCTGGATTTTGGACTTATGCCGAGATAGCTGCGCGGCGGTGACAAGCAGTTCGTGTCCTTCCGAATCCCGTGAGAAGGGCGTTCATGATATTCTGTCGTGTCTGCGCTTAGCGTTGAATTGAATTGAAAAAAATGCCCCATTCTGAGGGTCGTAAAACTTTGCACTTGTGGCCAGCCATCAGTCCTATAGGTAGAGAAGGATAGAGGGTGCGCGAGCAAAGCTTTTACGGCACATTCAAGCTTGTCCGTGAGTGAAAGGTTTTGCAATGCCTCAGGGGGGCACGCTTATACATTTTCACATCCACACGCACATAGTAGAGCTCGGCGGCCCCGGGCTCGGCACGCTTTTAACGTCGCTAAGGTGATAATTACCCAAGCGTTCACCCCTACCGGGGGCTCTACCTATACTTGCTAACGGTGCTTAGCCCTCAGTTGCCTTCACTCGGGTATACCTGCCGGCTGGGCTGTCTGAAGGCAAAGCTTCAACGGCATGGCGCCGTGAGGAGGGAAAAGGTTCGAGAGAGTCATGTGCGCGTAGTTTGTAATATTTTAATCGTGGTTGCCGGGCATGACGAACTTGTTTTTAGGTGTTATCTAAGCGGTTATGACTCAACTTGCTTATCCTCTTTGTTGTTATATTGTTACAGTATGCCTACAGTATCCTTTTTTTCAGATTGATTCCCCATATTCAAAGCCGCCAATCAATATCCCAACTCTGAATCAACTCAAACTCCATCATTAGCGGAATCACGCGTCCAATCCCCAACATCGCAACGATGGGCAGCCTGTTTAGTTCGTGCCAAACGGAAGAGGCACGAGAACAAAACCAGAAAAGCAGGGCCATCGAAAAGCAGCTCAATCAGGATAAGCGTGCGAGCAGTGCCATTATCAAGTTGTTATTGTTAGGTAACCCACTTTTTCATCTTTTCAATACATCTAGGATCCCTCAAATCCCAAAATCTGCCAAAAAATGTGCCATTAAAAAAACCAAAAACCAACCAATAAATCACCCCCATTACAAAACCCAACAAGCCTGGTCACAAGACCTCCTCTTTCTCGCTTTCCCACAACCTTCAAATAACCAGATTTATTATTTTTTACCCTTTTTTTGACCAAATATACCTAATTTGCACCTATGAATTCAAAAACGCTAACCTTCTCGATTCAACCATCCATCCCCTGAGGGCATAAGCTACGAAAAACACCCAACTTTCTTGTCATTGACCTTGGCCTTCACCTTTGGTAGTGCCCATCATAAAGCGTAAAAGCGTACATGTCATAAAGTTAAAATACGTGCTTTTTAGGTGCCGGAGAATGCGGCAAATCAACGGTCCTCAAGCAAATGCAGTAAGTGTTACTTTTTACGAGCGGCGTCCATTACGGAAGTTTTGAACACTGCTGGCGTATTTTGGTGCCTTTCATTGCGCAATGGCACCAAAAGCAAATTTGTTTTTATTGAAAAATATTGGATTGATAAAAGTACAAATGGAAATACTAAATATGCTTTTTCTTTCCAGAATTCTGCACAGCAATGGCTTTTCCGAAGATGAAATAGCAGAGCGCAAAGCCGTAGTCTACAGCAATACAGTAACATCGATGGCAGCCATTCTGCGTGCCATGGACAACATTTTACATGTGCCATTGACGGATCCGGCGAGAGAGGCTGATAAGACCCTGGTGTATCGGATAGTCGATAACAGCGAGGAAAATTTGGCCTTCACCGATGAACTTGCTACTGCCATTCAGAATTTGTGGGCTGATAAGAATGTTCGCAAGGCATATGATATGCGGTCCGAATATCAGCTTAATGATTCTGCTAAATAGTAAGTTTTGTGGTTTTTGAAACTTTTTAGTAAAATTTTTTCAACCCCAATTTGTACACTGATAAAAGCTTCCGCATCCCTTCCCCGACCACAATGTACAAACAACCAACTTCCTCTCCCTCCAAATCCCCCCATAAAACCTAACCCATTCAATAAAAACAATAATGTTATTCCAGTTTTCTCGATTCCGTCGCCAGAATCCATGAACCAGGCTACCGACCGAGCGAACAGGACATTTTGTACAGTCGAGTCGCAACAACGGGTGTTGTCGAGGTCAAATTTAAGATTAAGGACTTGGACTTCAGGTTGGTAAAGTTTTATCCTGCCAAAAAATTTATCAGTCTTATCAAATCCAAAATCCCGAATGACTCCCGTCAAAAAGTTAGTTTTGACGAGAGTGGGATTCGAACCCACGCCTCATTGAGACTGGTGCCTAAAACCAGCGCCTTAGACCACTCGGCCATCTCGCCAGTGGAACCGGGCGACCCATGTGTGCATGTAGTAAGGCCGAGAAATAGGCCGCAAACCGTCAAGGGAAGCGTTTTCAAATACAAACTGGCTGTATTTTCAGAGTATTCGATGTCGGTGGACAACGAAGTGAGCGCCGGAAGTGGATTCACTGCTTTGACAATGTTGAGAGTATTGTAAGTTTTGGGGAGAAAGTTGGGTTTTGGTTGGAATGAACTTTTGGGTCGGTTTTTCGGTGAAAAAATGCAGACGCACTCGGTTGAGACATTCAAACCAACCGGAAATTACCTAATAAAGTGCACCCCGTCTAAACAAGTCTCTTTTATAGATCTTCATCACAGCCATTAGCGAGTACGATCAAGTGCTCTTTGAAGATGAAACTACGGTAAGTGGATTACGTCCTTCGCATTTACCCCCATTTTCAATAAAACTTCTCATAAAAGCCTATGACGCAACAAATAAGCCTATTATGAATGACTTTTTGGCGGCTGGATTTAATCAAAGTCCAAAGAAAAAGTAATAATATACGAAAAATAGTAATATTCGCACCCTTATAGAATCGTATGACCGAATCAATGCAACTTTTTTCGTCAATTTGCAACAGCTCATGGTTCTTGCAAACTGCTATGATTCTCTTCTTGAATAAAAAGGATCTGTTCGCGGAAAAGATTCAGAGAGTTAACATTACGACCTGTTTTCCCGATTATGAAGGTTTGTTTCTTTCAAAATTTTGATTTGAAAACTGATAAGAAAGTATATTTTCAGGCGGCCAAAACTACGAAGAAGCAGTGGCCTTCATTAAGCTGAAGTTTGGCGAATTGAATTTGCACCCGGATAAGAAGACTATCTAGTAAGTTGAGACATTTGAGATTTGAGAATTTTGTATTTTCGCCAGGGAAGGGAGAATTTTTAAGTTGAAAGTGGGTATTTCTCACGGAAGTAAAGTGGTTTTGAGCCGGCTGAATCACGATAACAAAAAGTGCCTGGCCAGCTTGTAGTTACGACAAAACATGGCATAATAAATGGGGTCGAAAAAAAAGAGAGAATAAAGTCGTAACAGCTTTAAAGAGATATGGGAAAAAGGTGTTTTTGGCATTGGCAGGTTGTCTGTCAATAGACAGTTTAGGGGTCAAAAACTATCTTTGAATAAGTGCCAGGGCTGACAGAAGCAAAAACAAAACAATGAAAACAAGCTTTTCCGCCTGTTTGGCAAAACATAAACATCAACAAAAATATTGACTTGACTTCTTTCAGCATGCACGAAACGTGTGCCACAGACACAAATCAAGTCCAACTCGTCATTTCTTCCGTCATTGACACGATTATTCAGAAGAATCTGCAGAAGGCTGGCATGATGTAACATACTTTCTGAGCAATGGCCCCTGTTTCATTAGCAACTGACTCAAAGGCATCAAAATTAACCATTTTGGCCGTGGTCAACATCAATGAAACTGTTTCCTGTAAAAACGCCGTCCCTTGACCACAGCTCACACCATCTATCTGTTTTTGAATCACTGTATTCCTTTTTTGATTGTTTTCGCACCCCTGGACCGAAACTTCAGGAAATTCGAACCATTTTTTCTTCAAACTGAATGATTATTTTGATGTTTTGCATTTTTTTTACCTTACCCTTATTAAGTTGAAATATGATATATGAAACTGAATTTGTAACAATTGGTAAATTTCGGAGTCGAGTAAAAAAAGAAAACTTAACATTTTTATGTTATGAATTTGGAAAGGATGAAAAAATAACGAAAAAACGCAAAACTCAACAAAAACAACAAAATAAAAAGATAACATTACTCTTCCATAGCTTCACCACCAGCAGCGGCCTTTGCTGCAGCAAGGGTCTCCTTGTAGGCTGGGCATCGCTTAAAAGTCTCAAGTTTACGTTGGATTTGCTTTGGGGTGTCTTGGTACAAGTTGAGATGGTCCTTAGCCATGGCAGCGTAATCAGTACCGTGACGGCGGATCATTTCAGAGCAGAATTCAATATCACGAGGAAGCAAACGGTAGTTACGCTCCTGTGACTTGTACTTGTCTTCAATGGATTTGGCTTCCTTCTCGAGCTCTTTGACGACGCCAGCCTTCTGCTGTTTCACGGATCCCTTGGCAAGGGCTGCGGAGAGGCGTTCTACTTCGAGTTCGGCTTGGAGAGCATTCTAAAATAGTACTGTTAAGTACAATCGATAAACAAAGTAGTACAAACCTTGGGCAATGGAATAGCTGCATTGCGATCATATACGAGGCCCATGGCAGCCATGTTATCTCGGGCAGTTTTAGTGGGATCCCATTGTGAAGCGATGGCTTTGCTGAAAAAGATAAGTTAATTACTAACATCCTATGTTCATTACAGGCAAAAATATAATTGAAAAACAGTAAAATATATATAAAAATCAGAAGGAAAAACTAACCAAGCAGCAGGGCCTTGCTTCTTCTTCTTGGCCTCCTTCTTCTTGCGTCGAATCTGTGAAGTCTGTGTAGTCAGCTTCCTATTTGACTTGCGATCACGTTTGTAGGACTTTGGCATGGTGATAAGCTGGAATGAACGGCGTAGACGACGGAAATGAGTGAAAACACGTGAAGAAAAATGGGACAGCGCAAAAAGAAAAAACGCATCGAGAGGGGTTTCATCGCGAATGTGCATTCGCATGTTGCGCAGCACACCGTTTGCTTCCCATTTTTTGAAACTGGTTTTTGATAGCGAGAAGATTGATTGACAAAATCCCTTCAAATCCCGCTGTTTTTGTACTATTTTTACTTTCAACACGTCCCAGGCTATACTCGAAATAACTTTGATGTGAAAGTAAAGCGATTTAGCCAGATTTTGATCGCGAAAATGACAGAACATAAAGTGAAACTTGTCGTTACAAGCGGCTGAAATGTTTGATGATTTCAGTCAGTTCAATCAGTTTCTCACTCTTTATTTTTGCCGTTGATCTTTCAATTCAATGCCCTTGGCTTAAGCTTTTATTTCTGATATGAAATATGTCAAAATATCAACCATATATATATAACATCAATGAAAAGGAATTTAAACAAAACACATTCAGTTTTTAGTCTTCAAATCTAAATTCGTACTCGCGGATTGTACTTGGCTCAAGCTCTGTATAGATGGCGACGATTCTACGCCAACGTTCTTTTTCAGGAAGCGTTTGATCATTGGCGATTTCGGTGATTTCATCGAAGCTACTCGGAACAGTGACGGAAGACACTGGTTTTCTGCGTCGGGCGCCACCGGAAATAGCATTTATGGGTGTGGGTGGATTCGAAGTTGATGTTTCGGGGGCTTTAGTTGTTGTTGGGGATTCAAGCTTGAAGAGGCGGAAGCGTTCCTATAATTACAGTTTTGAATTTTTATGGCTTCAATGATAGAAAGCAACAAACCCGCGCAGTTTCATCTAAACCTTCAATGAGATCACCAATTTGTTCCATTTTCTCGTCGTATGTTATGTTACGTTGGCGAATGATGCGTTTGAACTTGAATCGGAGTTGTTTTTAGTGAAAATTTTGATCAAAATGCTTACCTCCGCGATAGTTTCATTTGACTCGTCGGCAATGAAATCCGGGAGCGAATCAACCGGTCTAAAAGCCGTGTTTAGACCGCCTTCCCCATCAGTTTGAAATCCAACAGTAAAATTGAACCCATTTTCGCTTGCTGGGATTGGATTATTCCCAATTTTGTTACTTTCCAGCCCACCATAAGCTGGATTGTATCCATTTCGACCGACAGCCCCAGTCACAAGATACGGATTCGGAACCGGCTGAATCCCCATTCCACTAAACTGTGCCTGTCTAGCCATAATCGGTGCCATCGGGACACCCATCAAGGCAGCCCTGCTCTGAATACCACCACCTCGAAACGGTATACCTCCAGCTCGAGCTGCTCGCAACTGTTGCATCTGCATTTGCATCGGGGAATACATCAACTGCCGATTGCCTCGGGCAATGCCAAAATTAACAGGAACAATAGGGTTGCCATACATTGGGGGTGGCATTTGCGCGTGAACTAACTGATAAAACGATACAAAAGTTACGAAATACGTCAACATAGTCATAGTCATGGTGCAATGTAATACTGGGCCAAAATCGTCAATCCGGATGGTCCACTGACACATTGACTCGCTTTTATGCCTATTGGGCTTTGGCGGATTGACGCATCCGTTCAGGTTGGCTTAGCAGTGGAACGAGTTTTTTCAGAGACATGGATATTGTGAAGAGGCCGGTTTACGGCGGAGAGAGAAAGGGATTTGTATATTGGGATGTGATGTTGCATAACTTTTTGGAGTTTTTTGAATGTGGTGTTATGGTTTTCGAGACTTTTATCAAAAAACTGAATGCTCTGCCAGTTTCAAAGATATGGCAGTTTTTGATAGTGATAGCTTACCGTAATTAGCTTCAAGATCCCAAAAAGACGCTAAACTGTGCATGACTCAACACATCTGTCATCCACGAGCTTAATCCTAGCTTAATTTTTCAATGTAAACTTTCGAACACTTCCAGTTTTGGTTCACATGCCCTGAAAACCGGTCGCTTTCATGGATTACATGATTTCTCTTTCATTATTGTTCTTGTTGTTTTGTGGTTTTGCAACATCTGTATTGGAGGGTTTTATTGTTTATTGAATAACTTTCAATTTATCAGACTTTAATAGAACCATGTTCCAATTCAGAAAACTTTTGTTTCCAAATAGCATTGACTTTGGCATCCAAAGATTCATCGATGACTTGCTTTTTAAAAGTGACAACACACCCATCATTAGCGAAGCCACTGACTGAACTGTTAAAGTAATGTGTGTGATCATTCATACTCAAGTCAATGAGATTGCTGTCACTGCACTTTTTGCTCTCATCGTCATCACATTCGACGTATGTGGCACCGATTGTCATATCATTGTTGTACCAAACTTCTGATTGGTGATGGTGATAGCCTTCGAAGATCTCTGGGGGCACGTGGGGGACGATGTCTTGTCGATGGGTGACGCGGTAGGATTCGAAACCCTGAAATTGTTGTTTTGACGCTAGCTTACATTAGGTAGTTTTGGGTAACTTACAAGTTTATCATGTGCCGCGGCAAAGTTAGCATCACCAACTCTCGGCTGCCCGAATGTGTAAAGTTTGACTTTGCTGGCCGGGGCGTATTTGAGATGCACGATTGTTGTAGCGCCGATTGTAGCAAAAGCGGCACCAAGGGAATGTCCAGTGACCCAGACATCATAGGTCGGATTGGCGTTTTTGGCTTTGAGAAGACTGTCCTTCAAACCACCTTGCCAGAGGACGTCAAAGCCGTTGAAAAAGTATTCCGCAACTTGACCGCCAGCGGCAAAGTCAATCTTTTTCGTGAAAGCAGTCATACCGCCTTCGCTGATCAGTTGAGTGTAGCCAATGGTACCACTAAATTGTTAATTTTACCACTTGGAGGTTGTCAATTAGATAAAAACATACCGGAAAGCCATAACAATAGATTTGTCGCTATGGCTTACGGCAATGTAGCCAGAACATGTATCTTTTTGGAAGAAGTCGCATGGAAGAGTGACTTGTTGGATGAGCTGAAACCCGTTACCATTATCACGCATTGAGCTGATTCATGGTTAGATGTTTTGACAAACCTCAGCATTAGGGATAAACTGATTCAAGCAATTTTGAATGGTATCAGAAAACGATGCTCCCGCCAACTTGACGAGTTTGTTCCGCGCAAGACTGTCGGAATAGCTGCCAGCAGCAATGGCCACCACAGTCAGAAGGATGGTGCACCTCAACATGACGCCAACCTTACAGAATAGAGAGTCATATCAGTTGTTATATGAAAGACACCATTGTTTCGACTTTCCTGCCTCAATCATAACACAAAAATCAGTTCATGGGGGATTATTATACATTTCCGTGACACCTTTATTGATAAGATTCTCTCCTTGGCAGGGCTGACCTTTTTGACGGAAAAAATGATCAATAACCAAACTGTAAGTTGCAAGAGTTGAGGACTACACTGTTGCTGATAGCGACCCATATGTTTTAATCCGGAACTGAACACTTCAACTATTTTAGTGATGCTTGCTTTGACTGATTTTTACTCTTTCCGGTAGATTTGGGCGCAGATTCAAGGTGACCAATATACACAATTTTTTTAAGGGCACGAAATTTTTGTTTATTGAATTAAAAAATCGTTATAATTTTTGTAAAGAAGCAAGTTCCAATTCAGCAACTTTCTGTTTCCAGATCGCATCGACCTGTGCATCCAACTTGTCGTTGATGACCCAACTTCTGGAATTCCCAACACAGTTGGAAAATCCGAATCCACTGACTGAGTGATTGAAATAGTAAGTATGATCAGTGGTGCTCAATGCGATGATGTTACTGTTACTGCATTCTTTACCCTCATCAGCATCACATTCAACGAAGGGCGCATCGATTGTCATGTCATTGTTGTACCAAACTTCTGATTTGTGGTGCTTGTAGTTCTTGAAGATTTCTGGGGGTACATGAGGTACAATGTCTTGCTTATGGGTGACGCGGAAGGATTCAAAGCCCTAGAAATACGATGTTAGATCTACATAGTTGATCAAAATGAGTTTACCATGTTATCATGAGCCGCCACAAAGTCAGCATCCCCAACTCTTGGCTGACCAAAAGTGTACAATATGAGGTTGCTGGCAGGGGTATAGCCAACATTTACGATCACAGTAGCGGCAAGCGTAGCAAAAGCGGCACCGAGAGAGTGTCCAGTGACCCAAACTTTGTAGGTAGGATTGGCATTCTTTGCTTTGAGGAAACTATCTTTCAAGCCGCCCTGCCATAGGATGTCAAAGCCATTGAAAAAGTATTCGCTGACGTGACCGCCTGCGGCAAAATCAACTTGTTTTGCAAAAGCGGTCAGACCACCTTCACTAATAAGTTGCGTGAAGCCTTCAGTGCCACTAAAAAGTGATTATAAATATCGAAAAAATTTTGAAAAAGAATGAAACATACCGGAATGCCACGACAATAGCTTTATCATTGTGGCTGACAGCGACATATCCGGAACATGAATCTTGTTTGAAGAAATCACAAGGGAGTGTGACTTGTTGAATGAGCTGAATCACAATGTGGCATTCTGAAAGCAAGAAACAGCAGGCCTACCTCGGCATTTGGAAGAAAGTTATTCAAACATTCTTGAACCGTATTAGAAAACGTTGCTCCTGAAAGCCGAACAAGCTTGTTTCTCGCGAAACTGTCAGAATAGCTGCCGGTGGCAATGGCGATTAAAGCCAAAAATACAATCTTTCTCAACATGGCATCACCACCATGCATTGTACAACCTGCAACACGCCTTTTTTATTTGAACAGTATTGTTTCAACCGTCTAACAATTGCAATTGAGAATGTGGTTTAGCACGGATAAGCCTACATTCCGTCATTCCAGTTTACTGATAACATTTTCACATTGAAAAGGTCGACCTTTGACAAAAACCCGCAGAATGCAAACTGCGGGGTCATCCTATTCCAAAAATGACACCCAGATATTGATAACGACTCATATGTTTGAATTTGAACTCTTCAACTGGTCAACTTTTTGAACAATGGTTGATGCTTGCTATGAGATTAATCTTTGCTCGTTCTCGAGCATCTCACAGTTCAAATCTCGGCGTTATCATAGCCAAAACACATTGACCAGGGATTGCTGAAGTGTTTGATCTGATCTGGTACGGTATTGCAAGAAGTCTGCAAGCCTGTTAGACGTTTTGCAGAACCCAATACAGTGCAACTATTATACTATCAAAAGTCACAAGTTTATTGTACTGTAAATTTGATTTGTACAAACTTCATTGAACAGTTCTAAACACAAATTCAGTTTTTAGCAGAGCCGTTTTGTAACTCAGCCATTTTCTGTTTCCAGATGGCGTTGACTTTCTCCTCCAATTTCTCATCAACGACCCATTTTCTGAAGCTGTCAACACAGCCGGCTTCACCGAAACCACTTACTGAACGGTCAAAGTAGTGAAGATGGTCATTGATACTGAAATCAACAAGGTTGCCGTCACTGCACGTCTTGCTCTCATCGGCATCACATTCGACGTATTTGGCACCAATGGTCATGTCATTGTTGTACCAGACTTCAGATTTATGATGGTGATAGCCTTCAAAGATTTCTGGAGGCACATGAGGAACAAGGTCAAGTTTGTGGGTGACACGGTACGACTCAAAGCCCTGTTTATCATGAGCAGCGGCAAAAGCGGCATCGCCGACTCTCGGCTGACCGAAAGTGTACAACTTGACGCTGCTCGCGGAAGCGTAGTTGAGATGAACGATCTCAGATGCAGCGATCGTGGCAAAAGCGCCACCGAGCGAGTGCCCTGTGACCCAAACCTGATAGCTCGGGTTGGCATTTTTGGTTTTCAGGAAACTGTCCTTCAAGCCGCCTGCCCATAAGACATTGTAGCCGTTGTAGAAGTATTCGGCGACTTGACCGCCAGCGGCAAAGGCAATCTTTTTCGTGAATGCTGTCATGCCGCCTTCACTGACGAGTTGAGTGAAGCCAGTTGTGCCGCGGAATGAAACGATGATAGCCTTGTCACCATGGCTGACGGCAACGAATCCGGAGCAAGTGTCACCTTGGAAGAAGTCACAGGCAAGACTGACTTGTTGGACGAGCTAAAAGTTAGCCAAGATTACTTTTTTTGTCAAATTTCGAATTGACTAACCTGGGCATTGGTAAATGCATTCTGTAAACAATGCTGTGGCGCCCCAGAATAAGCTGCCCCAGCTAGAGCAACGAATTTGTTCCGTGAAAGACTGTCAGAATAGCTGCCAGCAACAATGGCTATCATGGCCAGGAAGACGACCCTTCTCAGCATGGTTTAAATTCCTCAAAATGACCCCTCACTGCGCCATGGCTGTCTTTATATGACTGCCTTTGTTTCAACTCCTCTAATCACCCCACAGAAAAAGCTGCTTAACACACGGATTAGTCTACATTTTTGTGACGCCTTTGCGGGTAAAATTATACTGTCGAAAAGGCGGTGACCTTATTGATATGGCCCATCGGAAATGCTTAGGTCGAAAGGTCCGGATTTCACCCTACACCCAGATACTGATAACGAACCACCATGTGCTTCAATCCGGAACTCATGAAAGTTGATCTGTTTCTTGGAATTCCTTTGTTTTACGGGTTTAAGCTTGATCTTTACTCTTTTTAATGGCATCATCAAAGTGCGGTGATAGAGGTACAAACTTAAAATCACTTGGCATTCAACATGGAGCAAATTTGCATTCCTTGGACATGCCGTTTTCACTCGTTTTCATAGTCATTCATTTATTCGTGGCGCGGCCAATACAGTAGTCGTCCGTTCTCGATGAATTCCAAAGGCATCAAAATATCAGTTTTTCTGCTTACACTTCTACTCATTGTCAACTGGTTCGCTGACGTTACCGCCATAAAATGCATAGATCTCGGTGCAGGAAATTATGCGAGATATCTTTCCAAAAGAGCCTCTAATAAAGAATTTTCCGAACCGTCTTACCCGGGATACTCGTACGTTTTTTGTTCACTTTCAATTCCCCCTCTTCTGATAAAAATGAGTATTTCAGGGCATGGAACCTTAAACAACTCCGAGGATACAGAAAGGATGAGAACATAATGGGAATATCTGATGGATGTGATTATTGTGAACACAGAAAGTCGGTGATAAGTAAGCACTTTAAGAATACGCGGGTTTTAATAATACTTTGGTTATTTAGCTCTCAGCAACGGGAAGCGTAATTTTTGGGAATCTTTTACGTGCGGAAAGGATGAATCGGTGGTCCATGTGGATGTGGATACTTGCAAGCCGCGCAAGTATTACGAGTAACTTTGACCTACTTTTTCTATACAATTTAACAGGAGTGGGATTTCAGGCTCCATTATCTCCCTGAAGATGGCTTGGATGACCTAATTATTTGTCGTACTGATTATTGTAATGTCGCTTGTGATGAACGTGATTACTAACGGTTCTTGAGTATCAAACGGATTGTATGTATTCAAGTGTTTTCAGAGCTATCTTTTTTGTAATTTTATATGATAAATAAACTATGAAATAATATATCTTTATATTTGTGTATTCTGGTCAGTGATTATGTTTTTACAACAAAATAGATGTGATTAAGAATTATTTTTCAAAACGTAGTATTTCTTCATTGTTTTTGGATCATAGTCAGTAGTTACTTGACTTTTCCAGTAATAGTTCACTTCAATGCACTTCCCAATGGGGGCATTCCAAATGGGTATCCAAGTATCCTCATCAAAGAACTCATTCATTCGCTTTTCCAATTCATCATCATCTATAAAGCGATGCAAACGTATTCTCAACACAAAGTTAGTGTTTTGTTTCTGAAATTGTTTAGTTGTAAATAATCACAGAGTAAACGTAACATTGTATTAATCAATACCTTGTAAAGTTTTAGAAGTACATCCTTGTCCATGTCAAACACTGATAGTGATTCGAATGTCGATGAAATTAATTTAAGATTGTTACACTCTGCTTCAAACAAACCTTGAATCCACCATTTTAATGGTTCTGGCATATAAGATGTAGACAGATTCAGTGTTATCAATGATTTAAGTTTACTGCAAAGCATTTTGACAATTTCTTCTGATGAAAAAGTGCAATGAACTACTTCTAGTTTTGATACATAAGACAACTCCATACGAGAAAAAAAAGTTTTGAATAAATTTAGGGTCAATGCTGCAACTGGAAATCTCCACATTTTTGGGTTCCAATGCATAACCATCTAATATCGAAAAGTTGTGATTAGTTGGTGAATAACCTACGATAATGACGTCGTAAGCGTAGTAGAAATCTTCTTTGCAGTATGCCGATTTATCGCAAATTGTTATTTGCTGTCCACCTCTAATCCATGAAAAGAGAAAGTAGGCATAAGCTAATTCTCGACATAACTGAATCGGACGAAGGCCATTATCAGACGGTGCGGCAACTTGAAGCTTGTAGGTTTCAATCGGTGTGGCGAGTTGGCGGAGCCGGTTGCGAATACCATATTGAAGTTTTTGGAGTGGATAGGGCATGATAGAATATACACTTTCTTAACCTCTGTTACGGGAAAGAGGTTAGATCGAAGGGTGATTTGCAGCAACGGTGAGTCAGGGAAGAAGTCAATGGATATGCGCTGCTTGCGCGGTTTTTCCATCCTAGAGCCACAGTATGGTCCGTTCAAGCATGTGCGATGGATTATTGACGCGCAAGAGATCATGCAAAGTAGAGAGGTTTGAGCCGGGTTGTGCCTTTTGGCTTGACACACGTCCTGTCTGTACAAATCGCCATTTATGCCCTGACAATCCGTAACACCTCAAAAACTCCAAATTTCAGTTTTGCAACATGATCAAAAGAACGCCAAAACAAGCGTTCAACTTCAACCAACCCCTGACTAGCCAGTCCTGCCCCCAGGGAGTCATTGGTCACCAGTGCTTCTGACGATATACGCCTCCCCGACGAAACAAATGAGTTGACACCATCATGAGGCGAGGGTCGTCATCATCATCGTGCCCCCGATACTCTCTGGAGATTCGAACCGAGGCGAAACCGATTCACTGCTTTTTCGTGACTTGACTTTCGACACAGAACGGCTGCGGACACTGACACAACTGACGGTTTTTGAACATTTCCAAAGTCAGTCAGTTTCGGGATTGAAGGCTTTCCTTGCCGTGTGCTTATATTAGAACAATTCGTTGAATTTTGATTTTATAAACATAACGTTTCACTATAATGATGGCGTTTGATTATGTTGAAAAAGTGCATTCGATGTTTGTTTAGATTTAGTACCTCAAAGATCATTTTGTCGCTTTTTATTACGCAAATCCCAAGGAAATGCATCCTAGCTTCGATGACAGTGTCGTTTCATCTTTTCGGTACTATCCAAAATAATAATGTGTATCATTACGGCGCTCTCTTTGATAATAGCTTCCATAAGGGCTGCGAGAAAGGTTCCGTCTGTCTGGGGTTAATGTTTGCATGGTCTTGGTTTTGGCTATCTTATTTACATGCGTTTCGCTTTATATTACATCTTTAATGATTTTGTTTATGCAATATTACAGTTTTGGTTAAACTGTTCTATGTTTCAAGTTTTTTTGTCGAAAAGCTATCCAATTCCAAAAAGTGTTGTTCTAGCCATCGCGCAGTTGCTTCATTTTATCCATTAACGCGTGGATGCACTTGTGAGACTTCTTGAAAACAGAATTGACGGCAAAGATGGGGTGAGATATTGTTTTTACTAGGGATACGATGCACTTTTCAGCCTTGTCACCACGTGTTTTCTGTAAGTTTTGGTTGTAGATTTGGTTGGAGTTGGTTTTTTTAAGTTTTTTTGAATTGAAATTCTATCGAATTGGTCTTTTGCCTACCTGACTTTAGCATTTTTATTGATACATGGATGTTTTTCATGAAATTCCGCAGTGAATTGACAAACAAAAAGTAAGACAATGCCACCCATGTTATCAAAATGGTTGAATGGATGCTTTATGTCCGCCTTTTTTTTTCCTCAATAGACCCACTGAGCCAGCCTTCCAACACCCCGGCCGACGGCGCCACAAGGCAAACGATATTGTCGCTTCTTCAAAAAGGCTTCTCAGAACCCATCGGAACACGCATTTTATCCGGTTTACTGAAGTTGGATGGATTCGATGGGGTGTCAATTAGCCGGGGGCGGATGAAGAGGGGAGGTCTTCTTCGTTATTTGTCTCTCAAGTTTGTTGTGGGGGCTTCTTCGGTGTGTTACGTAGAAAGTTTGAAGTGACAACTTTTTTCATTCATAATCGTTTTTTTCATTGTTTTACGCATCCCAAGTTCAAGCCTATCACCATAATCACCCCAAAATTCCACAATTCCCACCAGACTTCCCTCCTGTCATCATGAAAACCAACCCTTTTTGATAAATTTTTATAATTGTGTAGTGGATTCTTCACTTTTTTGTTTTTATTTTCACACATCTCTCGACTTTTCAACTTTCCATAAACAACCAGACCCCATCCAATTTAGTTTGTAATGGAATGAGCTCACTCAATGCAAAAAACTCAAACTCATTTACATCAACGGCAGCCCCAATAAATCCGTAATATGACTCTTGAAAAGATGAAAGTCAAGTCAAAGTTATCGAAAAAGAAGTTCGTCTCATTTGAATTTTTATTTGGTGACTAACTTTTACATCAGCGTCTAAGTTTATCCAAGAATCACAAGTCGAAAGAGATCTCTGCTCTGTGCAAGTCAAATCTTACATCAGTTTAGTTTTCTTATCTCACTTCACTCAGTCGGGCAATCTCTAATGTCCATTTGCAATCCGGCAATTCGCAATGATTAATTTTAGAAACCGTTTGCATGCGGCATTTACGCGAGGGTCGGTCGGTTAATGGTATGGATGCGGTTTATTTTCTATCCTTTGACGATATAATTTCATTATGTAATAACCATATATTTATGAAAATGACGTTATAGCTGTGTTGTTGGATGAATAACTCGACTGTCAAACAAGACAGTTGAAGGTTTTTTCCGCATTTCTGTAATCCATGTGTGGGAGGGCACCCATTATGATTGCCAAATTTGCTTGGTTTAGGTTTGGCTTAACTAAATTGTCATTTCGAGTGTTTTGACGTTGCTCGAAATAGTTTCCAGTTTGAATAATTACATTAATTTTTCACTTTACATGCTTCAAAACAGCGAAATCAGGATTCCTTTTTTTGTAGTCAATAGTCTCTGCACTTTGTTAACACAACTGTTGCGACGTGTTCTTCTTATCGCATGGCTTTGATCTCGTTTTGAAGTTAACTGATATTATCAATCAACTCGGACAACGTAAAATTTGTTAATTAAATAAATCAAGAGCCCAAGAAGTCGACGGCAAAAGTTCTAGTTTTAAGCCACGGCCCATGGCGCCTCGTCCCACCCCGGACTATTGTTATTGGCAAGATGCCGACGTAGGGTATACCCAAACGTCGTCGTAGGTATATGGGTATGTGTAAGCCAAAACCTCGTGAGCTGAAATAGATTCTTACTGCCAACACAATTAACAGTGTTAGTGGGGTGCCATCGAAGTGTAGGAATATCCTTTTGCAAAAAAAAAAAAAAAGGTCAAAAGTTGGTGTTGTTTTTCCGGAAAGGAAAATTGTGTTGTTTTTTATACCCACGACATAGAATAACTCTAAAGTTCAATAAAAAGTTCATCCACCCCAACCAGATTTTTCAAATCCAAAAATCCAATCAAATCCACTTCCTGATAGTTTCCAATAACCGACCATCCAGATCAAAGCCCCACTTCCCCATGCCAATAGACACTTCCAAAGCGCCCAACCAATCCAAACTTTCATCAAGTTTTATTACTTTCCCCCAATGAAAATCAAACAGAGCTCACCGAAAACACCGCCTGAGGTCATTATACTTCGAAAATTGTGTGTATCTTCAGCTGCAAATGTACTTTTTTCTTCCATTTTGTTCTTTGCGTCATCGATGGCATAGTATGGCATTGGTTGCATGTTGCACATGTTTTCAAGTGCCATGCTTATATTTTTTTGTCCAAACCACCCATCTATAGACTTCTTTGATTCGAAAGCGTGCCACATCTCCATTACAGGCTGAAACCCCGCCTGCCGAGAGGGGCATTGTTATTGTTCTTTCGCCGTCGTGATGGTTCTATGGCTCGCGGCGCCTTGGTGTAATACCAAAAATGGACTTGACTTTTTTCTTTTTGACCGCGGACCCCCAAATTATGGTTCTCGATGAACTTTGTGTTTGGCTTTGGAGTGTACCGGAACCGTGTCAACGACCGATTCGAAGGTTTCGGGGGTTTGGAAGAAGTTTACATAGGTTTGGGATCCGAAGAGCATTCAAAAAAAGTTAGTTGGGTTTGGCTTTCTGGTGAAGGGGTCAAATAACGGATAAATTATCACTGAAAATCACTTCAAATTTAATGTTTTCTGTCGTCAAAAGTAAACATTGAAACATTCCACTCATTGAATCTAATCCTTGGTCGCCTTTTCAATCTAAAAGCAATCCAAGCGTGCCATCAAGATTAATTATGTTTTGGCATCACTATGAACTGATTACTCCACTGGATTGGGCCGACTTTTTGCAACCATGGCCATGCCATCCTGCATGTGACAGAACGACACAAACTGCGTTCGCGCACAACTCACAGCCTATCTATTTATGGCACTTCTTCCCGTAATTGTTTATCCGGCATAATTCAGCTCGTATTGCATCATTTTTTACATCCTTATCAGTCGGTCATCGATTTCTCAACTTTTTCGTGACCACCAAAGCCAAACCTTAGCCATAGTACATAACTCAGAAAACCAAAGCCCCAAATTACGTATCACATTTCCGGTTCCAAAAGTTTCTTCCCACCAGTGTAGGTTAGCGGACCAAGGTCCGGACCGGTCCGCGGTCCGGTCCCGGTCCGGCAAAAAATTAGCCGGACCAACGGACCGAGGTGGACCAGCGGACCACGTCAATTTTTTTCGTGAAAAGGGAAATTTGGTATGAAAATCACGAGATGAACATGTTTCCAGTATCCAAAACAATGAATGTCGCTCTTTTTAGGGCAAAACCGACGAAAAAGTCAAATCTGATGATGAACCTAGTACCTCAGCTTTGTCCCCATTATTAAACTGTTTTGAAAAATTTTCGTTAAGTTGATAGAATACAGTTTTGTTTGAACAAACAATTCTCTATAAACTCAATTCTATGCCAAAAATGTATTGTAAGCTTTCAAAGCGCCAAAAAAAGCGATTTTCATGGCTGGTCCGGTCCGGACCGATGTTGGTCCGCAAGGGGACCGGACCGGTCCGGTCCGGACCAAGTCCGCGGATTTGCGGACCGGACCGGGACCGGTCCGTGGTCCGGTCCGGTCCGCAAAAATCGGTCGCTAACCTACACTGCTTCCCACATTCCATTCACACGTCTTTATCATACCGACCAAACGAACTTTAAACCTTTAAAAAACAACCCTCATCGGATATGTCTCACGCTGAACCGAAAAGAAATGTAATGCCCTGGCATTGGCCTCTGGCCCTGACGCATGTTTTTCCACATCGGGAACTCCCCCCTTTTGTCTCGTGGGTGTATTGATAGGACTTTCTGGCTTTATTTTTGGGTAATTTTTGTTTTCTTTTCCTTTTTTTTATCTGTACTTACAAAACGGCACGACCCTAGACTCAGGACTTAGGACAGCTACCATACAGCTACCATTTATCCTTAATTTTGTTTTTGTATCATGTTTTTATAAGTAATTTGGGCCCATTTTGCAAAACAACTTTCCCCGCTTCCTCCTTTAGTTAGCAACATCGTGCCGTCGTGACGCTACGCGAAGCTCGAAATTTATGATTCCAACGAGGTCCCATTTGCAGAATACATAATTACAAACAGTGCCATCGCCTGTATACACCAAAATCACACATTCCGATTAACAATGCTACTCAATCATCGTGCATAGATAAACAAGGACAAGGAAAATAACAACACGGATTAAGATTGTCGCCAGCCAGTGCCATTGGCCGCCCAATGTGTCGTGTTTTGACAAATAGATGATCGCGATATGACAGGTTGGTTCGAGTTTCGCACTTTTGATGAAAAATGGGATAAAATTTAATATGATAATGCATGTGAGAGTTGCATGCACGATAAATTAATGGAACTTAGCATAAACTTTGTTAATTAAATATTTGTCTTGGTGTTTGAGCGTTTTTTGACGGGGTATGTCTTTGATGACAGACGTCAATGGCAAATAATGTTAAAAAGATGCAGAAAACATGGATTAATTATTATGTTAACAAATTTGGGTACTGTCTGGATGGGCAGAAGCAGATATTTTTGGGTTGGGTTAAGCCTATTTTTGTGTGGATTTGGTGATCATTTTGACATGACCATTCAATGTTCGTAGTTTTGAAGCGCGCCAGACGGAGTGCCAATGCCAACGGCAAATTATAAGTGTTTCAACCACGTTGTCTGGCTTAAATTAACCGTACCGCCCTATTTGAAACAACAATTGCCCTGAGGGCATTGATTACATGTTTCACATGTCCTCACGACCCCCATAATTAAAAATCCGTGTCTGCACTTCCTTGGCGGCAAACTTGGGAAGGGCTTTTTCGTCTTGTTGATGGCGTCGATGCCGTAGTCGTCGCCGTAGGCCTGGAGAGGTTCAGAGCCACCCGTCCCACCCATGTTTTTTTCCAGCATCAGCATGGCCTTTCTTCCGGGGTATGGGGAACGTTATCATCCTTGATGAGTTAATAAAGATGACCGAACCCGAAACGAATAAAAAGAGAGAGGGGGGAAACGAACTACTTCAAGATTCGCATCATCTGCATAGCTTACTTACTCGAGTTGAACTACGGGCACAAAAACCCGCATCATGTCTGTCATCTCGACATCTTCGACTTCGAGACTTTAGTTTTTTGTCCCATTTTCGGTCTTAATGCTGGTAGTTCATGTTGTCGGTGGTCGGACTTTAGCGGTGTTTCGTTTGCATGCAATAGTAGTGCAACTAAAAATAAGTCGTGATACCATTTTGACGACTTTTTTGTTGGTTTTGTCGATTATGGAAATCGTTGTTGAATCTTATTGGTAGCTATTGGAAAAACCTATGAAATTCTATACTTAGCAAGAACCAAGTTTTTATAGCTAGCGTTTTCTTCGATTCCTGGATTTCCATATTATTTAAATGAGTCATAATTTCAAATAGAGAGACTTTGACGTCGGTCGAAGTCAAAGATTGACGGCTTGATTCCATTTTTTGTTTTTCGCTTTGCACTGATTTCTGGAAAGAAACTTTTTTACAACTTCGGACGCTGATATCTGTGCATCTGTTATCATTGAAAAAGTTTTTCAATTGCAGAACGTGAATTTGTTCAAATCTGATGGCTAGACATTTCTTTCTTAAAACTTTTTTTACAAATTCTTTGAAACACTTCCACGAATTTTGCACTTTTTATAGTCTATAAGCAGAACCCCCTCAAATCAAGATAATCCACATCATCATCATGGACGAATAGACAGATGCCAGCTGACTTTTAGTTTCGGTCTCTTTGGAACTTTGTTTACTAGATTTATCCCCTTGATTGTGACCGTTTTGCCGGAATTGAAATTCTGATTGTCCTCTTCATCTGCAGCATGGATCAGTTTATCAAAAAGTGCCGTATTTATCCGTCTGAGCAGTCAAAGTCAACTTCCAGTCAAACGAACTGAACCTCCCATCTGACCCGACTTCTTGGACCGTCTTTTGCTTGGGGCAACTCCCTCGAGCCCCCCGACCACCCTTCCTTCGGCTCCTTCGGTCCGGCTCCTTCTCTTGTGCCATCCCACCACGTAGATGAGAAAGAAAGCGTCGAGCGCCTTCTTACGGAGGAGCCTTCGAACGTGAGATGCGTGGTAGTTTGCTCATCTTGACGGAATGAGGGAGTTGGTCGTGTATGCAGATATGCGTATACTTTTACTTTTTACGTCGTCCGTGATGGCACATTTGCGCACACAGTTAACATGAGGCACTTTACCAGGTCTTTTGTTCCGTTTAGTCCGGAGCTAATTGGGTGACGTCCTTTGTGGACTCCATTCCTGCACTCTCTGTCTTGCATTGTCAAACATCTGCTGCTGGGGTTCAGTTCAGTGTCGCATGTGCCGTCGGAAAGTGGAAGGCGGTTGCTTCCGGTTGAACCCGCTAAATGTGGCAGACGCCAATTGCTATTGGGAGGCTATCTGGGATTGCGGTTCCGCCTTTGATGGCTATTATTAGAACATGTTTTTTTTGGTTTTAATGAAGCACTTTTGACTACTTTTTCGGCACTAAATGTCTCATTCAGCTAAAATGGCCAAACTTTTGGTGCCATAATCAAAATTTCATTAAAAATTTAAACATTGTCTAACAGTATTACACCCATGTGTCACCATGCCATTCAGAATTCTCAAAATTCCACCCACCTGTTCGCCGTTCCTTTCCAAACCCCCCTTTTTCTACCCATCTACCGTAATCACATTTCGTATATCCCTCCAACTTACTCGTTCACCTCAATTACCACCAAAAAATACACACCACTTTACTCAAGCCCTCCAAAACCCCCGAAATTCCACCATTCCACTCCTCCCAGGCGAATTGCAACTTCTCAAATGAGATTGTCATCGTTTTATTTTCACTGAACACAGGCGTGGGTCGCCACTATTACCCTGAAAAGATGCCAATGAAGACCCCATTTATTCCCGTTTATTTGATTTAGCTCCTTCATCCCCATCCCCGTCCACTTGCGTATTTTCCAACTCCCCACCGCTTAGGGCATTCAAAACCTTGAAGGGATACACTTTTTTTTCGATTTGGGACCACAAATTGAAAACTGAACTTGGTAGAATTCCCTGAATTGCGACAGTGCAGATCTGTCCTTTTTTGGGGTTTACTTTGCAGACCACCATTTTCAAAGATCGCTTAACTGATGGGTTATCCTGTTGCAATTGGTGAACATTTCGCCATCGGTGCCGTCGGGGGTAATTAAAAGGTTCAAAAACTACTTCCAACATACGCAATTCCACAATTCTATCCTCCTTTATTCAATTTCTCTTTGTTTAAATATTTGTCGGTGGTGACTTTATTCAAAGTTTGCCATTTCTATCCACTCAATTCCGTCCGATGCGTTGTCGGTCGCGCGCGTCTTTCGTGTCGCAAGTTACCGTAGTTCCACTCATTTCCGGCTTTACTTACTAGGTTTTGCCCATGTCCATGTCGTCCTACGCGACGGTATCACCGCCGCTCGTACTCATCGATGATGATCTGTACAATGGCTACGATGAATACACACTCTACGAGCATGCCGGGGTTATTCCGATCTTTCCACCGTTGGTTTTTTACAACTTTTATGTGATTAAATAAGTGTTTTAAGTGTTTGTAGCATTACGTAGGGGAAAAAATTGAATTAAATTCTGTTCTTTGTACACTTTTTTTAATGTAAAATGGTGTTATAATCAATCAGGGGCGCAATTATGGCAATGCACTTCCTTTTTTGATGCCATCTTTTTTGGTATAATTACCCCACCAGCTCAGACAAGATGACCCCATTCCCAATGCCTAAGGTGGCTTTATCATATTTGGTCTGGTGTGTGCCGTGGGGCACCCCCCCGGCCTTTGACATTTGTGGTGGTAATTGTTTCGCTGGGGTTAGCAGGGGCATCGGCATACGCATTAACGCAGATAAGTAGATGCGTCTGTGAAGCTATGGGGTACCGCCTGAGATGATACCAATACCAATGTCGATGCTCAATGCCAATGCCAATGCCAAGGCGCAAAGAAAAAACACTATCTTTAATGAGTGCCCCCTCCACCGGAGACCGGGAAGAAAGGCGCAGCGCAGGCATTTATCGGTGGCACCAGGCCCGGGGAGATGATTATGTCTATGTACATATCTACGTATGAGCTTTTGTTGGCGACGGCGGGCCTTGGCCCATGGCGCCATCTGAGACAATCGATGGCACGATGACGCTGACGGGATGGTGGCTCATCGTTCGGTGTCGCTGTCATTTCAGAAGTTAGTTATCACTCCCGGAACGACTGTCCTCAGGGGACAGATTTGGTATGGGGGCCCCTCGGCTTTTGGCGGTCGACTTCGGCACTGAGGGTGGCAGCTGACAGCCGGGTGTTCCCTTTTTTGCCGATGATGGGGCGCTCATGTCGTCGTTCGAGGGGTAGAAATGCAAATGCAACAAAAAGTGACACAAATATTTTTTCAAAAAAAGTTAAAACTACAATATTTTAACAAAAATTTAACACCACACCTCCACCGAAACAAAAAACCTGCCAATTTGCAGAGCAATGGTCCGGCTGCCGCCGAACGACACAAGCTGTCTATGTTCGGACCTGCAAACCGAGGACTACAGTCCGATCTATGCCTGGTTCAATTGGGTCCTGATCATCCTCGGCTTGCCGCATCTCAGCGTCTTCGGCGTCCTCACAAACATCATCAACGTGTACGTGTATTCGCGCTCACGCATGTCGAGCTCGGCCAACACGTATCTGCTGTTTCTGGCATGCAGTGATTTCATGGTCATTGTTACGGGTGTTTTCATCTTTTGGATCGACTCAGCTCGCAGTTACATTGATTCCCTATCACGGGCACCGTATACTACCGTATACGCGCTGCCATTTGGGTACATGGCTCAAACGTGTTCCATCTATTTCACCGTGGCAGCCGCAGTCGATTGCTATGTGAATGTGTGTTGGAGATCATTGAGATCGTCATACTGTAGTGTTCGACGGGCGAGGATTATCCTGATTTGTATCATTATATCGTCGATATGTTATAATTCGCTGAGATTTCCGCAGTTTAACTTGAGACGGTGTTTGCATCAAGGGAGCAATGTAAGCATTTTACCGCCAGATTGTCTTTTTTGTGGCCAAAAATATGTTTAAAACCTTCTAAAACGTCATTTTTGCAGGAATATGTAATCGAAATCTGTCCCACAACGCTCTTTTACACCATCAATACCATCTACAATGTCTATGTAAGCCAATGCTTATCAAAAATGCCATCAAAACCCCATTTTTCAGATGTACATGGTCCTCATGACCCTCCTGCCATTCATGTTTCTCCTCGTTTTGAATGCTTTCATCGTAGTCAAGCAATCCATTCAATCAACGTCGAAATCCGCGACCTCAGAAAACGGCACAACGGCGACTGTCGCCGCGGAAGCGTCCGGATCTCACATTCCACTGACTGCAAAGACCTCTACAACCTTGTCCGAAGTCGGTGTAAGCTCTGATGACACTATCACCATGATAGCTGTCGTGTTGTTATTTCTGTTTTGCAACACATTGGCCCTGATTGTCAACATTATTGAAACATTCTTCGAGCCTGATGCCCTTTTGCTCAACATGTTGACGGATTTGAGCAACTTTTTGGTCATTTTCAACAGCAGTGTGAACTGTGTGATCTACTACATCTTTAATAAGGAGTATCGGGAAGTGTTTAAGTAAGTTTTTGAACGCAGGGGGTGTTTTTGGGTCCCAACACGAAAGTCAGGGTCTAAATGGTGTGTGCGCAAAAAAAGTGTAAAAAAGCATTTTTTCAGTGAAAAAGCGTCTCGAATCTACAAAAAGATATGTTGTTGCTGTCACGGAAACCGTCGCCCCGCTTCTGACCAACAACTCTTCTGCAAAATGCCGGTATCACGATCCACCGAAGGCTCACCCCACACAGCCATCATTTTCGACCGTCGACGCAGTCAAAACAACAAAACCGCTGCCGATGGTGAAAATAATGAAACAAAGTTCCCCGAACATCCGCCAACCAAAACGGATGAACACAACTCCCCGATTTGGCAACGTTCCCGCCTTCCCAACGGCAATGTCGATGCCTACTGGAATGGCGGCTTCGCGGAAACGTCTCTCGGCCTTAGTGCCGCTTCAATCCGTGCAAGTGTGATGAGCGGGTTTGAGGAGCTCTGTGCCGACTTGATTCCCATGGATGAATGCGGTGATGAGGTGGATAGTGGCTGGGATGACGAGTTTCTATCCAATGTGCGTAAACACTTTGGCCTTCCCTTCATTGAAACAACTTCAATGTTGTAAACAAGTACTTTAAATTTCAGGGCAATCAAACCCCACTTCCGGGAAGTCGTCTAAGCCGACTCACGGCCACCACGCCCGGTCCGACTTCACAGTCGACAAACCCAGATGTGTGCCAAAGTTGGATCGCCGAAGTGCAGATCATGGAAAACAGACCGTCCGGTCGGCCTCATATCTACGTTAAGCCCATTTCAAAATATGTCGCTTCAAAAATGTCCATTACGGCATTATAGCATGCTTTTTTACGCTTCACCTTCACCGGTCTCAGCACGAATAGGTTTTGCCAAAGCTTGGCGGAAGGAAAAGTGCGTTTGTGACATGAGTTCCCCTCGCATAGCCGGGTTGTGATCCATCCAAATCGATGAATGTATACTCAAAGGTTTTTGTTTGTAAACAGCCAATTATTATTAGGTTTTTTGTGGTTTTGGTTACTGTACATAGTATTTTTATGTGGTATAAAGGATTTTATGATTTGAGAGATGTATACTTGAGCTAACTTGAATTTTTTTAAACAAAAAATTTAGAAGGCTCCGGCTTGGATCAACAATTGTCTCAAAGATTCTGTTTTTCTTTATTTTGGGCGTAATTTTGCCGACCGACCAACTGACTGACAACTAGATGACTGACTGACTGTATCTACTGAAGTTTGACTAAATTTTCGTAAAAAGAGTATTGCCAATGCCACCGAAAAGCGATCAGCAATAGCCGCAGGTAGCTTGGCACTGTTCACGGAGAAGCTTGCGGAAACGGATTGAGTCGCAGTCTTTGGCGACATTGCTGCAGATGGCGGTACCGGCTGAAAAATAACAAAGTTTAAAATGCACACAACAGAAAGCCAAAACTCACCGGCATCGATGCAAGGGCCAACCTCAACAGTTGGTGCCGTGGCGCCGAAAACTGCCAACACAAATGTCAGAGCGACAAAAACGATGCGAAGGAACTGCATGATGACGAGTCTGGAGGTCTTGCTGACAGTAAAGTGAGGATTCTGGAAGCCTATCATTGCTTTTATACCTCTCTAAATGCCCATATCGCATCAAAAACCGTCAACCAACCCTATTTGCCCAGCTATTCCGCCCCTCCCAGACTTCGCTAACATTGTTTAAACACGCTTTGCTCTATGAGCTAGTTCCAGGTGTACTATCAAGTTTTTTACAAAAAGTAAATAGACGAAAAATTCACTTCCCAATTCATTGTTTCAATTCTCATTTATTGTATCAGTTAGAAAGCCAGGGACGCAAAACACACATTGTTACTTTGTAAGCCTAGTTTTTGCCAAGAGCGGCGGCAAGTTGGGCACGAAGGCTTTCATTCTCGGCAACGAGAACACGGTACCGTTCGAAGAGGGCTTCAATCTCGCGAACAAAGGTCGACAAGCTTTGGGAACGAATGTTTGTGCGGTCATCATCGGATTTGAGGTAATCGGCAAAGTCCTTCGCGATAAGGGTCTTCTTGCGTTCACGTGTGGCGTGTTCTTCTTCGGTGATGTTTTCCTTCGAGGAGAAGAGGTTGCCGAGAAGGGACGTCGATGTGGTTAGCTCTGAAATGACAGTGATAAAGCCAAAATGCCACAGAAAATCAACCAACTAACCCCGAACAGCAGCACCAGCCTTTTCGACAGGGGAATGCGGAAGTTCCGTCGCCGATTCAACGGATTCAAACTTCTTTCCACTGCCATTGTTGAAAAGCGTGTTCAACCCGAGGGTGCTTTCAGTGGACTTCAGCGACTTGTTGCTGTTGAACAGCGTATTCAGGCCAAGGGTACTATCAGAAGTGTTGAGCGACTTGCCATGAGTGGCACCAGTGTTGAAAAGGGTATTCAAGCCAAGGGTGCTATCACTGGTGTTGATGGCCTTTGAGATTTGGGTGTCGCTGGAGAAGAGATTCCGAAGCTTGGAGAAGCCTTCAGTCGCTTCGGAGGGGTCACTGAAGAGATTGCGAAGACGGGCAAAGCTTTCCGAGGTTGACGCTTCCTGGGTCGAAGTCAAGTTGCTCTGAGAAGCCGAAAACAAATGAGCGAGGTATTCATCCGTCTTTTCATTGGCACGTTGACGGCGGTTCGGGTCGGTTGTGGCCGATGGCTCGGGGAATTGCTGAAGGGGGCCGATGAAGGGACGGGGAATATGGGATTCCGAGGCTGTGCTGCGGTCAACTGAAACACCACCATCAATGCCACTTTCTCTCAGAACGCATTCCTACCATTAACGGACGGCGCCGCAACCTGCACATCCGAAACGCCCTTCTTGATGCAAAGCGTCGGCTGCTTGGCAACCGGAACTTGGACCGTTGTTTCCGCCATTTCGAAGAACTTGCAAATATCTTCTTCAACGGGGACAAAGCCAACGGGTCCGATGAAGTCATACGGCATCTCTGCCGCGACTTCACTACTCAAAGAACTGAAGGCTTCGACCGGTCGAGTGGCGGCAGTCCTGTGGTGAAGGCTGTTGGCACGGCGCAGACGCATCTTCTGAAGGACACGCTTGTGGCCGGCACCAGGCTTACGTCCGTTCGGGGTCTTGACCATTTTGGCGTCGAAGGGAATCAGTCAATCAAGAAGAGAGAGGGAAGAAACACAAACCGTCCCTTCAGGAGTTAGTGGATCAGAGTGATTGAACCTTTGTTGGGGATTCCTTTTAGAGGAAATCATTGTTGAAAATGTTTGGTTAATGCTAATTTTATATGCAAAATAGATAATACCAGATAAATTTTTGAACTGTGAATGAAATGCAACAATGTTTTGTTAGTTATGAGTACTGTAATTGTGGCTGAAATTGCACTGTTGTTTGCAGTCATGTGTGATGCAACCTTTTTTACCTTTTGATCATTGTGTTGCACATCTTCAAGTACTTGTTTCTGCTCTTCGTATGTGTTAACATGACATGAAGTGGACAGAAACGGTATACGCGGGGAGATCAAATAAGCGCAACATCAGCATGGAATAATCGAAAGATCCAGAAGCGACACATGGTCGCCGCCAACCTTTTCCACACACCCTCCAGGAATAGCATCTACCGTTGAAGTGATCTATTACCCTGTGCGCGATCGACCCCCTCTATCTTTAAGGGAAATGCCTAGGCATGAGCGCACACTTATCACATTTCACTAGCATTGTGAGAATGTTTCAATTGTGTTGCTTACATCCTGATATTGTCATTATGCAATATGTACCATTGCTTCTTGCTCATTTACATGCTTGTTATATTTTTCCAAACAATCCCAAAATGCAAAGAAACTCGCTACATCTACGCATGCCAAGTGGTCACAGATTCACATGTGCTGTGGCCACCAACGATCCGTACAAGGGATTGTTGCACATAATAATTCGCCATTCTCAGGATTTTGTGCAGTGTGTTCCAGGGTTACGAGCCCAGATACTGGCATTACCATTGCCAATCCAAGAAAAGATGTCGGCCATCTCTAGTGCCGTTAACATCAACACCGTTCGCGGTGATGTCACTGACCTTATGAACATGGTCAATAGTAGAGGTATGTTTTTGACTTTTGTGGTTCTCTGATATCAGCTACAGACGTATAATTTTCAGTTGAAAGAACACTCTACTGTGCACAGATCATGCTGCTGAAGTTTCTGCAAAGCACGATTGACAAGATGTATGCAGGTTCTGGTAGCAACACAAAAGGGCAACCCAGACTGCATTACACTGTCAAAGATGCATCAACGCTGATGAAGCTGGCACCATCTGCAAAGTTAAACCCGGTAAACCCTCAATTTGGTGATTCAAGGCCGGTAAGGCATGTTATAACAGCCTTCTTTTAAATTGTTATTGTATTTTGAAATGTTGTTTTATGTTTATGTTTTTAAGTCGCAAATTGTTTTTGTTAATATTGTTATGTCAAATCTACGGTTAACACATATGAAAAGAGAAAAAAGTACTGTATGTTTTTTACTATTTATATTTATGCTACATTTTTCGCTCGTATAATAAATTATGTCATACAATATTGAAACCAAACTCATTTTGTATACGCTAACACGTCAATCTTTAATCATATCTCCATAAAACAGCGTATATTTTTAGTAGTACAACTTGGCTTAATGTTTTTCGGTTGAATAATTGGCATTGCTCACAACGTCAAGCAGGTGCAACGGTCAATAACAATTTGCGGAGAACACATGCCACGGTCTCTACATTCTTGGTCTTTCAACTTGCTATGACTGCGCCAATTACCCAGGAAGACTTGATTCCATATGCCAATTTGATGCACATAAATACTGTTATTGTGCTATCGATCGGCGTATTTACACTTTATTTGATCCTTTTTCATTCGACAAAGGACATGACTCACTACAAATATTACATATTCAGTTTCATTTTCGCTGCGACAATATTCGATCTCCATACAAGTTTTATCTTTTCGCCGTTGCCGATCTTTCCGGTCCCTGGCATGTGCTGTACAAGTATATTTTTCATCAATGGTAACGGGGTCCATGAAATGGCAAACTTTACGATAATGCATTTCCTACTCGGATATGTCGGTGTTTCAATATTGATTACCTTCATATATCGGTATTGTGCCCTTCACGGTGATCTTTATTTCTTCCATTCCAAACGGGGTGCTTTCCTGTTAGCATTGGGCATCGCATTGTATCCAGTTCCATCGGTTATTGCACTATACAATGGCGTAAAGGACAGAAACGGCACTCTGGCATACATAAAAGCCAATCATCCTGAATACTACGATTTGTTTTCGAAAAACAGTTGTTATGGGTTTTCTGATTCCACAGGGATGATCATTTATGCCGTCGTTGCGGCAGGAGAGGTCGGTGCTGTATCGCTTGCCGTCGCCGTGGCTGGTTGGAAGATTTATCGATTGCTCAATGAAAAGAAGACAAACTTCTCGGCAAAAACATACGAATTACACCGACGATTGATCCAAAGTTTATGTGCTCAAGCCTTTATTCACTTTAGTTTTCTGGCAATACCAACAGTCACGGGGTTTACGATGGTTGTCAATTCGTTTGGTAATCTGCGAAGTAAGACACCGCTTATACAAATGTTTTTGTTTTTAAAAGTTAATTTTCAGTGGTTTCATTGATTATTATGCCGCTTTTGAGCATGCATTCTGCTGCGTTGGGATTAACAACAATTTTTGTGACAAAACCATACCGAAAAGCAGCGGTATCAATCCTACTGCGACCATTCCAGTTTTGTTGCAAAGCAGCACGCCGTTCTGAAATGCAGATTACTGTCTTTCCGCAAACTACTAATAGTTGAAGTGTTGAAAGTGAAGAATAAAAATTAATTTTGGGTTTGTATTTAACACACATATCACTTATTGGATGAAGTCAATGATCACGAGTCTGTACATGAGGACAGTGTACATTTATGAAATCCAGGAGTCGTAACTGCTGAGAGTATCAATAAAGTTAAAAGTTTTATATCACTTCCTCAAACTTTTTGGTGATTTTAGCCTGATTGGCTTACTTCCTTCTTATATTTCAAGTGCGTTCGAAACTACAAGCTCCCGAACTCTGTGTATAATTTATACTATCGTACAATATTAAAACAGAATTATAGTTTTGATACGTGAAAACATCAATCTTTCATCGTATCTTCATTAAATATAAAATACATACTTAATAGTACAGACTAGTTATATTTTTTTAACTTTGAACAAAGTTTTTTAAACAAATGACAGGTGTATGTATTTTTATAAACTTCCACCAAATACCAAGGTTTCAATGCTCTTGGTTTCGACTAGGTATGGCTGCTCCAATTACCCAGGAAGACCTGATTCCCTATGGCAATTTAATGCACATTAATACTGTTATTGTGTTATCTATCGGCGTATTTACACTTTACTTGATCCTTTTTCATTCGACAAAGGATATGACTCACTACAAATATTACATATTTAGCTTTATTTTTGCGGCTACCATTTTCGATCTCCACACAAGTTTTATATTTTCGCCGTTGCCGATCTTTCCTGTCCCGGGCATGTGTTGCACAAGCATATTTTTCATAAATGGCAACGGCATTCACGAAATGGCCAATTTTACGATAATGCATTTCCTACTCGGATATGTTGGTGTTTCAATATTGATTACCTTTATATATCGGTATTGCGCCCTCCACGGCAACCTGTTTTTCTTCCACTCTAAACGAGGCGCGATTCTGTTGGTCTTAGGCACTATTCTGTATCCAGTTCCTTCAGTAATTGCACTATACAACGGTGTAAAAGACAAAGAAGGAACATTAGCTTACATAAAGGCAAACCATCCCGAATACTACGACTTATTTTCACAAAACAGCTGTTACGGGTTTTCGGAGCCCATAGAGATGAACATCTATGCCGTTGTTGCAGCGTCGGAAATCGGCATTGTGTCGTTTGCGATCGCTGTGGCTGGTTGGAAGATTTATCGACTGCTTCACGAAAAGAAGACACACTTTTCGGCGAAAACGTATGAATTACACCAACGGCTTATCAAAAGCTTATGTGCGCAAGCTTTTATTCACTTTTGCTTCCTTGCAATACCAACAGTCACCGCATTTACGATGGTTATCAACTCGTTTGGCAATTTTCGCTGTAAGAAAACGACTTATTTGATTTTTTCGTAAGACAATTGACTTTCAGTGGTCTCGTTGACAATTATGCCGCTGTTAAGCATGCATTCTGCTGTTCTAGGACTGGCGACGATTCTTGTGATAAAACCGTATCGAAAAGCAGTCATATCGATCATGCTTTCGCCGTGTAGGTTTTTCTTGATCAAATGTTTGTAAAAACGCGCACGCTTCAGGGTCCTACCGCGAACGTTTGGTTTGATCAACTTTCACGTCGCGCGATCTGTTTCGCGCAGTTTTCATCACTGCGACAGTCAGTTTCCCACTACCACAATGGTCTCCGTTATCTCTGATCCGACACAACTCATCCAACATGATCCACCGATAACTGCCAACGGCAACATTTTGATCGTTTCCTTCGGTGAACAATCGTTTGACGCGTGCTTGATAGATGAAAAGAATACGAAGTTCATCAGCGTCAAAGAAGATTCAGTTTCCAAGCTTCTGGAGAAGGTTGTCAAGGCCGCACCGCCAAAGGATGGGTTGAACATGTTTATGATGCCGCGTAAATCCTCATACAAAGTCCGATCCGAGGCTGTCAACGCTTTCGTTGATGCTGGCTACAAATCCATCCGCCTTGTCGATCTCCACGCCTTGGCTATGACTTACATGTTACACCTGTCCGGCGTGAAGTGTGCCGTTGGTGACTTAGTTCTGCTCGTTTCTGCGTGCCCGTTTGACGATTATTCTTGTTGGATGGATGTCGTCAAAAAGACTGAGGCTGGGTTTGAAGCCGTTGCTTTGACAGATGTAAGTTTTGGGCCACTTATTATATATATTTTATTAATTGTTACGTTTAGAAAGGCTCATTAGAGCTTCTCATGAAGTATCCTAATATCAAGCATCTCGTTGCCGAGCAGAAAATTAACTTTGCACCCGCTGAGACCAAGATCCTGAAGAAAAAACTTGGGAAAAACTTTCACACCGTTGACATGCACGTTCTTGTGACTCATGATATCATTATGAGTATCAACAAGGGTGGCAACTTTGATGGATATCTAGTCAATGATGTGACTTCGGCAGTCTTCAAAGTGAAATACGACAACAAGGAAGCTCTTGTTGGCATGCATGCAGTTTCGACACCGGCTCACAAGGTCGTCAAGCTTGATGTTGGTGATGCTGATCATGTCTTTGTAAGTGTTTCCTTGTCTTTCAACAGACAGGACAGTTCATCATGAAGAAAAGTTGCAGGTTGAAGTGTCCTATAACGACGGCCCTTTTACCGCTATCAAAGGGTTCAAGTTCAAAGAGCCTGGCAATCGTAAGGTCGAGGTTATCATTGACATTGATGCCTATTCACTTCCTAAAGTTGCTGTTAACACGGTTGAATGTGTTAAGGATGTCAAACCACCTGTAAGTTCCATACTGTTTTCTCTGAACACATCGCTGATCGGTCATTTTTAGGCCGGCGCTGTTCTTACTGGCCCTCCTGTCATGTACAAAGTTAACTACGATTCGTCGAAGAATGCATTCACCGGTTGCTGTGTTATGCCCGATGGCTCCACTACAAAATCGATATCCGCAAAGGGTCCGAAAGACTTGTTCGCTGCTTTGCAGACCCAGAAACCTAAATCGCCTTATTCTGGCGTTCTTTTGGATTACACTTGCCTCCAGATTCCGATGAAAACCCATTTGCAAGTCATCAAAGCCCTCCCCCACCCAAAGGCTGATGTTTGTTGCCTTCCGTTCCAGTTCACCTTCAGCATTGCCTTGTGGCTCACGAAAGTCTCCGCCAAGTTGGGTGAATACATCACCTTGACGCTGCGCCGAGGAGATGGCGCTTACTATGAAAGTGTCGTGCTTGAGAAGATGAAAACGGGTTTCAAGGCGGTTGCGACAGGGGTTAGTTTACGGAAAATACGCAAGATTCATTTAAATCACTGTTTTTGTTACAGTATCAAGCCCATCACTGCTACGACTACACCAAAGTCGTCGTTATCACTGCCGGCGGCCTCAACGGTTGTTGTCGTCACAACATTGAGCTACTCCATCCCGGCAAGGAGATCCTTGTCGCAGATATCAAGCGTTGTACCTCAGATGCCAAAATTAACTTCGCGAGGCACTACTTTGCCGGCACCGATTTCGATGGATACATGGTTGAGCGTCATTCGGGAATGCGATTCGTTTTGAAATGCAACGACGAATCCGCCAAATTCGACAAGATTATCGATTGGGATTTTAAAGATCATACTGAATCCATTCCTGTGTCGTCGTATGAAAGCAAGGGCGAGTTGACTCTCAAATTCTACGGCGATGAGAACGAAGAAGTCATCCACACGTTTACTGTGCCAAAGGGAACTCTCGGCAAAAGTCGAAAAGCTGTTTTGAAGCTGTCTGTTGACCGTTTCCTCGTGCCAACTGTCAAGATTACGATCGAGCCTGAACCGAATCCGAAGCCTTTCGACTTGCCGCTGTACAGTACGGATCGATTGGTTGGTTTTTACCTTTTTGGCAGTATTATCGATCCATTTTTTCAGAAGGGAATGCTCGCGCATCAGAGCAACAACGACCCTTGTGTTATCACTGTCATTTCTGACAGCAAGCAAAGCAATTCTTATCTACCGTATTACCGCGACATGAGCGGCAATTATTATGAAGGCTTCAACAGTTTCAACGAATTAGCCCTGTCGTTGGCAAAGTTCTGCGAGGAAAAGAACGTCGTCCTTATTCTCGACCACTACGGCGAAAAGATTTCAATGGCTGATCGTCAATTCCGTCGTCGTGCCTACTCCAGCTCGGTTTATCCGAAAGTCAAACCGGTGAACAGCTTTGTTTTCACTTGGTCATTACATCTGACGCGTGCCAAGATTGGTGAACGCAACATCCCGATCGGCGAGAAGATTGTTATGTTCAACGAGTTTGCCGTCGTTCTTCAACGTGTTGCGAAGGGATTCAAAGTTATCGATCTTACAAAAGTGAGTTATCTGCGGCAGTTTTTTGGTTTTTTGACAAAGTTTGTTTCAGCACAGCCTTCTGGAAACTTGCCAGAAACACAATGTCAACATCATCGTCCACTTTACCGATGAGAGCGAAATCTGCAAGACCAAGCATGCAGCTCTGTCCAAACGTCTTGCTCCTCGGACTATTCTGACTTCCTGCACGACCAATAACATCGACCTTTACCCGGATTACTTCTGGAGTCATCAGGAGAAGAACGACTTCCACGGCTGTATCATCGAAGAGTTTGTCAACTTCAACTTTACCATGTGCTGGGGCAAGCAGAGAAAGACCTTCGAGACTGGCTACGTCACGCCTCCGCATCATCCGACGATTGAACTCGACTTGGGCGATGCCATGGAGCTCACTGTCGCGGCTTATCCGGTTGAAAACTTTTGTTGCAACATTCCGCAGATCATCAAAACCTTCAAGATGAAGTCCAAGCGTCGTCGTTGTGTCATTCTTACTTTCAACGTCCTCGATGCCTTCAATGTGACGACCAGCTTGGTGGTGAAGGAAACGGCCGATGTTTTGTTGCTCCAGCGATGTGCCAATGGATTCCAACAATCCATCCATTCCAATTATGCTACGACAAAGGAGCCGAAATGCGTTTCTTCCATTGAATCCGTCATCAACTCGTATCCCAATCCGAATGGCACGTCGCTTGTCATTGATGTCACGACGGAATCCTTTAAAGAACGGCAGCGTCTGGTGAATCTTGCACAACAGCGTGGGTTTGATGCAGTTGTTTCTCTCCATGGATTCTGTGTTGGCGTCAATAAGCTAATTTTGACCACCGAAGGATTCAAGTGCGACGTCGGAGAAGTCGTCCTTCTGATCGATGAAAACGGTCGCGGCTTTGTTCTTCAAGGCAAACAGAAGGAATACACTGTTTTGAAGTCTTCGAAAAACTTGAAAAAGTTGGCTGATGATTATCCCGCTATTAAGCAATGGTTCGTTGCTGAACAGGCAGCTTCATTGGTTTCTCAGGCGCTCGAGAAACAGAAAACTACAATCCTAAAGCCGTTGGAGTCCTCGAAGGCGACATTCTACCAATATCTGATGTCTCGTGCCAAGCCTTCAAACGAATTTAAACATCCGGTCGTTGAATCATTTGCTGGTTTGATGTTCAATGCGAAGTCGGCAAAGAAAACAGAGACTATTGAAGCGTCATTTGAGGCTGTGCCGTATTCCCGTGAAGTTGTTTTGTATGTTGGCGAGGCTTCAGAGTTGAAAGTAAGTCCATTCTTTTGACAAAATGCATTATTTGTGGTTTTGTTTCCAGATTCTCGCGACTTCCGCCGGATCTTCCAAAGCCGAGCACGTCGAAGTATTCCCTTTCCAATCAGCCATGGACCGGGTCGTCACAATCAAACTCGCCGTTGACAAACACCTTGTTCCATCGGCCGTCCTGCTTCGTACTGAACGTGTCCCGAATGTTTCGATCAAACTCACCCCGGACAATCAGGTCCTCATCCGTGGTGACTCTACCTATACTGGTGATAAGATGATTCCTGCGTATGTGAGCTACAAAGATGGCGTCCATGTCGGGGCCTTGGCGAAACAGCATCTGGAAACCGATCCAGAACTTGTTGTTTACGGTATGTGGGACGAATAGTGTTTTTAACAATGACCACATTTTTCCATTTTTAGATATTGTGCAACTTCTGTCTGATGAAGTCAATCAATTGTGGGAGTTTGCCGTTTCAAAGGATGAAACAGGTCAAATTGTCGTGCAAGTCGGCAACATCTACACCACCGCTGATACTTTGTTTGCCACTGTCGTCAAAGCCACCCTCGGATACATCCAAAATCACAGTGGTGGTGCGACCATTGATGAAATCGGCGTGCAGTTGCCGAGCTCAGCCTTGATTTCCGACAAACTGCGAAAAAATATTTCTGCTGTTCTCAATGCAAAGCTATTTGTTTATCCTTATTAATTGTTTTGTTGTATTTTCCATGGGTGTTTTTTTGTTAAAGTTAGTGTTGATAATACCGATACACATAAGTAAAGTTAAATTTGAATTATCAGACATAAATTTGACTTACAAAAGGAATGTGTAACCAATGCGCTTTACCAAATGAAAAGCAGATGCCAAACAATGAATGGGTATGCGAAGGTTGTGAAAGCTGAACAGCTGCGTTGTCTTTGGAAAAACGTCGAATAGCTTACCTATTTTTAGCTTTACCATTCTTTTCACATGTATCATTCAAAAGTCATCTTAACGTTGTATGAGAAGTTGAACCTTTACAACAGTAAAACAAAACGCAACAATATATTACTGTGACGCATTTCCTATTTCTTCACTGACACAAATGACTAATTAGCACATGCTTGGAAACAACACAAACAATAGGTCAACGTCGCATCGTGTGGTATAAAATGGAGTTGCTTTACAAGGTATTAGCTCTTGATTCCGCACCGTACTATGTCATCGGTTCTCGATGCCGTCACCTATCAGGCACTGGCGTTGAAAGCGACGTCGTCCTTGAACTGTCATAATTTGGCCTAACTTTCAGGTCGAACAGTGCTAGCTATCACCGTTATGAGGTTTTCAACTGCCATGCGGACTACATTGCTCATCATACTAATCAGTTATGCTGCTGCGAGGAAACGACCAAACAACGATTTGGTATTACCTTCCGCCCCCATTATTCATTTACAGAGGGTCATGATTTTAGGTTGTTGCATCCGAAGAATGCAACCTGGCTGGAGGTGTTATATTTGGTGATCGTTGTATCCTTAATATGGAAAATGTACCAGAAGTTAAGCCAGGGCCGAAAGCTAAACAGGGTTTTCCCAAAAAGGCGATTATTGTTCCAGCAGCAAAGTACAAGGTAAACTCGAATAACGGCTTTAAACCGCTTTCAAAATCGGAAAATTATAATGTCCAATCGGTTTGTGGCAAAGTTGAAAAATCGTTTGGTGAGTATGAATCCCTTCATGAGTATGAACTTTCTTAAACCTATTATACAATTCTTCAGTCCGAATTCATAATGGAAATCCTGCCCCCCCCCCCCCCCCCCCCCCCTCCCCCAAACAGTTTCCCTGGATCGTTGACTTTGGCACCTGCACCGGAGCTTTAATAAGTCCACGCCACGTGCTTACTGCACAACATTGCGTCAGTAATGTTCCGCTTAATTGCAGCCCCATGAATGAAATTTTAAAAGTAGTAGTTGGATATGGCGGAAACTGTCGCTACACAAGTGAGAACTGTCCAAATGGTTCAAATATGAAAAAAACAACAATGGACCGTATCATATACAAGAATGACACTATCTGTGCGGAGGATAATGATATTGCGTTAGTATTACTGAAAGAAGATGTTGAATTCAACGATTATGTCAGACCCATCTGTATCAGCAAACTTGATCCTGAAAATTTTATCCAACTTAAAGATATTGGAATTGGAACGCTCGATGAAAAAAATATGTCTTCTATTGTCCGGTATATAGACAGCACCATTGCTGAAATCCATTCGTATCGCGAAGTGATCACCAAAGGAAACAGCAACCCTTATGGATCACCAGATCTCTGCCCTGGAGACAGTGGTGGGCCATTGCAAGGCACATTTGAAGGAAGTAATCGTACCTACCTTGCCGGAATTCACTCACGCGGTTCTGCTTGTCAAGCAGAGGTGGACGAGGGCCAAATTTTGCCGGCCCGGGCCGAAAATTTTTGTCGGTTGGTCGGCCCGGGCGGGCCGGGCTTTACGTCGGGCCCGCCCGGGCCGGCCCAGGCCAGCCTGTGCCAGGCGAGTAAAAATTTTCCTCGGTCCAATGACTTCAGAACCTATCCAAATCAGGAATAAATGACGGGATATCATTGAAAACGTCATTTTATCACGTTATTACATTGATATTTTTCACAGTGGTCGCGAATCCTTGCGAATTTTGTCTTGAAATTGCACGAGGTCGACTGATTTTGTGGCCCGGGCCGATAAAAACTGGCCCGGGCCAGGCCGGGCCTTGATTTTTCGGCCCGGGCGGGCTTGAAGCCCGGCCGGCCCGGGGCCGCCCGGGCCAGCGGGCCTACCGTCCACCTCTGTTGTCAAGATGTGCAAGATACTTATACGATATCATCGTATGTTCCGGCCTATGCTGATTGGCTGTGCAAGTTAACTGGGGTTTGTGAGCTTGAATAACTTTTCATTTTGTGTTAATGTAAGATTATAAAAAAAATCATCTATCAGGAGGGCTGGAGAATAGGTAGACAGAAAAGCAAATTATGGGTGCTTGAACGAAACTTATTCTTGAAATCAAAAATATCACTTATACGTGTTTTTTGTGTGAGAAAATAGTACTACCAAACGAAACAAAATATGATTAACAACGCGTTTTTCGGCATCTCTTATTGATACGTCTGACGAATAAAGGCAAAAGCCGTAAATTCGATATTTTTGAACAATCTAGATTAATGTGAAAATCCCACAATGTAAGAGTATAAAAGTAGGGTTGTAAAACAGTAGGTGTATCTCGATTCATTCGCACCGTCGACAGCATAAAATATCGTCGCTAAGTGCGTACCATTACAATCATGAAGTTTCCAACGGCCTTATGGGCAACATTGCTGATAATAATGATCGACTATGTTGTTGCGATGAAACTATCGGATGATGGATGGGTACATTTTTAAGCTTCCGATATGTGTAAATACTTTTCTAATTTCAGTCCATTCCGTTACCTGATGAATGCCAAAAGGCAAAGGGGGTCATTGTCGGTAACCGTTGTATCATAAATGCGCCCGAGGTCAAGCCAGGGCGAAAAACTGAACAGGCGTTTCCTGAAAAAGCGGTTATTTTTCCACCGGCGGAATACAAGAAAAACGAGGACAATGGATTTAAACCACTTTCCAAATCGGAAAATTATCAGGTTCAATCGATTTGTGGCACAGCTGAAGAGTCCTTCGGTGGGTTGATCTCGATTAAGATCCAATAGTCCTAAACATACAATGATTACAGCGCGAATCAGAAATGGATATACAGCAAAGCCAAAACAGTTTCCATGGATTGTTGACTTTGGCTTTTGTACCGGCGTTCTAATCAGTCCACGCCATGTGCTCTCAGCGGCTCATTGCTTCATGACCAAACCGCCTGATTCGGACATAAATGACAGTATTGGGGATTGCAGTCCTAAATATTCAGGAAAAAATTTTCGATACCAAACTATCGGTTACGGCGGAAACTGTCGCACGAAAAGCACACACTGTCCAAGTGGAACAAACATGAAGAGGGCAGGAATAGAGCGTCTCATCTATCCTCACGGAAATGACACTTATTGTATTGAGGATAACGATATTGCGTTAGTATTACTGAAAGAAGATGTCGAATTCAGCGATTATGTCCGACCCATCTGTATCAGCGGCAAGCTTTTTCATAAAAATCTGGTTCAACTAAAAGATGTAGGGCTTGGAAGAATCGACGACATGACCAGTACTTCTATTGTCCGGTACATGGAAAGCAACATTTTAGGGCGTCGTTCTTATCGTGAAGTGATAACCTATGGAATCCGAAACCAAGAAGGATTCCCCAATATCTGTCTTGGAGACAGTGGTGGACCATTGCAAGGAACTTTTCCAGGAAGTAATCGTACCTACCTTGCTGGAATTCACTCACGCGGTGACCTTTGTCGTGATAAAGTCACAGCGGCATTCACATCATATGCACCGGCCTATGCTGATTGGCTTTGCAAGTTGACTGGAATTTGTGAGCTCGAATAATTTTTCATTTGTGAAACTGAAGTGAATCCGATTAAATTTATAATAAAGAAGCATACATCTGCGCATCATTGTGTGAAGTTTGCAAGAGTTTTATAACGGCTTGTTTTTGGTTACAGATAAGTGAGATCTTATCGAACACGTTCCGTCCTGTGTTTGAAAAAAGGAGATGCAAGAGGGCGTTGAGGGGGTGAGGGTGATGCCTACTGGCTTCACTATTGGCAAACACGACATGTGAATAGCCTTAATTCTCTGTGTTTTCAGTTTGTAGCGTTTGCACACAATCCGGACGTTCGCAGCGTTACCATATTTTGCGATTGTCGTTTTGACACAGGCTGAGTAAGAATAATTCATCGTTATGGTCCAAACTGTCAATTAAAAGAAATTTTAGTCATTACGTAAATCCTGATGCTGTCACCCTTGCCATGGGTGCTCTCGGAGCAAGAAGGAATATCGACGTTTTTGTGTATAATACTGGTGATGCCAATCCTCAAGACTTTTACTTCTTAACAGGCGGGCATCCAGAACGTATTTTTAGTGTGAAAACTGCTGATTACAACATGATGGGCAAGATTTACGTTGATAAAATTTCTTTCTATCGTCAAAAATCACACTTCATACGGCGCAGTGACAGTTTTAACGACGCCGTCGACTGGCAATAGTAATTTTACACCCGTTACAGTACATAGCTATGAGTACTACGGAGCCGTCGACTGGAAACAGTTATTTTTCATTGGTTACGGTAGCTATGGGTATTGCTTTGGTGTCTTGTGTAGTTTAGCTAGATTAATCCTATACGATAAAAAAGGTATACCTGAAGCATACGACGGAAGACAATCAATTTATAAGTTTTTTCTTACTTTTGTTGCTTTAATGTTTTTAATTACAAATAAATCACTTCAAATGCTTTTTTTAACACAAAAAATTTTCAAATTCGAATTACAGTTGTGTGAGAATTTAACATGACAGCAATTGCAGAACGAAACAAAATGATTTTTTTTCAGTCTTCCCAGCAAATCATTGTGATTTTTGACTAATAAAGGCAAAAGCGCGCAATGCAATACTTTGAAGCAATAATTTATTTTTTTATTTAATGTCACGAACACACGGTGTAAGCGCATAAAAGGAAGGTTGTTTCACAGCTTGTGTATCTCAGTTCCGTCTTGCTACAAGGGGGCTTCATATGGTACTTGAAGCCACTGGCGGTGAAAACAATACAGTTATACTGATTTTTTCTAAAGTTTGCAAAACTTTCAGATCGGATGGTACGTACCATCACCATGATGTCGCCTTCCTCTGCCTTACAGGCAACATTGCTGATCATAATGTTGAGCTATGTTGCTGCAAAGAAAGAATCGAATGGCAAATTGGTACGTTTACTGGCTTACATGTGTGAATTACTTTTCAGATTTTAGGTCATTGCGCCCGAAGAATGTATCGGTGGCATTTGTATCCTTGATGAGGCTTATGTGTCTGAAGTCAAACCTGGGCCGAAAGCTCAACAGGCAGTCATCAGCAAAACAATCATTGTTCCACCGGTAACAAACAAGAAAGACAAGGATGACGGTTTTAAACCACTCTCAAAGTCAGAAAATAAACGTGTCCAATCGATTTGTGGCACAGCTGAAGAATCCTTCGGTGAGTTGATCAAGATTAAGATCCAACAGTCCTAAACATACAATGATTACAGCTCGAATCAAAAATGGATATACAGCGAAACCAAAACAATTTCCATGGATTGTTGACTTGGGCTTTTGTACCGGAAGTCTAATCAGTTCACGCCATGTGCTCTCAGCTGCTCACTGCTTCATTAAGGGACCCAAAGAGCATCCTATTGACATGTTTGGAGATTGCGGTCCTAGACATTCAGGAAAAACCCTTCAAAACCTTACTATCGGTTACGGTGGAAACTGTCGTACAAAAAGCACACATTGTCCAAGCGGAACAAACATGAAAAGGGCAACAATCGAGCGTGTCATCTATCCTTACAAGAATGGCAGCTTGTGTTTGCTGGACCATGATATTGCAGTATTAACACTGAAAGAAGATGTTGAATTCAACGATTATGTTAGACCCATCTGCATCAGCAAGCTTCATTCCGACACTTTGGTTCAACTTAAAGATGTTGGAGTCGGATATATGGATCAATGGCGTCATAACACTTCTATCGTTCGGTATATGGACAGCGAGATTTTCCACATGCTTTCAGATCGTGAAGTAATAACCAAAGGAATCCGAAATCCTTACGGATTACCGGATGTCTGTCCTGGAGACAGTGGTGGGCCATTGCAAGGCACATTTGAAGGAAGTAATCGTACCTACCTTCTCGGAATTCACTCACACGGTTCCGCTTGTAACGCTAATGAGTATAATTCGTTGACCTCAACGTATGTCCCAGCCTTTGCTGATTGGCTTTGCAAATTGACGGGGGTTTGTGACCTTGAATAACTTTCACTTTTGTAACGACCTTGTAATAAAGGAGCATGCATCTGTATTTGGGCAAGAATATAAAGGCGGGGAAGTAAACAGACATCTCTAACCCGCAAAAATCAATATGAAACTGATTATGAAAACGAACTTAAGGCTTGTTTTGTTCGGTCAATGCCGCGGGCTGGACCGCCAGAGGAGACCCGGCCCGTCCATCCACGCATGGTACTGAACTTTTTCCGTGCCAATGAGTCAAAGTTTAATGTGAGTAATTGTGTGAATGGTAAATGTGCTTGTTTGACGTATACTTTTCGTCAATTTTCTTTGATACAACTGACTAATAGAGACTTAAACTTTCAACTTTAAAGCTTTCCGACTGATCGTCATAGTAAAAAGGTCAGTCGAAGTTAGTCAGACATCTGGTGGCTAACGTACATTGTAACACCCAAAACTGGGAATTTGCGAGTATAAAAATAGCGTTGTATTCACAGTTTCTACATTTTGTTTGTTTGTTGCAGCCAGACGTTTGGCACCGACAGTTCGCAGATTTTAGACTTTGCATTTAGGCGATAACCTCAACAACTGTCATGATGTTTACAACGGCACTACGTGCAACATTGCTGATCATACTGATCGGATATGTTGCTGCAAATAAGCAACCAAATGATGAATTGGTAACGTTTCAAAATGAAGATTATTTGTTTATATAGGATTCTGATTTCAGATCGTTACGCCCGCAAAGTATAACGACTCGGTACATTTTGTAGTTGCCGATCTGTAAATACATTTCTGATTTTAGACAGTTCTATCTGAAGAAGAAAAGTGCACTCAGGCTGGAGGTGTGCTAATTGGTACCACTTGTGCCCTTATCAAGATCGAATTTGAAATAGCCACGCCTGCCACTGATGTTAAGCAATTTATTCCCGAAAAGGCTATCATTATTCCATCGGCAAAATACGAAGAAAACTCCGATAATGGATTTAAACCGCTTTCAAAATCGGAAAATCATCGTGTTCAATCGATTTGTGGCACAGCTGAAGAGTCCTATGGTTAGTTAGAATCTCATACGATGTAATTTTGCTGAGCATACAATTCTTATAGCAAGGATTCGAAATGGATATACAGGAAGGCCAAAGCAGTTTCCATGGATCGTTGATTTTGGCCATTGCACTGGAGCTTTGATAAGTCCACGTCATGTGCTTACTGCGACTCACTGCTTCACGGATGAGAATGTTTGCAGTCCTTCGGTCGTAGATGAACGAATTAGAAGATTGAAAATACGCTATGGTGGAAACTGTCGCAGCAAGAGCAAAGTGTGCCCACATGGGTCGAACATGAAAACAGTGGCAGTTGACCGTGTTCTATATCTTTACGGGGGTGCCACCAATGCCACTAATTGTTTGACAGACCATGATGTTGCATTGGTACTGCTGCAAGAAGACGTCGAATTCAACGATTACGTTAGGCCCATCTGTTTCAGTAGCAAGCTTCAACCCGACAAACTAGTCCAAATCAAGAATGTTGGCTTCGGAGATGTCAATAATAATCGTAAGGCAACGTCCATTGTCCGGTATATGGAAAGCAAGTTCGTGTACATGCCGGCTTCTCGGGAGGTGTTAACCAGTGGAGTCAAAAATCCTTACGGAATCCCCGATGGCTGTGTAGGTGACAGTGGCGGACCAATGCAAGCAACATTTGAAGGAAGCAATCGTACCTACCTTGCCGGCAGTCACGGCGGTGGCTGCGCAGACGATGGCGAAGGTCTAATATGGTCATCGTATGTTCCAGCCTATGCTGATTGGCTTTGCAAGTTTATTGGAGTCTGTGAGCTCGAATAACTTTCCGTATTGTGATTACATGTAATAAAGAAGCATCATCAAACAAATCATTGCTTAAATATGAAATATCAAAGATGCCAAATTTGACACCAAAAATTGCCATTACCAATATATAAGGTCGACACATTGCCTTGAACGTGTTTCCAAACTGCTGATAAGTAACTGTACGAAATTTGTGAGACATTTACAACGGTATATTCTTGAATAAAAACAAATCACTTATACGTGCTCTTGTGTGAGAAAATAGTACTATCGAACGAAACAAATTGTGATTGGAAACGCGTTTTTCGGCATCACTCACTGATACGTCTGACTAATAAAAGCGAAAGCCGTGCTTTAATGCTTTTAAACAATTTATTAGGCCTTGTGTGATGTGACAATCTCACAGTTCAGTAATATAAAAGTAAGGTGTTGACCGCTACTGTATCTTCATTTCATTCTGTTGAACGCCAACAGGCCTCACTGGCTTCGAAAAGCAAACAGTATTATTCTTTTTTTTATCATAAATTGAAAAAAAAAAAAAAAACATTCAGGTTGGACGATGTCTACGATCACTGCCATGACTTCATCAACTGTACTACGGGCAACTTTGTTGATCATATTGGTGGGCTATGTTGCTGCAAAGAAGCAACCGATCGACGATTTGGTAGCTTTTTTACTTCAGGTAATGGTTTTATATAGTCTTTTGATTCTAGGCCATTGCACCCGAAGAATGCAAACAGGCCGATGGTGTTATTGTCGGCGACCGTTGTATCCTAAACAAGAAAAACGTGCCCGAAGTCAAACCTGGGCCAAAAGCTAAACAGGCAGTCATCAACAAAGCTATCATTGTCCCACCGGCAACGTACAAGAAAAACGAGAATAACGGCTTTAAACCACTTTCAAAATTGGAAAATTATCGTGTCCAATCGATTTGTGGCATAGCTGAAGAGTCCTTTGGTGAGTTGGACACGTTTCTGTTTCTGAACAGACCAGGGTTCCCTAAACAGCCCATCGCTTTTTCGGTAGCTTTTCGTGGGAACCGCTCCTAACAGCGGAAGACTTTTTTTGATTAGCGGGCACGACGCGCATTTGCTATCCCCCAGCGGACCGCGCTCGCTCGCGGGAAAAAAAGTGTCGAAAAACGACGGATCGGCAGGAGGCGCACCTTTTTCAAGTGGCGTAAATGCCAAATCAGTAAGATAAATTATTTAATCGTTGCCAAGGGACAGAAACACTATCTGCCATATATTAGAGCCGGTAACTTTATGCCATCGCACCAAAATGTGCCAAAACGGAACTTGGCAGATCACTTCGCGCGAGGCTGAGGATCTTGGCACAAAGTGAACCGATTCACTTGCATTTGGTCTCAAACTGACCGCAATTAGCTAAAAAACACAATCCCCGCCGGAATTTTTGATATTTTGACTTTAACCCAACGAAAACTTCCAAAACGTCATTTTTGGGTATTAGCGGGGCGCGAAATCAGGTGCCTTTGAGGCTGAGGATCTTGGATAAAAATGGCTTAATTCGAACGTAGTTGGAAGCATTCGACAGCAGACATTCAAGAGAATACAATCCCCGCCGGAATTTTAGATTTTCGATTTTGTGCCTGATTTAGAGCCATTCCCGTGAAAAATGTGAAAAAACGCCGTTGTCGTTTCAATGCACGGAATTGGTGAAAGAGACTTTCAATTTGCGTCATTTTTGCTTAACTGGTCGGCCTTGGCCTAAAGAACAATAATCTGTATCAACGACAGTGAGATTCGGCTCACATCGCGCGCCACGGCATTTTTTGTCCTCAAAATGCGACCTCTTAATCGGTGGAAAAAATGGTTTGAATGCAGCTAAAAACAGGGGGACTTTTGTAATCGAAACAAGATGGCATGCATTCGATAGCTAAAGATGTGCTGAATCCAGAGGTCATGTTTTCGATTGGCATATGTTGACGCTTGCATGCGAAATCGGCATCTGAACAGACGCGATTTCCACTTTTCTCCCCGAGCGGACACACACTGCATGCAACCAGTGCAAAAAAACACTCTCGCTCGCTCTCCCACGGTCAGCTCTGGGGAAACGAAAGCCCCTATCGAGTCGCGTCGTGCGGGAGCAGCGATAGGGAGGAAGCGCAGCCCGGCTGCTCACGTTCAGCCCCCTTATAAAAAGTGTATGCAAATTTGACAAAACGTGACGGACAATCAAGCAGCCCCCCTTAAAATTGGCTTCGCGCATGCAAGCTAGAGGCTAATAGCTATCAGGGGCTGTGAGGCCATCGCTGTTTGGGGCTGTTCGCTGTTTGGGGCTGTGCGTGCTTCCGCTATCGCAGGCGGTCGCCGGCTGTATGGGGGACCCTGGAACAGACCATAATACTATAACTATGCAAATCAAAAAAGATTACAGCTCGAATCAGAAATGGATATACAGCGAAACCAAAACAATTTCCATGGATTGTTGACTTGGGCTTTTGCACTGGAGCTTTGATAAGTCCACGTCATGTGCTTACAGCGGCTCACTGCTTCACTAAAAACTTTTCACCGGGTTCCGAAATAAGAGATTGCAGTCCCCGCGACGTATTTTTAGAGCAATTGCAAAATTGGACTATTGGTTACGGTGGAAATTGTGTTTCCCAGAGCAAAGAATGCCCAAGGGGTTCAAACATGAAGAATGCGACTGTTGACCGTCTCATCTATCTATACCAAAATATCACCAAAAACGACCCTAATTGTTTGGAAAACCATGACATCGCCTTAATACTTTTAAAGAATAACGTCAAATTCAGCGAGTATGTCAGACCCATCTGCGTCAGCAAGCTTGATCCCGACAATCTGGTTCAACTTAAAGATGTTGGAGTTGGAACAATCGATGGTAAAAAGACCCCGACTTCTATTGTCCGATATATGGAAAGCATGATATCTGAGGTCCCATCCAATCGGCGACGCTTCACTCCAGTAATGTCACCCGGCTTGACCTTTAAGGCGTCCAAAGCCGCTGTGCGGCGTAAGACCGTCACATCGTGTATGAGCACGGAGATCACCCGCTGGGCCCTGGCACGATACTCCAACTTCTCGTTGGAGCCACGGATAGCCTCCGAGCCGGAGATGGCCAACAAGTTCAAGGCTCGATAAAGCCCTTGATGAATGTCGATCACTTGTTTCTCAGAAACGGAAGCCTTCAAATCCTTAGACTTCAACTTGCGGTTGAGTCGCGGGGCCTCGGCCGCTGTGGAGTTTACCACCGGTAAAGAGCGAAACCACTCTTCTCTCTGGGAAGGCTCCATGGCTGCCGTGCCCTTGGCGTATTCCTTGAATTGGGCCAATTCCTCATCCGAGAGGTTCACGCGGATTTGCTCCGCTTCCCCCTGGAAGTCGACCGGTGGCGGCGGGGGGACATCCAGACCCGCGGCTCGGGCTGGCGGGTCGATCACCCCTTCCTCGCCGTCCTCGGAGTGGACGGGGGATAAAGCTCGGTCTTCCTCCTGCGTGTAGGAGCTAGAGCTGCTTGATGACGAGCGGCTGCGAGACGACGACCGGGAGCGGCTCATGGTAGATTGAAGGGTAGTCTGTCGAGAGCAGAAGATAACACGGAACGAAAATCCGAAATACTGACTACTGCCGAATTCGACGAGTAAGAGTGAAGATATTTCCCCTATCATCCCTTTTTATTCCAAAACTAGCGTAATGCTAATTTTGTAGTCTCGTCGAGTTCCACTGTCGTAAAGAGTATAAGCTAATTTGTGTAAACAATCAATTGGTGTATAACTGATGTCTGTCGCGGAGATAGTGGTGGACCATTGCAAGGCACATTTGAAGGAAGTAGTCGCACTTACCTTGCCGGAATTCACTCACGCAGTACCGCTTGTCAATATAAGGATTCCAACCTTGGAATTACATCGTATGTCCCAGCTTATACTGATTGGCTTTGCAAGTTGATTGGAGTTTGTGAGCTCGAATAACATTCCGTTCTGCAATTATTTTGTAATGAAGAATCAATAATAAACAGGATAAGAATGGGTGACTAAGTAGACACCACTAATCAACATAAAAATTAAAGCCCAATAAGCAAGAAAGTACTTGTTTCACGAGCAAATTATCGCTTTACTATGAGATATTCAAAATGCCACACTTGGCAGACACTGAAACCTGTCATTTCCAATGAACACTAACTGTGTGAAGACTGTAAGTAGTCATATGTTCCTCCAAAATCCCCCTATAACCTTCCACTGAGCGTTCAAAAACTCTCCCTAGAACTTTGTCCCTGTCGGCGGGGGAAGATTGTCATGTTTTCGGGGTATTATGCTGTGCGTTCTCAACAAAGCACCTGGCTTGACGGAACATTGCACGATCGTCTAGAACATTGGTATTTCGTCCCCGCCGACGAATGCAAAATTCCAAGAGATAAGTGTCTGAACGCTCAGTGGAAGTTCGTAGGGGTATTTTGGAGCGCCGATGGGAACATACATATAACTACTGCTGTAAGAATTCAACTACGGTTTTTTGATACCAGCTGCAGCTGAAACAATCTTTTGTAGTTCGTACTTTTTTTATCGAAAAATTTGATTTCTGAAACAAGCGTGGGAGGTCGACACATTGCCACGAACATGTTACCAATCTGCTGATGAGTAACTGTATGAAATTTGTTAGAGCTTTACAACGGCTTTTCTTGATTACTAATAAATCACTTTTACGTGTTTGGGGGTGAGAAAATCGTACAACAGATTACGAACAAAGTGTTATTATGACCGCGGTTTTCGGCATCATTCATGGATACGTCTGAGTAATAAAGGCAAAAGCCGTAAATTCAAATTTTTTTCACAATTGATTAAGCCTAGTGTGATGTAACTATCCCACAGCGTAGTAATATAAAAGCATGATGTATCTTGATTCCATCCACTATCGCTGCCATGACTTTATCAACTGCATTACGGGCAACATTGTTGGTCATACTGATTAGCTACGTTGCTGCAAAGAAGCAACCGATCGATGATTTGGTAACTTTTTAAATTCAGATAATGGGTTTATATAGGATTCTGATTTTAGGTCATTGCACCCGAAGAATGCAAACAGGCCGACGGCGTTATTGTCGGTGGCCGTTGTATCCTAAACAAGGAAAACGTGCCCGAAGTCAAGCCAGGGCCAAAAGCTAAACAGGCAGTCATCAACAAAGCAATCATTGTTCCACCGGTAACAAACAAGAAAGACAAGGATGACGGCTTTAAACCACTTTCAAAATTGGAAAACTATCGCGTCCAATCGATTTGTGGCAAGGCCGAAGAATCCTTCGGTGAGTTGATCAAGATTAAGATCCAACAGTCCTAATTTTAGAGAGATTACAGCCCGAATTAGAAATGGATACACGGCAAAACCAAAACAGTTCCCATGAATTGTTGAAGTGAAAGTATCACTAAATCGGAGGTCTTTTACTCAATGTACCGGAGTTTTAGTAAGCCCACGCCACGTTTTAACCGCAACACACTGCTTTATTGGTAAAAGTGATTGCAGCCCGAAAAACGTAATTTCAAAGGACGTGCAACCATTGAGCATTCATTATGGTGGAAATTGCCGCTTAAAGAGCAAAGAATGTCCAACTGGTTCAAACATGGAAAAGGCAGCAGCGGATCGTCTAATCTATCTATATCAAAATGATACCAAGAATGGCACGCTGTGTTATGTTGAAAACGATCTTGCGTTAGTACAACTGAAAGAAGACGTCAAATTTAATGACTATGTTAGACCGATTTGTATCAGCAGCAAACTTAATCCAGATAATCTGGTTCAAATCAAAGATGTTGGAATTGGCACTATTAACGGAAAGTCGACTCAAAGTCCTAATGTTCGATACATGGAAAGCAGAATTACTGAGCTTGTCAATTACCGCGAGTTGAACACCACAGGAATTAAAAATCGTAATGGAGTACCGGATATGTGTCCTGGAGACAGTGGTGGACCATTGCAAGGCACATTTGAAGGAAGCAATCGCACCTATCTTGCCGGAATTCACTCACGCAGTACCGTTTGTCAATATAAAGATGACAACTTGGCATTTACATCGTATGTCCCAGCCTATGTCGACTGGATTTGCATGTTGACTGGAGTTTGTGAACTGAACTAACTTTTAATTTTGTACTGATTAAGATTATGCATAATAAAGAGAACTCGATTAAAAGGGCGGGTCAAAACTTATCATGTCACTGTCCGATTGTGTCAGTCTTGTCGCCATTTCGAGCGCAGTTGAAGCAACTTACTTAGGGCATTAAGCATGCTTTTCAGACCCCCCAGACATTGTTGACTTCCCGCATGGACTTGGCGGTCTTCCGGAAGTTTGATTTACATATAAATTTGTAGCGCAAATTGTCGCGTGTCAAAACGCTTTTCGTCGTTTCGCCAACACTAGCTAATTTGTCATTGATTTTAGTCATTACGGCTTGCATTATCCGCTACAATTTTATCAGTCTAAAGGCCAATGATAAGTTAAGTAAACAAATTTGTGTTCAAATGCCGCTATGCTACATCCTGTTTCTTGAGTTTTTTAATCCACTTTGTACATTTTGCGTCTCTATTGGAGTAATCCCCTCATTACTAAAAGCGTTAAATTTACTACTTATCTATTTAAACAACAGGATAATCATTTTTTGCGCCATTAAAGCACCTATTTCCAGCGCTATGAGTGAGTGATGACAGTTGTCAAATAAGCGAACGTTTCCACGTTTTTCAATTTCCTCATCCCTCGCCTGTGAAACATCTGTTTGCATATTGCCGTTGGTAAATAAACATTCAATGTCTACATCGCAACTCAATGCATTCTATTTTTGACCACGCGTTCCCGGTTTTCGATTTCTGTCCAAACCTGCAAACCATTGCGAACCACTTCGAAGTTCGAACCGATCGCTCCCGCCTGTATCATATCGTAGCCCCCCAAATTACACGTTTCAATGTCCTTCAAGGAGGTGTGTTATCGCGATCAATCCAATTGTACCGACATTAAAGACCCGAAAGTGATCTCTACTTAATCGGAGATCTCTTCTCACCAGCATCGGCGATCGGTTCGGTTTTGGGCGCGACCTTTGAAGACATTCGGGGCCGGGGCTGGGCTGACCTTTGCGTCAAAGACGAACTTGACGGTCAGCGAGCCTCATGCGCGATGACGGTATACGACGTGAAAAGAAGGCTCATGCAATGAATGCATGCTTTTCTCGGGCGTATTATTCCATGGAAATGCATTTTTCAACGAAGACCACCTCACATCGCCCCACAACAGTACGAAAACCTATTGAAATTGGTTTTTCAGTTTGTTCAAATCGGGCCCTCATTGCGTGGTTCCATCCATCCTCCATCCATCCGACAGACCGTCTCCACGTGGATGGCGGTTTGAAGTGGCGTGTGAAAAAAGGTGTTGGGGTTTGGATCGGAGGATTGATTCGAGTGTTATTGACAGCTTTTTAGCGCCATTAAAACGTGGTTTAAAGTTTGAAACCCTATTTTTGGCTCTTTTTTCCAAAATTCTCCAAAAAGCACTAAATTTATAACCGTTTCCAACCATTTAAACCCCTTTTACTCCGTCCTAATTCCATTGCCGTCCCCGTTCCCCCTTCCGTCCGGCATAAAAAATGCCAAAACGAAACCCGCCACTACCAACCCCATAGAAAACGCATTTAGGTCAGTCGTTTCCCTCAAAGTTTGTGTCGACAATTTGCAACGTTCAACTTTTTCAACAATCTCCAAATCACAACTACCCTATTTTCTCCTCTTCTTTTCTTGTTTCTCTTTCTTCCATTTGACTACAAACAAAGGAATTACGCTGATCCCGCTTTTCAAAGATGACTAGATAGTTTGTTTCCCTCATTCTCATTCGCTTCGTGGCGGCGCCGGGGCTCCCGTGACCACTCGTCTTCCACCTCCACCAATTCGACTTCCATTCCAACTACAAAATCCAGACAGCTTTTCTCCCAGCTTTTTCGTCCGTTTTCCCGCTGCCACGTTTGTTTTATTTGTACTTTGGTTTGTGTCCAAATGTCCAACGGGGAAGAGTGTGTTCGCTAAAGTGGGACTCAGCCTCTCGAATGGCTTGGATTTGTGTTTGTAGCTAGCCTTTGCGGGACTTTTGAGCATAAAATCGCCTTTTTTGCAGCCATTTGCAAGAAATTTCTCAAAGAATTGTCTGATTTTACTTTTCTATATCGTTTTTAACTGGAATTTCACGAACATGAATAACAGTCCTGATGATCTGATAAGATTAGCAACGTGTTGAAAGCGAGCCATATTCCCACGGTCACAGTGCATGGGTTGGTTAATAGAGATTATACGCAGATTCATGTACACGTACATGTGCATAGGTCTGTGGCTGTGTACTATGTAGGCAATTATGTAATGGGTGAAGTAACGGGTGGCAGGAACATTGATAAGTTGGAATTGGACTGGAGGCAGGAGATGGGGGACTAGTTGGGAGGGTGCAGGTATGACGACTGTTTCGTTCGTGTTGGAGGAGCAAAAAGTGACAATTGCGAAGGGGTGGGGGAAGGAAAGGGAAGGAAGACATGGTCCATTGCTATAGTCGGGTTGTTCTTTAGCCGGAGGGGAAAGAAGTAAAGGTTTTTGGTAAAAGGGGGCATTTTTGGAGGTTTGGGTGGACGATTCAGGTTTTTTCGTCTTCTAAAAAGGTTTTGTTGATTACGTGGTTCTGTTTTGATTACTTTTGACTGTTTTCAAGTGTGTTCTGTCAAAGTTTTTGTCAAAAAATAATCAAATTTCGATTTTGATTGCTTTAGCTTTTTTGCCCAAAAAGATTCCCACATTAGGCGCCCATTAAAATCCTTATTTCCAGCTGCTCAGCCCCCTTCCTCCCTTTCCCCTGTCGCATTTCCATCAATCGATTGCAACACACTGATAGCTGTCATTTGTGTTTGTTCCAGTTAGTGCACACCCTTCTCTGGCGAATTGCTATTATAACCTTTTCCCCCGTCATTTGGAACAGTGTCATTGAGGCATTCGTGTAATTACGGCGTCCTTTCATGTAAATTTGTCTCTCAATTTGTACAAAAATCATATATTCTCACTTTTTTTGTTGCCCTTGGCATTGACATTGGCATTGGCATTTCTCTTTGAAATGCTTTCCGCCCTATTTGTCTTATTTTTTGACTTTTTTGACTTTGCCAACAAACGACCGTCGTGAAACATCTGTAGCACCTTATTTAAGGCTATTTTGAATTAGTTTGACAATGGATTCTCTTCTAGGGATCCGTCCGACGATGAAGACGGTCTTCCCCAACTTGCGGATTCTTCTGTACCTGTGTTTGGCCGTCGTATCCGTCCTATTTTTGGTCGCTGTCCATACGAGTTCCCCGAGTGACGCCAATGTGAAGAAAGCAGACTCAGTTGTGATTGGCAGAGATGTACTGGCCCGGAAGAGGATAGAAAGCCCGATTGATGGCCCTGGTGCTGTGGCGGCACCGGTGGAAACAGCCCAGAAAAATGAAGCCCTCCCTCCTCCACCTCAAGACCCACCTGCCGCCCCTGCCGTTCCCGCCGGTGGTAATGGACTCGATTTCGAGGACGATAACACCAATTTGAAGAAAGTAAATGGCGCAGAAGCCGATTCCGATACCGTCGGAGATGCAAACGCTCCCAAGGAACCCGATGTTTACGCGAAGAGCGTCGAAACAGTCACCTCCAAAGATCCCGAGGAAGCGAACAAGGGTGTTGTACCCGATGATGCTGATGCCGTGAAACGTGATAAGATCAGAGAAATGCTGCGATTCGCTTGGGAGGGCTACAAGAACTATTCCTGGGGTGCCAATGAACTTCGACCCGTTTCCAAAGGCATCCACACTCAATCAATCTTTGGCGGTCACAAAATGGCGGCTACTATTGTTGATGGCGCAGATTCTTTGTATATTATGGGACTGACAAAGGAATATGAAGAGGTTAGTTTTTGGTTTTTCTGTCTCTTCCGTTTTTTGTGTACTTTGTTCTTTCTTTTGGGCCCAGTGGGCGCATCATGATGTGTCGGACTCGCAGTCTTCCACGTGTCGCCTGGTTAGCTCAGTCGGTAGAGCGGGTGCTGAGCGTTACTCCTAACCGAAAACCGAACCAAAATTTTTTCATTTTATTGGTACTTTAAGTGGCTAAAAGTGATGAAAACTGAATGTAGACCACATTAGCACAACAATGACATAGATTAGAAACCGTTGAGATGCCTTTTGAGCTTGTTGACGGGATTCTGAATCAAAGGGAGCCACATTTCACACTTTGGATAATCCGACCCGAATTCAAAGGACTTTGTTTACGCAACCTATGTCGGTGACACTTATCAATCGATTCATCTCGACGAGATGAATCGTTTGAAGTGTTATTCATCAGTATTCAGATGCCCTTCGCGGATTCGCGACCAAAAGTTAATAGTTTGTGCACCTTGATGAGTTCGGCACGGATTTGAAAACATTTTGACCTGTAACTTATGTCGGTGTTACACATCAATCGACTCAGCTCATCGAGATGAACCGATGGGAGCATCTTTCATCAAGATTCAGAATCCCTTTGAGGATTCTGACCGGACTCAAGATAAATGGTTGTTCATATCAAGACTTTGCCGAATTCGGCATGGAATTGAAGGGCTTTTACGAGATAACCTAAGTCGGTGACTAGTGTCATTCGACTCAGCACATCAAGATTAGTCAATTGCAGTTGCTTCAACCATATTCAGATGCCCTCAGGGGACATGGACCGAAATCGAGGTCAAAATGACGAGTTCGGACTGTTTGATGAATCCGGCACAGATTTGAAGACATCTTGACCTGTAACCTATATCGGTGATACACATTAATCGACTCAGCTCATCGAGATAAACCGATTGGATTATCTTTCACCAAGATTCAGAATCCCTTTGAGGATTCTGACCGGACTCAAGATAAATGGTTGTTCATATCAAGACTTTGCCGAATTCGGCATGGAATTGAAGGGCTTCCACGAAATAACCTAAGTCGGTGCCTAGTGTCATTCGACTCAGCACATCAAGATTAGTCATTTGCAGTTGCTTCAACGCGATTCAGATGCCCTCCGGGAAATCGGATCGAAACCGAGGTCAAAAATACCGGGTTCGGACTGTTCAATGAATTCGGCATGGATTTGAAGGTCTTCTACCCCATAACCTAAGTCGGTGACTGGCACCAATCGACTCAGCGCACCGAGATTTATTGATTGGGACGCCTTCTGTCAAGATTATACTGCCTTCTGAGCCTGTTGACAAAATTCGGGATCAAAGGGAGTCGCATTTCACGCTTTGCAGAACTCGGCCGGATTTGAAGGGCTTCCTTTACGTAACCTATGTCGGTGACACTTATTAATCGATTGAATGCATCGAGATTAGTCCATAAAAGTATCTGTCAATAAGATCGTAATGTCTTCCGGGAGTCTTGACTGAGTTCGGGATCAAAGGTGGTCTTTCGGACAAACTGAAAAATCCGGCACAAATTTGACATGGTAGCTAGTAACCTGACTCGGTGATACACATCAATCACCTCAGCGCATCGAGATTACTTGACTGGAGTGGTTTTTACAGAGGTTCAGATGCTCCCTGCAGATTCTAACTGAACTCGAAATCAAACCTGGTTTTTTTCACACTTTGGATACTTTGACTGCGATTTGAACATCTTCTGCTCCGTAACCCAAGTTGGTGACAACAGTCAATCGATTGAGCTCGTTGATCAATTGAAGTGTCATTCATCAGGATTCTGACGACTACCGGAAATTTGCGCCGGATTCAAGATCATAAGTGGTCACCTTACACACTGATGATTCCGGCACGGATTTGAAAACATTTTGACCTGTAACCTATGTCGGTGATACACATCAATCGACTCAGCTCATCGAGATGAACCGATTGGAGTATCTTTCACCAAGATTCAGAACCTCTTTGAAGATTCTGACCGGACTTAAGATTCATAAGTGTTCATACCAAGACTTTGCAGAGTTAGGCACGGATTTGAAGGGCTTCCACGAAATAACCTAAGTCGGTGCCTAGTGTCATTCGACTCAGCACATCAAGATTAGTCATTTGCAGTTGCTTCAACGCGATTCAGATGCCCTCCGGGAAATCGGATCGAAACCGAGGTCAAAAATGCCGGGTTCGGACTGTTTGATGATTCCGGCACAGCTTGGAAGACATTCAGAGCTGTGTTAATGTGTATCACCTTAGTCGGTGATACACATTAATCGACTCAGCTTACAAGATAAACCGATTAGAGTATCTTTCATCAAGATTCAGAAACCCTTTGAGGATTCTGACCGGACTCAAGATAAATGGTAGTTCATATCAACCTTTGCAGAGTTTGGCATGAATTTGAAAGACGTCTGCTCCGTAACCCAAGTCGGTGACTAGTGTCATTCGAATCAGCACATCGAGATTAGTCATTTGCAGTTGCTTTAACGAGATTCAGATGCCCTCTGGGGATTCGGATTAGATTCGACATCGAAAATTACAAGCTCGGACCCTTAAATGAATCCGGCATTTGGTTGAAGGTATTCTGACCTACAACCACAGTCGGTGTCTGGCACCAATCGACTCAGCACATTGAGATATATCGATTGGAACGCCTTTTGTCGAGATCATACTACCTTCTGAGCATGTTGACGGGATTCGGGATCAAGTGGCATTTCACACTTTAGATAAAGCGACTCAGATTTAAAGATCTTCCTTCACGTAACCTAAGTCGGTTACAATAGTCAAACGACTCAGGGCACCGAGATTAGTTGATTGCAGTGCCTTTCATTAAGATTTCAATGCTTTCAGAGGATTCTGACCGGATTCAAGATCAATTGTGGTCCACCTTGGACTTTGCTGAATTCGGCACGGTTTTTAAGGGCTTCTACCCCATAACCTAAGTCGGTGACTAAGGTCAATCAATTCAGCGTATCGAGGTTAGTCGATGGAAGTAGCTTAAACAAGATTCAGATGCCCTTCGGGCATTCTGTCCCGAATTGACATCAAAAATGACGGATTCGGAATGTTTGATAAGTTCGGCACTGATTTCAGGGCATTCTGATTTGTAACCTTAGTCGGTGATTGACATCACTCAAATCAGCACATCGAGATTAATCAACTGAAGTGTTCTTTTTCTAACCTCAAGTGCACTCCGAGGACTTACGCTGGATTTGAGATCATAAGTGTTTACTGTTCACACTTTGAAGAATCCAACTTGCGATTGCCAGTCTTCTTTCCTGTAACCTGACTCGGTGACACATATCAACCAACTCAGCGCATCACGATTACCCAACTAGAGCGGTTTATAGAGGTTCAGATGCCATCTGCGGATTCTAACTGGATTCGAGATCAAACGTGTATTTTCTTCCCACTTTGGATCCAATTTGAAGGTATTCTGCTCCGTAACCTAAGTTGGTGACAATTGTCGTTTGATTCAGCTCGTCGAGATGCATTGATCGCATTGTCATTCATTGAGATTCAGATGCCCTTCACTGATTCTGACAGAACTCAAGATCCCTGGTGGTCCAATACCATAGTTTAAAGATCTTGGCATCGATTTGGAGGTCTTCCAATCTGTAACCTAGGCTGGAAGGCTTATTAGTTAGTAACCTGAGTCGGTGAGATACAGCATTCGTTTCCTCGCATTAAGATTAGTCGATTGAAGTGTTTCCCGTTACTCTTCAGATGCCCCCCATAGATTCGATCTTAAAAGTAAACACTTCATATTTTGCAGAATCCGACTCAGATTTAAAAAGTTTCTGACTTGTAACCGAGATTGATGACAGTCCTCAATCGATTCAGCACATCGGAATAAGTCAATTAAAGTGTTTGCAACCAATGTTCAGATGCCTTCTGAGCATCTCTCTTGGAGTCACATTCTGCAAATAAACAATGTGATACTTTTTGATTCCAAACGCGATAAAGATTCTCAAAAAGCGCTTGAACGGTAATAACAAACACTCCAATCAATTAATTTTGATAAGCAGAACCGATTGATAAGTGTCACCGACCTAGGTTAGGGGTCAGACCAAAAACTCGAGTCAAATTTTTCAAAGTATGAAAATGGCCCACCGTGAATTTTGAGTCAAGTCAGAATCTTCGGATGGCATCACAATCTTTGTAAAAAGAACCTCAGTCGACTAATGTCACTACGCTGAGTCGAGTGATGCATATCGCCGAATTCTTCAAAGTGTGTAAAGTGACCACTTTTGATTTTGAATCCGCCGCAAATCTCCGGTAGTCATCAGAATCTCGACGATTGACACTTTAATCGATTCATCTCAATGAGCTGAATCGATTGACAGTTGTCACCGACCTGGGTTACGGAGCAGAATACCTTCAAATTGGATCGGAGTATCCAAAGTGGGAAGAAAAGCCACGTTTGATCTCGAATCCAGTTAGAATCCGCAGATGGCATCTGAACCTCTGTAAAAACCACTTCAGTAGAGTATTCTCGATGCGCTAAGTTGATTGATGTGTATCACCGAGTCAGGTTACAGGTCCGAATGTCTCCAAATCGATGCCGATAACATCAAAGGGCACAAATCTATTTTTTTTTATCTCGAATAAGATCCAAATTCTCAAAGGGCATCTGAATCTTGTTAAAACAACTTCCAACAACTAATGTTAAGGTGCTAAGTCGAATGACTGTAGCCACCGACTTAGGTTATGGGAAGGAAGCCCTTCAAATTCATGCCGAATTCTGCAAAGTCTTGGTATGAACGACCATTTATCTTGAGTCCGGTCAGAATCTTCAAAGGGGTTCTGAATCTTTGTGAAAGATAATCCAATCGGTTTATCTCGATGAGCTGAGTCGATTAATGTGTATCACCGATATAGGTTACAGGTCAAGATGTCTTCAAATCTGTGCCGGAATCATCAAACAGTCCGAACCCGGCATTTTTGACCTCGGTTTTGATTCGAATTCCCAGAGGGCATCTGAATCTTGATGACAATGGTTTCAAAAGACTAATCTCGATGTGTTGAGTCGAATGACACTAGTCACCAACTTAGGTTATGAGAGGGAAACCCTTCAAATCCATGCCGAATTCTGCTAAGTAAAATATAGGCCACCACGGATCTTTAGTCCTGTCAGAGTCTTCTGAAGCCATTGCAATCTCAATGAAAGGCCTTCCAATCGATGAATCTCGATGAGCTGAATCGATTGATAGGTGTCACCGATTGAGGTTACGTGACAGAATCCTTTTAAATTCGGACCGAATTCTTCAACATGTGAAAAGAGGACTTGATTCCGAATCCTGTCAAAATCCTCTGAAGGCATCGCAATCTTGATAAAAGGCACTTCAAACGATTAAACTCGATGCGCCCAGTCGATTGGTGGCAGTCATCGATTGTGGTTACAGATCTGAATGCCTTCAAGCAGATGCCGGATTCATCTATGGGCCCGAACCTGTTATTGTCAATGACAAATCTGGTGCGAATTCCTGGAGGGCATCTGAATCTAGCTGAAAAAACTTCCGACGATTAATCTCGATGCGTTGAGTCGATTGGTGCCAGTAACCGACTTAGGTTACCCGTCAGAAAGCCTTGAAATCTGGGCCGGATTCATCAAACGGTCCGAATACGTCATTTTTGATGTCAATTCGGGTCGGAATGCCCGGAGGGCATCTGAATTTTGTTAAAGCAACTTCCAACGACTAATCTCGATGCGCTGAGTCGATTGATGTTTTTCGTGCCGGATTCGTCAAACTGTTCGAAGACGATCTTACATCTGGTCCAAATGCCCGAAAAAAAAACCGAATCCCGGTTAAAAGCATCTTAATCGACTAAATGTAATGAACTAAGTCGATTGAACACGATCACCGACTTCGGTTAGGGGGCAGAAGTTTTCCCATACCGTGCCGGATTCTTCAAAGTTTGAAAAGTGATGTTCGGTTACGTTTGTTCGGTGTTCGGTGTGAAACGGAACACTACGCCAACTTGTTCGGTGTTTGTTTGGTGTGATCACTAGTTCGAAGCTCAGAATTTCATCAATTCTGGCACTTTGTTGTTTGTTTTTCTTTAAAATCGATGTTTTCCTTTTGCCGTGAGGTCATTAGCTATCGATTGCGGTAAAGATGAGATGAATCGATAACAAGATCGTCGAGAAAACTTGAGAAATCGTTACTCCTAAAACACCGAACAAACGTAAAGTGCCGAATTTGGCATGCCAAGTCCTGAACTCTACCAAACACGGTTTAATAGACCTTAATGACGTGTTAGTCGATCCCCTTTTTGAGAAAATGCCAAATCTTAACGGTTTTCAAGTTATGTGGGTTTGTTCGGTTTTCGATTAGGAGTAACGACCCTGAACCGGTAGAGCACCAGACTCTTAATCTGGCTGTCGCGGGTTCGAGCCCCGCATCGGGCTAAATTTTTTTGCTACGCATTTAGTTTTAAACTTTAAACATGCACTAATTTTCAACAATTCCAGGCCCGAGACTTTATCCGCGACAAATTCGACATCAAACTCGCAGATGGATCCCTCTCCGTGTTTGAAACCACTATTAGATTCATTGGCGGCCTATTAACCCTCTACGCAATGACTAATGACGAGTTTTACAAGTAAGTTTACCTTTTTGCCCAACTTTTCAAAAACCTTTACCAACTTCCAGAACCAAAGCCGTCGGAATCGCCGATGCCCTACTACCAGCTTTCAACACTCCTACCGGCATAGCCAAATCCCTTGTTGACCCTATTCACGGATCAGCCTCAAACTATGCCTGGGCTCAAGGCGGTAGTTCCGTTCTCGCAGAATTTGGCAGTTTACACCTCGAATTCGCGTACTTGTCCCACATTACGGGTGACCGAAAGTATCTTGACAAGGTCAAGAAGATCCGCGATGTCCTCGACAAGGCTGCCAAGCCCAAAGGATTGTATCCCAACTACATCAACCCCTCAACGGGTCTATTCACGGCGGAACACGTGTCTCTCGGCGCCATGGGTGATTCATTCTACGAGTACTTGATCAAATCCTATCTTTTGACGAATAAGACGGATTCACAGGCGATTAAGATGCATACGGAGGCTTCGGAGGCTATCCAGGCAAAGTGGGTTGATCAGAGGGATGATTTTTTGTTCAAAATGAATCTTTTCAGTATGTTGTTCACCTCAAAATCAGGCCTTCGATACATTGCCGAACTTCGGAACCTCCAATCCCCCGAACACAAGATGGGCCATTTAGCTTGCTTCGTTCCCGGCATGTTTGCCCTGGAATCAGTCAACGAAAAGAACGAAACCCGTAAAGCGTCCTTAATGCAACTTGCCGAAGACCTGGCCAACACGTGCCACGAATCCTATGTCCGAACGAAAACCCACATCGGCCCAGAGATGTTTTACTTCAACAACCACGATGATGCGACAGCCAAGAACGGCGAAAATGGCTACGTCCTTCGCCCCGAAGTCCTTGAAGGCTTTTTCTACCTTTGGCGCCTCACCGGTAATCAAAAATACAAAGATTGGATCTGGGACGCCGTTCTCGCCTTTGAAAAGTATTGTCGTGCTCCAGCAGGTTACAGCGGCATTCGCAACGTTGATGATGAAAACCCGGTATGCTTTCAACATTTTTCTGTTCTTTGTTTCGATTAATAATATTTCTCTTTTCCACAGGCCCAAGACGACGTCCAACAAAGTTTCTTCCTTGCCGAAACGCTCAAATACGCCTACCTCGCCTTCGATGACAATGCCTGGCCCTTGGATAAGTACGTCTTCAACACCGAAGCCCATCCATTCCCCATTTGGCAGCCGGATCCGGTCACAGGGCTTTGATTAGAACAAAGGACAGGATGTTCTAATCAGTCATTTGTTACGTTTGAAGTGATTTGTAGTCAGTTTTTTGTGGCTCAAATTCGGTGTTTTTGAAAATACGGGGTTTCAATGTGTCTTTTCTTGTCGTCCGCACTTTCTTCTTTCAATTATATTGATATAGTTTTACATGGTATTTAATAATGAGCTTCTATGAAGTAATAAAGCAAATAATAAATGTTTATTACCGTCACAATTACCAGGTGTGAAGGAAAGCTCATATTACAAGGGGGAAACGACAAATTGGGTGTCGCTATGGTTACGCGAAACCGACCGGGCCATGGCATGGGCTGGTTGAACCGGACGTGTAATGACGCTTTTACCCGCCATGGTGTTGTAACTCATACCAAATGCCTATTTTAGCCATTTTTTACAATACTAAGCGCCTGTAATCGATATTTTCGCCCAAAAAAAAACGGACTTATTTCTCAAAATTCGTCAAATTTATCCCCCAAAACCCCAAATATTCTTGTTTTCAAAGCCAATTGCCACCACCCTCCCCTTAATTAACTAATATTTCCCTCTCACTACAGCCAAAGGTCAACACTCGCATGACACCATGACACCAACGCATTAAATTCCTCTCCCAATACGCATTTGGCCAGCGGCATCATAATTCAAAATGAATTTTCCACAGGTGAGAGGTCTAATAGCCTAATTTAACGTTCGTTTATTTCGCCATAAAACTGTTTACACTTGCTTTGTTGCCTCTGCTGCGCTATTGTATGGGCCCCCATCTGAATCACGGTTGTCGTTCTCATGTGGCTGCTGCTTCTCTCTATTGCCTCATACTTCGCATAGCCGCACCTCCGTATCCATTTACGCCCGGCGAATCATGGTTAGTCTGTGATCCAGGAAGCGCACATAATATTATGCTTGTTTGAAGCCTCTTTTTGGTTTGTGTAATCTCTATCCGATCAATGAGTCAATGCGCTTACTGACCTGACCTGACTGACTAATGGCAAATCTATTCTTGGTAAGCCGCTTTTTTCAACTCTATCGGGTTTCAAAAGGGGGTTTTCAACTGTTTATCATAGTTGACTAACTGATAGGTAGGATTTTGGAGTAGTTTTGACAGGGTTTTTCTGCTGTTAGTATGTTACTATCCATCACAAATAAATAGTTCAGTGATAGTCTTATCACTTAAAGCGTTATCACTCGTTTGGTTACAAAAATTTGGTAGAAATTGTCATTTTAACAGTTTTTTGATCTAAAGAAAGGTGGGTTTTTGCAAACTGTGTCTTTATTAGTTCATAAATCACTTGGCTAATGTGGTCAACGGCTTCAATTTGTAAGGTAAAGTTTATTTCATTGATAGCTTGGTAAGGTATCCCAAATGTAGGGAAACCTTTTTCCTTTTCGCTTTTTTCAAAGTACAAAACACGTAGCACTCTATGCCCACTAGACACAGTCTCCATGGTCTCTCTTTTCTGCTCGTTTGTGTACCCCATCCCACATTGAGTGATAAGCGTATCGCTCCGTAATATCGATAGAATCACACTTCCAACACCCATCTGGGAACATTCGCATAACCATCGCTCATAGCTATTTCACTCCATATTTGCTCATGCATTGGTCATGCACGTAGAAAAGGTGCTTTTCCATGATTCTTTCCTCAAAAAGTGATCGTTTTGTATTTGTAACGTTCTGGCCTTCTTCTGGTTCGTTGGGAGTCGGACAAAACTTTTTCGATTCCAAATATTCGTAATCAGTTTCAAAATTATACATTTCTGTATATTATTATTGGTAATCTTAAGCATGACCAAAAATATGGTCTTTTTAACATTCCATGTTTGCCCAGCCTTTATGGTTCGTCAACCAGGCTGCTGATCAAATTGAAATGTTTTCCAAGGCCTGGAAGTCTCCTCATATGAATATCGCTCGATGACAGCGTCCACCTGTGTCCATAGAGTTTCGATGTTTAACCCTTTGAGTGACGAGGTTTTTCTAAATCGTTTTAAATCCACCTGTTTTTACACTTCCAATTGTACGATTAGCCCTTTTTTGTCAAAGTATATACGCACTGGTAGCCAGCCATCTATGTACATAATAGTCCCCATTTCGGAAATACGGAAGTGAAATTTTAATTTTATTGGAAATATAATGGTCACGATGATGCTTTATGATCGTGGAAACAAATTTTGAAACGGTTTTACTGCCACTCATAAAGGCGTCGCACTGATTTACACTTACCTGAATGCAAAATAAGGTCAATTATGAGTCACTTGACGCGTCTGAACTCAATCACAAATAGGGACAAGTGAGCGTAGCTCGGATGCATTGAAATAAGTGATTTACATTTTGGAATTGTTGATCCATAGAGTTATGGACTCATAAAACCGCCTCCAAGTCCATTCCGATCACATTTATGGAAGCTTTTTTGCATTTTTATAACCGTTGATTGTTCTTTCATGTGCGCCATTACATATAAAACTGACCGTCATGCAACTTTTTCACCATCTATAATACATAGCAACAGTGTAGGCTCGGCATTGGTCGTCCATGCTACCTGTCGTCAACAAAAAAGACCATTTTCGTCGTCAAAGACCCGAACAGTGCTTTCCTCTTTTCGGGGCTATTGATATCCTTTTCCTGACTGTCAGCAATGACAATGACGCAATTTTGTCATGGGAATGGCTATTGTATTGTATTGGCAGGGCGGCCATTTGTACGCGCTTTCACGTTTTTACAATGTTGTTAAAACGAGGAAATTTATAACCTTGTCCCTGGTCTCTGACTAAACTAATCCGACATGGAAGTGGTACGCACTAACTGAAGTTATGTAATTCGTGTCCGGAAGCACATTAGGATCACATCGAGAATGACAAAATCCAAAATCCGGTGAGCGCGCATGACGGACATGGCCATAGATAGGCCTAGGGGCCTAGTTGATCCGCATCCGCACCATCGTCAGGCAAGGCAATTTGACGATTTCACTTTCCTGTATCGAATAGAATGTTTTTCTGGTGGGATGGGGATTCAGCTTTTTTCGACAACCCTACCTCATCGTCGTTGGTCGTCGTCAGGGGAGGCATGAGGCTACTCCGGTGTGCAACTGTCTGTGAACGTGTCTTCCTCGTCTTTGTTAACAACGTTGTACAGGCAAGGGTCTTTTTTTGAAACATTGCCTGAGGGCGTTGCTATCGTGAAAAGGGTTAAAATCTTACATTAGGAGAACGTCATGATTCTCAAAACATCGAAAATATTCAATGAGTCAATTGTTTTTTATATACATACTAGTAGACGGTGATTCTGCCTTAAATGAAAGTTTTTTCTCTCGGTATTCCTGAAAAAGGAGCAAATGTTCTCCATAGATACCTACTTTACCACGTAGAATGTTTCCACGTTCAAAATTTTCAAAATTCAACCCTCTCTGTATTGTGATAAGCAAACGTCACCTTTTACAGCGTTTCCGATATCGCTATGCAATGATCAACGGCAACGGACCGCTCATTTTGGGCTGCTTGGCCGCAGTCACCCTCACGTTTGTGCTTATTTGTGCTACCGGGAGCAGTCGGTGGAACAGTACCCAGCAATGTACGTTTATCTTACCCTACATGGCTTTAACGACCCCCAATTATGATTATTATCATTTCAGATGAACTAGTAAAGTCTGAAATAACATCAGAACAGTTTTACGCTGCCCTCAGGGCACAAAAGTGTCCAGTTGTCACGTGTCCGACCGAAACTGTCATAATTCGAAATGGAAGTGCCCCAGAAGCTGCAAACCAAACACTTGTAATACGAAAATCTTTAATGGAAGGTCCCGACACAAAAATTGAACCACTGTCACCCAATACAACCTGTAAATCGAAAAGTTTACTCGACCAAGCCTACGATCGCCTCTACATTGGTTGTAACTTCTGGGCAACCGGTGGCATTGGCAATCAAATATGGCGATTTGCGTCAATTTATGGCATTGGTCGCTACACTGGACGGGAACCGTTTTTCGAAAGCAAAAACACGGATCAAATGAATAATTTACTCGAGATTGCTGTCGTCTTTCCAATGATGCATGAAGTCTTACAAGTAAAAAGCCCGCCGGAGGAGTTCATGAAAAAATATCACTTTGCTGATGATTGTTGCAAATTCGATGACCCGAAAAAGTTAGTCTATCGTAACCTAATTGCACTTTTTGACCTTTCATTTCCAGGTTACTCGGCCTCAAAGACAAGTACATCAAAATCGCCGGTGACTACATGCAATCCTACAAATTTTTCCATCCATACAGGGATGAAATAAGACGGATCTTTGAATGCGGGCTTCCAGTGAGGTTATCCGTTGATAATTTTGTTAAAAATGTGTTCGCAAATGATGATTCCTTCAAACTTTGCGCACATATCCGACGCGGAGACTTCATCGGTGATCTCATGCTTGAATCAAAGGAAGATTTCACCGTGCCAGCCTTGAAATATGCCCTGGAAGACCTGAAATCCAAGGGCCATGACAATGTCAGTATGTTGTTTATTGGCAATGATCACGATTTTGTCAAGAATCTTCCGATCAAAAACCATGGCTTCCATCAAATCTACATGCCGCCTTCGCGGAGCCGTGGGGAAGACATGTGTCTCGGGATTAACCACTGTGATGCCATGGTTATGACTGCCTCCGGGTCGACCTTTGGATGGTGGATATCCTATCTGATGAAGCCAGGAGCACCCATCTATTACAACAGTCAAATCACTGACAACGCAGATTTCACGAAAGATGTCCACGACTTCGACATCTTTCCGCCTGATTGGACCATGCTAACAGTAAAGGATGGTGTTGCCGTCAAAGAAACACAATGGTGGCATCAACGGCGTGGTCAGGCGCCTGATCTGCCGAGTGCTGACCTCGTTGAATGGGTATAATCGTGAAAAACATTTGAATTTGCACACTTTTTGCATTCCGGCACCCTACGGGCTATTAGTTGTTTATCTTTTTGCATAGCTGGTGGAATTTTAGTTCTTTTTTGTATGTTGTGTTTGAAGTCATTACGCAATTATTAATATTAATAAACAGGGTAATAATCTGTTTATATTTATCAATATGTGATTCACAAAGTTATCAAAGACACACGTTCAGGAAAAAGGAAGATTAATGTAAACTAGGGTTAGTATTCCTGTCATTTTAAAGAAGATGTTCTTTTTTTCGAAACAAAGTGTACGGTAAACGGTCTTCAGCCTCGACTCTCAAAGCCTGCAACCATCTAACGCATGTGGTTTAGGCCGCTTTTCCTTGCCTTCGCGCAGTCGATATTAGGCGCAATATTCGTAATGAGGTATTAAGACGCACTGTAGACGGTGAGCCAAAAACACAGATTCGGAAACATATTGATTGGTCAGTTACGCGACCTCCCCCTCGTCGAGAAGATCCACCAAGCCAAACCACACAAACAAGATCCACAGCTAACCGCCGATATTCGTAAGCAAAGCTGATGTCGTGTGACCTTATCTTCTGCGCGAGAATCTTTCCCTCGCCATTGCACCCTCACGTCCACTTGTCGCTAGCCTCGGAGCAAGCGGCCCAAGCGCCGCTAGCCAAACCCTCGCACAGTGCCCTCCGGGCCATTCAATAACTCATACCGGGCATCCAAGCCCGACCTCCGAATTATCTCGGATCGCCCAGCCCACGGCAGAGTCCGATCCGGACCCATATAAAAGGAGACCCCAAATCGGGATCCCCACGATTCCATTCTAACCATTCACCTACCATTCCATTCCACCTTCCAAGTCGTGGCAGGCAAACCATTCGAGCCCATTTGCACTTCTCCTGTGTATATTTGTTTCTTGTTGCATCGTTCTGTGTAATAAACTCTGTGTATATCGGTGTATTAGTCGTCCTCAACCCCCTAACCGCACGTAGAGCCCCTGGTAGTGCGACACTGAGCCGTCAGAAAAGTCTCCTTATTGTTTGTGCTAATCATAATATTTTCCACATTTTACTGTAATCATGCATATCTACGACATTGATATCACGGAAGATCGTTATGGGTAAGCTTTTCGTATTTATGTAAACAGTTTTCATACGTAAAGTTTTCAGGAGCATGAGCCTAGCTTGTCGAGCCCAAGATGACTTATGGCATCTGTATAATGTCATTCGTGTTGGTGATGAAGTAGAATGTATGACAGATCGCAAAGTTCCAGTGGGTATGTATGACGAAGTACTCCAGGGCGAAGGCTTCAGCAAAACCAAAGATGAAAAGCGGCCTAAAATGGTTCGTAAACCTATGCTGTTAGCCATCATTGTCACTTCTGTTGATTTCGATCCCGTGTACAGTGGCATTAGAGTCAATGGTCAAATCCTGGAAGGTAACGAATATGTTCGGCGAGATGTCCACCACACTTTAGACATCAAACTACACACTCAGTTCATTTTGACGAAAAGGTATTGGACCTCGGTGGATATTCAACGCATTGAAAATGCTGAAGAACAGAATGAAGACGCGATGGCTGCTGTCGTCCTACACGAAGGTCTGGCACAAATTTGTGTTATCACAGACAACATGACCGTAGTCAAAGCGAAAATTGAGATGCAAGTGGCTCGTAAGCGCACCGGTATCAACTCCAAACATGAAAAGAGTTTACAAGGCTTCATGGAAACTGTGGCGAAAACGTTTCTACGCCATATCAATATTGACGACATGAAGGCGGTCATTTTGGCAGGGCGCGGATTTCTTCATGATAAATTCCTAACCACTTTGTTCGATGTCGCTGATAAGACGAACGAACCTTTGAAAAAGAAGCACAGGGCTAAATTCGTTCGTGTAAATGTATCCAGCGGCTTCAAGCACTCGCTGCAAGAGATCATGTTAGATCCGGCTACATCGAAACTATTGGCTGATACTAAGGTAGGTTACAGTTTGCCCATTCAGAATGGCATCTTATGTATGTACGGTTTGCAGGCACAAGATGAAATGCAAGCTTATAACAAATTCATGGATTTGTTCAACAACGATCCATCACGTGCTTTTTATGGATACAAGCACGTTTCGATGGCAAATGATCTCAACGCGATCGACACCCTGATGATTTCAGATGCCCTGTTTCGGTCTAATAATGTTGAATTACGGAAGCGATACATTGAATTAGTAGAATCCGTGCAAGAAAAGAGCGGCAAAGTACTGATCTTTTCAAGCATGCATGTCAGTGGTGAACAGCTTAATCAAATAACTGGCATCGCCGCCATTTTACGCTACCCACTACCCGAACTCGAGGATGAAGACATGGATGATGAGGAAGATGACGCCGAATCTGATCCTGCCATCAAGGTGGTTGATTACAAAAGTGAAGAAATTGAAGTTGATTTCGATGTGTATTAGGCGTGTTAGTCATGCTTATCAACTATATTGAAACGTGATTAATCGTGGTTTTGTGTATTAAAGTTGTTACAATAAATGATTCTTTTGTTGTTGTATAAGTTCTAGAATCAACAAACACGCGTTGCGTCAGTCCTCCAGATCACCAGAAGCAACAATTGTTGAAATATGGTGATAATTTATTCCTCTGCGGTGAAAAAATATAACTAAAACATGATGAAAACGAGCCAAAATCATTGGTAAATGCTGATATTAAAATTATGACAGCAATGACACCAAAGATTGATAACACGGTTAACATCTGTACTGACACATCTATGAAAATGTTTATATATCCGAAAAGGCGCAGTTGAGTGTCCAACAACAAATGTGACTGACGGTCAAGGAGGGGTCAGACAGAAAGAAGGAGAGAGAGAGAGAGGGAAAACATCAATCCATGCAGAGGGGTGCATGCCAAACAAGGCGGGTCATTCTCGAGTGACCGGACGCAAACCGCAGTCAGTCGGATAAAGTGAAAGCGATCTGGTTGTATGGCAAGGAATTTGAGCAGTTACGCTTGTTCAATTGATGACAATAGCTCATTTTATTTTATTACGTTGTTTCTGCCCCCTTCCACCGTATATTTCCACCCGTTTTCCTTTCTTAACCCCGTTGTGGTGTTGAAAATATGCCTTTTTTTTCATTAGTCATCACCTTTTGTTTTGGTTTCTTTTTCAAGTTAACAAGTTTTTTGTCTTTTTGCCAGGTTCCCTGATGGCCCATATACTCTATTACCCTGATTTAACCCTCTTTTTAAGTTGTGCCACTGATTCATGAGTAGATTTCCGAAATGACTTGTTTTGTTATCGGCAGACAATTGCAACATTATCCTTTCTTTATTGTAAGGTACGAAGTTGCGTATAGGCCTATTTACCATGAGGACTGAGCGCCTCCGGCGTCGCCTCCCGGCCTACCTCACCCTCGCCGACAGGAAGCTCTCGTCGCCGACTGGCAGCAAGCCAGCTTCTCCAGCCATCCAAGCAAGGGTCAGACTACACATACAGGAACGCCGGTGACTCATTCTCCGTCGGCCGCAGGCGATCGAGGCCCGCGGGCCGTATTCGTATTTTTATTCGTGTTTCAACAACAACCCGTGCAGATTCAGACGGACTACCTTTGCAACCCGGCCGTGTCCCGTGGGTCTTCCCGATCTCGGCGACCGGGCACATCTGATATGACACCGCCCTCTGATGACACACGATCTATGAGTTATATGTAATCTGGATAATGAGAACCTTGGCCCCACCCCTGATTTGTATGTCGTATATCCCCCATTGTCGTAGTATATAAGGATTCCCTGTAAGCTCAATAAACGTGGATGTGGACTATTAACCTAGGCTCAGCGTGTGTATGGACAGTTCATCCTGAGTTAAGCGATCGCGGGGCTTACAAATTGGTAGCCAGCGTCGTGGTTACAACAGCGACCTCGAGGTGATTACGAAGAGTAAGGTAAGCGAAGTTAAAACTTGTTCGTTAACACGAGCCACGGCTCAGATTACTAACAAATAGACATCCTTCGGGGTGTCCACTCGCTAAAAAAAACTTTCGTCCGTCCACCGGGTACTAGCGTAAGCTAATACTCTACAGTTTCAAGCTCCAACAACGGGCGTGGCTACCGAAGATAGCCGCAGGAAAACCCGGAACAGTGGAAGAGGTAGAGAGAGCACCCACCGGAGTAGGCAGGCTATGGAAGCAGAGTAAGTCCAGGAGAGAGGTGAAGATCACTACCGAGCAGCGACGCAGTCTCAGGAGGGCCGGAGAGAAGGAGAGCCGAAGAGAGAGAGACGCTGTGGTATCCAAAAGCCTACGGGAAGTGCGAAGTCTGCGAAGTTGGAGTTAGAGGCAAAAGATAACTGAGAAGGTACAGTAAGTTTTGGGCGGTTACGAAAAAAAACGTTATCATGGTGCAACCGTTCGATGGAATCTTGAGCGAAGCCATGCTTCCCAGTTACGGAATTGGATGTGAGTGTTCTTTCATGGAATGGTCAAGAATGCTTCAGGACGTCATAGACCTGGGAGATAACATTACAGAGCCCCGGAAGCTAGCGCACTTGAAGATCAAGCTAAAGGGTTGGGCGCGCCAACAGTTCGATGAGTTGCCAGCGGCGCATAAAGATACTTTAGATCATGCTATCGCAGCGCTAACGAAAATTTTTGACAGTACCGAGAATTCGCAAGTATATCTAGCGGCGCTGAAATCATTTCCATGCATGCAGCCGGGTGAACTTGTATTGCTTTATGCTGAGAAGTTAGAAAGCAGAGTATGCCGAGCGTTTACTGGAGCAAATGAGGAAATACGCAAAGCGCGACTTTTTGAGGAGTTCTTGGACAGATTGCCATATCAAATGGCCTGTCATGTTCGGGAGAAAGGGCCGCAAAATTTTAAGGAAGCCCTGCAGTATGCGCGAAAGATAGAGGCAATCTGGGCAATTCCGGCAGCGCGCGCATCAGGCATAGGTCAACTGCAAAGTGAGAGCACTCAAGCGATCACCATGCTACAAAAAGAGATTGAGGATTTGAAAGCGACCATAATGCAGCAGAATCAGAAGAGACCACAAAAGTTGTGCTTCAGGTGTCAAGAGCCAGGACATATCGCGCGCTTTTGCACCCAAGGAGATCCAACAGTGCAGGTAAACCGTTTCTACTCCGGCTATCAACAAGATCGAGACGTGGACGCAGAGGAATCAGTGGCTGAACAGATGATCGTTGAGTTGGAGCGCCAGGTAGAAGAGTTAAAGCTAGAGAACACGCGATTGGCACATTCCGGAAAGGTCGTATGGACGATTCAGCCAGGTGGTAACCCGACGGAAGAAGAACAACCGGTAAGTATGGTAACAAGTCTTCAGGAAAGCAAGAACACTGATCGGCGATTTGCAAGGGTAGTGGAAACAAAAGAAGCGCCAATGGAGACAAGAGAAACCATTTCTGTGGCCCCTGCATTGATGGCACCTCTGGTCGAAGTTTTCAATGAACTGGAAAGTGAGAGGCCGACGAACGAAACTACGCTGGATATGGAAAGTGAATCGAAGAGCTTCGGGACAGAATCAACAGATAAGGATGATGCTTTTCGACAAACAGCTTGCTTGAATCCAAAAGAGGAGGCGGTCAAACCAACTTGGAGAGATCAAAGTTGCTCAAAATGTGTAGACTGCTCAACGCAGACGGAAGAGCCCATGATTCAAGTGCCTGTGGCGGCTAGTGTCCTGTACGGCAGTGAGGAGTGTAATCAGTTACACAATGCAGTAGCTGTTATTGAAGGAAATTTTACTCCCCATAAGAAGAACGTCGCGCTCGGAGACTGGAAACTGAAAGTTCAAGGAAAAGGTGAACACGTCCAGGAAGTGGCAGAATCAAAACCTTCGAGAGAACCTCCGAAGAGATTGGCTGAGAAGGACAGCACTTGCTGCTTGGGATATACCAAATCAAACAAGGCGGCAGTCGGCAAGGTGACGTTAGCCAAGCGAGACTCAGCTGAATTGAGAACCGTTGAAGATGGAAGATGTTGGCGTAAGAAGGTGAAGAAGAAGAAGAGGAAAAGGAAGCGTGAGAAGTGCGAGATAGCTTCGGGAAAAGCCAGACGAAAGATTGAGCCAACGAATCGTAAGAATAGGAAGATGAGCCGTCTTAACGAAACCAGAAAACATCTGAGATCTGAGATGGGTGAATCAACTATGGCGAAAGGACGACGTGATGACATGATGGAAACCGTCGGAAAGCTCACAGAGAATAAGCTGAGTGCTTACCTAACCAGGAAATCCAAGCTACAACTGACAAAGTGGATTAGAGACGTTCAGCAACCGTTTCAAACTTTCAAATACGTCAAAGGAGGGACGGAAACGATTGCAGAGGCACTGTCTCGGGTCAACGACAGTGCAACATCTGAGCTATGGGCGGCGATGGAAAGTACAAGAAAACTAGTAGCAGAGATCCCCAGTACCGTAACAAGTGGTATTGTGCCAGCTAACAGAGTGCCGCGTGAAGTGATGGATAGTAAACCCAAAACAACAGATGCTCAGGCAGAGAAGGTTAATGGAACAGCAAAAGAAGACGTTGTCGACACGAAGCATCAGTGGAATGATCGCAAGCGTTACGTTAACAATGAAAGCCATGCGCTGTGGACAAGCGGAGACCCCTTAAGGTGCGAAGAAGATGATGAAGGCGGAGGCCAGTTACCCGCAAATAGAAGTAAACACTCACCTCTCTCCGTAGCTGGGGTGGTGGATGTAACTGGTAAATTTTTTTTTTTCCACATTCCTTCAGTAGTTGATTGTTAATGCACCTGCCTTTCCCCAGCGTGTAATTGTAAAAGTTTCTGCCACATCGATTCCGTGTTCGATGAGTAAACTTCCCTCCGTATGCCATTGTTAAAGTTTCCACTACATTGCTCCCGTAGTTGATTGTTAAAGTAACATAGTATGTAATTGTTAAAACTAACCCCATCAGTTGTAAGCAGTGTGTAATAATTGTTACAGTTCCCTAGGACGTAATTGTTGAAGTGTCTGCCACAGCCATTCCGTTATTGATTGCTAAAGACCCCCAGTATGTAATTGTTAAAATTAACACCCTAGGTTGTAACCAGTGTGTAAGAATACTATTGATTGTTAAAGCCCCTCTTTCCCAGAGTATGTAGTATGTATTAATTGTAAAACTTATATACGCCTTCAATAGCCAAGTGATTATCGTCGAAAGTTAACTGTATGCCGCTTCCTCCACTCATTTAGCGATGGAATTGCTTCCGCAAAAATGTGATCAAAGACCTTATTACTCTTCTGGAAGCCATGCCTCTACCATTCTCAAGAGATTATTATAACCCAAAGCCGAACGTTACCAATGGAAATCCTAACGGATGGAAGGATACCACCCGGTACAGTGCCTACCGATGTGATGATGCTTGATTAGCGACAAAAGAAACTTATGGATGGAAACATTGACGCAGTCACCCAGAAAATCCTTGAGTTGCATCAATACGGCACGAGAAGACTGAAAAGAAAAAGCGATATATGCTTCGTGCCGGAACACTGTAGCCAAAACAAAGTCTGAGGACAGACTTTTCTGTACGGTGGGAGATGTAAGGTACGAAGTTGCGTATAGGCCTATTTACCATGAGGACTGAGCGCCTCCGGCGTCGCCTCCCGGCCTACCTCACCCTCGCCGACAGGAAGCTCTCGTCGCCGACTGGCAGCAAGCCAGCTTCTCCAGCCATCCAAGCAAGGGTCAGACTACACATACAGGAACGCCGGTGACTCATTCTCCGTCGGCCGCAGGCGATCGAGGCCCGCGGGCCGTATTCGTATTTTTATTCGTGTTTCAACAACAACCCGTGCAGATTCAGACGGACTACCTTTGCAACCCGGCCGTGTCCCGTGGGTCTTCCCGATCTCGGCGACCGGGCACATCTGATATGACACCGCCCTCTGATGACACACGATCTATGAGTTATATGTAATCTGGATAATGAGAACCTTGGCCCCACCCCTGATTTGTATGTCGTATATCCCCCATTGTCGTAGTATATAAGGATTCCCTGTAAGCTCAATAAACGTGGATGTGGACTATTAACCTAGGCTCAGCGTGTGTATGGACAGTTCATCCTGAGTTAAGCGATCGCGGGGCTTACATTATCACCCCTTTTTTTCTTACCCGAGTCCCAATTTCGCCAGTTGGAGGGATAACAACGGATAGGACGGGGCCAGGGTAGACGCGGGTCAGCTTAAAAAGTTTCGGTCCGAGTGGACCGAACTTTTTTTTGTGAAATTTACTGACTTTTCAAACCTCCGTTAGTGTTTGCCACCTTTTTCAGCCCGGTCCGCGGATCGGCGCTGAGCTGCCCAGAGCCAAACCCCACGTTCTGATAGGGTCAAACGGCGAACGGCGGAGAGTGAAAACGTTGGAAGAGGTGCATGTTGGGTAAGGCGGACCATTTTCGAGTGACCGAATGCGCCGTGGTCAGTCGGGCAACTCGGAACGACTTGGGCGCGTTGCCAATTTGGATACCTACTCTTCACGAATTGATGACAATACCCAATTTTATTACACAATTGTTTCATTTTTATCCAATTCAACCGTATTTTTTCATCATTTACGTTGTGTTCTTTCTGTTTGAGTTCCGTGGAGTTTAACTCATTTACTAAACCCAAATTGTTTGTCATCATCCCATATTCGAGCCGCGTTTTTGGTTAAATTCCGTGACATTTGTCTTTCTCACTGTCGCCACAGTCCAACAATGGCCAATGTGTTCAATTTCCTTCCCGAAATCCACATTTTCACGCCTTATCGATGGTCTACTTCTATGATCCGACAATCGCAACATTATCCGTTCTTTATCACCCCTTTTTTTCTTACCCGAGTCCCAATTTCGCCCGTTGGCGATGTAAAGTGCCGCAGAGTCGCCGCGCTTGACGTTTTTTCCCTTTCAAACACAGTGCCTGCCAGATACTTCCGAGTTTTTGTACTTCTATATCATTTCACCGTCAGTCATCATGTCTTGACTGATTTGCGCGTATACCGAGTGCTGTTTGGCGTTACTTTGGTTTCATGATTACATGTTTGTATCACGTGCTAAAATAACCGACTTTTATTTTCAGAATCGTCTCAACTAAATCCTCGACATCACCCCCTACATCTCACAATATGTTTCCACTCGTTTCAAAGTTGGATCGGGCCCAAAAGCGATTCATTGACAGAAAGTTTAAGCTGCGACGGCAAGCAATCAAGGATAAGAAGTACCAAGTCCGAACGTGTCGCAGGAAGCATTCAAAGAGGGACCCAACTTATGTTCGCCGTTGGCGGCGTCTCCCCAAATACTTACGCGGACTTCAAGACGAGGACTTTATCGACTATACCACTTGGACAGTCTTTGAACTCATCGGTGAATGTGTCGAGGACGACTACGAATACTAACTTTTTTCACTGAATTTGTACATTGATGGTTTTGATTTTTTGATGCATTATTAGCCTGAGAGAGAGCCAGCTATAAAGAGAATTACAGTCAATTGTTGTCTCGAGGGAAACACAATGTTTAGCGGATAACATACTCTTTGGCAATGTAAGTTTCCACCGGCTTTGCAAAAAAAAGTGTTTTGCGTTTGTCAATAATATTATATATCCGCTTGAACTTGTCAAAATCTGGTTCACATCTCAGGGAAACACGTAATGATTAATAAGGTAAAGAATGATGAAATGGGGGATCCGAATTCAGATTCAATTCAAAAAATGAGTATTGGCAAACAGTTGTGGAGTGTTTTTAACTAAATAGTTAAAACTAAATAAACATGTCTCATATCGATCGACTTCTAAAGTAAACCTCGTAGTAGACTAATCCAACAAACATTAATTAATATTGACGATATGAAGGCGGTCATTTTGGCAGGGCGCGGATTTCTTCACGATAAGTTTTTAAACACTTTGTTTGAAGTCGCTGATAAGACGAACGAACCTTTGAAAAAGAAGCACAAGGCTAAATTCGTTCGTGTAAATGTATCCAGCGGCTTCAAGCACTCGCTGCAAGAGATCATGTTAGAATCGGCTACATCGAAACTATTGGCTGATACTAAGGTAGGTTACAGTTTGCCCATTCAAAACGGCATTTTATACATTTTTGTACGGTTTGCAGGCACAAGATGAAATGCACGCTTATAACAAATTCATGGATTTGTTTAACAACGATCCATCACGTGCTTTTTATGGATACAAGCACGTTTCGATGGCAAATGATCTCAACGCGATCGACACCCTGATGATTTCAGATGCCCTGTTTCGGTCTAATAATGTTGAATTACGGAAACGATACATTGAATTAGTAGAATCCGTGCAAGAAAAGAATGGCAAAGTACTGATCTTTTCGAGCATGCATGTCAGTGGTGAACAGCTTAATCAAATAACTGGCATCGCCGCCATTTTACGCTATCCACTACCCGAACTCGAGGATGAAGACATGGATGATGAGGAAGATGACGCCGAATCTGATCCTGCCATCAAGGTGGTTGATTACAAAAGTGAAGAAATTGAAGTTGATTTCGATGTGTATTAGGCGTGTTAGCCATGTTTTGTTATCAATGACAAACTTCGGCAAATGCTATCTAACAGTATTCTAGTTCTAACCAATTTGAAACATCACTTGTGCGAAAAGATACAATGTATGCAATTGTTATCAATAAACAGAATCATATTCTGCACGAATTTATCAGAACTCAATTAACAAAGTTATCAAAGAAACACGTAATCATTAATAAGGCAATAATTGATATAAACTGGGGGATTGGAATTCAGATTCGTTTCGAAAAGTGAGTATTGGTTAATAGTTGTGGATTGCTTTTGATAAAATTGACATGCCATGTCGATCGACTTTTACAGTAAACCTCGTATTAGACTAATCCCATCATGAAAACCCTTTTGAAACTACGAAATAAGGTTGAAGAAACCTAGCACATGTGTCGCCTTCGCGGAAAGGTAATCCACTACTTGAGACAGAAAGAAGGGAATGGTCATGTTTGAATTCGTCGGGTTGTGTCCATTGGCCTTGTCAAAATGCTGCTGATGATATGAGTTGAGAAGATGAAAGCCGGCACCGAGGGCCCAAGAGACTTCCATGTCGCGCATGCGCTTTGTTAGCTAAAAAATGGTAATACCGTTTTGAAAGTTCAACTTTGACTTCGAAAAGGCCAAAAACATCTGTAAAAAGTCAAAGAAACTCACATGAATGTTTTTATCATCGGGTAGCCCATAGCCTTCACTCAGAAGAGCGTACATGTACGTTAAATCCATGCACAGCCACGGTCGCCAATGTTCAGGACCAAGTTCATCCGGTTTGACGGCACAGGCTTGGGTTGCGGCCAATTTGAACTGACTCAATTGAATCCAACCGCCTCGAGTGATGGGATCAGTTTGGATCATGCCGACCTGGGAGCCACGATCGTAGAAGTACGAAAATGCAAAGACTGGGATATCCTTGAGCTCATCTACTTGGCGAACATTAGAGACCCGCTTGACAAAGTCCTTCGCATGCTCGAGGCACTTTTCAAAAGAAGCATCCTCCGTCGCTGACACTTGGTAGACCTTTTCGACGTATTCCCACTTCTCAACACTGATCCCAGGTGCCATACAATGAGTCAGAAGTTGATTAGTATCAGTAGGTGCACCCAAGATTGAAGCAATTCCCAGTCTCGCCGAAACCAGTCCATTTCCGAGGTAACTGTGGGTGTAGAGCTCGAATTCCCGTCCGAAAATACTGACAACATGGGTGCGATCTTTGCTGGTTTGACCCCGTTGATTGAATGTAAGCTGCGTGGATCCTCCACCGAGATCGAGGGCCGCTGCGGTGAGATCTGACACATCTCCAGGTTTTGAAGTGAAAGACAGCCGTCCAGTGAGGAAGTTCAGCGTGAACCAACCGAAAATGCCTTCATCCTTGCCGCTGAGAATCCCGACAGCTTCATCGCCGACGAGAAGACCACTGGCATCAACCTCTTGACGAACGGCATCGAGAATCTTTTCGGCACGGTCTCCTGGAAGTAGCCTCAGGCCGGCCGTAGCTTGGACAATCACCGGGGAATGGACATAGAGACGTTCTGGGATGACTTCTTTGGCACGGGTTAGCAGAACACGGACACTGGCGGCAGCTTTCTCGGGATGGCTGGCGAATGCCGAGAGGCCGGGTTTTACCTGTAAATTTTATATATAAAAAGCCTCAAAAAAGCAATTCAAACTCACTTCTTTAAACACCTCTCTAACCAACTCAAACGGCGCATTGGAAGCTTCATCAGTCGAATGTTTGAACTCGAAAAGGTGTAACCGCGTGCCTGTTGAACCAGCATCAATGACTGCGGCGAAGAATCGTGGCTCCGTGGCTTCCTAAAGCGAATTTATATATAAAAATCAACAACAAAACATCCAAACACAAAGTACGGTCACAAAATCCAAACTACGTAGTTTCGTATATATAAAAACCCACCTCTTTGACGAGATCTGGTGACAACTCATCCACAATGACCTCCTCAACGGCGCCATGGTTGCCAAGGGTCGCAACAACCTGTAAAAGGACCAGCAAAGCCAGTGCCAGTGGCAATCGATGTAAGCTGGACGCCATTCCAACGTCTCTAGGTAAAGGCTACCGATGTTGAACTGACGTTTCAAAGTTGCTGCGTCGCCGCATTGACAGTGTCACAGGTGAAACCGTCGAACCGGGAGGACGGAGCAAACGAGAGAGAGAGAAAGCCCTGTGAGATGAAAGATTCAATTAGTATTTGGTGGTATGGGAAACAGATGCAACCAGGACGACAAGAACCGACACGATAACAAAGCTTTAGACAATTCCAACGTTGCACAACCCCACAATGAACGCCGTTGGCAGGGCAAGTCTAGAAAAAGATCAATGGGGCCACCGCCGCGCAACTGACGTAAAACAGGTTTTCCTACGTTAACCCAATATACACCACCGTCACTAGGACAACGACTAACAGACTTGATCGACTCTTGAGTACACAAAACGTGGAAAACTCACCAAAACCATACGACAACCTAAATATAACCAATGTCCACGACCAATATGCGCAACGAGAGAAAACCAGTGGTCAGAGTGCGCCCTTATTCGCGTCGAAAACACCAACAGCAATGTCAAAGAAAACTTTTTTGTAAAAACATAAAAAGGGGTGAACGTAAAAAAGAGGGGAAACAAAAAACCAACACTTTGAAAAGCATTAGCACAAAAACGACAAAAGGGGAAGGGGAGGGGTAAAGTATAAAAAAGAAATGGGAAAACTGAGAAGATAAAACAACAAAAGTAATATAACTAAGTACAGTAAATAAAGCTCTGAAATAACTCTGGGGACTCTTGAATTCTATAAAAAATTTGAAAAACCTATCAATTAACAATTAATCAGTGAAACTTCTAACATATTGACTATTTTTGTTTGGGTTTGGGGGCCTATCATAGGGACGGGGCCGAGATCTAACGGATCGGGGAGGAAGCATTTTCATTGTACATGCGGAATGTCGGGTTGTCGGTGCAGAAGGGGAAGGCGGTGACGCTGCTGAGTCCGCTCTTCTTGGACGACGTACAGCCCGTCGAAACACGCAGTTCACGCCAAATCCAGTTGGCTGCATCCATTTCGGAGCTGTTTGCGAGAAAGGACGGCGTCGGCGGCGATCCGAAGGATGAACCTACGCTCGGAGGGCTCAGGGAGGGGCTGGAGCGATGGCCGCGAGAGATGAAGGGCGAGGAAATCGGCGACAGGGGCGAAATCACTGAAAAGGGGGGACTGATAGCGGGGGAAGGGGTCATTGAAAGTCATGGGACACAGCTTCAAAGAACAAAAAACATGTGAAAAGATAAAAGCTTACTCGTCGATGTGTCGTGCTTCTCGCGGTAGGTTCCATTGAGAATGGCCAATTCGATAAGCTGCTTGCGCTTCAAGTCGTCGGCGCCCTTGGCCTGAAAGGTCGGTCGTCATTTAAAGAGGGTCACACGGTTCAAAAAAAGAAAGGACTTACAGCCGGGACAATAATCTTGTTAATCAACTCCTTGGCCTTGGCCACACGAGCAGCAACACGGTTGGGAGTGTCCTCGCATTGGATGAGAATGTGAAGCTCTTCCTCGAGATGATCGTAGTTGGACCGGCCTCGGGGCGATGAAACGGATCGACGGACATCGCGCATGGATCCCTTGCCACGGATCATAATCTTGCAGCCGGTGGCACGCTCAAGTTGCTTTGCGGTCATGCCTCGGGGGCCAATGATGCGTCCGACGAAGTTGAACTGCAAATTGAAAGTCAAAAATCATCAAAAAACAAAGTTGTGAAAAAAAACTTACATCGGGATACTCCTTCCGGGGCAAGAACATCTTCTCAGTGATAATGGTAATGTCACCCTCAGGCTCGGGTAGATCAAGATCGCAGCTAAAGTCATCTTGGAAGAGCTTCTGTCGGATTCGCCAGATTTCTAAAAAATCAAGGTCAAAATTGCTAGCAAAAACAAAAAAACGATGACAATAACATACCGAGATCAACAAGCTTCTGAATCTGCGGGAACGAAGCCGGAGAAGTGTGAAGCAAAGTGGTTTTCTCACGCAGAAGCGCTGCCAATTGGTCCAACTCGGCGGAATGGATGGATGAGTCGCTGGCGGATGAGTCGGCCATGATTATAAGAATGGATAATGTACCTGGAAGAAGGAGATGCTAAAGTCATCAAAAAGAAAGGGAAGCGAAGATAAACAAAACGAAATGCCGAAAGAAGGGATAAGGATGGGTTATATAAAAAGTAAATTTTAGGGACAGAAAAGAACAAATACGGGAAAAAAGATGGCCAGAAGTCATCAAATCATCGAAAATGCCAGCCTCAAGCAAATTCACGGCAGCTCTCGATGCCTGGGACTCGACTGAAATGAGGAAGAATGAAGGGCAGAGCGAGAAGGGCAAACCGGGACCGAGAGAGGGGTACTCGCTCGCTCGATCGGCGTGCTCTCCAGACCTGGAGGCGTGAAAGCGCGAGTGGGGCGCCGTCTATGGTAGAACCAGCGCGTAGTTTGAACGTGGCACGTCTCACGTGATGATCAAGGAACGAAAACAACAACAACATTGGCAAGAAGAGACAAAGACGGCCGGGATCGGCGGCTGATAGGCTAGCGTTCCCACGGAGCTTTTTTTGGTTCACTCGATTGAGCAAAAAGGTACAGACTTTCGTTGCGGGATTTCCGCGCCTGAAAAAAACGCACCAACCAGTTGGCAAAGTGTTCCACATTGCGGGGGCTCATGCAAATTTGGATTCTGTTTTTGTTGTTCGGCAAGCTTTGAATCGAGATTCTGATTCTGATTCGACCCATTTCATCTTTCATCTGACTCGCAAAGCAAACAGGTGTATCCGACTGTCTCGAGACAAGAATTTGATTGAAAATGAGTGCTCAACGATCGCATTTTCACACGACTCCGACTTCGACGCTGTCGCGAACATCGCTCGGAATTCGGAAGAAGGGTTCTGTTTCGGGTGAACCGGGTGCTGGCGATCTCGTGACGTCGCCTACGCTGTCGAATACGGCTTCACCGGGGTAAGAATTATCTGAAGGAGCCGAGAATGTTCGTATACTTGCAATTTTCAGGCAATACACTCGCAAATCCCCCATTGAAGTTCGTGACGCCATTTTTGAGAAGGAGCGTCTCCAATCAGAGAACAAAGACCTCCGAGAGCATCTGGTAAGCTGCGTTTTTCATTCTGTTGACTTCTTCGAAATTAAAATATATAAATTTCCAGGAACGCGCCCGACTCGACATCGAAAGCTACAAATCTGCCCTCAAAGTGTCCGCTGACAACAAAAAGGATATCCTTCGCCGATTGGATGCCCTCGAGGAAGCTTTCAAAGCCAAGTCCGATGTCGATTCGTGCCACCTTCTTTTGAATGAGCTTCACGATATCCGAACGATTGTGACCCAGGAAAAGTACGACTGCGATTTGTATGATGTCCTCCGCCAGAATGCCGACACCATTATCTATCTTGATCGTGACATGAAGTGCGTCGTCGATGGGTACGAAGATGCGTTCAAGCGCTCAAAGTATGTCCACTCAAAGCTGTCAAAGATTTCGGCTGCCATTTGCGACAAGCTCGATGAAGTCAATCTCGGATCTTTCAATGGCGATGAATCGCGGTCCGTCTCGATGGAAAGCTCGATTACTTCATCCCCACTGGCTCCGACCCAAGACGAAAGCGATGTTTCAGTCCGTACTGGGGTCGAGAATGTAGCTGTGCGTGAGCCGGAGCAGACTCATCCATCGGTATCGAACTATTCGCAGGCTTCGATTGTGAGTTTCTTTTATATATTTTTCTTGCTCAGTTTTTTGTTTTCAGAGAATGGACGCCGTCCTCGAACGCCTCAACCATCTCCAACGAGCCATCGACAACAATCGCCATGATGGCGACCAACGAGCCAGCCTCCATGCCATCTCCGTCGCTCTGCTCAATATTGCCTCGGGTCAAACGACCCCCGAACAAGCCTACGCCGACCTTTCTCAAATCAATGCCCCAGTCACCCTTGCTGATCTCCAAGCCGTTGCCCCGCGTAAGAAGCAGAAAAATCCCAAGGTCAGTAACAGTTTCAAGGCGCTTCGTCGGATGTTCTCCATGAAAAAGACCAACGATGAAGCCTAACTTCCCCTTCCCCGCTCAAGGCCTTTCGTTATACTGATTTTTGAATTCCACACGTGTTTATTCACGCTTTTTTCATTAGCCTGGATTGGTATGACAACAAAATATAAGCTGTGTATAGTAAAGAAATTTCCTAAAACCGTAAACCCTAAATTCTTATTCCAAGTATGTACACTTTATTGTTTATTCTTTTCTCTCAAAATAATAATAACAATAACAACATAAATACAATTTAAAATGTCGGTTTCGGCTTTATACTGCTAACACAACATTTCCCCATTTTTCCGTCGCTCTGTGTAGACTTTCCCACCGGTGACACCCGTGAAACTTGGACAACCGTACTTTGGTAGTCGCCAAAGGCCTTCGGCAACCTGAAGTATTGTACATAGTCTCTCCGGGTTCCTGGGCTGACAAGCAACAATGCCGGGCCGCTGATTAGATTAAGTAAGTCATTAGCCCAGGGGAATTGTGGCATGGCAAAGTTACGAATGGCTTCAATGTTGGTCAGGTACGACACGTAAATCGAGACCTCGATGACGGCTATGAGCAAGTGCGCCACAAAAACGACAATGGCGTGTGCTGAAAGACAACAATTCAAATATTGTTCGATGCCTTAGGCAATGTTGCGTGTTTGCGATTGTTGCGGATTTCGGCACGCAACCAGGGCTATGGTATGGCAAAGTGCAAGAGCGCAACATACCGAATAAGCGTAGTTCCGTCTTGACTTGCTTGGTCATCTGCTGTTGTTGCGATAGAAGCTTACGGTATTTGGCTACCGTAATCAAGTCGATGACAAAGGTGATGACAGCTGATGTGAGGGGGACGAGAGCAGCGACTGTTATTTGGTACTAAAACAAAGAATAGTAACAACATGTATAAATACTACTAGGAAGATGTAATTAGGGTTGTTTTTGTTACAAATGTGACAAAAATGGTCTTAATGAAAACCAACAAATGAACACATACCTGCTTGACATAGTTTTCTTTATACGCCATGACGAGGTCATTCGTCGCAGTCAAACTATATTCAGCCTTGTTGAATAGCCTAGGGCCGAGAAGAAACACTCCAGTTAGTGGTGTTAGCCAGATAGCTTTTGCACAAATTGAACCGATCTTTGTACGACTTAGATTTTGAGCAGTTCGAACAACCCATAACCGATTGATAGCGACACAAAGATGCAGGCAACTTTGAGTATAGAGGCAATATCCCGTCGTCGCGAATACGACCGATGGCACGAATCCAATCGATAGATAATACGGTTTTAGTGCGTCCACTTGACTTAGTCTCACCATGAAGATATTAGCCATCTCGCTGACAACGTCCACCATCGTAGTAATCGTGATAATAGTGAAGAACGACGATTTGTAAACAGTATCGCCCCTTCGACGTCGACTCGCAACCAGAAAGATGAGAATAGTTCCATTGAATAATACCAATGGAAAGGTTAATATGACGAGAATAATGTTAGACACTGATGTCGACATTGTTTTTGTCTCTGAAAATGAACCTCATTACTGATAGAGCTCGACAATGTAACAAATAGCCTCGGTTGTTGTGTATGATGTAATTGCACAGTGGGAAAAAGAGTGTGTTCTACTTCCTAACGATGGGGTTTGTACGAGAATACCTTGAGGCCAGGTCATAGGAGGCTTGCATTGCAACCTATGACCTTTCATAGGTCTTCAGAGTAGAGGCATGTTGCCATTCATGAAACCGCTGGCAGGGCTTTATATAGGTTGATACGGTTCGGGAAACACGGAAACGGAACTTCCCATATAAGAAGAAAGGAGGCACCGCCTGACAATACGACTTTTATATACTAGATTCGCAACATTTTTGGAGTCCTACTCAGAATCGTGACAAAAACGGTAGGACAATGCCTTGCGTGATGGCTAAAGAAAAAAGGGGCTCTTGAACAGTAGCTGTCGACGTGGAGATTGGCACTTTTCGTATTCCACGGTTTTGCCGAAGTCTTTTTATAGTATATAGGAGCACAGAAAGCATTCACGGCACTTTGTATTATAGTAGCGCCACAAAGCACGATTATATACGCGTCGGATAGTATGATTACAAATAGGATAGAGGTCAACCGACTAGACTAAAAACGCGGAACTGATAGTCATGGCCACACGCATCGCATCGGATGACCGTGTTGTGAGCTAACTATACGTAGACATAGCTGGATCTACGTAAAATTAGTTCATTATTAGTTTAACGGTTGAAAAAATGATGAGTCAAAAGTCACAGGGCCACCATTCTTGTCAATGTGTGTGGTCTATCTCCCCAGGGCATTGATGATTACGCAGTTTGCCATGAAAATGACTGACAATGAACATCAAAAACGCGTTCCATAGGATGATAGGAAGTAATCAGTTAATTTTGTTTTCGGAACTAACGCAACACTAAATGTAAGTGTGACACGTTACGTGTTAAAAAGTAGAGTTCTAAAAACCATATTTCAAACAGATTCCACGAAGCTGCGAATTAAACATCGGACTTTTTTCATTTTAATAGGTATGCTGTTGCGAATGTTTTTGACCCAGCACAGCCAGGTCACTTGCAAACTCACGTATATAAAACTTTATTCAAACATAATAATTTCAATAGTTTCATTCAGAAATGACAGTCTTCAAGTGAGGAGGATGGAATTTGCATAAATTCCATCCTCCTCAAATCTGTTTTGGTTAGTTACATCAGTGTACCGTACGTGTTGGAAGGCTAAACTGTTTCTCCGTCATGGTTTTCTTGTCACTTCGAATCGTCGTCACGTGAACGATTGTGCTTTCTCCGACCAATCCGAAACGTCCCAAGTTCAGGAATCTCAGATAATCTCGTCGTGTATTTGCGCTTATGATGAGCAAAGCCGGACCACTGATCAAATTGAGGACGTCATTGGCCCATGGGTATTGTGGCATGGCAAAGGCCCGGATAGAGTCAATTCCAGTTATGGTGGAAATGTAGATAGCCACTTCTATTGTGCACATTAGCATGTGGCTCAGGAAAACGACGATGGCGTGACCTGGAATTGGATATAGAAGTTGAGTTGTTTGTCTGTGTTTGGGGGAATGGAATAAGTATATGTTTACTTGTTTCTATTTTCGGCGTTTTTGCTTTCGAAACTTCCGAAATAGCTGTTTTTAAGTTTCGGGATAGCTTTTTTCAACATGGTAGTTTACATTTGACTATGTTGAACTGGCAGAGTTCAATGGGGGTTAATGTCAGGGTTGTAACGTTTCATAAGAAGTCTATCAAACTTACCAAACAGGCGAAATTCCGCCTTGAAATCCTTCGACAAAGAAGAATTAGTCTGCGTGGTTAGCTTCCGATATTTGATGACCGTAATGATATTCAAAATGAAAGCAACCACTCCAGTAGTCAATGGCACAAAAGCCGCCACAGTTGTTTGATACGATCTAACACTCGCATCTTGATATCGGAGCAATAGTTCATTACCATCAGAAAGCGTATACACCGCTTTATTGTAAAGTCTCGGCCCAAGGAACACAATCCCCGTCAATGGCACAAAGTAGATCAACTTCCGTCCAATCTCACCCCAATGAGTCGACTTCTGCTTCGATGCCATGTGCACTGACCATAGCCGATTCACCGCGACACACATGTTCAAACAGCACTGCGTATAGAGACAGTATCCAGTTGTTGCGAAAATACATGTCGGCAAGATGTCATATGCCAAATACATCGGTTTCAACGCATCGAATTCCACCATTCGCATCATTATCATGTTGAATAGCTCGCTAACGGTATCAATCGTCGTTGTAATCAAAATTAGATTGAAAAATGCCGATTTATAGACGGGTTTTCCATTCCTCCGACGCATCGCAATCAAAAACACAAGCACGCTGAGATTAAATAACCATAGCGGAAATGTAACACTCAACAATATTATCGTTAGCGTTCCCATGGTTCAGGCCTGGAGTCAAGTGTTCAGGTATTTCCTTCTTAGAACACTGAACACTGGAAATATAGTATATCTCAGTGAATTTGTAGGACGAGGAAAACTTTTGGACCCAAGATAAACGGTATCACTATATTGTCCTCACGGCTTAAGCGACGCACGCAAGAGTCTATAGAATTGTGGTGGCTTTTACTTTTTGCCGTGCCCACAACAATGGCACGCACATTTGACTACGATAGGATAGTAACTTTTCATTGTGCGCAGTGCACTTGGATGATACAAATTGTTGCGTGATTGGGAGTGTTTTATGGTTGTTTCTTTTGATTAAAGGCTGGTTTTTATGTTCTAAGAAGGTGGAACTGGTATGCGACACAATGTATTTAGGTTTAGTATTTTTATATCATTGGCATTGCATGTGTTTATACTTTGTTTAGTCGATAGTTACAAAAACAAGGGGGTGCTGATGTGTTGTGGGTACGGTTTTTGTAGTTTTGAGTGGAAGTTTCTCGTTTTGCGACTTTCGAGTTAAAAATAAGTTTGAAGTCGGTATTTTGATTGAGATTACGGTAGTTCATTGTCATTTGAAACATGTTTGACGGATTTGACAAGTTTATGAAACTCAGTTCAACAATTGGTGACATCATTTAACTCAAATATACTGTAAAAGTGCATTCCAACCCGGATAAGACCATTCAACTGATCGAAGCAACCGTATTCAACCTCCTCCTCAAACTTCCAACATAGATCAACCCGCAAATAGCAACTTCCACGGAAGTCACGGCCGGCGGCAATGGTCCAAGGCACGAAAAACTAGACCCGATCTGAAAACAGTTGTATTATTTACACCTTTTTACAAGTGGACCAGACATTGAACTACAAAACAGTCCAAGTCTGTTGACACTTTTCAAACCACCAAAGTACTGACCAGCTGAAGTAAAAACGCTGCCAAGTGTGGCAAAAAGTCGACGAAGAAGTCGACATACATGGTCCGCATAATTGTACGTGTATTCTGCAACGGAAATTTTTATCCCTGCATAAAATGCACACAATGTAGGTGGAAACAATATGTGTTTGTTTGAACTTCGAAGTGTTCAACCGAACTCAAGGAAAGGAAGGAACGGCACTTCCTCAAACACCCTACCTGTCGCTGTAGTTCATGTCCAAAGTACGCATGACTGTTTGTCAGCCCAGTCTCCGGGTTGACGTGATTCCGTTGTCGAAGGACCAGCACCAATGCAACACTGATTACGACGTTTGTAGCGGCTACTGTAAAGCGGAGACACAAATAGGAATACACGTTGTGGCCGTCGAAAAGGCACCCAGTCGTATAGCACCCTGTTTCATTCGTCATGTCATCCATGTCTTGGAGGTAGTATCCGAAGATTAGTAAGATCATACATAGCATGAAAGCACGGCCGATGAAGGCCATTCTTTTGAAAGTTCTTAGATAATTTGCCGGAAAAATGACACAGATAAGTCGTTCTATCCCGACGAGAGTAAATGATAGCGAAACTAGTGATTGCATGACGATTTTAGTGATGCCAAACCAAAATAATGTCCTTTCCGGATAGATTGGGTGATTAGGTCGCCATAGAATCAAAACATAGACCGTGAATGGTATGGACGATATACAGTATGCCTTACAGGCGACAATATATGTGAACATGGTCGGTGACAGTCCAAATTTCCGTCCGAAACAGAAAATCCAGCAAAAGGCGATTGTACCGATGATTTGACCGATAAAATTTACGATGTAATCACCCAAAGCAACGTAAGGCGCTCGCATTGGCTTTCTAGACTGCCGACCACGCGCGGAGTGAACAAAATAAGCTTAAAATTTAGTAAAATAAGCTCATCTTGCTGGTAGTATGTATTTTTTAATGACGGCACTTTTGTACTTCCCTTGCATTGCGTAATTTCCTTTTTGTAACGCACTTTTGGTTTGTCTGAACTTTTAAAAAAACGTATTTTCTTTTCATTTAGCGTAGATCTCAACAAGTTCAACCTCGAATTTATCCATTCCGGCAATATACAGCAACCCCATACAGACAGGAATAACACGCTTTTTACCAATGTTAAAGTTTATACAATTACAACCCCCACCAAAAATGCTATAATGCCATTGTCACGCGGCCGTCGCGGTGACGGTGATAACATCAGCCTTCTGCGCGCACACGATAAACATGCCATTGACTTCCATGATATAGAGCTTTTCGTCGTCGACCATTAGTCCCGCTTCTCGGAGGCAATCCAGCATGAATTCTCGAGTGATATAAAGGCAAGTGAACTTCCGACCACCGAAGCTGCACCATGTTTCCTCCAAGATGCCACCCATGATAAAGTATCCGCCGGGGGCGACTTGTTTGGCGACATTGCGCACGGCAGTTTTGTACTCATCATGGGTATTGCAGCAATATTCCATGGTGAAGAAGCTTGTGATGATGTCGAAATTGCCCTGGAGATTCGGGCTGCAGGTGACGGCCGGATCCTCGAAGCAGTTACAGTAGAAAATGTCGGTCACTTTGGCACGGGTAGCCTTTTCGACTTCGGGCACTTTGGCCCAATCATTGCCCTCGCGCATGAGGACCATTTTGAGGGCGGCGGTCCAATTGAAGGTGGAAGTGTTGGCTTTCCAGCTGGCAAGTTCGGCACGATTTTGGGGAAGAAAGTCGGCAAGATAGATGTCTTCGATCTTTTCACGGAAAATGGCGGCAACATGGATTGTCGGGCCGGCGCCGAAGTCGAGAAGGCGCGGTTTTGCTGGGAGACGGGCCGCGATGGTTGGGAGGAATGTTAGGATGAGTTGCATGGCAGGGTCCTCGATTTTGGTGTAGAAGTCCTGGAATGGAATTTTTAACTGATAAAATGCCAAAAAGGATGCCAAAACATACCGAAAGATAGGCTTGAGTATCAAATTCCGTCGCAAAATGATCCCTCGTATAGATGACCCCCTCAGGCTGCGTGGATGTCGTCGTTGCTCCATCCTCATTGATCTTAGTGCCATCAATAGCCGAATGCCTTGACAGGGTTTCCATTTTGGCAGTTTTTCTTGAAATCCGATCTAAAATTCAACCACAATTTAAAACCAAACCAAACAAGCTACAATCGATCAACAAGCCCGCCGGACAATTGGTGTCAACAACACCAATCGCCCTTATATCCATGTCGGCGATGCCGCCGGCCATGCGAACGAACCCCCTCCCGGCCAAGAGAGGAACATCCAGATGCTACGTAGGGAGGAGCCATGCTGACAGTTGGCAGCTCATCCATCCCGCTTACGCAAGCAGACTTTTTTGCGTTTTCTTTCCTTTCCTCGTCAAAGATCGGGGGAGCCCGTCGCCGTGTCGGTCGAGAGATTTTCGAAGCTTCCAGAGATCCGCAAAGAAGGAAGGCGGAGCCCCTGGGGTTACACTAAGCCAGGCTTAGGGGACAGCTTGGGTACTCGCACACCTGTGGAGTGTGATCCGTTCACTGTCTCGAGAGCGCTTTTGAGGACTTGTAGTGCGGTCTCGGATTGCGGATTGTGGTCCTTGGATACAGCATGTTGCACCGGTATGAGTAAGTACAGCCATGGGGAGTGAGCAATAACACAATTAAACTAAATAGTAAACAAATTAAAGCTGTTTTTATCACTTAATGGTCGGAAGCGTTCGTCCATTTGACCAATTACCGTACCCAAAAAAAGTAAAGTCAAAAAATAGCATCAATAAATACACTTTTTTTAAACGTTAAAACTTCCCACGATCACCCCCAATAAAAAAATAAACATCTTGCAACCATCTGCATAAACATCCATTGTATAGCTTGCAAATCAAACGGCGTTCGTCTCTACTTACTTCAAAAGTTCGTCGACCGCAGACGTTTTTTTTCGCCACTCATAAAGTGACTCAACAATAGCTTTGAGTAGCCTTCTACGCGACCGTTTATTCATCGTTGCATTAGAAATTTACTTCAATTTCACGGGGCGAAGGCTCTCGACCTTTAATTGAACATGGCATTCAATCATTTTATTCACCAATTCAATCGAAATCACAACATCAAAGGTGTGAATTACAAGATCAGGATCACTGTTTTTTGATCCACACATATAAAAAAACGTAATGCACAAGATGATTACGCTTTGCTAAACATTACGCTTTCGTTAACTTAAGTTTACGAAACGGGCATAAACGTAATCTTTAGTTTAGTGCTGGCGTAGACTTTAGACTGCACTGCGAGCGTAATCATCTTGTGCATTACGTTTTGCGTAATCTTTAGTGAACGGATTTTTATGTGTGCATTGTCCCAACATTTGGCAAAACTAAAAAATACTATCCCCCGAAGTTTGAATTTCTTAGCTGTTTCAAATTGTTTCACTTCCTTGTTCGTTAATTTTTCATCAGGTGATAAAATAAGCTAAAAGTGCTTCCAACGTGAGCCAGCTTTTTTATTGTGCCATTAAAGTTTCACTTTTTATTTGCCCTGAGGCAGTGCGGGCCATCATCTTCCAGTTTCCAGCTTCACAGCTCCATTGATACCCCATGTTTTGTAGTATGTGAGCCAAGGGCGAAAAACGCATTGCCGGGAAGGTCAAGAGCACATAAATCGCTTGCGACAAGCAATAGTAGTAGCTTTGACTCACTCATTGAAACACACGACCGAGATTGTCAAACGTTGACCTCTCTCGGCCATGGTTGTCGTTGTCGGCGTCACTCACTCGCCACACAACAAATCCGCATGTTTATCTTGCACTCAAGTGACTCGGATTGTCGCAGGGATGTGCCGCCAGAGGCTCGTTGTACGCTTATTCGCGCATTCTCACTTCAAGTCAGATTAGTGTAGTAAAAAAAATTTCACGTTGAAGCGGAAGAAGAAAAAAAACGCCGAAACCTGTCTGTTTAGCGGACTCATTTGTCAAGGTTGCACTTCATTTTTTATCAACTTTGTTAAAATGCGCAAACTGAGTCGTTTTTTTGGATTTCGAGACTGAGGACAGTGATCTTTGGCTTTCAAACTGTGCTAAATCTGAACGTAGGAGCTCATCAGCGCTTTGATGTTGTTGATTTGTGACGCTTATAACCAAAGCAAGTAGGCATTGGAGCCCTTTTCGCAGGATTAGCGGCATTAAAAGCACAACTGTTAGCCGTCGGTGATCGCCGGGAGGTTTCTTGCGAGATGATTCGAGAAAACTGCCAGAGGCGGGTGCCTTGAGAGGGCAAACTTAGGTGAGCATAACACGCATGTCGACCGGGCTGGGCTAATGATCACTTTACTTCCTGCCTGGCCTGCCCGTGGTTTTGTTCTAGATGCGGGGTCCGTCCAGAGTTAGGTTTGGATCGACTTGGCAAGATTCACAGCATAGCATAAACGCATGCAAACACGCAAATCCGACAGCTGATTCCGAGGATACAGCGCACACGCCACATGGCTTTTTGTTATCCCTGAACTTAAGTAACGCATATGACGTCGTTTACGTCATATGCGACATTATGAAAAGGGATCGCATGATGGGGAAATTTATGCGATGCTATGAGGGATCAGTTTCATCACGAACGTCGAAATCGGAATGCGTATACATTGATGGGATCATTGCTGGGTTACTTTGAGGGGCTTGTGCGTGGCACGGAGAACGTCGAAAGTACAGACAAGATTCTCGTCGACCGTCATGACACCGGCAGCATTGTCGAATTCGCCACAGTAATGGGGCGCGGAGAAGATAGTGACGAGACGGCGGTTCGCGAAGAATTCATAGCCGTCTTGGACGACTTGATGGGCACTGAAATGGTGATTGATGAAGGGAATTTGATAGAGAGAGATGTAAATACCGTGCGACCAAGTCAATATCCATGGTCTGGCAAAAGTTGTGAACGACATCTGCTCCGAAGACGTACGACACACCACGCGTGTTTTGCTGCCAGCCCTTGACCCAGCGATCGGGATCAGACCACAGGAGATCACTGGAAGATCGATTGATTAACAAGCCATTTATCTTATTTTCAGTGTGAAGTGTGAAAAACAGATTTTAGAAAAAAATTTTGTACGAACGTAAAAACGCCATTCGCACACTTTGTTTTTTAACAGTGAAATTCCCGTTCGCACAAAAAATTTGTTGCAAATGCGCGTTCATAGGTGTGTGCGAATGACAATCATACTGTTAGAAGAACAAAATGTGCGAATGATACAAAACTAACAAAAAATGTCAAAACATACATTTGGATCGACGGATTAGGCGGATCCATGGGCCGCGTGATCTTACGAATCTGATCCCAGTTAGTCAGTTGCGGGCTTAGGCCACCATGCATGCAGAAGATCTTTCCAGAGATGAGACCACACATCGGAAGACAGTTGAAAACGTCCTGAAACACAACTTTCTCCATCAGAAACCTCTAATTATCGATCCAAACCTGGAAAATCTGCCACAACCGCACACTGAATCGCCGATTACACTCATCATAGAAGCCATAGGCACGATTGATCGCAGCGCATTCATGGTTTCCACGAAGCAGGAAGAAGTTTTCCGGATACTTGACTTTGTAACAAAACAACAAGCTGATTGTTTCAATATTCTGCTTACCACGATCAACATAGTCCCCCAAAAAGATGTAATTGGCATCGGGCGGAAAGCCGCATCGATTGAACATCCGCAACAAATCGGCATATTGGCCATGGATGTCACCGACGACTTTGATCGGGGCTTCGACTTCAATCAATGGCGGCTGGGCCAGGAAAATCGTACGTGCCTGCGTGCATAGTTGAATGATCTCCTCCTCCTTGACACATTTGGTTAAGCCAGATCCAGTAGCGAGGCCCACTGTCAGCAACCGATCGATAAGATTATCCAGTTGAAGCGCCATGGCCACTGTCGGGCACGGCTATCGTCGGAATGAAGGGTGGCGAGGCAGGGATCCGGGGAGACGCGGTTGGCATTTTGATTTGGAGGTAAATTTACATGTGTTCATGATATAAATGAGTAAATCGACATGTAGATTGTTCATATTGATGACGTGTGCATTTTTTCTCCATCGTTGAACTTTTGTGTTTAAAACCGTCCAATACCTTTTTTATTTTATACATTTTTACAAAAACAACAAATCAAACTGCAAGAATACCACTATCAGTAAGATTCTGTCCCGTGAAACTGTCTTTCCCAACAGGCGCTGATATCTTCTTTGCAAAATCTCTTAACTTATCAATCAAACTTTTCATATCAGTGCCATCGTGGTCTTTCTGCGCCCACAACCAGTTATCATTAAATCCAACTGGTCTCACATGATAAAAGCTATTCTCCATCGTATACATCATGTAAATGTTGACGTAGTGAAACGAAATAGTGTAATCCGAGCAGCAATCTTTGCCTTGCTGATACGGGTAATACATGTAGTCGTAAAACCAGGATGGTAAAGTTACATTTTCAACAGGTTTGAAATGGGCCCACGGCATGAAGGGCAGCATTCGATGTCGACCATTGGCGTCACGTGAATCACCGGCGGTGACTTTGACGTATTCAAGGCATTTGCCCATTTCTACGTCTTCATCGCCTTTGTCTTTTACTTCGCATTTGTCAGGATTTGGAAGGGCTGTTTCGACGAATCGTTTCACGGCTTCACTAAAGGATGAAGTCGATAAATTCGTAGATTTGAAAGTGGAAAGTGCCATCTTACCGACTCAAAACATAACCAGAGCCACCACTCATGTAACCTTGTTTTACGTGAGGCCTGAATTTACACCCGAAATAGACAGGGTCACTGGATGAATGTGGTAACAACATTAATTGTAAATTTTCTACGATTATGTAAGTGTCGTCGTCGGCTTTGAGGAACCAATCAAAATTGTATAATTCATTCTGAAATCGGAGATCATCAACCTAATCAACTCAGAATAAGTGCCAACCTCATAAATGTATTTAAACATAGCCTTCGTCTTTCCCCAAAGGGTATCCCGTCCATCAGGAACATCCAAAACTACGGTAGGTATATCGTAATCCGTTCCCGTTGAATTCGTAGTAACAAACACGTACTTGGTGCACCGAGGCGCCCATGTGGCATTTACCGGAATCGCTCGTGTTTTGATAGTTTCATCGGTCGTCATTATGAAACAGAATATGCGGACGGATTCTTTGAGGGCCATTGCGACCGGCGTTGGTTCTACAAACACTGTTTTACAGTACATTTAACATTTTGACATTTTACCATGTTTGTGCTGAAACATGGGTTCCAACTTATCAGCATCGTCATTTTCGTCATCACCGTCTTCGTAACCATCATCCGGTGACTCTGTGAGCACTTTCGCGACTTCAATATCGTCACCATAACCATTATCCAGATCCTTGTTGAACGAATTCACATGTTTCTTCGGAACATTTGCTTTGGCAATCTTATCAGTTGTTACATCCGAGCCAATGGTAATACTCGACTGAATTATGAAGAAAGTCGATGCCACAAGGAATCCAAGCAGGAAAAACAAGAAGTTTTCATTGATTCGGGGTAACATTACTGTCTTCCATCAAAAATTTCTTTCATAGCTACATTTTTTACAACACAGTTCTTCGATATTGATTTTATGCAAATTTCGACTAAAAAATCAATCTTTATTGATGTGAATTCAAAAATCAGCTAATTATCAATCACCGTATCTCAAAAACAATACAAACTTAAAAATTTCGTACTAACAATATTATTTGGAATGTTGTAAGGCACATACTATTCATCTTGACTTTGCTGTCTAAAGCAACATAAAACCAATCTTTCCGCGTTAACCGACCCGTGTTTTCTTTGTTGTTTATGACTGATGTAACAATTGTAATCATTCTTTTTTCTCGGCTGTCTTCTCCGTTTCTACGACCTCTTCAGCTTTCTGAACAAGCGGCTGGGATTTCCGTTCAGCCAGTGCTCTTAGCGTGTCGATGATTTCTTTGCCCGCATTTTCCTTGCTTCCAAGTTCCCGTGTCCACAAGTCATCAAAGAAGCCGATGGGTCTGATATGGTATAACAGATTGTCGAGGGCATACATGGTGCCCTTGTTGACGTAGTGGAATGAGATCATGTAGTCCGAACAGCACTCTTCGCCCTGCGCATACGGGTAATACATGTATTTGTAGAACCAATCCGGCATGGTTTTGTTGCCTCCGGCTTGGAGATGGCTTAAGGGGGAGAATGGAAGCATGCGATGACGGCCTCGAGAATCGCGAGAATCACCGGCTGTCACGTTGACTTTTTCGAGGCATTTCCCGATTTCTGCGTCCTCCGCGCCGGTGCCGGCTTGTTTGCACTTTTTCGGGTCAGGAATGCCGTCTTCGACAAATCTTTTTACCGCTTCTCTAAAATTGTAAAGTTAAAAAAATAAAAAAGTTATTCTGGAGGTATGGGGAATCGAACCCCAGCCCTCTCGCATGCTAAGCGAGCGCTCTACCCCTGAGCTATACCCCCAATGAAGAAAAACCATCCACATACCGACTCAGTACATAGCCAGAACCACCGCTCATGTATCCTTGCTTCGTAAATGGCTTAAATTTACACCCAAAATAGACAGGATCACTCGGCGAATATGCCAACAACATGAACCGCAAGTTCTCCATAATGACATAAGTGTCATCGTCGGCCTTGAGGAACCAGTCAAAGTTATCCAATTCATTGTCATAAATGTATTGATGCGCGGCTTTCGTCTTTGCCCAGAGGAAATTCCGGCCCTCTGTCACGTTCAAATCAACATTGGGCAAGCTAGCCGCGGAAGCATTCACCGAAACAAAGACATATTTGTTACAGCGCTGAGCCCAGGTGGCATTTACATGCACCGCTCGTGACAGCGTGTTTTTCTTGGCTGTCATGATCCAACAAAACACCCTGACTGACTGTTTGAGGGCCGAGGCGACGGCAGTTTCCTCTGAAAGTATTAAAGTTACGATTGATGGGCATTTTAGGGGTGTCAGGAAGGAACTAACCGTGAGTATGTTGAAACATTCCCTCATTTTGACCATGTTGATGGCCATCACCATCCTCATCGTTTTCATTTTCATTCGGTTCCGCGAGTTTATTGACTAAAATGTCCGGATCCTCATTGCCGAGGTTCCGTTTACTTTGGGTCTGTTGTTGCTGTTGCTGTTGAATTTTGATGAAACCAGCATTACTAATGATAGCGCCACTGTTGGTCGTAGTTTGGATGAAATAAAAGATCGATGCCAACACGAATCCAAGTAAGAAATAGGCAAAATTTGTTCTTCGAATAGGGGTCATGGCATTATTTGGATTAGTTTTACCCGGTGATGGTCTGAAGACGGTCAACATTGGCAAAAATAACTTCAAATAACAAAAAACGGCAGTTTTTGGGTACAAAAGGCGGTAACGGTCACGAAAAACGAAGAATTCAGAACTTCCAGTCGCTGGAAGGTAATTACCCCTCGCATCCGTGCCCAAATGACATTTCGAACAACCTCAAGGATGAGGAACTGAGGAACATACTTTCCGAAGGTGGTAGTCACCAGAAACATCGATTAAACCGACAATGGTGCGCAATGGAAAGTGAAAAACTGTCGTATATGGTTTTGATGGGGATGAAATCGAAAAAAGTCGTCAGAAACGGCGCCACCTGGACGAAATGAAGGTGGAAGTGGAAGCGGAACAAGTCAGACCCAGCTATCCCAATGAAGAGAGTGGATATCCATGTCCGGGGCATCCACCGGAAAAAAGAGTCAGTACATTCACATTAGATGTTACTATTTATTCAGACATATTGCTAGGGGAAACGAAAAGGCATGGTTGATTCAAAATGTTTGAAAAATGTGGGGTCCCGGCCATTAGGCATAGGAGCAAAGGCAAAGGACAGTGAACGAACGCGGTTCGTCACAGATGAGCAATAAACATCTGTGAAATACAATATGACGTAACAAGTATAAATTTAGCCACGCCAGTTTTCCCAACTTTCAAGGCGGAATCGATTGAACGAACATCGAATAGGAAAAACTTCCACTTACTCAAAAGTGTGACCGCCCATGACGGTCGTCGTCCTTACATTTCGAATCTTATCTATTGTAAGGCCCAGATGGCTGTCTTTTCACTTCACCCTTCTGCAGAAGTCACTCACTCATCTTATAGATCAAAGTCAACAAGTTTCTTTTTTCGTTTTTTTTTACTTTTTGGCTTGTTGACACTTTCTTTGATAAGGTACTTCCCCCCTAGGCCAGGCCTCCCAAGGCTAGGGTCTGTTTTCAGGAGCCCCAAAACAGCGGAAAGGAAAAGCGCACGGATACATAGATTCGGCCATTGGCCCTGATCAAGGACAAAATTGCCTGTAGCTATAGTAATAAGTCAAAAAAGAAAAGCCTGAAGGCTCTATTTTGACGAAAAAGGTAGCTATGAAGGTGGAGGTGGACCCAAAAGTCTGGTTTGGACTTGGCTTGGCTTGTGTCCCCAGTCAGATCGCTTGGAAAGATACATAGGATTCAATGGCCCGTTCGCACCACACCACGCTTTTTGGTAAGGAGTAGTAGTTGAAATATGGGAGGACGCGACCGACGAATGGAATCGAATCGGACGGATGGATGAAATGAGCCGCCTCGTGGGGGCCTTGCTTGGTTATTTTCTATGACCAGAGGCAACAAAACTGAACAGAAGCATGTCTGACTGGGCTGGCCCTGGGGCTGCAGACAGCCGAAACTTTCGGGGGAGCGAGGGTAGTGTCGTTGATCTTTTTAGGCTTCACGGACAAAAAGGGAAAGGACCTATTAAGCGGTTTATGGATTGGTGTGAGGCAATTCATGCAAGTTTGTGATGTCAGAAGATATGAGTCAAGTAGCATTTAGGGTGGTGATCAACCTTGGAAAGTGAAGAGTAGCAACATTGATGAACCTTGCACCGACTAGAAGCACTCTTAAGCAACTCCAGACACGTGAAAAGTGGAGTTTTGACGTAGTTTATAGTTGAATAGACTTCTCTTATTGAAATAAGCGTGTAAAAAACGGGTGTTTAAACATGGAAAAGTGGAACATTGTTGACATTTGGGGTTATATGCATTGTTTGGAGGGTTTTTGCCACGTTAAAACATGCGTGGCAGCATGAAAATTACTAATATAATCGTCGAAACTGTATGCGCCGAACCTATAGCGTTTGAAAAAACAGCATTATATCGAATTACGACGACCTCAATCGGCTGATCAAGCAATACGTGTGGTGACAACACTAAAGAGCACCGATAACGGGGGTAGAGTGGAGCACGCCCATGGTGTTTATGGCCGGCGTCACCCCTCCGATGGAATTGATTTTCAACGTGGCATTGGGCCCATCGGGTTGGAAATGTATTCCAAATCGTTTTCGGCCGAACTCGGAAAAGTAAATGTGGAAAAACGAAAAACGATTATTCAATCCAACCATCAATGTATCCCTTTCGCGTTCAGCCCCAGATTTGGACAATCTATCCATCTATCGACCGCCGGCTGATGCAATATGTATAAAACATCATCATCCGTAAATGTTTGTATACGTTGAGGCGCCTGCCTGACTTGTGAGGGCAATGCAGTAGTCTGGGAGCCTGTTCAATCGGTCGTTGGACTCGGCTAGGCTCGACTAACTGACGGACTGACTGGGGATGTGAGCTTTTACTTACTTCACTCCGATCCCTAGCGGCGTTAGAGCCTAGGGCCCTTCTCGCGAGAGACAATCTCAATCTTTTAGAGGTGTGCTGCGTGAGGTGCGGAAATTCAATGGGATTCGATTGAACGCAGGTTGAATGAATGAATAAAAGAGGGTTTTAACAATGCGATTGCGATCGGAGGTATAGTATAAGTGAACTAACCCGAGAATCGGGGACAGCGTCAATGAAATGATGGTCAAACAAGGTTATCGGTGGTTTGGGGTTCGACGGAAATTGAGAGATAAGAAGCTGCAAGATAAGAGACTTATTCTGTTTAAAGCATTGATAATGGCTCAAAATAGTCCTGTGATTAATGATCGAGTGCATTTTAAATAATTGGATTCTCGAAAGCAACCTTGAACCTTCAAAAACCACTGCCGAACCAAAACGGCAAACAGAAGCTAATGCTGAGGCCCGAAATTCGAATTTTCATAAAAATGTCGACCGACAACTGCAATTGTAAGCCAGAATCACTTGATGTTCATATCTTTATTCTCTCATAGTTGTTGTAGGAAAGTGACAATGTAAAAAAAATGCCATAACAAATTTTTTGAATCAGAGTAATAAAGCAATTTTGGCGTTCTGTCCCAAGCGTAAACCCTATGTCGGTGATCAAAATCGCGCACAAAACCACCCCAGCCAGCTCACATTGTTTGCTACGATTTTTCCCGCCTCTGTTTTACCATGAATTTAAATGAGACCTTTGAAATTGTGCCCAATGATCCCACTGATGCCACCGATCCCACGACCAACATCATTGAGGACGACATCAACGCTCCAGATGATGCGATCGGCAAAACCGTGAACTTGAATGATACCTTTGAAATCAAAGCTGATGGCGACACTGAGACCGTTGACGATGCCGCCGCCGCTCCTACCAATATCATCGACGATGACTTGTTTGTCCCAGGTGCCCCGGTCAACAAGAAAGTCAACTTGAATGACACCTTCGAAGTCAAGCACGATGTTCCCGCCGATTCCACCTTTACCACCACAAATATCCTCGATGGCGATCTCCATGCCACGAATCCCTCGATTAACAACATTATCGATGGAACGAAGACTATGGTCATCTCGAAGAATCGTACCCGACCAAACTTACCTGAAGCCAAGTAGGTTTTTGTGGCATTTTATATATAAATTTTTGGTTCATATCTTTCATTATTTCAGAACCCAACGCAAACACCATCGTCGAAGTACCTTCAGCGTCGACGATAACCATGTTTCCAGCGATGTCGCCAATATGATTACCTCTGTCAAGCTCAATGTGCCCGAGGACGATGAACAGATACGTCAGGCCATCAAGCACGAAGTTATGCTCTACATTATGCAGAAAGATAAGAAACACGCCAAAGACATCCTAGCTATCCGTCATCGAGCTGAAGTCATGCGAATCAGTCGACAAACGAGTGCAGCATCATCCGAACCCAGTCCACCGCCATCGGAAACGATTTCAGAGGAAGATATCGTCGAATTGGAGCGAAAGAAAGCCGAAGTGCGAGAGAAACATGTCGAGAGTCTACGCTTGATCGGAATACTGGCCCAAGAGGCTCAAAAGTTTGCCGATGCGGAGTGGCTTTCCATAAATGTATGTTGTCAGCATATTTTATATATATTTTCATGCAATTGAACGTATTCCAGGACGACATCACCTACGACAACGCGTATACGCATTGTGAGAAGATTTACAGCGAATTCAAGCATCGCTATACCGAATTACTGGCAGAAGGGAAGCGCAAATGTGACATGTACGTTGCGCTTTTTGTTTGAATTTTGTAAATTTTCCGTTTTCAGAATCAACGACGAAATAAAAACGCTCGATGAAAAGCACAGCGAATCCAATGCCACTGTCGAGAACAACATAGCATCCTCGGAAATCGCTATCAAAAACTACGGTGAAAAGATTGCCGATCTTACGAAGCAACGGGCCGAGCTTCTCGAAATGGTGGACAATTTGATGGAAAAGATCGACGATGATGCTCCCGGTGCTGACTTTTAAGTATTATTCCATGCTGTGATTATTATATCGTAAATTATTTGCTTCAATATTCGCTTTACACTACATATTTAAAGTTCATGTTTATTGAACGAAACTTGATATCAACAATTAAAAAAGTAAAAACTGCCTGTTAACTATAAAAATGAGTAAACCAAAGTGAAAAAATGAATCCAAAACAAATTGCACAAAAAAGTATAATAGCATAACAACCCGAAAGAGGGGAAAAAGGACACTTTAAAAATAGTAGTGAAATTCAACAAATGAAAACGGACTATTGGGTAGGATGGGATATAACTTATGAGTAGAACGTCAGCACGGACGTCTGATTACCGCGAACGAGAAGCGTGGGCGGCAAGCCTCGGGTCATGATGTCGACCCAGGCCATGTAGAGGCAACTGCTGACGAGACCCTTTCGGGGCACTGGGAGGGTTCTGAAAGTTGCATTTGCTGATAAGATTGGATGGGTTGGGCGGGTGGAAACTTACAGGACGACCAAATCCGATTCCATACTGTGTTGCTTGAGCAATTCTGCGATTCGTAGTTGTCGATGGGTTTTATCCCGCTGAGAACTGAGCTCAGCCTCGGATATCATGCCGTCCTTAAAGGACTCATCGGTGATCGGACTTCGGAAGGGTTCGATCAGGGCTTCGAAGGCGGAAACAGTTTCAGATTGGGGCTTCTTGGCAACATCCGGAATGACTCGGACGTCGGAAAAGTTGATCCTGAACTTGCTGAGAAGGGCTGCCATGTTTCGGGCTTCGAGTTCCATGGCTTTGGCGGAGGTTGAGATTGTGAAGACGCGGAGCTGGGCGTTCTGAAAGGCAAATCTTTCTTTTTTTACAAATGTTAAAACCAAAAAGTCCAAACGCACCTCCAAATACGACTTCGGCATCGTCAACAAGTACGGTATGAGCAGCGTCAGTCCACCATCATCATAGAGCCACCAAACGTCGATCGTAGCCCGCTTTATCTTCCGTTGGAACCGATTTATCGATGAAAGCAGCTCGCGTTGGGCCGTTGTTAAGCGTCGAGAGCTGAAATGGCGTGGCGGGTGGAACAGATGCCATCTGGAAGGTTAGATTGCGTGCGGTTTAGGCTGGTTAGTCATTGTTAGACATTCAACATTCACACGAAAAGCGGCATAACACAATTATTACGAAATTAAAACCCAGTTAAGCCCCGTCAAAAAGGTGTTCAAAACGGCACGGCTCACAACCACAGCACAATCCATTCAACAACGACTAAAACCTAACCTCATCATGCCGAAAATCGTATTCCTGGCGGCCTTCTTCTTCTGTCTGTATGAAAAAAAGCGGGGTAAATGTTTGAATCAAACGAAAGCGGAAGCGTTTGGATAAAGCGAAAATCAATCAAATGCCAAAAAAACCAACCTTCGTCGGCGTATCAAACTCAATCTTTCAAAGTTGCTTCGCTCCGCTTTGACAGGTGGTTGGATCGTCACGGAACCATTCTCAACATCGCCATTGGCTATGTGGAGCCGTGCTTTACTGCCCTCAACACTGCTATAATCAGTGCCCGATGACGGATGCTGGCCGCCACCGGATGTTTCATCGGTCAAGCTATCGGAATCCGAGCCTTCATCCATCGAATCTTCATCCATCACGTAGTTGTTCAATGCATCGAGAGGGTGGGATTCTTCGGATTCTTTGGGTTCGGATTGATTTGCCGGTTCTCCGGGGATAGGATTGCCGCTTTCATCACGTTTTAGTGCCGTCGCAGCGGGGACATCAGGGAGTCGAAGACCAGTCACATCGGCGAGCTTCTGTTCACGCATGAGTTCCGTGTAGTCGAGGCCGCCACCGGCATTGCGCAGGACCATGACGCCCATGTTGCCGTCCAGGGAGTCTCTGAAACATCAAACCGTTGTAATGGGTCGAAATCGGTAAAAACGGCACAACTCACTGAATGATTCCAAAATACTCGTTGACATCGTTAATCCCCTGAACGCCCTTCGCCGCCCAATTCTGCTTGAATCCAATCAAGACAATATTCGGCCTCAAGCGGCCCAATCCAGTAGTCTGAATCAGCGCTTGGGCTCCGGCACGGATACTCGGATTAGCAATCGATACATAGAATGACTTGATGTGCCGTTTTCTCAGCCATTCCCGTAGTTGCAAATTCAACCTCCTTATCACCGCGAAAACCGAATCACACGGCGCATACGGCACAACATAGCCACAGACCATCAAACTCGTGCCCTTCGTGATGTTTGACGCAAAATCAACCAATGATGGCCGTGCCGCTGGATTGCCAGTCAGCACAAGCACCTGTGGTCGATAGTTCTTGACGTGTTCATCCGTGTTATCCAGTCTCGTGACACCTTGCAAGGCTGATCGGTAGCTGTGAGCTTGCGTAGACGAACCCCAATTGACATCGGGCTTCCGGTGCGCGATATACATGAAAAGACCGCCGAAGAACAGGAATGTCAACAGCGCCGTCGACCAGGACACGATGAACATGACGCAGACGCACAGGATGGCACCGGCCAAGCTGATCCACATGTTGTAGTATCGGAATCCGGGCCGAAAGCCGGGCGACTTTGCGAAACTGTTATCAAAACACGCGTAATTGATTAACGCATAACTGCAGAGGAAAAAGTTTGAAATGATCGGAGCAATGGCATTCAAATCGCCGATGAGAATCATGATCATGGATAGAATAAAGCCGAGGGCATAGGCACGTCGAGGTTCGTCGTCTTTGCCGGAGCCTTTCGCGAAAACGTTGATGTAGGGGAAAAGACGGTCCTTGCAGACGGCTTGGAAGATTTTAGGCGCGGAAACAAGGGATGCCAGGGCAGAGGACAGTGTGGCAGCGAAAATGCCGGCTGTGATCAATGGGCCCCAGAAGGATTCGGTTTCCATCACCTGGAAACGACACAATTAGGTTAAAATAAGCGATAATCGATGCCAACCTGGAAATAGTTCATCAATCCATACTTGCAAGTGCCATTGCCGACACACTCTGGCTCAAGATACGTGCCAAACATGTAATCCGCCGATGCATTCAACATTGGCGCCGAAATGCCATCAGCATCGCGAACACATGTCGATCCGGTGGTCCAGATCGTCAAAATGTAAACGATCGTTGTCAAAAAGATGGCGGACAGCGTGCCGAGTGGGATAGCTTTCTGGGGCTCTGCGAGGTCACCGGATATGTTGGCTCCGGCCATGATGCCGGTGGCTGCCGGGAAGTAGATTGAAAACACGGTGAAGAAGTTGTATCCGTCGCGGAAGGAGGGTAGCATGTTGTCGGACATTGTCGCCACTGAAATAGCACTTTAATCTAATTCTAATCGTCGAAAACGGCATAAACTCACTGCTGTACCCAGTAACACCCCTGAGCGCCTGAACCTCCGAAACCGGCATCAGTGTGCCCAAAAAGTAATCCAAAATGGACAGCGTCAAAATGACCAACAATCCCATCTGCATTTTGCTCTCAAAGCCTGTGCCAATGAACACGATTCCCATCAACAGACAGCATGTCACCAATCCAATGATTCGAACATCATTCAAACCACCGTCAATGATGGCAATACCGTATTCGGCGAGGAGATCACGGACTGTTTCCGCGAAACCGACAACATACATGGCAGCCCTGAAAACGACAATCCTCACCAAAGGGAGACAAAAGTTGAAACAAACCCGACAGCATTAGCCACACTGAAAATTAGCCCAATGGAGCCACCGAATTCTGGCCCAAGGGATCGTGAAATCAAGAAATACGCTCCACCACCTTTGACGTCGCCATTGGTGCAGATGGCACAGGTCGACAGGGCCGTGATGGTTGTAACGACAGAGGCGAGGAGGACAACAGCCGTGCCGAGGGCAATACCAGCTTGACCTGCGACCCAGCTGACACGAAGATACAGCATGACACCGAAAATGTTGAGGATACATCGGAAAAAGACGCCTTCTATCCAGCCGAATTTGCTTCTGGGAGTAGCGGGTGGCGGTTTGAAGGCTTCGAACTGGGCTTTGGATGCCTTTTTGACGGGGGACATTGTGTCCATTTGGGATTCGACCAGGTGGGAGTTCTTTTCCTGGAAGGAAGACAGGTTACTGTAGTCAAGATACAGTAGTTTTTCAAAACTTTTTACAGCAACATTCAAGTTTAGAGCGGTAAAATGCAACAAAAACCCACTTTAAACTCATTCAAATTGCTCTGATCAGCATTATCACCATGTAGCAACTCCAACATTGACGGCCGTGTATTTCCAATGCCATCCGCATTCAATGTATTTCGATAAAAATCAATAATCGGTGGATGTTCCAGCGTCGCACAATGCCTCCATGATTTCGCATTTGCCAAAGTTGAATCCATATCATGAGTGCCGCCCGAACACACTGATTCATCGTCATTGGCTGGGTCTGGGTTTTCCCCCACATCGAAATGGACACATCTCGGCGTACTCGCGGCTCCAGTCCCGTCAGGCGGCGCCGTATCGGCTCGTGTCTTCCCGCCAAGATTCGAAAATATCTTGAATCTCCCAGCTGATGAAACCTTCGGCATGGCTTCAGCCTCGGAAGTACAATCCGCACAGGACGGACCTTCCTGTTCTGATGCCAATGCCGAGGCCGATGGCACCGCGGCATCCGGCAACATGGGAGCTGTTTCCCGGCTGGACGACTTTGTCACCTGGAAGCACGCATAACTTTATCATTTTGAACGCATTTAGATATCGAAATATTCTGAGAATTGCTCAAAAATGGACGCCTAATGAGCCTACAAACCGAAAAGAGCCCCAAAGCGGTCAAAGAGTCACCAAAAGCTCAAACCGAACTCATAAATCAAATCAAAAAAGCTTGCAATTAACTGCAAAAACAAAGAGAGCTTCGCCAAATCTCGCCAGCCAGCGACAATGACAAATAAACAAAGCCAAACGTATGTAAAAGCTTACCGAAAACCGACTCGAAATCTTGCGCATCTCAGTCGGAACAACCTGTCAAATGAAACAACGATCAGTTAATTGGCACTTCAAAGGGCATCGGGATCGAGAATAAGTAAACAAAACCCGGATCGAATCGGATAAAAGTGGACAAGAATCGTCAAAAGTTCAAACAACAGAAAAGTGCGTGAAACATAGGAAAAAAACTAATGTAAAAATCGCTATCGCGTGGAATAGTTTATCAAAACAAAGGAGAAAAAAGTCGTGAATCATGAATCATTTGACACATTTGAAAGACTTTCGTATTGTTAAAACAGCCAAAGAGCAGCAAAGCAAGCGCATGGATGATTGCCAAATGGCTTCCCAATTGACGGAAATTAAAGGCGCCACCCCGACCGTCCGCGAAAAATTGGCTCCAATGAGAGTGGCGTCATTAGAAGCGGGTTCAAAGCTAACATCAAACGTAAAAGTATTGTCTTGGGTTACTGGAGATGCGTTAAGAAAAGCGAAAAAAGCACTGTGGGGTAGAGCAGACTGACTTTTGGACTGTTGGGTTGGAGGAAATGAGAGATTAGTGAGAACTCGCGGATATGGGTATTTTTTAAACTTTTAAGTTAAAATTTAACTTTTAAAGTTCCAACGGCAGACGGGTTAACAAAGGCAATCGAAATAATGCAAAACAGCCCAAAAAAGGAAGAAAAGGGAAGAAACAGGGAACCTAATGTCACAAAGCACAACGAACGCCGGAGAACGCAATCAGCTAATTACATAGGTCAAGTCGACATTTTTGCCGGAGGCGTGGATCGCGATGGGGAGGAACCGGTACCGAGATGAGTCAATCGGCGCCAATGAAGATGGGAAACATACTTTGAGTCGTGACCGACAGTCTGTGGAGCGCGGATTTCACGTACTTTTCTCGGGGGAGAACGGGGTTCTTCTCGCGCAAGCTGGGACCCCGTTTTGCGTTTGTTGGTGGGTTTGTTTGGGTCTGCTGTGGTATTAGCATAGCTGCTTAAGGGGACAGACAAATCAAATGAATGCTTTCACACGACGTGATCAAAAGGGGAAAAGCGCGGACTGGGGTAAACCCCGCCCCCTCCGGTTTTTACCGGTAGCGCATGCACTGTGAGTCACGAAAAAGTAAAATTGGCAGTTTTCTAGGGATTACAGAAAAAGTAGTAGGGAAAGTGCCGATTTTCGTAGGGGGATTTGAAGCTTAGAATGTTAGGATCAGTTTGATGCCAGTCCCGTCCAATATAAAAGGGTTTGAATGGCACTTATTTGGGTTTGAAACTGGCCGATTTCAGGTTTTTGACTTTTTTGCACAGCGCACTTATGCAAATTACCAGACGTTGCTCGCGCTAGCTAAAAAGGGAGCGCGAGAGTCAAGGTAAAAGCGAGTTTTTTTTTTTTTTCTCTAGCTAGCCCGCGGCCAGGTTTGGGGGATGCGTCCGTGTTTCCAACGCTAGGGTGGGTTTGATCACGTCGTGTTCACTTTTGCTAATCGGAAAGAGGTTGGTTTGACGGTGAGAAAATTGAGTTTGGATTGGAATTGAAACAAAATGGCTAAATTTCTTCAAAAATTTATCGATTTTTGGTACATATACACTTCATTCAACTGGAAAACCCAAAATTGGCTGTCAAATTCGAAAAAAAAGCTACAAAAATTCAACAAAATCAAACCAAAATCACTTTTACTCCAATCACTGAACCCTCTCGTTATGCCTGAACCATTCCCTCTCGAAAATGAAAACCCCGTTTCCCACAAACTTTATAAACACTCAAAAAAAAGCAAAGAAAAAAGCAAGCACTCATGGCTACCATCATCATCAAAAGGCGTGAATCAGGTGGCTTATGGGGCCAGGCTAGCTCGCAAGGCTGGCGCCGATCAGACTAGGATTAGTGCGCAAAAAAAACCGTCCAAAAGGCAAACTAAAACCGACGTGGAAAGGGAAGACGCTTCGATTCGATTCCCTATAACCTTTCAAAATGCTTAACGAAAAGGGCATAAACAAAAAAAGACGTGCTGTAACCGCATAAATCAAAAAAAGGGTCAATGAGCTTTCGGAGGAGGCCGTCTAGATGCATCTATGTACATCTACATTCGCAATGAGGAGCACCAAAAATGTGTGAAACTGTGAAAATATCAAAGTGCGGCCAGTTTTAACTACAGAGGGCATGGATGTCTCGGGAGGAAGTTCGGCTAAATGGAGAATGGAACCGCTTGAATAATTAGTTTTAGTTTGTGTTAGCTGAAGGGAGCTGAAGGGTCTTGACTTGGCCTGCTTGGTGACACGATTTTGAGTGTGCATTGATGGCGTAAATAAGCGTTTGGCTCGTTAGTTTATGATGGGAAAAGTCGCCGTTATCTTATCACGGGGAGACAGAAGGACAGGGCAGTAAAGACAAAACAAAAATAAAGGCAAAAAAGCGATAAAATGCAAATATTCGATGAATAACGCGAGAAAGATGCAAATCAGGCAAGACTGACTACAAGCGATTGGAAAAAAGGAAAAGCAAAAAAAATCGGACTGATCTTTGGAAAAGTGCATTCATTTCCCCGAAATAAAAGTGGAAAAAAAAACTGACTTGGAATCGGGAAGCACTGCTTTCACGTCGGTCTATCTTGATCTTGTCCTCCGGAGATAAGGTAGAAGTGCCATGATCACTGCTGCGTCGAAATGGGGACGATGATGGTGACGCCATGGCCAGCGGCGGAGTGATTTAAAAGTTCAGATGGATTAGAAAGATTGAAAATAGCGTCGATTGAACTTTTAGGTTTGAACCATCTGGAAAATCTGTGAATTTTTAGGTCAAAGATCGCCCAAAACACGAAATACGATCATATATCCGAAGAAAACCGACAAAAAAAGCAAAACCGAAACCACTGATAAACTGTCTAAAGTCAAACGCGAGCAAGCCATTTATTTTGAGGAGTCCAGAGGAGTTGCAACATCCAAGTACACAAAAAATGGGCCTTCTTTTGACTAGACGCTTGTTTAGAGGATAGATGTCTATCTTTTTGGAAGTCTTTTCTAACCCCGCAAAAAAGTTGAAAAATGGAACCCCGTTTCGAAGAATTTATGGACCCTTCGCCATCGCCTTGAGCTGAGTGAGTTCTTTTAGCCATCGCCATCGCCAATGGCATCGACGAGCTTGAACTCACATCAGTTTTGAGCTAGTATGCTTATGCCTACCGGTTTGAGGTCAATCTCGAATAATATAAGCAAGATATTGCCAGCTGTTCGAGTTTGAGGTCGATTTCGATCAGACTTGGGGCCCTGAGGGCAACAGCTCGGGGGCTAGGGGGCAAAAAGTGACACGCCACGGCTATAACAACAATTTGGGCGGCAAAGAAAAACAAAATAAATGATTTCGATTTCGAGTTTACTTAGACCCGGACTGATTTATCAACTGCTCATGTATGTATGCCAAAAGTTTGCCGTGAAACTTTATAAAGGTTGTTTGGCAAAAAAAACAACAGAAAAGAAAAAAATAAAGAAACACGATCATACAATTTGAAAGGTTATTGTGCTTATTTTGCAGCCCCCCGAGGGAAACAAAAACAAATATCAGACCACGTTTTTGTAGTGCTTTTCGGTCGAGATGTTTGGTGAAACCGGAAACGACGTCATGGAGGATTCTTATAAGCTTTGCATGTTTAGCTTAGCTTCTTTTAGCCGAAAATGGGTGTAAAGACAGACGGGCTGTAGCTATGGTGGCTATAATACAAATCTGGTGCTGCGGCAAAAAGTTGTTTTGATAGCCGATTTGTAAAAGTTGAAAAAAAATTGGAGGGAAAAACAACAAAGTTAAGGAATTGTTTGACTTGGGAATGGGAAAAATGCATTGCCACAGGGGCCAGGATGTATCGAATTTCGCGCGCGCGGCGGTGGCGCAGACAAAGTGACCCCCGCGGGCTTCCTTGCCAAAAGAGCGGTGCCATTTTTGCGAGGGGTAACGCCCACATTGGCCTTGGTCCGGGCTGGAAACCAAAACGCAACGACGTCAAAAGAGGCCCAGGGGCTATCGTCAAGCTGGCTGGGATATTGGGGGGCAAGGGGCAGTGCTCGGGGTGGCGCGGCGGTCAGTAAGGACTGTGTGCAGTGCCAGCGGCTATGAAGCTATGATGTGACCGAGCGGGCACAGCGCGGTCAACGCGACCAAATCTCTCTCGAGCTCGAGGAAGTGGAAGTGGACGACAGATGACGACCGAAAGTGGTTTTGGTTCCGTCGTCCACTTTTTCGCGCTGGGTCCTCCAGTCCTTCACTCCAGCTGCAGCCAGACGGTCAGTGCAGTGCAGTCTTTCGTCATTCACACTTTGCCGCGGCACTGTTTTTCCATTTTTAGCTCCAGTGTAGACAGTCTGTCAACCCAGTTCTGTTTGCTTCGCGCGTGCATGCAGCCAGTCTCCTCTCCCCTTTGAAAACGTCAAACCCCGCCAAAAACAGCTAGCTTCTTTCCTTCCTTCCGTAAAAAAACCATTCCTACCAACACCATTGCCATTGGCATGGCCGTGGCCGTGGTCTTCATTTCCCCTGGCTACCCCTAGAGGCACGTCGTCGCCCCAGGGCAACACGACGCATATCCGTATTGTCAGTCAGGAAGAAAAAAAAAAGAAGAGAGGGATGACAGGTCGAACGTCCCCATTTTTTATGACTACATCCGTATTGTGGGGCTTGAATGCCTTCGAAAAGCGTTCATTCTTCCAGATGCGTTCCTTCAAATTGTGAAGAGAGGGGTAATGGGACGACCGACGACAAAAATAGCTGGAAGATGGCTTGAAAAAACGCGGAAGCAAGTGCCTGGCAGTCGTTTGTATGTAATTTTTGAACCCAACAAAATCAGTTTCAAAATTTTTACAAACAAAAATTTAGCTCATTTTAGCACACCACATACAGTTTAGCCAACCGAAAATGGCACCTGTTATGCCATTTATCTCGCGCAACCGCCGGAAGGAATGCCTCAAGGCAAAAATAATTTCTATTGAAAAGAAGTAAACACAATTGCAGTTGTACCACACGTATTTTCACTATACCTGGTATTAAGAAATCTCGGGTTAAATTTGATTAAAAGGAGGGATTTTCCAGCTGTCGCACGTCTTAAAATTGTGTTTATGCATTATTGAAGCCGTGAAGGGTGACATCAAAATGTGCTTTGCATGCGAACTGAGCTAACTTTGGACGAGGTGACTGACTGTGAATAGAAAAAACGGATTACCCAACAGCTGGGAGTGATAAATTCCTTGATGGACAGTCACATTGAACTTTTTAGATTTGTCATGGACAGGGCCCTGCAGGGGGCAGTAATAGTGGTTTTTTAGGCGGGAGTATTCACAGTCACTGATAACGGTACAGGAAAGGGAAACTTTGCGAAATTTGAGAGATACTACTTTTTAGCTTTACTTTTTATTGAAAAAGTAAATGAGATGAATGTTGGACAAAACGTTTGCCCAGTACAACCACAATACATTCAATACATACAACATTCAATTACGATATTAATATATTTATGTTAGGAATTATTTCATAACTTCACGTGATTCACAGCTCCCATTGAATGATTCAAAAAAAGCAATCAAAAGATTTTCTTTGTTACTCACGCCTGTTTCCATAACATTTTATGCTGCTCAAAGTTGTTAGGGTGTTTCACACACTTTTGGCAAAGTGCAATCATGTTATGACGTAAAAAATTGGGAAACTATGATTTTGAAAACTGTTACGTCAAAGATTAGACTCAAAAATTTAAATCAGTTCAGCAGGCACGCGTATTACTTGACTATTATTTCTAATATCTTTATTTAAAAATCACATATCCGTAAAGTCCACCAATATTATTAAGAATAAAAAGTCAAAACAGAGGTCTGATTTCCACGCACAAGCAATGTTGGGGGTAGATTGCGTGTCAGCACTTCGAGCCACGCCAGGTAGAGACAGCTTCCGATGGCATTCTTACGGGGTACTGGTAATGTGCTGTAAACATGGTTGTTGATAAAAGATTGCACTTTTTGGTCATTCCTATGAAGACAACGGACTGAAAATATAGACTCACACAACAATCAAATCAGCCTGCGCCGAATGCTTCTTCAAATGTTCTGCTGTTCGAAGCGTTCTCCACGTGCGGTCCCGATTCACGGCTAACTCTGTGTCTGTGATCAACCCATCGGCATCAGAAACTGAATCATTTTCATCGGGGGCGTTGACTGATTGTTTGAAGGGGGTGATGAGCTCGTCAAAGTCGGCCAATCTGTAAAAATTTCCAGTTTCGACAAAAAAATGAGAATACAAGACTTACGCTTTGACGGATGGCTGTTTTGGCCCATCAGGTACCACCGTAACCTCGGCATCAATTCTGAACTTTGACAACAGCGCCGACAAATTCTGATACTGTTGTGCGACGTGTTTCTCATGACTTGTCACCGTGAAAACACGTAAAACAGCGCCTTCCAAATAACTTTTCCTTTGAGTCAACAAGTATGGAATCAGAAGTGATAGGCCACCGTCATCATGAAGCCACCATACATCGATTACTCCGCGTTTTATCTTGAATTTGTATCTGTTCATAGATACCAGAACTTCGACTTGCTCTGGGGTGTAGTGAGTGCTTCTGAAATTTGTAATTGCATCAGACAAAACCCATAGATTAGACATAAAACTCACAGTTTTTTAACATTAGCTTCAAGGTCATCAGAATTTGTAACTTCCGAATCACTTTCACATTCCTTTTCAACTTGTTGTGCTGTTTCATTGCTAGCTTTGAAATTCCTCGTGAATTTTACAACTAAAGGCTGCACATTGATAGCATTGAAAAGGAAGTTGCTTGTTCGGCGGGGTTTATCGGACAGTTTTTCCTTGTTTGTTTTGATAATTTCAGCTGATGGAATAGTCTTGAGATTGTGTGATTTCAAAAGTTCACTGAAGTCATGCCCAGATGAGTTGTTTCGAAGGATGCAGACTGCCAAGTGACGGTCAAAGGTGTCTCTGGAAATGAAAACCATCAAAAGTGCCAAAATCCAATGTTGCAGTTTCGACTTACTGGATGGCACCAAAGTAATCATTGATCTCCTGCAACCCATCAACTCCAGAAGCCTTCCAGTTTTCTTTGTACCCAATCATAACAATATTTGGCTTCAAACGACCCAGACCAGCACCCTGTTGAAGGTACTGTACGCCATCACGGAATGATAGGTTGGCAATTGGCAGATAGAAGGATTTGACATGACGTCGTCGGAACCATTTTCTTATCTTTGCTTGCAGGTTTTGGGTCATTAGATAGACAGAGTCAGATGGGGCATACTGTAACTACCATTAGATTTTTTAGCAAAGACATACAAAACTCACCGGAATCACGTGTCCACACGCAAGCAAGCTATTACCCTTCGTGATAGCCGCAGCAAAGTCAACCAAAGCTGGTCGAGCTGCTGGATTTCCAGTCAAAACCAAAATTTGAGGTCGGTAATTTTTCACATGCTCATCAATAGCTTCCAATTTTTGCAAATATGACAATGCATTACGATAGCTATGAGCTTGCGTCGACGAACCCCAGTTTACATCGGGCTTACGGTAACGTAAATATAAAAACAAAATGCCAAAGATGGCAAAAGTAATCAATGCATTCAAAACTGATGTGATAAACATGACGCAAATGCATAAAACGGCACCGATTAGACTGATCCACATGTTGTAGTATTTGAAACTTGGTCGAAATCCGGGTGATTTCGAAAAAGTGGCATCAAAACAGGCAAAGTTTGTCAACGCATAAGTGCAGAGATAAAAATTTGAAATGATCGGTGCGATGGCATTCAGGTCACCGATGAGAATAACGGCACATGCGATGCCAAAAACGAGTAGATAAGCACGTCGAGGCTCGGCATTGGGACCATAGCCGCGTCCAAAGGAACCAATATACGGAAAAAGACGATCATGGCACACAGCTTGGAAGATCTTTGGGCCTCCGACAAGGCTGAGAAGCCCTGATGATAACGTTGAGGTGACGACGCCGATGAAAATCAATATGCCCCAGGCTGAGACGAGTTCAACGATTTGGAAGTAATTCATGAGGCCATATTTGCAAGAGCTGTCGGAAATACAGTCAGGCTTGGCGTAATACTGTTGAGGCGCACCGAAAATGGCAGCAAAGACTTCGGATGACCAGTCTTTGTTGTCGAATTGGGCGAGAATCGTTGAATTTAGGAGGACTGGAACATCGAGGCCATTGGCATCACGAACGACGGTAGTGCCGGTGATCCAGATGAAGGAAATGTAGACGGTTGTGGTTAGGAGGATTGAGATTATGGTTCCTTTTGGGATTGCGCTCTGAAACAATGTTTTGTAAAAAATTTTTGTTGTGGGAGTCTTACCGCCGGATTTTTGAGATCTCCAGATATGTTGGCCCCGGCCATGATCCCCGTAGCAGCCGGGAAGTAGATTGAAAAGACGGAAAAGAAGTTGTAACCGTTACGGTAGTCGGGGTAGAGGTTTTCGAGGAATGTTGGCACTGAAATGTAAACATGAAAATTGCGAATGCGTATCGAAAAAGCATACTTTTAAATCCAGTAATTCCCATCGCCTGTTTTTCACCATTCGGACGCAAAAATGATCCAACGTAAAAATCAATAATCGATCCAAGAACGACAAAAAGCAGTACAACCTGCATTTTGGCTTCGAATCCGAGTCCTACGAAAATAATGACGACAAGAAGGGCACAAACGACTGAAAAACATCTGTCAAAACTAACTTTAATCAGTTGTCAACACTGACCAAGCCCCAAAATCCGAACATCATTGACCCCTCCATCAATCAACCTGAATCCCCATTCATTCAACCGACTGATAACAGTTTCCGCCAAACCCACAATATACATAGCGGCGCCAAATGCATTAGCTAGAGAAAACAAGATGCCAATAGAGCCACCAAATTCTGGGCCGAGGGATCTTGAAATCTGCAAAATCACCCAATTTCAGTAATGAAAACATAAAAAATGAAATTGTACGCACCAAATAATAAACCCCGCCCCCTTTGACCATTCCATTCGTGCAAATGGCACTCATCGAAAGCGTTGTTATCAGTGTGACAAGTGACCCAAGCAACACAATCAATGTTCCGAATAGAATGCCAGCCTGTCCAGCTACCCATGCCATTCTCAAATACAACATGACCCCAAAAATGTTGGCAATACATCGGACAAGGACCCCTTCAATCCAGCCAAATTTAGTTGCGCCATCTTCGGCTTCTTTGGGAGATGGCATTTCATCGATTGGATGAACTTTATTCCCCTTCTCGATACTTCTTTCATCCTTCTTCTTTGAACCCTTTTCCGGTTTCATGTGAAGTTGAACGATTTCCGCGTGAGCATCCTCGTATCGATTGATTGCATGATCCGTGTCATCGAGAATTCCATCAATTCCACCCCGCATCAGCTCAACTATGCTGGGTCGAGCCATGTTGGAATTTGTGTAGAAATCAATTTTCGGGGGCCGTTCCATTGTTTTCGAGGCATAGTCACCCTGGGACGTCGCGGACATTGAGGTGCCGGTGCGCTGATTGTATTTGAAGTCATCAGCTGACTGAAAAATTTCACTTTGAAATGGCATTTCGAACTAAAAAAAAGCAAAAAATACCATTTTCAGACTGACGGGCGACAAAATACACTAAAAAAGATAGAATTAAAAGTGTGTTTTTGTACAATTATACAAGTCTGGTCATGGATAAACAAATTTTCAATACGCAAAAACACGACGATCAAAAAGTTCATCCGACAATCAAGTTTTCTGTTCCGGGTGGTGTAAAAAGTGCGATGTTGTGACGCGCTTTATCAGTTGAATCGGGTGAAGGCGATCGGATTTGACAGTGATGTGATCGAAACACCACAAAAGTGCCAACCCCACAAAAGGAAAGTAAAACCTCAAACAATTCAAACCTGTTACCAGCCCCAAACAACCCCATTCATCAAAAAGAACACTTTTAAAAACACCTTTCCATCCCATAAATCACGTCATATCACATAAGCGCGCAAAGTGCGAACAAGAGGTGTAAATAAGTCTTGTGCTACCGATCGGGTGGTATATAATCCGAATTGAGATGACGCCGACGACGGGGTTCTTTTTTTCCGAAATCAAAATCGAAACCATAATAGACCGGATATGCACAGGTGAGGAGTGAGCCATTTTTTGACGCCGCGCACGCGTGAGCGAGCGAAGTCAGTCGCGCATCCGAACAAATGGGATACACTGGGCTTTGTGATTTTCGTGCGATCACTTCAAATCGTCGGAAATCGTCAAAAAAGTTGATGTGAATTTTCGGTTTTTTCGCGCAATGATGGATACGTTTGCTACGAATGACCAGGGAGCAGCTTTGGAGGATGGATGTAAGTAGTAACTTCACGCAATTTGTTTTCGCTTCAGCGAACTGTGCAACGAGGAACATAGACATACATGAAATTATATGTAAATAATATACGAATACTAGAAAAAACAGTACATAATCAAATTTAATAGAATGAATAATGCATAAACATGTTCAAACTCTATGAATAGAAAGGGTGAGTGTTCCATGGTCTCGAAGTATTGAAATGTTGAACCATTAAACCCGATGATCACTTTTAAAAACTCTATTTGAATATTGCTTTCGAAGTAGTCGAGTATGAGGGGTGCATTAGATTGGCTTATGTTTCAGAATCAAAAGTTTATGCATTTGCGGAACTGTGTCTGCATTTTCAATTTCTAGTCTTTCGGAACTGTTTGAAGTCTTTGTCAACGGCGATCGAGAGGTCGTTGATGTGTTGCTTTCGGTCATGATGACCTTTTTCGACACTATTGTAAATAACGGACAGTGCTTGCGACCCCCGAGGCATTTGATATTGGTGTGACAATTTTTATTTTCAATTTGAAATACATTTTTTAAACTGGCATCACATAGTTTTCAATTACAAAATTTTGTGGCTCAAACAATGGGTGCTGTTTATGAAAGTCCGAAGGTCGGACCTCGGGCCTCGAAAAAAGGCCCGACCTCATTTTTTCAGTGATAAACTTATGAATTGAAGTGAAAACGCTTATAAGAGTTGTAAATAACCATCAAATGAAATTTGCGGTTTTTTGAACCCGGTTTGATTGTACAAAACAGTCTGTTGTTCGTGGGTGGTCCTTTTAACAAAAATAAAAAAGCAAGGGTTGACCTTCGTTCTAATTCGTGCAGATTTCACCCCATGTCCATTTACAACTCTTATAAGCGTTTTCACTTCAATTCATAAGTTTATTACTGAAAAAATAAGGTCGGGCCTTTTTTCGAGGCCCGAGGTCCGACCTTCGGACTTTCATAAACAGCACCCTATGAACAGTCTTTATTTGCCGCTAGTTGAGTTGACAGTCGTAAAAACCCATCTAACTTTATCAAATCAATGCATGCAAGAACACAGTTTTCCACAGCCGTTTGCTCCATTACAAAATGAATTGATCAGTACATTCGAACACTCACCAATTTTTAGTTGCTTTGAAGGCGTTAGTCGTTGTATTGTGCCTTATAATTGTACGAATTCTACAAATAATATCAGAAAATCATGGTAGGTAATCTTTTTTAAACTGAATAAACAATACTTTGAAATACAAATACTTTTTAGGCCAAAGTGATCGAAGACGTTGACAGTCTATTAGTTTCTTCCGACTTATTGAATGTGCTTCTTCCTGATCAATTCATAGAGACGCCAAAAAGATTGATTCCCGGGTGCCACAATCTTTACTGGTGGATGAGGTGTTTTCCAAATGGATGTAATAACGAATCACAAGGGCACGTGGGAGTCTTTGTTTACACTTCAATTGGAGGCTTTGAAAATACCATGACTGTAACAATTCAACGGTCGAATATAAAGCGCAAGTTGAATTTTAATAATCAATTCAAATTTTGACAATGTTGGGATCAATTTTTTTCAGTAAACGATACAGACTTCTACAGTAAACCTTCTACAGATGGTTGGTCAAAAGTTGCTAGTCATGCTACACTTAACAGCGGTGACATCATTAAAAATGACATTTTTGTCGTTAAATGTGAAGTTGTTTTTAAATTTCCAGAAGCCGCAACAATATTAGAAAAGGTACATAAGCGCTGTTATTGTTTTAATTATGACCACATATCACATTATTTAGGTCGAAAGTCACGAAGAAAGTTGTGTCATCAAGTTTGATCGTAAAATAATTGAAACGTATAAACCCGGACAAATAATCCGTACTGAAAAACAAAACGTCGGCGACATAACTTGGTGGACTCAAAACAACCCCTGTGGTGAAACTGAGAGTGTCAAAGGCAATGTCAGCGCATTTTGTCACATAACTGGAGGTCCAATAACGATTGAGTATTCTTATGCCATGTCTATTAGTGGTGTTCTCATCCATGGCAAGTCCTTTGATAACAACACGTAACCTTTTATCATTTTTCAGTGTCACATACCTGTAACTTTGATAAAAATTCCAATCGCGGCCTTCCGAAAATCTTCACACATGAACAATGCCTATTAGCTGACCACAAAAACGGTATCATCGATCTTGTCTGTAAGGTTAGACTTGTCGAACCAAGCCTGCTGAAGCCCATTTCTGAGGAACCCAAATTAACTGTGAGCATTTTTTTTCACTTTAAATTTAGACAGTTTAAGCAACCATCCGCCAAAGATTCGATTATCGCGGAAATGCTGGAGTGTCAACTTGATGACAATGAAATCGCGGAATTCGACACTACGCCGAAACAGTTTGCCAAGGACTCCGGCAAGCATCAATGGCGACTAAAATGGTTTCCAGCTGGTGATAGTTTTGGAGGAAAGCGGCACATTAGTTTGTTTATTGAAGCATCTACGACCGAATCTAAAACTGTAACGTTGAGCGGCATCGTTAAAATCATTGGAACAACATTTGAAAGTAACTTTTTGATTAATCAACTCTAACCGTGATGCTTATTAAAAAAATTTCAGAAAAATTTAACATGTTCGTCGAAACCGACAGCAGCTGCGCATTTCAAAAGCTAATATCACATGAGGAACTTCGACGGATTGGTGGCATCGTCGATGGCAAAGTAAAAATTGAGTGCGAAGCAACTTTTCACACTTTGAGTGAACTACGTTTAAATTAAATTACACAAACCACTTTACTTAAAAACTTAGTAAAATTTTACAATTTGAACTTCAACGGAACACTGCTTTTTGTAATACTCTTTTCAAAGCAATCTTAAAAAAATCCTGAGTGAAGTGGTGCCGCATATTTGTAATGATTTTGTTGGGTGGGTACTCATTTATGTGCAAACTACAATTTGTCAAAACACGAAGTAAAAAAAAACTTTTTTATTGCTGTTGTTCCATTACAAAATAAAGATACAATTGAGCACTGCATTCAAACAATGAACAGCTTTTGTTTGCTGCTAGTTAAGTTGACAGTCGTAAAACCCATCTAACTTTATTCAATCAATGCTTGCAAAAACACAGTTTTCCACAGCCGTTTGCTTCATTACAAAATGAACTGATCAGTGGTAGTACACTCACCAGTTACTTGTTGCGTTGATTGAGTCGTTAGTCGTTGTATTGTGTTTATAATTGTACGCACTTTACAAATAAAATAAAATCAGTAAACCATGGTAGGTGATCTTTAAAAATTTTTTAATAAACAGTACTTTGAAATACAAATGTTTTTTAGACCAAAGTGATCGAAGATGTCGACAGTCTATTAGTTTCTTCCGACTTATTGAATGTGCTTTATCCTGGCCAATTCATCGAGACGCCAAAAAGATTGATTCCCGGATGCATGAATCTTTACTGGTGGATGAGGTGTTATCCAAATGGATGTAGTAACGAATCACAAGGGCACGTGGGAGTCTTTATCGATACCTCGATCGGAGGTTTTGAAAAAACCATGCATGTAACAATTCTACGGTCGAATATAAAGCGCAAGTTTAATTTTAATAATCAATTCAAATTTTGACAATGTTGAGATTAATTTTTTTCAGGAAACGATACAGACTTCTACAGTAAACCTGCTGCAGATGGTTGGCAAAAAGTTATTAGTCATGCCAAACTTTACAGCGGTGACATCATTAAAAATGATATTTTCGTCGTCAAATGTGAAGTTATTTTCAAATTTACAGAAGACACAAAAATATTAGGAGAAGTAAGCGTTATGTTTCATTATTATAGTGACAATGTATAGCTTTAAATAGGACGAAACACACGAAGACACTTGTATCGTCAAATTTGATCGTAAGATGATTGAATCGTATCAACCTGGACAACAAATTATCGAAGAAAAACGAACCGTCGGCGACATAACGTGGTGGATTCACTACTACCCCTGTGGCAACACGGAGGCTAACAAAGGCAATGTCAGCGCATATTGTCACATAATTGGAGGCCCCATAACAGTGAAGCATTCTTATGCCATGTCTATTGGTGGTGTTCTCATCCATGGCAAGTCCTTTGATAACAATACTTTTAATTTAAAATTCTTTTATCATTTTTCAGTGTGTACGCTGGATAACATTAAAAAAAATTCTAATAACGGTTATTCTAAAGCCTTTACCCACGAACAATGCCTATTGGCTGATCACAAAAATGGTATCATCGATCTTGTGTGTAAGGTTAGACTTGTCAAACCAGGCTCGCCAAAGCCTATCTCTGAGAAACCCAAGATAACTGTAAGCATTTTTCCACATTTCATATTGTACATATAAAGTTGAAGCAATTGTTTGTCAAAGATTCCATCATCGCGGAAATGCTGGAGTGTCAACTTGAGGACAATGAAGTCGGTGAATTCGACAGTACGCCGAAACAGTTTGCCAAGGACTCCGGCAAGCATCAATGGCGACTAAAATGGTTTCCCGCTGGTGATAGTTTTGGTGGAAAGCGGCACATTAGTTTGTTTATTGAAGCCTCCACGACCGAATCAAAAACTGTAATGTTGAGCGGCATCATTAAGATCATTGGAACAACGTTTGAAAGTAAGTTCTAGTAAGTCAACTCTAACCGTGATGCTTATTCGTTAAATTTCAGAGAAGTTTAACATGATTGTCGAAACTGATAGCAGCTGTGCATTTCAAAAGCTAATATCACACGAAGAACTTCGACAAATTGGTGGCATCGTCGATGACAAAGTAAAAATTGAATGCGAAGCAACTTTTCACACTTTGAGTGCACTAAGTTTAAATTAAGTTACAAGAACCACCTTACTTCGAGCTACATTTAAATAAACATGATTTGTGTTTAATTAATTTTGACAAGTTTAATAGTTTAAATGTTTATTCGATATTAGGAAAATGCATCTTTTATTTAACTTGACCTAAAGGTTATTACAAATAAAACTGAATGTTTTGTATAATGACTGCTAAATACCTATTTGCGGATCGTGAAGACAAACGTTGTGTTTCAGTTACAAATTCCGAAACAGCTGTAGAAAGACGACGATTCAGAGGGCCCGGGATCACCTCTGCGACGATTAGTGAATGTAGAGTGCTTCGACCACATTCATAAAAAAATCAATATGAGTCCGCAGCTGCAGCCGCTTGCTTTCGATAACAAGACGCGCGCGCTCACGCGGAGCAGTTCCGCCTTTCCATTGCAATGCGAATGTATTACAAAATATATATTCTATTTTACGGTCGTCGTGTATTACAAATGTCGTCATCACCGTCGTGCCCGTCCCACTTTCATATCTCACTGACGCCTTTCCCGATTGTATAAGTAACAAAGTTCTATTTTTCAGAACGTTTCTGAGCACTAACTTCGACTCTCAGTTTTCAACAGTTCCCAAATATAAGTACTCAAAATTGCAGCACGTTCTAAAATGGTAAGATAGCCGACTCATTTATGTAAAAAAGCACCGTCATAATGTGTTTCTTAGGCTCTCGAATTCGAAGACACCCATACGATTAAGTTTAATCCAATTTTGCTGAACTTCTGTGAACCAACACAACAAATCATTGACGAGAAGCGAACTGTTGGCGGTATCACGTGGTGGATTCAGTACTATCCAAATGGTCAAACTGAGAATGAAAAGGGTTATGTCAGTATCTTTTTCCATCTTACCGGAGGTCCAGCTTTGATGGTCCGCCAGTGTGGAGTACGTATAAAGGGTTTTTTGGTCCAGAGTAAGTGTTTTATCGACTGTTATTATATATTTTTTAAACCTATCACTTTTTAGAAGTCAGTACCAAGGACTACGAAGAAGCCGGCAGCTGGGGCATCGGTAAATGGCTATCACATGAGCAGTGTCTTCAAGCAGATAAGGATAAGGATGGTGCTATCGAATTTGTGTTTCAAGTGAAGTTTGTCAAACCTAATCCTAATAGTATTGTTCCGAAAAAATCTGAAATTGCTGTAAGTTTGCTGTGTTACAATGTTTAACCCATATCATTTATCGTTTTTCAGAATACTTTCGTCACAGATTCGGCAACCGTTAAAGTATTGACATCCCAATTTGAATTCAATGAAATCGGTGATTTCGACAGCACCCCGAAAGAGTTTGTCAAAGGTTCGGACAAGCATCAATGGCAAATTTCTGTTTTCCCTGCAGGTGATTCTAAGAAATCTGCTGGATATGTCAGTTTGGCCATTGACGCTTCTACGACGGAGACAAAAACAGTTATCTTGAATGGTGTGATCAGCATTAAAGAAGCACCACTTTTTAAAAGTATGTAACAGTCGTTTTGACATCTGACAATGGTTTCTTTACGTCGTTGTATTTCAGAAGAATTCCGTATGATCGTGGGAAAAGATAGCATCCTTACTTTCCCCAAACTCGTCTCTCACAAGGAACTCCGCCAAATTGAAGGTATTGATGAAGGAAATGTAACAATTCAATGCGATGCTACTTTCTATACTTGTGATAACTTTTCTCTGGCTGAAGTAAAAAACAGTCAGTGACAGGGCCGGATACAAGCGGTGGCGAAAGGTAGCCCGCAAATGGCATTGATGAAAGAAATGTAACATTTCAATTACTTTTTATTCCACCCTGAATCCGGCCCTGAGCAGAGCGTCAATTATTTTGGTAAATTGGTCTATACTGAAACTGAACTATTTGTACGCCTTTTTTTACTATTTTTATCGGTCTCTATCACACTTTGCTATACGATGTGTATATACAGTATACTGGCAGACGTTTTTTGAATAAATACTGTAATACATAATTATAAGAGGATGGAAAGGAGAGAACGCACTAGTTATAATGATATATTTACTACCTGTGTTCCAAGAGTGAATTGGTGTAAGCTCACATACGCATTTGCAGAGGTTTCAAATTTACCGAGACTTATAGGAACTCCTCTAGATCATTGTGACACCTTTTTCGATAGAGCAGCATCTTTTTTAAAATCGACAATTTTATCATTGACATATATATGTAATCTAAAATCACAAAAACATGCTCCTCAAGTTTAACAATTATCATTCAGAATTGTGATATTGATCAAAATTCCTCTCTTGGTTTGTTTTTCGCGAACACTCGAAATAATGTGACCTTGTTTAAAGTAGATAAACTCATCTTCTGTAATAGATTGCAACATTCAACTCATTGATGAATATAAGTTTGTTTTTAATGAAGACCCTGGTAGTTGTTAACATAAAAAATTCCACATCGTTTTGCTGAAGATAACAGTTTTTGTCAGTTGTTTCAGCGCAAAACGTCGGTTTGAACATCGGTAACTAACTTCTGTACTTTTATAATAACCTGTTCACAATAAAATTGTATAGCCTTTGAAACAGCTCCTGATAAAGAGCTGCGAACTCTCAAATTTTTGACCCGATATGCTATTCATCTTGTACAATATAACAATATCAAATAGATTTACAAAAATGCATTCATCACACTTCATAGTTTTGCCAAAAGACTTCAATAAATAACAAAATATGTGACATCCACTCTTTTAAATCTCCTCACTCCCTCTTCAAATACCTATCCAGTTATGATTTTTCCGACTGCCTTGATCTCGTTTTTATCTAATACTATGTAATGTTCTCAGTGTACTACGGGTATGCAATAAAATTGAAATTGAAAATAACACCAAAGTTGAACAGTCAAAAATCAGCGCTGCCACTGGCTATGCAAACTTCGTCAACTGCAAGTTTTCTTGTGAATGTTCACTGCACCTTCAATTTCTTTTTGTGATCTTCCTCAATAGATACGACAAAATGTTGTTTGTGAAAATTCAATCACAAACAACATTTTTATTACAGATTTTTTATAAAATTGTAACTTCCTGTAACAATGAATCAGGATGCTTTCATTGTTGTGCCTTTTTTAATTATTCAATGGTATTGGTGTACAAAAAATTTACTTACAAGCATTCAATACTTCGAAATTATGTAACAACCAACGCTCAAATTGCTGTTGTGTTATATATTATATATTCAATCTGCGTGTTGTCTCAACTTGTCCAGTGAAAAAGCTCGCAATCATTTAGAAAGATCATGTGTTGGACACGAAGTTTGCTTATAATATAACCTCCAAAACCGATCACACTGATCGAACACGCTCAAGAAATTTAACTTTCCTTAAACTTTTTTGGGTTATTGAGCCATTGCAAACACTGGTCTTCTTAACACTGTCAAATTCAAACAGTTTTGAAGTATTTTTGGATGTTTATGATGCTGAATCTTACGATTATGGTGCAGGGAAGAGGATTCAACATGATTTGTATAAATTTAGTGTACGCTGCTTTCTTCTAGTAGGTACCTTACATTTCCTTTGACGGAAAAAAAGGATCACATTCACTACGTTAAACTTGCTTGAAACTGTGTTTTGCTTTTTAATTGCTGCAATAAACGTATTCAACCATCCTTGTTGTAGCATACGAATGTTGATTTTCTGACTTTCTTATCGGTGTGTTTATTTTCAGTGAAAGTGAAATGGCAAGATGGAACCATAATCATTCCAGTCGATCAGCTTTGTTACCTTTCAGTTTTTCGTCCGACAAACACTCAAACATGCACAACGTTTGTCGCAGGTTTTACGTTTCCATAGGTCATTAACGCGGGAAACAACGCTGATGGCAGCACTTTTTCATCCTATCAGTTTTTCGAGAAGGGGAAGGGAGAGCGATGCGAGCCAAGGCCAACAGGCACACACCACGTGTTGGCCGCATTGCATGCAGGACGTAATCGGTCCACAACACACTCATCAGGCATACAGGCAGGCTTGCAGAGAAGGGGTCCCAGGTTTTGACAACAACAACTCTAACCAAGGGTCATTGCTGGCATGGCTCGGGGGGTGCGTTTCCCGAGGCCTCCGACGGGTTCCAAAGCATTCATCGCATTGAAACAATTTTTCTGTCGACAGAGAACAACTGCAACATTCAACATTGCATGTATCGCTCAATACACACTCAAAGAAAGTTTAACCTGGTCCCTCGGCTGATGAAAGGGAAAACACGATAGTGGGGCTTCTGCACCCGAAGAACGACGCCATGTGGCCATGTGGTACATACACTTACACGTCGTTATCGTTGGGGCCAATCCGATGTATTTTTTGCATTGCGGACGCAAAGTAGCAGCTCCCTCGTGATGCTTTGGTCCGTGGCCGTGGTCGCCGGGCATGTTGTGGCATTCATTGGGAAATGCACGTACTGAGAGCAGGGGAATGTTGGAGTTTGTGTTTTGAGCCCAACAGTTTGCCTTTGCCTTAGCACCCAAGGCTTAAAATAACAGAAATCGGAAATGCTGAAACTTTAACGCGAAAAGGGACAAATTGAAAAGCTCTCAGAAGCCGACGTGAGCAATAAGATGAAGCCCTTCCTCGCAGGGATGCCAAAGAGGATGAAAACCAGGAGCTTGGGTAAATATTTTCAACAAATCTTCACCCCTTGAGCAAATAAAACAAAAAAATAATGAAAAAAAGTTGAACACTCAAAGACAAATCGCACTGATAACGATTGATTAACATGTTTTTTCCATCTTTAAGTACACCTGGACCATCACTGTTTTCAATTGGTGTTCTTATTATGGTAAAAATACACCAAATTCTATTTTCTGTATTCGTTTTTCACCTGTTTGTCTTTGCGATGCATTCTACACCCACAAAAAGTGCTAATAAACCGACACTTTTAATTAATCACTTCCACGGTTGCGTATCTTTAGTCTATTTTTGATTTTTTCCCCTTTCCCGCAACCAAAGTTACACAAACATCCAATTCTAAAGCACACTTCTCTCCAAAGAACAGTGTAATACCGCGTGGCTCATTCGATGCTTCTTTGTGTCCGCCCGCTCGGGCCGCCGTCAGAGTTCGAGCACATGGGCACCACGTTGCTTGCCGGCGGCTTGGCTCCGCCCTCATTGATCGATGACCCCTTTTTTGCCGCTGAAGGGAGGTCCCTACGTTATACGAAACTTTTGTGGGTGTATGAGAAAAAAATTTGAATGTGTTATCGTGGTACACACCAGGGGAAAAACAAGCCCGGCCCGCCCGAGGGGGGTGTGGCCGGCCAGCGTGCCGATCAGCACGAAGCCCAGGGCTGGGAGTATAAAAAGTGCCGGGTGGGACCGTCAGATCTACGCTCCAGAGTCACTCTCCTCTGAACACGGCTAATTTGAACTCCTTTGGGACCTTCCTCTCCTGAATCTCTTCCTAAACATGACTACTGAAAACATCCCGTCGACCCAGAAGGCCGCCATCTTCGACACCGTCGGTGGCCCCATCGAAGTCCGCGACATCCCGGTCCCTGAGCCCAATGCTGAGGAGATCTTGGTCAAGGTGCTCTACTCGGGTGTGTGCCATACTGATCTCCATGTCTGGCTGGGTGATTTCCCCGTCGAGACCAAAGGCCCCTTGGTCGGTGGCCACGAAGGCGCTGGCATCGTTGTCAAGGTCGGCAAGAACGTGACCAACTTCAAGGTTGGCGATCGTGCTGGTATTAAGGTAAGATTTCATATATTCAATCCCCTCCAACATGGCTAAACGATATCCTTCCAGTGGGTCAACCGCACCTGCCTTTCCTGCGAATACTGCAAGCGCGGCTACGAGCCCAACTGCGAGACCGCCGTCAACTCGGGCCTCGGCATCAACGGCTCCTTCCAGCAATACGCCTTGACCAAGGGCTCTGAAGCCGCGAAAATCCCTGATAGCGTCGATCTCGCCAAGGCTGCTCCCATCCTCTGTGCTGGTGTGACCGTCTACCGTGCCCTCAAGGAATCCAATGTCCAGCCCGGACAAATCGTTGCCATCACTGGTGCTGGTGGTGGACTCGGTTCCCTCGCCATCCAATACGCCAAGGCCATGGGCTTCCGTGTCCTTGCCATCGACATTGGAGATGCCAAGGAAGCCCATTGCAAGAAGCTCGGTGCTGAACTCTACGTCGATGTGTCCAAGACCAACGACATCGTCCAGACCATCACCAAGGTGACCGACGGCGGCCCCCATGGTGTCGTCAACATCGCCACGGCCGAAAAGCCCATCGAACTCGCGACCCAATACGTCCGTACCCGCGGCACTGTCGTCCTCGTCTCCCTGCCGAAGGATGCCCAACTCAAGGCTGACGTCTTCTGGACCGTCTTCCGTGCCGTCACCATCAAGGGCAGCTACGTCGGCAACCGTCAAGACACCGATGAAGCCTTGGACTTCCTGGCTCGTGGCCTCGTTGATGTCCCAATTGAGGTGCTCCCGCTCTCAGCGCTCCCCGCCATCTACGACCGCATGCTCAAGGGCCAGATCACCGGCCGTACCGTTCTCGATGTCTGGAAATAAGCTGTATCTCCCTTCACTGCACTCATGGATCCTTGCTGAGCCCCTTGGAAATTACCTTCAATACGCGTAAAGCAACAACAAAAAAATCTGTATATAGGAAAGTAACTAGTGAACTTCTTTGGAATCCTTGTGTAGATTTTTTGTATTTAAATGCCACCCACTGACACAGCCTTTTTGTCTTTTTTGTAAAATTTGAAACAACTCATATATCCATCGAAAAGATTGAATAAAAAAGAAAACATATCTCGAGAAACTTCCATCATTGCAAAACATGCAAACAATTCTTTTCATTGATCGCTCAACTCGATAAGAGTCCATTCAAGTCGCATTCAAAGATCGACCCCCCGGGGGTAGGGTAGCACCAACCACACGATGCTGATTGATAAAAAATCATCGCGAACAGTCGACGTCGCCATGTGAGCAAACAAAGTTGAGATAAGTGCGATTGGTTTGATGTCGGTTGGTACCCCGCGTCAGTCGGACGACGAGCCTGGTCGCCATGTGCTTTTCGGGATTGATTGATTATCGCTGTCGGGATTAGTCGTCGATTGCGGCGAGATAAAGACATAAGAGGATTCTCCTAGGGCAGAGGTCACACAGCGGCATTGTGCCGACATCGACGGCAGACGGACACGGCACAACAGAGGGTCGCGCGCGCCGATGGTCATAATTGCCGACGGTCATTGACGGCGATGACAGCTAGCAGATGGCACGTAGGCACTTATGATTGCCTGCGCGAGTTGGCACTTGACAACCCAGGGATATGGCGACAGGGGATTTTCGGCAACTTCACACCTTTGACAATGCTGCAAAGTCGAGTTGGTCCCATTGGTCGGCCATCTTGGGACTTCGGCAACAGACACACTTTACGATAAGAAAACTTCCCAACAGACGAATTCCGCGACAGAGAAACTTCGCAACTTCACACCTCCGCCTAATCAAGTTGATCCCATTGGTCTGCCATGCACTGCTAGCCGATCAAACATCAACATTTGTCGGAAATAATCCTTTTTTTTTCGGTTTTTCCTTTTGCTTTTTTACACGTAACATAAGACCGAAGGGCTGTAGGGCCCGTTGGCCTTGCTCCATCAATCACACGACATAAAAAAGGGGTTGACGGCCGACGCGAAGCACAAGTGACCCGCGTTGCAACCGCGTGACTGCTTTGTAGCTGTCGCTTTTTTTACGGGACTCTGCCTATAGGCAGGAAGTGGTTATAACACAATCTGCGAGAGAGGGACATCACAGAGGACAGAAACAAGCAGGAAGGCAGGGGTCGGTTTGATTTTGAGGAAGTTTTGGCACTTTTTTGGAACTTTGTATGAAACATGCATGACTGTAGTTTTTGTTGGCAAATATGAGTGCAATTTAGTGACGCTTCACTGTATTGCATTGTTTGACAGAAAACATCATAAAATTACATTGAACTAAGCTATTTATCCTAATGTGACACTATGGCACTTTTTTGGAACTTTGTGTGAAATGTGGTTGCAACGTTCAACTTCTTTTTGGAAGTTTGGTGCATTTTGTTTGTTTTTAATGGTATTGCATTGTTGGCACAAAAACAGTTAAAAATGCATTATTGTTAACAAAATTTTTACAACAATAATCTTAACGGTGCACTTTGATGAAATTCAAGCTTTTGTAGTCGGTCCAATTACGTGGATGTGGATTTTTTGCCGCAAATTCGAGAGTCCAACGCGATAAACCCCTTTTTCCAAACTTTTGCATCCCCGTATCAACCGATTCAAATCACAACTACCCCTGCGACCAAAACACATTCCCCGTTGCCAAACAAATGTTGCAATTCCGTCATAAACTCGCGATCACGCGCCAGTTGCCCGGAACAACAGTCAAAAAAATCCAAATACCACCACCCAAAAAAAGTGAAAAGCAATCAACACATGTGTGTTTTGTAGCTTGGGGTCCATTGAGACCGAATATTATTGCACCGGAGCCAACTCCCAACGGGATTCTAACGGCCACCGATCACATGACAGACTTGATCACCGAGACTCTCCTCTTCACCAGCCCTGGGCGCCCGGGGAGTTGTTTTTCGACCGATGGATCGCGAAACCCATCGAGCAGTGATACCAGCGTGATGATTAGCACGCTTGTCGCTCATCAGCGGCGCGATAGAATCAACTTCTAGTTTGCGTCGGTACAGCCGTCCCTTTTCTAACGACAACGAAGGATGTTCGTATATAAAGGGTGGGGTTGATCGAGGCAAAGGATACCTTGCTAACTGTGAGACGATAGGTTATTGTTGGAAGTTGAGAAAAGATGGTTGTCACGAACTTGGAAATCCCGAAAACCCAGAAGGCTATTGTCTACCATGAAACCGGTGGCCCCCTTGTCTTGGAAGAAATCCCCGTGCCGGAGCCAGATTTCGATGATTTGTTGGTGAAAGTGTTGTATTCCGGTGTGTGCCACAGTGATGTTCATATTTGGTTGAATGAGTTGCCGCTGGCGACGCCGGTGCCACAGATTGGTGGGCATGAGGGCGCTGGTATTGTGGTCAAGGTTGGCAAACATGTGAAGGGTTTTGAAGTTGGTGATCAGGCTGGCATTAAGGTTTGGATTTTGTGGCACTTTGAGCTTTTTGATAACAGTGAGGGTTTCAGTGGATCAATGGCAGCTGTCTCATCTGCGAACACTGCAAATCCGGCACTGACAACATGTGCACATCACCGTTGAACAGTGGCTTCTCCCGGAATGGCACTTTTCAGCAATATGCCCTTGTTAAGGCCACTGAAGCCGCTAAAATCCCAGAAGGAGTTAATCTTGCTCAAGCTGCTCCGATTCTTTGCGCTGTAAGACCACCCCCATTCCCAAAATGCCAAATTTAACCTCCATCCCTTCAGGGCATCACCGCCTACCACGGCCTGATCGAAGCCAACATCAAACCCGGCCAAACCGTCGCAATCACCGGCGCTGGTGGCGGACTCGGATCCTTCGCGATTCAATTTGCCAAAGCCATGGGTTACCGCATCCTTGCCATCGATGCCACCGCCAAGGAAGAACATTGCCGATCTCTCGGCGCTGACCTTTTCGTTGATCCCTTCAAGACTAAAGACATTGTTCAAGAAATTCAATCTATCACCAATGGCGGCCCCCATGCCGTCCTCAATTTGGCCCCCGTCGAACGTGCCATCAAAGCATCGGTCCAATACGTCAGAACCAAGGGCACTGTTGTGTTGGTTTCATTGCCGAAGGACGCTAAACTCGAGGCAGATATCTTCTGGACCGTCTTCAAAGCCATCACGATCAAAGGCAGCTTCGTCGGCAGCCGACAGGACACTGACGAAGCTTTGGATTTCGTCCGTCGAGGACTTGTCAAAGTGCCATTGGAAATTATCACATTGGAAGACATTCCCAAAGCTTTTGAGCGACTTGAAAAGGGTGCCGTCAACGGAAGGATTGTCGTTGATCTCTTTCCGGATGAGTCGAAAGCATAATTTGAAACTTTGTTTGTAAAAATGTGTAATTAAAGTTTTAAAAATTAATAAAAATCAATAATATATTTGCATTTGACCGAAGTATATCCAAAACAAGCCTCATACAACACTAAATAGGATCCACAATGACTTCTAGCCCCATCTGTGAATCAAACGAAGATGTAGTCTTCTATATTTTCCCGCTACACAATAGTGTTAGTTTATTCGACCTGTCAATCATTATCTTTGATTCTAGCCACCTCTAATCTCCAATTGATGACAACTTGCAGATAGCTTTTGCCATTGCCTACTTTTCGTGCATCGTTGGATTGGCTGTGATTGGAGCCTATTCTTATCAACTCTATTGGATGGTGGCCAAAGTCATCGAAGTCCTCCACGAACAAATGCCACCTGTCATCGATGGCGATGACAAGGTCGGCAGAGAAACAGCCTATCGAAACACAAAGATTACAGGGGTCACGGAAGGTGGCGATGGTGGGGGTGGCACAACTGGAACTGTGGCTAATGCGCCGCCGGTCAGTCAGACGAAAGAGGACAGTAAGAAGGAGCAGATTACCAAGATTGAGGAGAAAATGGGCAAGTTTCTTATTTTTGCGCTACAATAGTGATGTCTGCGAAAGTTCATAAGATTTTTTGAAACTTAGCTTAGTTTCCATTTAGAAGTTTAGAAATTTTTCAATCAAAATCATCAAATACATAAAATTTCAGCGCCAGAACCACCCCCGCGAAAACTGGAAAAACCGAAGAGCGTCGGTCTCGACAAAGTCAATTCGGGGCCAAAAAGTGTATTTATGAATTGAAATTATATATATTTTATTCTCAAATTTCAATTCTCGATGCATAATAAAGCATGGTAAAGCCAATCAATAAATCAAAGCACGCAAAAAACAAATTCAAAGCAATCAAGCTTTCGTTTGGATCGGGATGTTGCGAACCTTGGTTTCCTCGATTTGAGCCTTCACAGATTGGATGGTCAAGATGCCGTCCTTTGAAAGCTCCGATGTGACATCTTCGGGTTTGGTGTTGGCTGGGAGGTCGTATTTTCGGGTAAAACTGCGTTCAATCTACAAAAATTTCATTGTGATGACCGTAATGTTGGACATTTTAGCTTACCAATCCATATTTATCACTCTTCGATTCATGCTTTCCTTCCACGACGACTTGGTTCTCGACAACATTGACTTTCAACTCTTCCGGACGGAAGTGCGATACATCCAATTCCACTTTGAAGGCGCCATTCGTGTTCACAACCTCACCGACGCCATCGGCAAACTTCTGGCTTTCGAGCAAACTCTTATCAGTCCAATAGGGACGAAGGGCATGGCGATCGAAATCGAAATCATCGAAAAATCGGTTACTGAAGAAGGGCGAGAATGGCGGGGGTCCGAAGCGGCGGAGACTCGACATGGTTAGAGTTAGAGGATTCTGGGGTCTGAAAACAAGGAAGACTGACGAAAACAGTGAACGAATAACACGGAGTCGACGTTCGCGTCGCTTTAAATACAACAGTTTAGAACAATTTCCGGAAGGTGCGCGAGAAGCTTCACCGCCCTCCGCCCCTGCATTGTCGGCCTCGGAGGACCAAACGTTAACGATATAATCCATCTAGCAAACAGTCGGCCCGGCTTTTTCTACCTTTGCAATCGAGTTTTTTTTCAATTTGTGGAAGTTTGGGGACACTTCCGACGTCCGCCGACGAGTTTTGTTTCGCAATTTGGCCAAAAGCTTGCATTGGGGGCGCAGGCTGTTTTGCATTTTGGGTTTGGTGAAAAAAGTTGGAAATTGGAAACAATGTCTGTCGACAAAAAACTGTTTGATGACTCGAAATGTTGCGAGTTGAAAGGGAAGCCGCCGATAGAATGCATATTCTATTGCTATGTGTCTGACTGATTATCGTATGCGTGGGTGGAAGCTGTAACAACTTTCACGACCTGGTTTATCGACCTGACTGACTCATCTGACTCATGTAAGCTGTGATAATCTGTGATGTGACATGGTTAGAGTCAAAAGGCATTTCGATTAAAGTTTATTCATACAAAAGGCGTTTAAAATTTACAATAACGCATAATCGCAATCCGATTTCAATACCTTTGAGCACACCTTTGACGGACTGGCTTCTGTGTCCTTTTGGATTTCTTGGGCCAGGTCATCAATAAGGGTACGGCAGATTTGATCAAGAATGCCGGTGTGAAGGTAGCTGTCACATTTGTCGTCCATCTTCTGTTCGACGATGGCTTCATCACATTCGGCGTACATTTCAGCGATTTGGACGAGGTCCAGGCAGATTTCGCAGAGGAAATTGGCACCGTCTGCAAATTTACAAATTCTTTAGTCGATATTTTTGCCAAGAAAGTTGACGCCAAGACCGTGAATTTTGAATTTTTAATCACATTAAACTTTCAAGTAACCAAATTTAAACTTTTTGAAATATTAAACTTACAATTGTTCGGCTTCGGCTTCAAAACCATCTTCGGGATCGATCGAAGACCACACTTTCCACCATCACCATCATCATCTTTGACTGCTGGTGCCGCGAAGGCAATAGCAACAACGGCGAAAAGAACTGAAACCACAACCTTCAAGAAGACAAAACCTCAAAACAGACAATAAACTCACCAAATGCGGTTTTCATAACGATGGACGCCTGACAATACCGACCAGATAATCACGAAACGTCAAATCACCTAGCTTATATAAGCTTCAAGGCTTTCATCAACAAGCCACATGGGGTGATAAGACCATTCGGACGCAAGCACATGGTCTTTTGTCGACGCCAAAGTCAGTTATCGCCATGATTGCCATCACACAATTAGCTCTTTCTGGAAAAAGGAACATGCTAAGCCGCTTATGCGCTTGTATCCGGATGCTTTTTCCCTTTTCGCAACGTTTTTCCTTTAAAAAATGCATGGTTAAAACTTTAATGTTCGTTAGGTATGGAAATGTTCTTCAACCTGTGATAGTTTTGTAGATTTCTGATTTCTTGGGTTATCAATGCTTTGTAGCCTATGTGACCTGTGGTTGGTGTTGTTTGTCATGGATGTCATGCATTGTGTTCGTTGATTAATGGAATTCTTTTGGTTCATCTTACAACTTTATATATATCGACAAAATGTTCAAAAATAACTTTCTTGTTTTGTGATCTCTAAAACGTCAAACCAAAATGTGTATTATGTTTATCAACGGCATTTACTTATCACTTTTATTACTTATTAGACCTGCAGGCATTCACTCACTCAAAGTTTCAATAGCAAAAACCACTCGAAATTGAGAATCACAAAGACCAAAGTAACAATTAATTTCATTTTTGGTGTTTTATCAACAAAAAACAACGCTTGCACTGTTCCAATTTGCAAAAAATGGGCGTTTGCCACCCTTTTTCGATTTAAAATTACCTACTGACTATTGTATGTTGAACATGGATGAAAAACATGTAAAAAACAAAGTTTAATTGACGCAAAAAAGTTAACCGAGATCAGTGAGTTGGAAACGTAGACAAAAATGCGAGAAAAGTTACAAATTGTGAGGCCTCTGGAAATGGGTTGTGGAAGGGAAGGAGGAAGGGGTGATTGCAAGGATATTCGGATGGATGTGTTTGGAAAAAGTTAATTTCGGAGTTTTGATGTGGAAGTGCGGTCGACACCCGTAAGATTTTGGATTTTAGATTCGGACTTTTACTTGGGAGAAGGAAAAAAGGGATTCGAATTTCCTTGAAGCTTGAAGGTACGGAACGCCATGCGGTATTTGGCGAATCACAAGGCTCCGGGCGATGTGATCGGTGGAGTGAAGTCGGAGAAGTTTCACTCAATCAACGTTGACAGACGTTTGGCCGGCGGAATTCGTCGCGACGGGGGAGGTCTGCGAAGAATCTGAGCTCGTTGAAGTGGCATTTGACGGGGGCGATGAGCCAGTAGCCGGTGAAACGGCAGCGGCAACACCACCAGTTGCGTTGGATTGGCTTGTCGGGGCGGCGGCATTGATAGAAACCGGTGCCAGGGTGATGCCATTCCTCTCACGCTCTTCGAGGAAAGCCTTGTAGTCAGTGCCGAGGATTTGTTGGATTTCTTGTGCCATGAAAGTCCAGGCCATGGCACCATTGTTTAATGGGCACTTCTCGCCTGAGGGGCAGTAAACTTCCTGGGAGTTGACCTGCTTCTTGATGGCCTTCTTACTGCATGGGAAGCAGAACTTGTGGTGGGCGACTGAGGGGCATTGGACAAAGTGGGTATCCTCCAAGCGTTCCCGGCAGTTGGTGCAGAGCAAAACTTGGTCACCACTGGAGGCAGCATTGGGTGCCGCTGGACGGGTAGCTACGCCATTGATGCCATAAGGGTGAAAGCGGCGGCGATTCGGGCCACTGTCGGGGGAATGGGTGGAAGTTGGTGACAGGCTTGTCGATGTTGGTTGGCCATCTAAAAGAGTCAGAAAGTTAATATGAGCATTGAAAAGTAGTTTTACATCATTTTTAGGTAGTTTTAGCAAGAATAGCAAAATCGCTGTTTTGAGCTATTTCGCTTAGCGTTCAGCGATTTCGCTTAGCGTTAAGCTATTTTACTTTGCGAAGTGACAAAAACGTGCAAATTCATGTTTTACATGCTGTATGACATCATTTTGCTGTCAAATTTTAAAAAATTCCAAAACCATAATCATACTGTAATCCTAATTTCCAATTCCAATTTGTCCCTAATCGACCTCGCGAATGCCTATTAACTCAACGAGGTCGTCACCCCCGGGGTAGCATCGTCACACCAAAGTGCATAATCAAAACAGACGCAGTCCCCACACACAAAAAAAAACCGGATTCTCGAGTCCATACGGTACCCGTTGGTGCCAGTCGGTGACCCCGGTGCGCGATACTTCCCCCTTTCCGACTTCCCAAGCCTGACCAGAAGACAATAGCCGTATAATCGACACGACCTTGAAAGCTGTCCCGCAAAACTGGAGGGGAGGTCGCTATTATACCCATTGTCAGCTCATCAGTAATAGTAAAAGTACAACACGCACTACTAAACTAACATTCGGGGGTAGACAGGTTACGCAAGCGGGTAGTAGGTACAAGTTTTGGTGGTGTCCTTTCCCGGGGTCCCGAAACTGTCCTTCGAAAAACCTGTTTTCACCGCTGATGGCAGCCGTTGCCCTAGAAGGCAAGCCCCGAGAATGGTGAGGTACTCTATGACCCCGGAGGGGGCTGTCGACGACGCACTGCAACAGATGTGGGTGACCTTTGTTGGAAAGAGGCCTCTGGCAACAAGTGTGCCTGCCTGGAGCTGCCTCCTGGCGTCGCAGTGACTGGTTCCAGCCAGCACCAAGCGACCCACCGACCGCGATGGTTGACGATAGTGGTGGTGGCGCAACAATTCAGCCAGATGGCAACATACGGAAGCGAATTTTGGTCGAGTCGACGTCGACCCGGGTTATGTGTGTCGAGAAAAACGGGTTATTTTTTACGTTTTTAAAACATCGCAACAATGACACAGGACCGACAGAATGATGGATATGGGAGATGAGTAATGGGTGCGCGGGAATCAGCTGGGGTTTGGAATCAGCAAAAAAAGACAGAAGTGACTAACCTTGGAAGTTCTTGTAATCCCGAAGATCATCGAAGGGACGTCGGCCATTGCGTGTGGCACCGGGAATGGCTCCAGGGAAACCGAATCCGCAAAGATTGCCGAAGCTGTTCTGGGCAAACATGCCGGGGAGGAGCATCGGCGGGACTCCACCTCCAGCCGCGGCAGCTCGGGATAGCTGGGCCATATCTTCCAGGCTAAGACCCCTGCCGGCAGCGAATTGAGCGAATTCTGCCAGATTTGTCGGGATAGGCGATGCCAAAGTGGACGAATCTAATGACATTGTAGGGGCCACAGTGCCGGGCCGTGGAGCTGGGTTAGATGGGTACTTGCTTCCTGGAGGATCTTTCGGGTGGCCGTTACTAGTGCCATTGGACACTGACGGTGGCTTCGATGGCACAGAGGGCTTTGTTTCATTCATCTGAACGCCGTTATGGTCAACAGTCGAGGCTGTCAGCAATGCGTGGGTGGCTTTCATCCTGCGGGCATTTTCGATTACACTTTCAATCCTAAAACCACGAAATTGTCAAATCAGTCAACCAAAAGTGCCAAAACCCACTTTTCAGCCCCCTCATAGTTGACACAACCTCGGCAAACGGGCTCAATATAGTCATGGCACATGGCCCATGGCATTCGAGGCAGATCACAAAGATAGCAGTGCTGTTTCTGGCTCAATTTTGACATAGCAGCCAGTGCGGCGGCATGTTGATGACTCGGCCCTGATGCCGAGGATACTGAAGCCCCAGAGTTCGGGGCCATTGCCAATTGTGGCAGGGAAGCGAGTGCCGCAGCGGCAGCAGCAGCCGCGGCCGCATGCTGGTTCGGGAACATGGGCAATTGTGCCTGTGATTGTGGATTCGGGTTTGTGGCCATTACGGTGGTCGAAGCGGGGCGCCGGAAGGCAGACGGAGGTTGATCGAGGACGCGAATCGTGGCGGGACTCCCGAATCGGGGTTGTAAATGTAGGGGAAACGATCCTGAAGCGAAAATGTTCATTAAATAAGGCCCTCCCACGATGAGAAACATCAAACCACGTGTGTAAAACATGGAAAAAACAGTTTTCCCGACATGATAAGACGAATATCAATAAAGTCGAGCGAAAATAACCCGAAATAAGTCATGTAGCCCCGCGACAGGCAGTCCATAGGACATTGAAAGGACATGGAATCTTTGTTCACCCCTGGGGCCGGTGTTAACATAAGCCGTGTGTTTGATTCGATGCACTTGGGAGGGGATTGATAAGCTCGAAGTCAATCAAGGGGGAAGAAAGTATGTATGCTTGTTGACACTTATAAAAACAAAAGTGAGGAAGTGAAGAAGTGGGCAAAAGTCCAAACATCGTCAATGCTGAGGCTCCATGATCACAGACGAAACAAGCGCGTGCGTGCTTCCCGTAAACAACGTCATGCCGCTGCCGGCGACCTAGATTTGGAAAGGGTGGGATGTGTTCCTTCACGGCGACTGGCTCTGAATTGAAAATGACTTTGGAATTGAAAGGAACCAGAAGTTTTTTCGACAATTTAGACGGGTTTATTATCCTTTTTATGCCGAAGTTCCGATTTTAACTTTTAAAATAAGACCACCCTCGATTAGCATCGTGGGTGGTCGCGCGCAAAGGCCAAAGATTCAATCAAAACGTCACAAATTTGTATCAAATTAGGAACCAAAACACGCTTATTACGCGAGCGATTTCAACCTGGTTCTGTCAGGCAGCGTCCGGAACAGTGATAAATAGAGTCATGTATAACGACTGGCAGCAAGCCGATCGAGAGGCGAGGTTAAGAGAGTGTGTGGCGTAATCGAGGCGGGCGCGGCCGGCGGCGACGACCGCATCATCGCGCAGGGGGCGAGCGACGGCCGTCGGAAACACCACGGAAAACCGGTTTATCCCCTGCCGGCGTAGCGCGCGAGTTCATCGCCGAGGGCGGAGGCACCCTGTACGGGGTCGAACGACGACATCGACGGAATACGGATAGGATGGATGGATGGAACAACAGCCAGCCCGACGAACTTCCTATCCATCCCTTTTTCGGACTACGCGACAGTCCGACCCACAACTTCTATGTACGTGTTGATTGTTCGTGGATGGATGGATGGATACCCCTCAGGGCCCGATGACAATGACAATGACGAGAGCGAAGGGGGGAGTGACCAGTTGTCATTAGTGTGTCAATAGGGGGGTTGGGGTTGCAAAGGATTGATGCCAGAGGGCAACGAGAGTGTAAACAATGAGAAGGGGGCAAAGTCCATCCGGGATCCGTGATGATTGGAGGTAACAAAAGTGATAAAAGTGAGGCGGAGAGGATGGTGATAAGGAAGGAAGGCTCGAGAGCGAAAGAACTTTGGCATGCACGAGGACGCGGACTACCTGGGAGCCTAGGGGTAACCCTCGGACTTGGCTGCCGTGAAGGTAACTAACGTCTTATCAGTGATATTGGGTCATCGAACGACGACTAATGAAATGAGTAGTGGAGCAGGACAAAGAAAGCCCGAAAACCGAAACCAACCACCCCAGAAGCCACCTTCAATGGCAAAACAGCTTCAAGAGGAAGAGACACTGCCCTCCAGACGCCCCTCAGACCCCGATGGTTTCCACTATACTGCTAAAAACTTGTTTCTTCCCCCCTCCGCTCCGACGCTCCATCGTTCCGTCGTACCAGGCAGCGTGAAGCGGACGACCTCGGTGTTCCCCTCGCTTCGTGTACAGATCACGGAGAGTGAAAAAAAGAGGCGGAGAGTGGATACAGGATGACCTCCAGATGCAGCGAGAAAGAGAGTCTGAACACTAAACTCACATCAGTCGCGAAAGCATAGAAAAAAACGCAACGCACACCGCACCACCATCAACGTGAAAAACGTCGAAGCCTTCCTTTCAAAGTAGGGCAAAAAACAACAAATGGGAAGGGAGAGCCCTTTGCCCATGGACAGCAATGATGCTGATAAAGCTTCAACTTTGGCTAGAAACAATGCAAAGGTTGACCTTGGTGTCCAAGGGGCTTCTTTTGCATGGGTGGACTGATAAGCGCCACCGGACGCAGCCCACAGCTTGCACGGTCAATCGAAACGAGAGGGACACACTGTCAGTTGTCATGGATAGAATGGTGGTTCCACCTTTTTGACGGCTTTAGTGATAAGAGGAAATCCATAAGCTATGCACTATGCATGAAATAGAGAAGAAGAATGATATCAGAAAAGTGGGGAATCATCAGACGATCGTGGCGTACTTTGCAGCGGGGTCAACTTGGAAAGGGTAAATTTGCAGGTAAAATTCCGAAAAAGTTGTTTACACCTGCGACCTATGACCTTTAGTTTAGACAATGCGATCATAGACATGTCTATGGGCGAGCCTAGTGGCTTATCATGTAAAGGCATTTGAAATTTCAATGCAAAGCCTCCAAGTTGCGAGAAGACGAAAGTCATTACCCAAAAACAAGATACCATACATCAGGCGCATGCCCTACAGTCCATCTAACCTGAATTTCGAAGAACCAAAGCCATCCTATTTTTCAATCAGGCGAAGAAGACTAATGCCATCTCCGAGCCGCTACCACCACCCCCTCCAGATGATAGTTCGGTTTTCTCCTGATGGATAAACCCGAAAAATAACCATTCCTGATGGCGATGGTCAGTCAGAAGAGCAACCGCCACCACCATCGGGCAGCCTTCTGTATCCCCCTATCCCCGATCTTCGTTCACGTTTTCTCTCCGTTTCGCCCAAGTCAGGTCAATACAGTGCCTCGAGCGATGGCGTCACCGGCTGGCAGGGGCCCGCATGCATGTATCGTTCAGGATGACCGAGAAGCGAGCGAAGAAACCAGTCTTGATTCTTCTCTTGGCTCGGTCAGCCATTGCGAAGATCGCAGCGCGCCGACAATTTTCCTTCATTCGTTCCATGCTCATCGCTGGAGAGTCGGAATCGGCGACATTGTTACCGTGGTGGTGGTGCATCGCCGCCAGTCGCCTATGTTGCCAGCGGCGAAATAGTGACCTCGCTCTGGATGGCGCAACTGACCGTCAACCAGCCAGCGCTCATCCTCTTCTTTCTATCTCGCATCCACACATGACATCCGCGCTGCCGACCCACGTACACAACAAGTATTTGCAATATCCGAGAGAGAAGCGAGCATCTCTCTCTCCTTTTCCTTTTTTTCCGCTCATCTTCGCTCTCTTTTCCGATTTTGTGATGCCACCGGCATCGAAGAGAGTCGGATGAGCACGAGCCAGTCAGATGGGTCAGTCGGGATGTCAGCGCCTGGCGCGATAAACCGGTTTCTCCCCTCCCTGAAGGGCTACCCGAAAATGGCGTCGGACGCTCGGGTCATCGCGCGCAAAGTGCTATACGTACGCGTGATTTACGTATGCCATCCGTTCGAAAAACGAGAACACACCAATGCCTGAAGGCAATTTACGCCGCCCGCACCGGTGAGGGATAGAGCGAACAACAGAAAATTGCGTAAGCGCATAAGTGCAGCAAGGGGTATCTGACCGTACCCTTATTGTACAACATTATTCGATGAGGTCAAAAAGAGAGATGCAATGATCATTACCGAAACATTGGCGCAATCGAGGTAACGTGAATTCTTTCGAAAAACCCCTTTTTACAGTGCGAAAAGAAAAAAAACTGAACGACTTTTTTTGAATGCCATAAATACAGACATCCATGCGAAAGTAGGCCATCTCCAGTTAATCTGCACTTAGCACTTCCATTGTCACAATTCAGCACATCATAAAAAAGTCCCATTAGACTTAGCTTATTGTGTTGTGAAAAAAACGCTAAAAGGGCGAAATCGCTGAAGAGGGCGGAAAACGGTATCTATGATGTAAATGACACAACGTCATAAAAACTTTTGTTCATTATATATTTGAAAGTATACACTAAATAAAACTGAAAATTTAGAAAACTGAAGGTTGTTTAACGAAAATTATATACAGAAACTCCAAAACGCTCTGTAGAGCGAAATCGCCGGAAACGATAAAACTGACAGCTATGTGATGGCATTGCGGAATGGATTAACACAGTCACATCAATAGTTCGAAACAAAATATCCGCATGTATCTTGTCAAAACGCTTAGCTATATCATTTTTCGCTCTAGCTGAGCGAAATCGCTAATAACAGCGATTTTGCTATTTTTGAACAAAATTTTAAAAAACCTTTCAGAAACTGATTCTCTATTCGCTTATATCAATTTCTGTTACTTCTCCTGTGTGTAGTTTCATTCATAGTCTATGCCCCTGATAAGAGTCCTATCAATTACCACATGATTCAACAAACAAAAAACGCCGCACACTCTCATGAATTGGCGTTTCGCCAATTATGATCTACCTTCGAAACATGTTAGGTATGTATCTCGCCAGGGGCAGGTGTCACAATTCCAATTGTACCCCCTAAACAAGAGCTCTCATCACCTGTCAATGATGGCAGGATGGATGAGCTGTCCCGAAAAGGTATGCATACATACATACTGCAACCCATATGGGTGTCGAGCTTGGGTTGAAACAAGCAATGTCAGTGTTTTGCATCCATTTTCCAAGGTTTTGACCTCGAGGACGGCCTTGAGGTCGGTCCGATCAGCTGGTTGGTACGCTGCCTGGCACCGGGGGCACTGTCACCAAACCCGGTTTACAGTGTTTTTTTGGGGGTCCGGTCGCATGTATTTGGAGAGTTTTGCGTGTTCGCCGGTCGCCCCCGCGGGCGAAAGGGCAAGCAACAAGTTTCAAGTTTGATGGGAAGTTAACGAAATCAGAGACGGTTTGGTTTCGAGAGGGAGGGAACCTGTGATCGGATGGATGGATAGAAGTGCATGGGTTATGGTATGGAAGGATGGAAGGGTCGAGATGGGTCTGGGGGATTTGGGGGTGGAATTCGCTAAACGCTGAGCGGAGCGAAAATTTCAAAACTGTAAAATGAAAAATTTGAAACAATTTTTTGAAAAAAATTTATGTTGAGAGCTGCCCAAGCGTATAGAAACTTATCACAAAGCCACAAGAATCTCATCTTTGATCATTAAATCGCCTCCTTCCACAAATCCAAGATCGCAACATGCTGTATCTCTTTAAAAACCACCAAAACGCATGTCTCAACATCCAAGGACAAGCTCAGTGCGATCAGATCCGTGTGAAATCCCCAACCTTCATCAAAATATCCCCTGCTAACGTCAGTCAATCACGCCATCAACCCCCATTTTGATAACTGACCTATCCCCACCAGCTTCCACCCCTGTTAACAAAACCGAAACTTCACAACTCCAGATTCCCCTCTCCCACCATCACTCCAAATGTTAAATGACCCATTGTCCCCCCTAGTAAACATAATTTTCCGGTTTACACGGTTTAAAACATGACCCATGTTATGCAATCACAAAAGGGGGAACGTCCCGTTCATTGTTGCTGCAACTTTTTTAATCACCTCGAGAAGACCCCAAAACATTTTGGACGCGGCGAGATTTCGATTCGAACAAAAACAGGTTTACGCAGTTTTTCGACCTCGATTAAGTCACCGAGAGTATTGTACGTATATACAGAGCAGCTGCCTCACATGGAAAGTACAACATGATGGGGGTCAAAACTTTTCCAAAATGACAAGGCTCCCGAATGACACAAAAAAGGCGAAAGCAAAGTCACAAGTTTATGTATGTGGGGGGAAACGCAAAACAGGTATTCAGTTTTTCGACAAAAACTTGGTTGTTGGTAATTAGGCAAGGTGCCTCAGGACGTTTTACAAAGTATGTATGTACCATTTGGAAAAAAGAGGGGGGTCTGTTTAGAGGATTGGTGTGGCAAATATCAGGGTTCTATTGTATTGTTAAGATTGTCAAACAACTCGGAGGTTTTCTCGGTACAAAGTTTCATTCAAAGTGAATTTTGATCGACAAGGCTGGCAGAAAGTAAACAAAGCTAACCTTTGTTGAACTTGAAACAACCTGGAAGAAGAAAAAAAGCGGAGAAAAAGCTAAAATCAAACAAAAATTTGTGACTAAACAGTGAACCGAAAAACCGTTCTAATGTGTGTACACATGCATCAGTGCCAAAATACACTTACACGTGCTTTGATTCACGGAAATGAATGTATAAATCCTATCCAAACATCGAAGGCATCAATGTTTGATAAAAAAAAAGACCAAAGATGCCACGATTTATGACACACTTGAGACGAAACAACTGTCCTCTTTCCACGTTTTTATCAAAAACTGATGCGAAATCCGAGCCATAGCCACGGCCATGCTGCTGCCAGTCGACCCAGCTCGGCTCACACAAAACACGGAGCGCTACTGTTGAACGTTTCCGGTGTGCTTTTCTCCCCTCCGCCGCCGTCGGCCGTCGCTCGATCCCATCTACTCTTGATTGATCTTAAGTTGAGAAAGAGAAGAAAAAAGGATGGAAAAGCATACACGCAGACTGGTTCCGGGATATTCTTAGCATTGGGGGCTGGGGGGTGCAGGCATATATGCGCGGGCTGGAAGGCTGGAAATAGATGCAATGTGAAAGTCTATATCACAGTGCGTAGGTCGAAAATGAGTATTTGGTGACAGATATCAAAGGTCGTGGCAAACAAAGTTCCGGATTTTTTGCGAGTTTTGACTGGGGAATGGAAGCTGTGTATTGTAGAGAGGGCTAGAGGACAACCTAACTACACTTTTTGTTGATGGTAAATAAGGGGATTAATTATAAATAGAAAAAATTGGTTTCTAGGTTCTTTGTCAACATTGGTGAGAAGAAAAATTTTAGAATCGGGGATAGATTACGTTACAGTAAAGTGATTTTTAATTTGATTTTGTAAAATTTCAAAAAACGCAATAGTGAAACTTGCATTTGCACAAACTTACTAACGCGAAAACACCGTTCAATAGGTTGTGCAAATGGCTTCATAGCGTTCAAAAGCGCGCAATGTGCAAATGTGTTGAACTCGTTCGCAGATTTTTGCACATTTATCAGTTTAAAATTTGCAAAAACGGTTTTAAAAGTTGCGAACTCAATGATATAGTAGTAAAAAAGCTAAACAACGGTCGTTTGATTCACCATGAAGGTTCCAAAAGTTCAAAATGACAGACAGAACCGCGAAACCTACCAAGTATCACCCTCAAACAACTATCTCCACGCCATTCACGTCAACTTATCTCCCGTTTTTCAACAAACAAAACCCACCATTTTGCTGCTGTTGCACCGCCTTTGCTTGTTGCATACGCCAAAACTGTTCCTCGACACCATTCGCCATGACTTCCTTCTCGGTTTTGATTGTTCAAACAATTTTCGCGAACTCAATAGGTTACCCTTAAAAACATCGGCGGATAGACAGATGCGGACACGGACGACGACAACGACGACAGTCACGCAATGGTATTATCAACAAACATGTCGAGAAATAAAAAAAGGGAAAGTAAATAGATAAATATCCGCGGATATTTTGGATAAACTGTCTGTGATTTTATAAAAACTGAATCAACTGTTGATTGGTTCGATGAATTCTCAAAAATTTGAAATCGGTTATGTCGAAATCCGCCAATTTTAACAAGCGAAGCACACAATCCTCACGCGAAGGGTTCAACTTTGTTCACTGAACAAACGGAACTTCTCGACGGAGGTACTATGCGTCTGTCGAACTCAAAAACCAGCTTTTTTTACCAAGGGCAAAGCATCGAAGGATGGATGCAACAGAATGCAATACACCGAATCCCGGCGGCGTCACATCCGTGGAAGTCAAACGAGACACGGGGCGTCCTCGGAGGAGACACGCGAGACGTGGCCTCGGACGGTTTTTGTTTGCCGAGTTTCGGCGCGGTGTTTGTGTTTGCAACGTCGTTTTAAGATAGTTCAAGTCAAAGTACACCTTCAAGTGCGGGAAAAAGTTGTTGGGGGATGATTGGCACGGGATTCTTCAAGCCACGAGAAATCGGGGTCACAAACTGATAAACTGGGAAACACCTGGCAATAGTTCGCAAAACGGATTCCTCGACACAGTTGTTGCTTCAAACTTCAAATTTTGTATTTATTTACCGACAAAAACTGTTTACTTATCCCTGCTATCAAGTAAGATTGTAACAGGGCCATCATTAACAATGTTGACTTCCATCATGGCCCCAAAAATGCCATCTTTGACCCGAGTTGCTCCATTTGGGTGGGCTTTCGTCAAATCGGCGAAAAACTGTCCGTAGAATTCTTTAGCTTTCACTGGTTCCATCGCTTTGTGGTAGTCGACTTTGTTGCCCTTCATTTGCCCGTACAAAGTGAACTAAAACATATTCATGGCAATTTGAACATAAAGCTTGTAAAAACTGACCTGACTAACAGTCAGAACATCGTAGTCCAAATCCTTCACGGCTTTGTCCCACTTTTTCCCATTTTCCGGATCATCCCAAAGCCGTAGATTCAGGATCTTCCTAATGATGAATTCGGCATCCTTAGGGGTGCTGTCGGCGGAGATTCCGACAAGAACACAGAGCCCTTTGCCGATTTCTGAAACCTGAGAAATTTTAGGATTTGTGGGGCTTCAAACTGTGAAAAAAGTGCTTACGACTTGGCCGTCGACAGTGACACTAGCGGATTTGACTCTTTGGATGACTGCCTTCATTATGTATGGCAAAATGAGTGATAAAATGGGTGGAAAAGCCGTGAAACTGTGGCTTTCCGATTTTCGGGATTTCGAGGATCGCTAATTTGACGAAAATGTGCTTTGGCGTTGAGGCGCATTTCGCCAATGACGTTATGAGAACTTTATGGAATGCTGTTGACGAGTTTCTTTTGAACAAAAAACGAGAGACAAGCATGTGATCTTAATTTTTTATTTCACAGAATGTCGTACACATTGGAATAAAACAGTTCGAGTTTACAAAAAAACTGTTTTTGAACGTATTTACTGAAAGTTTGCACAACAAAAACTTACAAAGCTGTATCCTGTGCGTTGACGTAGCGACGCACTTTTTTCGCCCCTTTCCCAGTGTCAAAAAACCACGGCTGCCCGGATCGTGTCAATCGCCAACTTCCAGCTCACTCAATCCGCCAAATCCAGGCTTCATCCTGACTTGCCATGGGCGACAATTACTATTACGATCAGTCTAACAATGGCGGTAATGCCTGGTTTGCCCAGACCGAGAACCAACCCTGGCAAAGCTACGATTATTCGGCTCAAAGTGCTGGACAAGCAGGTTAGCTTTTTCGGCGATATTACACTGTTTATTTCTTCCTGTTGGCTTTAATTTACATTAAATTAAGTCAATTTGTGCTTCAGGTTCAAGCTATGGTGCCCCTCCAGCTTATGGCGGCTACGCTGCGCAGCCTAACATGTTTATCCCACAACCCGATGCCGCTGGCGGCAAAACCGACGATTACGACTACGACAATGAACCACCACTTTTGGAGGAACTCGGAATCAATTTCGATCATATCCGATTGAAGACGGTTGCTGTTTTGAATCCGTTTGGTTCGGCATCAGCCGACGTGATCGAAGACCAGGATTTGGCGGGGCCACTGGTTTTCTGTCTGTTGTTCGGTGCTAGTTTGCTTCTTCATGGCAAAGTAAGCCTTGTTTTTATATATTTTTTGATTGAATTTGTTTTGTTTCAGCTCCAATTCGGCTACATCTACGGCATTGGCCTTCTCGGCTGCGTCGGTATGTACTCGCTGCTGAATCTCATGGCCGAAGAAACACGTTCCATCTCATTCACCTGCACAGCCAGTGTTCTCGGGTATTGCTTGTTGCCAATGTCGATTTTGAGTATGATAGCGGCCGTGCTGTCTCTACAGGTATGTATTATTTTCTTTTGATGTAACGTGGCAATGATTCATTTACTTTCCAGGGTCTCGTCGGCTATGCCGTCGCCGGAGGTGCCGCTTTTTGGTGTGGATCAACGTCTTCAAAGCTGTTCTCCATCACATTGCAGATGGAAGGCCAACGACTACTCGTCGCTTATCCTTGCGTGCTGCTATATTGCGTTTTTGCCCTGCTGGCTATCTTCTAAACGCATAACCGCATATTTGGCACCGTTGACGCTCACCTCACCCCTTTCGGATGTTCATTGAATTAGACTTTTCAAAATTAATTTATTTTTTTTAAATATTTGGTGTTTGTTTGCCTTATAAAGAAATTGAAAGAATCAGAGATGAAGTATTGTTTTTCTAAACAAAATAAAGATTAAAAAAATTAATTTTGTTTTGAGTATTATCGTTTCTGCGATGCAAAAATATCTGCTTGAACTATACCTTGTCGTTCTGCAAAGTTTGTGTCTTTAGAAAAATGTCGGAATCATTCGAGCAACGGATAAAAGAACGTAGGCTTCTCGTGGAAACTCCCAAAGGCGATGATTACATACTGGCAACACCGACTCCAGGAGCTGTTTTGAAGTTTAAAGATGCAAGTTTTCCATTATTTTGACTTCAACGATTGAAAACGTTTCCATTTTCAGGCTCGATTGCTATTCTCACATGACGACAAGGTCAAATGCTTCATCAATCTGTGCCACTGTAATGAAATACCGCCTCCTGATTTGGATGAAGATGATGTATGTTTTTAGCGTATCTGTCTTTGACTTAAACTCAATATAACCTTTCAGGAAAAACTTCAAGCCCTTCTCCGCGTCGACAATAAGTTCCATCTGCCAATGTCTCTCGGTCAATTGGATTGCATTAAGGATAAATCCGGCCAGAATTCAATTAAAGTAAGCTAAATTTTCTTAACTGTCAGAATGTTTGAAACCAGCGGCTTTTCAGTTCGATGCAATGATCAACTCCACCTACTTCCACCGTCGATGGGCCAAATCCGAGTTCCATACCCAACTTATCATTGTTGCCATCACGGAAAAGATTGAAAGTGTCCATCAAATCCGAGTGAAACCTGCCCTCTGCATCATTTTGAAGAACAAAACATGGATTGGTGGTGAAGTTGTTCAACACACGATTTCAAAGAACCCAACGAACCCTCAAAGAAATCGTGTGATCGACCTGACAGATGTTTCATCGCCGTTCAACACCCATCAGCACGAAAATGTAAATTTGTGGATTGAAAAGGGCGAACTGCTCAAAGCACAGATCAAACTCGGCGAAAGCAATGTCAAGGCGGCCGACTTGAGGCTTCAGGTTTGTTTTGACCGTTTTTTTCCTTTAAACAATGAGTATTCGCTTCAGGCCAACCCAGATCACATTGTTGTCCTTCTGAAACCCGGCAGGCGTGTCGCCGACTTCTTCGTTCCAGTCGATATCGACGTCGATTCCTTATCAGCTCAAATCGTTGACGGGGGCTCCGCTGGTGACGTCCTTGAGTTGGAGTGTGGGTTTTCATTGGTCCATCAAAGTTGAAAGGGTTGAAAAGTTCACGTGCTCGCGTAAACCCTGCCTTTGTCGTTTGCTGTGTCTGCAGGTTTGTTGCAGTCACATTGATCGCTCTCTGTCTGCACGTATATCACCTCAACGGCTAGACTTTTAAAAGTGATGTTGTATCTTTGATGTTTGAGTTATATTTGCTGGTTTTTTGCCTTTTATCTTACAGCTTCCTTGATTAGTTGATGTAGTAGAGATCTACATTGTTTGCGTTCGCCGAATTTGCCTTTTTGTTGTCTGTTACGAGGTGTTAAAGTTTTGTTTCCCTTTTTAGATCGCTAGATTGTAATAAATTTAATCAGTTGTAACTTTTTTGTTGGTTGCTTTGGGACGAGTAATATCGCGTTGATACTTTACTTTTCTGTCGGGTTTTTTGAAACTTAATTTAAACTTTTAAAGCTTCAAAATGTACTTCTCTGCGCTCAAGGCCGCTTCGGCTGCACAGGTTTGTTAATTTTGTTCAGCATGGCATTATTTAATGGCCGAATCCTTCAGAGAATAGCCGCCGCCGTCCCCAAACTCGAAGGCATCCTCGGCGCCGCTAAAGTCAAAACTGCCACCGGCATCCGCGATCAGTACAGCCACGATGAAAGCCACCACGAACCCCATCTTCCTGATCTCGTCGTCCTTCCAGAATCGACTGAAGAGGTGTCCGCCATCGTTCGTCACTGCAACGAGAACAAATTGCCAATCATCCCCTTCGGCACGGGTACGGGTATTGAAGGCGGTGCCACACCGTTTCGCGGTGGAATCGTCATTGATTTGAAGGGATTGGATCAGGTATTGGAGCTCGATGCGGAGGATTTTGATGTTTGGGTGCAGCCGGGAGTCACACGAAAGGCACTGAATGAACGGATTCGCGATACTGGATTGTTCTTTTCCGTCGGTGAGTACATTTACTGTATTGGCACTCTGTAAAGGCAAACTTTCAGACCCCGGAGCCGATGCCTCCGTCTGTGGCATGGTCGCCACCGGTGCTTCTGGAACCACCTCCGTCCGTTACGGCACCATGAAAAACAACACAAAGAACCTTGAAGTCGTCCTTCCCAATGGCGAAATTCTCTATACCAAAGGCCCCGGACGTCGCCCCTGGAAGACTAGTGCCGGATACAATTTGACGGAGTTGTTCGTCGGCCAAGAAGGCACTCTCGGCATCATCACCGCAGCCTGTGTCCAACTCCATCCTCGCCCCCAACATGTTAGCGCTGCCGTTTGTGGATTCCCGGATGTCAGGGCCGCGATTGATGCCGTTGTCGCCCTTCGACAGTGCGCATTGCCGTTGGCACGTATTGAATTCCTCGACGATGAACAGATCAAAGCCTGCAACGCGTACAACAAGGCTCGTGGAGCCAATGTCGTCGAACACGCGGAATTGCCGACACTCTTCCTCGAATTCCATGGTGCCAGCAAGCTCGAAGTAGAGGAACAGGCCACGACGACCGAAGAAGTTTGTACCTCCAATGAAGGGTCATCTTTTCAATGGTCGACGGATCGCCATGAGATTGAAGCTCTTTGGGGTGCTCGGCACGCCGCCTATTATGCCACTTTGAACATGCGAAAGGGCGCTCAAGGGTTCAGCACAGATGTTTGTGTGCCCATCTCAAAGTTGCCGGAAGTTATTTCGGAGACGAAGGCTGATTTGAAGGCGACGGGCATCTACGGTGAGTTCCCATTCTTCGGAAAACGAATTCTACAGTATCCACTTACAGGCACAATCGTCGGTCACGTGGGCGAAGGCAACTTTCACACCCTGATGCCAGTCTTCGAACACGACGAAAAAGACGTCAAAATCGCTTGGGACTTTTCTGATCGCCTTGTCAAGCGTGCTCTGGCTGTCGGTGGCACCTGTACCGGTGAACATGGCATTGGGCTCGGAAAGCGGAAATACTTGGAACTCGAATATGGGCCAGTCGGTTTCGAGGTTTTGAAGCAGCTCAAACGCACCTTCGACCCGAACAACATTATGAACCCCGGCAAAGTTATCGATCTTGGTGAATAGACTACAGTAGACGGTAGACGGACTGAATCACTGATAATGCTAATCAGGTTTATTTACATCGTATAGTGGTAATTATAAAGATATTTTGTACAAAACCCAAATTTTGGTTGTTCAATGTCGATTTTGACCCGGTATTTTTTTCGATTTGGTTTGGTTATTGTGAGCTAATATGCCATCGCGACGAAATTCGTTTCCGTGGTGATGCTGTTGAAGCGTCGTTGTGGACTGTTGACGTCATCGACGAGGAGAGTGTTGTCCGTTGGCCATAAGTATCGTCCAAGACGTCGAATCGGTGGTAATCGCTGCCGTAATCGGGCAACGAATCCGACTTGGGGGCTTTTGATCACGCTGTTCTTGGCTGGGAGCACGGGAACTTGCAGAGTGCAAGCTGTGATGCCACCATGGCTGTCACTAGCGAGATTAAAACTGATCCGTTTCGTGGAAGATGGCGCTGGTGTCGCTGTGCCGTCTTCAAAGGTGAAGGGTGCCGTCAATGTTGGGGAATGTGGATTGCCATTTCCACCAACATGGAGGGTTGATGCGCTGGACCGTCGAGAAGTGGCATCATCAACGCTGAGAAGGTTTCCATGGGTGCGTGGGCGGTCATAGGTGGACACATTTAGCGTTGATGCCGTCGATGGGTAATGGGAAAGTTGTTCTGTTCTCGTGTTGTTGGTGATTGCGGATGAAAATCTTCGCTGTGAGACATCAGTGCGTTCATTCGGGGTTTGGAGGTCGTCAAAGTCGCTGAAAACGGCCACCATCATATTCCTAACTATAAAATTGTTCAAAAAAACTTACTCAAACTCCTTCCAGCAACCCAAGAACAACTTGAAGAAGACACTTCTGAACTTTCGACTCATAACACAGTAAATCACAAAGTTGACAGCACTGTTCAGCAGGGACAGTAAATCCATGAAATCCCCAAGTGGTAGATAGATTTTCTGATGGAATGTTTCGCTCGAAAAGACCCCCGTCAATACCAGCATCATGCCCTGAGGCAATTCAGCGACGAGAAAGATCGATAAAACAGCGACCAACATGGGAGTCGTGTGATCGTGGGGGACTTTTTTCTTCATCACTTGGCACAGGGATTTCCGTCGATGGGAGACGTCAGCGATAATCTTCAACAATGCCACGATGGATACAGTCAACAAGATGCAGGGGACAACCTTGAAGACCATGCCATTCGACCAGAATGCCAACTTTAGCTTGAAACAATCTTCATAAGGCTTGACGGCATACACCATGGCTGATTCATTGGAATAGTCAAATTCTTCGATTGTTGGTTCTGTCGGTGGTGGTGAAGTTGTCAATGATGCTATTGTTGGTAGAATTGAGGGAGTAATGGCATCTTGGATGATTTCGTCATCGAGAATTTCGTCTTCCATCGGGAGCAGGCATGAGCTGAGATGGGCTTCGGCTGGGAGTTCAACTATCTAAAATTTAGACTTTAATCATTGAAAACCGTCCTTAAAATGCCAAATCCTACCTCAAAAGTCAAAAAATTCGGCAAATTTACAGCTGCCATGGCTAAACACGTAAGAATACTGATAATAACCGTCATTTTGATAGTGATCGACGTCGTTGGTCCTGTTGTTGCTCGTCTGATTGTCAGTACCCGGATTTGTGCGAGCAGAACCTAAAACCCCCAATTTTAGTTACGGTATACTTAATTGGTACCCCTACAGTAAGCCAAATACTAGTCGAATGAAAAATCACACTCGCGTGTGCATGGAACATTGTAAATATCGCCCATGGATAACTGTAATCCGAATAATCACACCGATTTGCAGCAGCTAGTAGGAAATGCACGACAAAGACAAAATAGCTTCCCATGACGATAATATCGCAAAGTGCCACGGCACAGAGCAAGATATTGACCGGGCTAAGCATCTGGGGCCGTGTCAACACGATGACGGTGATAATGTTCATCAAGGTCCCGGCAATGCAGAGCCCTACGGCCAAATAGGGATGAACGGAGCCGTAGCCAGTCTGGAAGGCACTCACGGCACCGATGAGCCAGGTAACGTTCGGCATCGGCACACTGCCGATTTCGCACCCGACATCGACCATGACTGATAAGGGGGAAGCTGATTAGATTACGATTTGAGTCGGGATTCGGTCTGATTCAACGGGGGTGCCATTCTAAGCGGCGAAGTTGCAATAGGTTGTGTAAATAGTGGTCTGCAAGGAGGTTCTATGTTTAATGTAGGTAATGAATATTAAACTCGGTCAATACGGAAGTGCGAAAACCGTTGCAGGCGCCCATTACAACATGTCTGGCATGAGGAACCAAAAAAAGTCACGCAGAACGGGCAAAAAACAATGGCAAAAAAGGGGGCATCTGTGTTACCACGCTCTTTATACAGAAAATACTCACAAATAACGACGTCAAAAAGGCATTTGTAATATTGTCTGGTCAAAAAAAAGGCTGTTGATAAGCTGCTATCTGTTCAATTATTACTAAAAGCACACATGAAAATGCTGGCATGATGGGCAAGTTATCAATATACGTGAAAAACAATTATTTGGTTAAAGTTGGCAAATTTTCTTACAATTGTTCAAATTGGGGGATGAATTTTTAAAAATAAAGCTATTTGGGACGAATGACTTCCCCCACGTTGTGTATGTTCTGATAAAGGGGCGTTTGTTTTGCACTTTTAGCATTCTAAAAACTACTACGTAAAAACTGATACCATCAAAACAAGTGTTGTAAAACAACCCAAAAGTCCCCCGAATCTCGACGTCAAAATGCCCTTTCCGTCGCCTACGGCACTATGTAGGCAAGGGATAGATGACGATAGTTTAGTTTCACGCTATGCTTGATGGCAGTGGCGAGGAAGCGCGGCATAGCGAGAAGAAGACGAAAAGTCAAGACAGAAGGCACACGGTAATTCGATTGAGTCAAAGGAGGGCTCCCGGCTTTCCTTCCGTGGTTTTGTTTCTCGACGCTGCTTGCGCCCCTTGATTTCAATTGCCTCAGGCATAGAGTTAGGAGATGACATCGACGGGTGGGATGGGGCTCAGGATGGGGATGAAGGCACATCACTGGATGGATCTCGGCGAGCTCGCGGGGGTGAGAAACGAACGAAACGCGACGCGCCCTCCAGAGCGACTTCAGAGAACGATGGAACACCCCGTCCAGCTGCCTGGAAGCCGGCATAAACTTCTAACGACGGCGGCGACTAAATCTTTGGATGAAATGGCTCTGGGGATGGGTTTATTGCAACACTTTTATTCCGGGTTGGTGTTCGGGATAAAACAGACATTCACGAAGCAAGCACGGCGCGCGTGAAAACTGATGCCAATCAGAGACACATAAACATAAAAGCTGGAAGTTGTCCTGCCGTCGCAAAATTCCACTGATTAAAACACAGATTACGAAATTTAACAAAAAACACGACTTCCATGAGTCCCCTGGCCCTCTCACATGAAATGCACGAAGTACAAAGCCCCCGAAGTCCAAATAAATAATCTACAGAAAAGCAAAACCATAATAGCATTAACTGTACCACCTCCCTCACTCACCACTGCCGAAATGCCCTGAGGCCATGTTTGGCGGCAACGACGACGGCAGACTTATGTTGGGCGTCATTCCCGGAAGTTGTTTGTTTCGACGTGATGAATCGAAGTTACTAGTGCTCGTAGAAGCGGAGATTCTAACTCATCTCAGTCAGTCAGCTCAGACACCCTTCCCTCATCGGTCGCCGTTTTGTGTGGTGTTAAGTGGCCAAAACAGCCGTGTTATCACGTACTCTTATGCCGCCTGTGGTGATGGGGTGTCAAAGGTTTCCGCGACGACGACGCCTCTTTTGAGTTGTGCTCATGGATTTTGTGCGGTCAAATTACTTGAAAAGTTCAAGTGCAAATGTGAAGGGGGACGAGATTGTTGGACCTTTTTGGCATCGTTGGAGGTTATGGGTTTTGTAGTTTAATGTTGCTGATAAGGGATGGAAAAGGGAAACAGAAGCAAGTGAAATCAAGCAGAAACACTAACAATAGCGTTGAACATCAAAAAAGAAAGAAAAAAGGTTTTCATGGTGGGACCATTTTTGGGGACGTGAAAATACACTAGTGTTTGTGCGTGCATATGTTCTAAAGTTGCAAATCAGATGGTTTTGAACACTGCAATCATAAAATAACAATAAAAATTTAAGAAAGACACAATTCTTCACGGATGAGATGTAAGGAAAGTCAAGAAACAGCGCTTTGAAACCGACTAAAAGCAATCGAAACCCGCAAAATGCGTCTTCAGTCGCGATGGGATATGTCGATAAGCCCTTCCTTCTCTCTATTCAGAGCTACAATGAATCTGATATGTCTCAAGATTAGGTTTTTGATAAACGACACCCAGTGAAAAACCGTTTTTCACTGAATCAGAACTAATGTGACCTTCAGTGTGAAACCAAAAATGTTTCATTTCACCGAGAAGATTTCAAAAACAATAACACTTCAACGTTTCCCTCAAATCAACCCCCGTTAATTCATCTCCAGCACCAAAAACCATGTTAATACATATCCCTACAACCGTGGGGCTACATTCCACCCATCCCACCCTGCTCTCTGATCTTTAGTTTCGGACTTGGTGAATCAGCTGTCCATCAAGCACTTGCGCTCTGCGCTCCTTGTCACAACAGATCTCTACGGTATCTGTGGAGCGGCGTCGCCAGCGTCAATGTTTATGCGGGTTGCAACACTTTAATGAAAATTCCACGCCAGAAATTCTGCGAATTGAGGGAGTGATAAAAACATTTTTGTGACTGACTCTTATTACTTATTGGCACTGAAGACAAACCAAAATAGAGCATAGCGCGAGAGCGAGCGTTGAGCCTAATGCAAAGCGTGCGTAAAAACAAAAGTGACGATAGTGATAGTGGTCAGAAATGAACCTTCCAATGAATGACATGCCGTTCTAATACAAATGAGCAAAGAGTACAGACAGATAAAACAGAATGCCGGTCACAAAGAAACTTCAAACAGAACAGACAGTGTACTTTGTTAAGGGTCGTAGTCACGGTGAAGTGACATGTATCCCCATCGTTTTTTCAAGGGCCAACGTCATGGCAAAAAAACGGTTCCGTGCAAATGCCAAAACGTAGGTCCATCAAAAGCTGGGCATGTCATGAGTAGAAAAAAACATAATAGAGACACGTTTTGACATTGTGGGGGTATCGATGAAATGAAACAAGTCGAAGGAAACATGATAAAACAATATGTTGCATAGTTAATTGGCATACGGTAGTTTTTGGGGGGGCCATTTAGTTAGGTGAAATCGAACACCTTGGAAAAACGTGCCATTGCACGAAAAACGTTAGAATATACATATATTCCTGGTTTATCAGTGCAAAAAACGACTGAAAGTTGGCTTCCGAATGCAGAAAGAACAAAACAGCATTGTCTTTGGATGAAAAATGCATGGCGTAAGAATGGGGGTCCTTGTAGCGCTAGCGCTCCCCGTCAAATGTCGTCGCCCCCAGACTGTAGCATCTGTCAAAGGGGGCTAAAAAGGTTCAAATTAAGCGGGGTTTTTGCTTTTTTATCGTTAAACTTTAAACGGGTTTGATGAAAACACAAATTACTGCAGGAATTTGAAGGGGAGTTGTTTTTTGGTGGTTTTTTGGCACAAATTTCCCCAAAATACGGCATTTTGCCGACAATGAGGTCAAAGCTATTTATAAAAACGTTCAAAAATGAACTTTATTCCAGTAAAACGGCACAAAAAGCTCATTGGCAACATCGTGATATATCTTTAGACATTGCCGTCGACGCAATCTCCTCCTGACGCGACAGACTTATTACCATATATCCCGTCCCCGAAACGGCAAAATGACTAACTAAATTCGTAATCAGAAAGCCCTGTCCTGTCCTGGACGGAGATGACTTTTATGATGGGATGCACGACAAGACAACCTTTTTTTCAAACTAGCCCCCTGGCCAAAGTCGAAACGTGGAAACTCGTATGCCACGGCACGAGACAGAGATTCTTACTTACCCCCTGAGGCAGCATGGTGGAATTCATTTGCATTCAGCTATGTTCATTGAGAATTCCAAAAGTCTAATGTAAAGTTGAAAAAATGTAGGGTCTAAGTGCAAATTTAGCCCAAAAGGGGGCATCATCGGTTAAAGTTTTTGTGCCAAATTGCACGCGCTTTAATCTTGGATGTTGGGGACAAGTCCTAAAATGAAAGTTTCGTCACTTTTAATTCTAAAAATGTGCCAACTTCCGCGGATCTGCTTGGACGGAGCGCATTGCAGCTTTGCAGGGAGAGTGGGTTGTTTCAGTCAAAAGTTAGTGACACCCGTTTCTAACAATAGCCATGCCTTGCTGGGTGACTGTGACCTTTATTTTCTCATTTTCAACAACGGAGCTTACACGGCATTCCATTTCGAATAGCAGGTCAAGACATATATGCCGTCCGTGGACAACGGCACCGTCGACACCCCCGACGACATTGGCATCTTTCATTTTTATGCCCCGCTTAATAATGCTATGCTATTCGTGAATTAAAAAAGCGAAAGTAGAAGAACGTCAAGCAACCCCTTCGATGACACAAAGCTAGCTACATTCAACATTCAATTTATTATTGTCTAACTGTGTAAACTATTGTTTCACGAAGGCAAGGACGTGTCCTTCAGAGACCGAAGATGATGAACGTTCTTCGGTTTAACACGGGAGAGGGACGGCCGCGACAAATTCGAACGGAAGACCGTCAAAAATTGAGTTGAAGTTTGCCGAAACTACAGGACCGTGCTTCCTGACAGGCCATAGTGGGGGTGGGTGTAATGAAATTTCAATGGAATAAGGATAGGGACGAGGATTGTTATCACGATAGTGCACTTGCTCGGTTTTGGATTCGGTTGCAAAACGTGGAAACTAATTTAGTCGGAAAAACAACTGCAACCAGGCCAAAATGGGTAAACAAAGGAACTCAAATTTGGCATCCTGTACCGTATGCAAAGTAAAAACACTTAAAACTTGGAAGTACAACGGTCAGAGTTATGAATAATGCAGGGAGAACGGGAATGGACGTGAAACTTCCACGTCTTTGAAAGTGGTTTTGAGGAGCCCTAGGCCTAGGGCTGTCATGAATTCAAAATTCAATGTCTAAAAGCGTTTATGTACCCGATCTCTATGAATACAAAAGTTTAAAACTATATTTTGTAATGAGTCATTAAACCAACAATCACAATGTAGTACTGAAAATGAGTAAAAATGGAAGAAGGAAATGTTTTCGTGGTGGGACCATTTTTGGGGGGCTGAATTTACACTAGTGTTTGTGCGTGCAAGTGTTTTTAACAGTTTTTTGAATGCATTTAAACACGAAAATTATTATGATAAAGTTAAAAAATTACAAAAGAAGAAGACAAGTACACAGTATGGAAAAGCAAGTTTTCGAAATTCAACTTTAACCAACCAAAAACGCTTTCATTACCCCCAAAAAAGAGACAGTGTAATCAAACTCGTGGATCATAAAACCCAATTCCCCGCGATGACGATTCTCCCAAACACATGCCCTTACCCGCCTACGGGCAATGGCATTCCTGTGCCTGCCCATCCAGATGTATAAAAGCGCAAAAATGCGTCAGCTTCAACCCCAGATTTAATTGCCCTGGGATCGCTCGCCTTCCTCGTCGCTTTTTTCGGAAGGACCCACGGCCTTGGTCATGGCCATTGGCCCTGTGGCCAAGGCTGACTATGTACTACAAATTTACCCAAAAAGGCAGCTGTGAAAAGCTGACAGCTTCCGGAAAAGGACGCGGAAAAAGTTTTGATTTCACAGCTTTTCAGAAGGCAGAATGCCGAAGCCCGGAGACAAGCGCGCGCAAACGACCGACCGACTACATACGCGGAACGAAGGGACGAGTTGGGTTGGCATTGGCATAAACTTCATCACATCAGATTGCAGAGATGGCAAAAATACTAGAAAGTCAAGTAACAATGAGCGGTCAAATTGTGGGAGAAAGCTTCCTTCCGCAAACACATGTCTGGACGGCGCCGCGCGTGGCCCTCGGGGTAACGGAATTAAAACGCGATTCACAAAGATGCCCGAAAAGTCAGATGGTGCAACTTGTAATTTGTACTGTTAGCTTCCAGCTTCTATGGTCACTTTGCGGAAATAGTTTAACGAAACTGTTTTTATTTTTCGAAAAAAACAAAAACAACCTATTTAGAAGAGTATTTTTTGAAAAAGTGTAAGGAAACGTAAGCGATTAATGAAAGTTCAGCTTTGCCGCGGCTCTGTGTGGAGCAACAATAACACTTAAAACATTGGCGCAATTGGCATTGTTTGTGATCATTGGAGGAGCGGAAGGAAGAAAAGAAGCAAACAACGCAACAGTTTTACGTATTTTGTTAAATCTTTTCAAAAATTGCTTCACACTTTTTAGTTTTGACAACTGTGAAAAGTGGCAAACCGCAACAACTCTACAGTTAAGCGGGTTGTCATTGAGTGAAATGTGAAACCTTTCGAAAGATACATAAGCATTGTCAATGGCGGATAAAATAGAGTCAAAACACCTGTCAAACATGAGCAATGAGGTGTAGTCAGTGACGGGGAGAGGCGGATAGCCTCAGGGCTCAGGGGTGGCAGTTGTTCGAGGGCTGAAGTTTGTTTAAATGGGATAAATGGGGCTTTAAAGATAGCTTTCTGTGATTAATTGGATAAACTTTGATGGCATTGATCAATGAAAGAATGCAAATTTCAAAACCAAAAGCTAAAATTAGACCTAATGGCACCAAAATGCCCTCCAAGCTAATCTTTCCCCCCTTCATTGGGGCCCTATGGAATCAGGATCCTCGACTTTCGACTTGACGGCACTTATCTATTTATAGTTTTGACGTTTACGACACAAAAGTAATGTTGAACGTCGATCGACTAACACCATGGCTACTTTTGACGTTGATTTTGTTAGTGGAAAAGGTGGGGTTCCAATTCATCTGTGAACTTTTTTCAATGAAAATCCAGGTGCACTTTAAACTTAATTCCCATAGTCGCCCAGTTGCAACTTTGGTTATTCATTTATATTCACTTGTTTGTGCCACAAATACACCTGGAATTGCCGCGCTGAAACAGGAAACGTGCAAAGTACTAAAAAAATACTTTTAGCCGACTAGCGTGGCAGCTGATTTCAAGCAATTCCCGAAACGACTAACTTGGCCCGAAAGGATTGTCCTTATTATTATTTGTGTTTTGGCGGTGTAAGATGGATAAATTGTACTTTTTGAAAACTGATAAAATCCGTTTTAGAACGCTGATAGCATTAGTAATAGCATTTATCATCAAACAATGCATCTGCGCGAGAAGATCACCGGAGCCAGCAGCAACTATAGTATCCAATCAACCCCCAGAAGTGCCATTGGAGAACAGTGTAACCGGAGGCGGCGGGGATAGTCCACTTCCACCTGTAAACAATGAACCTGCGAGCAATTCTCGACCCCCGACGCCGAGAGTACATCCAAGTGCCGAACGTGCCGAACCAGCAGCGCCACCGCCATCAGTGGAAGCATCGAAAAGTTCAAATCCTTCACAGCCACAAGTGAAAGATGTCAAAGAAGTGAAAGACCGTGATGAAGACCTTGTCTCGGCAAAGGGCGACGATTCATCGAAATCTATCAAAAAGCCAAAAAAGTCACGAAAATCGAAGAAAGAACATAAATCGAAAAGGACAAAATCAATGACAAAATCGATTGAAAAGGAAGTTGAGAAACCAGCGCAATCGCTGGAAAAGCAGCTGGTGCTCGAATCCTGTAAAGATGCGCCTTCAGTTGAAGTGACTTTACGAAACGGGCTGCCACCAGGAGCGGACGCAAAAGACGGCACACTGGATGATGAAGAGCTGAAAACGACGAGGGAGGACGAAATTACTGGGATGCCGACCCAGAAATTAGGGATTCCAAAGTGCACATTGTACAAGGTGACACCACAGATCGAAGATGCCTGGTCCGTGTTGGAGTACATTCGGAACAATCGGATAGCCATAAGACCGGTAAAGGAAAGTGATTCGGACGATGAGATTCGGGATTTCAATCATCCAGATTGTAAAAAGATGATTGAAACGTTACAAAAGTGGGGTTTTCCGCATTTACTTTTTCAACTTTACTAAATTTGTAGAACGTACGAAACAAAGAACCCCAATCCGACCGATCCCGAGGAAATCGCACCTCATCATAGTTCTGTACTCGTTTGTGTCAATAAACTCGGAAAACTGAGGTAATATTTCTCATTATTTCAATTCTTATCACTTTGTTTCCAGCAAAAAAGTCGAATACGAAGCTACTAAACGCCACACAAAGATGAGCAAAGATAATGAGTTCATCATATCACCGGAAACCCGAGCATGGCTCCAAGAACCGACGACAACAACCCTCCAAAAACATACTGTCTATGCCCTTGAGCTGAAAACTTTTTTCACTTTCAACTCAAATGCCACCGAAATGAAGGAAAAATTATCCGGCTACCCTATATCCATACTATATTTCTATGTTCTTCGAAATGATGTGCCATTGTGGATTCGGATTCAGGCGCTCGAGCTTATACGGTTTGTTCAACACAATCATTGAAATTGTCACAGACAAATGTTACTTATTATTTCAGAATGAAAGCCCTGCCGTTCCTCTATGCACCCGTTGCAATTATCAATGCTTTACCACATCCATTTCAACCGATTATGTTGGCCGTAACGGAAAATCCGCAAGTAGTCAACGATGAAAAGTGGTTCTTATTCAATGAAAGCGCCGCTGGCACAGTAGATCAAGCAAAGAAAACTAAGTCAAAGGAAAAGATCGGAGGCAAAACCAATACAAAATCCGTCACCCAAGATCCTCCTGATAACAAAGACAAAAAGTCGATGGATGTGAAAGAAAAAAAGAAAAAACCAACATTTTTGGATAGATATTAACCGTTACTTTGTATAAATTTGAACACCATTTCAAGTTTTCGTATAGTTTTGAAAATTTATTAAAAACAATAAACATAATGTGATGCAATAAATAAACAAGAATCTTATGCACAGTAAATGGTTTTTTTTACAGTCAACCCTAACCATTTTCTTCATGTTTCTGAGGCTGCAGCGTGCAGCTTCAATGGCCGGCGTCAAATGGCACGCTGTGACGATACCGGTGCCACCCTTTCACAAGCACCTTGTCCAACAGTGTAAATCCTGATTCAGGAAACACCGTTTCGGACGTTGGGTCTTTTCGATGAACGGCCATAACCATTGCAGTTATTTGCCACTGCCGTGTTCATCGTTGACCCGGCACTCGACAACTGGGGCGTTGGAAAACGTCGTTTTTGTCGGGCATTGGCGTTCCTAAAGTATACAGTGATTATACTTTGGTACATGCCATCATCCGACGTGCCGACTACCAAGTGCCGCGTCAGTCCGTTAAGGTTCTGGACAACGAATGTTTGGGTGACTTTTCTGCCACTCCGAACATTTCGCTGATGCCAGCGGGTCTCCAGCATTGCCCCCTCCAGAAAACTGTGGAGGAGGTTTTGGGCCTTCGATAACGTGGCCATTGTGCCTGAAAATATGAAACACATTAAAAACTGATAGTATGAAAGAGTAAAAACAATGTACCGCGAGAAACATTTTTATGAGATAACAGGGCATCTAACTTGGCCATCTCAGAGGGGACCGATCTAGAATCGGGTGCGGATGCCACTATGTCTACGAGATCTTGAATCTCTTTTGGCAACAGTTTCTTTAACTCAACGAAACCGCATTTAAATGTCTCAAACTCTAAATAATGGCGGAAAAAGGCGTGGAGGTACCCTTTATGCACATTATTGAGGAGCCCACCAAACGTATAACGACTAAGGGGGATAGTTTTGAAAGACATAGCCTACAATGAAACATAATTAAAATCATTTTACAGTAAAGTTACAGCCCTTTCAATCACGATCTACGAAGTCTACAAAAACCGAAAAAGAAAATCTAGCAAATAAGTTTTAAAATGCGAACGAAAGAAAGACGGAACTATCACCGCACCGGAATAAGCAAATGAATGGCATTGAATATGAAAGTGAACCTATTACTGCGCAGCAAATAGCAACCCGCAGCATCGTATATGCCCTGCGCGCCTATGGGTCGTACATGTCGTAGTGCCCTGGGAGAAGTGTCCCAGAAGTACGGTATATAGGCATGCGTGTGACATTTCTAACTACTGCGCAGAAGAACACTTAAGCAACAGCATATTAAAATCGATAACTGACTGGTTTGCTTAATGCGAGGTAGTCAATCAACCATTGAAACATGATCGTCTACGAAGCGATTTATGTATAACAACTACACAGTTTATTGTTTTGTCTTACTTTATTTCTACAAAATTCACTAAACATGTAAACACAAATACATGAACATGAACTCAGTTTTTAGCAGAAGCCTTTTTCAAATCAGCAATTTTCTGTTGCCAGATAGCGTTGACTTTTGCTTCCAACTTCTCATCGACGACCCATCTTTTGAAGCTATCAACACAACCGTCGATGCCGTAGCCACTCACTGAACGGTCAAAGTAATGAGTATGATCATCGATACTTAAATCAAAGAAGTTTCCGTCGCTGCATGTTGTGCTTTCATCGGCATCGCACTCGATGTAACTGGCGCCGACGGTCATATCATTGTCGTACCAGACTTCAGATTTGTGATGGGTGTATCCTTCGAAGCTTTCTGGAGGAATGTGAGCAACGAGGTCGTGGCTGTGGGTGACACGGTAGGATTCAAAACCCTGAAATGATGATTGTCAGTCAATGGGACTCTTTTGGTGTTAGGCTTACTTGGTTATCACGAGCTGCAGCAAAGGCAGCATCTCCAACTCTCGGCTGACCGAAGGTGTACAGTTTGACGCTGCTCACAGAAGCATAACCGAGGCTGACGATCTCAGATGCCGCGAGTGTTGCAAAAGCGGCACCAAGCGAATGTCCAGTGACCCAAACATTGTAGCTGGGGTTGGCAGCTGTGGCATTTAGAAAACTGTTGAGTAATCCGCCTTGCCATAAGACATTGTAGCCATCGTAGAAGTATTCTGCGACATTGCCCCCAACCGGGAAAGGAACCTTTGACTCGAAGGCTGTATCGCCGCCTTCACTGACAAGTTGAAGGAAATTGTTCGTGCCACTGAAATTATTTCATTGTTAATGCCATCGATAAAAGCTGAAAAGACAATACTCACCGGAATGCGACGATGATGGCACTGTCACCATGGCTCACAGCAACAAAACCGGAACAAGTGTCACTTTGGAAATTGTCACAAGCAATCGTGACTTGTTGGACAAGCTAAAAAGTCAATCAATCGATTTTGTTTTTGGGTGAAATCTAAAATAACAAACCGAAGCATTGGTGAATGCATTCGTTAAACAATCTGTTGGTGTGTCAGAATAGGCAGCTCCAGCTAATGCCGAAAACTTGTTCCGCGCAAGACTGTCGGAATAGCTGCCGGCGGCAATGGCTACAAATGCTAAAAAGACGGTGTTTCGCAACATGATTTTGCCCTTGAAATGTAAAGTTCCACCAACTTGACGGGTTTTATACAATTTCCTTTGTTTTTTTCAACCTGCCTTATCTTATCAAAGTTTGCACTTTTATAAGGATTAGTCTATTGTTATCACTCATTATGGATCAAATTCTACTTGACCTTATTGATACCACTGATCAGGAACGGTGAAATTGAAAGGTTCGAGTTCACGCTACAACCAGACAGTGATAACAAACCATAATACGCTTTAACCAGGAAGTAATATTTATTGTTTTTCTCGCGCTTTTTGTTGAACCTGTACATATTTCTTGAATCATTGTAACTACCGCTTTGTGGCTCGGAAAACGACCAATGGCATCAATATCGATTTATGCGCCCCTGGATTTACGGAAGGTCTTGCCCCGGAAGGATGGTGCGCGTCCACATGATACGGTATGTTAATAGGCATGTGTGTATGCAATTTGTAATGCAGTCGAAGGTGTGTTGCGGAGAGAAGTGTTGCATTTCCACTAATTGTAAGTAATAACATCATTGTATACCAATTGTTTTTATTAAAACAAGTAAACATAACAAACTAAACTAACTATAACAATAACACATAAAAAGACAACAATCATAGAACAACAACATAATTAAACGTTTGGCGAACGCCAATATCCATTGCTGCAGGGCTTTTTGGCAGCTTCATTGCTGTTTGTCTTGGCAGCAGGCGAAGGTGGTGGTGAATGGCTGCGTTTCGGACGCCTCGCGGTGTAAATATTCTTAAAATACACCGTTATGATGCTTTGGTAAGCACCATTGCCCGATGTGCCCACTACCATATGCCGCACCAGTCCATTGAGGTCCTGCACAAGAAATGTTTGAGAGACATTTCTGCCTTTACAAACATTTCGCGTGTGCCATCGGTGCTCCAACATGTTATTTTGCAATAACATGTGGACCTGGTTTTGAATCTTATTCAAAATGGCACTAGTACCTGAAAATAGAAAAATGAATATAAATATCAATAATGAAAGAGAAAAAACCATACCTCTAGCGGCATTTGACAGCTTTTCGTGAAGCTCGGCCATAGTAGCAGCAACGCTTTTGGAGTCGGAAGCGGCTGAAACGACATCAATGAGATCTTGGATCTCTCTGGGCAACATTAGCTTCAATTGGGTAAAGCCCGGTTGAAAAGTTTCTAACTCCTTATAGTGGCGGAGGAACACGTGCAGGTATCCTTTATGGGCATTGTTAAAGATACCCGCAAAAGTAAAGCGACTAATGGTCAGAGTTTTATAAAACATTTGGGCCTGTAATGAAACATGGTGAAAAGAGATTCTAGAACTAGACAAACGGCTAAGGGTTTTAGATCACGAAACATAAAATAGATATGTCATAAAAAAAAGTGCGCGGAGCTACCATATCGTTAAATCAAACAATGAGCACAAGAAATAAAGTAAGACTAGAATAGCGAAGGCAGACCTAACACCGCACCGTAATAAGCGAATGAATGAACTGAATGTGAAAGTAATGCTATTACTGCGCAGCACATAGTAGCCTACAACACCGACCATACCTTGCGAGTCAGGTCGTCGTGCCCGCGAAGGAAAGTGTGCGAAAAGTACGGTAAGGGCATGCGTGTCATTCTTCTTATGGTATAAGTGCACACATACAAGGCATATCTCCACTAACTACAAGGATTAAGAGTATTGCTTGTGATTGCTAGAAGTGTACAGAAGTACTTTTGCCTTTCAACAAAGTGCACTTCAACACACTCGAAGAACAACATCATTAGTATAAGTATAACTTCCGAAAGCTTCAAACCGATCTTTCGTCTAACCGGGCAAGTCTGCTATAAAGAAAAATCGATAACACATGCTTTCCAAGATCCATTCTGGCATGAATACCCATTTTGTGGACAATGTAAAAACTTTTATAAGGATCAAAGTAACAAATGTGTCATTCAGATAAATGTTCATCCATCGGTAGTTCATCAATGTTTTCATTAGTGTCTTCATCATCGGCGACCTGTAATGTTGCTGGTTTAATCACAAAAAAGAGGGATTAGATTCATACTTTAACGGAAATTGACCTTTGAGTTCGATCGAGTACCAGCTCAGGTGTGCCACACTTTTCGGTGCAATCATCGCTTCCGGACATCTTTTTTATACTTCCCATTTGGGTTTGTTCTACTCTCAAGGCTGAAATGGCATCATAAGCACAAAAATAAGAGCAGTAATGGCTTACATTTATTATGACTTTGATTCTTGGCACCCTTTTCGCCATGTTCTGCCGTCTTTCCTTGCTTCGGGGCCGGTTTCACTTCCTTCACGGTCGGTCGTTGGGTTGGTTGCTCCTGGAGCGGTGGTGTCGGTGCTTTCATCAGTGATTTACCCTTCGGTGCTGCTCCATCTTTGGCTTTTTCATTCGATGTCGATGGCTTCGAAGCAGCCGGATCCTTACTCCCCGCTGTCGTCGTTGCTGCGGTTCCGTTTTTGGTGGCAGTGCCATTGGGATGCGGTGGCTTCGAAGTGTCGATGGACTTGATCGGCACCGTGGGTTTAGTCGTGCTAGTTGTCGTCGGCTTGCTTGACGCAGTCGTCTTACCGGTGACGGCAGATTTTGTAATCGTTCCGGGCGAAAGTGCCGATTTGGTTTTTCGTGCCTTTTTTGCTGCTGTGGATCGACCTGATCGAACACACAAACTGAAAGTGAGTGCCACATAGACTGTCGAAGCGACGAATATGGACACTGTGCCAAGGAAGGGGAAAAGCATCGAAGCCACTTCATTCGGCATTTCACTCGCTATGGTCGAGGACCCGCGTCAAGGCAGCCGACTGAGGACGCATGCCGGATGGCTTTTCCACGCAAATGGGCGCCTTAGTCGGTTTTTGGCATTTTCAATGTATAGTTTCACAATTTGCATACAAGTTTTAAACTTTCATGTACATCAAAGTGCCACAACATGTCAAACAATCTTTATATCGACACACTCTCAAAATCCAAGTCAATCAATAAACAGGGCTTTACAATCAATCACCCAATAAGTGGATCAAACGATCGCGAAATTTCTTTTTCCTTCTTATTTTTCGGGTAACAAATCTTCTTCGTCAAAATGAGCACCAACACAATCGTATTGGTTATTATGCCGATGGCACCGACAGCGACTAGGCCGACGCCGATCATCGAGGCTTCTGAAAAATGGCATTTTAAGTTGGGCTATGTTTACAGTGGTGAAGACATACTGCCAACATCAACAGGCTCATTGGTCGTTCCTGCCTCGTGGGGTTCTTCGGTTTCTTCAGCAGGTTCGTCGGGGTTTCCAAAACCGCCGCCTTCGCCAATAGTGACGTCTTCGCCGACGCCACCACCACCACCAGCTTCAAGCGTGACTTCGCCGCCACCACCACCACCGCCGCTTTCTTCGGTCGTACTACTTTTGTCACCGGCACCGATTGCAGTCGTTGTCGTTACAGGAGGGATTGTTGTTGTCGTTGGCGCTGGAACCGGCGTAGTGGTCGGTGGCCCAGTATACTTTTTCGTGGTTCCGGTGGTCGCCTTCACAGTCGTAGTCGCCGCCGTGGTAGGCGCTTGTGTTGTCGTGGTAGGTGCCTTTGTCGTCGTTGTAGGTGCCTTTGTTGTCGTTGTAGGTGCCGGAGTCGTCGTGGTAGTGGTCGTGGTCGTCGGTGCTACAGTCGTCGTTGTAGTTGTCGTCGTCGGAGCCAACGTAGTTGTTGTCGTTGTCGTCGTTGGAGCCATCGTAGTTGTTGTCGTTGTCGTCGTCACGGGCACCGTCGTCGTCGTGATCGGATCCGCCCCTTGCACTACGGTCGTCGTCATAGTCACAGGGCCAACTGTTGTCGTATCTGACCCTAAAACCGTCAAACCAGTTTCTACAGTACCTTTAAAGCCATCCAACTCACCCTGTCCATCAACTACAGCCATCACTAACATCACCACAACGACCCCTACAGCAATTCCGTGCCATTTCGGCATACCTCGTCTACCCATCATGGCAACTATGGGTCCGAGAGTGATCTATCAACCCGAATCCGCTATCCCTTCACTCGAATCACCCCAAACTTTCAAATTTGCATTCAAAATCCACTTTATTCGACAATTTTTTCCAACTTCTTCTTTTCAGGATTATCAAAAACAAAGTCCCCGTTCTTCTCACGACGATACCTATTCAAACCATCGGGCTTCCCAAATTTGACCAATCGTTTGAGGCTGTGTTTCTTCTTCTTCTCCACCTCCGTATTGTCATCGTTCAAGTTGATCATGCTTCGGACCGTGTTGCTGAAGATTAGATCCCTCGTGAAAAACATCTTATCATGGCCATCGAGATGGGCAAACGACGCATAGGGGTCCATCAAAACAGGAGTGGTCGGCATTTCGACCAAAGATATTTTGCCCTTTGAAACTTCGAGAATGATATCGCCATTCATCGGGAGCTCATCGTCAGTCACATCGTCATCATCGTCGTCGTCGGAGCCACGACCTTTGCCGACTTGTTGCCAGAAGGGACGGCCGCCGGCCACGAAGAGTTCACCATCATTGTTGTTGTTCGTTTCCACGAGGACATGGCCATCGGCGGTGAGCTTAGCGGCTTGCATTTCGGATGCCTTTGGGTCGTCGGACTTTTGTTCCTTTTTGGATTTGTTTTGTTGGCGGTTTGATTTGCGGCTACAACTCCGACGTTGTTTATTTTTGGACAATGAAAAATTTTCAGTTTCAAAATTCGAAATGGACGTTTTTTAAACTTTTTAAATTGCTTTCTGTTTTGAAAAAATAAAGCTCGACTACCGATACGCGTTTTAAAAAATACAAATTAGTTGAAAAAGAAAGCCAAAATCGTGTTACAGTATCCCGAAAAACTCACTTCTTCTTAGTCGGAAAAACATCATCACCCTTATGCAGTTTAGTCGCCGTCAGCGAGCTCGAGGGCCGATCACTCGATCCATTGACGACCACGACATCGTGCCGCTTCTGTTGCCTCGCCTCTACCTGCTTCACAACTTTCTGCATCGTGTTAGGATTGTACTGCCGGCTGATAAACGTCTTCACAGACTTGAATTCCTTTGCTCGATTCTCTCTGAACGTCTTTAATCCCCTTTGGAAAGACCTTGACAGCGATCGATCCAAGTCATCTTCCTTCCCGCCGCCGCGTTTCGACTTTACATCTGACTGTTTTCGTCGAACCATTGCTTCCGCTCGTGCTCTGCCCTTCGAGGATGGCGTTTTCAGTGATGTCGTCTTCACTGATTCGTCGTTGATTGTAGTGTTGGTGTTGGTATTGACTGTGTCCTCCTTCTTATCTTTCTTATCTTTCTGATCTTTTGCACTTTCCTGTTCCTTCTTCTTCCTCCTCGATTGGCGGGTGCTCGTTTGATCAAGGGTTCTAAAATGGCAAAATTTCAGCAAAATGATGTTTTTCGAATGTTAGAAAACCCTACTGAGCTCGTTTCATCGACGTTGACGATTCAAGAGCGTCGTTCGAGGCCGACCGTTTCGCCCGTTTTGAGCGCTTTTTCGATTTATCGCTCTTCGACGACACCCACGTTGCCTGAGGATTGATGCTTCCTTCCGATTCATTCTGAAAACATTTAATAGCTTAGCCCCAACAAGCCTATCCACTAACCGATCGAATTTTGTTCTTCTTTTGTTTGCTTAATTCCCTTTTTTGTTTCAGTTTTTGATAATATCGTTTGAAACAAAATTTCTGCAAGTTTTTGAACCCAATTTTACAAAAACATTTCCCATTAAGGTAGTTTTTGCCAAGTTCAAACCCAAAACCCTACCTTTTTAGGCTTCGTCGTCGTGGTATTTGTGCTGCTATTATTTAGCAAAGTTGTATCACTTTGCGATTCATCGAATATGTTAGCTGTTGTCTCTTGTGACTCCCGCGACTTTTTAAATTTATTAACTAACTTCTTCCAACCCGACCTTTTAGTCCGATTCGACTTTTGATCCTCGGACATAGCCACGGGCGGACGAATTGGATCCCCTCAAGCGACCAGATCCGATGGATAGGCGCCGAGAAGGCAAATGAGTCCTCCAAAGTCAATTTGTGGGAACAGTTTTTAATGTTTTTCGGTTCCTCGACGGAAGCCATTACCGTGAGTCATGCGGACGGCCTTTCATTTTTTAATAAAAATGGTTGTTAAAGAAAAACCAATAACTTTTAAAAACATTGGGAATTGTCATCAAAATTTTTATGACCGATTCGCTACAAAGCTTATAAGGAAATCTGTTAATGCTTGCATCCGTCAATGCTAGGCAGCCATTTGAGGGCTGTATTTTTTCACAATGATGTATATTGGAAGGTTGTTGGTAATTAGTGTTGTTATCAATCTCTTGGATACAGTATACCCAGTTTTTGGGGTGAACTTTGATCCGAATTATTCGATCGCCAAAAGCAGTAGGGTCGAGGAAGGTTGGTTTTAAGAACTCATCGTTGTAGTCAAAATTGTAACTTTAAGCTTGCGCCGGCGTTCAATGCCCTCAAAACTTCAAATGCAAGTTGGTCAATAACGAAGTCAAATGTGTTGGACAAATTTGCCGCCCGAAATGTCCGGCTAACTTTGACTTTGTGAAGTGTCATTCGAATTGTCAAGCGACTTGTGATAATCCTAATGTTTGTAGATTTGATTATCTTTAAGTTTTGATCGATTGGTTTTTAGCCAATTTGCCCGATGAACCTTATCTGCCATAAGAGCCCAGTCTGCCGATGCAAACCTGGTTACGTCATCAAATCCGCTTCCGATCTTTCGTGTATCCCGAAGGAAGAATGTCCTGGATGGAGTGTGGAGGAATATGGCGGTCATATTTCGATCAAAACTACGACTACAACAACGCAGGCACCCACGACGACGGGGATCGAGGATATCCAATTCATTGTAGTTCAAAACAATGAAACAATCTACAATTCATCCCAACCCCAGCAACCCGCTACAACAACCCCCGATTATTACAGTGTCGAAGAACAAGGCGGCCGTAAAGTCGCCGTCGCCGCCCAACAATCCACCGCAGCCCCCACAGAGCCACCCACCACCGAGCCTCAATTCATCGTTGTCCATAGCCGATCTGAATCACGTCAAAGCATTCCAAATGCCCCAGCTTCACCGCCATCGACCACCCCCGACAGTTATTACTCCGTGGAAGAATCCGGCCGTCATAGAAGCAACGTCCTCCAAGCCGCTAATCCCCCACCGACCACCACCGAACCAGGCTTCATTGTCATCCAATCCCGACAGGAGCGGACAAACATCTAACCAAAATTGATGACAATCCCCCGTTAATTGCACATAAACTTTTAAACATTTACATTTTTATGTTCAATACAAACTGATATGTAAAGCCGCCAATCTTTAAAAGAAGACACAATACAAACAGAAAAAAGTACATAATTACTACCCAATTACCCCGGAAATTGTTTCGAGTACGTAGCACTCCTGGAAATGCGCATCAAACCCGTGAGATGGACGCTTATACAACATTTTACAACATTAAAATGATTAATAATATTAAAATTTTTGTACTTATGCTACATTCTATGAACCTGAATCAGGTTCCTTCTTAATTTTGATAAGGCTACTACGTTGCGCGAAGGTCATACTGATTTGGCTGCTGCTACGGTAGTCGTAGTCCTTGTAGACCGATGACGCCGACCATCGTTTTCGGCAATCCGCAAAGAGGTGTCGACGGATAACACTGCTGAAACAGACGTACAGGACGGGATTGACGAAAGAATTGGCCGCGAAGATGGCCATCAGGGACCAGGAAATCCATTTGCCAGTGTATTTGGAACAGAGGGTTATGAAAACCTGAAAAGATGGATATTTTGAGGGCTGTTTCGGGGATGGAAGTGGCTAACCTGTCCCACAACGAAAAGTACAGTATTAATAATGCAGGGAATAAGTAATCTCGTTTCAATGCTGAGAGATCTCTGGGCACTAATGCCATTGGTGATGGATGAGGCGACGGAATTTCCGCGAATTCGGATTCTCATTGGGTCTACCATTTGGCGCCGTTGTCGGGTGAATAGGACATACAGTGCTACGCCGTAGAATGGAAATGGCAAAATCATGGATGAAACATTGAAAATCATATAGTAAGTAGCCGTGCCATGGGCATTGTATCGATCCCAGTCCGTTGTTAGACCGTATAATTTTGGATCATAGTGGAGGGCTTCGAACCAGGAAAACTGAAAATTGAAACAATTTTAGATCACCATTTTGCAACGTATGTTCATATTGACCCACCTGATGCTCCAAAATACTCTGCACAAGGCCAATGATCCACGCGAGACTGCAGATCATTGTACACATTTGTGGTTTCAATGTTCGAAACCAATTTGGAAAACGAACAGCTGCCAGTCGGCTCCACGCAACAATCGGATAGTGATACACCATGGCCCACCACGTGAAGTCCAAATAAACGTGGACCCACCACCGCCATGATGCTGGGATAATCTCATTTTGGGACACTATTACGATTCCGGGCCAAATGCCGAATTGAATAAGTAACAAAATGTCGGAAATGCTTTGACTGATAAGAAATCGGAAGCCAACAATGTCCTTCGACATTCGCATCATTGATAAGGTCACAATAGTATAAAAAGCGATCCCAACCCCGCCGAATACGAATAAAAACGTCCCAGCCACGACATCATCATAGTTGATAATCCTGCCTGGATGGCTCGAAGGAACATCAAAGGCATCCGGGGTGTGCGGGATCGATTGAAGGCGGAATGGCGGCGCACTGCCAATGCCGCCACGATCAAAGCTGAGGGACATTGTCGACACTGGAATTACGACCATTTTGAGCCAACTCTTCGTGAATTTCAAATTTCGAACAAAGACAAATACACTGAGATTACGCAACGCGAAAGACGGAGCCTCAAAACACACTGCGTAATGGTGCCGTGTGCCCTCAGGCGGTCCGTAGGTCATTATGAGCTTACATTAAGGAGAGGGTCACGCGGCACGTCGGAATGGGTTCATCGAAAAAAGGGGGAACAATATTAAAAACATCTGTGCAATCTTGAAACATCTTGTTGACAAACTTTGAGGAAATTATTGTGATTTCTGCAAAAAGGGGCGGAGCTTACATTCTTTTTCTGATTTTAGCCATATTTTGCGCATTTTTTGAAAAATCGAAAACTTTAACCAAAAGACTACAAGTCAATCCACAGAGCATTGACCGAGTCGTGTTGACAATGGCCCCTGGAAGTCACGTCATTCGTATTTGATTCACGTAGCTCCCACCTTCCGCGATCCAACAAAAGGGCTCAGTTTTGACAGATTTAGGGAACATTTTGCGACGAAATGACAGGCTGCGTACAATCTTTTGCGTTAGTTACTATTATAGAGTTTAAAAAAGTACAAACAAACTGCAATGAGCAACTGTAAGTCCTCGGTGTGTTCGATTTAGTCTTCTTTGAAGAAAATTTACAACATAATTACAGTATAAAGTGCGGTTTTGCGGTAACTCATTTAAAAATCACGTGAAAACGGGTTTGTAGTGTTTTTCGATTAGAAAAACAGCTGCAAAACCGCATTTTTGTAGACAAAAAGTGTGACTACATGATCAAAAACAAAAACGTACACATTTTTAATGACAAAAATATAATGAATGCCAAAGTAAAACCGCCCAAAAGGTCAACGACGTTCCACTGAAGACAAGCAATGGCATTGTTCGGTGATGTGACCATGAACTTTTGAGAGTTGAGTTGAGGAACAATTAAAAAACGCATGTGCGACATGTGATAATGCCGGCAACAATGAATGACTTTTTCGACACAATTTTCGTGTTATGCCAAAGTCAAAGTTGGACGCAAGAATGCTTAATGTAAGCAAGTCCGCCGGGCAGAATTCCAATTCCCATTCCAAGGACAACCAGGACAAGGGCAAGGATGTCAATGGGGATGCCAACGACTACTGGCTCGGCTCCATTGCATTGTAAAAAGGTTAAAAAGTCAAACTCTCAAAGCCAACTAACAGGTGGGTGGAATCAGGGGGGTCATTGTTTAGGCGGTGAATACTTTGGAATCCACAAAAACTTCAAGGACAACGACGACGTCGACGTCGGTAAGGAGGAGGGTTGATTGTGAGGTTGTTCTTCCTGGAGGAATGGAATGTTGTTCCGAAAAGGAGGCTCTTGGCAACGAGGGACAGAAACAATGAGTTGGGTGGATTCTGGTAAAAAGGGGCGGGGCTTGGGAAATTTTTGATTTTTATATATATTTTTGGGGTTTTTTGATCTTAGGTTATGATTTTCTTGCAAAAATGTTAATGCTTACTGAAACCGAATTATTTAAAATTAAAAAAAATTACTAAATTAACCAAAAATTTCATTTGAAAACCAAAGCACTCCAAAAGTGCCACCCAAACCCGGGCATTCCTAATTCCACGTATACAAAATAAACCTTCCAGAAAAACACAAAAACCAAGGTTTAAGTAAGTTTCCCTTCCGTGCCAAACGTGAAAATCAACCCCGAATACTCTCTAAACAGTCTCAAGGACCACTGATGCTTGGTCTGTCGTCGAGACAGGTCGGCATCACTTATTCCTGAAGGGCCCTACTTGAGCCGAACCCTATCGAGTTAAATATGAATAAATTTAGGGCTCCAATTGACGCAAAAACACACATCATCAAATTTTATGGGTTATTTTTGCCATTCCATCAGACCATCGGACTACCCACTCTTTAGAGGCTAAAATGAATGAACAAAATGGCCCCCACCCGAAAGTGCCAATTATCATCCCACCAAAAAGGGCTCAATTCGGTCAGAGTCCAAAACGCAATTCCACAATTTCCAATTTCAAAATCTTGCCACAGGGCGCATCAGTCATTGTTTGGCGGTGGATACGACAGAAGGCATTGACTTGACTCACTCACATCAGTCAGACGGGTTGCCAGATAAATTTAGATAGGTTCGACAGTGCCATGGCCGCCGGCCGCATAGCTTCCTTGATGAAGGGCAAAGCTTGTGTTTTCACGGAAGACAATAGTTTATTTAAAAAGCGGAGCCGTGAGCCGTGATGGCACGGCTTGGACCTTGGCTTGGCTTTCGTAGACAATGGTGATAATATAAAAGTAGGGTAGGAGGGCCAAATATAGAATTGTAGCCTTTGTAGGCTTTGTCGGTGTTGCGCAAAGAAGAGGGACAGCACCGACGACGTAAAGCCTGTGTTGAATCGGAGCCGGCAGCGCAGCGACAACGTTGATGATGCTCATAGAAGTGAGTAAACATGGGATACTTAGAATGAAGCGCGAAAATGCAAAAAATTTGTTGAAAAAATTGTCTTAAGTGATGTCGGGCATGTTGGATACGGGGATTTTTTTTGCAGAAAAAGATGAAATTGATGAAATTAGACCAAATTTTTGTTGTAAAAAGATTTTCCAACTGAAACCAACCGCATTAATAATTTTTCAAAACACACTTAAAATTAATAAAAAACTTGATAGAAGTTGACAAAATTCCAGTTGACACTCAATTTGCACATAATTTGCAATCTCTCAACAGCTTGCATCTCGTTGAACTTGTCTTTCAATAAAAAGTTTACAACTTTCGTAAGACCCTTGAAAAGTTGAATGAAAACAGACGACACAAAATTTGATAAAAATGACGCACAGACATGCTTTTTTTGCAAAATATTCTTGAATGAAAAGAGAAACCCCCCTTTGATGAGAAAAGTAAAGAGACTTCCATAATGACGTCAAAGATAGTCTACTGTGGGGGGAGATGTTTTAAAGACACAAAAATGCTGAATGTGATCCAATTATACAACGTCTATAAACTATAAAGGCAAGGTTACGGTATGTATTTTAAAAATATACAAAACATAAACATCTTCATCTCATCTTATTGTCATCGCCAGCGTTCAATAGCTACAAAAGACTTCATTTTTTGCAACATTTTTGTGTTCACATTCACACTTGAACAAAGAACGTTGTTGGCAACACACACCTCTTGAGAAGGTGGGCGAACACATGCAAAGAAGGCCGCTTTGAGAAAGAGGAGTCACGGGGTCCGGAGCCTGGGGTTCGAGGAGGGAAGACGAACCCCTCTGGGTTTGGTTCGGATGATTATGGCGGTGATGTGTATTCAAAATCTTCACGGCCAGCCAACCCAGCCCCGGGCAAGGAAGAGGTCACACAAACACGGAGCTGTGAGGATGGATGAGCATGCAGTACACATCAGATTGTAGATAGATGGATGGGGGTCGAGAGCGGGGGTGGAGGCTTTTTTCTCGCGTGAGGAATGTTTGCGCACACGCTTCTGACACCACTTTTCCGCGTTTAACGTGTGCGTGGATCGTGGAATTTGTCTTTCGAATGGTCTTTTTCATCGTTTTTTCATTGCTAGTTGCGCGTACGATCATGATTCTGATGCGAGGTTGAGGTTGAACCGAATTACGTTAATCTTTACGTGGTTTTACATCGAATTAGCCCCCAATATCAGCCATAAAAAGCACCCACGTCGTGCAGACCGAATTTCTCAGTTCATTCACAAAACCGAAAAAAGGGTTTAAATAATCCGATAAACTTTTTTCATAGACTTTTTTACAAATGGTTAGTCTTTATAAGTTCATTTGAGAAACGAAAACGCCTACTGATATTTTTGGAGTCGTGCAGAGGAAAATTGGGTACTTTTAACCATTGAAAGATACAGTAATACAGGGTTTATGGCGATGATGTTAGAAGTACATATGTTATACAAAGAATTGATGAAAATTGGAATTCGCTCAAAACATAAAACACGGTAGTTCGGTAGTTTTTATACAGGTTGCCAAACAAGGGGTTCCGAGACTGACTTCTGTTCGGACTTTTGACATTAGATATCGAAAAAAAGGGAAAACATCAGAGTACAAGCAAACAACAGATAATTCAACATTGAATAAACATTTTTTGCAAAGAGGCATTTGTTGCAGGTTTCATTAGGCATACGAGACTCTTAATAAAGTGTGCCATGAGACAAAGAACAAAGAACGGACATCTGGTGGGTGAAGTTGACTTTTTTCAAGCAGACGGAAATAAAGTCCATATTTGTGAAAATAGGCTTGTTCTGAGTAAACTTTATATATAAAAATATAAAATCTGAAGATCTTGGACAAAAAACTTGACCCACCCCCACTTCCATTAGCCGCTGCCATTCGTAAAGTCACCCCTAAATAGCCCCGAAAAGGGATCCGTTACAACCCCAACTTGTCCAAATCTACTGTGTACATGTTACATGTAGCCCATCGTTGGGAAACCGTATCCGATTGCAACTTGGTCACGTGAAGTTGCGTAGGCGCCTTGCTTGTTGCCATTTGACTTTACAGGGATACGGCGGCGCCGAAAATCGACCCCCGCGGGAAAGTCGATTAGGCATGGTGCCAGTCCGAACTCGACCGACATTGTTTCTTTGCCACTATTGACAGATGGTGGCGAAATGGGTTTTTTGTGACACTTCCGGCCAAACCAGTTTGGGAACATGGGTTGGGTTACTGTAGGTTTTCATTTTTGAACTTTACATTGGAGGAATATGGATTTTGATAAAACTTCAGACATGGAATGTCACGTCAAAACGTGTTCATAGGCCAATGAAGTCAAGTCAAAGTTGTGCAGGCAGCATGGCATATAAGTATATGTGGTCTAATTATCAGTTCCGGATAATGGTCAGTCTGTGAAGGAATTTGAAGAATTTCTTTGAAAATTGGTGTTCATTGAAGCCTTGACGGAAGGCAATAAATAGACATTTGTGATTCTTGTTAATATGGGTGAAAAACAAGTTGTGCAAAGTGTGCCACGGCTTGCAGAGTGCCAAGAAAATATGGGAAGGATGATTTTTGCGCCGCGCGCGTTTGTTGAAACTCGCCCCCCCCCCCCCCCCCCGGAAATTGATACGAAAACCACGCTCGGAGAAGCACACGCAATGGCACACTTATTTGCACACTTGGTCAGTGCCTTTCTTCTTCGCGTTTCCAATTTGATGCTTCCGTGGCGACTTGGGGGCTCTAAATAGGTTGGCACAACTCCCATCGCATCCTTTGCAAGTGGAGAGAAGGCTGCTGATAGATATTCTTCGGCTTCTTCTTTTGCGTCATGATTGCCTGGGGCATTCGGGCTCGGGCGGTGGTTGCATGATTTAGGTGGGGGTGCCAAAAATGTTGCAAAAGAGAGACCGGATTCACGGGCGGCACATTAGATCGGAAGGGAAGGGTGGAAAGCTGCTTTGGTCAATGCCGCTGGCAATGAAGCACGGCTAGCATCACGTGGACCTGAACGTTAAGAGCACTCTGTCACGGCTTGACTGGGTTTGGGCTACATGGCATAAGGACAGGAACCATGCTTTCGGGGTTTCAGTGATGGACAAAGACAGTGGAGTGGAGCAGTGTGAATCTTTGGCCTCGAGGCTCGGGTTTGAAAGAAAGGAAGCCGCGGCGTGAAATGAAATATTGGCGCCAGGGGCGAAACCGGCATGGCCCATCATGAGTGCCGTCGTCAGTCAAGCCCAGAACACACGGGGGAAGAAGAAACCTTCTTCAAATTGAAGGCACGCGGGTGGGGTGGCTGGCAGGAAGACACTTGACCCTTGGGCAACATGGGAGAAGGCATGGCAGTGCTTTGACCGTGGGTTTTGGCGAACATGGGTGCTTCTCGAGTGGCACACTACAAGCGTTTCAAAAACCTATGCGCATGACGCCATGCCCATTGAGATCAGGGCGTTCGGAAAGGTCACATCGGAATGCCTGATGACGGGTTTCTACTCACAGCGAAGCGCAAAGATTCATCCTTCCTTGATAAGAGACGATGAGAATGGGAATGCCGTCGTCACCCCCACGGCACACAAACCACAACTAACATCCACAACTATCTAAAAATGGGGCGCCGTCTATGTATGTTTGAAATCGGATCCCATCAGGGCCAAAATGGCACCCCACCTCTGACTCCTTGAGAAAGTGTATCTATCTATCGTCGGCATCCGGAAGCACGTCACTGACGCAACACATCGGCACCGGCACCGGCGTAGATCCGCCCGGCATGCCGAAATGCAACACCACAAAGAGGAGAGAGACTTTTTTCTTCTCCCTTCTCCTACGTTTAATGCGTGACTCAAAAACGGCACAAAAAAGTCTCAGAAAAAAGTCGCTCGTTTAAAGGTGCCATTGCAAAGTGTAAAATATGCCATACCCCGCACACAATGAAACAATGGCCCAGATAGCCCAATGCCATGTCGTCCATAGCTAAGCGACAGAAAAAAGCGCGGATTTCATCTCGGAGAGCTGTTTTAGGAATAAACTTAGCCCCAAAAAAACATGAATCCTTAAAATTGCCATGGAAAATGATGTGAATCCTGAATATTCGCATTAAAATTATCACGCTGATGGGGGTGCCCAGTGCCAGAAACAACGGAGACACGCAGAGGGGAACATGAATGACACATGTATAAGTTGGGGAATCATGAAAATCATGAATGAAAATAGGCTACTACGGTGTGTATTTTGATCGAATTTACATCTGTCGACCAAGTGCGGGCACCTGGGAGTGCATAATTAAATTTAAAATGCGTTAATAAAGTCATGTTCGTTTACAGAAGGCATTAAAGTACAGTTGTAAAAAAACAGCATACATACTTCAAGGGCACTAAATTGGGTAAATTGAAGGAATCTGACGAATCTGGAGCATGCTCAAGTCGGAAGTTAAAAGTCAATTAGGTTCAATTATGTTGTTAGGCATGTGTTTTTGAATGGAATCTTCACTAAAATAACGAGGTTTTTATCTTTTTAGGACCGTAGTTTGGCGTCACAGAGTACTTGTGAGTCAAAAAGTTGCGTAAAGCCGTTCTCTATAGAAATTTTAGAATACTATGGTAGAATTATGAATGAATACATTTGATAAACGGCTTAATGTCAAGGTCAATCTCAGTTTGGGTCAATTTGTCGACCCATAAACTGACATGAGCCATTTTAAGACCCCTGGGCAGGGCAGTATCCATGGATTCTAGTCGTCGTTTGCCTTTGGCCTTTTTGTGTGAGGGACTACATAAACATGTTACGGGCTAGTTATGTCGCACATGGACACTTCTTCCTGAGAGTTTTATGCTCAAAAATGTCTCTAAACATGCGAAGGACGGAGTGTAAAGGATAAAAAACAAGTATTGATGGCTTGGTTTACGATTTGTTCGTCATCGCAACATTTTGGATGATTGATTTGAGGCGTTCACATCAGCTGGGTCAAAGATAACGAAATTGTGTGAAAATTGAACTTTGCAGGGTTTTGATCTAGCAAACTGTGGTAAAAACTAATGTGTAAGCAGTCGAAAACCAAAATTGCAGCATAAAAAAAAAACCTATTCAGGCAGCCAACTCAACAGTAACACCTGTCCATAGTCATAACCTGTTGCAAATCAACAAATTTCAACTTTGCAAAAAAGTTAAATATAACTAAATCCCCGACTTCCATAGATCCCACAACCCCAGCTCTAGCCTTGCAAAAAACCCAAAAATTTCTCCAAATGCACTTCCAATTTTTTATATTCCTCATCTACGTAGCCGCCGAAACCCACGACGCAACAATTTACCCCGCATCAATAAAAGTGGCACTAATTTCGTCGCATTTGCTACCGTCCGTCACAACCCGGCACTCACTTATCCCCTGTGGCGATGGAGAGGGGCTTTTCTTTGCATTGTCTTGACGAGTGACTCAGCAGCACCCAAAGGACAGTCAAAGAACGCCGCTCAAATGCCGGTGCCAAAGTCCAGCAAGGTCGTATTGTTTTAACGCGAGTAAGTAAGTACGCCTTTTCTGTCCTCTGTCGACCTACTGTAACTGAAACTGACACATTTCAGAAGGCTAAATAAAGATTCTTTGTTTTTTCGGGGCGACAGTTTGTTTTGTTCCAAGACATGGCATGGAATGGAATGCGTCATGAAAAAAGTGTGTTTTAACATTGTTAAGATATAAAGTTTTACAATAACAAAAAAAGGGATGCCTAGATATCTCCTTTCTTGAGGGAAACTTAATATTTGCTAAGTGCATGTTGCGACAAATGAAATTAAAGATGGCGCATGACAGGTCAAAAGAGGGTCGACGAAGTAGAGCAAAGTTTGCAAAGCAAATAAGGTTACGGTAGGGGGTGCCGTGCAAAAAATGGTTGGAAAAGACATGGAAATTTTGAATGGAAATTGAAAAGGGTTCAATCCGTTCGGTGTGAATGGAGGCAGGTGGTAATCTCTGGGCGGGCATCAGGTGTTTAGGTCCTTTGAAGTTTGAAGCAGAAGTTAAACATGGGTGCCGGAAGTAATGGAAAGAGAAAGAAAAAGTCGCACAAGACGACGGAACAGACTCGTGATAAGACACAGGCGAAGCGGAAAGATCGCGACGCCGAGAAAACAGAATCCTCAGCGGCGTCGACGGAGGAGGAGGAAGCCAATTCGAAGGGGAAGAATTCGGGCAGGAATTCGAGTGGAGTGAGGTCAGCGGATAAGTCGAGAAGGAAGTCGAGATCGGTAGGCTTAAAATTTGTAAAATAAGCCAAGTTGGCACATTTTCAGAGCGCCGCCGATGACCCACGAAAGCGATCAGTAGCCAAAAAGAAGAAGGCCCCCAAAGTATCCGTCAACATTCCCCCACCTCGTGGACCACCCTCGCCCGAACCTAATATTTCAAGTTCCGACAGTTCGAGGCGTCGAAAATGTGGAGCTGGATGTGGGACTGGGTACAGTTTAACTGGGACGGGGACCGGATCAGGGCCACAAGCTGCCATAGGTCGAAAGAAACATGGAAAACAAAGGGCTGAACCACCTCAACCGTCTTGTGGTGCCGACGGCGATGAAGCAGTTTGGAATGAAGTTGCTGATGCCGAAGCTGAGAAACCATTTGACGTCGCTCCAGAGGTCGTTGTCCGGGAGGGGTTTGTCCTCGGCATCAAAGGGAAAAAGTACAGATTTCTGGAAACGATCGATCAGGACTATGGCGTGACACCAGTGGTAAATGTACCGCCTGAGGGGTCGACCGAACTTGTCCACAGATATACTATGAATTATGAGATTACGAGTGCCAAGTTGAGAAGGTTAAAAGTGAGTTTCCTCCATTTCATGGCCTAATTCGTCCAATCAGTCGACAAATCCATCATTGAGCCCCCAAACTTTAGGTCCAAGCCACAATCCTCGCTCTCGCCGCCGCCAGCACCAAACTCGAGACCCATTTCTTCCGGATAACAGTCCTCGGTCATGCTGGCACGCTCAAATTCCTCATGACCGAAGAACATGGCCCAACCCTTGCCGAACTTCTTACAGGTCAAGGAAATTGCTTCAGTCCGCCGACAGCCTACAAAATGGGTCTCCAAACGCTTGATGCCATCGAAGAACTTCACAGTATCGGCTACATTTGCCGAGATATCAAGCCCCAAGCGTTTGCCATTGGTAAAACCTCCAAACATGTCAATACAGTTTTTCTGATTCATGTGGGCCTTGGGCGGCGAATAGGAGCCGATTCGTAAGATTGAATCCACTTTTTGGTGCAATTTAAGCCAGTTTTTTGTAGAAACATTCGATCACGAGTCCCATTCTTCGGCTCCAAACGCTACTGTTCCCGGCGAACCCATCAAGAAGAAGAGCGTGGCCGTGTAGATGACATTGAATCATGGCTCTATATGTTCGTCGAATTCTTCAATGAACGCGCCCTCTCATGGCGGTCATTGCACAACAAAAATGCCATCCATAAGGACAAGGTCAACTTCTTTTCGATCACTGGCTTTGATGAAGTCAAGAAAAAGACAAAGGTTCTGCCGGATTGTTTTTTCGGCAGAGTTGTGGATCACCTAGCGAATATGAAAGTGGAAGACACCCCTGATTACACTACAATATCGAATGTTTTGAATAATGAGATCCAGAATTGTGGCTTTGTGAGTTTGTTTTTGCCTTTTTTGGGATTCTAGAAGCCTGTTTTCAGCAAAAGTATCCCTACGACTGGGACACCACTACCACCACCAATGCTACGACTATGCACCAATCAGCGCTGCCTGGAGTCAGTCCTTCTGTGATCCCGTTTTCAAGGCTGCCCACAGCTAGACAAATATAAACACCCTTCGCTTATGATCTGTATTGATAACTTTGTAATATTGCACACCTTCGAAATTGTTGTTTGAAAACGTTTATTTTGTAGAACTATTGCTTTCTGACTTTTTTCACAAAGAAAAGAAAATCCAAAGAAAGAGAACTAAAACTTTGGAATAGTAATGCCTGTCTGACTGCCTTCGACAAGGGAGGTTTGAAGATTGATGACTGATGACTGATTGACTGATTTTGGGGGTGACTGATTGGATGGTGTTGGTGTTGGTTTGGTTGACTGACTGTTGTAACGGACTATAGAGTTGTGTTGAAAACACAGTGTACGGTAATACTGGAGAGAATTTGGGGAATGTGAACAAATCTAGAAATGCTGGGGGCCGGGGGGACTCGAGCGACGCTGGATTAGCTCCATATCAGCTCGAGGGGCAGTGCTAAGTGGTGCTTAGCAGTAGCCGCATGTGGCACGGCACTGTTCCTTCATGAGCTTACGGAAACGGAGCGTGTCACAGTCCTTGGCGGCATTCTGGCAGAACGTGGAGTCGGCTGAAAGATCAATTTCATGAAATTTGTGCCATCAAAGTAGGTGAAACTCACTCTGATCAATGCATGGACCAACAGTAGCCTCCTGGGCAAAAGCAGAAAGGGCGAAGATGCCGAGAACGAAGAGAATGATGTTCAGGACCTTCATGACTGCTAGGAGTGTTAGTAAGTTACCTGAAAAGCCCAATTTTTAGCTTTTTCACAAAACCTAAGCCAAGGGAATGCTGGTCGAAGCCGAGCTGATGCCTTTCCCACCAATCCAGATCCCCATTTATACCAATCTCACCCCACGTGACGCCGCCTTCGTCTTTGTGTCGAAAAAATTGCCCATATTTGTCCAACGTGGCAAATTGCGAGCTTTGCTCGAACAATGCAATCCCCTAATGGATCGTCACATCGACTGCGTTGCCGTATTTGCGCAGACCCATCACTGCTTCTCACGGAGATGAGCAATATGGATACAGTTGGGCCGACACATCCGGAACTTCGATGTTGTTCTCGATGGACGAAAAGTCTCGACTCTATTTCCAGCCCATATGTGAATGTGACTTTTGGTTTACAATTATTGAACATTGGATCACTGCACTCGGGAATTTTGTGCAAAAGCGCCATGCAGAACATGCAGAACGACATAAAGCACAACGCTCTGATCAAAATTCAAAATTTATGTCATTTTTTCAATTTTTTCAATCTGTTTTTTTGATTCTTCCCAAAAACGAACCACCGTCGTCGGGTTTACATTAGTCATCAACGCCGCCGTCATGATTGGAGCCCCTTCGGCGTCGTCCGAGCACTACACTCGAGTATGCTGCAATCTTTTTGTGAACCCCTCCACTCCAACGACAACGGCCTCAAGGCGCTTTTGTCTTTTTGTGGATGGTTGGGGTCGTTTCGGTTCTGAGTAATCATCGTAAGGACCGGGTATGTAGACAGAGACCATCGGGCTCTACACCACCCCCGACCGTCGTTAAAGCTAATTTGGAGCCGTCACTGACCACCGCCTGAAGAGGTCAGCGATCGCTTACGCACTGCCTATACCTTACACCACCGAAGTTGAGGCTGCTCTGATCGAAATTGGCTAATCCGGTCGTTTGAGCAGGGCTATCCTATGCTATCGGTCGGCTGGCTATTGTCCTGAGCCTGAGACAGTGGTACTTGATAGTTGATAGTACTTTTTTAAGCCTCTATGTTCAAATTAAGGTCAAAGTGATCCGATTTGAGTAAAAGTGATCTTGTCTGGCCTTATTTTAGACTGTTTACGCATTCAGCGCTTGTAAATTGCTCAAGCTTGTCATCGATCACATCATCCACACTATTGACAAACCAAAACCTCGTCTAGACACCCAAAAATCTCCCCTCCGGCAATCAATCTACGTCAAAAACCGCGTGAAGATGAGTAAATGTATCGCTGTGAGGTACCTCTACCTAAAACATACCAAAGTGCAAACAGATGTGTGCTCGAAAGCGGCAATGAAGGCGAATTCGCAACTCTCAAAATGCGTATGTTTAAACAAGTGTCGTAATGAGCGGCCTTCTCTTTTCACTTGACAAAAAAAGCGCGAAAATTTAGCTAACCGCAATGATGATAGATTGTTTTTTGGACAGAAACGAGTTGAAATTGCAAAACTGTACTGCCAACATCACCAACATCAACCAAACTATCAAACTTGTAGTAAGTTACACAAAATTAATAATTAATATTTTATTTTCGGTCAACAAACAACTCGAAAACGCACTTTCACATCACCGAAAGGCACACAGTTTGACAATATAGCTGAGCAAGATCACATTTTTCAATGACATTTTTAATAAATTAAATTAAAAGTTTAACTTAAATGGCGAATGGAATTGAATTAAGTTAGATCAGCAGAATCCGCAAGTCTGTCGGCACTGGGTCTTCATGAGCTTTTCGTATTTGGCGTCGAAGCAGTTTGGCTTCATGAACTTGCAATATTCGCCTGGAATGGGAGAAAATTTGTTAAAAACAGCTTGGAAACTTAAAAAACGCTTACTCTTATCATCGCATCGGCTATCATCCTCAGAGGAGTCAATAACATGGGCACTGAATGCCATTGCGATAATAACCAAGGCACAGGTGATGAAGAAAAGCAACTTCATGATCCTTGGGGACTGTTTTTCGTTTACTGAAATCGGAAAAAGTGATAAAAATAAGAAAAACAGGCACCTCGGGCAACACGACTGAAACCAACAAAGAAAGCAAAAAGAAGGAAAAGCTCGAAAGCCGACGATACCCTTGGTTGCCTGTAGGCGAACCCCCCTTTTATGTCGGGTCCCGCTCTTCGCATGATTAAGGAGGGGCAGGCAGGCAGGGGGCTTCTCGAATCTCGGGGCCGAGCGCTAGGATCGTCAAGAGGGAGTGCGCGATCGCGACCTAGCCACAAAAAAGAGATTTTTCAAGCATCGCCTGAGGGGGTTCGTGGTGGGTTGAAACGGACAGACTGGCCCTGGGACGGTCAGGTCGGAGTCAAGGGCCAAGGGCAACTGTTTGTTCTTCTTGAGACGCATTCTTCAGGATGATGCATGAGTCCATCCATGCATGAAGACAGTCAAGCCTCTAGCCTCTATAAGCCGCCGTTACCGAGTTTAACGACAACGACCTGGCTGACCTGGCGGGGGCGCAGATTAGAGCCCCCGCCGCCATTGGAGTGTCACAGGTCTGCGCGCGGAGACAGGAAAACGGATGGGAAGCTAACAGCAATCATAAGCGGCGTCGAGAGAACGGAGAACTGAGGACGACAAGATGCGCAACCGTGTTACAGCATAAGTCGCTTCTTCCCTTTGGGGGATTGTTTTTTTCCATGAATGACAAAACATAGACAATTTTCAAGTTGTCCGGGATGGGAATTCGCTCGCGGAATTACACTTTTTGTCCGCCATGTCCTCTTATGTTTTAATAATTGCTTCCAAACAAAAAAAACAACCATCTATAACAAAGTTTATTCAATTTATTTACTGTAAACCTTATTTCTATTCCCAACAGACACAGAAACAACACTGACCCTGGCAAACCTCATTTCTCCCCCGCACAGTTTCCTACACAAATCATTAAATTGGTGTCGATAATCACCACTCATAAAATACAGAACATAAAAATTACAAGCACAGGAAACATTTACTGTGATCCCAACGTACATTGGTGTGTAAAATATAAGTGTGGCATTATTAGTTTGTGCTGTAAGGGTCAGACAGGTCGATGTCAACACCCATGAGAAAAATATTATGGACATAAGACGACGACCAACGTCCCATTTTCTGATGTCCACAATTTGAGGACCGAATTCGAGAATTAGCTCACTTTTTCTTATTTTTTCATTTTGACTGTCGAATTTCTGCTGTGGCTCAGCAGTGGAATTTCTTGCTTATTTTTGCATTACTTCACTCTTTTTCTGCTATTTGATCACACTGAACAAAGAAGGAGCCCTTGTTGCGATATCAACCCGGCCCGAACAAAGCAGGAGCCCTTGCTGCGACATCAACCCGACTTGAACAAAAAGGGAGCTCTTGTTGCGGAATCAACCCGACGAGCAAAAAGGAAGCCCTTGTTGCGAGATCAGTCGAAGTGAGCAAAAAAAGACCCCTTGTTGCGAGATCACCCAGAAGTGAGCAAAAAAGGAGCCCTTGTTGCAGGATCAGCAAATGGAGAGACCTTCAATTTCACGCCCTTCAGGCGGCTCCTTGTAGAAACGACGATGAAATTTATTTTGCGGCCTCCGCTGAAGCCGCAGAATGGCACAGCTGTCGAAGCATCTAGGAATCTGGATCCAGGTGACGGAGAAATCAACAAAGACAACGTCGGGGTAAGCATGAAAATGACGACTGAACCATCCGCTAAAGACTGAATCTACTTTCGGCAGCTGTCCGTAGGCTTGTATTGGTTTCTTACATCGCGATGATGAGCAGTCTGGGTGAACAGAATACACGTGAAAACTTCGGCAAAACGCTTGGATCCTCCACACAAAGCACGCGCGCGTTGTCACGCATGCATTTTTCCGATCTGCTGCCACTTTCGTTTCGAGACTGCGCGCGCGCATCGTCGCTGTGGTGGTCACCGCTTGCAAGCGCGCTTGTTTCTTGCGAGCTAACTTTTGCGTTAGCTTCCGTTCTTCACGACCATTAATCTACGGCAAAACAGCGCTTCAAATGCTTTTTGTTTTGTACTTTGAATCTGCTGGGCAAAGATTCTCAAATACGTCTGCCGCCGCTCCCAGAACCGCTTTTTTCTTCCTGGACACACTCATTCGTCGTTTACGTTGAATGGATCCGCGTTCCTAGATGCTTCGACAGCTGTGCCATTCTGCGGTTTCAGCGGAGGCCGCAGAATAAATTTCATCGTCGTTTCCACAAGGAGCCGCCTGAAGGGCGTGAAGTTGACGGTCTCTCCATTTGCTGATTCCGCAACAAGGGCTTCTTTTTTGCTCACTCCTGTGTGATCTCGTAACAAGCGGTCCTTTTTTGCTCACCTCGCGAGCTCGGCTGATCCCGCAACAAGGGCTCCTTCTTTGCTCGGACCGGGTTGATGTTGCAACAAGAGCTTCCTTTTCGCTCGGGCCGGGTTGATGTCGCAGCAAGGGCTCCTTCTTTGTTCGGGCCGGGTTGATATCGCAACAAGAACTCCTTCTTTGCTCAGTATTGTTGAATTCATGAGTTAGACACAGAAATCGTGAAAACAGCTCAAAAAGTGATCCAATTAGCAAAAATGCAGGTGAAAATGAAAAATTAAGAAATGCTTGATTTGGGTGAGCTAATTCTCGAATTCGGCCCTCAAATAGTGGACGTCAGAAAATGGGACGTTGGTCGTCGTCTTACATCATGACCATTAGGGGTTTGAATAAATGATCTGTTTTTCGGTTTTTCAACTTCAAAACTATTATCATGACTGTGTAGCAGACAAAGGTGCTGATATTAATTGACATTGAAGTTGCGGAATAGATTGGATAAGGTTTACCGTGCATTGCTTCAACAATAAGGCAAATGACTTGGATAAAAAAAGACATTACTTATGTCTGACATAAAAAAGGGGTCAATACTTACATGTCTGGATAAATAGCGGCATTTAAATAAGAGTTTATAAGTGTATGGGCCGCGAAAGCAAAACCTAGCAGACAGCTTATGATGAGGTAACAAGTTTTGTTAATTCGATGGTACCTAAATCAGTTATTATAAAAATGAGTGAAGAGACATTGAATAAGGTTACAAGGTCATGTTTGTAGTGTCACGTATGTAGCTACGTCAAAACACACACTATAAGTTAATCGTAAATACGTCTTTGTATCGTTAACTTTACGACAAACAAAATGTTGTTTATTCTATTATGGATACATGGGACGTTGTCTGTCTCTTACGTTTTTTATTAGTTTACATGCATTGAATTTAAACTTACTGTAATGGAGCGACAACCATAGCCAAACGATCGATAGCAATCATTAGCACAAATACGTTGCCGACACAGAGCCCAATGATGGGAACAATCATAACATAATAACATGTTTGCAATTTGACTGTATTAGTTCCAGAATAGATCAAATAACCCAAATACCAATGAGCTGTCACGTGAACTGTCGATGCTATGCTTTCGAATGCTATCAAGTAATTGCAAGTGCTGGATAAATGTTTGCTTCGGAAAGTTGTCCACACAACAATGACATTCCCAAAAAGTCCAATAACATAAATGATTAGCATCATGGTGATCGCTGGCACCGCAGTCCACAGATACTTGTCGACATCCATATTTTCAGCAGTCAAAACTTACAGACGAGGAACAAACTCAACACTGAATTCGAATACTTGGCACTTTTTAGGTGTTATGCCAATCTACATTTAATAAAGTACCGTTTAACTATACCACCTAGTAATACAAATTGCAATAAATAACAAATGAGAAGAAGAAGAAATGATATTAAAACGAGTTATGGCATCGAGCCTTGAAGTAAATAAGTTTGAAGCAGCATTTCAGGCTTTGAAAATGTATTTGTAGTTCTCATTCTCATTGACGTTACCAGGGATGGGAAATCCCCCGGGGGAAACGAAAAGTGGGGGATTTCCCCGGGGATTCCCCCGGGGGATCCCCGGGGAATTCCCCCGAACCAAAAAATTCGACTTTTCGATGTCCAGAGCAACGGGGTTGCATTTATTTATACAAAAACCGATGATTGAGGTCAAAAAACGTTATTACCGATCTTAACGTTTTTGACGTTTTTCAATGCCCAAAACGATCATTCCCCTTTACGTCAGCTTTTTCGTTGCGAATTCCCCCGGGGGAAATTTTTTTTGGGGGATTTCCCCGGGGAAATCCCCGGGGATTTCACCCGGGGGAACCCTTCCCCCGGGGGACGTCCCATCCCTGGACGTTACTAATCATGGGTATAGAAAATCTTTATTATGTATGTAATTGCTACCTTTAAACTTTGTTTAAAACTGTGAGATACTATTATTTAATTTGATGATCTCGTTGTATTTTATGGTAAACTTTGTACCTTTTGAACGGTTGAACCTTTGTGACACCTCTTTTTGCACGAAGCAATCAAGCAGGTGATTAGACATTGAACCTGATGCCATTAGTTTATTATATGCATTAGTAATAACTATATTATTGTATATGCTGTCGTTAAACAAAAAAAAAACAGATAAGCCTATTAACAAAAACTCAACGAGTTGCAGCTTTCGAATGTCTACCGTGAGAAACAGATATAACACTAACGGTGGTGGACGTTGTGGTTCCGCCACAAATTTTGCAGAACAAGTTCTTAAAATGTTGACGATAATCACTACTCATGAAATACAAAACATAAAAGTTGCACGCGCAAGAAACATTCACACCGAGACCGGCATACATAGGGGTATAGAAGATCCAAGCGTCGTTAGTGGTAAAAAGGGACACCAATGTCAAGCAGATGGATGATGTGACCCATGAAAACAGGACTATCATAATCATAATCATCAGTGGCTTGAATAGTTTATCGGTTTTCTGTTTCTTTAGTTTCAAAACAGTAATGATAATTGCGTAACACACAAAGGTGGCAATGTTCATGCACAGGGATATTGCAGAATATATTGTGTAGGGTGTGCCGTGCATCGCTTCAACGATGATACACACAACTTGCCTAGAAATCAATATATTGGTCACACAGCACTAATATGCCAAAACTTACGAATTTGGAGTAATTGCTGCATTCAAATATGAAATTGTGAGCGTATAGATGGCATAGGCAAATCCGAGGAAGCAGCTTATAAAAAGGTAAAACTTTTGGTTGATATTGTGATATCTGAAACATAAAACTAGTAAAAATGAATCGATCAATATTGAAATGAAAGCTCAACGCTTCGAAATTAACGTACTGAGTGGGCGCGATGACCATAGCCAATCGATCAACAGCAATCATAAAAACAAAAACATTGCCAACGCACAGCCCAACAATAGGAACAATCATAACGTAATAACATGTTTGCAATGGAACAGCGTTGGTTCCAGAATAGATCAAATACCCGAGAAACCAATGAGCCGTAACGTGCACTGATGAAGCCATGCTTTCAAAAGCTAACAAATAGTTGCATGTACTTGACAGTGATTTTGTTCGGAAAGTGACCAACACCAACATTGTGTTTCCAAACAAACCAAATAAGTAAATAATCAACATAAGAGTGATGGCTGGGATAGCAGCCCAAAGATAAGAATGCAAATCCATCCTTTGTCGTTGGCGCTCTATAGAGTGATATGACAAAATTCGGAAGCTCAAGGACAAGGTTGGTACAAAACATAAAATTATACCCGAAGTACCCGTTTCAAATTAGCGTTAAAAGGTAATGTTGTAAAAGTTTTATTGCGTTGCCCTTAGGCGTCAAGTATTATTACATGTCTAATCACAGACTTCAAGAACATTCAGGGTTTGAAAGAAGCGGGGTAACAACTATGGTCAAGCATGGTTTTATAAGTTAAGGGCACAAAGTTTGAGTTAATCGTATGCTTGTACGACTAATAACTATCTTGATCTGAAAAGTTTATAAAACAAGACACAATGCACATTAATATAATGAATAACAATGGCTTCGCATTTTTACTTCACAGCTGTAAAGATGAAATGTTGCAGAGTGAAATGAATGGTGGTGACATGGATTGGGGTAGCCACACAGGCAGAGGATACGACCGCTGTTAATCACCTTAATAAAGCGTATATGTTACAGTATAACTCAAACATGCAGAGATGAGATATTCAAAACTTATTCAGTTTGTTGAAATCAGTCAATATTATTTCCTACTCGTCGAAGCAGAAGCTACACAAACACTACTAGATGTCTTTTTATACCAGAATATCTTACTTAACAACGTTTTAAAATGTTTCCGATACTCGTCGCTCATGAAGTATAAAACGTAGAAGTTGCAAGCACATGAAACGTTGACCGTAATGCCGACGTATAACGGCACATAGAATGTCAATTCATCATTGCCAGAAAGTGAAACTAAAGTCAGAATAACTGATGACAAAAGCCATGAGAAGAAAATTATCATTATCATAATCATCAAGGGTTTGAACAATTTGTCTGCTTTCTGCTTCTTTAACTTCAGCACGGCTATAATTAATCCCACTACGCACACAAATCCCCCTTAGGCGTGACAAGGTGGCTGTTATGTGTCGAACGCCAAGCCCGCGCGCACTTTATTTTGCAAAAGAAGGGAAAAAGTCAGTAGATTCTGAATCCGATTTCGGCATTGGCATTGCTTTTCAGACTGATTTTCCATTTCGTTTATAAACTAGACATGTGGACTGAGTTTTTGACATGGGGCAAGCATCGCTGAAACCATCTCTGCGGGCTGTAGCGAGCGTGGAAGAAACCGGGTTTTCCGAGGATTCTGAAGCCTGTATCTCGCCAACGCTCTGGCGTTTATATATTTTTTCTTTTTCCATAACACTCAGCGTAGGCAATTTAGCAAGTATGCAATGTTTCAATATTAGGTTAGCCACCTCAAAATTTTGAAAATTCTGAAAACATGTGATTTTGGGTGGTTATGGCGGGTTTAAGCGAAGCTATCTTGGGATTTTCTATTTGAAAACACGAATAGGTATTGTCAAAGTGTTTTGGAGGTCGTTAGTCATTAAGTAAATGATGTTTCAAGATGTTTGAACGAAGCCTGCTTGCTTTGGACTTGTTAGCTGGGATTTTTTAAAATCGTTTTCTTTGGCTCAATCGTTGTTAATTTAATCTTCAATGTCCCCCAGAATCTTCCAATAACTTTTTTTAACCATTAAAAATAGAAAATCCCAAGATAGCTCCGCTTAAACCCGCCATAACCACCCAAAATCACATGTTTTCAGAATTTTCAAAATTTTGAGGTGGCTAACCTAATATTGAAACATTGCATACTTGCTAAATTGCCTACGCTGAGTGTTATGGAAAAAGAAAAAATATATAAACGCCAGAGCGTTGGCGAGAAACAGGCTTCAGAATCCTCGGAAAACCCGGTTTCTTCCACGCTCGCTACAGCCCGCAGAGATGGTTTCAGCGATGCTTGCCCCATGTCAAAAACTCAGTCCACATGTCTAGTTTATAAACGAAATGGAAAATCAGTCTGAAAAGCAATGCCAATGCCGAAATCGGATTCAGAATCTACTGACTTTTTCCCTTCTTTTGCAAAATAAAGTGCGCGCGGGCTTGGCGTTCGACACATAACGTCCACCTCGTCACGCTTGTGTGCGTAGTGTAATCCGTAACAACAAAACGTGATAATATTCATGATTAGTGAAATGCTGGAGTAAACAGAAAATGGTTTTCCGTGCATTGCTTCAACAATAATACAAATGACTTTCCTGAAAGTTCGATGCAATTCAATTAATTGAAGTTTACAAAAGGATATTGACATTTGAAAGGTACTTACATATCAGGAGAGTTTGACGCGTTAAAATATGAAAGTAAAAGTGTGTAAAAAGCATAAACTAGACCCAGTAAACAACTGGCAATGAGGTAGTATCTTTGCTTGAATTTACGGTAACTGAAAACCACAAATCAGTTTTTGTGGAAATTGGAATGACAAAAGAATCTTACTGCATGGGAACAATGACCATAGCCAAGCGATCGATAGCAATCATAAGGACGAAGACATTCCCGATACAGAGTCCAATAATCGGAACTGTCATAACATAATAACATTGTTGCAGTGGAACACTATTGATTCCTGTGTAGATTAGGTATGCAAGATACCAATGAGCCGTTACGTGAACTGTTGAAGCTATGCTCTCGAAGGCTATCAAATAATTACACGTGCTTGACAGTGATTTACTCCGAAAAGTTGCCCACACCACCATAACGTTTCCAAATAGTCCAAGCATATAAATAATCAACATGATAGTGATAGCCGGGATTGCCGCCCACAGATATTCGTCAAAATCCATTGTTAAAGTGTTAAAGGATAAACGTAACCATACGTTATGGATAAACTTGGTGCGCCTTATATGTATACTATAATGAAAATGGAGACGGAATATGTAGGTATGTATACACACCTAGTATATTATATAAGACGACGACCAACGTCCCATTTTCTGATGTCCACAATTTGAGGACCGAATTCGAGAATTAGCTCACTTTTTCTTATTTTTTCATTTTGACTGTCGAATTTCTGCTGTGGCTCAGCAGTGGAATTTCTTGCTTATTTTTGCATTACTTCACTCTTTTTCTGCTATTTGATCACACTGAACAAAGAAGGAGCCCTTGTTGCGATATCAACCCGGCCCGAACAAAGCAGGAGCCCTTGCTGCGACATCAACCCGACTTGAACAAAAAGGGAGCTCTTGTTGCGGAATCAACCCGACGAGCAAAAAGGAAGCCCTTGTTGCGAGATCAGTCGAAGTGAGCAAAAAAAGACCCCTTGTTGCGAGATCACCCAGAAGTGAGCAAAAAAGGAGCCCTTGTTGCAGGATCAGCAAATGGAGAGACCTTCAATTTCACGCCCTTCAGGCGGCTCCTTGTAGAAACGACGATGAAATTTATTTTGCGGCCTCCGCTGAAGCCGCAGAATGGCACAGCTGTCGAAGCATCTAGGAATCTGGATCCAGGTGACGGAGAAATCAACAAAGACAACGTCGGGGTAAGCATGAAAATGACGACTGAACCATCCGCTAAAGACTGAATCTACTTTCGGCAGCTGTCCGTAGGCTTGTATTGGTTTCTTACATCGCGATGATGAGCAGTCTGGGTGAACAGAATACACGTGAAAACTTCGGCAAAACGCTTGGATCCTCCACACAAAGCACGCGCGCGTTGTCACGCATGCATTTTTCCGATCTGCTGCCACTTTCGTTTCGAGACTGCGCGCGCGCATCGTCGCTGTGGTGGTCACCGCTTGCAAGCGCGCTTGTTTCTTGCGAGCTAACTTTTGCGTTAGCTTCCGTTCTTCACGACCATTAATCTACGGCAAAACAGCGCTTCAAATGCTTTTTGTTTTGTACTTTGAATCTGCTGGGCAAAGATTCTCAAATACGTCTGCCGCCGCTCCCAGAACCGCTTTTTTCTTCCTGGACACACTCATTCGTCGTTTACGTTGAATGGATCCGCGTTCCTAGATGCTTCGACAGCTGTGCCATTCTGCGGTTTCAGCGGAGGCCGCAGAATAAATTTCATCGTCGTTTCCACAAGGAGCCGCCTGAAGGGCGTGAAGTTGACGGTCTCTCCATTTGCTGATTCCGCAACAAGGGCTTCTTTTTTGCTCACTCCTGTGTGATCTCGTAACAAGCGGTCCTTTTTTGCTCACCTCGCGAGCTCGGCTGATCCCGCAACAAGGGCTCCTTCTTTGCTCGGACCGGGTTGATGTTGCAACAAGAGCTTCCTTTTCGCTCGGGCCGGGTTGATGTCGCAGCAAGGGCTCCTTCTTTGTTCGGGCCGGGTTGATATCGCAACAAGAACTCCTTCTTTGCTCAGTATTGTTGAATTCATGAGTTAGACACAGAAATCGTGAAAACAGCTCAAAAAGTGATCCAATTAGCAAAAATGCAGGTGAAAATGAAAAATTAAGAAATGCTTGATTTGGGTGAGCTAATTCTCGAATTCGGCCCTCAAATAGTGGACGTCAGAAAATGGGACGTTGGTCGTCGTCTTATATGACTGTTGACATTCATTAGTACCAACCAGACACGTTTTGTATTATCCGTGTCGATGCACTAATTGAAAGCAACGCTTCCGTCATAGCCTTCGCCTTCATTTGCTTGTTCCTTGGTACCATTGCGCACATTGTGAGAGAACTTCGTGTTTATTATTTTTAGGTCACCTTGTACAAAACATTGTAGTAAATTATATTACAAGTGAAATGTTTACAGTCTGACAGTCTGCAATCTAAAGAGTGCAATACAATGGTGAGAACTGTAAGGAGCTATAAATTGTTATATGTATCTGTTAGTTTTGACATTGCCTTAACCATCAAAATCTTTTTCAATAATAAACAAAATTAATGTTCAACCAGTTTTATTATTATTATCTTTAAGACCTTGCAGAACTCTTTGCCCTATTAGTAGAAATTGACATGACACTAACAGTGTGCGTAGTCATCTTCTGACCGCACATTTTGCCAAGTAAACTTTTGAAATGTTGACGGTACTCGCCACTCATAAAATACAAAACATAAAAGTTGCTGGCACAAGAAATGTTGACCGTAATTCCGACATAGAGCGGAGTGTAAAACATTACGGTGCCATTATTAGTGGTCGACGCAATAATCATGCAACCAGCTGTCAACAACCACGAAAAAAAGATAATCGAAATCATAATAATCAGTGGCTTGAAGAATTTATCTGTCTTCCTGTTTTGTAGCTTCAAAATGGCGAAAATAATGACATAACAACTAAAAGTTGTAACCATAATGACCATAGAGATCGATGAATAAGTCGTGTAAGGTGATCCATGCATAGCCTCGACGATAATGCAGACAACATTTCTGAAAAAGGTTATTGACGTTTTATTACGGTGTTTATTTATGTACAGTACTTACACATTAGGTGAGTTAGACGCATTCAAGTGCGACACTACAAGAATGTACGTGGCAAATGCGAGACCAAACAAGCAGCATGCTACGATGTAGTATGTTTTGTTCATGTTTTGATACCTATAAAGTGACCTTTTTTACGTTTTTCAATTTGAAAAATACGTGTGTAGTATGAATAAACAGTGTACTTTAGTATTCTCGTATAACACCAAAACACAATCGTGTAAATACACTTCCGCTATCGTAAATCTTAAGTCAAAACTACTTAAAAGTAACATTGAATACGTAAAAATGTAGCACTTGTTCTCTGAAGTCGTTGTATTTTGTGTCACATTCAACAAAATACCATTACCAATGTTTGTTTTTATTGCAAAGTGTTATCGCTACATGAGCTTTAATAAATCGAATTTCTGTATGCAATTATGTTTGTTTTTATAGTACCCAAGCATTGAGTGTACCCACGGTATGGTGATCTATTGCTAAGCGTACTAATCTGTTTCGATGTGTCTAAAAACCTACCGTATTGGCGCGATGATCATCAACAATCGATCGACAGATGTCATTAGAACAAAGACGTTCCCAGAACATAATCCAATGAGCGGTATTGTCATCACAGTTACACAACGTTGCAACGGCACTGCATTAACTCCAGAATAGAGTAAATATCCGAGATACCAATGAGCCGTAACGTGCACCGATGAAGCAATGCTTTCAAACGCTATCAAAATGTTGCATGTTGTTGATAGTGTTTTACTTCGAAATGTTGACAATACGACCATTATGTTGCCAAACAACCCAAAAACATAAATTATGAGCATGACAGTAATGGCGGGAATGGCAGGCCACAGATAGGATTCAAAATTCATGTCTGAAATCATAACAACAAACCAAAAGTACTCAAAAGGCTAACGTTAAATACGATACATGGCTGCTGCACATGAAACCTTTATGTAAACTCTTACACTCGGCTATCAAAAGTTGTTTGATTAGCTTAGTGCATGTTACATGCTAAACTAATGTGACAATGTGAGTGAATACACGTGCCGTGGTTTGAACTTTATATATCAAATCATTGAGAGTAAAGATAGATTTGCTGTTTCAGTTAGAGAAAACAACACTTATAGAACCAACGATAGAATTGAACATGTTGAGTGTTTGTCGGTAGCAGGGTGAAAAGATCAGTTATGATAATTGTGGTGTTACTTTACTCTTTCATTTTTGGTCAAAAAGTAAATGTGAAATGTAGTCACTGAATTTAGAAAGTTAATTTTTATTTGTACTTGAAAGAAAAAACTCAAAACAAACATTATGCTAAAGTTTTAAACACAAAGTTACTATACAAAAGTCAAAGAACGAAAACTGTACAATTGCAATGTTCAAAAACAGAGCATCAACAAAATAAGAGGTATGTAAACAATGTTTAGTGAATGACAATCTTGGCAGGCTTGAAGGGATTGATCGGCGTCAAGAGGAGCATCTTGAGGGCAACGGCGTACATCGGCGTATCGAAGAGCTTCTTTTGCCAGCCAGCAAGTCGCAGAGGGTTAAAGGAAAAGGTGCCGTGGGCGTCGCTCTTCATTGTGGTGACACCGTCGCGACGAACACTGAATTCGATGTTGGAATTGAGCATTTTGAAGGCGAGGATCTCCTCCTTGTAGTAGATGTCATGGATGATGCAGCGAACGATGGCAAGGGCATCAGCGACGTAGCAGGGGACGCCATTGTACTTGGTGTAGGTCGTGCCATTGTAGTCGATGAAGTTGACGGCATCTTCGTCCAGGTAGTTGATGTTGATGACCTGACCGCCGCAGGGCGAAGTGAAGCGAGTGACGGTTTCGTTGTAGATGGTGATAAGGCCATCCTTGTGGGTGATCTCGCCATGGCGACCGATACGGTTGAGGTTCTTGATGGTGTAGCCGAAGCGAGTCTTACCTTCACGGGGGTCTTCGAGGTTGAGGAACTGCTTGACGGTGATGATGTCGGGGGATCCGTAGGCGTAGATGTCGTCGTCGGGTTCGTATTCGACGGTGGTGGCAGTCTTGGTAGGGGTTTCGGTCTCGATAGGCGTGTCGACAGGGGTCTCAGCGACTTCGGCGACGTCTTCATGGGCCTCCTCAGCAGTGGCGACGGAGCAGTTGTCGTCGTCTTCTTCGGCTTCCTTGGCAGTGGCGACCGAGATGGCATCGTCTTCGGGTTCCTCAACGGCGGTGGTAACGGAGGCGGTGTCATCTTCGGGTTCCTGGGCAGTGGCGACGGAGACATTGTCGTCTTCTACGGTGGCGGCGGGAGTCTCGACGAGGGCATCTTCTTCTTTGAGATCACGCAGAGCGGATTCGTCAGTCTGAACAACAAGATCACAGATTCGGCTCTTTTGAGTCTCCTCTTTTTCCGGTTGGTAGGGTTGCAAATCCTCATTAGCAAGGATTTCTTTCAGCGTCTGAACTTCTTCGGATTCCGAATAACAGTCACTGTAGTAGTCGGCCTCATCAAAGTCGCTTTCGACGGAACAGTCGCTGTCTTCTTCTTCCTCGTCGTAATCGCAATCGCTATTGTCCGTACTACTGTAGGCATCTTCAGCATCTTCAGCTTCATCATCATCATCTTCGGCTTCGTCTTCATCTTCGGACTCAGGTTCGACGGCAGCGGTCACGGACTTGGCTTCTTTCTCCTCGTAGTAGTCGCAGTCGCTATTGTCCGTACTACTGTAGGCATTCTTAGCATCTTCGGCTTCATCATCATCCTCGGCTTCGTCCTCAGACTCGGATTCGGGCTCGACGGCAGTGGTCACGGACTTGGTGTCTTCTTCGAGTTCACGGGCGGCAGCGGCGGCCTTGATAGTTTCAAGATCGACGGTGGATTCGTTGTCCTCTTCAGGCTCGACGGCAGTATTCACTGTGGCGTCTTCAAGCTCTACGGTGGCGTCTTCGGGCTCGACGGCGGTGGCGACAGACATGGCATCGTCTTCAGGTTCAATGGCGGTTGCGACGGACATGGCATCGTCTTCGGACTTGACAGCAGTGGTAGCTGCCGACTCTTTCAGCTTCGCTAATGCTTCGTAGAAAATGGGCATCAAAGCTTCAAGTTTTTTGGCAAGTTCACCTGGCTTCATTTTAACGGACTCGACATCAGTGGTCAGTGTAGCGTTTTTCGAATCAAATTTCAAGCCCAAATAGTCAGCGCAGTGGGCGAGGACTTTCTCGGCCCTTTCAGTTGACTTTCTTTTAGTTTCGGCAGCAATGGAAACCGACTGGTTGTCATTATTGTCGGCTGCTTCTTCAGACTCAACACCAGTAGCAACGGACTGGGTATCATCTTCAGACTCGGCCTCAGATTCAACAGCCGTGTGAACAGACTGTGTCTCATCTTCAGACATGACGGGAGTGGCAACAGACGACTTAGTGTCGTCGACGGCCTCTTCTTCGGCTTCACTGTCAGCGATGGTATCCAAGTCCTCGTCCTCGGAAGATTCAGACATGGACCAGGAGTCCTCCTCAGGTTCGACGGCAGTAGCGGTAGCGACCGACTCGGCGACAGCCTGAACTTCGGCAGTGACAGCGGGTTCAGTTTCAGCTTCAACGGCAGTGGTAACCGACTGGTTATCAAATTCGTTGTCGTTGACAACTTCAACATCGCTGCCAGCAGATGATTCAACCGAGCCATGGGTCTGCTTGTCAGAACCAAAGGAGTATTCGCTGGCATTGTCTTCCTCTTCCAAGGACACGTCGGTGGCATCGTAATTGACATTAGCATTGCTTTCAGCTGTAGCAGGTTCGACGACAGCGGCAACAGGCTCATCTTCAGCTTCGATGGCAGTGGTAACCGACTGGTTGTCAACATCGTCGCCATCGACAACTTCAACATCGCTGCCAGTCACCGATGATCCAGCGGAGCCATGGGTCTGCTTGTCCGAGGCAAAGGAGTATTCGCTGGTCTTGTCCTCCTCACCCTCAGAGACATCATTGTCGTCTTCGCTGACGTCGGACATGCTCAAGCTCTCATCACTGTCGAGAACATCCCATTCAGCGGAGCCTTCAGAATTGGAACGACGCTTGGCAAGGTCCCAGTTAGCCGGCGAGTCAAGGATATAACTGCTTTTGTACAAGGCTGACAAAGTGGCACTGGAAGGCGGGAGAGCGGAGATGAAGAACCATGTTTCTTCACTGATGAGCTTCCAATCAACCATGTTATCGCCGTAAAAGTCCTGGCTGAAGAAGCTGGCGATTTTGAGCAAGTTTGCCTTGAACAACGAAGTGGAAGCACATCGGGAGAGAAGATTTCGGCGGATTTTCTACAAAGATTTGTTCAAGCTGCGAAAATATAAAGAAAAAATGCAACTTACGACGTCCTCAAGACGACCATGCTGATCAACAATGAGCATGACGGCTTCCAAGCAGACGGGCTCCAATCCATAATGGTTGTCCTGCATGTTCATGAAGAGATTCACGAGCTTCTTCATAACAAAATGGACGCTCTGTCGAACGGCAAACTCATCGCGGCAATATTGGGAGACATACTGTTCGATGTTGAAGCACGGCAAGCTTTCACTGACATTGAAGTAGAGCTGGGCATTCCGATCAACGACAATGTCGAGCAAGGCTGTGAGCTGCTCGTGCCTGTAAGCATTCTCCTTTGATGCCTTTTCGTCGTAGTTCGTTGGCAGAACGCGAATGGCAATCGTGACCGGTTTGCCCTGCTCGACATCAATAGCTTCAATCACACGGTCGCCGTTGACGGAGAAGAGGTACTTATATTCGATAAATTTTTGGGCGAAAACCTTTGAGATCACTTTTGTCTTCTCGGCAGAAAAGATTCCATGGTTTTGGACTGATCTGATGGGGCTCATGGCGATATCCCTCTTCTTTGGCTGAACGGGGACAGCTTTGGCATCGCTGGCAACCGACGTGGCACTGGACCGTGGCTTCACGCGCACCTTACGGGCATTAGGCTTTTCGGCACAATCGGTGGTGGAAACGCTGACGTTGACCTTGTTGTACGTGTTGTCAGTGTTGAAGCAGACATCGACTTTGTTAGACCGGACGGAAGAGGTGGCATTGGCATCGTTGGCAGACATGATGGGTTTGTTGGGTAAGATGGATGTGAAGATCTGCAACAGATATATATTAGAAAAGCGGAACAAAAAGACGACGTATCAGCTGTGCATTCCAGCTGCTAGTCACGTGACTCGGTTCTCGCAACGCAAAGCAAAAGTAAGTGAAAACGGCAATGGAAAATGGAAATGAAACGAGATAAAGAGAAAAGCAACTGCCATACACGACATATATGGCCCAAATGAACTAGCGACAAACCGAAAAGCTTGTCGATACATGCGACATGCTAATAGAACGAATGGCATGTATTACTGCGCAAGAGGAAGAAGAAGAACGACAACACTGCGTCGGAGCTGAACCGGAGCCCGAACTACAGTGAGCTAGCAAGGCTTTGCTTTCGTTGGATGGCCTGGCTGAGTTGGACGCGAAGCGGTCCCGATGAAGGCGTGCCCGCTCGGACATTTGCGAGTGACCTAGCGGCGCAGTGACCACTGGTCATGTGTGTTGTCGTCGAGTCGATACCGGAGGCAGTGGGCCGCCGCGGGCTCCTTTAACCGTAGTGCGCGTTTGGCCAGAGATATCGAGCCGCCGTCGGCGACGGACAATCACGACGAGAAAGGGATCTATGTAGGTGCACTACTTTACATATACCTGTGTCTCGAAAGGAAAATTCTAACTGATTTTGGTACTGTTAGCATTATTTGATGGATTAAGCTCGCTTATTTAGCTCAACAGAATGGGTACAGAAAGAGGAATCGTAAGTGACGCTTGGATGGTTGCTTGCCATGAATGGAGAGGAATCGGTTTTGGCCCCGCTTTTATACGAATTCCGATGGGCTCAGTGGGAGGACTAGGGCGTGGATGGTCGGAATCAATCCATGCGACATCTAGGACACAGTAATCGATGAAAATGCTTTATTCAAACAACTTTTACAAGGCCTCAAGTATTCTCTGAAGATATTTCACTTGTGGATGGAATTGAATTGCCATAGGCAAAAACGCCCGCCATTCGATTAAACTCGTCTAAACTCTCGCGATAGAGCTCATCGCTGTTATAGTGGACTTGTTGGGGCGGTGGGACGACAATGTATGATGGATTGATCGAAAAAATCGGCGTAGGCATGGATAAATGACACGCGAGATCGGTTTTCAAACTTCGAATGAAGGGATAAGCTGTCCATGCAGCATGATGGGCTTCAAGAAGGAGAGAAACTGCTTCAAAAACTTCAACTTGTTCGTCGCCGAGGGAAGCGCCACCATTTTTGGGGATGATCTCGGTGGAGTCGTGGCGGCGGTAGTAGATGGAGCCTAGACGGGGTGATTGGAGTGGATCTTCAACAAAAAAGAGCGAACTTACCAGAATCAGCAAAAGTCAAATGAACATCTCCATTATGCATGATTATCCCAACAAGACTCGGCAAAGCGAAGGGCGACCGTAACAACCATGCTGGGGTATGAGACAAATACGCTTCAACGTCATTGCAGATCATGTGATACAAACAGATGGCAGTGGAATCAAGTTTCGCAGCACTGTCGAATTCCTTTTCTGGGTTGTCGGATCGTTTGACGAGATCGGCATTTGCTGTTGGAAGTGGGCACTTTTTCGGGACTTTGAAAACGCGGACCTGTAAGAAACCACTTTACATGTGTTTTGTGTTTTGATAACTTGTAGTTTTGTTAAATTTAACAAAAACGTATTCAATCGATACTTTATCGATCGACCATGAGCATCCCAACAAACAGCACAGCGCTAATATGCGCAAACTTCAATCCAAACGCACCTTTTGCTTATCCCCCGCCAATTTCACAATCTCACAAACTCCATGAACAATGCCAGTGCCATTGGTAAACTCAAAAATAGCTTTTGCAGTCTTTCCTGACGTTTCATAGATAAATCGTCCATATTCGGTGACTCTTGCAATCCTTTGCCCGGTTGATGGCCAATTTGGAAGTGGCCAACGGGTCCCAGAAGCGGCGGCAGCACTTTTTGCCGAATTTCGAGAAGTTCTAGCAGATTTCAATGATTTCAAAGATTTCGTCGACTTTGCTGATCGCAAGCTCGCAGCCGATCGATTCACGCCATTTTTAGAGGTCCGAGACGGTGTTCGCGATTGGTAAACAACTTCTGACGGAGCTCTTTGAAACGCGGATCCAAGCTGAGAAGTTTGTTGTGGAACCGTTTTCTGGGTAGTTGCTGGTGGCTCACTAGCGACGGAGAAGTTTTCATTTTCATCCTCGGAAGTCAGCGATGATGGGGACATGCTTCGGGGAGAGAAGTGGTGATGTTTGAAGGCGAGAAGGGATTTGAAGGGAAATTTTATGTCGGCTGTAATCGAAAATGATAAATTAAATCGAAAAAGGGACAAAAACTACCGTCCACACTGTATTCGGCATTGCCGCAAAATGCTTTCAACATCAATTCATTCAACAGTGCTTCAGATTCCCGTCGGTATTCATCTTGGGCCACTTCCGATGGGGCCAAAAGTGACTTCCTCCGATTACCGGACCCTCTCAACAGCCCTAGTTGAACAGATATCAGTGAAAGACTCAAATCCCGAATGTGCTTGCAATAATCCGTCGTAAAGAAGCTGTCATCACCATTTTTAAGAATAGACTCCTCTCCACAGAAACGGCAATCATGCTGGATTAGTCCAAATGGGCTAACTTTAACCTCCAAATTCAAAGTGCCATCAGATTCAGCAATTTCAGATACAAAAATGTTATCCAACTCAAAACACAGGTGTGCCATCCGTTTTCGCTGTAGGAAATCACAAGTTGCGAGAAGCTGATTCATAATCGATCGAATAGCAACCTCCGAAAGAGGGCCGTGTTTCTGCACATATTCATACAAAGTACCAGCTGATGGGGCGTTGGTTACAAAAAAGTGGGCCTTGTCCTTGACGAAAGTTTCGGTGACTTTTAGAAATTGGGGAGATTCGATTGCTTTTGTGATTATTGCAAGTTCAGTGTCACTTGCCTTCTGAAAAGTGACATTATTTTGATAAACGATATGTTTATTTATGGTTTATCTTACTCGTAGCCTCCAAACAAGCACATTTTCTTTTGTCGAGTCAACATCAACAGTTGCTTTGTAAGCAACAATGTAGGAAGGTAATGATAAGCTAGCGAGTTTATCGTTGACGCGGAAGCGCGAATCTGGTAACTGAAATGACATTTTGACAGATAAGGGCACTAATTCAGGTAAAAATTAACACTTACAGCAAGTTTTTTCATGTTCTAACAAAGAGTTGGAGGCACTATAGGTCTGGTCTGGCAGGGGTCTGTCCAGAAATTACGTCATCGCTTGACGGGGGGAGGGGGGTCAGCTTGAAAATGATGGAAAATGATGAAGGGGGTAAGGGGGATCAACGGCAAAATGACGTCATTGAACCATCTTGATCAGTCCAATATAGGGTAAGAAGGGACCATTAGAATCAGGTAAATTTTCATCATTTGGCAAAAGCTTTTCCTGTGGTCCCCCCTTGGAATTTTTTAAAACCCCGTCAAAAAACTTTTTTCAAAGAAATCCCTTTGGTCCCCCCTTACTATAACACCCAAAATTTGTTTCCAAAATGACGTCATTAGGGGGGAGGGGGTATCACCTTGTAATGACGGCCAATGATTAGGGGGGGAGGGGGTCCCAAAATCTCGGATTTTGCGATGACGTAATTTCTGGACAGACCCCAGGAAGGAGTGCGGTCAACAACAATGTGTTGCGGCCGAGGGCTGAGAAGAGAGTTGGTCAGCTAGTCGATCGCGTTCGGCGATCGATGACTCGGTGGCTGCGTTCGGCTCTGCCTCGGGTGTTCTGTTCCTTTGTTTTTTGATCATTCGGAAATGCCGATGGCAATGGAGGGTCGTGATGATGACCTTTGGGACGAACAGCTGCTGCTGACCGGGATGGTGGGCGCCGGTGGTCAGATGGTGGTTGGAACACTATTGCAACCAGGTTTCGGTCCGAGGTCTCATTCATATTATAATTTTTTACAAAGTTGAATTACAAAAACTTCGAAAATTGCAAAAAACAAAGTTTTTTCCAAAAAATAGCTCAAAACACAGATCAAAATGACTGACACATACCGTAATCAACTATGAGCCCCCTAGAATGCCATGCAAATCCCAAAAAACCAAACCCCCAAATTCTCCCAATGGCACCCAATCACTACCGGGGCCCACTCCGGCCGTGCCCGACTGACCCGATAGCCGTGTCCTTCTCGTCCCTTCGGCGTCTCCCGGCTCAACATCATCATGAACAAGTCGGTGATCCAGAAGACGATCGTCGCCAATTCGACGGTCTCCATGAATGCCGGCAAGACCCAGATGCCGACGGGCCCGACTCCCTCGGCCATAGCAGCCGTCGCCACAGTGTCAGTGTCCAAGACGGCACCCACCATATCCTCGACAGCAAAGACCATATCCGGCGCGGCATCACCGTCGAACAAAGTCAACATTGACCTCTTCATCGATAACATGATGAACATCGGCAAACCCAACTCAGGGATCAGTACGAGCATCAGTGAACAGGATATCATGGATTTGCTGCTGAATATAAAGGAACTATTCCTGGAACAACCGATGATGCTTGAATTGGAGCCGCCGTTGGCGATTTGCGGGGATATTCACGGGCAATTGACTGATTTGATACGGATTTTTGGGAAAGCTGGATTCCCGAATTCGACTAATTACTTGTTTTTGGGAGATTATATTGATCGGGGACGGATGAATTTGGAGGTTATTTTGATGTTGTTTGCTTTTAAGGTTGGTTGGGAGTCGTTGCGAGACTCAAATGCGTTTTCGTGGCGGGACCAAAGTTTTCGCTGTGAGACCTAAGTTGGTGTTTTCAGCTCAAATACCCTCAAAACTTCTTCCTCCTTCGCGGCAACCATGAAACCCAACTCGTTAACCGTATCTACGGATTCTACGAAGAACTAAACCGCCGCTACAGGTCCCCAAGAATGTATCACACCTTCCAGGACGTTTTCAACTGTATGCCATTATCCGCTCTCGTGGGGGATCGAATTTTGTGCATGCATGGAGGCCTTTCGCCGGATCTTTACAAAGGAGAATCGCTTAAAGTGTTGAAAGACTTGGTCAGACCCTTGCCCGTAGGTTTGATCACTTCCATATCCCCCTTATCACCTATATCCAGGACCCTCCAAACCCCTCCCTCCCGCTCGATCTCCTCTGGGCAGACCCGGACCACACCACTGACGAGTTCAAATTCTCAATTCGAGGCGTTAGTTGCACGTTCGGGCCGAAAGTGGTCAATGCCGTGTGCTCCAAGTTCAATATCGACCTAATCTGTCGCGCGCATCAAGTCGTCCAGGACGGCTATGAGTTCTTCAACAACCGCAAACTCGTCACCATCTTCTCCGCGCCGCATTACTGCGGCCAATTCGACAATGCCGCGGCCGTGATGATTGTGAACAAAGAGCTGCAGTGCTCCTTCAAGGTCTTCCGCCCCAAGTTCCCCAATGCCAAAGTCAAGGTGGCCGACACCCAGCTCACAACGTATGGCAAACCGCCCGGGACATAACTGACATCACAAAGATTGGAATAAATTGAGACTGCTGGCATCTGGCATATGATATCATTTGGGGGTCCATTTTTGGTTTCATGGGGAATTTTAAAGAACAAGTCCGTTTATAGCGGAAGTTGTTGATATTTTTGTTGTGAGAAAACAGTTTTGGCCGTTTTTGAAATCAGTTTTGCCGATTTTGATCAAAAATGTATTCAATAAGGGGGATTTTCCGGCTTTACCACACTACAATTAACAAATACGTAACCACCAGCCTGGTTAGCTCAGTCGGTAGAGCACCAGACTCTTAATCTGGCTGTCGCGGGTTCGAGCCCCGCATCGGGCTAATGTTTTTTCCCAAATTCAAAAATCGCTAATAAGCCTTATTTTTTGTTTTTCTAAATTCATTGTATCCAAAAATACCCACTAGAAGCCATAAAGTTCCTCATTATCCGCTTGTTATCAGGAAAAATCCAACTCCTAATCGGATTCTACTCTATTTGTTGCTCCCAAAGCACTGCAAAACTGACTACAGACTAAACAACATAAATGATACCCGGAATCTCCTCAAAATCTAAGAACTTGCTTCCGGACTGCTGAAACTTGCGTGCACGTGAATTAATTGCTGTTAGCAAGGCCACATTGCCGTTTAGCGTTTAGCCATCTTTCAAGGAGCTTGAAAAACGTGGAAACGTGAGTGAAAAAATAGCTTCCTGGACATTGACCATAAGCCTGCATCCGGAAACAGGTCATTCGCGACATTTTCCCGGAAGGGAAGCCATTTCCGTAGCCCCCTGGTTGGGGGAGGTACTTTAAGCAGGTCTCGCGGGATGGCGATGGCTTAATCCGGCAGGGGCCACGAGATGAGGGATATAAGCGCGTGGTCTAATGGACCAAGGTGCCGTATTCCACGGATTAGCCCAGACACGAATTCGCGACTTCGCTCCCCTGGCTGGAGACTGGCTGTAATTTGTTGATTTTTGCTTTAAAAAAAGTGCCAGGTCTTGTGTTACGATCTTATTTTGAGGCAAAAACTTATACTTCAATCTGCCTACCGCCAAATGACAACGGCATTCCTCCGCTCAGACCCCGAAAACATCATCTACGAAGATGACTATGTCAAGCTCACCGAGGACTTGCTTGTCATCAAACGCTACTTCTTCCCGCTCATGAGGCCCAAATACATCCGAACAGCTCAACTATGTGTGGCATATTACGATGATCCCGACTCAGCCAAGTATGCCAATCTCCGAACCTGGGGCAAGTCCACCGAAACCGGTGTCTATTGGGCCTTCGATTATCAGCGCTGTCTATCTTCCACCACCACGAAGCCAGACGCCCACAAACGGGCCTACGTCGTCGTAGACATTGAGGATGGCGTCCGAAAGGGCTTCACCTGCTGTGACATCAAGCATTTCATTGAGTGTCTCACGTCTGTCGCCCCCATGAGTTTGATTGTTATTGATAATTTGAGGATTTCCAAGCCATGACGGCATTTATCATCCCTTCTTTTTGTAGTTTATAACCAGGTGCCTTTACAACGATTACTGTACATTTTTAAAATAAAATGTTTAACAATGCAAAAGAACTTTCTCAGTGTTATATTAGTAACAACATGTAAAATAAACTTTCAAATTTTGAAAAATCAGTGTTTTCAAATAAAGCAAAACAACCAAAAAGACGGCATCCAATGACGCCAACACGTGTACAAATAAACTTCGAGTATCAAAAAGTTGATGTAAAAAATAAAAATTATGCCGTTTCGACCTCCATGGCCTCATCGGTGGCACTGTTACTGTAGCCGGCATCTTCCTGAGATGGAGAGGGTTCGGGTTCTTCGTCTTCTTGGGCATTCATGGGTTCATCCTCGGCCTCTGGCTCGGCCTCAGCATCACCACCTTGACCTTGGCTATCTTCGGTGTCCGCAGTCGAATCGAAGGTCGTGTCCATGTCAAGCGTGTCCAAACCGGCATGCACAGACCCTTCCGGGCCGAGACTACGCTTCAGACGCTCGATATCGGCAACAGTAGGAATAGGGGCATCAACAAAGTGTTGCGGATAACAGTTTCGAATCGCTTCCTTTATCTCCTTTGCATACCGGAGCCTATTATCGATCGGGGACTGGGTCGAGTTGTGGAACTCCTTCAAATGCCGTAGAACATGGTCCCGCGAAGTGCCACCCGTCTGACAGATCGGGCAATGGAACAGATTGCCATCAATGTGGGTGTAAGCATGGTGAGGGAGGCGTTGATTCGTCTCAGCGCCGCAGATCTACAATCCAAACATTACAAAATGCCATCAAAAAACGCTTCAAAACTCACATTACAATGCGTAGACTGACAAATATCCACAGTTCGACGCTTCAAATACGCCGCACCGCCCAGGACCATCGAAACATCGCGGAGCTTGGCCATCTGCTCCTTCTGCGCGCGAGACTTGGGTTTCCGCGAGCCGAAAGGGCGCTTCGACTTTTTCTTCGTGACCCATGACGCTGATGCTGCCGTGCCTTCAAATGAAATCCCACTCTCAGTTTTGCTCCTCAACACCCTACTTCCAATATCAGATAAGTTTATAATATAACTTTTATAAAGCAAAAGATTGAGCAATAGATAGACAAAGAACGACAAAAAAATAATTACGGCGCAACAAAATCCGGATTTGAACTAGGTTTGTACAAAAAAAAGCTTAAAAAAACCAAGCATAATCATTATAAAAACTCTGACTGATATCATTATTACAACAGACGAAGGCATTCTCTTTTAAAAACCAGAAAAACTGTGAGCAATTTGTGAAGATAAAAAGGCATGACACTTGTGATTTGAAGGAGTCCTCCCTTTTGCAAAGAATGTAATAAGCTGCATATGAGGCCGGCAAGGCAGCGCGTTGTGAGGGCAAACTGAGAAGGAAGAAGCGGTTCAGAAAACTAAAAAAGAAAGGCCGATTTTAGCAAATTTCACTTGTGAGTTAAAGCAGTTTTGCCGTGGGTTTGGAACTTTTTGATTGGAATTTGGGTTTGAATTTGGTGCCGTAATTATTGTAATGTTGTTGGATGTTGGTGTCCTTTTTGGGTGTTTTAAGAGCGGAGGGGCCAAATTGGGTTAAAACGCAAAGGTGAAGAGAATGAAAAAACAAAAAGCACTACCACCATCATTTACACTATAGATTTACGATTTGCCGAAATTACATTCATTGAATTTACGGGGATTTATGATACAAAACGAAAAAACAAAGCCACCACCATGGAGAACCAAAAAATCGTTTCAAAGGCTAAAGTCAAGGAAAGCAAAAAAGGCAAAAACAATTTGGCTCTTTTTAGAAATTTTGTGTTTGGGTTAACGGTAAGGAGTGAAACGGCTTACCTTGAGATTCTGGCGCTTCGGATTTAAAGGATAACCGGGATTCGGACTGAAATGATGACACTTGTAAGTTTAGATCTTTAAAAAAGGCAAAGTTACCTTAGCCTTGGATGCTGGCGTTTCCTCATCATCCTCGACACCGTTTTCTGTCAACTGATTCTCATCGAGTTCACCGGCTTCTTCATCATCGGGCAAGAGTGACAGCAAGTCTTCCTTCGGCTGCTTCAACACATCCTTCGAGAAGGCCTGTTCGACGCCATAGCACTTCAATGACATTTCGCTGACTTCCTTCTTGTATCGCCAGATCGAATCCTCGCAACTGTTGGTATCATTGTGTTCGCGCTTCCCGTGAGTTTGCACACTTTGCGGGCGTTCATGCTTGTAGTCACAGTGCTTGCAGACATAGCGCACAATGCCGAGATCATTGCTCAAATGCCACAACAAATGGAAGCCGCGAACCCGTTTTTGAAACGTCTTGTGGCACTGATTACACTTGATGAATTCCTCGTTCTTGTGGTTTTCCGGCTTCACAAACCCCGGATCAAGCTTGGCTCCAAGCTTTGGCGGCGGACTGTTCGTGTTGGTGTGGGTCGATGTCGATGGGGAGGAAGGGGCAGGCGGCGATGGCAGGGAAATGGCACTACCACCAGGACCACCACGGCGCTTTTTCTTCGTTTGGGCCTCGGCTGCTTCCCGTTGCTGTTGATCGTACAGGACTTGGGCGCGCTCAGCAGTTGGGCCCGGCGTGTTTCCCACCGTTCCGAGGAGCTCCATCGACAGCTGTTGAACCATGTCAGCGAGTTCGGCTGAGCGGTCCTCCATCATGGATGCGTCAATGCCGCCGTGCATCTTCGATTGATGGTTTTCCATTTGATCTTTGCGGTAATGTTCGACGTCGCAGTCTTCAAACTTGCACTTGAAGCGATAGGTCTGCAAAGAGCTTATATAAATACCGCAAAACAATGGAAAAAAGCTTCAACTTACACTGTAATCCTTGCCCAAATGGTAGAACATATGCATCTGTCGAGCTCCGGCAGTAACCGGCTTCTGGCATCGCGAGCATTCACCGAGAACACGCTTCTTGGAAATACACGTCACCGGACGACTGCCACGAGGCGCACGAGTCTTGAAAACCTTGCCAGACGGGTTGGGTTCCGCCTTGGCCGCATGCAGATCACCATTGCCAAACAGGGCACTGATGTTATCAATGAGACTCGTGTCATTGTCGACGATGGCACCTCCGCTTACGTAGGATTCACTGAAGTCATCATAGCCGCTGCCATTGACACTGTTGCCGAAGATGGCGCTCAATTGGTTCCGCGTGAAATCATCAACGTCAGCGACGCTTTCATCCTGACCGCCTTCCGTGATCGAATCCAACTGTTCACCGGTGGGTTCATCTGCAGCACGCGGAAGACCACCCGTAATTTGAGCCAAAATATCGTCCGTCGTCGAGCGCGGTAGCACGGTGACCGTCGGCACGGCACGAGCCGGCGGAGATGGCGCTGGCTCAACATCTACGAGTCGGGGACGCTTGATCGGGGTTGGGTTGACGGCGGGGGCCGAGGATGAGGTTGATGCGGCCTTGGCTGCGATGGCACCACTGCGTTTGGCAATAGTGGTCGCGGCTTCGGTGAGGGCACGATCCAGCATGCTTTGGAGTTCGCGTTTCGCGGCTTGATTGTCGACGTAGCCGAAATTTGAGAGATTCTAAAGGCAAATTTGAAAACTCATCCAAAATGAAAGCCCTCAAAAAACATACCACAGTCTTATCATTCTTATGCGCCGAAAACATGTGTTCCCGAATCTGTGTATCACTGGCCCGATTGGCACCACACTTCAAGCACCGGAACGGCAACCAATTCAAATGCTCCGTCTTGATGTGAATCTCGAGATCATCACAGGAATGCTTGGTCAAACTGCACTCACTACACTTGAAGGGGATCAAGCCCGTGGTTCCATTCGCGAAGCCACCCATCATCGAATACCCGTTGATGACGCCATTACTGCTTGAAGCGGCGGCGGCTCCATTCTTCTGCCACGTGCCGCCATTGCCCGTGTTCGAGGCGAACTGGACTGCGTTGCCGTTTGTGAGCTGCTGTAAAGTACGATACTTACGACCATTACAAAAGACAATGCGACTTGGTTTTCCGGCATTTGCCTTGATGGGGGTCACCGGAGCCTGGCGCTGACCATAGGGAAGGAGTTGGAAGTCCCTTGACGTCAACATGACAGCGGATTCCGGAGCGCAAGATGTCGAAACGCGCGCGCAATGGAGCAAGTTCTTCGAAAAAAATCTGACGCAAGTTGAAGCCCCCGGGTTTTTCGTGCCAGGAGTGCGGGATCTCCATTTTCGACGCTGATCGAGCGCATCATTTTCAATGCTTCTCGATCGCTACTTTTGCCCTCATAAAAGTGCCCGCATCGCCCCCAAAATCTCAGATTATTATCGTCCAAGTCGCTCAGAATGATCATCGATCCCGCGCGGGGGTTCACCGGAAGCGGCGTTCCGTTTTTTGCGTTCACAAGAGGGCGGCCAAAAGCAAATAGAGTTCCCCTTGTTGCGGGTGGGTTCACGTTGAAAAACATCCCAAAATCGTCCCCAATCTTTCAAAATTTCCCTCCAGTCCTTCCAGAAGTACACCCCACCATAGCCAGCCCCAAATTGACTTATTAAATTACACAAAAATTATAAAAACTTCAACTTACATCCAAAAACATGTTTCGATTTCCGTTCTGCCTCTGTTGTTGTTGTTGAACCAATTGTTGTAAGAGCAACGCCGTGGTTGACCGATCGCTCATGCGGGGTTGGAGAAAGTCACTTTCGATGGAGCGCTTCTTCTCGATAGGATAGGAGACGATCGTGTGGTCGAACGACTTCTTTGAAGACGCCACGATTGCGTCCTTTGGTGGAGAGTAGAGATTTTAGATTCTGCAAAAGGGGGCGAAACTGATAAGAACCGTCAGGCGAGCGCGGCGTAAAAAGGGTCGATCGACGACGACGTCGGTTGTCGTCGCCAGATTTCACGAAGCGAGAGCACGGAGAGGGGGGATGGCGATTAGGATGGCCAGTGGTGTAAACACGGAAAATGAAACCCCTTCCCCAGATAGATAGCGCCGCTCGGGCTGCTGCTGCCGCTGACAACATTGTCTCGGCCCAGGGAGACTCGGGTCCCAGTTCTCAGGGCCGAGGCGAGGGGATGGGAGATAGTACCGAACACGCGTATCAATGTTTTAGGAGAGCGGGGCTGTTGCTGCTGCTGACGACGACGATGGATGATGCACCAAACACCCCAGAGGCCAATCGATTTGTGTTGATTTGAAAGCGGCGACGATGCTGCGATGCATCTATCTCCTCGCGACGATGGTGGTGGGGCTACCTGTGTGATTCGACGATGTGGATGGAGGACGACGACGACAGGCGCGATTTTGCTCTCGACAGAACCGAAAAGAGTTGAGCGAGCGAGCAAAGGCGACGAAAAGCGAAGGAACAGGGTCTTTTCGGCGTCGGTTGTCGTCGCAGCAACTGAGGTGAAAGCTTGTGGCCTGCTGCTGCCCTGATGACGATCGCCGAGGGTTGACGACGAGATGCGCGAGATGCTTGCTTCAAGTGGGTGATGACGACGGAGACGACCCTGCGAGGTGTTGGGGCTGCGGCGCAACTTCAGTCATCGACGAACCGACGATGAGTGAAGTTGGATACAAATATGGGGCGCGCGACTTCGAATCGACTAAACTTCAGATTCTACCCCCACCGTACCGTTAACTTTGTCCAATCCCAAGTTTCCCCAGAAACAAAGCCCCCCATGACTGACAATGTTGTCGTCGTCGACCCAAACTGCCGACGAGCGGCGCCAGAACGCAGTTTTAGGCCTCGTCGGTTCGCCTCGCCACTCCTCCTTCCTCCTCCGACCCTCCTGCGCCTTCGACAACAACGACCCGAAAAAGTGAAAAAAGAGGGGGGAAAGAGAGAGCCGAGCCACCCCGACGAGTGTTGTGGCGTCCATCCATCCGCCACTGAGCGCCGCTGCTGTCCGAATCTCCCCCTGCCTCCTTCCTTCGGTTCTATTCGGGGGTCTCCTCCGTTGTTCGGTCCTCGTCGTCGCCGCGATCATCTCCGGGTGTTGTGCCGTCGTCCCACACTGCCACCACCACTACTGCGCGCTGCAATACACGCGCGCCTGTCCTCGTCTGTGGCGCTTTGCCTCACCTTTGCGGCCACAGAGCGAACAGAATGCCGAGCTCGTCTCGCGACCGGGGCGCCCGAGATGACATACATTAGCCGTGGGTCCCTCCACTTCCCTAGTCCCAACATCCATCCGCGAGATCCCGGTCAGATGGATTAGAAACAACAACTGACGGCGATGGATGGAAATGGAACCACCTTTACGTGCCGCCACTGGCAATAGGGTTTGCCTGATTGCCAGTGGCAGTCACCCTCGAACTTAATGGTGGTAGTGTGGTTGATGGCGACAAAACAAGAAGGCAGGGTTAGCTTGGGGCGCCTCTGCTCTGGCTCACGTTAGTCACTATCAGGGCCGTTGGTTGTGGTTGGGTGACAACAACGACACTCTGACGACGTTGACGAGGAGAGGACACCGACGCCCCTTGTGCACACGCAACAGACCGAAAAGATAGACTTCAGGAAAGCTTGTGGTAAAAACGGGGGGACTGGGGGAGGCGAAAAGGACGACGACCGCATCCGAAAGTCGAGATAAACAAACTGAACTAAGGGGGAAAGCGGGGAGAATCTAGAGCCCCATGGCCCTTTGGGTTGTAGTCGTATAACCAGAGCGAGAATCGCATCTTCCAATCAAGAAGAAAAAAGGGGAGCAGGGGGGAGACCGACACAGAAAAGAGAGCGAAAGCACCACGCGAGATCTATCCTGGTGGCCGATGATGATGATGACTGCGAGAGCAGATGGTTTACGGCTGCGATGCTCGCTCTGTGTAGGAATTTTTCAACATCTGAGTCATCATGATCGCGCCTGACTTGTGTATTCGGGGTTAGATTAGAGTGCCATCGAGGGAAGGGGCGTTTTGGGGATGCGGGTTTTGAACTCAGATTCGCGTCTTCAAAACGGTTATTTCGATTCTAGCGCCGTTTTCGCGGGAGAATCGCATTGTCTGCAAAATAGGAAACACAGAAAGCGGGGAAATGAGAGGGATGACCGCCACCATCGACTCCTACCGCCATCACGACGACGACGAAGACCCAGGCGCCCTCACCGCAACAAGCAGCCGTCCGGGGCAGTGCGCGCACTTGACACTGAAGCTCGGTTCGGGGCTGCTTTGGGCTCGGTTCGTGGGGGCTCACAGTCATCGCGGTAGTTGTCGTCGTCGTTGTGGCAGCGGTAGTGGTGGTGGTGTCTCGGTCGCAGTCAGGGTCTCTTCGGTCGTCGAATGTCGTCGCGGGTTTTCCTTGGACCAGATTGCGGAAGGCCGCAGTTCAGTTTTGCTCAGAACAGAGCCAGCGCCATCCATAGCAGTGGGCCCCTCCTCTCTTCTCCGGGTCGCCGCCGCAGGCAGGCATCGACGATGTCGATAGCCTCACGATAGGCAGAAAGCAGATTGAACAGCCATCGGCCGTCGTCGGGCGGTGCCATAACAACCACGGCGATGGGATCCTCTTCTCCTTTCTTTTAGCCCCGCAGGGCTGGGACGTCAGGATCCACTGCCAACGCCGCAGCCTCACAGATCACCACGGCTGGCACGCTGGGGCGGCTGGCTTGGTTATCTCGGCGGCCGGCAGGGTATAGCGACAATTGTGATGCTCACGAGAGCGATGGCTGTGAGAAAAAAAAGCGAGGAGAGAGAGAGAATTCGAAATCGAAGAGCCATCGGTGCACGGCAGAGTCGGAAGGGGCAGGGAGATTAACGACATCTTGGCAATAGTTAGATCTGCGATAGCTTGCCTGTGGGCATCTTTTGATTTCAGGGGAAGCTATAGCAGATTTTGAAATAGAAATCGAAACACGAGACACTAGAATCACCCCCAAATTGAAGCCCTCTGTCAACATTGCTAGGTTTAGACGGACCCCGATGTTGATGATGATCATTGAAGCAACGACCCCTGGGCGATGAAAGTCAGGTCTCGAGGTGCGGCGCCCCCCTCTCCTCCTAGGTCCTTAGGTCTCCACGATAAGCGAGCGTGATGCAGCCATGGACTGCGGAGAATCAGCCATATAACCGAACGTTCACCCGGGACCCCGTCAAACAGAACAACACTCGTCGTCGTTATCGCAGAATACAAGCGCGCCGCATCGAAACATATCGAAATACATACTCCCACCAGGCGCGTGAAACCACGTCCCTGACGCGGCTGACGAGGTTCTGTTCCCCCTTCGTTGTAGTTGTCGTCGCTTCGCCACTATCCTCACAACCGCGCTCCGATGCCACGACGACGCCGCCACCAGAATAGAAGAATGTTTGGATGGAAGAAGGCGAAGTCGACGTCGTCGTCGTCAGTAGTACCGGGAGGAACAACGACGAAGGCCGGGGCCGCTCTCTGTGGCGGTAGTGACGGCGTTGTCGGTGGCGGTGGCGGCTGCCCCCGACAACTGCACACAAGCGCGGCTCCTTCATGTTGTTGGAAAAATGGTGTGCGTTCTGTGTTCGCCTGGGAGTGCTGTGGCTCTGCAGCAGCCGAGCCAGTGGTGGTGGCGTTAGATGTCGACGATGTTGGCTGCTGGCAGCCGGGGCCTCGCCTCGCTCGTCGTCGTCTTCTGCGCTCGGTTTTTGTGTTCTCACTACTATGGAAGGCCTCGCCTCGGACGACGGTTCTGGTGCACATTTTGGAAACCCGCGGAGAGGCCTCACGCTTTTGAGGACCGTCGGTGGGGCTTTTTTCGACACTCAAAAGGACTCAGTCTGGCGGTGGTGATGCAGAATCCTGGAGATGGAAAAGCTCACACCGACAGAGGGACACTAAAAGACAGCCTTCTGATAGGACATTAGCCCCCGGCATCAACAAGCACCCCCAAAACGGAAGTCACTAAGCCGAAGCCACTGCCAACCATTTCATCTTCGTGGCGACAGCGGCTTCCGACGACGGCAACGTGTAGGTTTTCGAAGCCCTGTGTCTTCCTGGGCACACTTTTAAAGGGCCAGGGCCCGTCCGGACTGCTGCCCCCGCTCCTCGACAAAAAGGAGCCACGCCGACGACGACGACCCTCAAAAGCCTGAGCCTCGAAAATGAAGGAAAACGAAAGCACATTCGCATTCGGCGCTCCCCACCAACAGTTTACGGCTGAGAAGACGACGGAATAGAAGACACCCTCCGATGCATTGAAGACGAAGCGAGTCCCCCATCCAAGAAAAAGAGAAAGGAGAGGGGAAGGAGCTCGCTGTTCATCTTCTTTCCCGCCGACGCCCTCACAAGCCGACACATCTGGCGCTCGTTAGGGTCGACGCCGCCACCGCCAGAGTGAGTGGCGGTGGTAGTGGTAGTTCGACGAGATCGCTCTCGACGACTATGAGGCAGGCGCGTCGTCGTCGTCCCGAGTCGAGCTCGACTACACCTGCATCGGCGGGGCCCGGGGGTCCGTGGTAGTGTCGGTGGTGGTGGCTCGGCCGAAGTAGACTTTTCCGAGATAAGCGATGTTGGTCGGAGTCCGTCGTAAACGACAACTGTTATCGACCTGGGGCCCCCGGACGACGACGACGATGGTGATGATGCTGACGACGAGGTTGTAGTTCGAGGAGAGATGGGAGAAGTGATGGGTAAAGTTTTTGGGATTTCGAAAGTGGCATGTGGCAGAATTCTGGGAACGGGGGAGATCGCAAAACAACAAAGTTAAAAAAAGTGAAGTATTTTTAGATTGAAACAACCAAAACTAAATTTGACAAAATTTCAAAACACAGTACAACAAAATACAGTATGCCAATTAAAATTTGGATTACTGTAACTTTTTTTCGAATTTTGTCAAAATTGAACAAAGAACACAAAAGACAGAAAAAAGCGCATCATGGTCAGGTTAATCCGACATTGACGAATGATGTCCTTCGCCGGATTCCTGTGTGTCGTCGTCGTCAGCGATCGATCGATGGCCCCGTCGCCACCACTCACACCTCGCACCGATGACCCCAACATATATGCACGACGACAACGACGACGCCTTCGACACACAGTTCTCGAAACACGCTTCCTTCCGTTTCCATGCATGTAGTACCGACGACAACAGCGACGACGGCACCGAAGACGACGAAATGCCGCCACGAAAGCGCGCCCCCGGTGGTGACACAAAGCCTCGGGACTGAAGCCACATGCCATGAAGGCGTCGTTGTCGTAACACAAGCCTCCCTTTGCTAGGGGCTGTGGAGGGATGTTCGGACAACACAGTCGGCATCCGACGCCACATGGGCTACGACGAGAAAAAAGACTTGCTTTTCCGTGCCCAAAGAAGGCAGCCCTCTCCTCGAAAGTCAGTCGGATTCGCTTCAACGCGCGACGAAGGAAGGCACAAGAAGCCTGTCTTCGGTTGCCGTTGCCATCGTTGTCGGTCGAGGAGCGCTAGAGCTATGCATTGGCAAATTGGTATTTGCCTCCTTTTTCTCCCCCTTTCGTCTTTTTTCCTTCCGAAGACGACGCCTCCAGGGACGACAAAATGCCAAAGTTGACTCCTGGTGTCCGCGGCGCTGCTGAAGAAAACACACGGGGCACCACTGCGCTGGCTAGCGTGGCGACAGATGGAAAAGGCGACGACGACCGGCCGCCGAAGTCACACCAGATGGCTGCCAGCTACGACCCCTTCACGAAAAACAGAGACTACAACCGGGCAAAGGTGTTTCTATTTCGACTCTTTTTGTGGAAGGCTCGCTTCACCGTGGACACAAAGTACATTTATTTATTAAACTTCGCCTCTGAAGTGAGGGCAGAAGTCTTTTACGGTGCTTAAATAACATACGTAACACATTAGAAGGCATAAATACAAATAATATTTGTTACAAATTATGAAATTTTGGTTTTTGCTTTGGTTAAACGGCATCAATGAAGGACATTTAGATGCTTTGTCTGAAGGCAATACATGTGACTTCACCCTTGGCAGCCTCACAGAAAAGGTTCGAGCTGTAGAGGTAGCTGAAGTGGCCTCGCGAACAGATGACGTCAACGTTTCCGCCGAACTTGCCCTCAGCGGCAGCGTTGATGGCGTGCTTGGAGTCGGATGAGTTCTCCGTGATGGCCTGGAAATGGGATGGTATGGGTTTTGGAAGGCATCGAAGACATCGTTGTCTTGTCCTAGGGGTACTCATTCATTCAGTGGACATTATCCTTTTCGCTACTATCTCCTATTTTTGTGCTGTTTCTTCGTTGCCTTCTTTACATTAGTAAGCCCGTTTGGTTTGCGTGCTTCCTTCAATGTGCGCCAAAAAGTGTTGGGAGCTTTGAGCTTAGCTTGGGGTTTAGCCTTAGTTACTTACAATCAATTGGATGAGTGAAGGGTAGTCGTCGTTGTCGGTGTCGTCGTCACCCGTTTCCTTCCATCCTTCATCCCAAGAGTGGAGGGTCCCGGTGTTCCTGCCGTCTTAATGACCCGGACGAACTGAGAACCGACGACACCTCTCCGGTCTCCCGAAATCGATGCGGATAAGACTGAGCCCCCCGGGCGGCGACGACGACGACTGACGACTGCGGCAGTCGTCTTTGTGTTGTGTTTTTTTTCTCACTTCGCCGGGGAACTCGAGCTCACATCTCACGAGTCGAACCCACTGTTGTTACCTTCCGTTGGCAATGGCGAAGGCAAGCATTAGGTCTTCATCTGCGCGAACCCTCCTACCTCCCAGCTTCCCCCAAAAAGGACGGCAACATCCCCGCAATGCTTATGTTTTGTCGCTCGGCAACCTTTTTGACCGATTGCTGACCCTTAGTGAGGTCATTGACGTGTCCCTTGGCTTTGTTGCATCATGCATAATGCCATTTCGAAAAAGACTACAGCCCCGTCAAGAAGGCTGCCAATTTGCACCAAAGCCATCCCCAGCTAAGCCGTCCCAGCTCTAATCGCTCCACCTGGGTGTTATTAGCCATTACCCCATCCCCTCAACGCCCGGCCCCTCTGACTCACCTCAAGCATAATTGCCTTCAACTCGGCGTTGTTACACTTTGAATCCAATTCAGCGGCTGAAGTTTCCTTCGAATTAACTTCCGATGATGTCCGCGGGGCAGCTGTCGACTCATCAACGCGAACAGGGGCCACAGTCGTATCAGTATCGACGGCCTGAGGAGCGAAACGGACATTCTGCGAAGCTTTACGGCCTTGGAGCTCTGGGTGGTCTTCGACGGCAACACCGGCATTGTCTCCATCGGATTGTTCTTCGCCAAGGTTTTCAAAGAGCTTCAATTGAGCTTGATGGGATTCAACGGCTTCAGTCGGGTCATCGAGACTGAATCCGGCTAAGTGGGCGCGCTGGAAGGAAGATAATGTTAAAAATAAGATGTTGAAGAGTTAAAAAAAAGACCTACAAGTTCAAGTTCATCAGAAGGAGCAACTGTTTTCGCAGCTCGAGCTTTAGCGCATCCGCCTCCGCACGGCGCAGGTGGGGGACAAGCTGGAGCAGCCGGAGGGCACGGGCATCCACAACCACCACCACTTTGGGGGAAGAGGAAGGCTGAGGTTACTCCAATCAATGCAGCGATGATAAGGAACTTCATTATGATTATCTGAAGCTGGGAATGATGAAATTTAGCGCCAAAAACCATCTTCAAGCTAGCACAACACGCGAAAGCCAGTTTATCAGCCCCTCAAAAAGTGAAAGTGAAAATAGTCTCGCCGTAATTTTAATTCGAATCATTTCCCATTTCCACGAAGCTCCCACCATCCTATTGTATTCCAGCGTCTACACACGGTCAAATTAAAAAGAAGCCCCTGAGGCGATCGAACACCCGGCTGCTGACCAGCCCATTCTGGGTCATTAGGCGAGCCGTTTGTAGAAGTTTGGAACGTGAACGTGAAGACTGATGACAAGCGGTCCGCGGTCCGCCTATTCTTCAAGATCGAAGCCCCCCTTCGAGGTTTCCTTCAGATTGTGATTCTTGAAGGAAACTCGAGCATGATTCGCGCGTCTTATAAGTCTCTCCCTGCAATGCAACAACCATCCGAACATCTCTCTCGAAAAAAAAGGAAGACGTGCAACAATTAGAACGCCTCCGGCATCGCCCCATTTCCATATTCAGCCGATCCGCAAGCAGAAAAAAGGCCTCGCCGTCCGTCCGGTTTTGAGCGGCGCTCCACGTGCAATCAGCATTTAGGATGGCTTGCTTGCCCGATTAGGGGGGAGACTAATAGGTGGTTATGAAGGCACGAATTAATTGTTTCATGCTATCATATTGCTGGTTGGGCCGGTCTTGGCATGGCGGGCAATTGTATCGTATCATCTTCCCACAGGTTGACTGACGACAATTTGATCAATTTGTTGCAAATAGCACCTTTGAAACTCCAAAGAGCAAAAACTTCTAATCTTTTTATAGTACTTTGGCATAAACAAACATTGATTGACAAGAATCATGGGTTCTGGATCAAATAAAATACACAAAATGCAAAACAGCAGTATCATCAGCACCGAAAAAAAGTAATCCAATCCAATCTACTATTGAGACGAAGGAAAAAAAGTGAGAAGTGTTAACTGAGATAACCTTGATCGCGATGAACAAAGAAAAAACACAAGTTGATGGGTCACAATCATGACACACATGAGCAAAGTTTAAATTTGAAAAGAATTGGCGAATGAAAGCATAAATGGCCAAAGTTAGGTAACTAATTGTAAGTTTTTGGCACTGGATTTTGAATTTTTTGATAAAACAACAACCTATTACGACATTTTTTAAGTTTTAAGAGTTGAAAAATGTCGCGCGACTAATGGGCCCGTCTGAGATAAGCATGATTGTAGAGGCCATTGAACGGGGGGCCACGCTCGGCCTTCCATTGGCACTTGAAGATGCGTTTGTAGGTTGCTCGGAATCGGGCATTACAAAACGCATAACAGAAGGGATTGATGGTCGAGTTGATGTAGCACAGGCAGTAGGCGACCGTGAAGAAGAAGTCGGAGAAGGAACGCGGATAGAAGGCTTCATAGACCACGATAACTGAAAAAATTGGATGGATTAGATTGATTGTCTGTCGCACTGTTGGAATCGGTTAAGGATTGATGGGGGTAACTTTGATCAATTGGATGTATTTATCAAAAAAAAACTGGATTTGTTTGTGAATGAATGGAAGGTCAGCCAATCAAAAACTCAACAAAGTTGTAATAGCTTATTTATGGATGGAAGTTTGAAGATGGAAAAGAGGAACTTACAATTATACGGAACCCATGTCACGATGAAGGCAATCAGAATGGCACTGAGCGTTTTGGCGGCTTTGCTGTCCTGTTTGCGTTCATTTCGGCGGCGTTCTTTTTCGCTTTTGCGCTGAAAAATGAATACAGGCAGCGTTAGATTCAATTTTTTCGAAAAGCCAAAAGTTCAACTTACACTATCACCACTTTTTTCAATCACTTTACTACCCGGACGCCCATTACTCTTTGGCTCCTCACCAGGATTAGATCTCGTAGATTCCTGCGATTTGAAGCCTCCAGCCGGCCCTGACGTTTCCGCAGCCATGGAGACCCGTTTGATTTCGTCGACTGTGGCATCGCTGCGAGACCGTTTGCGTGTTATTGGACGCAGGGGTGGGCCGAGCTCGGTTGATCTGTAATTTTTTTTGTAATTTTCATTTCAAAAAACCGTTGAATTTAATGTTTGAACCCTTTTATGCCGAAAAAATGCATATGCGTCCACCAAACCTTCAAATGCCATAAATTACCAAAAAGTTTCACCCGTAAGTTTCTATTTTCAACCCTTAAACTTTCCCGAAATCCAAATCCATAAAACTCACGGAAAAGAATCCGCATTAACGGGTGACAACCGAACCGACGGCCTCTTTCCATCGCCTTCATGCAACTCTATCAAAACCGTATATGAATGCAACAGTGGCTTCGTTGAACTGCCACTATTGGTTTGAGCCCGACTCCGGAATTTGTGTGATCCACCATTGGCAGTGCCGTTCCCATTGCCATTTTCGATCGGTTCTTTGGTGACTGATCGTGGACTTTGGGGCGGTTCACCAACAGCTTCCGAATTGATCAATTCCTCATGCCCTGATGCCGTATTCGAGGCTTTCATCGACCGTTTTCCGTAGACACTTGAAGTAAGCGAAGTTTCCTCAAGATTTGCCGGCACATCGGAACTGTCTTCAGACGAGAATTCAGAACGACCCGTACATGTTCTGAACCAGCCGCGACGGCGATCTTTTCGGTTTCTACAAAATGGATAAATTAAAATTTTATGGTGATAGACGGGTTAAAAATGGAATTACATTGGATTTGTTTTCTGCAATGCATCCATAAAAGGGAAAAATTGCTTCCTTTTCAGGGATTCGGAACGAGATTCCGTGTTTGAAGGGGTGTTGGTCACGCTGGGGCGATTGCCTCCGCGCATCTGAAAGTGGATATGGTTGAAATTTGGATACTATGGGGGTGATATGTGGCTGGAAATGAAATGGAAACTGAAAGGTATAGGAAATCAGAAAACAGATAGATGAAAATGAAAGCTGTGCGGGTGCGGTTGAAATTGAAAGTGTTGAAAATTAGGATAGGACGAAACTGAGAAAACTGAAGACAGTTTAAATCACAAAAATAAAAGTAAGAAAGATGTGTAACGAAAAAAAGGACATCGACAAACGGACCACGAGCAAAGGCAGAGCCAAATGTTGCAGGACGGAAGTCGTTCCGAGCTCTGTCGTTGTGAACATCTAAAATGAGGGGTTAGTTTTGATGGGGGCAGATATTAGCCGGGATCAGAGGGGGTATGAGATCACTTTCAAACGGACTTGGTTAGCACAATCAAACGGGTTGGTTAGAATTGAGCAATCAATCAATACTTCAACTTTTCGATCGATAAATCAATAATTTCAATCAATCGATATTTTCAAGGGCGTAGAGGCAAATCACTCAATCAATGGGGGTGATAATCGTTATTATGGATATTTGAGGTTGTTATGATCATTATTTAAGGGCATTTTCAACAATTTCCACAGCAATAAGCATGCTGGCAAGAGATGTAGATTGCGGCAAAGAGCAAACTGCGCAAAGCCTTTCAATCCGATATCAATCCGGGAAAAACCTCAACTCACCTGACCAGCTTGCAACTTTCTCACATCTTTTTGCCGTCGTTTTGTCACAAGGAACACCTTTAAGTATAGGTACACCATTATAGTGACCGGAATGTAGAAGGCTGCCACGGCGGTGCCAACGGTAACATAGGGGTTCGTTTCGAGGAACTGAACGACACATGTGCCCGTGTTTGGTTGCCTATCTTAAACAAAATCAGCTTAATTTGATTAATAGTCGATCACACTACCTTCAATGTAAGGCCAAGCAAGGATCCAAAGCGGCCATAACAGTGTACTGATAATATATGTGCCCGCTATCATGACTAATGCCTTTTTGGTCGTCCTCCGAGGACGGTATGAAAATGGCTTCGTGACCGAAAAGTATCGATCGAACGAAATGAGCAACAGATTGAGGACACTCGCATTTGACATGAGGTAATCGACGCAGAGCCAGAATTGGCACGCCACAAAGCCAATGTCCCAATGCCCTGTGGCGGTGTAGTAGGTCATGAATGGAATGGATATACAGCCGATCGAAATATCCGCGACAGCCAGTGAAAACAGGAAATAATTACTGATTGTGCGGAGTTGTTTGTCGACTTTGAAGCTTATCATGACCAACAAGTTGCCGACTGTCGTTAGAAGTGCGAAGAAGGCGCCAAGGATGATCTGAAAGTGCCGTTTTAGACCATACGATGAAAATGGAGCGTCTCACGATAATGGTGACAGCCGTGGTGCTCAACTTGATCTCCATGCGCTCGACAGCCTCACTGATCGCCTTCGTGCCGTTGGGATCCACGATATAGGGGGTCGTCGACGGCATGATCAACGATTCCCCACCCGCCGTGGCCGTGGACGTGTTGTTGAGCATGTGGGTCAACGCGTCCATGACCACCCGCAACACCTTGCTGTCGGTGGCGCTTAGGCGCGCGACATGGTGCGGCAGCTGTTGCCGGGCGCGCCATGCTGTCGACGGCAGCTGTTGCTCCGCTTCAACGACCATTCGTGGCGCGAATCACGGCATCCTGCCGGGGCGAAGGTTTGAATGTGCTCCTGGAATGAAAATGCCATTGATCTTCACCATTTTTGTGGATGTTTGAAAGCGGAAAGCGACGGAAATCAACAACGGACAGCGGAATTCAAACTTTAGATGCCAAACGGACAAAACAGGCACATGAACATGGAAAAAATAGTAAGTAAAAGCCAAAAGTCAAAAATAACATTGATAAAAGTTGTAATAGCAATTGAAATTGGCAATCAATTCATGAAATTACACAGTTCTGGCAATGAAAAGAGTTTCCAAAGAGCGCCATTGGCCATTGGCACTGGACAGGTCGGACGAAACGACGTGGAAACAAATCGCACTTACTGGAGTAAAAGACGGACAAAAAAAACTAAAAGCACGGAAGAAAAAAGCAAAAGACACACGCGACAGGAATAAACACTCGGGAAAAGGATGGAAAGATGGGTCTTGGAATGAATTGACGAAATTGGAAGTGTTTTTGGAAGGTTTGTTTTGGGGAATTTGAACTGGAGGGGTCGATATCGACTATCGGCGAAAAAATTTAGCTATCATTTGAAAGACTACAGTTAGACCGGGCTCAAACCATTCGGTTCAACTGTTGAATCTGAAGTGCCAGCGTCAACTTCTCCGCAAACATAATCCCAATATCAAAAAAACTAACCCCTGAACTCAATGATACCGGAGTCCAGTTCACCTATCCCCACCCCTAAACCCCTTCTCCTACGTCGTCCATGTCGCCAGCGTCCAAACCAGCCAAACCGCCCAAACGTAAAAAGTAATTTTACCGAGTTTTCCACCCCAGATTCTCCAAATCCAACCAAAATCTTACATTAGCGCAGCGGCGCTTCCGTGAAAACACGCGAAGATCGCTGCCGCACGCGAGCGCCTCTCGAGTCTCGACGCTTGTCTTCTTCGAGACCGAGGCCGTGGGGGGCTAGGCTAAAACAATCGGCGGATGAGTCCCTTTATAAGTTATAAAGCTTTTCAAAGTTTTTTTTGGTTCTCTCATTCGTCTTCTGCCTGTGCTTCTCCTTCGCCGTGGTTCTTCTTTTTCGTTAGTGTCAGAATTGACGGGGGTCGTCGCCGTCGCCGTGGCCGTCGACTCCCGGACGCGCTCTGACGGTAGTAGAGTTCTTGTTTGGCTTGGTAGTGGTGCTTCCGCGCTTATGTCTAATCCCAGAACGGCGCTCAAATTGGCACTAAAGGAGGGAGAAGGCAGGGGGAAAGAGGAACAACGGCCAAGACCCGCAGGAAAACTATGGATCGAATGGTACGGGACTTCTGGACGCGGTGGTTTCAGAGATTGAACGGAAAGGGCATTCTAACCAGTCGAATCGGATATTTTTACTGATTAGAAGTCATCTTTAAGCGTATTATGGATAAACAAAGCCAAAAAGTCAAAAAATAAGATGAAATAAGCGGTGCCATTATCGATTGAACTAACTTCGGTAACTTTTGGAAAGTCGAAAATGGCAAGTTGACTATTTGTGGGAAGTTTCAAAAACCTTCCACCAAAATAACTATAACCAAAGCCCAAAAAAACGTTCAAGAGCCGAGCATCCGGACCAAATCACATAAGCGTGAAAATTGAAAGAACAGCCTTTTCAGACCCTATTCAAGAACCTTTGCTTCTTCGGGAGGACAGCTTACAAGTTGTTTAGATTTGCAAAAACAAACTGTTATTTTTGGAAGGATAGGGCGTCTAAATTGTTCAAATGACTTTGATTTGAAAGGATTGAGCTGCAACCCCGCAAAAGTTGCTTCGTAATGAATAAAAATTTCGTTATGGAGAAATTTGAAACAATTTAACATAATTTCGTGAACATAATTAACAAAAACGTAAGTTTTTACTGAAAAAATATGATTTTTATCCGATTCAAACCTCAAAACTTCCATAAAATCTAACTTTGAAAACCGAAGGCAAAAAAGCAAGGCCACGAGATTCTACCGACTGTCAGCATTGTCGGCATCAGTCCAACCAACTAACCCCAAAAAGTACCCCTCGGCTCCCCCTCGGCCCTAAAATTGTTAGAACACAAATCACTCTTGACAAACTCCAGGAAGAGCATACGGCTTCCCAATTGCCCCATGCTAATTACCTAACATGTTACAATGTAAGCTGGGAGCGTGCCACGGTGCCACCACACGGATGGCTCCAGTTTTACGGGATTGGCAATGAGTGCAAAAAAGCCAAAATGAAATGACAGCACACAATGACGAACGACGACGACAAACATACATGACAACGAGGAACAATTTGGGAAGTTTACGTGGAACCAACAAGCTTGCATTTGCACATAAAACTTAGCACGGACGGGTTGAAGTTAGCGTTTTTACCTTTGGAGCCATCATAGCGAATTTGGAATTGGAATAGGAATTGGATTGTGGATGCAACTTGGGTACGAACACTCGGTTGGGTCCAGTGATAAAAAAGGTGGATTAATGGAATGAAGTTACAAAAGGGTTAGATAGTCCATCTTTTTGAAGTTTGTGGACTTCGCGGGATGGGTGTGATGGATGGTAGATACTTATATATGTATTTTCTGTCTTGAAAAGTATCAATTTGTCGATGTTCCTTTCGTTGAAGTTGAAAAAGGGTTCTGAAATGGAGATGGTCGACCACGATACATTACATTGGGGTGGGTGGGTGTACGGTCATAGATCAACTGGGTCTAAATAGCAAAACTGGTGAGGGGAACCCGCAAAAAGTAAAAACTAAAAGCATTAAAACAAACGAAGGTCCATCAAAATGACAAATATTGGCACCAATGAGATCGGTTTTAAGTCCACGCAAAAAAATTAGGGGTAGATACATACATGCGGAAGTGAAAAAAAAGGGTCACGGAAAGGGAAACCTGCAAACTGCTGATGTCACGAAGTGTGTCAACGCCGAAGCAGAGCGGATATTTTCCATTGCCCCGGCTCGGCTCAATATTAAAAGTAAGTGAAAATTGGAAAAATCCATAAATACCCTCTCCCCTAATATCTCTTTTGCATCATCATCATTGGCATCATCATCTTCAAATCCGTTAATGAAAAGCCTGTGCCAAAGTTCACCCCCCTCATTGCATTAATATAAACCCCGAGAAAAGAAAGAAAGTCCATCCTTCGATGGAGCGCGGCGGCAATGCCACAAATGTTAAAAGCAAACATTAGGAGCGTTTTTACGGCTCCCATATCCGGAAATACGGACCCAGGACCCTTCCACCGGAGGCTCATCGTTTTGTTTCCTCTTTGGGCGCTAACACCTTATTTTCTTTGCGCCGTGCTCTGCCCTGTGGCCCAAAGCCGACAAAACAGTGTAAATCGGCACATTGGTGCCGTCCGAAGGCACGACGAAGCTACGACGACGACGACTTCTTCGGATTAACACAGACGTGGGGGCAACATTCATTAAAGCATTTGCTTTGCTTTCACTTTTTTTTGTCGGTGCCATTGGAAGAACGAAAGGTGATAAAAAGTCAGTCATTTGCAAACGAAACAGGAGCCCCCGGGCCCCAGGTAGACGAGACTGACTTTCTTGGAGGAGTATTTAGGCGGAAGGGAAGTCGAATGCCTTTTTGGATTTATGGGATAGACTTTGTTGGATTAAAGGGTCAATGGCACTTTTCTATGCCATGGCATGGCTGATATGGGAGCAGTAAAATGATATTGGGCCCTTTTGGGGAGGGTCAGAGACAGGTGGAATTTGAAGGGTCTTAAAACACGGGCAAACTGGGGATTTGTGTTGGCTCGTGGAAAGTGGATGTGGATCGGCTAATTTCAAAACACAATTTACGAGGAAAAGGAGATCGAATTTCATGTCAAGAAACACGAATTGAAGCTAAGTATTATGTTAAAATCGGGTTTTGAAGGGAAGCGTCTTGGAAGCTCCGCACTTTGATGCTTGCTTTGGAAGGATATCAGAGCTAAAGGGCTAAAGATAGAAGGGTAAGCCTATTTATGGATGGCCTTATCAGTGGTGTTACGTCAACTTTGGGATGTGATGTCGTGCCAATGGGGTCGAGGCCGGCGCGACGGCGAAAGAAAAGAGGCGCCGATTAGCGCCGGCTTCCAAATGTCTCCCTTGGCTGGGAAGGCCGGGGCTGAAAGGCGTTGAGACAACAACGATGATGCCGCCCGCCGCCGTTGAAGGAGGTCCAGGAGCCGCAGGGGCACTGACGCTGGCAGGGGTCGTGCCTGTGACGCCTTCCCCGAACTTCCTCCCTCTGTTCTGGCCTCTGGAGCTTCGAAGCCCTGGACCGAATTGAATCCGCGCTTGTTTCGGTGGTCGGTGGCGCGAGGGGAAAAAGCAGAAAGGCCATATTCGAAATACGATCTGGCCCTTTCCCTCCTGTTGCCTGCCTCGATGGCCAGGCAGGCACAGAACGCCGAAGGACCGAAAACTTTTTCGACAAGGACACGCGGGTCGCCACAGGGGGCTCCTGATGAAACAGGAACCTCCAGGAGCCACAACACAGTCCTGGATCTCTGGCCCTGAATAACAGATCACCCCCTACAGTCATCGTTACAGTCATCCGGTCTCCCATCGACACCACACCGACATCCAATACATAAACTATGTTGGATCTTTTTGATATTGTCTACCTTTCCCGAGTAGCGAGATCCCCTCTGTGGATAATCCATACGTGAGTGTGCGGCTGTTCAAGTGGATGTACTCGAAGGGGACACGGATAGAGTTATCGCGACCATTTTTTATGTTTGATGTACTTCGAGGGGCCCTTTGAGACGATGCGGATATCTATCTATTCTATCATATGTATGAGACGGATAAACTTGAGCAAAAAAGTTTCGAAAAGGAACACCGATAAAGTTGAAAGTGAACACGAGATGCATGCTTATGCTTAACCTGAATAACCTGAAGCCTTGACTAAGCTCACGAAAGCCGTTTAGACCAATCTATAGATTATCCTCAAGGGCAAGATAACTAACATTAACTCCCCAACGCAATCAATTTCAAGTTGATCGGATCTTTCTCACTCATCGTTAATAGCAACACACTCACTCCCAGGGTCATTCAATTCGTCGATCCGCACTTTTTTCAATCCAAACAACGGCCCATCAAGTTAGAGTATTCTTTTTGCTACTTCTGCTTCTGATTGCTGACTGGACTTTGGTGACAAATGGGATGTCGATGGGTCAGTCGCGACCGACGTCGGTTACGCCATCAAAGTCAAGTCAAAACGGGTGAGAAAGAAAAACTTTGAAACTCCTACAGCTCGGCCATGCCACCCCATTGACACAATTCGTTATAAATGGGCACATAAATTGGTCAAATGTGGCCGCAGTCGCCGTACGTTTCAAAAGTGCACAACATTCGCTCAAAGACCGATCGCAATAACTTTACAAACTTTCCAGGAAGAGGTAAAACTACAAATGTAGTCAATAAACAGCCAAAACAGACCATTTTTTCCACAAAAATGCAATGGCAATGGCATTGCCGAATCGTGAGTAATAAGCTGTGCCAAACTCCAAAAACAACAAACCCCGCGAAGGCCGTCCCGACCGCCTATGAAGGCTGTCAATCACGCGGAATCTGTGGACGGGCTTAAAAACTGACAAGCATTTGATTCAAAACGAATTGGTTTTATCATTGTTTAACGCGCTTCTGCATTGAATTGCGCTGAGGAAATGTCTGCATTGTCCAAGGCTGCGTTTAGTTTTTACGATTCACACCTTTTCGAAAATATGAAATCGTAAAAGTTGCATCCATTGATAAGGGACAAATATAGATTCAACTGTTAAGGTTATACCGAAACAACTTGTGCCCCCAGGCTTACCACCCCAAAAAAGAGGGACCCAGTTAATCCGAGTCATCAATACTGTGCCCGCTCCCGGATGGGGGGAGTGTTGGGATGCCAAAAAGCGACGCATTTCGATGGCATTTGTCTCAAAACTTTTGGCCCCAGGCAGAACAGGGCAGCGCGGCGCAGTGGTGCCAAACTCACATCAGTCGTCTGGGGTTTTTTCTTTGTTCTTTCAATCTGTCGACATGTTTTTGGGGGGAGGATGGGATAAACCTAGTTTGGATACGAGGGTAAGCTCGGTACATTTTGGGGATGCCATTGGTGCCAAAAAACAACAAAGTGAAACAACAAGATGGCAAATGTCAAAAACTGTGATATATATGTCGAAAACATAGAGATTCCGAATCCTGGGCGAAGCGACATGTCGGCACTGCAGTGCCATCGACATTGCTATGAGCTGCCGTTGAGGGATGGACATCAAGCTGGCCTTTAAAGACGGTTGAAACTTTTTTCTGGCGCTGACTTCGAGGCTTCTCGCGTATCTCGACACATCCGGGGCCGAGGAGAGGAGGGACGACAAAAACAACAACGACAAGAATGGGGATATAAGGTCGTAGCCCCCGACGGCACATCGATGGGATGGATGGAGGGTTGCGGGGAGAGAAGACAACGGCCCCCTCGGGATGCCTCGGAAGTTGAGTGTCACGATGGTGTGATCCGACTTTCGACACTTATCGGTGCCAAATGGGCGTCCCCCTAAAGGGTTGAAATGTGTTCGGCGGCGGCGGCGGCGGTGCTTCTTTTTTTCGAAAGGATGTGTCAAAATGTTTTGAGGGGAAGTTGTTGCGGTGGTAATGGGACAACTTTACTTTGGAATTTGAATTTCGATGGTTTTGAGATTTCGTAGACACATTAGACATTATGGGTTTCGAAAAAAAATATATAAACAAAGACGCAATAAACACCCTCCCACCACGTTGGGGAACATTTGTTATTTACATATCTAAAAGCTTTAATTAAGTGATTTCCTTACAAAAAGCTCTCATTTCCCACGTTTCTAGCCTTCCATGAATGCAATCCCGATCAAACTACTCATAAACATGGACACGGAACGACCACCCTCATATTGCCTAAAACTTTATACCCCGGAACGCTGCCATTGACAAACAATCCGCCTTCCTCAATATTTAATATAAGACTGTTTATAAGCCATTCCACAGACCATTAAATTCACGCATAAAAGCGAACATGCAACAATCGGCACCACGCGTGACAATGTGCCAACAAACACGAAATGCAAATAAATCGCTGCGCTGTGAAACTGTGCCTTGAGGCTATATCTTTGCCGTGGCATTGCATAGCATAGCATAGTGTGAAACACAGGGTTAGGGGTCCCCTCTTTGCACCACCACCGGAAATCGGATACGCGCACCCTCACACGGCACTTCCACACACACACGGATTGGATTCTTGGACGGCACTTCGGTGGTCGCGCATGGTTAACGGTCGTAAATCTTGGCGCCTGGGGCTGTGGGGGGCACCCAATTTTACAATAGACGTCGAACACGGAGCACAGAGTGCCACCGTGACCGTTGGTGGGTGCCGTTGGCGCCACAGCAGCTTCCAAAGACCATCAGGGTCGACGAAGCACGGCCACGGCTCGGCCCGGTCGTAAGACATGAGATTAAGCATTTGCATAAGCAGAGGTGGTTGGGGATATGCGGGGGGAAAGGCTAGAAGTTTTGAAGCACAAAGTTAAAACAAACCAGAACCAGCGCCCGGCATTATAGTGACTTTCGCTTTTGTTTTTGCTGTATTTGAAGGAAATCTCCTCAAAACCTTCCTCGAATCCCCAAGTGGATGGGTACCAATTTGTTCAAGTTTAAGTTTAGTAGCATGGTTTAGGCATAAAAACGTTACAATAGACAAAACTTAAGTTTTTTTTCTGTTTAATAAGTGCATGCTTTTTGTTGCCGTCGGGTGTGGGTTTGTTTGTAAGTTGAATGGCAACAGACTGGGAGGTACTACGTGTTGTTAGAGAAATTTGACGACAGACACCATCAGACAGGGGAGGACAGTACCCACTTACTTGAGGGCGATCGGAGATAAGTGCAAGTTTCTGGGCTAATGTTTGACGCGGGAGGAAGAAGCTTGATCTATGGCCTTGCGACGGTAGGGGGATGGTGAATAGCTGTGAATAGGAGCTTTGGAATGAAAGAAAAAAAGATAGAAGAAAAAATTGGTTCTGTTGGACTCGAACCATTGACCTTTCGGGTGTGAGCGGGTTTTGCAGGTGGTTTGTCGTAAATGCATAAATGGAAAAACGGCACAAAAAGGATAAAAATCAACTTCAGCATTATCAAACCAACGTTTTTAACAACAAAAAATGTTCTGCAAACAAGTTCAAGATATTTGGATTTGAAACCCCCGACCTATAGTATCCAAACCCGACGAACTCATAACTGCGCCATTAACGCAAAAATGTAAAATCGCCAAAAACAACCCACCAAAAACCAACTGTACAAAACCCCATGATCTCCCACAAAAATGCGCGAAGAATGTATCCCCCGCAGCTTTTTCGCATTTGTTGCAAAATCACTGATATCTCCTCTCACAGCTGCTCAAACACAACTAACAACTCTCTCGACTGATGATGTGAAATGGACCCTGTCCGTCTCGGAACACATCTCATTCCACCACACAAATAAACATAAAAATCTCAGTAACGCGCAGGTACTTAAGCCCTGAAGTGGGTTGCAAGCCTTCAAGGTAAAGACAAAACAATTCCTTTTTGCCTCGTTTTTGTGCTTGAACTTGGTAACATGTGCTTCAAAGTGGCTTAAAGTCGTGAAATCCGGCGTATGGCGCGAAATCCGGCAAAGTTCGAACTTCGAACAATTAAAACGCGATAAAAGGTGAAAGCAATGAGATGTCGGGGGCTATCAGGGCGTTGGATAAGTGCCTATTTGCGTCAATCACCCGCTTTGATGAAAGGTGGGCTTCCAATTGATCGCATGCAGGGCTGAGTGATGCCAACTGCCCTCAGGGGCTATCAAAAGTTCTTTCGGCTAAGCTGAGGAAAGACAGTTGTTTGGCTGGGCTTTGATTCGAGCGTTCCAATACATCCATGTCGGCAAACAATGTCACTCCTACGGGTGGATGGATTCGATGGCGAAAGGTTTCGAATGGATAAAAACAAGGATTAAGCTTAAACCGCCTGAGGCAATAATGGCCTAAGTGGGGTGATTAATCATGTGGATTGGCGGAGGTGTTACTCGAGATGAGGTCGAGATGGGTTGGAAGTAAACAGACAAGTCAAAACACATTTTGGTTATACGATTCATTTTTCACGCATTAAAAAAAATTCATCAGGTTAAAATTAATCTAAAATCGGTCGACCCCGGCTGTGAGTTCGAGGATGAAGGCGATGGTTTACAAGTAGTATTGAGGGGCTTGTTCGAGCACGTAGACGGATGCCAAAGCGTTGGCATGTTCACGAAGATTGCCCTGAGTACCGTTTCCGAGAACGAAACGCGGGCCTTCGACGGCAGTAAAGACGGATTGCTGGGCAGCAGGGGCGAACTGTCCTTGACCGAACTGGGCTTGGCTGAATTGCTGGGATGCAGATGCCTGGGGAGCGTAGTAGAAGGCAGTCTTGCCATCGAAGAAGATGCCACGGTTGGCGTCAAAGAACGCGGGCTTGCCACGGTATTGGGCCTGGATGGCAGCGGGCGCGGCGATACGCTGACCGAAACCGGCGCCGATGAATCCGGACTGAGAAGGAGCGCCGCCTGGAAGATTTTATATATAAAAATTTTCCAAAACGACGCATCAACGACTTACCGAAGAAAGCACCACCCGAGGGGGCAGCGCCACCGAAACCTTGCTGGAATTGGGGCTGGGCACCGCCGAACTGTTGGCCAGAAGCGAATTGCTGTCCAGCGCCGAACTGTTGACCAGCGGCGAACTGCTGGGGCTGACCACCGAAGGAAGCCGGCTGGAAGGCAGACTGCTGCGGGGCAGCATATCCGAATTGACCGGGCTGGGGAGCATACTGGGGACCGCCGAAGCCAACATATCCGGAGTACTGGGCCATGGTGAAGATGGAGTGTGTGGGAAGACGGAAGTCGACGAAGGGAAACCGGGGTGCTCGATCGAAATCGGATGTCGGAATGGTCTTTCCCTCCGGCTTTTATACCCCTATCTCGAGGTGGCAGGGTACGTGATCACCATGATAATTTACATAAACCATGTCTGGGTCGATGTCTGGCAATGCGTAGTGGTCAAAGATCACAGGAATTTGGAATTTGATAACTTCGCTGCGTGCGCGATAATGGTCTTGGCGCGAAAACAACGAAAACCTGTTTTTGAAAAAAGTTCAATTCTTTTCGTTTTTTAACTTTTTAAAATCGACTTTTTTCTCCGAATTTTCCGTTAAAGTTTTACCAACCCCGTTTCAAACGAACCAGTTTGTTGATATACAACTTTCAAGCCCACTAACACCTTTTGAATCGCGCTGAAAAGTCTCATTTTGTCGTTCTCCCACATTGCGTTTATTCGACATTTCGCCGGCATTTATATATATATTTTTCCATTTCCAGATCACTTCCACCTCCTCCAAGGACCCCACAATGTCCAGATATGTCTTCCAGGTATGTGACCCATCTTCTTTCCATACTTTTCTCTCAACTTTGTCTTTAGCTTCCATCCTTCAAAGATACCATACTTGTCGACATAGATGAAGCCATTACCCACTTCAATCCTGTCGATTCTGAGATACGAACCGCCATGCGTCTTATTCCGGGCGCTGATGACCTTTCGTGGGGTGTGTCGGTCTACCCATCCGGTGCAGTCAAGTTCGGCACTAACCACCATCGACACCTTGGAGTTTTTGTGGTTGTGAGCAAGACTAACGTGCATGTCCATGCTGATATTTCTTTGCTGAACACACCATATAAGAGTAAGTAGCTGTAATGGATCATTACAAAGTCTGTCCCTCTATTTCAGGGTCATTCAGCCATCTCTTTGAGCAGCACATCGACTTTGGATTCGGCACATACGTTTCCCATCAACATCTCCTTGCAAGTGGGGCATGTCAGGATGGCAAGTTTACCATCAAATGCGAGGTGTCGATTACAGTCAATGCTGATAACACTGTATTGAAGCACACTGTTTCACCGTTGAATCCTATCCTCCCATTCGAATTCGTCGAGCTGGCGGGACATAGCTCGAGTGATGCTGATTTTCTTGTCGACGACCAGTTGTTGAAGGTTGGTTCATTACTTTTTGACTTATATCACAATGGCTAGGTATCCAAAAGACGGTTTAGGTTCATCGCGGTTACTTATCAATGATGTCTCCCACGTTCCAATCAATCTTCTCCCAAAGCGAATTAGGAATCGTCAATATCGACGACTTCACTTACGAAACCGTCAAAACAGCCGTCGATTACCTCTACGGACATGAAATCGCCGATAAAACGGATTCCAAGATTATTGACGCGCTTCGATTCATGAAGAAGTATGACGTTATTACGGCTGTGGTATGTTTTGTACAAAACAGGTTGAAATTTCTATTTCTATTCAAAGTTTTAGAAGAAACTTGAATCCTGGATTATCGAAAATTTGGCAGAACATAACTTCCCTACGATTGCCCTGTATGCATTTGAAGACGGCAGTGAATCTCTTCGATCCGAATGCCTAAAGTTCTTTGCCGAAAACAGCGCCAAAGTGGTCAACCATCCTAACTTCCGTGCCCTTAACAGTGATGTTGTTTTTCCGATACTTCAGCATGTAACGGCGCCAAAACCGTAGCATGGCATTTACTAACTTTATAGGTGATTTTGTTGTTTTTGTTGAGAATACTATTTTCAACAGTTGTTATTTTACATTACTTGATTTATGTATTATTGTTTTGATATTTGAATAAACACCAATATGCCGTTTTTATGAAAATACACGAACTCGATTTTTTTTCCACTTTTTGTTCCCAAAGTCGGTCCCACCACGAAACTGACCTTCAGTCGTTTCCTACCTAGCATTTTTTTTTTATCGAAGCCGCTTTTCCGAAGCTCGCGTTTCCTTTCGCGAGTCTTTGTTTATGCTTATCAACTTATTTCGGCAATCACTGACATCCATCCGTTCACTGACAACAGCCATGGCTCGAATCGGCACTCACGATGGTAAATTCCACACTGACGAGGTCCTAGCCTGCTTCTTTCTCCGCACCTTGGAACAGTACAAAGATGCCCCTGTTATCCGGTTAGTTTATATATTTTTTCATGGCAATCCTCTAATCCTGCGATTTAGGTCACGTAATCCGGAAGTCCTCGCAACGTGTGACATTGTCGTCGATGTTGGCGGTGTTTATGACCCCAAAAAGAACAAATTTGATCATCACCAGCGCGAGTTCACTGAGACAATGAAGTCCCTCGGGACATTGGATTTCGATACGAAGTTGAGTTCTGCGGGTTTGGTGTACAATCACTTTGGTCGTGAAGTCATTGCATCGCTGTTGGACTTGGATTCAACGCAATCCCCGGTGGTAGATACGTTGTACGCAAAGATGTATGAAAACTTTGTGCATGCTGTCGATGCGATTGATAATGGCATCCCGCAGTTTGATGGACCTCCCAGGTTGGTTTTTATATATAAATATTGTAAATTTATATATAATTTTTAGGTATAAACTGTCATCAACCCTGAATTCACGAGTTACGAACCTCAATCCTGCTTGGAATGAAGATGTATCTGCGGAAACGCAATTTGACAAAGCTATGAAGGTTGTTGGCCGAGAATTCACTGATCAATTGAACTATCTGTACAATTCTTTCCTCCCAGCCCGGCAACTTGTTGAAAAGGCAATCGCAGATCGGGAGTCGAACCATCCGAGTGGGAAGATCGTTGTCTTTGCCGATGGCAGCTGTCCATGGAAGGATCACCTCCTCGAGATTGAAATCGAACAGAAACTGCAAGACAAAGGTCTGACCTATGCCGTTTTTGGTGATAAAAGTGGTTCGTGGCGCGTCCAAGCCATTCCCGTCGATGCCAACTCCACTTTCGAAAATCGTGCTCCGCTCCCTGAAGCCTGGCGCGCTTTCCGTGATGAAAAGCTCTCAGAAATCACCGGTATTCCTGACTGCGTCTTCGTCCATGCCAGTGGATTCATCGGAGGACACAAAAACCGTGAAGGCGCCATCAAAATGGCTGAAAAAGCGTTGATCCTCCTCGATTTGTGGTCTCCGCCGTCGTCGCCGTCAAGCAGCTGATCTCGTCGATCTTTTCGTTTGTTGATTTTGTGATCAGCCTTTGCTTGTTTTAATAAAACTTTTCACGTAATATTTGCGGAAGACTTCACAGAAGAATTGGTTCTAATACCAAAGCACACCTACTTTAACCACCAAAAAGTTGTTTTTTTATTGTTAAACCACAAAGTACACGTTTATCCGGTCTCTTCGCAGCAGTCAGCCCCCCTTTCCTGCCACCGCTTATGACCGCCCCAGACATGCCGGTGAGCAGTGCAGCGCTCCTGGGCTTTGTGGCTGTCGTCTCGGGCGCGTTGTTCATCGATGTCGCGGTTCGCTTCTTTGCATGGCGGTCCCAGTCGCGCAAATTGAAGCTTCTTGAGCTCACCATCGATGAATTGAGGTTGGTTTTGGGTTGGGTTCTTATCAGCTTGTTTATAGCGTTTTTAAATGTTACTAAAACCCTCTTTTACAACTAACTTTTCACAATTCGCGTTTAAAGTCAAAATTTCCTAGTTTTACATTGATCTTTTTGGTTCCTCCCTGTAAGCTCGACCCCGAAGGCCCAGTCACAACGCACTTTGAATCATAAACAAACAAAAGAACCTGCGAATACTCCTTTTTCTTAGTTTCAATGCTTTTTGACAGGCAGTCGAGGAACCGGGCTGTCTGCGCTTTTCAAAAGTTATGTGTTGTAACGATTTCAACGATGACAGTTACATAATATTTCACTGTGAAGATGTGAATGACATCATCTTCTCCGTGTTTGTTGGACGTTGTCTTTGGTAACATTTCAAAACACGGAGAAAGTGTATTACCACGCATCTATTTTCGGTTAGTCACACGTTTTTGTGCCTTTTGTTTTGTCAGAAAAAGAAAAGGAATCAATTCGCTGTTTTAAAGACGTCAAAAACAGGGTTGTAAAGCGATCAGCGGAAAAGTTTTGCACGTTGTAGTCAAATTTTGCCGCTTTAACGCTAAACGCTTACTTATCATATCACTAAACCTTATCAATGTGCTTGATTGACCCCCGACTAACCCTGTCTTTCCTTCCAGACTCGAACTCCAACACGTTCGGAGTGAACTCGGCTCCATTCGGACCGGTAATTACACGAACGGCGGTGGTTCCAAGCTTCTGAACCATCATGTCCTTGACGAAGGACCTCCGATCACGATCGAACGGCATGTTTCGTTCGTTCCGACGGGCGCTTCCAGTCCCTCCAGTATGAGCGACTACTTCGATGTCCGGGATGACTGGAGCCCCATGTCGACTGAAGCAGGCCCGGCAGGGGACCTAATGCCCCTGTTGGCCGATCACGTTGAGTCAGCGTCGTCGTCGCACGGAGGATCGGCGTCATCGGTGATCCAATCTGTTCGTGCTTATACTTTATTTGATGTTCATTCACAGCGTTTTCTCCCCTTCGCATCTTTTTTCGTTTTTTGTGCTTTGCGTGTTTGAAGGGCAATCGGGTGATGTCTGTCTTCCCAGAACAAGTCCAATACGCCTTATAGTCGCGCTTGTTCGCTTGATTGATCCAATCCGTTCAGCGAAAAAAGGCGGACATTGGGGAGGAGACAGCTGGCTGGCTACTTTTACGTTTGCGCGTCACTCTGTTGTGTCTTTCGCTTTCCATTTTTGGTATTGTTGTTGTGTCTCACCTTGGTTGGCCCAAATGATAGCATGGCCAACGCCCCTTACTACTCATTGTCATCACGGCTTTTTGTAATTCTGTTTCGCGACGTTTCAATTCAGTTTTGCATATTTTCGCGAATGGCATATGTAACTGTATCGTGATTTCGGTTTTTTCTCGTCGCCATTCACGGACCCGATTCTGATTTCAGCGGTTACTGGACTAACTCCGGCCCGGCCTCTTGTTGGTGGTGGTTATCGTTCGTGGTTTGCCTCTCTGTTCGTCGACATCGTTGTTTCACTGCACAAAATGGTCGTTGAGGTGCGCTGCACGCTCTTTTGAGCCACTTTTTACAAATATTGAATAGTGTCGATGTTGTTGTACCGGACTAATCGAATCCTCTTTTAGTTCGCCAAAGTCGATGATCTCCATGATCAGGGTGATGGCGATGCCTGCTACGCCATCTTGAAGAAGGCATACGACACGGAACCCGGCGCAAAAGAAGACATCGAAGTGCTATGGCGATTGGCTCGTGCTTGCCACATGCGTTCGAGTGTGTTGAGTCAGAAGAATCCGAAGCGGAAGGAGCTGATCGTCGAAGGTCACAAATATGCGATCGATGCCAACAAGATCGACGGAAATAACTTTAACGTTGTCAAGTGGTGTGCCGTGACGACTGGAGCCTTGGCGGATCATTTGGGAGTGAAAGAACGGATTCAACAGGGATATGCTTTCAAGGTGGGTCATTTACCAAACTTTAAAGCTGCAAGAATGATATTTTCAGGAATTCGTCGATAAAGCCATCTCAATGCAAAGCGAATACTCCCTCTACCACATGCGCGGACGATTCTCCTATTCTGTGGCGAATCTTTCCTGGTTGGAGCGCAAAGCTGCGGCCACCTTCTTCGCGACGCCCCCAACAGCTTCGATCGATGATGCCCTCAAAGATTTCCTCGAAGTCGAGAAGCTCCGGCCGAACCAATGGCTTGAAAATCTCCTTTACGTCGGCAAATGCTACGTCATCAAGAACGATAAGGCCAACGTCGTAAAGTACCTGAAGGTCGCTGTATCCCTGCCCGTCCATGATGATGCCGATAAAGAAACGCAGGAAGAGGCTAAACAGCTTCTCGCCAAGTGGAACAAATAAGTTGGACCCCCTGGCAGACGATCTCCCCCCAATATGTACGCTAAAACCGCACTAATTCCACTGATAAACCGTTTTACTTTCGAATTCTTCATTCTTTGTCCATAGGATAGCCCCACACCGAATGATTTTTATAAGCTCGTTATGTATACAAAAACGTGTTTGTTTTTAGTATAACCATGGCAAATGTCATATTTTTGTAAATCGTAATTAGAAAAATAATATAAACTTGTGCAATGTTTTAATCTATCGGTCATAGGTCGACTTCGATGTGAAAGACATGATTGGGGTAGCGACCAAAGTCACAGGTTGTTGTTTTGGGCCAATCAAAAATGAAAGTTTGGGTCGAAGAGCAGCAGCTCACTCGGATAAGCGGCAACACACGCGCCCGAAGTGACCTTATCGACCGCGGAGTGTTGCTTCTCGGCTCAATAAGATATGGCGTCAACCAGACGGTGATCCTGCCGAGCGAGACGACTTTGACCACGAGAAACAAGAACAAACGAGCTGAAAGGGGTAAACGAAAGCGCCTCCGGATATATAACGAAAAGTGAAAACATCAAAAATCGGTGGTTCCATCTCGTTAGTTGTAAATTGCTCACCACAAACGAGTTTAATCAAAGCGAAGATCATCCATTCAAGAGCTGCATGCAACGGGAAAAGGATTTCAATGATAGGCCATGGAAGAACGACGACAAACCAGGATAAAAGCAACAAAATAGCTGACAGCTTTAGACATGAAGAACGGTAAAAATCTGTGAGGAATCTATTAAAACTCCACCGCAAAAACATGAGAATGTTGACAGGAATGTAATAAGAGCAAAAAGAATGAGATAACGAAATATTAAATAAGGGAAAAGCGAGATAGGAGCAGATAAGATAAGATAATGGATTGCCGCCGGCAGTTAACAATCGCGTGCGCACTTTTGATTCTCGCCGCGCGTCACCCCAGAGAGTGTTCCTGATTTTCACGCAAATACAGTGTCCTCTCGGATCGTCGCGACACTCATTTTGATGGGTTCGCGCACCGCCCACTCGGTGCACCTCGAACGCGCGGATCATCGTTTTTTCTCGGTTTTCTGTCGGTGTAATTTCGTGCTTCTGACTCGTTTTTAATCCGGGCCCGCTCCATACTATCCTTGTCCTTTTCAGATGGCTTTCGCCCTTCCGAACATGGCTGCCGAAGCGCATATGGCCGGACAGATGCCGCAATACTATTATCAAGCTGCTGGTGGCGATGCTGCTGCTCATCCGGGTGAAGCGATCACCTCGCCGCCGCCGATGATCATGACGCCATCGGCTAACAACAACACTGCGAAGGCTGATAACTACTACACGGTTATTTCGAATCGCATTTTTATCGGGAGTCTTCAAACGGAGGTTTGGTTTTTGATGATTTTTCGATCGAACGGTTCATCGCAATCTGCACGTTTTCAGGTTGATGAGGCGATTTTAAAGCAGACCTTTGAAAAAGAGGGTACTATCCGTGAATCGAAGATCATCCGTGACAATGCAGGACAGAGCAAGGGCTTCGGATTCATTACGTTCCAGGAGGAAAATCACGCGGCTGCTGTTCTTGAGAAGCCATCGGGCACGTACTGTTACAAAGGGCGTACATGGAATGTTGCCCCAGCCATGCGTCGGTTCAACAATGCTCGTGAGTTATTCAGCATGTCAGTTTTGATCATTTTTTATATAACATCCCGCTTTTCAGCCCGCGAAATCCCTGCTCCCGTCCAGAATCTCATTTACTACCCGAGCTACCCAGGCGGACTCGTGCGTTACGGCAACGGTCTAATGGCCTATCCCAACTTTGTCCCTCAACAGGTCTACAGCTCCCCTTCGCCCTACATTACCTCTCCAGTCATGCCGCAGGGTCATTTCGTCTTCCCGACTGTGCCTCAACAGTACGATCCCAACAATGGCATCACCCCAGTCGGCGCTATCAACACGGCTGTTCCACAGCAAGTCCAAGTTGCTCAGGGCGCATCCGGTCAGCCACAACCAACCCCGATGACAACGACTAACGCCGAATTGGCTTCAGTCAACCCGGACGACTTCCCACCGCTGCCTTCCAAGAGCACCTCATCTGACCCTGGAGATCTTCGCTCTGTTAGCAACACTAATACGACCGACTCCGCACCGTGGCAATCCTTCCGCTCGGATATGTAAGCAGTTTGATCCTCATTCGCTACCACTGTCTGGTCTATCTCTTCAATCACCTACCTCTTCCCGGTGATCTCGCCGCATAATAGCCAATTTATGCTAATAACTGAAAAAGTACAAATGGTTGTTAATGTTCATATTAATAATGCTATGTCATTTTCATATCTCTCTGCTCTTTTTTCGTTCCTTTTGTTTTGACCTTTGTTTGAGCGCTCACTTTTTAAGCTCACTGATTTCGTTTTGACTTTCTTTTGTATTTTTAATTAATGGTTTTGTTCTTGCGTTCTCTAGTTTTGTTTCGTTAGTTTGCGTTACTGTTTAGAGTGGAGAGAATTGAAAACCAAATAAATAATGTATTTTATTAAATAGTGGAAATGAAAATCAAACTGCGAACAGGGAAATATCAAGTTTGTTAATGAATTAAATTAGTCTACACAAGAATGGACATTGGAAACATACAGAGGTGTTCTGCGGAGAGATACAAGGAATCGATTTGGAAGTGAGCTGAAAGAAATTTAGTCTCGGCGGCGACGGTCGTTCCTGAAATGAAGAGATTAGCGATGAAAAGTGATATGATTGGTTGACTTACCTATGACGATCACCACCATCCCGATCATATGGCTTCCGATCCGAGAATCTCGATCCTTCACGTGATGGACGCTCGTCAAACGACGACCGATCACGGCTGCCATAATGCCGATCTTCTCGTTCCCGGCTACGATGTCTGTATCCGCCGCCATTCCGGTCACCGCCACGATCATTGAAGCGATCCCGTGGCCGATCGTCCCGGAAGCCGCCACCACCGAAACCACGATCACCGCCACTGCGATATCCGCCTCCGCTGCCGCCGCCATTTCCACTGAAACCGCCGCCACCGTAGAATTCTTCCTCCCGGGCTTCGACCAATGCCCTCGGCTCACGGGCCTTCCGCGTATCACCCTTGCCGCCACCAAGTCGTCGCGGCAACCATGCTTTATTCGTGCGTCCGCGTTCATAATCCACGACAACGCGTCGGCCATCAATCTTAATTCCGTCAGCCTTCTTGTACGCCTCTGAAAATCATTCCCTACCGATGAGTCCCCTGCTCTCTGACTCCAAACTGTACCTCCGGCACTGATAACAATCTTAGCCGAACTCGCTCTTCTCTAATATGGCATTTGTTGAGCCGACTTTACCTTTTTGTGCTTTTTGCAGGCGCCGCAGATGGACTTACTTACCCGGCAAAACTCACCCGCAGAGTAAAAGCAAAAAAAGAAGAAAAGCTAATCGTTGCCAACTCACGAGGCTACGAAACAAATTACCGATGTTTGTTTTCATTGCGCGTTAGATTGAAAAGTTGGTTGGTAAAAGTGATTGCACAAAAAAAGTTACCGAAACTACCTCTTCCAAGACGCTTTCAGGCCCACCAGATCCGTCGGGCATCGCCCTGGAACGGTATAACAGGTAGCTTATTAGGTCAAAACATAACTTTGCTTTGGGTTAATTTTCCTTTTGGGCGCGCTTACCTATGTTGAAGCAAAAAGAAACTAAACTAGGTGGTAATTTCGAGCTGCATGCGACAAAAAGCAACTTTTTGGAAGTAAAGAAGGCAAAAATGGAAAACTTACGGCTCATTTCAGACTTGTGGGAGTACTCGATGAAGGCATAGCCTCGAGGCTTGCCGTCCTTATCTGTGGGCATGATAATCTTACTGATTTTTCCGTAGACTTCGAATTCGCGACGGAGTTTGGCTTCGGAGGTTTCGTAGTTCTGAAAGGGGAATTTAGAGGGGCAAAAATAATGATAATGGGAAACTTACAAGTCTGGCTACGAAGAGCGTTCGATACGGATCACTGGTCGCGTTTTCGTTGTCTGATGGGTTCCACATGGCGATTTGTTGTTCGAGCTTGTAGGCGAGAAGTTCTTCTTTCTCTTTCCTCTGGAAATGGATGAGATTAGACGAATTAAAGCAGAAATTATATATAAAACATACCCTCTGAGCGCGTTTTTCCTCTTTCGTCGGAATCTTCGGTGGCTCCGGAGCTGGCTCGGTTTTCGTCTCAAACAGCTGTACATATTGGGCTAAACCCTGCGGCGGTGGCTTCTTCTTGTCGATAGAGAGCTCGTCGACCGGCGGCAAAAATGGCAACGGCGGCCGTGGAGCGAAGAGTTTTAGCAGGTTATCGGGGAGAAATTGCGTCATTTCCGACGAATTGGATGGTGGTTTTCAACCCTGGATGGATGAGTATTGTGGTAGACGTATAAGCGGATCAACGTAAACGATATATAACGCGGTAAATGAGTAAATATAAACACAATGGAAGGGTCAAAAATGGATCGCTCTCGGGATGAGCGTGCACGACGCGACGCACACCCGTCACGGGTCTCGACGCGAAAAGTTAAAACGAGACGACACACATTTGAATGAAAGAAAGGCGGCCGTACAGCGCGGATTGTCGGACACTGGCCTTTTTTGCGCGCCAAAAGCTTACACCCGAGACGTGTTTGACAGTTGAAAATAGCCGTTGGCGATTTCTGAATAACCTATTTACCATTGTAATTTGCCACATCCCGAAGGAATGAAGATGGACACCTCGCATGAAGTGAGTGTCTGGCGGTATCGACGAGTCAAGATTTGTGAGTATCTCTTTTTTATCCCTCGAGAGAATGCAGATTTCGAACACCCAATGTATATACTAATCCATATATCTTTTAGTGGAAGTCCTTAATGAAAAGCTCATCCCAATCGGTCGAGTTTGGGAATATCCAAACCTCGAGAATGCTGGGGTATGTTTGTTTGCCTCATTACAACTTTTGCCACATCATTCATTGCTTTCTTTCCAGACGTTTTCCTACGCCAATCACAGCCCTGAGGAGCAACGCGGAATTTTATTTAATGCTATCAAGCGGAATATTTTAGTGAGTCTTTCGGGTACTTTTGAACGTAGGAATATATTTCATTTTCAGGGCGAACCCGTAGTCGAATTCTTCCCCTATGAAGCCGAGTTCAAGACCAAGTTCAAGATTGCCAGTGGATGTACCAAGGAGAACAAGCATATCTTGGAGAGGTTTACACCTGTGCTACGGCATGTCGTGAATGTTCGGATCTATCTTTCAAGTTTGTTTTGTATCGTTTTTGACACTTTTGTATGGCAATCTTTTAGGAATCCTAACCAACACCACCTGCGGAGTGGTTGCCCGAACCGTCGCCGAAATCATCCGTGACTATATGACTATAACAATGCCAGCCACCGTGGAGAACATTTTCAAGGAATCTGACGGCAGTTTGATTAAACTTGAATCGAATTTACAACATTTCACATCGGATATGGCTGTTCTTTCGCTGACTTTGAAACGCATTTTCGATGTGAGTCATGCTTATCGACTTTAACTTTGGTAAGAGTAACGATTTGCAGGGCAGAATGGTCGGTGGCGAGCTCATCACCTATCTCGACCGTCCCGAAGTCCATCAAATGCCGGCAAACTACTGTGCCGTGCCAGTCCTTTTCAACCAATGCATCCGTGAGGCCATCAAGCATTATGATGCTTTCCTTGAAGAGTGGCTATACACCGGTCAAATCACCACTGATCGACAACACGAGGTAAACTTTTTTGAAATTTTGTTACCCCGCTCTTTTCTTGTTTACCTTTTCCTTTGACACAGTTCTTTTCCTATCTTTTCCTTCTTATCGCAACGTGCTACTTAACGCATGTTTAACGTTTTCTGTTTTCTAGTTTATGATCTGGGACCTGTCGCGCAGTAACATCCTGAAGGCGTCCATTTTCGATGGCTGTGATATGGGCAAACCCGAAATCCCCTTCGATAAACGCTTCGTCTTTATCCCGGACTTGGTGCCGTCAGTTTGGAAGTCCAATGACAAGATCGAGAAGATGGCCCACAGAGCTTTCAACGTTCGTCGACTGATTTCTGTGCTCACACAAGATACACAAGTGCCATTCAATCTCGAATTTCACAGTATCGTCAATGCGGAGAATGTGGCGGCCCAAAATTTGATTGTGTGGAATGCGTTTAAAGCTACTGGTACGGCATTGTTGCAGAAGATTAACAGTGTTATTAACATTCAGGAGTTTTTCAAGTGAGTTTTTACCCATCTTTTTTATGGTTGTAGCAATTGGTGTTTAGATTCTTGAACGATCTCATCTTCGACCCCTGTGCCATGTGGATGCATCACTTTGCCGCCGATCTAGAGGACTATCGACTTGCCGTTCTGAACACGAGCGATGATCCGTACCAAATTTCGAACAATGACGATACGACCGGGCTGAATGGCATCTTCAATGACTACTTTTTCGATCGTCTCCGCCGTATCGTCAATAACAAAGATAACGTGCCTGATGTCGTCGAGATGCGTCTGTACAACCAGCATCTCTTCAGCAAGCTTATTCTGAATGATCTCCGCCTCGTCGACATGCTGAATTGCGATTATGATTTGAATGATATGATCGGCGACGACAACGGCCACGATGAAAACAATCCGAATGGACTTCCGGCTTCTGGAGATGGTGATGCCCCTTCGAGTGAAAATGGAGGTGCTTCCAGTGACGTCGATTGTGTGCAAGACAATGTCGAATTGCCGTTTGTCGAGAAAGTTGGCATCGGCTTCACGGACATGCTTTTGTTCCAATTCCTCGTTCCACCGGTCGTCCAAGAGGATTATAACAGGCTGTTCCGATTGAGGTTATCACTTGCCCGGGCTGAATTGCTGCTTCAAAGGAAGCGTACCACTGATATCCAGTCCATGAACCAACAGGAGCAAATCTTTATCTCCTTCGTCATGTCTTTCCTCCGCCGAGTTTCGTTTGATATCTTTGGTTATCAGGCTGCTTCCCATTGGGATGATTTCTTCTCGAGCATACCCAAGCTGAAGACTGTCACACAGATCGCAGCCGCTCAAGGCATGATGCATCGTAACATCAATTCTCAATGCGGACTGTACTCTGGCGAGAATAACATTTCCGCGAAGCTCACCGACATCCTGGTCATTGTGAATGACTACGCGCTCAACGAATTGGTAAGTCCATTGGGTTCTTTGTTCCCTTCCCTCAATGGCTTCTTTCAGTGCTTCAATGACGCAGCCGATCGTTTCTACGAAGTCTACATCGAGATGCGGAACATTGTGTGTGCTCCAGAGAACAATAAGCTACTGAACAAAATGATTTATCCCATTTTCCATGTAAGCACTGTCGGTGGCGGCGTGCGTGCTGCAGCCAAAGTGCCCCTCGATCCTCGAAAGGGTCTTGCACCACAACCGAATCTAAAATCAACCGTTCCAATGCGACGCAGCATCAGTCTCATGGGTCTGCAATCTGGCGCAGGTCGCAAGTGAGCTTTTAACTTTTGATCATTATTTTTGACAATTTAAAACTTTACATGTTTGTTGTACAGTGTTGTTGCCTACTTTTACTAACTGAATGAAATCCAATACCATATCTATTTTATTCAAAATTTTGAAGATAGTTTGCAAATTAAGGATACATAAGATGAATTACTCGTTTTCGCAGCATTCGGTAATGGCGGAACGGGATGCGCCGGGTTGAAGCATGATGAATGTACAAAGATGCGGCAGCATTGCCTTTACGGGTGTTCGACTTCGGTCGTTTCCATGAGTCTGAAGAAGTGAGGGTTATGACGGGTTAGCGTTAGGGTTGAGGTCGAACTGCAAAGAGGTGATGCGTGAAAGCAAAGGTTCAGACGGGAGGAGTTATAGCGGAAACACAGAGTCATCCGTGGCATCATGCAGGGATTATCCTTTTTTGCTTATTTCAAAAACGACTTTCTGTTGTATAATATTGCAACAAAAGAGTTTACAAGTCCGTATAAACGTGTTTGCCAAGAAGCACATCACATTTTTAAGAGGTTCAGCCAAAGCTTATTTTCTTAGTTTAGGGTTTTAACTATTAGGATTTAAAGACGAAAGTTCACAAAGAGCTGAAGGGTTAGTGATTTATCAGTACTTCTTTCTCTTTAAATCCTAATAGTTGAAACCCCAAACTTAGAAAATGTACTTTTGGTTGAATTTGTTGCGGAAGCTATGCCCAAATTTTGCATTGGATATCCCAAAAGGAAGCCCTACGGATGCCACGGGATGTGAGAAGCTAAGGAATGCATGTCACACTTACCTATGATGCGATTCACTCGCTGGCAGTGACCTATTTAGTGTAGTCTGGGAGCGGAATAGCTTCCGTCGAGATGCCGCGCTGCAGCCGAACATTTTACCATTCAAACTCATTCTGTCATCGGGGATGGTTTGATTGCGTTTTCGGGTTGAAGCCTCATCAGGGATGAGAGACAATTCGACGGCACGATGAGCGGCTAGAGCTGTTGTGAAGGCGACTCTGTTGAATTGTTTTCGCTGCTCCAGGCCGAATAGGGCTTTCACAATGTTTCGATACTTTGATGAAAACACAAAATAGACAAGGCTGCTTGTTGATGAGTTTACAGTAATCAAAATGTTGGACAATTCGACACTGCTTTCAAACCATGAACTTGATGATTCGGCGATGTGGTCTGTGAACATGAGAATCTCGACAATGTTATTACAAAAGGCTAAGCCATTGCATCCAAGGAAAAGAGCCACGATGGCCAATAACATTAGGGTTACTGACCGGTCACGGAGGCTGTTGGTAAATTTCTTTTTGAATAGGTCACTGGATGGTTTAAAGATTGACGCGTTCGACATTTTGGCGAAAGATTGAAACATTTCACTGTACTTTGTCTTTTTGAGAAGTCGAAATTGTTTCAAAGCATGTTCGTGGCCACCATGAGGCAATTCTTCATGGCTGGTCGTCGGCACAACGGGTTCAGTCAATGTCCTTGTCGAATAGGTATGCAGAGTTCGTAGATTAGTGCTGGCCCTCAAGGCAAGGATAATCTTCCAATTGACTACGATCAAACAGGTGAATGGAATGATAAACATCACCAAAGGGTATAAGATGACCTTTTTGATAAGGCCATAACTCCAAGTTTGTTGAAGCGGTGTCAGTGTTATGTGACTGGTAATTCGTTGGAATCGTGGCGAGAAGCAACGCTCTGTATCAAGCTCCAACCATAGCGGAATATTGATCACAATACTGAAGATAACACTTGCAATAATGGCATATTGCACGGGTCGGCGCGTGACCCATCGCTTTGTTCTGAATGGCATACAAACGCCGAGAAAACGATGGCAGGAGACCAGGACTGTCAGATAGACGCCACAAGTTTGCATTGTAAGTCCCAATGGATAGGTAACGCGGACAATTGGAGGATAAATGCTGTGAAGGAAGAAGTTGTTTGAGTTTATCGCCATGGCAGGAATAAAGAGGAAGAGAAAGTTGAAAATAAGTAATAAAAGATCTAAAAACAACGAATTATGCAACAGTTGGTCTCACAACGAAAACTAAAACAATAGTGAGTCTTACAACAAAAACTACAGTAACTGATGGTCTCGCAACGAAAGTCCAAAATAACAAACCTGATATACTAAGCGCCAATAAAAAGTGATTCATTAAAAGCGTTCGCATTTCGGAATCGGCAAAAACAATAATATTGATAATGTTGGCAAAAATGCCCAAAATCGAAATTGGCATATTTCCATAAAGTCGATAAGCGATTTGATCAGCGGTAAAAACAAGATCCGGGCAATCAGAGAGATTGCCTGGATTGGTGGACGCGTGTCCGTTGGCATCGGACATGGCCCTGGGTTCTGAAAATTATTACAATTACAAGTTTTGCCTCAAATGATGCCAAATTGTATCGAGTTCAGACATTCACGAAAAAAGTTAACCAATTACAGCGTCTCAACGATGGGCAAAGGTATATGTACCCCGAGGTGCCTGCCCAGTCTCGCCGCACGTGTGACTTCTCAGCCGGAAATGAAAAATAAAAAGAACAGGAAAGCGGATAATGTCGAAGACGGCGCAAAAAAAAACCGAATGGTGTATAAATCATATGGGGCCAGAGGAGGGGGGTTTGTCCTGAGGGGTTGAAGGCAAAGCAAAAAGGAAGAGGTGTGGGATGGGGCGGCATGGGATGCCATTGGCATAATCTAGGGATATGTACCAATGGGACCAGTCATTCATTTAGTCGGATTTGAACTGATAAGGCGGATTGGATTACACATGGAAATCTTGTGATGAGACATTGCCATTGTTGGGGGCAATAGATTATGTGCCAATGCCACAGGAGTTTGAAACTACCCATATTTTGGGGTATTTTTGTCATTCACAGTTTGCACCCAACATTTTAGGCTACAATTTCAAACTTCAAAATGAAAATTACATCAACTTGTTTTGCACAGATACATAACCCCCAAAAATTATACCCTATCACATGCTAGTGTAAATAAGCAACCAAAAAACTGTTCCATGGTCGAAAATAACATTGTAGAAACACGCAAATGTACTTAACCAAGCTTAGTGCCAGCCCAGACATAGGCCAATCCCCATTTCCTCATTGATGTTATGACGCTATTATCAAACTTTTAACGATGGCATATGTGTCACTGTGTAAGCTAAGCTTATGCGTATATCTTGTCTATATTGATGGCATAGGTGGACGGGGAAGTGGAAGAGAAAAACGTAAACGACTACATGCATACTTGAAGAAACAAATTATGCTAAAACAACATACATGAACGATGGCAATGGAACTGGCATGGCATCGGTCATTACGGGAACACATTTTGTGGGATCTTTAGGATAAAGGATAGAGAGAGGGTAGACTGGCACTTCACGAGGAGTTGTGGAACACATTTCAGGAGAGTCAGAAGAGCAAATGAGGATACTTATCCGATGGGCTGGCTCATGTGTTCCTTGAAAAAGGGTGCTTGTGCCATATCGGATAAAAGAGTAAAGTATATATTTTCACAATGCACCATGGTTTTATTAACTACATAGTCAGTATGGCTAATCGGAGGAGGTATTAATCATGTCTGGGAATGGTGAAAGGCACTGCGCAGAGAGGACAATGATAATCGCGCAAAAGAAGGAACAGCGAAGCCTTACAAAGCTTCAGATTCTCGAAGTTACTGACGCTTTGGGTGTCTAAGCACTTTGCTTTTTGATCGGGGAATCCTGGATTCCGGAAATCGGAAATCCGAAGCACAATGAGTAATGCCAATATCCGACCCTTCCTAAACTCATTTATCAAATGTTGTTTTTATCCAAGTCCTAAAACATCTAAATATAACCCCTCAAAACGATGATTTCCTTAGAAACACCAAAACAAATTAACCGCCATCAGTGACCCCATCTGGGCCCCCCTGAAGCCTCTTACCAGAAATCCGGTCTCCGTCCAACACAACATTGAAACATTAAACCATCCCCCTCAATGGATATTTTATTAAATCTAAGGATGTTTAATGGTTTCCTTATCTGAATAGCTCCTCAAATACATCCGAAATAGCTTCCTTTTTATGAGGAGCAAGTACATCCTTCGAAAAAGTGAAAGTAAAAAATGTGAATCACACTTTTTAAATTATAATATCCTATTCAAAGAACTTCATAATATCATTAAAACACACCTAAAAGTGTAGTACTTTTATACTTTCAAAGTCCTAAAGTACGGTCAAAATGTGTAGTGAACATTTAGCCCTTTTTTCGAAAAGCTCAATGAAGCATGAATGAAGAACATCTTGCAATTGACATAACTAACAAATAGAAAGTACATCTCTATGGTTTGCGAACCGTGAAGTGACGTGAAACTACCGATGCCCCCCGGCGAAGCTCAGCCGGGGTGGCATTGGCATTGCATAGGTAATGTGATGGGTAGCGCAGTGCAGTCAGCGCGTTGCGGGCGGCATTTTTCGAAGGAAGTGAAAGTCGATTAACCAAGTTTAGAACACTCTTTTGCATACCCGTTTACATGTGCCGAGCGTGAAATGGGTTTCGTTTCGACGGCATTTGGACTGGACATATTTGAAATTGGAGGAGGAGATTTTGGATTTTTCATTCATTCATACTTCAGACATAGCTGTCATGAATGAAAACGAAAAAAAAAGAAGTTTAATCTGGGATCTGGCAATGGCAAATTATACATGTAAACCCATTTGTTAAACAGAGAAGTTATTAACTGCTAATTTGCAAGTCTGAGTGCCCTGGGGCTACGGGCTACGACCCCTGTCCAATCCAAATCCATGTATTCTAAAGACAACTTCGTTCAATGGCACTTGGCAGGGGGTCGTGGTCGTGACAGATAAGAGGAACCGAAACATCGTTAAATGAAGTTTAAAAAAGATGTAATTAATCTTAATAATTCGAATGGGGTGCATTGCATTTGCATTTGTGACAGTTTTTTTGCAGGGTGGGAAGAAGTTCTTTGTAGTTAGTGCCGATTAGGAGAGGGGTTTAAACTAAGTTGAAGCAAAAAATGTCCTTTGCAATGTATAGATAGATAAAATTACTGTGGCATAAAAAGTGATAAGAAAAAAGTCGCTTAAAGGCTAGACGAACCGTATGGTTTATGTTCTAATCCGCCAGTGCCACAGTGATAAAAGGCCATCTAAATGAAAGGCCTTGACACATGCGCTGATCCCGATTTCAATCCGGGCTCCGAACTGCGTGGGATAAGCTCATTTTAGCAGTCAGAACACATGGGCCATGCCAAAGACATACCACTTTACCATGGCCATAAGAATGTGGCACCGTTCGTAGCCTAGTATTTTGACCGGTTTGTTAATTCACGGGTTCATCGCTTAACACAAAGAACACACACTATCAAAATGGCAAAACCCAAAAAGCTAATGCAAAGCTAAACCTGCAAAGTGCCCGTCTTTGAAAGTAATTTTCTCACATGAACCGACCGAACGGCACACGGCACTCACTGAACAGCGAACGGCGCCCAGTTTACATTTTCATTAATCAAATAACCATTTGGTGCAAAATACTGCCTATAAAAAGCTCCTTCCCCATTTGTAGAAAAAGAGAAAGTCAAAAAGTGCCATGTAACAAACAAAATTACCCCCAGTATACCCATTAAACCACAACCACAACCTTCCTCCTCCCTCTCCCTCTCCGCCCCCATCAGCAATACATTCAAGTACAAAGTGAATGCCGTCCCCGTCGTCCACGTTCCTCGTCATCCAGACCCCTCTGGGAATTGGTTAACAACACAGAAATTTAGCCGTTTTAGAAGATGTCTATTGAGATGTATGAACTTAGAAGCGACTCGAACCGCCTGCATTTATGTTAAATGAGCTTTTTTCCATCTTTTAAACTTTATTGCAATAAAAGCCATGCTAAAAAATTCAACTTCAATTTTACCGAGGTCGAAATGACGAAAGAACCTTAGCTCTAAACTTTTGAAAAGAACAAAGCCGCAAATCCGGATAACATGTTGCATCCGTTGTCACGGGTCTAGATCCATTCGGAAGACTAATGAGCATGGATTTGGATCAAACAAAGAAAAGTCAAAAAAGCAGATCAAAAAGTCACTGAAGCCGCTCCGAGCCTCAACAAAGCATACCTGGCGGCGTGAATAATGGACAGGAAACAGGTGAAACACGTGTTTGACGCATTTTGGCACTGACAATGTCACATGCCCTCCGCATCAGTGATGTGATAAGTTCGGATAAAGGTGCAGCCATGACCCATGGCTTCAAAATAGACAACAGGCGTAAGCCCTAGTCATAACACAAGTTTAAAAAACCATGACAAACGCGGGGGTCGGTCGGGCCGAAAAATGCCATTGCCATTAAACTTGATTCAAAGATGAAAGTTTGAAACTTCAATGGGACTATAAATAGACCCCCTGTTACACTGTTAGTCACGGTTAAACTTTTAGAGTGGTTTTGAATACATCATGCTTGCAAAAAACGGTAAAATTTATGGAAAAAATGCACGTAAACAATAAAATAAATTTCATCTATTAAAAGCGCCGAAACTCGGAAAAGAAACTTAAAAGTAAGCCGTCGTCGGAATTAACCGCTTGACTGCCTAAACAACAACCGTATCCCCGTGTACCCCCATCTACGTGCATTTGTAATTCATTCCGTTGAAGGGGACATCCGCCGACGACAGTGGTGGCCGACGGGTTCCATGAAACGAAGAACCAACGCTGTTTGAGTCATCTATTTTTTTCAAACAATTGGAGCTCGCTTCGCCTTGCAATGCCAAGCTGTGGCTAACAGGTATTGTTTTTTGTAAAGTGATAAGACAGGAATGTTTTCAGAGAGACAACTTTAAGCGCGGTGAAACTGTTTTCCTGTTTTGCGAGCGATTATAAGCAACAAAAAATGTTGTTTGATGAATAACAAATTAAAAAAGAGATCGGGAAGGGGACGGGAACTGATAAGACGTAATGCCATTAGACGGGGGAGGATGGCATCACAGACCCCGGTTTGGTGGGGATGGTATAGTTTCAGTGTTTCATAATTTTATCGTCAGTCTTTAGTAATTAAGGAATGCCAATGGCAATGGCAATGGCACTTTTTAAGAGCCGGGAGCAACCATGTCCGTTTATGGGAAGACTTAGATTGATAAAACTGCGGCGGCGGCAGCGCTCAAATCCGTGAATGGTTGCCGGTGGGCTTGTATACCTTGTATATAAGGAATAGAAGTCCGTAAATCCGAAGATGTTAGAAGTCACCCCGGTGGCGACGACAAACAAACAGTCAGGATTTGACGTAGTCCTGAGCGAGCACCACGTCAATGGGGGCCCCGGCCTACGTGACGGGGATTGATGGGATATAGTATAATGCCCGCTCTGAAGGCATATCTCAACTGGGCAGTGGAACAAGAAATCCTTCGCCATGCCATAGATGCCGTGGCCGTGGACATGTCGAAGGCGATGGTTACATGTTATTGCACTAGGTCGACCCAGGTATGCCATTAATCCTATGTAGGAGGAGCCCCACGCCCGATAATGACGCTCAATGGCACGTGTGACGATGTCGTTGTTCACCTTCACCCCTCCCGGAAGCTATAACTATGCCATGGCACAATAACATAAAACATAATCGGTGAAAAGGGGATTTAAAACAAAGTGTTGTTGACTTCCATCCACCGTGCCATCGTCAAGTCACTGGTTCAAAACAACAAAACGCGTCAGCAAACATCCCTAGAAGTCATCGGTCAGTCAATGTAGGCGCGTGGTGGACCATCGGATTAGCAAGGTCATAGAATCCCTGACTGACAACCCTTCCCAAACATCAACATGAACCACGCTATCACAAGTCAAACCTTGGTCTCGGTCAACACGCAAAAACGAAAAAGAACAACGTTCGAAAACTAAAAGCATGAATGAAATCCCCAAATCCAACGCCTGCAAAGTCAATTACGAACGACAGTCACTCTCGAGACTCATCGTAATGCCGGGATTATGTTCATCAGGCACATCCGCCACTCCGATCAAAACATTCCATTTTTGGAAGAGGGTGGCGTAATCGGACATCACCATCCATAAGAGGGCATTTGTTCATATCAAAGATGGCAAACAAGTGCAGCTTTTTCGATAAAAATGGGATTAACTTTGAAGCTAGTGCCGAAAAAAGGCGTCAACAATGTGCCGATTCAAACGACTACAAATAGCGTCATGGGGATTGGGGTAAACAAAAATCAGTCTTGAAACATTGAAAATTCCAAAGTTTGTGAAATTGAAACAAAAATTTCCACCAAAAACATACAATTTCTGCCATCAAGCCACATGGGTCTGCAAAAACAAAACCCCTATCCCCTGCCAATATCGGCAGTCTATCCGGAAGTACCATGTGTCATCGGCTTTTCCCCACCGCGCGGATTATGATCCAACGACTCAATTCATTAATTAAATTGGTGTTTAATTATTGCTCTTTTCCCCAGAAAGGTACTTATCCATCTCCATGTTGCCGTCGCTCGCTACATGCCTTCATGAATGAATCTTTCCTAATTCAATTAGATATTAATTACCCCGAAATAGCAATCCCCATTAAGCGATTACATCCAAAATAACCGCTGCACCAGAAACCTTGCTAAAATTACAGTTTTATTTTTACAAACACACTTAGCTTCACCAAAATAACCCCGCTCAATGTTGCAATGAATGCATGCAGAGTCAACTTGACAATCAGTAAAGAAATGATAGGGGATTAGAAGTGGGAAGCGTGTCTGTGTCCATGGTAATAAGTTACACATACAAATCAATTAGGTATTAAACGGAGGGTCAGCACGGGCAAATAAAGGGATAGGTTTAGAAATCATCATCGTCTTCATCGGCCATTTCCTTCGCAAACTCCAATTCCATCAATTCACGTTCGCGTTGTTGCTCGATGGATTCGATGCCAACCTTGCCCTTGTCTGACGGGAATCGCAGTGCCTTCACGGCTTGATTGTGTAGCAGGAGACAATGCTTGATGCGTTCATCGTAGCTGAATTGGGGCTCGGTTGAACGGTAGAGATTCTCCTGTTCGACGGTTTGCATGTAGCGATCATCGGCGGTCGTATCGAAGGAGACGATAGCATCGATGGTTCCTTCTTTGATGGCTTTGGTCACCATGTATTCGGCTTCGGACGAGGATGAAAGGGCCAGCTTACGCGCAATGTCTTTGATGCTAATACGGGAGTAGGCGAGGGAGATCTGTCGGATGGCAGTTTTGATCACGTTTTGGCGGAGACGCACGATCAGGGTGATGGTTTCATCCTCGGTGAAGGTGGGCTTGGAGGTTTCGACGATCTTGTTGAATTGGATGATGTCACCGAGACGGACGGCTGAAAAAGATAAATTTAGACAGAAAAGATGGAAAAAGTGACTTACCATGTGCAAGCTCCAAATACGCCGCCAACGGCTTACGATACGCCGCGACACGGAACACACTGCGATCGGGGATCTGACCCTGGAGGAGCTGAATCACCACAACCCACTTTTGCACGTTCTGCTTGAAGCCAATGGCAGCATCCTGGGGCGCTTTGCGGAGAGATTGCTGGAAGAACTGGGCAGCGCCATTGTAGTCGAGTTCGATCGCCTTTATGCGGCCCTGATAGTAGAGGAAACGGGCGAGGTCGTTGTTGTTGGCTGTCTCGGGGAAGGAGACTTTTGTCAACAGCTTTGACGCGGCTGAGAAGTTCTTCGTCAGCAAGAAGACTCGCAGGAGACAGACGATCAGAATCGCGACGGTGTCGGTTTGATTGCGGAGAGTGGCGACGCGGAGACGAGAGTTCAGATAACTGAAACACCGAAATCAACAAAATTCAAACCAAAAACACAACATACCCCCGCAAATCACCAATCTTATTCTGTCGCTCAGCCACCAGAGTCAAGTAGAAGAAGCCCTTGGCCAAGAAAGGATCCAATGAGCGCTTTTCAAACTGATCAATGCGACCAATGTAGCTCCGAGCGCACTGATCGACTTCATCGAGCTTGCCCTGATCCAACAGGTAAAGTATGACCAAAAGCTGAATGTACGACTCGACTTCAGCATTGCCGGACTTTGTCGACGGAGCAGTGACGCTACGACGTTCTACCCGAGGGCTACGAGCGCTAGTCTTCGGCTTATCGACTTCCATCAAATTTGATGGGGGCGTCGGTGGAGTGGCGGTGGACGTGCCAACAAAGGCGAGAAGGACATCTTTGTGAGACTTATCAGCAATAAAGGCATTAATCAGCTTTGAAAGGACATCAACATTGAGCTGTTTGCGCGTCTTTGAGAGGAACTGGATGACACGACCGACGATATGGACTTCACCGCGTTCAAGCTGCGAGCACCAGTCTTTCAGGTCTAGAAATGACAATTATAATATATAAAGGTAGAATGGAAAAAGAGCTAACTCACTTTCATAGGAAATCGCATCAAGATCAGCCTTGGTAGGCTCTTCTGGCTTTGCGTTCTTGTCCTTCTCGGCGGGCAGCACCGGCTCGTCAACTTCCATTTTCTCGACCATGATTGACGCCTGAAGGAGTATGAGGTGATGGGATGTGTGATAAAATGTAAGCACGATGTTTATTAACGTTTTGAGGGGTAGAGATAAGAACGAACGGATTTCATAAAAGAGAAAAACACAGAAGTCCGTTCGAAAACGCGACGCGATGAAACATTCGTTATATAAATCTTTCTTTGTCTCTCATTCTATCTAAACTAAGCCATAATCATAACCCATGGCACGAAGTTTGTGATAAACGTAAAACAGTAATGATAAACATGCCCGAGGGCGAGAACAGAAGCGAACAAGCTCGAGCGGACCCCTCCCAAAGGTTGTCATCATTTTCGCTCGGTGCTGGCGAAGAAAGTCTCGACACGCAAACCCCATGCAACAGACGGCCAGAGGCAATTACAATGGATGAAACAGAGCCATTTGAGAGCGTTCTTTTCAATAACGTGGCGCACCGTGCACACGTTTCTCTGTTTCCGATGAAAGACACTTGCATTTTCGAGCCAAATCTCGGCTAGTTTTTTCTTTTCATTTGTGGTTTCTGACAACTTCGCTTTGCTCATGCAAATTCTGAACTTTTCTCCTGGCTTAATTTTTGCTACAAACCGTTTATTTTGGCCCTTATATTTTTGCCAATGACATATCCGTGGTCGTAAATGTGATCAGCATCTTTTTGTGCCGTTTTAACGATATATTGGGTGTAATTTTGAACCACAAAGTTATGATTACAGAAACACTTGTTTTTGTTTGCTTCTTTGCCTCATTTATATATCCATTTTGTTTCAATTGTCATTAACGTGTTGTAATAATGATAAGCGAGACCTTTTGTCAATATTAAGTAGATGTTAGACATGTTTATTCGAGCTTTTCATTCGTTGTTTTGTCATCATTTTCTCGAACCCCACTTTTTTCAGGATGTGGTACGAACAGTTCTACTCCGGTATGATTACACTTGGCTTCACCGCCATTGCCATCTACGTCTCGGGCGCGACGAACTATCTCGATAATGGTCGGCTTCACCGTCGCGATCTGTCCGGTCCCCACCGGTTTGTTTCAACTCATTCTTCGAATGTTTGATTTTTATTTTTAGCGAACAGCTCCTCAAACGCGACCATCGCCTCACCGGCAACTATTACAAGATTAGTGGTCTTGAGTCGATTCAGGATGCTGCATAAGCGTTGCCACCGATTAGCGATAGATTCCTTCTCTCCGGACTTCTGTCATCGTCACCAGAAAATTCAAACTGCTTTTTGTAACTGTACACTTATAGGAATGGAATAAAATTGTTTTTCTCCAAACTTGTTTGATGTGATGACTGTTGAATCGTTTAACGCGATATGGTTTTATCGTTTGCGAGTTTCAACTTTGTGGAAAATATGGTTATTTGCTTTCAGGATGAGTGAGCAAAATCCCGATATGAAGCCATTCGTCCTTCGGGGCTATGCCAAAGAAAAGAAGTATGCCCCGATGCAATGGAACATGGACGACTTGCCAGAATGGTTCAAGGAAAAGGAAATTGAAGCTCGGGTCGCTTCAAGAGGGCATGTTGAAGGAAAAATCGAGTATGAAGTGCGTTGTTCCAGAGTGCAGTTTGAATCCTCTGCGTTTTTCAAATGGGTCAAAGGTCAAGTTGCCATTGATGGTGAAGAGTCATATATCAGAAAAGCGAAAAAAAGGAAAATCACCAAGGGCACTCATTGGGTTTATGTCGACTATCGCAATGTCCAAGCTTTTTTGAAACCAGAATTTGCAAAGCAGATTCCCTTTGCGGAACGTCTGTTTGGTTTGCCAAAGGAGCCAGTAGATGAAGCTTGTTGGATTGGTTTGTTGATGATTTTATCTGTGGAAGGGGTGATTATCTAAAGATTTTAGGCACGCCCGGAGCTCACACTCCCTGCCATTACGACACTTACGGCTTCAACGTCCACGTCCAAATCGCCGGCCGTAAACGATGGATTCTCTTTCCGCCGAGCGATTCGATGCGACCCTCACGATTTCCATACGAAGAATCAACCGTCTACAGCCGATATGATGTCGCTGGAGGCCAAGTGCCGTCAGACTCAAAGCCACACTTGGTTGATTTGGAGCCTGGTGATGTGCTGTTTGTTCCGCCATATTGGTGGCACTGTGTCATCGTTCTGGATGACCCGAAGTCTGATTTCGCGTTTTCTGTTACCAAATGGGTTCCCATTAAGGAAGATGATGATGCCCGTCTTAAAGAAGCCGCTCTTAAGTGCCTTGTACGTTTACCTGTTGTTTTCATTCAGTGTTAGTTGTCGGTCTTCAGATGCATGTCCTCCAAGCTCGATTCTTCGGTAAAGAGCACCGAGCAACTGCACGACAGGAAGCTGACACAACGGCCACCTACTTGCTACAACTTCTTGAGACTGAACCTGAATCTAATGATGGTAGTAGTGCTGCAAAGCGTCCCCGATTCGTCCCATCAGTATTGGATAGCTTTTATGAAAGATTCAGTAAGCACGGCGAAATTCTAACCGCCATTACGCTGGATGAATTGAAGGAACGTCTGTCCGAGGATAATCCTTTCCAAGTCACTGATAACAAAAGTCCGCTTCCAAAGCTTTCCGAAGAATACACTTGGCTGACCCCTTTGATGGATATACGGGACTGGAGCAAGACACTACACGACGTCTTTGATGCTTTCTGTGATGACTCCACAATCGCCCTTGTCCTCCGGCGTTTGAAGAATCGTCAAGAGACGAAATTGAAAGATCCCAATCCCAACATCAAGCCGCTCGTTCTTGCAAACTATGCGACCAAAGACAACTTTCGCCCGATGGGATGGGATAGGAAAGATTATCTCAAATTGTATGCTAAGGGGTTAATAACTCGCTATGGTTCAAGGGCATCCAATTCTAAAGTCATCCCATATGAAAAGCTTTGTAGCACAATCACGTTTGAAGCCGTAAAATCGTTTTTAGACTGGGCAGATGGCAAAGTTGCCGTGGATCTTAGAAGGGAGCCTGAAGGCAAACTTGTTGTCCAGCCCAGTCACTGGCTTTGTCAAGAAGATAAAGTTCCAAGCATGGATTGGGAGGAAGAACGTGTCCCGAACAAGGATGATAAGGAAATAGTGAAAGGAGAAGAAGAAGAAGAAGAGGAAGAAGAAGACGACGACGAAGACGAAGAAGAAGAAGAAGAAGAAGACGACGAAGACGAAGAAGATCACGATGGCGAAAATGAAAATGACCCGGAGGGTTATAGAGATTTTGCGGGTACTCCATTGTCGGTGATGCACGATCCGTATGTTTGGTTTGGTAAGTGAGTATTTCCTACCTGACAAAGTTCCAATCCCATCTGACGCCCATTTCAGCAACTCCAGGCGCTACCACTCCCCTTCGTTGCGGTATCGGGTGCTACAGCCTTCGTGTCCAAGTTGCTGGTCGTTCGCGATGGACTCTCTTTCCGCCGGATGATCCCATGCGACCCTCACGATTCCCGTACCGAAAGAATATGGTCTACAGTCGACGTAATGTCGATAAAGGCGATATTCCTAAGAATTGCCACCCCTTCACGGTCGATATGATGCCCGGAGATGTGCTGTTTATTCCGCCGCATTGGTGGCACAGTGTTACCGTCCCGAACAAATTGGAATTTTCCCTTTGCGCTACCTCATGGGTGCCCATTGAAATGCATGTCATTGATCGTACAAGGGAATGCGTCATCGATTGTTTCGTACGTTTGTTTTCCTCCTTATTGATTGATCTGTATGTATATGTCGATTTTCAGATGCCTTTCATTTACGAAGGTCATTGCATTGACTCAGTCAATCCTCTTCATGAAGCCGAAGGAAAAATCCACAACTTGGAAATCTTGCTGGGGAAGCTGCATATAGTCAATGGCGGCCGCGATTTTATCCGAAATCAGAAACCACGTCCTCCAATGATACAGCCAGAAGTAGCCAGCGTGCAACACTTTTTTAACAATCTCACAAGCAATGTGCAGAAGGTTTCTCCTCTGAGTCGCTGGCAAATATCCCCATTGAAACTACACCTGGACCAGCCTTACAAGGTTCCTCCAATTAATGAAGGGTCATATCGAGTTTTGAAAAGCAGTGATGAATACTGTATCGGTGGCCCTGAGCTGCATAACTGGAGCCCGGCACTGCACGATGTTTATGATGCTTTCCTCGACAATGTCGACCATGTCATTCGCTTGGTTTGGGAAATGTCAGGTGAATGATGTTACTTGTATATTTTGTTTATTTACCATATTTTGTACCCAAATTACTTTACGAGTTGTGTATTTAACCGCTGTGATAGTCTACTTGTATCGTACAGGAAACTTGAATTGATCCCACTTTGTTTTACCAATATGATCTCACCCCGAAGAATGAAATAAACCCGTTTCCTGTAAATATTTATTCACCATGTTTCATACCACAAATACGGGTGTTTCTATCCGCTGTGACAGTACATATAACAAATTGTAACTTTGATGACAGTTTTGAAAAATATTTTGACGCAAAACGTTAAATAAATGCCAAATCCATTGAGATTTTTACAACTTCGGTGCGACCGTCGCGAAAACATGAACTTTGGCGGAAAGCCAGCCGCCAGTCGGATATCCAAACCGAACCCGGTATTCACCAGCATGCAATGCCGTGATGCACCCGTGTTCTGGCACTTTGAGACTCGTTACAGTGATCTTTGGCATGATCGTTTCCTCGTCGATGGATTCTCTTCTCGTGGATGGCAAGTTCTCCTTCAGGGAAGCCGGTGATCCCGACTTTTTGATCAGACGAACAATTTCGAAAGTTACATCGGATGAGGTCGTGAATTCCCAGAGAATCCGTTCGCCTTCCTTTGCTTCGAGGGGGATTTCGTGCAGGGTCTTCGATTTGATGGATACACTTTTCGTTTCGGGAGTTTTTGGGAAGCCTTGAGATTTCCACCAGACGGCACGGTCGAAATAGTGTTCGGGTTTCACGAAGAAGGGGGTTTGGACACAGGTTTCGGGACGGGCCGCATAGCCGGAATCATCGCGACGTTTGCCACCGAAATCTTGAGGAATGGCATCGAGTTTGAGACATTTGTGGAGGTCTTCGTCCTTGGTGACGAACATGATCCTGGATTGGGTCTTGGCATCGACAATGTGTTTGGCGACTTGCCACATGAGGGATAGGATGCCGGGAGGGTGCATGAGGTACAGGCGGATCATCTGGAATGTGGCATTTTGGTTTTTCAATCGATGTGAAAATTTTGTCTACGAACGCGAACACTACATTCGCACTGCTTTTTGCTTTGTTGTGTTCACACCATTTGCACACTTTTGGGTTGCAAAAAATCCCCATTCGAGAAAGTGTGCGAATGCATTTTTCTTTAAAACACAAAATACAAAACAAAACTCACATTCTCCGAGAAAAAGTCACTCCAAACCTTGACAATAAGCCGTGCCAACTTGCTTGAATTCGACACGGGATTGATAAAATCAGTCAACGGTAACCCCGTCAAATCCAAAACAACCACAACGGCAGCTGGTTTGCCAGTTTCGATCTCCTTTTGTCGCATCACTCGTTGGAAGCATTCGTGCAACAAGTAATATGAATGGATCACATAGCTCAATGGAATGACTTTAGTGATTTCCTTCAAATCAGCCCCCTCCATCTTTTGAACAAAAACGGCCACATTATCACTGAATACGTCCATTTTCAACTGTGAAATCCCGAATCGCTCAAACGTTTTCTTCGCGAATTCGAGTTCCTGGCACTTTTGAAGGATATTTTCGCCATTGTATCCAAAGGCACGTCTGTGTTCGATCAACTCATTCAGCTTGTTTTCAAGGGTCTTTTCATCGCCTTTGTACATGCGCATCCACCGTCCGATGAAAAAGTCGGAATCGAACTCCTCGGGGAGGGTATCGGCCAAGCGCAGTCTACAAGAGAGATTCTGTCACATTACAAAGACCCATTCGTCAAGGGAGGGCCAATTGTGCAATTCCACTTCTCAAAAGAGTACAGAATACCGATAAGATCAGAACTGAGGGTCATGCGGACTAGTTCCAGCCTCGGGTTTTATCGGATGTTCATTTTCATTTTCATTTTCACCTGTCTCACAAAAAGTGGAATGTTTTTGTACAATAGTCATCAAAGACCATAATGACATCGGAAAAAAGGTCAAAATCATTATGATCCACTCACCGAAGTTTGCGTGCCGCCGCGATTTCTTCCGGCGTGAAGGGCTCCGGAGTGGCGAGGGAAATGTCCATTGTGTCTGGAAGCTATCAAAATTGAAATGGGGTGTCATTGATAGAAAAACAAGAACGTCGTCATCGCGAATGTGAAACGTTAACATAGATCGACGTTTTCATTATGCGTAAAACGGTTCCAGTAGCACGAGGTATTTATCATCTTCGTTTTGTTCGGCCACAAAAGGAAAGTAAAACAAGTCAAGTCAAGTCAAACACGTCTTCAATGAAGGCTCTGACGATGACGATGACTACTACATGTACACGACAACCGTCTTCTGCGATCGGAAGGGACAATAGTCAGTCAGGAAACCTCGAGGGGGCTCCAAAAAAGCGCATCACATCGGTGTGGAAATGTTTTGTTGTGAAAGTAGGCGGAGTCAGGGGGTTATGATCTATTGAACTGATTATAGGTATCTCAACATAATTTTGGACTAATTATAGGTATGTTAAGAAGTAAAAGGTAATATTTTGAAAAAAAAAAACCGACAAAAACTCAGAATTTCATTGATTCCGTCACTTGAGACATCCCAAAACTGGGTGAAACCCATGTTTACCCGGTGCCACGACGACACTTTCCCCCGCTTGTTGAAATGTCTCTGGTCGAGTGTCTCCCCCCCCCCTAACTTTGCTACCTTAGAATTGGAATAGGAATAGGAAGCAGTCTGCCTGCCCAGTGGCGATGTAAGACACTGAGAGACAACTGACAACTTGGTCACTAACATGTTAAGATACTATTCGCGGACATCAATGACCATGGGACCAACAAAATAAACCAAAACATCATGAAATAAAGAAATAAAGCAAGCACAACTTAAAAAGTCAACCGAATCCAAAATCTTTCCCGCAGATCAGACAAATCACCCTCATCCGGTCCAAAATCGAAATGCACAACGTCAACCCACAAATGGCTGACGTCGGACACCCACCCTCTCCACCCGGTCGGTCGACATCGACGGCGATGTGGGAATTCACGCGGCCGTTTAAAACTTGTTTTCTGGCTGACAGCCATCTGCCAGATTGCGTATTACCGACCGATGCCGGCCGCCCCCACCGTTCGGCTGGATTGCCTGGAGACTGAAGGCTGGAAAAAAGAAGGTTGGCGTGAGTGTCAGAAGGACCCGGCAATGACGACAAAGGTACTGTTTTCAGACTGACTGACGACCGATTTTAATGGCGGATGCATCCATTCCAAGGTAGGCAAGGTAGACTCCATTTTCATGAAAATAGTAATTTTGAATAATGAAATTTTAACCTGCAAGCAAAAATAGGCGACCCGAAGGAGAGTAATTTTGATTCCTGGCAGTAAAAAAGGTCAAATTTTACGCCTGCATCGATGTAAGAATAGACAAAACTCATAAAATTGAAAATTGGATGTAAGTCGTGTCTACAATGTCTCTCCACTTTCAATTAGACGCCCCCGAAACCCTGCTCTGCGGATATCCGTCCCACCAGCTCCACATCGAACAACAGACACCTATCCGTCGTCCGAGATGAACTGTGGTTTCGAGTGACCTCCGGAAAGGCGTCGGTCGCCAGGAGGCCCTCAGGCGATCGACACCATCCCATCGAATTCCTGTTCCGAGGCGGTTTTTCCAGCCAATTTGAAACAAAAACGCATCAAGCGCCCCTGGCAAGCGCCAAATTCGCAACACATAACGAGTTTTACGTTCCACGTTCCCTCCCCCGTCGAATTCGAAAAAGCAAAAAGTTAATAGGCAGAGCTTTCCGAATTCCATCCTTGATATAGAGCGTTGAAAGTGAACTGCCAAAAAACAGATCACTGATAACAAAAACCAACAACATTATCAACTGCAGCCAGCAAGCGCGTAAAACTACAAAATTTAAAAACCACTTGAACGAAACCCCTTTTTTTGTTCAAAGACCGGCCATAAAAAACCGGTAATCCGGACAACGCCTGTGGCCACATGGTGGCTGTCAGGTACAAACAAAAACAAAATCAGTGTCAGGTTCAGATGAAAGCAGCTGTAACCAAAGGCGGAATAACAACAATCAGCGATATGATCGTTCATCCAAAAGTGGAATGGAAGAATCCAGAATCTACACATTCTGTGTTTGAATAGAATCCACACAGCATAAGTGTGATGTGATTGACACAAAAATCAAAATACGTTTTACTTTTAAAAACCGTTGTTAGGAAATCATCAACATCAAATCAACAAAAATGGAGAACAGTGGCTACATGAACTTTTTCTTTGCTTCTGGCAAGCTTCTTTCCCCGAGTAATCTGGTGCCAGAGATCGCGTTCTTCGACGGCAGGGCATTGACATTTTGAGTATCGCCGTGCTTTCTGAGGGTTTTGCGTTCGGCTTTGAGGCACTGGAAAGTTTATTTATGATTAGAACACAAAAAAAACAATGAAACATCTAACTTTGATGTCATTTTGTGCCAATTCATCAACGAAACCACAGTCGCTCACGAAGGGGTGGACGCAGGCTGTTTTTGGCGCCTAGCCCGGCCCAGCTTCTTGTTCAACCCGGTCAAGCCCGGCCTTCGGGTCTGAAGCGCTATTGAAAACATACAAACGTTAACTTTTGAGTGCCAATTGTAACATAAAACGTGGAAAATGCCAATTCAAAGTAGTGAACTATCCTTTTTTGTACCCTTTGGCCTACTAGCCATGAAATTTCATCAACTTGTCCCGATCAGCCTCGGGCCTGTTAGGTTCGGCCCGGTCCGGCCTGCCCTGCAGTTTCCTCAGGCTGGCAGACCCAAGCCGCTGGTCGGGCCGTGCCGCTCGAGGGAACCCGGGCTTTGACGCGATAGTGCGCTTTGCAATCGATATTTTTACGGGCAAAAATGTGGTTGCCGATGGTGCGTCGACATTGCAAAAACTAACGCCTTTCCACAAACCATTCGCATAGCTGACGACCCCTTCATCGCACACTGTTTGTAATATTTTCCTACATAGTTTAAAAGTTTTGTTTAAGAACCCTAAAAATGTCGTATCCCCTTGAGAAACTTCCGTATGATCTTCGTCGACGTCTACGTGAACTGGCATACCCGCATGAAGCATTTTCAATTCAAATTGCTTCTCCTGATTATAAACATTTTAAACCTATTGCAATGTGTCATCCAGTATCAAATGTCAACATTAGTGGATGCGAAAACAATGAAATCTCTATATTTGATAGGTTTTTTAGGGTATTAAACATGCCAAATATCATCGTCACAAAAGAATTGTGTATTGAAGATATTACTTCTAATCACAGTTTAACATTCTCACCAGATAACTTGCTATTAGAACCGTATCGAGTTTATTTCTATGACTGTGAATTTACTGATACCATGGTGAAAAGAAAATGTACAACGAATTCGCAATCCCAGCGCAATTTTTCCGTTTGGTCGAGTGGCGGGAGTTCACGCGCGTCAAACGGAGGCGAACGCCGTGTGCGTCGAAAGGTGTCAGGTCGCACGCTAAACTATTTTTCCATGCAAGTGCAGCTAGAAGTCGTACGTGGACGCCATACGCTTACACGACTCGTAGATGCGCTTACATGCAAAAAAATATATATTCTTGTCTGCAAGCGTTGTGTTTACGCATGCAAACGCATCCCCGTAGTGAGGCTTACACGACATGTAGCGAGGCATGCGCGACATGTAGATGCGTTTGGATGCGTAAATGCGTAATCAAGACATACCGGTGCGTTTGCAAGGAGTTCGACGTCTATGTACGACTTCTAGCTGCACTTGCATGGAAAAATAGTTTAGCGTGCGGATGGCACATCAGCGCGACACGCAACCATTGTCCATGATTTCCCCCCTGATAGCTCTTTGACTCGCTTTGCCAAGGCGTTGTTCCGCAACGCACGCGAGCGGAAAAATTGCGCTGGGATTGCGAATTCGTTGTACATTTTCTTTTTACCATGGTACAATGCTTCTTCAAGTTCTTCTAAATCGTTTAAAGCGCCATGTGACAAGAGTATTAGTAATTCGACGATGTAATTTTGGCTCGCAAGATGTTGCTAAAATCATTAGCAACGCATTCAAAACTTTGAATTTTTTAAAATTGGATAATAACATACTGTCATTAAACAGTTGGATTGAAGCTTTGGTGGAAGCAAAATGTGTGCATTTAGAAAGTATTTCTCTGTATAATACATCAGTCGCTTCATTTGACTTAAAAGTGGAAACATTAATCAAATTGTTTAAGGTATGTTTTACTTTGTCTTGAGTAAAAATTGAGAACTGCTTTCAGGTTCAAAACAAAAAGTGCCAATTGAACGTATATCAACCAAGCGATGTAGTAAAAGCAGTGGAAATCAGAAAACGACTTCAATGCTTTGATGAACATTTTGATTGTCAACTAATCGAATCTTCGTACACCGATTATGTTCTCACGTTAAAAAACAAATCACTTAACACGTAACAAAAACTATGTTTGGTTTAAACTTTAATTTAATATTATAAAACACTGAATAAAATTGCTAAAAACCATCGATCATCTATCGCTTATCACCACCACATGCCTTTAGTGACACTTTGGGTAAATTATTATTTATTAGGATAAAATCAAATCAACAAAAACAAACAACACAACACTGGTTACATAAGCTTCTTCTTCTCTTCGCGACGCTCCTTGTTCCGCAAGTACTTCTTGATGTTGCCCTTTTGCTCGATTCGAGCAAGCTTCTTTTCCTGGAACTTTGCCTTGAGGGCAGTATTGCTGACAAACTTGGGCTTGAGGCCCTTGTTCATGCGCTCAATATTAGTCTCATGAACTTCACGAGTAGCCTGGCGCCAGAGATCACGTTCTTCGACGGCGGTTTGACGGTTCTCGAGTTGACGGATACGTTCACGAAGGGCATTGGCGCTTCGAGTGTCGCCGCGCTTTCGGAGGGCTTTGTGTTCGGCTTTGAGGCGCTGAAACATTCATTTAGGTATGATTAAAACATGAAACGTGGATGTAAAAGCCAACCTTGATGTCATTTTGTGCCAATTCATCAATGAATCCATAGTCGCGACGATATTCACTCTCGATAAACTCGCCAGCACGACGGTCAAACCGTGGATCTTGGCGGCGACGCTCATAGTTGACAGCATTTGGATCAATTTGCCGATACACGGAGACGGGATGCTTCGACGACATTTCACGGGGTGCGTGACGGCTCTTCTTTTTGGAGCCCTGTTCTTCGGGGGCGTCATCGTCGGAGTCTGTGGAATCGCCGCCTTGCTTTTCGGCATTGTCGTCGGAATCGGATTCTGCGGGTTTTGAAGCTTCATCTTCGCCATTTTCAAAGTACATTTTGTTAAAGATCTTCAGACCGAGTTTGTCTTTGAGCTTCTTGATCTGGGCCATCGTCATGTCGGACAGTTCTGAAATCACACGCATTACAAATGTTGAAAAGAGCGAAACCTCACTTTGTTGAACGCCTTTTTCGTCTTCATCCTCAGAATCATCCGCTTCTTCATCGCCATTGTCACTGCCGTCATCTTTAGAATCCTCATCATCATCATCGTCGCCGTCACTGTCATAATCAACAGCCTGTAAAACGGACCGCTTCTTGCCCTTGGCCGTGTTCAACAATGGAGCCACATTGTCATCCTCATCGTCGCTATCGGAGTCATCTTTTGCCGTGGCAGCACGTTGGCGATCGGCTTTGCTGTCGAGTTGGGCGAAAGCCTTCTTCGAAATGGCGATAATCTCCGACTCTGACTTCTTTGGACGCTTCGGCTCGGGTTCTTTGTCGGCATCATCATCTTCGACAGGCTTCGACCAGGGGAACTTTTTACCGACGATTGGTACTTCTTCCGGGGCAGAATCCTCTTGTGTCCGACCTTCGGAAGTGCCGCTGAAGATGGCACGCTTCAAAGGACGGAGAGCCGGTTCGAGGTTGCAGTTGACAGGCTTTTTGGTGCCTTTCTTTGATCGGCGAGTTGATTTGGAGGGTTTTGCGGCTTTTTTGGTAGTGGGTGCCATCTGAAGATTCAAATTAGCAAAATTTCATCAAAATAAACGACAAGTTAAAAATAATATAATCGGAAATCCGATAATTCTGAATTCCAACAGTCTCAACAACAACACCCGTTTATAAAACCAAAGTTAGTCAACATCAATCAACCCAAAACAACCTAGTTCGCATTCCCATTATGTTCCCACCAGATCTTTCGACGCTCCTTCTTCGACAACGTAACCCCAGCCTTCTGTGCCGCCATTCGTTCACAGCGTCGACGCTTCCTCGAGGACTTTGACTTTTTGCCTTGCTTCGCGTTCACGTTTTGGCCGCCGAATTCGTCATTGTATGCCATCAATTGGCGTTGAGCTTCGTTCTTCGCCGTCTTTTTGGGGCGCTTGTTCGGCGGCTGGTTTGGGTTGCCGTTAGCCGAGCGCTTCTGACCACGTTGTCCATTCTGGGGGCCCATGTTGCGGATCTGCTTCAACTTTTGCCTGCGAGACAGCGGCTTTTCATTCTTCAGCGAAGGCAGAGGTGCCGTCGAACCGAGAAATTCCACTTCTTCATCGCTATCCTCGGAATCAGTCCAATATTGTGTAGGTTGGAACGTCTTCTTGTCAGGGAAGTCGCCATTCTGCGGGCACCCATTGAATCCATGCATGGTGAGAAGGGCTTCGAGTTCAAAGCTGACACGGGATGGCTTCGGCGTTTTGGGCGCTTTGTAGTTGTTGCGAGGCATATTCGAAATCACGGGCGAACGCCAATTGACACGAGGCGGGTTCAGCATCACGGGCGGCTGCCAGTAGTCGACTTTGTCCTCATGTTGTCCATATTGGCGTCGTTTGCCATGGTTTCGATGCATGCGGGCTGACTTAGGTTTTTGCTTTGGCTTACGAGGGTGAGGCAGTTCGGAAAATTTGAAACCACCCATCTGGAAGAACAAATTATATATCAAAATCATACTAGAATCCGATAGATAAAGTTCGGAAACTGTCCATCCGTAAAATCAACAAAACAGAATCCAAATAACAACAAAACATCTTCATTATACGTACAAAACAGTGCAATGAGATCAATGATGCAAAAAATCAACAAAAATACAAATCAACTTCGTTAAAAACAAAAACGTTAGTAAAGTAAGTACAAACAGTACACGTTATTGGTTAATGCGGCAATCTGAATCTCTTTGAATCGCTGAAAACGTAACCCAGCTTGCGACCGACTTTGCGAAACTCAGCGACAATCAATTGTTGTTCTTTTTTTGCATAATTTAAAAGGTCAACCAATTCTTTGAATTCAGAAAGCGTAGCACAACTTTTCCAATACGGTCCGTACTTCGCTTCATACTCCTCGATTCGGCGGTAGTAATCACGGCGAGAAAGGTCCTCCAGAACGGCACGATAGTTCTGATTGTCCTGGTCGAGAATTTGATTGTATAAGCTATGCCTTTCCGATTTCGGCATAATACGAATTTTCAGTTCCTTTTTCTTGTTCTTTGGTTTCGTTAGTCCGCCATGATTGTATTGCTGAACGAAATCGGTCCAAGCGGTTAAGAACTCTTCAAACATCTCAGCTTCTTCTTCGCACATTTTCTTGATCCTTGGTTGATCCGTAAAGACACCAAGATTGTTTTGCCGAACTGCCCAAACGATTTTAAACTCTTCAAACATCTCATATTCCTCTTTGCATTTTGAAGGCTTTGGAGCTTCTTTGCATTTTGGAGGCTTTGGAGCTTCTTTGCATTTTGGAGGCTTTGGAACTGGGGCAGGCAACAAGGAAGCAATAGCATCGGACATTGAGGTTGGAGTGGCCTTTTTGAGGTTATCGCGCGAAGTTGACGGTTCCGATGTTTCCGATGTTGCCGGCGCTGGATCAGGGTCTGAAGCTGGGACAGTTTTCTCAGAAGCAACATCCTTAGAAGGAGCTGGGTCATGAAATTGGGCAGGATACAATATCCGTCTCAACTCATTGTATCCTGCTTCGAAACGCTTAAACAATGCACGTTCTTCCTCACACATCCCTCTCGTCGATTTAGGCGCTTCTGCATGAGGTTTATCTGGAAAAGTACCATTTTGGGGACGACCAGTATACGGATTATTCGTGTTGATGTCTATCGTTATGCGATAGTCGAAGAAGGAAACAGGAACACCATTGTAGTTCCACGGGATAGTAATGGGTTTCAGTTTCATAACCTTCTTTCTCTTTTTCAGCTTTGATTGGTGCGTTATCTGAAAGCGTTCAATTTATTATTTCATTGAGAATAGCTAGACAAAGTTTACCCTTTCAACGGTAGGAGGATTAAAAGGTGGTGGTACAGGGTGACTTGTCGAAGCTTTGCATTCAACTTGGGAAGCTTTGGGTTCGACTTTTTTCACTTGAATTGGGCGCTTCGAAGCATCGGACATAATTTTGTTGAAGAACTTCTGAAAGCTTTGGCTTATTATATATTTACAAAGAATAAAACGCGCTCACATTCGTAGGAATACCACTGATTGCCGCTTGAATTTTGTCTGACAGCATCAAAAAATCGCCAGCGGAACTGCTGTCAATGATTGATTCCTAGAAACCGCATGGTTACGATCTGTGCTAAAAGTTGAAGGAAACAACTCACATTACTCGTAGCAACCTTGAGAAAGCTCTTTATTTCATTGCCACCTTTTTCAAGGGCATTCTCGATGACAGAATCGTTAGAGGCTTTCTGGAAATGGATATTTTAATAAAAATATATATAAAACGACAAGCATCACAAAACTCACATTTTCATCAGGCGTTAGAACCCGCTCACCCGTATCACTTTGCATGTCTACGCCCGTGAGTCCTGCCATCTTTGTAAATCAGTTAGAAACGACCGCGATGAGGTTAGAAAAGAGAAAATCGTAAATTTATCGATAAAGAAACGATCATCTGTTGGTGGTGTTGAGCAAGTTGACGCGTTTTGTGCATTTGTTGTTTGGTACACAACGCCAAAAGCACAAAAAATGTGGTCGTTATCTGCTTTTTGCATTCGCACACTCTTTTGTCGAACGTGTGTGCTGCGTTATTGATTGTGTGCGAATGGGGGATGACTGTTCACCATGTCTTGTACTTCTCTCTTCCATCCCTGTTTTTTTCTTCGTAAGTTTCAATCAATGAAGCGGCACAATGTCGTACAGACTTTATTCATCCAAACTTAGCCGAACTACGGATATAATACAAAAAAGTTAAGTATCAACAAATTTTTTGAGTGATGCACAACGACTTCGTCTGCAACTCGAGATAAACATTCTTTCAGTGAAATATTAAATACAGATAAAAAAATTGACACCGTATATAAGAGTGTAAATATCACAGGAAAGCCAAAACCTGTCATAAAGACAAGATAGGCAAGTAAACCATTTTCGTAACGTTGATATAATGCGGTTTCAACAAACTTGATAACATAGATATTGTAAAAAGAACAAAACAAATTAAGACCGAGAATCACTTGAAAAGCTAGGCATATAGACATCTTCAAAGGCCCTAAATAGTGCCTTAAATATACAAACTTAAAAAATCGGCGTGTATAGAACTCAAACAGCGTTCGAGTTACAAAGAGAAACCAAAGTAAGAACCATGTGAAATTGCTAAAGGAGGGGTTCGGAAGGCTTAAGAGTATCGGCGTAGTGAAAAATGCCGTTGTAAAATTGTGGACTACATAAGTCCAACTACAGAAAAACTGAAAAAAAAAAACTAATTAGCTATGATTGGGAGGTAAAAAGGCCCACCTGGGTGAAAAGATTGGGAAGATAATCGAAATGGTGGGTAAATAGGTGTGGTAAATTGGTTAAAAGTGCCGGTATCAAAGGCAGCCACGGGTATGGCTGGTCAAAAAGATATTGTAGCACTGCTATGAATATGTAAACTGTCGACATGACGATACCAAGGTACTTCAATATGAACACATTTTACGAATACTCAAAGTCTAAGTGCTATAAGTTCAAACATACCGTGTTTATTGGCTCATAAAAGTATAGTCGAGGCGGTTTGAAGTACAACACGGGGAAACATAAGTCTTTTTTAACATTATTCTGTTGATCGGTGCTCATTTTTGTAAAAAGTCCAACAATGAAATTGCACAAGCTAACGAAAAAGATACCTTAGCGAAGTGAATATCGACTTTTGCAAATGTTGAGGTGAATGGCCAAGCTATATATCTCGCGCAACAACTGGTGCTCCTTCGACGACTGTGGTGCGCAGAACGTGAAAGGGGAATCGCTGTTTCAGCACGTATATTTCTTTACAATTTAAGTTAGACGTATCTAGAGCGGCACACAGTAACTTCTTCGCCAAATTGATATATGCCAGTTCTAACGGGAGAACAAGGGGAGAGTACAGAGTAAAACACTTTTACAGAAAACCAAAATGTAATCAGAAGGGGGGTTATTAGGAAGAGCCAAACGATTAAATCGGTTAAAAAGGGAAGATTGAAATTGAAAACGTTTTCGTAACACTTACTAAACGCGTTATCCCTTTCAACAAATAGGAATAAAATAATACTGTGAAGAAAGCAAAAAAGATTTAAAGTGACAATCGCAAGGATAATCCTGAGAAGGGGCATCTTCACAGGCCCTAAATAATGTTTCAAATATATAAATTTAAAAAGTTTTCTAGTGAACAACAGTAAAAGTAATTGAATCACATAGAGAGGCGATAATAACAATCCGACAAAAGGACTGATAGGTTTTGGAATGGCAAGTTGTATCGGAATGGTAAAATATAATATAGTAACATTGTATAATAAGTAAGTCCAACTGCAGAAAAACTAAAATACATAAATTAGTTATAATTAGGGAGTAGAAAGAACAACCTGAGTGAAAAGCTTAGGAAGATAACCGAATTGATGGAAAAACAAGTATGGGAAGTATGTTAAAAGTGCCGGTATCAAAGGCAGCCACGGGTATGGCTGGTCAAAAATATATTGAAGCACAGCTATGGATATGTAAACCGTCGACATGGCAATTCCAAGGTACTATAGCACAGTGTTGTTAACAGTAATAAACTAAAGTAAGTTCAAACATACCATGGTTACGGGATCATAAAAGTGTAATCGGCGTGGTGTCAAATACAGCGGGTGGGAGTGCCCGTGGTTTTTAACGGCATTTTGAAGTTCAACGCTCATTTTTGTACAAATTTCAACGAGAAAGCTGGTTGCAGCCGCACATGCCAAGCAAAGCAATATCGATTCTTGTATGAGTTGGGAGGGATAGTCAAACCATATCCGGCGCGGCGCAATGACAGCTGCAGCTGCTCATTTGGCACAAAAAGGGTGCGCGGAACGGCATGCATGGATACAAAATTATTGCACCCATCACTTCCAAAGACAGAACTGTATTGTGTTTACGGCACATGTAGAACAGATAAAAATTTATTAAAACACAAAAAAAAAAACAAAACGGTTTCCTCATTTGACAGTTAATCAAAATCACTCAATCCCGAATCAACAACTCTAAATGACCCATCTTCATTAATCTTAAAATTCATCCGTTTATATGTCGCAACATCGACCTTCCTAGCCGCGCCAGCGGCATCGTAGATGGCACGTAACACTTCAGGGGTCCGATATTCAGTGCCAGCGTAGTCTGCAAGCTCTTTGAAGAAGTCCCACTGTTTTTCGGCCAGATTGTGGAAGTATTTTGCTGGAATGCCGTTGGCTACCAGTTTTCTGAAACACAAACTGCTTAAACTGCCGATAAACTGATAAAACATACTCCATTTTGACCTTTTCCCAATCCCGAATCGTATCCAAACCGATTTTTGCCGCTCTGCCATCAATCAAAGCCAAAGCCAAGTCCAATTGATAGGCGTACAAAATGAATGGAACAACGACAATATTCATACCCAGGAAGAACAGACTATCCGGATATTGTACATGGGCCGTGTGAGCAAACAATGGGCTAATGTAGCTGCCATCGAGAGGGGTTTGGATGAGTGATTCGGAGAGAAAAGGGAAATAAAACTTGTATCCGGTGCATAGAATGATGGCATCGACATCGGAAAGAGTGGTGCCATCGGATAAAAGTAAGTCGGTGCCGGATTCTGATGTACCCCGAAGACCGGCAACGATTTCAATGGGCTTTGGGAATTCTAATTTCGTTGTTTCGCGGGCATTGTGGCACAGATACACCTGTAAAACATCCTTGAAATTACTGAAAACAAGAAAAGATACTGACTTTCTTAGCTTTCTGGCCAATCTGGAGTGCAATATCAATGCCACTCGGCCCTGCGCCCACTATCACAACAGTTTTACCGGCATAAGTGTTCGCAGAGCGATAATCATGAGAATGAATCCATGGCACGTGTAAAGATTTCACAAAAGCTGGAATTCGAGGACAAGAATAGTGGCCATTGGCGACGAATACAATGTCAAAGGTTAAATTTTTGGTTTCTGAATCTGAATCTGCGGATTCGATAGTGACATTCCAGTCATTGTTGGCACGTTTTACGGTAATTACTTTTGTATTGTACTGTAACTCGGCTTTTGTAAAACAAAAACTTTAATTTGGAAAAAAACTCACTTTGATAACTTCTTCAAATTTGCTTCCAAATCGCTGCAAATACTGCAAAACTTCTTGATGTGGAATAAAAGACCGGTTACTTTCGGGAAATGGCACTTCTGGAAAGGCCATCACTTCGCGAGGAATGTTTGTACTAAAAATTTTACGTAATTACGACCCCCAATGAAAGACCAATAGTCATTTACCTCATTTTTTCATACATACTACTATGAACCCCCGTTTCCGGACGGTAGACCCATGTTCCACCGAGTTGATCCGTCTGTTCGAATACGGAAACATCGAATTGACCAGCGTCGAGGCATCTTTTAGCGGCGTAAAGACCAGCTGGTCCGGCACCAATGATGCAGACACGCTTTTTCACGGACATGGCTCACGTTGGGCTAGTTTAAAGTTGCTTATTTGTTTTGATGGACAACGTTGGGGCTAAAAAGCAAAGCAAAGCAAAACAAAGCCCAGCCGAGCCAAAGAAAACGCAAAGGTCAACGATATGTGCTGAATCGATAGACGCTGCTTTGTTTGACCCTGGGTTGCGTGTTTTTGTACGCTCAATCAGTTGGAGGCGATAGTATTGGTATGAAAGTACACTTATTAGTCGGCGTAAAAGGCGATAGGCGGATCGATGGGCTGGGGAGGGTCTAATGGGAGCGATATGATGGAGTTATTTTGATGTATTGCGTCATCTAATCTTATCTTTATCCGTGCGAACAGTAAAAGTTTGATTTGATCAATTAAGTGCCGGTTTCAATGGTTGCTATCAATTTGGCATTTTGATTGCCAAAATGTGTTATCAAAAGTTTTATTATTTCACTATGCGAGCAATAAATTTTACAAATGTAGCAGATAATCTAATCCAGACTAGCTAAGGCGAAAAAGCAATGCTACAATAGAAGTGTACACTTTCTACACGTTGCAATTGACGAGGTATGTGTAGTTGCAAGTAAGAAGAGCTTGATCCCAGAGAGTGTTATCAGGGCACTTCTTATGATAGGGCCGGCTAAGGTCGCAATGATAGAACCATTGGCACTCGTAAGGGTCGCTGTAGTATCCATAGGATGTCGGGCATTCGAAGACTGAGGAAAGTGTCGTATCTTCGTTGCTTCCATCAGTAATCGTGGTGGTTTCAAGCTTTTCGGCAGTCGTAGCCGATGGTGTCGAAGCCGTCTTCAAACCATCTGTGACCTCAGTGACTTCAGCGTCTTTCACAGTAGTAGTTTGTGGCACAGTCGTCGTTGTTGTCTTATTTTGCCGTGCATTACCAATAAACAATTTGTCGTGCATCACCGAAGCAAGAGGATACGGCGCACGACTATTAAGACAACCATTGTTAAAATCATCCAAGTCAAGGGCCCAAAGAGCGGCACCACCATAACGGAATAATGTGATGTGTTCAATTTTGTGAGAAACCGACGTGGACTCTTCATAACTGTACCACTGACGGTCGGTGCCGTCGTCATAAGTTAAATAGTTAGTCTCGGCTTCAATATAAGATGTGGTATTGAATTGGTCGACAAAGTCACAGACCTGAAAAGTTTAAATTTACAAGTGTTAACAGAGCAAATTTGTTTTATAAAACAAACCTCAAAATATGCCCGAAAACCTTCTTGACCCAAAACGCTATTTGCTTCAACCGGACGTCCAGGTGATCCTGGCTCAGTATCATTGGCATTGTCAAGAATCCAGCCACGAGCAAAAGCGGGGACTGTCATAACAATCTTTTCATATGGCATACCATTGTTAGCCCAGTACATCAAGGACTTGATGACACTGTCAATAAGGTTGACATCATCATTGGAAGGCCGCCCATACCAATCAAGCGGGGAACTGAGGCCAGTTGTGTTCCATTCGGGATGGAAATCTTGGGTCTTAACATTGACCCAATCAGCGGATTGGCCCAGGGCCGGAATGTCATAACCATATGGTTGAGGGTCGTGTTCAACGGCGACTGTTAGAAGATATTTACCACCAAATGAAAGTTTTACTTCCTAAAGAAAAATATTTTACGCTTGCTGTGACTGATGTAATCAAATTACCTCAATCAATGCCGTAAAGTTATCCTTAGCACCTTCTTCCGGAGTATACCAGATTTCCATGCCGTCGAACCCATATGTGTCAACAAAATCAAACGCAGAGATAGCAAAAGTGGCACGGCCTTCTTCGGACGCCAGCACTGCTTCAAATGCTCCCCACTTCGTGATATTTCCGCCAACTGAGATCAGTGTTTTCAAGTCGGGTTGCTTTTCTTTGAGTGCATTGACTCGGGCATAGTATCCACCTTTCTCATCACCATTGTTATCAGCAAGATCGTAAATGTCGTACGCTCTTAAATAATCGATTGTAAAAACCGCATTTTACGTTCAAATGCCACTCACCGAACTTCACGATTGTAAACTTGCGCAAACGCATAAATAATATGCGTGCAGAGACCTGGTTGATAGCTTTCGATGACATATTTGGCACCACCCCCACGGTAGTTTGAACTACTTGTGTAGTAACATGGCATCAAGAAGTTAGAATCCGAATAATCTCTGGTGGTTTCATCAGTGATGGTGGTCGTTTCGAGCTCTTCGGTGGTTGTGGCCGATGGCGTTGAAGTAATTGGTTCATCAGTTGCTTCCGAAGCAGCTGTTGTCGCAGTTTCTTTTTCAGTCGTAGATTCTGGAGTCGAAACAGGAGAATCATTCAATGGATCAGCGGAATCTGTTGTGCTTCCATCAGTAACCGTGGTCGTTTCAACTTCTTCGGTGGTCGTGGCCGATGGCGTCAAGGTTGTCGGCTCATCAGTTGCTTCCGAAGCAGTTGTCGTCGTCTTTTCAGCAGTGGTAGTGGTCACTTCAGGTTCTTTTTCAGTCGTAGCTTCCGATGTCGAAACAGAATCTGTCGTGCTTTCATCAGTAACCTGCGTCGTTTCCCGCTCTTCGGCAGTCGTAGTCAATGGTGTCGTTTGCAACTTCGATTCTCGGGACGCCGTAATATACAGCTGTTCATTCATGACCGAGGCAAGAGGATATCGCTTCTCGCTGGAATCACAAACAGCGCCATAATCATCCATGTCAAGGGCCCAAAGAGATGCACCACCGTAGCCCTTTTCCTTGATGTGTTCCATTTTGTAGAAAACGGACCATTTTTCATCATTAGTGAACCACAGGTTCCGGTATACCCAGTAAGCACCCAAACAAGGCTGATAGTTCCAGAAAATTCTGTCTGCTTTGCGGAAAAGGGGGCACAACTAAAATATTCAAACTAAATTTCTTAGAATCGTAAATTTTCGAAAACAAACCTCAAAATAAGCTCGATAACCTTTTTGTTTCAAAACGGCATTCGCTTGAACTTGATGCCCTGGTGCGTCCAAACCATATTGATAGGATGGATGATCAAGGATCCAAGCACGACCAAAAGCAGGAATGGTCATGACAATCTTTTCATTCGGCATGCCATTGTTGGACCAATAGTTGAGGGACTTTTTGACACTGGTAATGGCTGTCTCATTTTCGTTAGTCTTGTAATCATCAAGATTGGAAGCAAAGCCAGTTGTGTTCCAGTCGTGGTGGAAGTTCTGGGTCAAGACATTGACCCAATCAGCAGCTTCACCCAATGCCGGGATATCATAACCCCACGGTTGAGGATCATTTTCAACGGCAACTGATAAGAGAAAATGACCATGAAATCCATGTTTTAGATCCTTAAGTTATCATTTTACGTTTGCCGTAACTGATGTAATTAAATTACCTGAATCAATGCCGTAAAGTTATCCTTCTCCTCTGCTTTCGGAGCGTACCAAATTTCCATGCCGTCGAACCCATGTTTAACGACAAAATCTAACGCAGAAAGAGCGAAAGTGGCACGGCCTTCTTCGGTCGCAAGCATTTTTTCAAACTCTCCAGTCATTGTGATGTTATCAGTAAATCCGCCAACTGAGATCAGTGTTTTCAAGTCGGGTTGCTTTTTCTTGAGTGCATTGACTCGGGCAAACCATCCATTTTTCTCATTACCACTGTTATCAGCGAGATCGTAAACGTCGTAAGCTCTTAAACATTCGATTTTTAAAGCTGTCCTTATCACCACAATGCCACTCACCGAACTTGATTATCGTTAACTTGCGCAAATGCATAGACAATATGCGTGCAAAGACCTGGTTGATAGTATTCGATGAAATATGTGGCTGCACCGGTACGGTAATTAGACCAACTGGTGTAGTAACATGGCATCAAGTAGTCTCGAGGCTCAGATGTTGGTGTTTGTGTTGCGACTAAAAAAGTTGGTATTAGGCGTAGAAGCTAAAAATTTAACCTTACCGATGCCAGCACATGTGGCCAAAGCTAGAATCCGTAGACAAAACATTGTTGTCATTGTTGGAATCACACTGAAATCAAGCTGTTTCGATGCTGCTTATATTGGCAAAAGTGGTCCCGCCCATCGTCATTTGCATATTTGAGAGAGCTTTTGCAAACTGCAACAGTCCCATAGCTTAACGGGGCTCAACTTGTTTGTCGCGATGACGATCAGTGAAGTGGGCACTTGAAAATATAAAAAAAATTATGCGGTTGCATGGTTTGGGGTTTCGGCATGTATAGTTGCAACCAAAAAAGGCAAAGACTATGTTTTTTGAGCATGGAAATACGCTTAAAAACTTGCATGCTGATAGCAAGGATTCTATTTTGTAACATTTGTATAATGCCATTGAAGCTAAATCGGGTGACTAGTTAGTCCAATGATCATGATCACGTTTTGCAAAAACCGATGTTTGATAAGTTTTATTGATTCGATTCGCAAAAACGCACTAGTTTCACTTTACAAAGCTTGACACAGTCCAGAATCAGTATCACAGATCCCATATCCCGGGAGACTACAATCAGAATCAGATTTACACCGTTTTCCAGGAGTGTACAGACGCTCGTTGTTCGGTGCCACAACCATTTGCCCCGTCTTACATGCAATGTACTCATATCGGTGACATCCCATGGCATAACATCCGATTTCGGTCATATTTGGATTCAACATGAGTCGAAGGTAATCACTAATATCATCTCCAGCCAAAGTGATTAGAGCATTTGGATCGACCAACATATCTTCGTTTAACGGCGCCAAACGAACGAATAACGATTTACGGTACTTTCCAGGTATAATGGATCTTCTCAGAGTGTACGTATCACTTTTGAAATTTTCAGGAGTAACATCTGAGCATTGAAATTTGGCTTGTTCTTCAAGGGCACAACTATATTTCTACAAATTTTTGATAATGCCGCGCCGAGAATGTCGAAAATAAGTAAACTTACAACTTTGCGGTAGTCTGATACCGGCCTCACATTACCTCTGCCAAGATTGCAATTGTTGTTGATAAGGGCTCGATAATGATTAACAGTATGGACAATGACTTCGCGTTCCTTCTTGCTCATGTAACTGCCAGTATCTAAATTGTCGCTGCATTTTTCCGCAAACCTGTTGATATAAACGTGTCGAATGTTATCACATTTTGATGATTGTATTTCATTTTCGATTTTGAGATGAGACGTATCACACAGACCACGACTACTGTCACAAACAGGATACCCCGGAAGAGTGCAATCAGCATCAACATTGCAACGCTGCCCCGGCTTGTATAATGGCGCGTCACCCGGTGAATTATGATCATGATCTGATCGGCACGCCAGGTACTCATACTTACCGCACTTTCTGGCATAGCACCCAACTTCAGTCACATCTTCCGACATGAAAAGTTTGATAAAAGTTGCATAGTGGTCCTCGTTTTTAACTAATTGAGTGTTTGGATCGATCAAAATGTCTTGGACATATGGCGCAGTGCGACCAAATAGTGATGTTTGCTCTGTCGAAGCAAACCTAACATATGTATTTCCATTACTGGTAAAATTTTGAAGGCTATTGCAGTCGAATTTTGATTCCAGCTCGAGGGCGCAGCTGTATTTCTAAATAAAACATTTACTTTTAGTGTAAAAGAAAACAAAACTTACGAGAGGGTCTGGCTGCCGATTTAGGAACAAGGGGAAGAGGCCGACACATAATTTTCACACTTTGAAATTTTATTAGGTGGGCATGTAGATACATAAAATCAAGTCACAGGGTTTAAGCGGCTCTTTCTAAGACCTTCGGATTCTGGAGATATGGCATCTCAAAGTTTCAAACTTTGAAGCTCTGTAGCGAATTCCGTTGAAACGTTGGAGATCTGAATTTTAGGCTGTAGGGGTAGTTTACGATGAAGAACAAAACTACACACTCAGAATTTTGATAAACGTACAGTAATCACTGATTTCGAAATTGGACTTTTAAAAAATCAGTCATAACTTCCTTCAAGTTAGGTCTCCCCGGCTAAATCAACTTCCATATTGTAGCCCATCATTTTCTGCATCGGATAGCACCAAATGGGTCGGCATAAAGTGTCGACCCAATTCCCTTCTATGGCACTTTCTGCAGTGCACTCGCGTTTTTTGAACTTTGAAATCGTGTAACGGATTCCGTGAAAGCGTTGGAAGTCTGATTTTTTGGATCTTGGGTAACTTTAGCATAAGGAACAAAACTACACTCTTGGATTTCGAAATTTATCGATTTTTTATTCAGATTTTCAAAGTTGTTTTCTTTGGCTGAAACTTGGTGATTAGACTAATTCAGGGTCGTAGATTACGAAATCACTAAAAAATTTCCGAAAATGTGCCTTCCGCTTCCGCCAGACCACAGAATCCACCTCGCATACCCCATAAAACGGAATCTAGTTGTGTGCCATACCAATCGATTCCTCACATCAAGGCGATCATTTTAACCTATATGTTGATGGGTATCGGGCTACGTTGAAAAAAAATATGATCTGTCAAAGATGACAAAAAAGTGAGTGCACCCTAGAAATTGCCATAGAAGGGAATTGGGTCGACACTTTATGCCGACCCATTTGGTGCTATCCGATGCAGAAAATGATGGGCTACAATATGGAAGTTGATTTAGCCGGGGAGACCTAACTTGAAGGAAGTTATGACTGATTTTTTAAAGGTCCAATTTCAAAATCAGTGATTACTGTACTTTTATCAAAATTCTGAGTGTGTAGTTTTGTTCCTCATCGTAAACTACCCCTACAGCCTAAAATTCAGATCTCCAACGTTTCAACGGAATTCGCTACAGAGCTTCAAAGTTTGAAACTTTGAGATGCCATATCTCCAGAATCCGAAGGTCTTAGAAAGAGCCGCTTAAACCCTGTGACTTGATTTTATGTATCTACATGCCCACCTAATAAAATTTCAAAGTGTGAAAATTATGTGTCGGCCGACCTAAAACGGCAGCCAGACCGCCTCTTACAACTTTGCGATAGTTAGACTGCCTTCACGACTCCAAGAGCCAGGGTACAGTTGTTATTAATATACGCTCGATATTCGTTGACAATGTCGGCAATTTTGTTGCGCTCTTCTACGCTCATATCACTGTCACTGTCAATAATTTCATTACAAACTTCCTTTACTTTTTTAACAATGGGACTGGACAACGTGAGACAGATTGTTGGAGGTACTGATCCTTTACATCACGCTTCCGGTGTAAAGGATCAGTAAAGCCTTTATTTTTACATTGACCTGGTAGGAAAGTTGCAACTTCACCAATTAGTAGGGTCAAGAAAATACAAACTTTAACGGTCCGCATTGTCACTCCAAGCGTGACGGCAACAGTTCTTTTAAAAAAGACAACCACTAGATTGATCCTTTTAGCTAATTTTTACCAACGGAAAGAGCTGTGATAATAATGATTTTTTAAAGATCAAATAGGCTCATTAAAAAGAAGCAAGACAAAGACTTATGGTTTTATTAAAATTTTATGAGGTTCTGCTGTGATACCAAACAATATTTATTTAGGCACGTTTGTAGATCTCAAGATCGAACTTCGGTTTTTATGCATCTCAACAAGTTGCTGTTACTTTTTCATTTTGTTCGTGCTACATTTTTTATAATTATACTTGGTTAAAAGCAAAAAATCCGACAAAACTGCTCAAAAGGTTAAGCACCAATGTTACCTTTTTGGGTGCCACAACGTCCGCAGGTACAAGCACAATCTTTTGTCATCTTCAAATAATGATTTCTGTTGTCACAAAGTGCGATAAAATCCGAGCAACCAACAATGGCATCAGTACAAAATGAACATGTTTTTCTGCTAGGTACAGGGAAGTTATTATTGTTATCCGAAGGAGGCTGCGCAACAGGTTTTGACGTAACAGGATTTTTGTTGCCACCATTAGACGGAGGCACAGTGGGTGTGGTGTTCTTAACTGTAATCGGGGTTACAGTAGGCTTTTCACTGTTAGATGGAGTAGTAACGCCTTTGTTTTTACATTGCCCTGGTTGGAAAGTAGAAATTTCACAGATAAATAGGGTTAGAAGGATAACAGCAACGACGATTTTCATTGTCATCATACGATTCGGATACAAACGTGGTTTTAAAGAAGCAATGTAACCGCCTACTGTTTACATATTTTTTTATGTTATTAGCTTTTTTTAATCAACAGGTTTAGCTGACATTCATTAACTGTAAATGCAATTAAAAGTTATGACTGCTGTCATAATTAGACAAACTCATTAGAGAGAAACAGAACAGACTAATGGTTTCATCAATGTTAATGTGATTCTAGCAGAAGCATTTTGAAAACGACAAGTTACATTTTTATTGACCACAAATTTGACAAATACAAAAACAATCAAATCACTCTTGATCCTGATCAACCGATGGCGAAACGGTAATCGCAGTGTTCATTGCTGTGCCATCACTCATCTGTTGATTCTCATCAGAACCTTGACTAACTTTAAACGTATTCACTAAAGTACATGCACCTGTTTGTGCCGGAATGTCATAGCAAAAGACGGTACCATCAGTGTTTGCCACAATGACATAGTCCTTGTCGTTAATTCGTGGCATTGCACAAGCCGTTTTGGTTCCGCTGTTGGGCAAATATGCCGTCGCGAAAGAACCTCGTCGAAGCATGATATCGTGGACCTGTTGTGGTAGATACGATGTAACATAGGGTGCCAAGTATCCCGCCCAGCTTTGTTCATTAGCATTGGCATTAGATGTTTCAGGCTTTTCGGGATTCGTGCCCGAGGCCGAAGGAGGTTCATCAGTACGGTCCAGCGAGAAGATGTGGACCGTTTCGGTGTTCGACGATGTACAGAGATACTTCGAGTCGGCGGAAAAGGCAAGCGAATGAATCGTGACATAGCGTCTGACGCCTCGAGTGAATTCAAAGAGTCGCTCAGCCGATGGAACCGCAAAAACACGGATGACAGTGCCTTTGGTCGATGCCGTTGCAAGCAGGGTTCCATCTTGATTGAATTTGATGGCTGCCAGGTCGGATTCATGGGCCGGAATGGCATAGGACGTAGTTAGTTTAGCTGTGTCGAAAAGATTCACATGGCCTGGGGTCATGCTGGGATACGCGACATAGGAGTGATCATCTGACAGGCTCAAATCAACAATGCCGTCGTGGATTTCCGCTGTTTCATCGATTGTGTGTAAACGCTAAAGATTTGTCATTATTATCAGCCAAAATGGCACAAAAAATGGACTTACTTCCATCTTTCGGGGATCATAAACATGAATCGTCGACTCCAAACAAACAACACATCGGTTCCGATTCAATTTGACAGCTTTGATACTACTTGTGAAGTTATGGGTTAGAAGGACTTCGCGTCGTTTCAGGTGGTATACTGTTAAGCAACGAAGCTTGTCCCCGGTGACCAGCATCATGAGTGCGGATAGACGTTCGGCAATCAACACGCGTTTGTTCTCAACCGATTTGAAAACACAGTTCATTTCGGCATCGGCAATGGATTCCGGGAAGTCATAAACGGCAAACCCATCATCATGGCATACTGTGAGACTAGTGCCGGCGCGATCGAATGAAAGGCGTTGAATTTCGGACATTTTTCGGGTTTGTCTGAAACAAAGGATGACTCATTGATGAAGGAGATGCACCAGCCAGGATAAAAAGGGCAACATAAGATAGCTAACGCGACGATAAGGGCAAAAAGAAAAAACACATTTGTTGCGAAATGTTAATTACATATTGGGGTCTGGGGTCGACCGACAAGGACGTGTTGCGGTTATTTCAGCGATCAAGACACTTTCCGATTGCGATGTTTGCAAAACATGGCAGGCGAGTCGTTCGTCGAAGCATAAATTAGAAAACGCACACTTTTTTTCGCGAATGAAAACAAAAAAGGGAGGAGCTAATCATAACCGTCTCGATGTTTCGAAATCAAGAAGCTTGCCGGATATAAAACGGCAAACTTTGACCCAAATTTTAGTCTGAACTTTTTTTCGGAACTACCCAGTACATTTAATTTAACATTTCAATCTTGTAAATTACAGATATCCACCATAATGACAAGCGACTACAAAAAACTCCGAGAAGAAATTCTCCTCCGCAGTAATTCGCCCGACTGGGTTGATGCCAAACGCGAGTGGAGCCTGAATTACATATTCTACTGTGTCAACTACGGCGACAATCAATGCCTCTGTGGACACCCTATCAAAGAATCGTGTGTGCTCCGTAATCGTGAAAACGGTCGAGAGGCTGTCGTCGGCAACATTTGCGTCAAAAAGTTCATGGACTTGGATGAGCCCGATAAAATCTTCCAAGCCTTTCATCGCGTTACAAAAAATAACAGTGGAACGCTGAACGAAGCAGCCATAGTTTATGCGCACAAGCAATATTGGATTACTGATTGGGAACGTGGCTTCTACCTTAACACTTGGCGTAAGAGAAAGCTTACGGAAAAACAGTTATTTAAAAGGTTGGAGGTAAACGGAATTGTGATCCGAAAGATTCGATCAGCTCGTCGGCCGAATAACCTCTAAACTAGTTGATGTAGCTTATATGACTGATTAATGATATGATGTTTTATAATAATTCTATATTGTTGGAATTAATAAAGTTGTAATAAAGAGAAAACATGTGTTTTGTGCTAAGAACACCACACAGAAAGATGACTAGGGATAAGATATAGGCTGACGATCACGCCCATGGCCATGGTGAACACTTTGTATAAAACGTTAAAACAATACACACAACATTGTAACTGAGAAAACACACATAACAAAACAAAGCAGCATCATTCAAACTGCGTGAACCAACGCGAAAGGAGTTTACTTATACGAGAAAGGAATTACAAAATCGTAAAGACCCATGCGTACTCAATTGATTGATGCACGAAAAGGGCTGTATTGACATGGAAGATGCATAAAATAGATAGGAAACAACGCGCAGCGGACATGATTATTTCAAATGGAGATAGCAATGCTATGATGGAAAATCAGTCATAAAAGTTTTTGGTAATGTGTTCATCAACGCACAAAACATAAGTCAAGCAAATAAAGGTTTGGTACCCCGATTCGAACATGGACTAGACTTTTATACCATTGCACAGACCAAGCTAATGTTAGAGGTCGCGCAACGATCTTCCAAAAATCGATTCCGCTCTGCAAGCTATTGAGTGACACCACTAACAGAGACTTGCATTTTTAAATAACTTTGCTCCAAATTGACTAAAAGGAAATTTGTAATAGTCATTTTGTAACAGTATTTGTAATGATGGATCTGAAAAGTTGTCGTACAAATAGTCGCATCCGATTTTGGCCCAAATCGTGTGAACAGAACCATTTTGCATTCAAGACGCCCCCAAAAATGCCTCAAGGCTCGGGCAAATGCCTATCCAGGATCTCCCGATTTGCGTAATACCAGTCTTTTGGCCACGATGGATTGGCCTTGGTTTGCTGTTGCCGTTTCGCGACCCGTTTTCGATGCCTTCTACATCTCCGGAGCTGCCTTGACTGGCATGATGTTGGTGTTGACCATTTTTGGGTGTGCCAAAAAAGAGAAGAGGCCATCGGCCGAGTCTAAGCCCAGAGAAACTGGGTCATTGTCGCTCAAAGTCACTAAAAGTGCCAAAGGCGGAGCTATGAAGTCGGTTACTCTTTAAAAGTTGAAACTATACATTAAATAAAACAATTTAGGTCACCAGACGATGCATCAAAAGGAACCGGTGAGCCATAATCGATTCATAAATCCGTTTTGTGACGCACTTATTGACTAATTTTCATGTTTATGATAAAAACGGATTCATGCAAGCTTGATTAAGTCGACAAAATTTCAGGGGCATCAAACGCAGGGGCATCAAAAAATTCAGACGATAAGCTAAACAATACAAAAGCACGGACAACAACAGAGTCAAAAGATTCAAAATTCAGTAAAGAAAATGCGAAAACAACACCGTCACACTTGAAACAGCCTCCAAATAAGGTGATAACAGTCGCTGTCGGACAGAAGCCACCACCTCCAGGAAGAAAAGCCGGAACAGAACAAGACAAAGTTATACCGATGCCAGAGCGCCAGGAACCTTCAAGTCAGGGCCTCGTTGCCGATCAGGAGAGAACCGTCGAGCGGAATGGGACAACTGATGCTGGCGGTGGCACTACGAATGAGAAGTCAAAAATTTCGGCGATTGGCGAAGTCGGTGGAGGTGGATGTGGAGGTTTGACGAAGGGCAAGTTTGAAAAGACACAGGTGGGACCAGAACAGTGTTTGACGGAAGTTTATGGTGAAATTTTAGACGGAAGCAAGTCAAACGCAATCGAAATCAAAGCACAGTGAAGAAGGGGCAAACAATGGACCGTAATGGATTTCGAGTTTTTGTTAAATTTTATGAAATTTTTTGATAAATCGTTTCTGTTTACTTTTCGTTTGAAATTAGCTATGCAAAATGCCGATAAAAGGCTTTGAATCAAAACAGATGGTTATGCAGATTGGCAGACAAATGCCGTTCAAACAGAACCTAAATTAGTCCCCATCAGTCCCAAAACCAACTCAACGACCAGCATGGAGCGTCCTGACCAGATTTGTTTCCTGTGCAAGCTACCTATCAGCGATGCCAAGTGGACTGTCATCAAAGAGGTTTGTAATAACACATTTCGCATAAACTTATCAATCTGACTCCCAGAAAACCTACCACAACGACTGCATGGAATGCGGCTCCTGCAAAAAGCGCGGTGGCTTCGAAAAGTTCATCATTCGCGAAAACATGGCCTTCTGCGGCGATTGCGATGCGAATGCCGTTTCGAAGCAAGCCAGCATTTCAACCTGGAATCATGATGCCCAAGCTCGACAATGCTCCGTTTGCAAAAGTACTGCTGTCGGACAGCGGTTGTTGCGGGCGGGCAAGGTTTACTGTGGCCATTGTTACAGGGTACTGTAACTCTAACGCAAAGCTAAATGCCCTAATTTGATGCCGTTTTTCAGTGCTATCACTGCCAACAGCCCATGAACAGTGACAATTGCCTGCTTCTACTCGATCGACTCTATTGTTTTGGCTGCGAAAACGAATTCAACGCGCAAAAGTACATGTTGGCGAAGTGGGGCTCCGGACCGCTTGTTTTGAGCTTCTTATAAACGCCTTTCCTATCAAAAAAGCTCTTTATATTTTCGTTGAAAATAAATTAAATATCACAGTTATCAGTTTTGCAAAAAGAGAAAAGAAAAGACTAGAGTAGAGATTCAACAACTACGTTCCCAACATGGCATCAATATTCCACTTTGTTTCTGTGATGGCGCGTCGCTCGATGGTCAGGAACACCATGCCGTGCCAGAAGGAGAATCCAAGGAGCAATGTTAGGACTATTTGGCCGATGACGATCTAAACAATCAAAAAATTACTTCAAATTTGTCGAAAAAGAACAAAACTCACCAAAGCCCTTCCAAACATAATCGAATCAGCGCTCGCAATCTGGCTAATCCCAAATATCAGCATCATAACGAGGAAACAGATGGCTCCAAAGAATCTGCGATCCCAAATGATCCGTTTCTCGCCCTCGGAGAGAATGTCCTGAGCCCGCTCCAGGAATCTGTAATCAATATCGACGGGTGGCTCGGCCCAATCAATCTTATCACCGCTGCTGGCTTGGACGTCGAGACGGAACTTTGCTTCGACACCGAGATGGTCGGAATAGTTTATCATTGTTCCAGGGATGAGGTTGAAGCAATTCGTGCAGGACTCCATGGAAAACGGCTTCCGAACGGACTGATACATGATGTAGTCGAGACGCTTGCCTTGGGGGTTGGTTTTCAGGATGGCACTACCAGTGTAACAGTTATCCGGACGATCACAGGTCATGCCGGTTTCATTTTGGTTGCTTCCGGTAATCTTGCGATCGAGCCAGGCATCGCGAAGATTGGCTAGGTTCCGGATGACATGGTAGCCGAGATCTTCGGGTTCAATGTTGAAATCACCGGTGAGAAGGATCAGGTCGGCATCGCGGGATGTGTGGCGGACGAATTGGGCGAGTTCGAAGGCTTGAGCAAGGCGATGGGGTAGGTAGAGATCGTTGTCGCGGTTGTACTCGGCGTGGAGCTGCAATGGGAATCTCGTAACTTTAACCGGGCCCTTTAGATTTGAATGAGGCTTAAAAGTGATAAAAACTAACATGAGTTGTGTAAACACATAACCTATGCCCCTCAGCATCAATCTCTGCTAGCCCTACGACCTTTCCACCAAACCAATCACCTCGATGGATGTGATGTGGGAAGCCATTAAGTGAATACCGATGAATCAGCGTCGATTGGATCTTCCATCTTGACAGAATGCATGTTCCACTGCCCGTGTAGCCGCTGAAACCATTTCACGTTTAAAAATATATAAAAAAGTAACCCCAACCTATGAAAGTAATGTTTATGCCGAAACAGATGGCAAGTCCGCTCGGCAATGTCCAAAAAGTCATCTTCGCTCCACAATTCTTGCAAGCAAACAATGTCATAATCAGATTGTCGTAGTACCTCGACCAAGGCATCCAAACGGAATCGGCGATGGCTGCTACCGATCGGCCAAGGCTGTGGAAGAGCCCTGAATTTAAAATTTTTTCAAAATTTATATAAAAAATGCAAATATAAACCAACCAGCAGTTCAAAGTCGCAATGTTAACAGTCAAGGTCCCATCGTCCCCGACATGGTTGATCCGTTCCGACGAATCCGACAACATGGGGCTCGAAACCGACGACGTTGATCCGGAACGCGTGGCAGCGGCGGCGGCAGTCGAAGCGCTACTACTGCCTTCACGGTTACGGACACGAATGCCGTTCGTTGCCGTTGGCGGCAGTGTCCCTGTCTCGAGCATTTTTTACCCTCCTGCCCCTCAGGCTAAACGGCCAGTGGCGTCGAAACAGGTGTCAGTCGAATCGAGTCGGGGAGGACCCAAAGTTCGAGGGTGTTGTTGGTGGCTACAAAGGTTCAACGGTTACGTTGGGGTTTGACACGTTGAAAAACAAAACGAACAAACGCGGAAGACCGATTTAAACAGTCAAAATATATAGAATATAAACTTATAACACGTTGAACAGACGTAAAACCATGACAACGTGGCTTTCGTTCAATACATTTTCCGGTTCATTTGGTTGCGTTTTTTGTCGTGGGTTCTTTGCTATCAATACTCGGGACTGTGGCGTCAACCGGGCTGACAGTCAAGTCAACGCGTAACGATAGATTGGGACAAATGTAAACATTCCATGATTGCAATTCTGGGACACTGCGACAATGGTTGGGACCGGGAATCGGGAATTTATAGAAGAAAAGACAGCAAAGGCGTGGAAACGGAGTTTGTAGCCGCTGGCTGTGTTTTTTTGTCTGCATTTTTCGATTTTCATGCTTTGGCATTGTTGGCATTTTGCCAAAAGTTTTGCTTGCTTGTTTTTTGAAATTTTTGAATTAAATTCTTTTGAACTCGTTTTGTCTGAATACGAACTTTGATTGTTGATGATTAAAACAAAAATTTGCCGTCCGCAAAACCACCACTTTTTCAAATTCCAAAAAGTTAGAAATCAAAGTGCACTTTCCAAAAAACCCCTCACTCTCCACAGGACACCACACCTATCTCTTCATATTCAATTGCCACTCTAACGGAGCATGTATGGATAGATATTTGATGAAAGGACAACACACAAAAAACGAAACAATAAAACAGCCCGATGTGTGAACTCGTTGTTGTGCAATCCGGAATCCCCATGGATGACGATGCGTGGAGTGATCGAAAACGACGGATGCGCGATGGATGATGATGGCCTTGCGCAGACGGGACGGGACTCATTTTAATTGGAACCAATTTGACGCTTCCATGGACAACACCCATATTTCGAGAAGGGGGAATTCACCTCAATCAAGGTTGTTGTCCTTGCTGAACTTGGGGAATGAGTGAGTCATTGGTGTTTTTATTTTGGGTATTTTGGAAAGTTTTAATGACTTTATCATGTCTGGTGATTTTGAAGTGGTAAATTTTTGTTGAAAAAAGAAAGTTAAAAACGATAAAGATTGGTTTTTCGAATTTTTCGAAGCATTTCAAACATTCCTTATTTTTTGCTTGTTCGAAAATTCCAAAAAAATTAACCACTAAAGACTTCATGACTAACCCCTGCCACTCGAACCACTATGATTCACCAAACAATTCGATTTCCGTACCCTTGTCCATTTCAAAAAACCGTCATTGGAATCTCGAAAAAAGGCCGACCGATTCAAAGCCAGTCCGAAATTCCGTGTGATTTGATGCATTTCTGGTCAGAAACGCCCTTCTCTACCCCCTTTTTAGTGGTATTGCGTTGTTTACAACCGAACGTGACGACAATCAGTTCCATTAGGCAAGTTAAAGGTCAGTATCACTTTCGTTGCTTCCGTTTAACTGCCGATTGTCCTCTGGAGTGTGCATTTCTTGATTATCACTAATTTCAACCACTTTTTGTAACATAAGGTTTATGTCGTCCAAAATGTAATTTAAACTGTTTATTCAATCAGTCATCGGCCCCCTTTTATTGTTATGTAAACTTTGGCGATTAATTTTTCGAAAAATCTTGAACACTTTTTACAAGCCGGACACACCTGAAACTATTACCCATCTCAAAGGTGCGTTCGACATGTTTGAGAGACCCCTAGGGCCTAGGCTAGAACCCTCCTATCTGTCAACCCCAATTGCAATTCCAATCGAAAAATGTTTGTTTGTTGATTTCTCGAGCACCAACCATTTGCCTGCGCAGACTAACCACAATCTCATGATTTACGTTCACTAGCAAAAAGAACATCAGTGTAAAAAGTTTTTTATTGTAAAGTTTGCCATAAAACCGAAGAAGATTACAGGTTTGGTTCAAATTGAGACTGTTTTATTGTTTCTTCTCTTTCGAAAAGATGTTTTTTCCACTAATTTTACTCACAATGTCAAAACAATAGTAAAACCAAAATGAAAAAGAAATTCCGGCCGGAAGCTTTCAAATTCCATTGTCAAGACGAGGAAAAATGCGATGTGTCAACAAGGTACTTGAAAGAAGTCGGTCAAATTAGCCAGATTTTGATTATTGGAAGCAAGGTGTGGTTGGGGTTGACTAGTCACTAGTGATTGCATTGTTTGACGCTTTGTTTTCATTGTCGAGCTAGTTGGCAAGGTTATTTTTTGTTATATTTTTTATATTTTAGGAATGTGTAAGTAAAACTTAGTTTTGTTCGAAAAGAGGTCATGTGCATGACAAAAACTAATTAACGGTCCGTGCGCGAAGTGATGATTGCCCCCTCTGGGCTTCACAGCTAATGCCTAAAAAGAGCCATTTGTCACGGATCATTTACGACAAGCGCTAGGTGGGAGGTCGCGCAGGGGCTCATTGCCTATGTATGCAGATTGCTATCTATTGCGGCTGTCACCAGTTTATGTTTACTTGCCTTCAGGGGCGGAGGCCGGGGTTCGAGATGCATTTCTGCGCATGCGCAAGGGGTCAGGTGTGCCATTCTACAGTGTTGAGGTGATGCCATATAATGAGGGGGGTCGTAAATATTTATTTGGACTATAATTACCACACGTTTCACCGCTATTTCGTTTCGTGTTTGCGTTACATATTTACTTCAGCCCAATGTTCGTTGTGTTTGGAGACAGTCTCTTTCCATTGTAATTGAAATTGGAAACAGAGACACGCGATTCTGTCCCATCAACGAAGCAACCAACCATCCATCGCCAATTGCAATTGGAACATAACTTATTTCCACCCCACCATCAGAAGAAGCCATTCAATATCAGTATCAAGGCTCGGTCGAACCCTCGGGCCCCACCTTTCACGATGGCGACGATGTCGGCAGCGGCCCCCCAAACCGAACGAACGGGTTTTGCTCAAACCACCAAACCATTTATTTCACCTATCTGAAACTGACACCGATAACGAGGTTCTTGCAGAAACCGCTTCCATTAATTTGACGATGGTGGCGGCGGCGTCCTTGCCCCCCAACCGCAATACTACCAAGATTCCGTCGTCCCCAACAACACATCATAAGTAATGTTGGGTGTTGTTAACCGCGGGGGTCCAAGTCCAACAACAACCCGAAGAGATTCTTAACTTTCAAACCTCCTAATTTCGACTATCAGTTTTCAAACCACTGATTGTGAATTTTATCCTCAAAACGCCCCATTTGCAACAATTCCGTTTGGTCATTTCAGACATGCAACATGTGCGTGGGCGGGAGAGGGGCCGAAAAGAGTGGTCAAAAGCCTAAAATGCTTGCTCATTTCACCCCGAAAAAGGGGTTTGATTTATGTTCTGTGAAGTGCGGCGCCCTTCGCTGACGACGCTGTCATCTGCATTTTCGACTTTTGTTTGTCATGGAGCCGTGAAAGCGAGAGTCAGCTGCTGGCGTCACGCCAAATAAGACGCCAGCGTGATCGTATTTCGCTTTGGGAGAGAGGAAATTACGCTTTTTGTTTTTTCGTCGGTTCTTTGTAATAACATTGCGATTAAGTGGGGTTTTGGATGGTCGTGGCGATGATGATGATGATGACGGTCAATGGGTTTTGATTACGTTAGTTTTTTGGTGTTTATTTTTGTGATTCAGCTTTTTTGTTTGAAAAATGATGAAAAAATTGTGTGACTGTCCCCGAATCGGATATTTTGTGTCAAAAATTTATAATTTTTTGATACTTCGATCGAAGAAGTTTGTTTTGTTTGCAACATTGCGTCACCGACCCCCTTCAAAACCTCAATGTTCCCATTTCCTGCCATTCTTGGCACAAATCCAAGTACCCAACCTCCCCGCCATGCTTCCAATGCCGCCAGAACCGTATTGTTTGTTTCCCAGGGCCTCTGTTTTAAGAAGTAAAGAAGAAGCTACCCCACCAAAAACGTGGACAAAGTCTCCCTCAACATTGCTGTCAGCGCCTCAATTCCATCCGGACCAACCTGATTCAATTGGCTTCGGCACTGTTTCCGCAGACATGTATCTATTCCGTGTATCTATAGATAGTCTATCCCTTTAACGGCAGCCACTATAACACAATGGCACTTTTTTGTGGTCAAACTTTTTTTGATCTTTCTTCCATTTCTTCCGGCTCTCGGGCACTTTTTTCCTTTCGGAACGGTATTTTTTTCCTAAAATGATGGGTGCCAATCAAATGTCTTGTTCTCTAAGCTTTTTTTGACCATGAAAAAGTTACAATGTCAATCAAACCGCTTTGCATCGGGCTTCTATTGTGTGTTTTTCCGGTTTGGAAGGCAGAATTTTTGGTTATTTCGGCATTCTTTTTGGCATTGGGTATCAAAAAGACCCCTCAAAATCGAGTTTCCCACCTTTAATCCTCTAAAAACAACCCAAAAAACCACTCCAACCGCCCGCTTACTTACTTACTTTGCATGCATTTATGGAAGTGTCGTCTCCAACTCCCGTCGGCACAACTTACTTGACTTTGTCGGCACCGTCTTTTTTGCTACCACTCTTCTTTCCACTCCTTTTACCCCTGCTTCAGGCCATTCTACCACTTCTGCCCCCAGACCTCGAAATTCCCGACGGTGCCATCAGCATTGGCCCCTCGGCGGATGCCATTATTCTTCATCGAAATGCAACTTTGTTTACTTTGTTTTTTCTTCTTGGTTCTTTCTTTCCCTAAAAAATGTATTTAGAAACGTGAAAGTTCAAGTTCATTTTCATTTTCCTTTTTATCTTCATTTTCTGTGCCGACCCGGCCATAAAACATTCCATGCCCGCTTGCACTGCACACCTATACTGTTGGCAAACAAAATTCAAAAAATGAAAAGATAGCACAGCACTTTTTTGAAGGACATAGCGATATAGGAAACTTCATATGCCCATGCCTTTTCGGTCTCTTGCATCGCTTATGAAAAGACAAAAAAAAGAGTTCGTAAAAAGGGCGGAACGTTTCACGGATTAAAGAAATTGGCTGAAATAGGATGGTTGGTTTTAGCTTTGGTTGGAAAATGTATTTACAAACTTTACGAAAACTGGCTAAAAATAAGATTGGAACATTTATTTGTATAGTTAGTTCCGTTTGGGGTTGACGATGTTGTCAATTTGGAGAAGTTTTATCTTTACAAAATAAATTTTACCGTTTCAAATTCTGTAAAATCATCTTTGAAAACTTTTTACCCTCAAAAAACTAAAAAATTGGGAGTGTCTTTGTAAAATAATCGAATTAGGCCGTCTTTACTGCGACCAAGTTTTGCGCTTATGGCCTTCTTAGACCTGGGTAATCGTAATCGTCACTCTAAAGGTGATGTTCCATGCCTAGAGGGGTCGACTAACTCGACAACGACGCGCGAAGCTGACATCACATACTTGCTCCTAATCGACTTATTAGCACTGTCGACCCGACCCGGTTGCGCGAACTTTTCCCTTCAAGCCTTTTTTTCAACCATTTCAAGTGATCTGACAGCTTGCTTATTGGCGTTAGCATCCACTTGTAGCATGTTTTTCAGAAAAGGAATGTGGAAGAGGAATCATTTTAACTTTAATTGGTGTCAAATTTTGTGCTTCAAAATGTTTCGAACTAAATTCTTTCATTTTTTGAGCCATTTTTTGCAACAAATTCAAATACCATTTGTTCGAATCGAATCGCGATCACGTGAAACGTATATCAAGCTTAACGTATATCTCTATCTATTTGCATAATCTGACACGTTCATCCCATACAATTCATACAATGTTGCCAGCTGCGGGGGTTGGAAGGAAGCAAGCGAGCTGCCGGCCGACCGCGATCGCGCAGCAGGCAGGCACACTTTGCGGATTTCCAGTTTTTTAAAGGCTTTCGATTCGATTTCGAATAGTGTCGGCGAATCGCCAGAAGGGGGATCCGCCGACACTGGCACTGCGCTCACACTCGCGGCCAATTCGCGACGGGGGTGACCCCCTCGCACCCTTTCCAGTCGGTCGACTGGCGCGAAAAGGAAAACGGAATTGAAATTTTAACAACTTTAATCTTGATATTTTTCAATTTTTCAACTTTTGGGACACAATTGAAGTGTGGCAGCAGCAAATGGTGCTAAAATCACAGTATTCAAATTCGGCAATATTACATAAATCAACGCCAAAGTTAGTGCTCACAAAAATTTTGGACTACTGTAGAATTTTTAGTTGACGATGAATTTTGACGAATTTTGGCCAGCACCTCCCTTAGGTTCTAACGAAGGGCTCGGCTTAAATCCAAGCCTCTGGAACCATTAAAAAGGTTTTTACAGCTGTCCAAAGTTTTACCGATGTTTAACCGACTTTAAAGTCATATAAAACAATTTATTTATGTCTATATTAAAAGCAAAAAAGTTTTAAACAGTTATTTAATAGTCAGTAAGTCAAAAAATAAGCAAGTTCTCTTTTTTGCCACAGTTTCAGATTATTATTTTTTCAAACCCTGCAAGCAGCATGCGCCATAGGCTGTTTTGGTGACAATAAGAGTTGCTTCTGTTAAAACGATTTTACGCCGTTTTTTGTCTTTAGGTACGTATTAGACTGGTGAAGTGTGTAGAAATGTTGATTTTAATGTTTTTCAATTCAAATTAATTAGTTTTGGTAAAATAAGTGGTAAAATTACTAGGTCAGCTGTAAAAACCTTTGTAATGGTTCCAGAGGCTTGGATTTAAGCCGAGCCCTTCGTTAGAACCTAAGGGAGGTGCTGGCCAAAATTCGTCAAAATTTATCGTCAACTAAAAATTCTACAGTAGTCCAAAATTTTTGTGAGCACTAACTTTGGCGTTGATTTATGTAATATTGCCGAATTTGAATACTGTGATTTTAGCACCATTTGCTGCTGCCACACTTCAATTGTGTCCCAAAAGTTAAAAAATTAAAAAATATCAAGATTAAAGTTGTTAAAATTTCAATTCCGTTTTCCTTTTCGCGCCAGTCGACCGACTGGGAGGGGTGCGAGGGGGTCACCCCCGTCGCGAATTGGCCGCGCTCATAAGGCGTTTGTGAGCGCAGTGCACTGGTGGGAGCCATTGCTTAATATATACAATGGCGATGGGGTCCTTCTGTTCGGACGGTCCATCTGTCTTGGATTGATTTGGCTTGTTTTCTTGAGGGTTTTGTTCAATTTGGGGTACAAAAGCTGACTGTCGGTGTGTTTTGGGTTTGGATTTTTGAATCTATTGGATGTCGACGAAACATGTACTGTTTTTTAGCGCGAAAAATGAGATCTCCTTACGGCATTAAGGTTTTTTTTCATATAAACTATAAAAATTTGATTGTTTCTTAGTTTTTTGTTCAAATATTTGTAAATCATCAAGCTAGAACCATTGGACCGTTCACCGCTCAAGCCCCTGAGGCAAATTGGCGGTGCGCGTTAAAAGTTGCTACTTTTGAAGGGCCCCCTCCAATTCCAAGGCCCGAACACATCCTCCCCTCCCTCTCGCCCTGAGGCAGTTCTCGAAAAAAATAGCCTGAACAGTGTTCTCTCGTGGATCTAACAACATTTTTTTTGCTCCTTACAACCAACATCTGTCAAAGATGCGGAAAAGTGTGGTGCTGTGCCTCCAGGCGAACAACCAACCTTGCAAAAGTTTGACTTCACTGTTCTCTGGCCACTGTAGCACTGTTCACAGCTATCCATAAAAACTAAATGAGAGAACTGTTCATCCATCCACCTTCTCCGGCTGGCTAATGACAGTCCTAAGAGGTGGGGTGTGATTACATATCATTGTAAATAACACACACTAGCAGCCTACAAACATAGTACATACTTCCGTCAGTGTCGACTAGAGCCCCGTAAGACATAAAGCATTTATTTATTTCATTGAGATGCACCTTCTCATCGTCATCCCCGTTTTCCTTCCTTGCAGAGAGACCCCGGGACCACGTTGAGGCCTCCTTGGTTCTTGGACATACATGTTTCAAGAAGGGATGAGAGGATGATCGACACCCATCCCATCCCACCACGCTACGCATCATCATTTTGTTTATTTTTTGCTTGTCATTTTTCCTGTTTCCGCCCGAGTCTCGATTTCTCGATTACATCAACGTGCAACACCACCCGGCCAGGCCAAGCCAGGCCATCTCGACGACCAATACTATCATTCATTCAAGTCAATTCATGCGATTTGGAGTTGGAATAGATCCCCACCGGCACCTCTCGCGTGTTACTTCCCAAACTTCTCATCAGAAGCGCCCCCCACCGTGAACCCCGTCCGTTGAAATCCGAGATTCAACCTTCTCCCCCCGCTCCTCCAAAACTGTGAAGACGACATTATTTCCGGTTTTTATGCACATAACCTCCGCCACTTTTTTTTCCGTCATGTTGCGGAATTCTCACGGTTCATCACGTGTGTCACAGTGTCACCGCGTTTCTATTTAGCATTTTTATATGTGACTTGACTTTTTTCGAACAACGACAACAAAAAAAGTGTTTGTATGCCACTTTTTTCAGGTCAGTCATAAACAAGGAATCTGGGACACGCCTAAAAATGGTACTCGGAACGTAAATCGGAGGTTGTTGAAATTGGCAAGATTTACGTAACGGAGCGAAGTTGAAATTCGTATCCGCTACGAGAAGCTATCTGATTTTTTTGAATTCCACATTCCAGTTTTACAATTGTAAGTTTTGGAGGTTTGAAAATTGAAATTTAGTGAAGTTTGGCTTTCAGAAACCGACAATGAAACAGTATCTCAAACTCTTCTTGTTGTTTATGTTATTTTTTGTCTGTGAGAATCGACGTCATCATAGGTATCGACCGAAGCGGTATAGCTTGACGCTTTCGATCAGGTTCGACGTTTTTGGCAGTCATTTTGATAAAATTTCACATTTTTTAACTATTTTTGGTTCAATCTCAAAAAATCCAACGTTTTTAAACTTCAAAAACTTCCAGAAACCACAACATCACAGAAGCCCGTTTCTTCCGTCTCGTCGGGGTCGACAACACGGCCGACTTCTACGTAGCCCCCGGAAACACCTTCACAAAGACCTACGACGTCAATCGCAAGGGGTATTGGACCCTTTTCGTTGAATTCCCGAATGAACGCTACGCGAAATCTCCTCGAAAAATCATTTCCCGAGATTCCTTCTCGCATTGGATAATGGAAGTCTATTACTACCCTGAAAAGGTTGGATTCAGTGAATGGCACAAAATGCATGACAGCTAGCAGTTGGAACTTTGAATTCTGTCGTGAATTCAACCCAAACCATTCAAATTTGATAAAAATTCCATCCACTTGCAAAAAACGCAGCTTCTACACTTAATCGATCCCATTTGTATCTCTGACTTTTGTGTACTTACATCATTCTCTCTTTTTATGTTTGTTTATCTTTTTCGTCGCTGCCGGTTTGCCCAGAAGCACTTTCGAATGTTTTTTCACTGAATTAAAGCGATTTTATTAAGAAAATTACGCATTTTACTGCCGGTCGTCCGCCCTTTTGATGTAAAACCGATAAAAAAGTTACGATTTACGCCCAAGATTAGAGTTAAAGAAAGTGTAAGTCAATCTAGTTAATGGACTAGGACAATGTGTAGTGATTAATGTGTCTTGAGACGATTGATTCATACTGTTTGATAGTCAAGGTGTAATGAATGATATGTTTTATGAAGAAAGAATAAAGGAAAATTATAGAGAGTTGACAGTGGACAGTATGTACAGACAATTTTGGCACTTTGGTAGGGGATTGTTGGAAGTTTGATCAATGGAGAAAAGCAAAACATGTAACTTCGCCTTTTTGGACTTCACAGTAAATCCGGGTTGTTGCGAGGTAGCTGAATTCGTGATAGCTGCAGATGACGTCGTAAGTGGCATTTAGTTTTATGGCAGCGACGGATTGGATGTTTCGTTTACTGGCGGTGGGAGATTCGACGATTTGGGATGTCATGATGTTTTTGAGGTCGTCGTTGTTGCATTTTTCTGGGTCGACGTGGGTTAGGGCTCGACGGGTTCGGGTTCGAGTGGCTGGAAGGGAATGGATTAGATGATTTATGAACTTTGACAACGAAATATTGATTAAAATTTGAAAAAAAGGTTCGATCTGTCATTCAGTATGAAAAAATTTGACTTTCTCAAAAGACGGCCAATTAGATATATCTATGCCCAAAAGTTAAAGAATCACTTACGATAAGACGGCGGAGGTATCGGCGGCGAATAACTACCCGCCTTGGCATCGACTGGGAAACTAAGTCCCCCTCCAGCATCAACATTACAGCTTGGTGGCTCTGGACAGATTGGAGGAATTGGATCTGGAGGCGGAAATGGGCATGGCATTGGTGATGGGCATCCACGGCGCTTCTTCTTTCTCGGTTTAGTGTACGGCGGAACTGCGACAGGGCCTTGGATTGGCAACGGCATCGGACCTTGCGGGTAGCCAACCATTGGACTTTGCATAGGACCCTGCAGCGGACAGCTACAACTGCTCACCTGAGCAATCGGCGCCGGACATGAACATTCGCATTGGGCAACGGTGAAGTCAATGAAGACCCCTAAAACGAGGCAAAAAACGACTCCTAATCTGTTGACAAGCATCTGGACTCTACCACCTTTCAAACGACTTCCATCCTTATATACAATGTGTTCATCCATGGTCAAAACATCTCCCATGCCCTTAGGCCATGCATGGCCAGGTCAGGTCAGTCTACGTCCACCCCCTCAACAACAACCACCCAACTGTAGCAACTATCCAAACATATCCTGTTTTCTTCCCACATCCATCTGGAGATGCATCTTTACCTCCCCCGCATGTCCCCATCCATCCACCAACCAAACATTACAACTTTTTTTTATTTTCCATCTAACAACTATTAAAAAAACGATCCCTGAATCAGCAATCTCACAGCTATCACAAAAACGTCAACGTTATCCATTATAGAAATTCGAAACCATCCAAGAGCGAAACCAACAAAAAGCTACCAAACTTTAGTTAGCTTTCTCCAAGTGATAAATTTCTATAACTAACTTGATGCTTGGCAGTGCGACAATCCGGTGACAGTGAGAATGGTTATTATGAAAGTACAGATAAGGAATATTAACTTTCCTTAATATAAGGCAAGACAATTGATGACAAAAAACGGGTGTCAAGAAGGGTGTTGACGACTATTTACATGATAAAAACAATCTTTGGGATGTGCGAGTGCCGGCTTTTCCGGCGAAAATGAATGGAATATTATCATAGCTTCGGGGGTGAAGCGGGTTCGCTGAGTTTGGTGATAATAGTTAGGACTATCGGGGGTTTTCTTTGACTTTGAATCGAAAGAATCGAAAAACTGGCTGAGATTGGTGAATCATGGAAATAAGAAATCAAAATGTGGAAAAACATTGGTACAATGGAAACTTTTTCGTTGTGCTGAAGTAAGTTTTTTGAAGAATTCAGACGTCGCGAGCGTCAGCGACTTGCGTGGGTGAACACACGGATTGCGATCAATGGCAGTTAACAAAAAGGGATTAGATAATTCTATTAAGATTAGATTAAGATTTGACAAGGTTATAATGTACATGTAATACGGGTTTGCGGAAGGATGTTAAAACCGAGGATTTTGGCTTTTCATGCCGAAACTATAGGAGTTTGGGGCTGTTGTTGTTGTTGTTGTCGGAGCCGAGATGCTGCTCGTCGTTCTTCGGTCGCTTTTTTCTGGAATTTCGCGGCGAGACGATCGACATCAGCGAAAGCGTGGAGGAAGTGGATTTCGAGCCATGCGGGGAGGCCCAGGATTGTCGGGATCTTGTAGTTTTGGCCCCAGCCTTTGATGAAACCAATTCGAACTTGGCACAATTGCTCGAGGGACACTACGTAATCCTTGCCACGGCGTTCGGCTTCGGTCAAAAGTTGTTCGAACATTGAAGCGGAGAAGACGGGCATGCCATTTCCTGAAAAAGTGCACTGATGAAGGAGATGTTTGCTTGAATGCTTTTATCTTTTGAAATCTTTTCAAGTTTTATCGTAGTTTACTGTAGCTACAGTACCCCCAGACAGAACCATGCGACCCCCATTCATTCCTGAAGGCCATCCGACAGCTGTGGGGCCCTGTCTAGACACAACAACCCCATCACTCCCATCCAAAATAGCTCGCCCTCCGGTTGAATGTGCCTGTTTTTCTTCGCTTCCTCATCACCAGTTCGACCCGTTTGATGTATCTACATACATACCACAAAATCGAAAAACAACGAACGATTCCGCCAAAAACCGCCCTCGGCCGAATGAATGAATCACTTTTGCTTTCGCGATGTATTGCCAAAAAGCGAGTCACCCCCGGCCTGACCTCCGCGTGATCACCACCACCGCTGCCAACCGCCGTCAGATGCATAATTGACTCCCTTTCTTCCGAAAAACCCGATCCAAAATGCTTCATATTCAGTGGTATTTAGCCTAGACATAACGGAGATACCAAAAACATTGACCCTCGCCAGCCCAGCCCGCCCGCCCAAAAAAAAACATGATGAGGCACTACTCCCAGCGGCACCCTCACCCACCCCAGACACAACAACAGAATCCATTCATTTCCCCCGATGTCTTTCGAGACGAGCCCTTCTGACGGCACTCGCCTTACTTGACAGATGGCATTTTCGACAGTGAGACAGCGACGATTACTGTAATAAGCTGGTCGACGTCGGCGGACCTCGCCCATAAATCATCAGTAGCTATTTTTTGTTTGAACTTATGTAAAAATAATCGGCGCCAGACAAATAACGTCTGCATTTTTTTGTATTTACAAGTCCCTCGGAAGCTATAAAAAACAACTTTACTGTCGTGTCCATTCAGGAAGGGGTGCCGATTCAGACAGCCATAAAGGAGACTACAAATGGATGACCTCGTTTTTATGCGCCAAAACTGTCTGTGCTGCAGGGGTTTTTGTATTTCCACATTTGGAAATTTATTGAATTGCTAAAAAAGTTGCAAAAATCCCGCCCCCGATACAAAGTACAGTAGACCTATCGTATAAGGGGGCCTATTAGAGAGTTAGACGGGATGCCGCAGTTTCACTGTGGTCTTTGCTGTCGCGTAGACAGATAAATTTTGGATTAGCAGGTCGTAAAAAGAGACAATGTCACGTCGAGCAAGGGGCCGAAAATTGTTGCAAGCTCCGTGTAGACTACACATTTTACGAGGGAATTTACTCCTCGCTTTGGTCATTGATCCCCGAAAATAGTCGTCGAAGGCCGTCAGACAGATTTGCAGACGACGGGCTGAAACAAGTATGCGTGCTTTCGGAAATGTAATTGCCGGCCGGCTGGAGGCCTGCGAAGACGCGCTGATAGCGGGGGTTACACATGTGTGCCGAGCGGGTGATCTATGATTTTGCGGCGGATCGTTGGATCCAACTTTTGCGGAGACATAAAGGAGCGCCCCGAAAAAATCATAAATTGGATCACTGTCTGTCTGAGCCTGCTCATTATCATCGCCCCGACGACGAATTTGCCGCCCAAATGCCCTGAGGGTACGAAATTCATTCAACTTTGACAAACATCAAGATCAAAAACGTTTTGCAACGCAATAACCAAAAGTGCCCTCAGGGCATGAATTTTCTAATTTTGACTTTGCAAACATCAACATCAACGCCGAAAACCAAAACTAACCTTTATTAAGCCGATATACGGTCGAAAGTGCCTGGCCATGGCAATAGGCATACAACGGGGCTTGGACAAAGATCTGCTGAGGCCCAATGCAATCCAGCCAGACATTTCGGTTTTCATAGTAGAAACGGATGCCTTCCTTGATCAGTGATCGCGTGTAGTGCACAATGTTGGAGCGATTCGGCCGAGCAATCGCGCAAAGCGAGAATCGAGCCGGGGAGGTCATCTCGCTGAGCCCCGTTACACTGACTTCGGCCGCAGTGGACTGATAGTTGGTGCCGATCACGTCACCGTACTCATGGTACTTGATGTCGATCCATTTCTCACCGAGGTCTTCGATTTCGGACATTTGGGACGTGTTGTCGCAGACTTGGTATTCGATGAAACTTGAGGTCTGGAAAAGGGTTCAATTAGGCAAAATTCCACTAAAAATTGGCTAAATTCCAAAAAATTATGACAGAATTTGATCAAATTCGACAAAATTCTGACAAAACTTCATCAAAAATCGCAAAATCCACTCACCTTTGCCGTGGGCTTAACCCGAAACTTGTTCCTGAGCTTCTTCAAAAACCCTTGACTTTTCGCAGGACTGTTTTTGATATCATTCGACAACGCGATTGCCACCATTGGAAGTGCCTCAGAATTCGGTGGTGGATCTCGATTGTAGTCCGTGAAGTCTTCAAAGGGTGAATATGCCGTTGACGACGGAACCGGACACGTTGGCATATTCATGAAGAAGAACCGCCCGCTGGTCGCTGATTCTCCGGAGTAACTACACGTCGAAGTTGAACTGTGTGAAGTTTCGCCGGGCGTCGAATCCAATGGCATAATCACCGTGGAATTGGAGGAACCGAGATATGTGCTCGTTGTGGCATTCGTGACTGACTGCACATCCTCGTCTTGGCCAGTGCCACCGGAAGAACACCCTGAATCGGCTGTTCGCCGTCGTTCAGTGGATTCTGACGCTTTTCTGTTGGTGGGCGTGGTTGATGTCGATGGCTTGTTGGATGCCAGGGTCGTCGCACTCGAGGAAGCCGAGGCCTTGGAACTCGCGAGGGCGGCGCTGTAGTTCGCGAAGGATGTGGCCACCTTGCCGGAACCCGAAGGCACGAAACTCGATGAGGGAGATGCTTTGTAGGATGATGTCGATGCCATGCTGGATAGTGAAGATCCCTTCCCCGATGACATAGACGCTTTGCTCGATGTCGCTACCAGTTCATCATCTATGTAGTAAGCGTTGAACATGCTGATGAACGGAATTCAGAGAAGAAAGGTCGCTTTTATGTAGCCATAAGACGTTGGCAGTGTCGATGGATGGGGTACTGTATGAAAGTACGGTGGTCAAGGCGATCTAAAAATAGGGGTTCACTTATCACTCAAAACTTTGAAGGCATCAAACATCAGCACGGACACGGACACAAAGTCGAAAGTGACCACCAACCCCTAGAGGGCCAGCCAGCCAGACGGTGGTCGGCCGCCGGCACGCATCGCCATCGGTCACGGAACTGACTCACTCGCACCCCTCGCGATCACGGAATTCGAAAATGAGAAGCCCTGTCCCTGCTGGGCTCTAGCAGGGGTGTCTCGCTTGCTCAGTCAGTCTTTACGTGGTACATACATCAGACAGGGCGGAGCCCAGCCCCCCTTTGGCTGGTTACTACTACTACCATCACAGTAGACGGGAGAATGTGCGCTCAACTCGACGGACCGAAGGGCCGGACGACCGACCCAGACTGTCTGACGGCAATGTCTGACATCGCGAAGCACCCCCACCCCGACACCGACGACGACGACTGCCCGGGGGTGTTAGAATGTAGATGGATGTCGAGGAGACTGAGCAAGAACCCCAAAAGCAATGCCCCATTGTTCCCGCAAATGATGTTGTTGTGTCGTTGTTGCGCAGGGGCAGAGGTAGTGGTTGCGGTCTTGAAGGGAAAACTGAACTAACTGGGGTCGGGTCGGGGTCTGTCTTCGCCTTCCAATTCCAAGGCCGTCTGGGTGTGATAGCATCTGCGATACCAGGAAAGGGGAAGGGAAAAGTTTCGCCTGTGTTCTTTTGCAATTAGTAATTACAGCATGATTGCACAAGCTGAATGAAATCGAAAAGAAAACAATAGCCTTTCTGCGGCGAAAAAACAGTCATCGAAGCGCAGACAAAAGTGACGGTGCTTCCGGAACGAACATCGAACGACCGTCCGCGGTCTAGACAGTACACGCGGTGCAAAACATGTTTTTGCAGGAATATAAAAAAACCACAAAAGGGGAAGCCCAGACAGACCGGCGACCGCCAGACAGATAAATGACCAAGGGCTATTTGAGGTTTTTTTCGAAATGGGTGAAAAGCACGATGGCCGATTGTTTGTGATGCTATGCGCGAAACTATAAAAAGGATCATTTGAAAAGGAAAAAGAGGCTGTCTGGGCAGATCTGATCGTAAACAGCCCCCCAAGTAGGATCATGTGAATCAAAGCCAAGTCAGACTTATCAAATCTCAAGTGAGTTCACAGTTTACAGGTCGCAGATGAATGACAGTCAAGCATAGACAGTGTGAAAGTTGTCAATTTGGCAGTTTAGCGAGACGAGATTAGCGCGCGCAGGACGCAGGACGCAGAATCTCGTCTGGCTTGCGTCGGGCGGGACCGGACCGCTGACGGCATTCCCCGACGCAATGTGTAAGTACTCTGAACTCTGTGCCCGTTCGGTCACTTTGGCCGATGGCAGTTGAGATATACGTGCAAAGCTAAGGCTGGGGGAGGCGGAGAGGGGGGTTTACGGCAGGCAGACAGCCCAGACATGCGCAAAGAAAAGAGAAAAAAGCAAATGCGAATGCCGCCAGATACGAGCCGAGCGACGGGAGGGGAAAGTCGCCACATTTTGGGAGTGGTGGTACCTTTTACTTTTTTGGCTGGCCTTTTTTGCATACAATTATAGCCTGCACGGAATGGAGCAGAGCTTATGTTAGCTTACATGAGATTTTTTAAAGAAAAAAGTCAAAAAGGTACACGCAAATGCCACCGGTCTAATGGTCTTATTAGTCTGCCTGTCTCCCCGGTCCCCCGGTGGCAGTCAAAATGCCAAATTTCGAGGCAGATAAGCCCTCCATCGTCACGGCTTACATTTAGTTTTTCACGTTAGTTAGGGCCACAGGGCTAATGACAACGGCGAAACGACGGCCAAATACCATGACTACATCAGCCTCGCCTTCACACGCTACATCTCAAAGACCCGTTACGTCTCGGGCGGCACTATCTTGACAACATTTGCTAGTCCCGGCAGGCTTGGAATTGGAACTGCCATTGCCGTTGGCATTGGCACAGTACTGTCTGTCTGGCCGAGTCTCGAGTCGAGACGGCCCAGCTCAATGGGCTTGGACTCTTCCCCCGCCAGACAAGAGGTCATTCAAAAAAGACGAAAGACGGCACGAGGGGCAGACGGGGGCCCAGCTCAGCCGGAGGCGCTGAGCTGAGGAAGAGTAGCCGAAAAGCACGAAAGGCATGCATGTCGAAGCGCTCGGGCTAGGGTTGCTCCCAGACAGGCTCGGCCAAACGCAGCGAGAAGGGAAAGAGAGCGAACACGGCGACCCGTCATTGTCCCCAGACCGATCAAACATCTCGACTAGACGGAAAAAGTGCGTCGAGACTAGACACTAAAGTGCACAGACCCCGCCAGCCCAGCCCCGAGAGCTCCCAGTTCGCAGTTCGGCGCAAAAGTGTGTCGTCGAGTCGAGAGAAACTGGACCCGTGCCAACCGACAAACCAACCCCTTCGAAACAGTACACTGCAGACTTTTATATTTATTTATCTGCAGCGCAATCAAACCGCCCGTCTGTCGCGTCAAAATACCTTCTTTCAGTCGTTCTAGCCCGTCGCCAATAGACGTCTAAATGATATAATTCTACCCCCCGGCAAAGGTAAAGGTAGACTTCAATGGCACATTACGCAAAACCACCCCTACTACGCACAAAGCCAAAAAAGAGTGCCATTAACGAAATCGCCGGGGACCAAATTACGCTAATCCAATGCCGAATGCAAACTAAACTAAACGTGATTCAAAAAATACAGGTAATACATTTGCGACGGGAAAGTATAAAAGTGTCAATGGCACTTTGCGGGTTGACGCAAAAAGGGTGGAAAGTTCAACTTTTGGGTGGGAAAATGGGGCAAAAAATAGAAGCCATTTGGTCGAGGATACAAAATTACGTTAAGGGAATAACTTTTTGAATGGAATAAACATTACGCGCAGCAGCTCAGCTAGGCTGGTTGGGTAATAGGTAGCAATAGCCTAAAAAGGGGGGCGAGAAGCAAAATAACATGTTTCAAACGTCAAATGGTGTAAATGAGTGGACCGAAACCCCCTCCGAGCCGAGCCCAGAGCCAGGGCGAGCGAAAACAACAACCGATTTTACGCGACGGAGACGGAATTTTGAAGGTCAACAAAAGGGCAGACAGACACGGTAGTGACGGAATATTGGAGAGAGAGAGGAGTTTCACTTCATTTTAGTTTCGGCGTTTTTGTATTATAACTCCGCGGTGAACGTCGAAATCGGGGCATTGAAGGCTATGAGCGTGGAGCGTGTTTTTTTTGGGGAACTTTCGTAGCTTTCGCGGGGGCGGACAACGACCAACGCGGCAGACATGTGGAGACGGCATAATTATCGTAAAGGATCATAGTACTTTGCAAATGGGAAACGGAATGGAATGACCGAAAAAGGAACCATGTCCGGAGGCGATGAAATGAGTCTAGGGGGAAACACGTGAAGAGTATGCAGGGGGGAGGGGGGCTTATTTAGTTTGATCGGGGGAAAACAAGCAGACACAGTCTTATCAGTGTGTTGTGGCCGTGCATGGCATGCGCCGAAACACAACTCCATAATTGTGGAAATCGTGTTTATTCAAAAAAGCTCCGGAGAGACAGACATCAAACCACTCCCCTTTTAAGCCAAAGCCAACAAACACGACTGCCATCGGCATCGTCGTTGCCGCCATTGCCGCCAGACACATTTTGCAAAGGCGGAGAGCACATTGCCATCGGCTGCTGGCTGGCTGGGCTGCGATGTCGCTCTCTTTCGTACGTTGTCAACATTTTTGGTGGGTGGCGGCTGGCAGCAAGCAAGGCAGAGATAGAGGCACGGGGAATGGGAAGAAGAATCGTCCAGTTCGTCGTTGTCGTCGTTGTCGGACGTCGCGGTCGACGTGTTTGTCTGCCTTCGGAGCCCATTCGCCCGCTCCGTCCGTCTATGTTTGCCGCCAAGCGACCAGATCGACGTGCTACTTCGTCGGAGATCTTTGATCATCGGGAAAATAAAAGAGAACGGGGTTGGCTGACTGGATGGAATAGTCGGAAAAAATGGCGCGGCTGCGACACAAAAAAAAAACTTTACTTCACCGAGAAAATCAACTTTTTATGTGGGTCCATCTATTCTATAGGTATACCCATTTTTATACTATGATGTGGGACGGAACTTCAATCAGACACATACACGGAAATGGGTAATTTTGGCTTCAATTTGCACAAAAAACAGTAAAAACAGAGTTCACAAGCCTAGCTTTACCTACAAATTTACCGAATGGTAAATTTTTACTAGTAATATGAGCCACACCCCCCGAAAAGCCATACTTTCTACAAGATTCGGTCAGCAGAACACCTGTCAGACAGACAGATAAAGCTAGCCGTCAACGGCGGGGGAAACCAATGTTCAGCACGGCACTTTATCGGAGTCATGTAGGATGGATTAGTCACAAAATGGGTTCCCAGCCCGTTTGGGGGCCTTTATCTACGTAAATATTCACGCGTAGACATGTTGCTAAGCGTTGACGGCCGGCGGCGACGAGCAATATGCGCAAAAACATTATTTGTAGGATGCGAAGGAACATTTTGTGGGGGTAAAAAAACATAGCACGTGTTGTAGGAACAAAAAGTTGTCTACAAACAGAACTGAGGCCGAGACAGAGGTAGACAGGTAAGCAACCACAAAAGCCAGGCGAGAAGCGACAAAAAAAACTTGAGCGGAGTTCGGAATTCGATCAATACGGCCGAGCCGGGCCCCTCAGGGGGAACGGAACGAACATAGGGAACGAACGGAAACAAACAGCTGACTGGTTCCAATTCCAATTCCAAGCTTTGTCTCCAAAATGGAGGGAGGAAGGCGGACGAAAATAACAACACCAATGACCGCCGCCTTGCTCTGGGCTGGATGAAGTCGAACTGGTTCATCAATCGATGAATGAAAAAAAAGTGTGTTTAAAAAAGGATGGCTGGAGGCTGTCTAACATGTAAGTATAAAGGTCCAGACTGGGGAGAAAGTGCGCGCGATCGCGCAGCCGTCGGAGACGGCGGTTACGATAAGGGTGCGCGGACCCTGCAGACGATGTATGTAGACATTGCATTGCATCGTTTGAGACAGCCGTCGGCGATGGAGGGGAAGGGAAAAGGGTCCAGACAGAAGGATTTGTATCAATCGATTGATTGGATTGGATCGCAAAAGCGATTCGGAGTCGGTTTACATTGTGTTTTAGACAGTTACACCGATCCACGCTAACCCTAACAAATAGGTCTTCGTAGATCGTAGACTACAAAACCAAAGTCAAAATCTAACACCATCTTGACAACGACAATTCTCCGTCGCCGCCGTCGAAAAAAACCCCACTTCACGCCCGAAGAACCAGACAAACACCATACTTTTTGGCGGCGTGCAATGATGATGTCTATAGACGTAAAGTTCGACGACGACGCCGATGTTGTTTGTCTGTGTTTCGAAGAAGAAGGAAGAAGGGCGGAGGCAGTCCAGCCCCGGAGGGTGGCAGCAGGGCGGCTACACTATCCAACCATCCCATCCCGTTGGTGCATATATTACGTGCACTGAGAGTGTTGTCCGCGTGGAAGTTCAGACGACACGCTTCGACGGGTTCGTTGACGTGTCTGTCCTCTCTCCTCCTCCTCCCCGCAGACATTCGCAGACAGACAAAAATTTTTTCTTTCAAAGATGTAAAAACAAAATGTTTCTTGTTCCCTTTCAAAATTTCATAGACGTAGACACGAATTACAGTCAATTTCGCTACAAAACATGCACCTCCACCTGCACACTCAGTCTACGGCTCCAGCGGTCCTCGTCGCTGCAAAGCCGATGATGCAATCAAAGTTGTTTCATAACATTTCCGGCTCAATGTAAGTGCACATGTCGCCCCTGAGGGCCGGCCGCCGTCTGTCTGATGATGTTGCTAGAACGATCTCTTTTTTCTCCTTTTGACACATCAGAGAACGATCATCAGACTGTATGTGATGGCATAAAGTCCAAATTGGCTGATCAAACCGAAAAAAAGGCTAAATGAATCCTGATCAAACAAAAATAGAAGAAACAGACAAGAAGTTTTAAGACAAACAACTTGAATTTCATCAGTATATGCGCTCTGTGACGACCATGACCACGACGGCAACCCGACGATGGACGTAAACAACTTCCCCATGCTGATTATTCGGTCGTCGTCGTCGGGAAGGAAGAATGAATCAGACACCCATGTCCGTCTTTGCTTTCTTTTCTGATCTATCGTTGCACTCTCGACGGCCCGCGGTTGTCGTCTATCCTATCCATCCCATTCAAAACCGATAAGGTCGTGTCTCGGTCGGCGATAAGAAACAGACAGACAACACATCCGCCCTTCTGGAGATGATGGAACCCAAGCAGTACACATCACTGTTTTGTCTGATGATGTTGCGATGGGGCCGGCTGTCTGTCGGCAGTTCCGAAAACTTTTATCAGTGCTCCCCCGTGATACAGGTCGAGCCGGACAGGTGCAACAATAAAAGTGTCTATTTTTTGCAAGGTTTTACATTGCTCCGGCATGACGAATCGAATCCCCTCTCCTATTCTCAGACAAACACGTTGTTGTTATGGTTGCGATGTTGCCAAATGATGCGTCTACAGTAGGCCCTGAGGGCACGAGACTCGAAAAAAGCGGGATGGCTGGAACGGAAGCCCAGTCGGCAGCCACAAGGCTTATAAACATGGACTATGGCATCCTTTTTTGGGAAATGTTTTTCTTTTCCAGAAGGGTGGCATGGAATTGCATGACGTGGGGGTGGCCGGCCCGGCTTGTCCCTATCAGTGGATTACGGTAGCTTAGAGGGGGGCTTCAGTTTGTTGCACACAAAAGAGGGCTTAACTAGAGGGGTGTCTGGCTCTAGCTCTGAAGTCTGTTTTGTTTGTTTCGAGACATTTTGAAACATGTGTATTATACGATTTGAGAAGGGGAAAAGTCTTAGTTTAACATTAGCTTCGTTGGAAAGATGGATGCAGAGAGACAGGGGCGGATGTTTATGCAATGCAATGCACCAGCCAGCCAGTCAGGCAGGGTTAAATCCGTAGTTCCGGATCTTGCGCTCCTATAGTGTCGTGAAACCAATGCAAAACCCTTAAGGGGTAGCAAAAAAGTGCGGAAGGCCTTTTTTGCCGATGTAGACAGACATGCGGCGCGCGCGTAGCGACGCATTCGGAAGCATGCACCCACCCGCCAACAAACAATTGGAAACATCGTCGTCGTCGGCGTCGCCGTCGGAAGGCGCGTGGTCTCGGGGTGCTTCAGTTCAGGCTGCCGTCAGCGCCGTCTGCTGACTGACGCCGCCGCTGGCGCTGGGCTGCTGACACCACCCGACACAGACAAGGTTCCTCCGGAGTAGAGGGGTTCGTCTGGCTCTGGCGCGTGCCTGCATGTTGTCTCACTTTTTTTTCGGTTGCTGCTGCTTGCTATCCTCCCCCTTCCTTCCTTCCACTTCTCTACTATGCACCGGGAATTGCATTCCAGACAGCCGCCTTTAGACACAGACTGAAACATAACGAGGACGACGATGGAGGGGGACTCTCCTTCGCTTCACTGGAGGCTCGAGGCGACGAGATTCGGGATTGGGACAGCTAATGGGGAGAAAGCTTACATCAGGGTTTTGAACTGACAAAAATTTTATAGTTCAACAGCATTTTTGTATCCAAATTTGTAACTTTAATAGAAAATTATCATCAAAACCAACAAAATGAACCTGATCTAACACAATACCGCCTTTTTCTACTTCTTATTTGCCATAATTTTGTTCTTATTACAACAATAACGACTACCAACATATAATTACATAGCGTCACCATAAAATCTATACAAAATGCATGCATTTAGCCATCATTGTCGATATATTTTATACTAACAACCGTATTATGACTACAAAACCTTTGTCTTTGTATTCCAAAAAAACAGACCACTACAAGTAGCTCTAATTTCACCGTTAATTAAGTATTCAATGACAAAAAATGTAGCCAATTAAACTTATCCAAACTTCCGCACCAAAGTTTTGTCAAAAAAGTTTCTCCAGACTAATTTCACTTTTTTTCCAAACTTAAAACACACATTCCAAGTTTAAGAAGCAGCTGCCACCTTAAAACTATCTAATTAGCCGCGGAATGGGAACTAGAATTGCAATTGCAATAGTGCCCCAAAAGGTCAAAGAATTCACGCTACGTCGCCGAGAGGAACTGAAAAGGAACAAAATGTAGGTTGCGTCTGACCTCCTTGGTATACTGTATCACTGTGAACTTGGACTTGGGCTGTCACCCGCAAGGAGATGGCATGCACTTTATTCATGCAACTATGTATGGGTTCTCGAAGCCTTCTAAAAACGAGCATAAAGACATCATGAATGTTTCTTTTCAATTGCATCAGTGGTCTGGGGCCGGGCCCAGAGCCTTTTGCTATTTTAAACCGCTCCTTCACTCTTTAATTTCGTTTTCGCTCGTGTGACAAATTGCTTTGACATGGAATTGAAAATTCTTGGCGGCGTCTGGCCGGAGCCGACGGACGTGCCAGTGCTTTTTTCCAACGTCCTGTGTGGCGGGAATGGCAGCAGCGACGTCACTCGGCGACATGGAGGAGAAAAAAGTTTTTCGGACTATGTCCATGGCCATGGTTCATGCTTCATGAAAAAGTGAAAAATGCGGGGGCATAAAATGAACGATAATAGACACCCGATGGCCCAGGACCCGGCGGCGGAAACATTAAATTGAATGGTGTTCCCAATGATCCCATTTTCCATTTACTATCAGTTTGTTTTCACTCACAGACCAGACAGACAGACAGCCTGATTCATGGATCATCCATGTGATTGCCCTGAACTGTGTTGGAAAGCATGATGCTGTCACAAGAAGCATCAAAGTTCCGGCAGACGGCGTTTTTCAACCTTTGTCGGTTGGCGGTTTTACCTTCATTAAAGATAGAAGTTGACGTGATCGACCCGTCCGTCAATCGAACAAACAATCGCAAATAGGATCAATGGTTCTCCAGCGTTCACGTATGTACGTGAGAAAGTGCGTTCCCCAGTGGACACAAATGAGTGTATATTGCACTTTTAGCCATTCAGTTAGTCGACAAACGTTGCGTTTAGCCAACAAAACTAACTTTCATAGATTTGTGAGCAGTGAGCAACCATTAGGGGCTGATCCTGATCCGATTTGACATGTATTTACTCAACACAATCACCAGGAACACTGAGTGGATATAACTTTTTACACATAAAAGTACGTTCCAACAAATAAGAGTACATTTCAATTGTGATGAGGATGAGTGAGGTAATTTGTTTACACAACGTGTTGAACAGACTCGTCTATCGTAATTTGATAAACCCAATTTGCATCGTTGTCCATCCACATCGGCGCGACTCGCGACGACATGAAAAAAGACGCCAAAGTGGGCAGTTAATCCGGCGGTCTTTGGCATTTTTGCTAATTTTTTGCAGTTTTTATCAATGGGAGCCGGTTTTTAACATTCCATTCTAATCTGCAATTGTGAAAAGACTACTTGCATGTCGTTGGTAAAAACAAGGGATTAAAAGTGCCAGTAAATACTTACTTATATGGCATTATTGCAGGCATTTACCAAATTACTGGAAGTTATTTGATTCAGCTTTCAGCTTTCCGAGAACGGCACAATCATGCATAGTAAATGCGTAACAGACAAATGTGCCAAAGCACACATAGCATAGAGTATTAAGCATGTTAAATTGGGTTTTTATTTTGGGTCTACAGTAGCCAGTAGGCCTGCCCTGCCGGCTGCGCAAATCTAATTTACATGCGTTAATGTGTCTGGAATGTGTAAAGCTGTGACGATTTATGGCGGCTGCTGCAAAAACGGCTGCCCAGACAAACCCGAAGGTCAATGTCGGCATTGGTCAAAGATTTTCCCCCATCAAAAAGCCATTGTCGCATTTCAGAGTTCGTTTTGAAGTTTCAGAGACTCAGAGCTTCAAAGTTTCAAACCATCATTCCAATGGGGGGTATTTACGCCTTAAAATGATGGGTCGAAGGTCTGTCTATCCCATCCATTTCCAGAACTTTCCGTCTTTTCCGTCTTCTTTGATGCATTAAAAATCAGAGACACTGCACTACTGCAAAATGTCTAGACAGGGCCGTCGTACTACCCCTGGCGACCCATAACAATAGGAACCGGGTATGACTTGTTTTTTCTGTCGGTTTTTTTTTAAATTCGATCTGTCTCGTATCATGCTGTGGCACCACCCCCACCCACACCCACTAATTCGAGCATCGAGCACGGCCTCGTTTTACATGGAATGTACAGTACACCTATTGGCATCGAAATGCATTGATAATATTCCAACCCAGACCAGACAGTGAGTGCCACCCAGACATCTGGTGTATGTTTTCGTACGGTCAAACGATACCCTAACATTGCATAAATAAAGCTGTATACTGCATATTTGCAGTCTCGTGTCGGGCAGCGGTGACGGCGGTGGTAATGCCAGCAGAGCTGTCGGATCAAAATTTTGTCTTGAAATCCGAATCCGAATTCGAATCCGAAACCGAATTTTTTTCGGATTCGGATTTTCGATCCGAATCCGAATCCGAAACTTTTGCAAATCCGAATCCGAATCCGGGAAAATCCGGATCCGAATCCGAATCCGACAGAACCGAATCCGAAGCCAAAAGTTTTGTCAATTTAAATTCCAACTAAATAACCGACTAAACTTGTCATTTTTGCCGTCTAGAGAATGTTTTTGAACAATTTTCATCGTTTTCGCAGACGAAAAGTGGTTTTTTCAATTATCTTTTCAAGTTTAATCCGAAACGATTGAAAATCCGAATCCGAACTCGAATCCGAAAACGATTTTTTTCGGATTCGGATTCTCGATCCGAATCCGAATCCGAGTACACTGAAAATCCGAATTCGAATCCGGCCAAATCCGAATCCGAATCCGAAAAAATCCGGAAAAATCCGAATCCGAAATCCGAATCCGACAGCTCTGAATGCCAGCGGCGATGAAGTTGATGATGATGCAGGTCTGGTCAGACACGACTTTTGTTGAACAAATAAAAACAACAAACAAGGGCTGTCTGGGTTGGGGCGGATGCTGCTGTCTGGCGGGAAAGTCTGGGTGGCTATGACGAAGCGACGAGAAAGTTTTTGTGAAGCAATTGAGGGAAATGCGGGGGCCTGCATGCGATCGAGGGGCTTGAAAAATGGTGAATGGAATGCTCTTCTGTCTTATCATTGATAATAATTGTAGAAAAGTTGAAAGTGAAAGTCGTCATTGTTGTAATGAAAAAAGAATTTCAATAGTTGCAAGGGTTTTCAAAGATTGTTGATAGTGAACAGCGACATAAAAAACGTAACAATCCTAAAAAGAAGAAGCAAATATGCGAAAATTGACTACGGTAAACGTTTAATTAGCATCAACGTCTACGAGCGTACTTTCATGAAATGTCGTGGGCGGTTGTCACTGATTTTAAACTTTACTATGCCCATTTGTTTGTGTCCATTAAAGTCCAGCTTTATTTGAATCTTTGTTAATTGCCGCTTAATGACTGTAATAACAATTCTATTCATTGGTAAAACGAAAACAAACGCAAAACAATTTCACGACAGTTGATTGCTCAAATGAATGATTTGCACTACAATCCTTCGTTTTTTAATAAAAAAAAAGTGATTTACAAATGCGTTAACAGTATTTGCACTGTCCCCAACATCCATTCAATAATTTTTTTCGTTGCAAGAGTGCTTTTGGGTCGCTGATTTGCACACAAGTGTCGGTGCAAATGATTACTGTTTTTGAAGTATGTATTTATTATATTTTAGTTAATAAGATGAGTTACTTGAACAACATTGCGTTTGTCACACAAAATGAGTGATTTACAATACCGCCTATAAGGAACAACAAAATAAAGAGTACAACACATATCGACCGTTTCATGAACTGATGTTAGTGTAATGAACGCATTGACGATTATGGCACTATCGGGAATGGCCCATCCCTCGCACAATGTCACAACCAAAATCGGGATATACAACATCAAAATACATACAAAAACCTGAACAATTGCGGAAATAACCAATGAATAACCCGTTTTTGAGATAATAGATTTTGACGTTTGTCCAACGCTGATGCTATAGACAAACCATACATCGATGACAGTCATAAATATTGAAAGTATTAGAAAAATTATAAAAGATGCTTTGCACAAATCTCGGATCAATCCATTACCTTCAGGAACGTACAATAATGAGTTTTCATCGAAAAATGATTTTAACGCGTCACCAGTTTCATTTGCGGCAGCTTTTCTGTTGGTTTCGGCATCGGTGGCAGTCCATACGAACAATCGAAGAATAAGGGCATAAAATGCAACATACACTAATCCAATGGCGGCAAATGTGTACTTATTTTCTAACAAATATCGTCTTTGTGGATAGAAGGTAAAAATGTAACGATTTACGAGGGATACGGTAAGACTCAGTATTGTGTTGACGAATAGAATAAAACATAATGTTACTGCAAAAACGGAGCACCAGTAGCTGCCGATATGTTGTAACAATCCTTGCTGAAACATAAATCAACCTTAAAAAGTGAAAAACAAAGTTGTTGGATCCCAAAATTTTTCATGAGATCCGAACTCGAATTCGAATTTGAGTTTTTTAGATCCAAATCCGACAGCTCTGGCAAAAAAAAAGATACAAATGTGCCTTACCATGTACCCCGCAAAGTAAGGACTCAATAACACGGGATTAAACAGAATTAGTGATGCTCCAAGCAATTGTGTCCACACTGTCTGATTGATAATGTAATATTGATAAGTGTCAAGCGTTTTCGATTGTGTAAGTATTACGTAGTCAACAAAGAATCCAAATCCAATGTTGAAGACAGAGAGTGGGACAAGTTTTAACCGATTGGTGAAAAATTGATTTAAACGAGGGACAGGGTAATCCATTTTGGATATAAGTACTGCTTACTCGACAGACATGGCATAAAGGAAGGTGTGACTGCGCATGTAATAATAAATGATGTGTAGTTAGCACGGGAAGAATAACACCTGGAGACAAAAACTGTAATTTTTTACATTGGGTTGTCAGTCAGTGTATGACGAATGAAAGGTTAAATGTGGATTCTGTGAAACTTCAAAGAACCATAAATAACCATAGCCTCATGTCTGATGCTTGTTAATCGTGAACATAATAATTATGGTCAACAGTTTGTTGTTACAAAACACCCGGCATTCTGAGAGTCTGCCAAACACGTTTAGGCGCTGCCAGGTAAAAGATCGCGGTGAAAGTTACTCAGGGGGTAACCGTGGTACACTTGTGTGCAATTTTCCTTGCACCCAAGGGATACAGTGGTGTTAAGCCTTGTTGTCATTACTGTTTTCTCCGTTTCATCGATGTTTCTGTCTTGTAAGAAAGAGTCGAGGAACGTTTAAAAAAGTTCTTTACAGAACATCTGTGTATTCGCTATAACTGTCATGCACCCATATCATCTCTCACCACGAACGAATCGCAAGGCTGCGACGATCCAGACGATTCTTACTCAGAGGTTCCTATTGTAGATACAGTTTAAAGTGAACCTTAAATTTGTGACTGTACAGGTGACAAACGTGTATTTACCAGAAAAACTGGCACCTGCTTTCAAAAAGTTGAGATATTTTACAAGGGTATACAGACATTTCCCTTCTGGTAAGCCAAATGCACGTTTCATGAAACTGGGAAACCAGGAACACGTTCACAATGTTGATTTTTCGAACTAAACACCACCAATTTCTAACGTAACACCTGGCAAAACGGTTTCATACTAATTTAGTCTGCAAATGTAGCCTGGCGAATCGTTGTTTTGCCGTTTTTAGTCGTCAAAATCAAGGCAATGATGAATCTGTGGTTTGAAGACGACACAAGCCCCATCTGGTAATGCCGATGACATCGTCTAAGATGGGAACAAAACCAAAAACAACAAATAATTAAAGAAATTTGTAGCTAGATGTGTTGTAATATGAACTTGTTGGGTAAATTGATGGTTGAATGAATGAATGTTTTAACCGTGAATAAACATTTGACAAAAAATGGCTTAGAAATGATAGTACATCTTGCATTTAAAAATTTACGTAATAACGTGCAGAAGTTTTTGCTAATATGATGATTGTTTACATTGGTGGCGTCTATTTTTGCTTTTCAATACACTTGTGTTTTCAATACAAATCTTTGATAATAATACTCTTATACTTACATATTTAGAATCAACACAAATGCCGTTTATAACTTTTTTCCCAGGCCCGACAGTCATCGATGTACCGGTTCTGCGAAAAATGCTGTTTATCACTGCCCGTATCACAAATTTTGAATTCCATTCCGGGTTTTTACAGTTAATCACAACTTTTTCGATTTATCACAATGAAGAAACAGACGATCACCAAACCGAGGCGCTGACAGTCTTGACAGCTCTGGCGTGAGATAGATCGATACGTTCCAGAAACTTGTTTTTCTCACCTATTTTGGGTGACAAAAGTTGCTAAATATGGAATAAAGATTAACTTTTGATCTTTCTGATCAGACTATGATGTGTTTTGGGTCTTTGTTTTGGATGCTTTGATGTTGGATGCATTTCATTTGGTTATTGTTTGAATTTCGCCAAATTCTACCTATTTTGAGTGGGTTTACATCATTGAAACTTACTCTGCGGGTGTTCTGTGGTTTCTCTCGAACAGATTGATGGCTAACAATCACTTTTTTAGGTGTTTACTACCATGGGGTACTGTATTGGGTGGACTGTTTTGGATGTACTGACGGGATTCCTGGCGTGGTTGGGGACAGTTCGACTGTCCTGATAGTCGAAAGTAAGAATAGATTGGAAAATGATCCAAATCATGTTAAAAGTGCTTGCTTTCAGACAGTCTGGCGAGTGTCTCAGTGTTCCTTCAAGTCAATGGTGGAAAAAAAACTTGAATCACATCGGCGGGTGAAGTCAAGTAAGCACGGAAAGCGCCTCGTGGCCCGGCCCCATCAATCACGTTTGATCGGTGGGAGAGCGCGAAAAAAGTGGGGGAAGAACAGTTTAGTTTGGCGGTTTTGTTGCGGGAAAGGATACTTCTGCTTGCCACCCGACGATGGACGGACACCGACCACGATAGCGACACCGACGTCTTACATCTTCTATTGAGCGATTAATAAAGTTATTATTAGCAGGGCAGTGGGGAGAGGACAGGCGCAAACACAACCAAAAACAGAACAAGGATGGATTGCGAAGTCAAGTATCAGTGCGGGGAAGTTCGGCTGTCTTCCCATTCCCCCCTTTGTCGTATGTCTTCAGGCGTTTTTATCACTTAGGTGATAATGAGTGCAAAACGTGGGTTTTCATCTCTCTGACTTTACAATAGTCGTCTTTTTAAACTAAACCAAACCGTTCTATGACCCTTGAACGCTTACTTACGCTTATAGCGACCTGTTTCGCTCATGTCAATGATTCTGATTCTGATACATACATACATTCAATAACGGCGTGATTGCGGTAATAAAAATCATACCTTTTTTCATGACAATAGCTATTATTCCCATCACAAAGTAGTACTATAGTTTCATTTTTTAATGTTCCCCCCGTTTTTACAAGCACGCGTGCTTATTTTGATTGACCTGAACACCACAAACGACCTCGGACATCCATAAATTTTATTTCCCATGTCACGGTGGCGCCGTTCGACATTGTCTGGCGCGTAACAAACCCCGTTTTTTGTAAATATTATCCTGTCCTTCTGTATAGTGAAAGGGGCTGTGGTCGGCCATCGCAGCTGCAACTGATTCAAAGCCAATTGTTTTCATGTTTGTTTTTGTGATTAGTTTCTGGCGCGTGTTTCGTCAGCTTGCAATTGCATGGAGAAATGTTTCTTTGATATTTCGTGCAAATTTTGAATCAGTTTTTGATTTTTCTTTTTTTATTTTGGTTAAATTTTCGTCTGAACTTTTTTTTTCGAAATTAGGTCCCAATGTAGCCCTCATCTTGTTCTAATCATAAATCAGTCGGCTTTTTATCCGAGTTAAGCCATCACGGAAGTAGTTAGTGATTAGCCCCACTCGACTTGAAAATGCGGAACTAAATCTCTGATTTGTCACCGCACCGGCACCACATTCTGGAGCCACGTTTTTGTTGTCTCATCTTTCCCGCCGCCGTCCGCGGTCATGCTTACGTTTACGCTTATCCGATGCCACCGCCACCACCACACTCTAGATACACCAAAAATCAGATCACCTCAGTCACGTCGGGACTCAGGTACATACGTAGTTCAGTTTTTTCAAAGGGGATTGGGATAGGGGTTCGGATTTATCAGTGGCAAGGAGATAAATCGCAACCCAATCCACATCCACGACAATTTACATTAGATAGAGCGAGCGAGCGATGGCCCCGTTTGCGACGTCGACCGATGCCGGCGGCATCACTCGGGCCCGGAGTGCCCATAAATTAGGCCGCGCTCGCGGTCAAAAAAAGTCTCAAAGGCAAAAGCCGCTTTCGATTTAGTGAGGGGAACACGCCCCAAAAACACAGTTGTCGAATGTTTGGAGAGGGGTTTTTTGAGGCAAGGCGATGGCGATGGCAAGGACGAAGACGACGACGACAATATTAGTGATCAACGTTGGGTAAACCCGTGCGACATGGGGATGGCATTGGCATTTGGGAAGGTTGTTTGGATAGGGGTAGGAGTGAGGGGCGTGGAAGCGTGGATACTGTCGGTGGAAGAGGATTTTTGGGTTTGAAACAGGTGATAAACGTAAAAAAACGTAAAATAATTTGAAATTATGTTTCAAAAATGTCGATATATCTCATTTTACTGAAAAAAATCTAGACTTTCGCAAAGCATTTGACGACCTAAAACGTCTAAATAACCTTCTCTACCCCTTTAGCCATAGCTATATCCCTACCCAAACCCCGCGAACCCCTTAAGAGCCATGTCCTTCCTATTAATCACAAACGTCGTATACACTGCCAACCCTCGATCCCCCCAAAGCAATCACTTTGCTAGTTACGCTTTTATTCGGCCCTGTCTATCAGTACCAGATCGAACATAACGACCAACATAACCACCATCAACAACCTTATTCTTTTACAAATTACCCTACCCACACCCCTCTGTTTACCGTACCCAACCACAACACCACTTTCCTTTACACTCACATGTTTCATGTCATGTTCATTTGTTGCGAATCTGTTTTCCAGAACTTTCAAATCCCCTCCAAATTGCGTTGATTTTTGTTCTCCGCCAATTGAAACCACATGTCGGCCATGCTTGCCATTCTTCCAGGCACCGACTTAAAAGTGTTCTTCAACTTTTTATCGTCAATGTTACAATTTACAATTTCGCCGATAGGGGCAGTGTTCGACGTTTAGCGTGATCTTTTTCGCTCGCGTTGCATATATCTTTACAAGTCTGGGATCACTTTTTGGATCTTCCATTTCATTCATGAAAACGAACGAAAACGTGGCTGTCTGTCGATCGGTGTCAGTTTTTTTGCATTGTGCCAGTTTCGGGCGCTCGGGTGCGCAGTTATGGTGTATCGGTGCTCTTTAAAAGTGATAAGGGTCGATGAAAAGCTATAAATACTCATCACGTCAATATAGTAGTTCATTATTTTAGTCGACCAGTTGAACGATTGATTGAATGGATGCATTAGATAGATTAGATCGATCAAAAGAAATATTAATCTTTGTACTCGTGCCACAATTGCCCAACAACGTCCGTCTATTGAATGACGCTCTTTCCGTGGAGATGCGTCATCACTGGCAGAGGAGCTTCGTGATATAATGCCCATTCAGGGGGTGCCCCATTTGCATATTCTTTGTCCTGGCGCGTTTTTCGGGGTAATGCAAGTTGTGCGACCTACGTTTCTGTCTTTTTTATTCTTTTTTCTCCCTTCCGCTAAGGCTTTCGTCTTTTCATTCTTTGCTTTCGTCAAGGCTTTTGTTTTGGCATTCCGCGCCACCATGCACCACGCAGATCGCCACCGCCACCGCCGCTGCTGCCATCGATATAAGACGCATTGCAATGTTTTTGGTCCATGTCGACAGCCATCTTCTTTTGACTAGCTGTAGACGCTTTCGTGCCACACTTGCTTCGCCTTATTTCGACTGATCAATCGACCGAACGTCAGAACGGTGGCCATGTCGCACGCCGGAAGCCATCCCGGATAACTTTTGCTTGCTTGCGTCGCGGAGGGGGCCTATTTTTCAACACGGATATCATTACATTCCTATTTTCCATCGATTCCCTTGCAAAAAGCTTAACTTTATTTCGATCCCTGACCCGTGAGCATGCCATGAATCACGCTGTTTACCGTCATTTTGGTGTTCGTTCCTTGTTTACTGTTAGCCCCAGCCCCTTCCGTCCGTCTTCCATCTATTCTCTGTACTTTGGCACTTCTGCCCACATCAAACCTTTCTTCAATCTCCAAAATAGCCGTCGGGGAACCCCTTCGTAACATCCTGGGCCCACCAAGCCCCCAGGGCCCCAAGGCTTCTCGTACAAAAAACAACATTCCTGAAAGTCTTTCAGCGCAACTTGATCCCCATACCGGCGTCACACTGCACGTCTGCAATCCGTGGTTGTTGTAGCGCGTCTCCCCTTCAGGTCGAGAGTCAAAAAAGTGATCTGCGTGCAGGGCGCAGATTACATTTCAAAGGGGGTTTACCGCTATCAAGCCCTGCTGTGGTTTAACGTGCCTTCTGCCATTTCGAATGTCAATCCCCAGAAACAAGTGATCTTAAGGTAGTCGCAGGCGCATTTTGACCATCTGATGTTGTTCCTGTTCTTTTCAACAACGTCGAAAAACAAATTTCCTCTTTTTTTTGAACAAAATATTGTTCTCAAAAAGAAAGGAAAAAAGATTCCAGCCAGCCGGATTCGAACCAGCGACCTAAGGATGGCTATTCGACAACTACAGTCCTCCGCTCTACCAACTGAGCTATGGCTGGATTGGTGGGGGGTTCGTCGGAATGGACCAGGTTACGGCTGGAATTTGGATTATTTGCATTTCTTTTCGCTTTTTTCGGTGTTCCGGGTTCTTTTTGCGGAACATCCTATATTGGGAGTGTTAACCAGCCCATCTGTCGACACTTTCGGCGGTAATGGTCAAAGAAGGAGGGTTGCGCCGTTGTCGATTTGATGTCCAAACATACGCGCACTTCCTTTTTTAACTTCAGCATTGCGGTTTTGCTTTTCGACCCGTCACTTTGAAAAGGGCATCGAAAGTATACTTACTTTAGACACATTCACATTCGCCTTCGCTGTCTTGTCTTTAAATGGGTTCGATTCGAAGCCCATTTAGCCCCGTTATTGCCGTTGTTGTTCCATATCGAAATTTCTGTGCAAATTAGCTGATTGTGTTTCGGAGTTTGCACGTTTCACGGAATTCCGTTTCCAAAAATGACGATTTACGAGTTCAAAATGTTAACGAATTGCCTGGAACATTCCATAGTCCCAGTTTAGCGGCCCGTTCGATCGTTCATTTTACAACTTTCGGGTTTAATTCATTCAGAATCCCACACGAAATGACGTTTCTATCTTTTGCAGACACACGGCAGCGACACGGATGTAGAACCCCTATGCCGTATTTCCGTTAGTCGCTGGGCCTGTCCGAAAGTCAAGCCAGGGTGCCATTTTTAGCCTTCGGCGCCCACCCTCCTCCGTGTGTGGGATGGGCATTTGGGTTCAAGTCAAGAACGGCACTTTTTATCTCATTGTCTTTTTTTAATGCGCTACTTTGCCATCTCCGCCCTCGCGACGGGGGTAAGGTTTGAGGGCATATTTATACGTGCCGATTCGACGGTTTTGACACAGGCACCGAATTGGGTCAGGTCGGCTTTTTAGGACCGACCTGATGGTCTCATTAGCGTTATCGTGCATTACAGTAATCTAGAGCCCCATTTTGATGCTTTCGAAAGGGGTTTCATTCAGCTTTCCCTGTAAACAGTGTCATCATGAGACCCCCATCTCAGGGTCCCGGAGATCGAACCGACAATTAGACACGCGAGCAAAAACGCTACCTTCTCGCCCACGGGTTTTTCATCGCGATGTCTAGATGATCCGATTAAAGCATGCTGTGACTTGTACCTGCTCGATTTCCTACGCTTTCGATGTTGCTTCTTTTTCATTGAGCCGGGTGACTGCGTATTTCATTTTGGGCTCACTTTTTGGGCTTTAAACTAGTAAAACTTGCCGCCGGCCATGATACATAAATTTTTGTTTTATTATTTTGAACAAACTGTTTCTATTGCTTGAAAATGTCTTTTTTAAACGATTTTTACATTTTTGAAACCTACAGTATACCAATTAGTGAAAATAGGTCCATTTACCGTATCCGTAATACCGTTTTTACAGTTTCTACTGACTTTTTAAGCCTCAATTTAGTTTCAAACCATTTCCATAACCATCGAAACCTCAAAAACCCAACCATCGAAACCTCAAAAACCCAAAGTCCCTCACCCAAAAAATCAGCCCCAACCCGCCACCGATCGGTTGTGTTTCACTCCACCGCTTACATTTCGGATTTTACCACCACAGTTTCTTTTCATTCCCGAGCTCACTTGTACTTGTTCGATGTCGACTTATCTTTTTTTTCGGTTTCCGCGAAAACGTAAAACACGGACCGATTGAGTAGTATGAGAAGCGTGGGCTAGCCTAGATGGATGGATAGACAGACTTAATGTAAATGCTAACCAACCCCTAACTTTTATGCGTTCGAAAAAGGCCCTAATTTCGTGTATTTTTCGTGTGTTTATTGCAGAAATCTGTCAGTGGCACTGCGTTTCGTTGAATCCTTCGAATAGAAAGTGAAATCATTAATGGCGGCCAGTATTTTCAGACGAAAGAACGAGTACCGTCGACGAAAAATCCCCTCTCCCCACCCCTCTCTTGTTACTACTCATTTGCGAGCTTTGCGAAAGCTTACCCAAAATACGAATTTTCAACTTTCAACTACGCTATTATTCCTATATCAGATTTTTATTTCATTCCAATCAATATCGCATACATAATCAACCTACTTAGCGGCGACGCCACTTAAATTTTTGAAAAAAAGTGCAAAATATTTTTGTTGTCATTTGGTTTCGACAGCTACCGTAATACTTTTGGTTTTCTTTGTCGTTGTTTTAACGGTTGGTTTTTTTTGAGGGTTTTTATGGAGAAAGTGGTTTCTAATGAGGTACTTACAGGCTGCTAATGTGCTTCTTTGACCGGTAAACGATGACATGTGACACGACAGACAACGTGCCATCAACGAGTTGTCCACAGATGGAGGAATTTGAATTTGACGATTGCCAGGCCTTTAAAGACGGAAATATCACTGATCATGATGTACCAGTGCCCTCAGAATCGCCACAGTTAAGACCATCCTGCAGAAGACCCCGCAGTTCAGCGATAACAGGCGTCGGATTACGGTTGCTTTTGATGACGGTCAGCCTGGCTGTATTGTTAGAAAATGTCTATGCCATCGCGGGCAGCATCCATGATCCGGTTGTGCGGAAACTTATTTATGATCAATTCGGGCGAGATGTGAGCTCTATGAATGTTCGAGTGCCGGAACAGAGCGAAGTCCCGGTTTATATTTGGGATTTGTATGAGGCCGCTTCAAGGGGCTCAGAATCGCCCTTCGATATTGTTCGGCACTATTTGCCCCGAGGGGTTCATAGAAGTGGCGATGCAGATTCAAACGGCTGGAAAGTTGTCTACAATTTGACGTCAAATAACAGATCCCCTGAAAAGGAGCTCGTCGTGAAAGCTGATTTCCGGCTGATCTTGGCCAATGAAATCAGGGATGCCGAGGCATTTCGGGAGCGCGAGATCCAAGAGCTCCCATCAGTTAGCTCTGATGAAGCGACCGAGCAGATAAACGTCTATGAAATCGATCCAGAGCTCCCAGAAATCCGCAGATTACTCGATACACGCTATCTATCTGAAGAATCTTTGTCAAACGGCATCAAATGGATCGATTTTGACGTAACGCCGGTATTGAATCGGCGGAGAATCGATGGCGGCGATGATTTGGTAAATCAAACATGCACTTTTAATCTTAATAATGCCCTTCTTTCCAGGTTGAGCTCTACATCGAGCGGATATCCCCCGACTCCAACCAACCCTTCGTCGACTTATCCCAATCCGCCGCTCTTATCACCCAAATCGAGCATCTCGACAATACCCGTCGACGAAAGCGTTCCACGCGTGCCCGTCGCGTTCGCCGACGGAAAACCCATCACACCACGGATCCCATTTCGGATCTGTGCCATCGCGAAGATTTGATCATTGACTTCCACGACATCAAGTGGGATGACGTCATTGCACCGCGTAAGTTTGGCCTTTTATGGGTCATTTTGATAGTTAAATTAGTGCCAGCACTGCCCTGAATACTAAATTCCTACACATTTACCCCTTTTTTGGCATTTTATTGAGCTGCAGACAACTTTAATGAAAGCAATGAACTTTTTTTAGAACGCTTCAACGCATACCAATGCCGTGGCTCGTGCAACCAGCTGACCCCCACGGCCCGCCAGAACTATTCCAATCACGCCCTCATTCAAAACCTGTTGCATCAGGTTCGTGATAATCTGGTCCCGCCCCCGTGTTGTGTGCCGACAGAGCTGGACAGTTTGGCGATCCTCTTCGTCGACGAGCTTAACAGTACGGTCGTCCGAAGGTACGAGCAAATGATTGTCACCGGATGTGGCTGCCTTTAGGCCATTACGGCACATGCTTCTATGTTTCCGTCAATTGCCGACGGCAAACTCAAGATTTTCGATGGCATCGTGCGCCAATCGCGCCAAGTGCGCCTGATAGCAAGCCTGCTTATCACTCCGATGACCAATGGCACGGCCTGATGGCTCTCGCCCGCATCCTCAACCCACATTATCCCTGCGATCTCCATATTTCCGCTATCTGGCACAATTCCGGCTTCAACCCATGGCTTCCAGCAAATGAATCAAAGTACGAAAACAAAAGACAATGAAACCAAAGACGGGCGGCGTTTCTCGCTTCTTTCGAATGAGACAACACAAATCAGACACTGCACAGAAACCACCGGCATCTTTATTAATTTATTTTTGCACATCCTAGCTTGTTTAATTTAATCTCTTTTCTGCTTATTAGAGTATTTTTTGATGGTTGTTCCCTGTCAAACAGTTTTTACGCGTTGTTATCATGTTTTTATGTGGGTCGTTTGAGATAAAGTTTCTGGCATTTTTGACTTGATTGAGCTTTTTTGGTGCAAAAAAATTGCGAAAGATACGGGAATATGAAAGATTCAAATATTGGGACAGACTTTGTACTCCGTTTTTATGTTCCTTGAACAGACAAACATAAAAGGAACAACATTTCATACCATAGTACACCTGTCAAAAGAAACTAGACTAAAAATGTACTTATTTCGTGCCAGTTTGAACTTTATTAAAATTTCATTTAAAAAAATTTGTTCCAAATTTCAAGTATGTGAAGTGTGTGAAGACACCTGCAACGACCCTGTGACCTGCACCGATGTTCCAATAGTGATACTGTCTTTTGAACAAGCCTTGAATGGACGCATTATAATCTTAATTGTTGCTTGTCGATAGGGTTTTGTCATGATAATAGTCGACAATCCCAAAACTGCCGAATGTAAACACAAAACTGGTACTACCGTCAATGAGATGGCTGAAAACTTTCGCATTTTCAAGTTATGAAAAAAGTGATAAATTTACCTCTCAAGTTGCCAAACGCGTTGATAACCATCAAAAAGCCAGTCACTGATGGAATAGCAAGAAAACAAGTCGGAAGAAATGCCTGAACCCACAGACTGTAGATAAGCTGCCGATGCAGGTCATAGGTCTTTTTTGTAAGTATGGCTTTCTTTTCTTTCATTAAATTATTGATTTTAAACATGGCAATACCAGAACATGTAGCGACAGTGGTGATCTGAATCGCGGCAACGGCGGCATAGATAAGGACCCCCGTTGGTTTTGCTAATGCATTGCAACAATTGTTCCGAAACAACTCATAATACGATGGATATTTAGTTTGAATAAACTTGAGTGTGCCCTCTCGGTCTTCTACGGCACTTATCAGTGCAACAAAAACGGGAATCGGGTAAACAATGTTACCCAAGGCTATGATTGCGACGCCACGTTTGGAATGGAAAAAGTACAGGTTACCCTGGAGGGCATAATAACGATACAGTAGACCCACAAATATTGATACACCAACATAACTCAATGTAAAGTGCATGATAATATAATTTATATATTCGTAGACCCAAGGAGCATTCGTTGCAAGAACGCTGGTGGAACACATTGATGCCACTGGCAAAATCGGCAGTGGGGAGTAGACAAAACTAATGTGAAGGTCGAAGAGTGTTGCCGCTAATTGAAAATTGAAAATGTAATATTTGTAGTAGCTCATATCTTTAGTGGAATGACACAAGGTTAAGTAAATCGTAAACACACCAATCGATAAAACTACAATTGAATTAATGTGCATCAAATGACCATAGGCTGTAAAATCGTCTATTGTGACGGTAATTTCCATGGGAAAAAATTGAACGCACCCCCCAAATTTCGCTGAATCGCCCCCCAAAAAGTCATTCTCAAAATTTTCATATGAATTTACCCCCCAAAAAAGAGAGCCCCCAAATTCGCAATGAATTTGCCCCCCAAATAATTGAACCCCCAAATTTTATATGAAATCACCCCCCAAATTTCTAACCCCCAAATTTTGACAAACCTACCACCCCCCAAATCACATAATAGGTGTTGTCACTCTAACCCATTCCAAAAATGGTGAGAATGGTTTCATTGTGCAAATTGAGTTGTCCTTATGTAAAATCACAATACCAGGGGTGTGGTTAAAAATTAATGTGGGACATGATAAGGGGGACCCTTAGAAATTTTCTGGGGAACCTATTGAAGATAAGCCCCCCACTTTTTTGAATTTACGGGGGGTGCGGGGGGCGGAGCCCCCCGCTTATCTTAGACTTAGTCTTAGACTTAGTCTCAGACTTAGATTTAGTTTCAGACTTAGACTTAGTAGTAGTTTAAAGTTGAATGGCGATAATGTAATTTGGGGGTAAAGTTCATCAAAATTTGGGGGTCCGAATTTTTGGGGGGTGATTTCATATAAAATTTGGGGGTTAAATTTTTTGGGGGGCAAATTCATTGCGAATTTGGGGGTTTAAATTTTTTGGGGGTTTTTTTCATACAAAATTTGGGGGGTAGAGTTTTTGGGGGGCGATTCCTTATAATTTGGGGGTCACTTTAATACGCTTCCATTTCCATGTCTATAGTGCAAGCTGCAATGAATGGAGACTGGGGTTGAAGTTAGTTCAATAATTTTACACCTGTATTTCCAGTTTTTTGTCGGTACACAGAATTTGATGACGAAGAAGTCAGTCAACGACGTTGAATCTGTTACTACAGGCGCTTTTGATGTCAATTTTTAGATTTAACTTTCATTTTCAAGTATTAGATGAAAGACGTTGGGATACCTTTATCTGCACTGATTGAATATGACTTTGTTTTCTAAACAAACGAAAAGGTTTCAACAGAATTGTTATAATAGCTTGCCGATAGGGCTTTGTCATGATAATCGTTGATAACCCCAAAATTGCTGAATGGATGCATAAAATGGGGCACGCTGTTAATGATATCACTAAAAATTTGTGTCTGCTTTGAAAATCAAAAATCAAAACGCAAAAATTACCTCTCAAATTACCAAACGCATTGATAACCATTATAAAACCGGTCACTGATGGAATGGCAAGAAAGCATGTTGGCAGGAATGCTTGAACCCAGAGACTGTAGATAAGCTGCCGATGCAAGTCATACGTCCTTTTCGTAAGTATTGCTTTCTTTTCCGTCATCAAATTATTGATTTTAAACATAGCAACACCGGAACATGTTGCGACGGTCGTAATCTGAATCGCGGCAACTGCGGCATAAATGATTACGTTTATGCGCCCTGTCATGGCATGACAACAGTACTTATCGAACAAGTCATAATATTGAGGGTATTCCGTTTTTATGTAGACACGTGTATCTTCTATACTTGCGTGAGCGTTGATTAGAGCGATAGTTACCGGAATCGGATAGATAATGTTGCCCAAAGCTATGATTGCGATGCCAAGCTTTGAGTGAAAGAAATAAAGATTTCCCTTGAGGGCATAATACCGATAAATAAGTCCCACAAATATAGACACACCAACATAACTCAACGTAAAATGCATAATAATGTAGTTTACATATTCAAAATACCATGGAGCATTCACAGAAAACGCACTTGTACAACATATCCCTGGTGCAGGCAGTATTGGCAGTGGTGAGTAAACAAAGCTAATGTGGAGATCGAAAAGAGTTGCAGCTATTTGAAAGTTCAGAATGTAATACTTGTAATAGCCCATATCCTTAGTAGAATGATGAAGAATCAAGTAAATTGTGACCAAACCTATGGATAAAACAACTATCGAATTTGTGTGCATATAGGTTAAATAGGTCTCAAAATCGTCGGCTGTCACAGCGGCACTCATCGCGTTGGTTAAACGTTGGAATGTCAAAGTCCAACGGAAAAGTTCATGTTTCTATATTGTTGGGGAAAAATTTCACCTGTACAAAATCTAAACATGGATGAGTGCATAAAGAATGCAAACACTGAGTTTTATGGGTTGGCTTTTATGAGCAAAACATTGACGTTTGTGTTATAAAATGCCGAAATCATAGATCTATATAATGTGGTTTACTGTACATTCACAAAAACCAGTTTCCTTCTCACCTGCGGATTGCGCGAAAACCGTGGGTTCTTCCTCGGCGGAAGACCTCAAGTATTGGTTGAAAGTCGTTGCGATACTGTAATCTGCACCAATGATTGCATAGAAGTATGCTTTCTGAATAATCGAAGAGGTCTCATCAAAATACTGATAGTTGCTTGTCGATAAGGCTTTGTCATAACAATCGTTGATAAACCAAGAATGGCTGAATGGATGCACAAAACTGGACAAACCGTCAATGAAATTACTGCAAAGTTGTGTCTACTGAAAGTTTCATTACATCAACAAACAACGCTTACTTCTGTAGTCAGCAAATGCAGTGATTAGCATTAAAAAAGCAGCCACTGATGGAATGGCAAGAAAACAGGTCGGCAAGAATGCTTGCACCCAGAGACTGTAGATCAACTGCCGATGCAAGTCATACGTTTTCTTCGTAAATATACTTTTCTTTTCTTTCATCAAATTATTAATCTTAAACATAGCGACGACAGAACACAATGCCACTGCGGTTATTTGAGTCGAAGCGACAGCAGCATAGATGATAACATTGATAGGTCCTGTCATGGCATGACAACAGTACTGATTAAACATGTCATAATATTGGGGGTATTCAGTTTTGATGTAATGCCGCGTGTCTTCTATACTCGCGATAGCATTGATAAGAGCAATAGTCACCGGAATGGGATAGATAACATTGCACAATGCGATCACAGCGATTCCACGCTTGGAATGAAAGAAATACAAATTTCCCTTGAGGGCATAATACCGATAAAGAAGTCCCACAAATATCGATACACCGACATAACTCAACGTAAAATGCATGATTATGTAGTTTACACATTCAAAATACCATGGAGCATTCACGGAAAACACACTCGTACAGCATATCGCTGGCGCAGGCAATATTGGCAATGGTGAGTAAACGAAGCTAATGTGGAGATCAAACAGTGATGCGGCTATTAGAAAGTTTAGAATGTAATACTTGTAATGGCCCATATCCTTTGTAGAATGAAAAAGAATTAAATAGACTGTTATCGAACCGATCATTAACACAATGATGGAATTCGTGTGCATGTAGTTTGAGTATGTTTCAAAGTCATCGGCCGTTACAGCGGCATTCATGGCGTTGGATAACGTTGGAATGCCAAAGACCAACAGAAAAGTTCATGTTTCCATCTTTTTGGAGGAAAATTCCACCTGTACGGAGTCTGATGTGTGCATAAGGAATACGAACACTGAGTTTTATGTGTTGAGGTGGCCTCAATGAATAAAAAAGTGGCGTTTTGGTTGTATAATGCCAAAATCATAACTATATGAAATGAGGTTTACTGTACATTCACAAAAACTATTTTATAAGCACCAAATTTAACTACAAAACGTGACTAACACTCAGGGCTGCACATTTGTTAGCAAAACCGTTTTCTCGCCAGGCGCGCACAAAAAACGTTATTTTGTACTCTCGATTGGAAAAAAACAAGCGTCCCGGCAAATCGCCGGGCAAAGAGGGGCAAATGTACAGCCCTGCTAGTACTATTTTACATATTGGTAGAATTTCTTTGCGTAATAGTGACCATCACCGACGATTTATGGCTTACAGTAGCTTTCCGACATAATCTAAGAGGCCGAAGTAAAATTTTTATAGCTGCTTGTCGGTACGGCTTTGTTACAACAATTGTTGTAAGTCCGAGGAATGCAGAATGCAAACACAAAATTGGCATAATCACCAATGAGACCACTGAAAAGCACTTTTAGCTGCACTAAACTAAATCGATGTCAATCATACCTCGAAGATTTCCAAAAGAGTTGATTATCATCACAAAAGCGGTGACTGTAGGTACTGCGAGAAAAACGATATGAATAACGACTTGAGTACAAAGGCTTTGTATTAGTTGCCGATGTAATTCATACGTTTTCGCAGAGAATTTCAATTTCTTTTCATGGAGCAATCGATAAATTTTAAACACAGCATATGGGGAAACGATGCACACGACTATGATTTCGCATGCTGCTGTGGCGGCATAGATAACCATTCCAATGGGTTTTGACAAGGTGTAACAACTGTTTCGAGAATATAGATCGTAGATTTCTGGATAGTGCGCTTTCACATAAGTAAGAGTTTCTTCTTCGCCCGATACTCCGAAAAACAGTGAAATGACAGCTGGTAGTGGATACACGATGATGATCAAAGCCAAAACAGTGGCACCCTTCAGGGAATGAAAGAACTGCAAATTGCCTTTCAAAGCGTGGTACCGATAGATGAGACCAATCAATATTGATATGCCAACGTAACTTAGCATAAAATGCATGATTATGAAGTTGATAAACTCATGAAGCCATGTACCGTTAATAAAAAACATACTGGTACAACATATTGCTGGCACTGGAAATATGGGTAATGGCGAGAAAATAAAACTGGTATGAAGGTCGAAAATAGTGGCAGCGAAAATGAAGCTAAATATATAATATTTGTAGTAAGTCATGTCTTTCGTTGAATGGAATAAAATTAGATACAGCGTAAAGGATCCAATCGATGAAACAACTACAGTGTTTATGTGCATCAAATTGCCGTAGGGAACCAAATCGGATTGAGTAATCGTCGCGCTCATAGCGCGCTGAAACTATGAGAATGTTGATGTAGGGTGAACAATTCTAATTCCATTTAGTTTTACACCTGTTTGTGGGTGAAAACGTCAAGTTGAGGATTTAAATGCATTTAGAAAGGTTGATATGTATTATTGTTCTGGCAATGAATCTAACTACATACAACCTTATCACATTTGAAACCATTGTGTGAACAAATATAATATACTCGTCATGCTTAGAAGCACCAATCTTAAATATTTGTTGAAAGTCTATGAGATACTTGATAAAAATGATATTTCATGTATTCGTAGAATGCCTTTGAGTGATAGTAATCGGCACTGATGATTTATAACTTCCAGTAGCTTTCCGACAAAATCTAAATGGCCGGAGTAAAATTTTTATAGCTGCCTGTCGGTACGGTTTCGTTACAATTATCGTTGTCAATCCCAAAAACGCTGAATGCAAACACAAAAATGGCATTATCGTCAAGGAGACCACTAAAACCACTTCATTACTTATGAAAAGTTAGAGTCAAGCTAACCTCGAAGATTTCCAAACGAATTAATAATCATCACAAAAGCAGTTACTGTAGGTGTTGCGAGAAAAACAATGTGGATAGAAACTTGGATGCACAGACTTTGAATCAGTTGACGATGTAATTCATACGTTTTAGCCGAAAATTTTAACTTCTTTTCATGTAGCAGTCGATAAATTTTAAACACAGCAAATGGAAAAATGGCGCATACTCCTACAACTTGACATGCTGCCGTAGCGGCATAGATAACCATTCCAATGGGTTTTGATAAGGTGTAACAGCTATTTTGGGAGTATAAATCGTAGATTTCTGGATAGTGTGTTTTCACGTAATGTAGAGTCTCCTCTTCGCCCGACACAGCGAAAAACAATGAAATGACAGCTGGTAGGGGATATGCGATGATGAACAATGCCAAAACAGTGACACCCTTCTTGGAATGAAAGAACTGCAAGTTTCCCTTCAGGGCATGGTACCGATAGAAAAGACCAATCATTATCGATATACCAACATAGCTCAACAAAAAATGCATAATTATGAAATTGATATAATCATGGTACCATTTACCATCTATGAAAAACACACTGGTACAACATATTGCTGGCACTGGAAAAATAGGCAGTGGTGAGTAAATAAAACTGGTATGGAGATCGAAGATTGTAGCGGCAAAGGAGAAACTGAAGATGTAATACTTGTAGAGGGTCATGTCTTTCGTCGAATGAAAAAGGATAAGATAGAGTGTAAATACCCCGATGGGGGATACAATAACGGTGTTTATGTGCATCAAATTGCCATAGGGAACCAAATCAGATTGTGTAATCGACGCGCTCATAGCACGCTGGAAGTAATAAAATGTTGATAAAATTTTAACTATGATGTTTTACACCTGCTCAGGGGGTAAGACATTGTGTCATTCGAGAAATCGGAGATGCATTTAGAGATTTGACATTTTATAAGTTTTGGAAGTAAATTTAACTACATTGAACATTTATAAAAGTATTGAAATGCTAAATTACTGTAGAAAGCCTATGGGGTGAGAGAAATTCACGTATTCACGGAATGCCTTTGAATAATAGTGATCTGCGACGATAATTTATAACTTCCAGTGGCTTTGCGACACAATTTCAATGGTTGGAACAGAATTTTGATTGCTGCTAGTCGGTATGGTTTCGTTACAATAATCGTTGTCAATCCCAGAAACGCTGAATGTAAACACAAGAATGGCATCATTGTCAATGAGACTACTGAAAACACTTTTTTGTCTTACATCAAAGTTAGGAAGCAAACCTCGAAGATTCCCAAACGAATTGATAATCATCACAAAAGCAGTTACTGTAGGTGTTCCGAGAAAAACAATATGGATAGAAACTTGAATGCAGAGACTTTGAATCAGCTGCCGATGTAATTCATACGTTTTCGCAGAGAATTTTAACTTCTTTTCATGAAGCAACCGATAAATTTTAAACACAAGATACGGGTAAATGCAGCATACAACAATTTCCTGACATGCGGCCGTAGCGGCATAGATAATCATACCAATGGGTTTTGATAAGGTATAGCAGCTGTTTTTTGAATATAAATCGTAGATCTCGGGGTAGTGTGTTTTCACGTATAATAGCGTTTCCTCTTCACCTGATACCCCAAAAAATAGGGTTATCACAGACGGAAGTGGATACATAACAATAATCAATGCCAAAATAGTGACACCTTTCTTTGAATGAAAAAACTGCAAATTGCCCTTCAGGGCATGGTACCGATAAACAAGGCCAATCATAATCGATATACCAACATAGCTCATGATAAAATGCATTATTACAAAATTGGTAAACTCATGGACCCACGTGCCGTTTTTAAAAAATATACTTGTGCAACATATTGCCGGCACTGGAAAAATAGGCAATGGTGAGTAAACAAAACTTGTGTGAATGTCAAAAATTGTTGCAGCAAAGGAGAAACTAAAGATGTAATACTTGTAGAGGATCATATCCTTTGTCGAATGGAAGAGGATAAGATACAGCGTGAATGATCCAACCAATAAAACAATAGCCGTGTTTACGTGCATGAAATTGCCATAGGGAACGAAGTCAGACTGAGTAATCGACGCGCTCATAGCGCGCAGAAAGTAAATATGAAAATGTTGATAAAATTTGAATTGTAGTAAAGTAATATGTTATTATGTTTACACCTGTTCGTTAGGGTGACGAAGTGTCCCATAGGACCAATTGGAGGTTTATTTAGAGGTGGTCTAGTTTATCGGTTGCAGGAGTAAAGTAAATTGCAACATAAAAGCAACAAAAATAGAAAACAAAAAGCTTACAATGAAAAACATTAATGTTTAACCTTCCAAACAAAAGTGATTCATTTTGCTCTAAAACTTTCAGTGGTAATGTTACAAAACATTAATGGTTATAAAGTCAAACATGGAGTATGCTTTCTTAAACACTTGAATGGATAAGATTAATGTTACCATGGACTACCTTAAAATCGGATTGAATTACCAAGCATCCCCAATTGCGTCTAATGAATTTTTTCGTTCCGAGAGTGCTTTTGGGTCGCTGATTTGCACACAAGTGTCTGTGTGTGCAAGCGATTGTTGCCGATTATTGTGTTATTTTTTTCAAATGACAAGATTTGAGGGTGTGGGTGGCACGGTTGGCGAGATCACTGTTTTTGGGGGCATTATTAGGGTTCGAAAAGTTTGCAATACCGACACTTGTGTGCAAATCAACGACCCAAAAGCACTTCCGCAACGAAAAGTCTTATTGAACGCAAGGGGGGACGCTTAGCAATTCCATCCGATTTTAATGTACTCCGTGGTAATTTTCTGTGAACCATTAAATAATTGTAGAAAACCTATGAGATACAGTAACTTGTACAGATGACTTTGGGACAATTGCATCTTTCCAGCATAAACCCAACGGTTTCAACAAAATGTGGAGTGTTGCTCGTCGATATGGCTTTGTCATGACAATTGTTGAAATTCCTAATACCGCTGAGTGGAGGCACAGGACTGGCATGATTGTGAGCGAGATTGCTGAAACTGACGACTTTATAACCGTCTATCACCATTTCGTACCTCTCAAGTTGCCAAACGTGTTGATAATCATAATAAAAGCCATGACAGTCGGAATGGCTAGGAAACAGGTCGGAAGAAATGCCTGAACCCAAAGACTGTAAATGAGTTGACGATGGAGATCGTACGTTTTCTTTGTAAAATTCAACTTTTTCTCCTTCATTAAATGATTAATCTTAAACATGGTAATGCCCGAGCATGTTGCCACAGCAATAATTTGACCCGCGGCAACAACAGCGTAAATAATCATGCCGCCAGATTCAGATACCCCATGGCATCCATTGTTAGCGAATAAATCGTAATACCCGGGGTATTCATTTCTGATGTAATCCAGCGAGTGTTCACGATTAGAATGCGTGAATAGCAAAGCTATTGTCACCGGGACAGGGTATAAAAGGTTGCCAACAGCAATAATTGTAATGCCGCGTGTTGAATGGAAGAAATCCAGGTTCCCTTTTAAGGCACAATACCGATACAGCAGTCCAATCAATATAGACACACCAACATAGCTCAATGTGAAATGCATAAGGATAAAATTGACGTACTCGAATACCCAATACTTGCTCAAAAACAATAAACTTGTTGAGCACATTGCCGGCGCAGGAAAAATCGGTAATGGTGAAAAAATGAAACTGATGTGCAGATCGAAAAGTGTTGCTGCCAGTTGGAAATTTAGGATGTAATACTTGTAAGATCCCATGTCTTTTGGTGAATGAAACAGCGTCAAATAAATTGTAAATAAGCCGATCGATAAAACAACAATCGAGTTGATGTGCATATAATTACTGTAGGGTGTGAAGTCATCACTCGTAATAGCGACATTCATGACTTGAAAAGTTTAACGGAATGAAAAATGTTGAGACTTGTATGTGCTCCGTATGTGCACGTAGCACCTGTACAAAGAACGAAGCTTGTTTTACATTCGTTTGCATACCTGATTCGTAGTTTCAGTCTACCGTTCTACGGATTAGCTGTTAAAGACATTTTAGCTTACCAAAAATTAACACAATCTTCCAAAAATGCAAAGTTTTTTTTATAATCATTTCAACAATGTATAACTATGACGTTGCAAATATCAATTCAGTCTTAAATATTCGTAGAAAGCCTATGAGATACAGTAACTTGTACTGATGCTTTTGGGATTACACCTTCTTTGAAGCATAAGTTTAGCGGTTTCAAAAAGATACGAATAGTAGCTCTCCGATATGGCTTTGTCATAACAATTGTCGACAGTCCTAATATGGCAGAATGCAGACACAAAACTGGCATGATTGTGAGCGAGATCGCTGAAACTAAGAATTCTCTAACGCTTAATCACAGATTTTTACCTCTCAAATTGCCAAAAGTGTTGATAATCATGATAAAAGCCATAACCGTCGGTATGGCAAGAAAACAAGTCGGAAGAAATGCCTGAACCCAAAGACTGTAAATCAATTGCCGATGAAGATCGTACGTTTTCTTCGTAAAATTTAACTTTTTCTCCTTCATCAAGTGATTAATTTTAAACATGGTAATACCAGAACATGTCGCTACTGCGATAATTTGACTCGCCGCAACAAAGGCATAAACAATCATACCCCCAGGCTTGGACACACCATGACAGCCATTATTAGCAAAGAGTTCGTAATATCCCGGATGTGCGTCCCGGATATATTCCAAAGTGTGCTCGCGATCGTTGTGCGCAAAGAAGAGCGCGATCGACACCGGGACCGGATAAAGTATGTTGCCCAAGGCTATGATTGCGACGCCGCGCTTTGAATGGAAAAAATCCAAGTTTCCTTTCAGCGCACAATAACGATACAAAAGTCCGATCAATATAGACACCCCAACATAGCTCAATGTAAAATGCATAATGATAAAATTGACGTATTCAAACATCCAATACTTTCTCAAAAACAGCACACTCGTTGAGCACATCGCCGGTGCCGGGAAAATTGGTAGCGGTGAAAAGATAAAACTGATGTGAAGATCGAAAAGTGTTGCTGCCAATTGAAAGTTCAAAATGTAATATTTGTAAGATCCCATGTCCTTCGGTGAGTGAAACAATGTAAGGTAAATCGTAAATAATCCAATGGATAAAACGATAATTGAATTGATATGCATGTAATTACTGTAGGTTTCAAAGTCATCGCTCGTGATAGCGACATTCATGACGCAAAAGACTTGTGTTAAAATGACAACTTTTACGCTTGAGCATGTTAGGTGTGTGCGTGGAACACCTGTATGGCGAATGAATGTTGCAGTTTATAGATGACTGTTGTAGTTTCACATTTGATTCGAAGTATTTTGTTACAGTTCTTTGGTAAACATGATTCATAAGCGTACTTTTAAAGTTTAAAAATATTGAAAAGTGTAAACTGTTTTCAAAAAAATGTCAGACTCTTTGATGTAAAATGACACTTTGCTCAATTAACGGTTCGGAGTCTCTCTGAGTCGACTCTGTTTTTCACCTGACTCCGACTCCAAATCAAAGTTGGCCGAGCTTCACATTGCTTAAACGCACAATAAGCGCCATAGGATCACCCCGACGACGACAACATCGTTGAGGTTCATTAGCCGCAAAAGTCATAAGTTGATCAATAGCCAAATCAAAAAGAACGGATGCGATGGTGGTGGGTCGCTTTTTCGGGGGTCCCGAACGACAAGCTCAACCAATCTTCCGGACATACTGCGCAGGCTTGGCCGTCGGCGTCGTCGTCGTCGTCAGTGCCGAGGGGCGAGGTGAGAGGCACAGTCGGAGGAGGGGGTCAAAGACCAATTTTCGGTATGCCGTTTTGTCACGAGAACACAGTTCAGAGATGACACAACGATGGCCTTGGGCTCGGTGGCTTGACTTCATCCGTTTTTCGTGTTAGTGGTTATTGGTGTGGGAGAGCGGCGGTTTTGAGGAAGCCGTTCTGTTTTTCGCCAAGTGACTTAAGAACAGGCAAATCTTTACACTGTTTTTTCGACATCGGAACGCATATCCAAACATCTAGCGATCGTTTTATCGGCTCAATCTATAGTTCTATCATGAGTTGAAGTAAAGTACCTCTTTCCTGACTAAAAGCGTATCTAACAGACTTTCTAATCTGTTATCATTTCTTCTACCGTGTTCGACATCATCCATTTAGAAAGTTCAATCAGTAATCTCTTTAACTTAACTCATTTGTAGGTAAATTCCAAATCCCTTTTTCTCCGAAAATGACGCACCTGGTCTCTTTCAACAACCGGTACATCACTGTCGCTTCCGACGTTTTCAACCAGTGTTTTATCCCGGTGCGCCACCTCTTCGATCGTGACGATGAATGCGTGATTGAAGCAGTCTCTCGTAGTACAATCAGTACGGTGGCCGTCTGCATCCTGAAGATGACATCGGAGTTTGACAGCAACAAAGAAATGCGGGCTTTCAAGCACTCTATGTTGACTGAACTTGTATCAGTTTTGCCCGATCCCGCCGTGGATCATTACTTCACTGTCAGTGAGAATCCGAAGGGCTGTTATATTCAGGAGTTCATCGAAGATTTGCACAAAAACCTTTCATGGGAACAGCGTCAGATCGACATTCGACGAAGTGTGCATTTTGTCGTCACCAGGATGCTGCCATTGTTGATTGAGCTGGAAAAGAAACAGTATGACTTGGAGCTGTTGAATAATAACTCGGTTATTTTGATCGTTTCGAATGGCGAGATTGAAGATTGTGTAAGTTTCAATACAAACTATTATCTGTAATAGCAAGTGTAACGTAAACGTTTATAGAAAATCCGCCGTAACTTCCTGTGCCACAAGGAAAACAACTATAAAAAGAACCTCCTCATCGTCGCCCAGCTCTTCAGTTCGGCATACAGCAACCCCTCAAGGATGCTACCAATTGAACAGCCGTTCTTTGAAGCCTGTCACCACGATGACGTCACACTGCAGCAACTTCTGGAGTTCCCCTACATTGTCTCAGACCCAAACACATGGGAGCCAGAGGCTGTGATTTCATTGTCCGATGATTCGCAGTGCTCCGAGTGGGATGTCATGTCGGACAAATCCGAAGGCATGTCTTCCGATGAATGGAGCTCGCCGGAGGATGTATATAATGCAGATGAAGAAAGCTCATCCGAAGGGTGTGAACGCATCGATTCCGATGAGTTTGCGTCATCTGATGAAGACGACTTTCCTGTTGAGAAAGATGTCAATCACATTGATGAAGATGACACGTGTTCGGTTCACACGGCGATTGATTCTGATTCTGAATCAGTGTCAACGGCCTGTGAACCCTCGGACTCTGACTGCTCATTCGATATCCTCAGTGATACGGAAGCTGTTTCGGTTGAATCAGAGAATATTAGCGATGCCGTTGTCGATACTGCCTCCGTCTCAACGTCAATGGAATCTGAACCCGAATCGATTCAAGGCGACGATAATGTTGAATCGAGCAATTCACCGAAGTTGAATGTATCGACAGACTTTCAAAGTTCGTACGGTTCCGATTGCTCTTTTGACGTCATCAGTGACACTAAATCTGTTTCATCGACAGTTCAATCTGAAGAGAGCGAAGACGATTCTGACGTCGTTGATGACGATACCGCTTCTGTCGCCACAGCTATTGAGCTTGAATCGGATATGGATGAAGCTGATGTTTACGATTCATCGACATGTACTTCAATGGTAACTTCGGAATCTGTGACAGAGCAAATGGACGACAAGCCCGTGACACATTCTGATGTTAGTTGTACCTCGACAATGTGTAAGTGATTCGTAGTTCAATTTTTTATAATGGCGTAAACTAATCATTAACATTTAGGCACTGCTTGTAACGCCCCTTACTACTGTTGCCTCAACGGAGACTGTAACACTTGCCAAGGACATCCACTGCCGGAAGCTACTCCTAGAACCGAATTTGGAAGCCACTGGCTTTCAAACTATGTCGCTTCTCAGATGTCTAATGTCGTCAGCGATGCGGACACAACTTCGGAGTACGATGAGTATGAATCAGCCGCCTCGGACCTCGATTCTTACGCTTCTGCCAATGAAGATGAAGCTGCCGACACTCCAGATAATGAAGAATGTGAAGTTGCCGTGTTTGAGGCTCCAGCTGTCGAGGAAAAGACCCTTCAGCCGTCTGAAGAAGTCCACGATATTGGAACCATTGCCGAGTCACTCAACATCATTGTTAATCTTGACGATGATCATTCCAATGTCGACAATGGCTGTGATTCTAAAAAATTCGACTACTCCGATTATTATCACGACAATAATTGGACTTCCGATGAAGAATTCAGCGAGGATGAACACCAAGCTGACTGGTCCGGAGAATGCAAAGAAGCTGAAGCATGCTGTCCATCGGAAGCATCGGACGAGGAATACAGCGAAGACGAAACTCAAGTTGATTCGTCCGAAGAATGTGAAGATTCCGATGAACTTGAGGATGACAATGGCAAGTCTGTGGCTACTGCTATTGAGGAAAGCGACGATGAATCCGCTGAAAGCGTCACAGATGATGTTCCAATTAATGGCATCACGTTATCCAGTGACGGTACTTATTTCATTGAGGTAGATACCATTGCTGGAGCTGAAATTGGCGAATTTTCTGATCCATCAGACGATGACTATAGCCAAGACGAAAACCAAGAAGATTCATCAGAAGAATGTGAAGATTCCGATGACTCTGAAGCTGCTGATGGCATGTCTGTGACTACGGCTGTTGAAGAAAACATCGACGAACCTAGTGAAATCGTCAAAGATGATGTTTATTATGGCACCGCTGCGGATAAATTTCCGGCATTTTATATGTTCGAGGCCCCCCCTGCTCAACGACAAGTCGTTCGGTGCAGTTTAAGCGTCGAAGAAATCACAACCATTGCCAAAGCAGCTGGCATTATCGTTGCTCCTGATGATTATTACTCCAAAGTCGATAATGACCTGAATTCTGTGAACTACGACAGTTCCCCCTATTATGATGAATGTTGGACTTCTTCCGATGAAGAATACAGCGAGGATGAAAACCAAGCTGATTCGTCTGAAGAAGACAAAGAGTCAGAAGCTTTGGAAGAGGAGTACAGTGAAGACGAAACTCAAGTTGATTCATCGGAAGAGTTGGAAGATTCCGATGAACTGGAGGATGATGGTGACGTTTCTGTGGCTACAGCTGTTGAAGAAAGCGACGATGATTCCGCTGAAGGCGTCAAAAAATATGTTCCTGTTATTGGCACTCCTGACGTCACTGTCGGCATTGATGTCGATACCGATGCTGATGCCGAAGCTGAAGATGGCGACTTTTCTGAAGAATCAGAGGAAGAATACCGCGAAGACGAAAACCAAGAAGACCCATCTGAAGAATGTGAAGATTCCAATGATCTGGACTTATCTGATAATGATGATCGTGATTCGGTAGAAATTGATTCAGACGAGACCCCGAGTGACGCCACAATTGTACTCAGTTCTTCCGATGAATGCGAAGCTGAGGAATCCGACGATAACATTGTGAATTCTGTTGAATCTGAGAACCTCTGCCAAGAAGTTGGCTGCCAAGGTTGCTGTCACAACGCTGAGGCCACCAAAGTTTCTGAGATGCGCTATTCAAGCCATTGCAAATGCTGCAAACACAACAGTAACTTTATCATTCTCAGCCCTCTCGGCGACTATCTGACTCCCGAAAACCGGTCGAAATACGTCGAAAATGGTCGTTTCTTTATCCGAAATCTCGGTTTCGCCTTCACTGAAGGCACCTGTCTCGATTTCGACCTTGCTCGGATTGTCGTTTCCGGTGAATACTATACTCAATACATTTCACTTGCCGATGGCAAACCCATCACATTGTACATCAACTACAACGGTTCTGAAACGTGTACGATCACCCATGCCAATGTGACCTACACGGATGTCACGAATTTGCCGTCTAGAATTGAATACCATTTTCAATGTTTTCGAGCTATTGTCAACACCATTTGGATGAAAGAACACAGTCTCGTCGTTTATTTCAAGGGATTGGATGCCGAATTTGCCGTCAGTCATGACGGCTTCCTAATGATCACGTGTCGGAACCATGATGACCTCCATGATCACACTCTGTCGATGCCGCTGGAAGAGAATGAGTTCCTCAGTGAACTGAAAGATCAACGCCTCGTTATGGCTTTCAAGATGATCATGAATTTTCCGATCAATCCAGAATTCACGTATGCGGAGATTAATTTGTAAATTGTTTCTTTATTTATTGTTTTATAAAATTTTCAAAAGTGTAAATACTAAAATGCACATGAAATAAAAAGTTTTTTTGACAAAACTGAAAAACTACAATACAATGGCTTGACATTAGCGATGTTTTCCACAAAAAATAGGCCTTTCACCTCTGTAAGTACGAATTTTGAAAGCGGTGCCACATCGACACACACGGGTAATAACGTTATAGTCGACGGCATCAGCAGCCTTATTGAAGACAAATTTGGCCGTCTTGGAACCTCCAACTGTACCAGCAACGTTACCGATGAATCCACCGACAACTGTTCCAGCTCCCGGGCAAATAGCTGATCCAATGGCGGCACCGGTCATAGTACCACCATATCCACCACCCCAGCTACCGGCGACAGCCGCTGCCTTCGCCATCGTGTTTCGTGTAGAACTGTGTTTGACATCTTGCTTCGCGACTTCCAGATACGAATCACCGAATACGTCCAAAAAAGTTCATCTTTGGCATCATCGAGTAGTTCGAAAGCAGAAGGGATGGCACTGCTCGTTGCATTGGTGACCTCGCTATCCTTGTCGTCGTTATTGCTCATGTTGGTGATGGGCATTGAAAACACTGAACTGGCGAAACGAAACGGAAAATCCTTTTTTGACAACTGCCATTATAGCTCTCGTAACTAACTTCAACGGGTCTTTTTGTCGGATTTTAAGGCACGATTTCAAGAAAATTTTAGTTTTGTTGCATTTTACTCATCGACAAACCTCCCATTTGGCGAGGGTCGCCGTCGAGGTAAGGTGCAAATCCGTGAAATTTGCGTTTTTTTGCATGAGTTTCGAAAAATAATTCCGTCCGCGTCTTTTCTCCTGTTTTCCCATTTGATTGAATCCACACGTGGACCAGACCCGCGCACCATGTCCCCGTTGTCGATCATGCTTGTCTTGTTTGGTCTCTATGCCGTTTCTGATGACGTTGATCCTACCGGTGAGTGCCCTTCAAACAACTGCGTGATAGTGTTTGAAAAGACAAATGCTGTAGCGCTGGAGGTGAAAGAAATAGAAAATGTTTTTGTAGGTCCTTATCTCGTGAATGCTGGCTTTTGCCCTCTGAAGTCACCAGATGAGCGACATCAGTCCACGCTCACAGAAATGCCTGATTGGCGTCACCGCATCATTGGCGCTGCAACTCCAACTTTCCCGATTCCGGCGAACCCAGTGCCGACTTCCCTGATGCAGCCAGTCCCCACGTCTCCTACCAATCTCCTGACAACCCTGAAACAAGCCAGAACACCGACCACTGCTGTCCCCGCCACTAAGTCATTGTGACCCCTGTTCGTGAAGCTGAGCAGAAGCCGCGCCAACCCCGCACCCGATACGTAACGACAACAGCGTGAAAACAGGTTGCGGAGTCAATGTAAGTCATCTGAAAAACATGAAATTGTTAATTCATTCTAAACATTGTGATTGCAGAAAACATGCCCTCTGTAGCCACGGAGCCGTCTTCGACCATGGCCGATTCGTGTCCTTCACGAGGAACACCCACCAATACATCAGCCAAACATCAACCCCTGGCTATGTTGCTTGGTACGGCTTTGCTGCGGAACATGATGCCAAAGTCAAGATCGATTTGAACGAGAAGGCCGACGGGATTCTTTCCAAGCTCTTCGTGCCCGTATTGTTAACTGTATTCTTCCGTGAAGACTTTTTATCTGTAAAAAATAAATTTTCGATCAGTTTATGACAACTTGTTTATTGCACAAAATAAAACGCATTTACATAACCACAAAAACAATCATACAAAAACAACAAAAGTAACACCTTAACGGCAGTGCTCGCACTTCTTCAAATCCTTCTCCCCGTTGTAAATGTGAACTTTGAAGGGTTTGCCGCATTGTTCGCATTCCCTTTCTTCAACATCGTAGTTGACTTCATCAGCGACGGCCTTGACCGCAACATTGGCGCCCACGGATCCGCCGATGCCACCAGCAATGCCGCCAATGAGGCCTCCAATCAGCGTTCCAAATCCGGGAAGAATCGCAGTTCCAATAGTGGCGCCAGTGGCAGCACCACCAAATCCACCTCCCCAGCCTCCGGCAATCGTGGCGGCAGTGGTGACGGTGTTGCGGGAAGATCCGTTTTTGACGTCCTGAGCAATCGAAGTGCCAACGGCAACAGCATCCAAGGCGATAGCGACTGGCAGAGCCACCTTATTGACGCCATCAAGGACTCGAGAAGCCGTTTGGACGGCCTTCATGTGACCCGCGGAAATGGGAACGTGATTCGGCGCTTTTTTGACTGAAAAAATTTTTATAATCCAAAACAGAAAAAAAGGTTGTTAATGTAAACTTGCTTCCATGGAACCTCTTGGAGGTAACCCGATCAACATTGATATGGTTAAACTCAGTTCCGGGATGAGGCCTGTCGTAACGAATCCACGATTTGAACTTGCCCTTGGCAGTCTTGGCCGCTTTGTCGATGATGCTGACGGCAGTCGATCGGCTGGTGTTAAACTCGAGGGCGTAACGGATGGAGTTTGGAACGGCACCTTTCGCAGCAGTGCCCGCAGCTTCGGCAGCCTTGCGACCGGCGTTGATGTGCTTGTCTTCCTCGCTCATCTTGGACGAAAGCACTGAAACGGAAGCATAAATTGGGGATCACAAAAGTCCGAGAAGAAACAAAATGCGCGCCGATTACATAATACAAAAGGCCAGGCGTTTGAAACTTTTATGAAAAAACAAATGTCACGCACTTGTTATTGTTTGCTTTGCAGTCAGGGGTTTTTCGTGATCGAACACAAAGCCCACGCCTGTCTTTTACAATGGGTGTGGTCGGCGATTCATTTTTTTAAAGATATATGCTCAGCAATAATACCATGTGTTTCATTTTAAACCATTATTTTACAAATTGTTTTTATACTGGAGCAAATCGAAAAAAGCTAAAGTTTGGGGCGGTTTCATTCGTCTATTTTGTAATTGTATCGACTAGTATTGTTTTCGGACGCGACCCATTTACGTGATTTCATTGTTCTTGTTTTGCTGTATTTCAAGTTATCATCATTGCAGGTATTCCAGAGAAGCTATTCTACCACATAAAGCATGGCAAAACTCGCAGATCCAACGTTGCGTTTTGCAACCGATTTTCCACCAGAGCCTGAACTCGAAACTGGGTAAGTAACTCTGTTGATAAGTCAAGTGTGCCCTATTTAATCGTCACATTTACAGCAAAGACACCGGTTTCGCCACTGATTATTACTCTGGCGAACAATTAGCAGCTTTGTCACCGGCTGTAGTCAGTGGTATTCTGAAGAACTATGCTAACCAACCCGCGCAAGGCTCCTTCCCGCCCCAGCGTAAAAACAATACAATTGTATTGGATTCGAATGATTCCAACTATCTGGAAACTTTTGGAAACCCAAATCCCGGTGGTGTTCCCAGTGGTCGAAGTGAGGGTGATTATCTGCGTGACGAAGGATGGCTGCTTTTGCGTACACCGCCAAAGTTCCCATATACTTTTGCCATTCTGACAAATTGTTTATCCCAGGGACTTCAGCATGCCTTTGTCCGACATTGGGATCAGTTCGAAAACCACATCCCTGAATTGAAAAGAGTGTTTGGCCAACTTTCACCCCATATCCAAAATCATTTGACAAGCATTGCCCAACAACCGACTCCATACCAAGCCAAACAAGCTATTGAAACATTGCGAAACTTTTTAGACGGCCTTCGTGCATCCGATCGTATTGGTTATGTTGGTATGTCATCCAAAAACTTGTAATCTTACCGACGCTAACAAAAAATATAAAATTTCAGATGTCAAAGCGACCTTTCTGAAAGCCCAGATGTTGATCTTCAAGTACTTGCAGAAGAACGTGAATGCCAACAGTTACCTGGGTGAAGACGTCAATGGCAAAAGTCAAGTTCAGGTTTACTTTGACGTGATGGATACCAATGGAATTCGCAAAATTTTGGTTCTCGGTGCTTCAGTGGAGATGTACCAACCCGTGGCAGAATTCAGTGACAGACGACCGATTAGAACGGTTACTACTGTTTTCATGAAATCGCGATCACAAAACATCAAAATAACTAAATGTTTTCAATGAAATCGTTTTGTTTGATTTTGTAGTTTTATGTGTTTCATTGTTTTGGTAAAAAAACATTTATTCAAAAAATTAACGATAAAAGAAAATGATAGAAAGCACCAAAAGTATAAGATAATTGTAATATCTAAAATAATGTAAAACTTTACGGGCCAAAGTTACGTTATCGTTACACGGCACATTGGTGGTTGGTCGCGTCGGAATACGATGATTGCAATGGTTGCACTCGTCGTCTTTTTCACCGTCGTAAATACGAAATTCGGAAGTTTTACTGCATCTTTCACACTTATGTTTTCTAACATTGTAATTCACTGCATCGCCAACAAAGTTCGTAATTTTGTTAGCCAATAGAGAACCGCAAAAGCTACCACTGATACCACCGATGAGGCCACCAAACAGTGTGGCGATTCCTGGGAAAATGGCAGTTCCAATCGAGGCGCCGATTGCCGAGCCGGTAAAACCTCCGCACCAGCCACTAGCAATTATAGCAATAGTCGTCACAGTATTGCGGGAAGATCCGTTTTTGACATCTTGAATAATTGCACTGCCGACGGCAATGGTGTCCATAGCAAGGGCAATCGGTAAAGCTATCGAGTTGGTACTATCAAGAAACTGCGCCTGATTTTGAACGGACTCCATGTCATCAAGGGGAACGTGATTCGGAGGTTTGTTGACTGTAATTAGAAAGGTCTTCGAAACAAAAAAAATATATATAAAAACTTGCTTCCATGGTATTTCTTTGAGATTCTGCGATCGATGTTGATGTGGTCGAATTCGGCTCCACGATGAGGCCTGTCATAACGAATCCACGCCTTCGGTTTGCCAGTGTTGGCCGCATCAAAAATGCTAACGGCCGTCGATCGACTAGTATCAAATTTGATGTCATAACGGGTAGCATTTGGAACAGCACCTTTGAAGATATTGCCAACAAATAGAACTTTTTTTCGGAATTTCAACATGATACCAATACGTTGAATTATAAAGGAAAAAAAACTATTTACAAGAAAGCAGCCGTGAGCAACGCACTAAAGAAGTGGATGACGGTATGAAAGCAAGTTCCCATCCGGTAACGCTGAGGACATCGTGCATGCACCTTCAATCGATATATTAAAAAAGTGTGTTATACATATTACGATTTTAAAATCCGCACTGCTTGGGTTGCACTTTAAATTTTTTCATAATAATTGCATGACGTTTTCAATTCATTATGTAATCATCAGTTTATGCGTTATTGAAAAAAAAAACATAACCAAGAATACTAAATATGTTTTGATTTACCTTATTTAGTCGCTATTCAACGTCAAATTCAATTCATGCCACCTACCAACAACAAATTGCAGCCATAGTTACCACCTCAAAATTCTCCCATTTTGCATCCAAATGCAAAATGTGTAATCTTTGCTCTGGTCTGACAGAACAAAATTCCTGCAGTTTTCATTCCCCGTCGCCGTAGCCCACATCCGGAACCAAATATCTTCAGTGAAACCCTTTTTTTTATTCAAGTACTTCCCGGCCGCCAACCGGAAATGTCATTGGCAACAATGTCCTGGCTAAACTTGTGAACAATGTCGCTCACTTATGCCATTCTTCAAATCTAAAGCATTTTGCAGACTGCAGCTTTTCGTGCTGGTTGTTACAGCTGTAATTTTTTTTTAGTAAACCTGCGTATTTTGGTGGTGAAAAACAGTTTTGTTCGTCGACTTTGGCTACATTTTGTCCCAACGCCATCTGTTTGTTGCCGTTAGTAATAAATTCGGTTTCAAATGTTTCAAATGTTCCTTTTTCGGTTGCACGTGCACTGAATGAGTTAATCTGCCCCTTTCATGGCACTCCTCAAAACGGATATACTTAGAAAAGCATATGCCCCATTATAGGGGGTGTGTTTTGTTTTACCCGTGCCGTGAGCTGTTTGCGATTGATGTCAATACCAAATGGTTGGTTCTAAGCTGACTGAGTGAGATTCTTGTAACAAATTTGTGTCGTTTGCTCGTTTTTTGTTGTCTTAACACCAGAGTTCTCTTCTCTGTTTTACATACCGTTTTTATCAAATATGATATGTGCATAGGTATGACTAATTAGGCACAATCACATGTACACTACCGTGTTTTTATCTTTATATATGTATGGAAAGCCAGTTTAACATTTGCTGAAACCTAAAAGTGCAGGTTTTACAGCAGTATAAGGGCACACACCTACTTCATCTCACACTTTTTTCACCAGATCTGTTATCTCAGAATTGCCACAAGGCCCACCCCCAAAATTATCAATGCTCTGTATCTTTTGGTCGTTTTGTTCGCTTTATACTGTAAGACTGTCTATAGGCTACACTCAGCTCAAGTTTGTCTTAAATTTGTATTCGGTTTTGCCAGTTCAAAGACAGCCCATAAATGATGAGAATTGTTTTTATACGACGTGTGAAAGTTGTTTTTTGAGCATAGATTGAACAAGTAGATGTAAATTTGCGCTGAAAGCTTACGAATTTGTCATTTTACTTTTCACTTTTCTTTAGTTTCTGTTTCAGGTTTCTGTGAAACATGTCAATTTCCTCTGATACGGAGCACCTATTGGACGATATTATCGTATCACATCGGAAATATGTGTTACCTGGCACCAAAAAACAGCTGACATTCCGTGTTTTGCTAAACTTTTCTATCATTTTGGCAATGCCAATCATCGGAATGCTCATTGTTCAGAGTAGCTGTGACGCGCCGTACCGATTGGCTGAAAAGGCACAGGATGTTGATGGTCATAAAGATGGATTTTTGGGCTATGACGAGTTTTTGGCTATTGGTCAAGCCCTGCATGTTTTGAAAAGTGTACGTTTCAGCTCTTTGTAATCAACTTTAATCACGAAAATCTTCCAGAAATCCGAAACCCTCCGCGACCTCTACACCGACCCAAGCCTAAAATCCGTCAAAAGCCTTCTCCGGAGCCATATCCAGCATTCCGAGGCCCTCTTAGTCCAAATCCAAGCATCTCTCATCCATTCATGGCACCTGGCTCATCACACCTTGGCCACGACCGTACCCAATCCGAATTTCGTCCAAAACGGCCAAATTCTTTTCGTCGCCCTGGTGTCGGGGTCATTTTTCATTTGCTTCACGCTGTTTGGATTCATGCTCTGCTGGAAACATGGCCTGAGAACGGTTCTCATGTCTAATTGGACACTCGTGTATAATGCGTTTCTGGGTTTTTTACTGGGCACTGTTCTAACGGGCATTTTGATTTATAATGATCAATTCTTACTCGATGAAGGCATTCGGACCGCCTTGGGGGATTATCGGTAAATGTAATTATACGAAAATTTGTACATATTTATTTCATGCGCACCTGACATGCTGTATTTTGTTTTTACAATAGGTATTATAAATTTTGCATTCAATAAAAGCCTAATTACTGCAAATTCAACCGGAAGTTGTGTTGTAATACGTGGGAGTTCTAAAAAGCACCAAAAACTGAGCAGATTGAATCAAAACGAACTTTTTTTTTGCAATTTTGCAATAAAAAAAGAAGCGTCCCATGTCTGACGATTAATTCCCAAGTGAAAATGGCAACGTCGGCAGCGGACATGTTCGAAGCTGTGATACCGCTGCCATGTGCGTCGACGCGGGCGACGTGTTGTTGAATTTCGGGGGAAGTTTGATAGGGTACAGGAAGTGGGGGTAAACAAACAGCCACGTGGAGGGCATAAATAAGAAAAAAATAATTAAAAGGGAAAAGTACAGTGAAATTAATCAGAGAAGATGGGCAGACAGCTTTTTGGGAGTCAAATGGAAGCGTGAAAACTTGAATTTTCTAAATGTCATGGTCAAGATTTATGATTGTGGGAATGTTTCTCTGATTTATGGAGTTTGAAACGCTTTTGAATTAGTTTTACGATATAAAATTGCCTTTGGTGGCCGCATTTTACTCAAATTTGAAAGATTGTCATTCAAAAAGTGAAAGTGCCATTCAACTTGACTGCGTTTTTGGGGCGTCTTCAAAAAAGAAAGGCCATCGCATTGGACTTACTTTCAGTTTAGCCTATTGTTTGAGTTTTTAGTCTTGTCTTTTATCTCTGAGATGCATGGGATGGCTCAACTTCCTATTAAAAAGCTCAACTTTTTTTGATTTTATCTTTTCAGTTGTAGCCTAGCGTGTGTCTTTTTTCCATTATGTCTGTCTAATCAGTCTTAAAGTTAATGAGATGCATGTCCGACATGTCCGATGACAGGTAGCGCCTCGATCCCACCCATCATAGCCTCAAGTCGGATAGGACAGGACAGGATATCCATGACAAATTTATCAAGCAGCTGTGGGGGGGGGGGTTGAGCTGTCCTTGGACGCAATCAAGCCTCAGGCCTCCCAACACGCATCAAAAGTGACCAACATCCGGATGCAGGAGGAGAGAGGCTGGTCAGCTGCTGTGGCATTCTGTCTTGGGATTGTTTTTGTTGCTTTTCTGTATGGATATCGGATAAAAAATGTTTTTTTTGCTTTTGCAATTTTGTTTTTGCAAAATGACAAATCTCTGATATGTGTATATCAGATTTCGTGGATTCGGCTTCGAGCTATATTTCATCACAATGTGAATAACACCTGGGTGCCGAAAGCAAATTTTTGACTTAGTTGTGATACGATGCTAAATGACTCAAACATCCTATTTTTATCCCATTTTCCACCAAAGTACCCAAACCTACTAAATACCCCCTTACTCCAAGCTCTGATCCCCGAAAAAACCCATCCAAACTCTGATCATTTGCCAAAGATCACGACAACCCACCTTCGCCCCAACTTGCCAACCTGACCAATAACATTAATCCTTTCCCCTCCTACTTCGCAACAAAATTAGCCATCTTTTTGTTTTTGGCAACATTGTCGCCCTCGTGTGATCGTGTAAGTTCTCTAATTTGTCAGTTATCCTGTCAAATGATGAATGTTTGAACCCAAGATCAAACTAACACCTGATGTTTTTGTGGCCATGACCCAGGGGTCTGAACTTTGTCAAAACTTCATCTCAAAAGCTTTGGAGCCAGTTTGACAGGCAATGTTTTCACTTCCACACTTAATCCTGTCATCGTTAAGTTTAAAATATATACGATAAACTTTCTTGTTTATATACACTTTTCTTACTGGCTAAGATCATTGCTGTCTGCCGAAACCGTTTGTATATACAAAAACTTTGTCTTTTAGAAGTTAGTTTTATCACTTTTGGCTCAAAAAAGTTCTTGCTTTGTAAAGTATGTGTTTTTGTGATTGAAACAAGAATGGCAATGACTTTCGAAAAAAACGTTTGCGTCAACTGTACCGATTTCACATAACTTTTTTCTTTTGTTAAAATGTTGGAAGTTTTTTGAAATCTTTTGGGTGTTGTTTCCACTGTTGTAGATAACCAGTTTCGAAAATTTTTTCTTAAACAGCTCACTTATGGTTCGTATCCAACAAAAGCGCCAAATTTTTAAGCCCCCAAAAGTTACTAACTAACACTTGCACTGAATGGATGGATGATGCACCTGTTTTTTGTAAAAGTTTACTATTAGCAAACGCTTTGCCCCTTTGCATTCCCCATCGGTGATATATGAAACCCGACCCCATGATAAGTTTAAGAAAAAAAGATATTTTCGTGTGTTTTTTAACCACAGAGATACAGATTTCATCGAGACAAGAGGGTGAAAAGTTATGCCACAGGGGGTAATCGTGTTGCAAGTAGTGTCTCGAGGTATTTTAAACTAAAAGTTTGCACAAACACCCTCCGCGAGCTTTGCTGACACCCGCCGAGATAGTTGTCTGATCACACACGCGGGAGGGACAATGAGGTAAGAAGCTAGGTGATCTTTTGTGTCGGTTTGGAAATTGAGTTGATTTGGAGGCGGATTTATGTGTGCCAAGGTTGATCAAAACAATGGGAAGTGCGAGGGTGTGTTATGTTTTTTGTAAATTCCTTTCGTTCACGTCGCTGATGAAGAAAAAATTTTTGCCATTGTAAAATCGTAGTTTTCAATTATCAAATCCACAGTTTTTACAATGTTTTCCAACACAAATGTCACTAACTGTTACAACAAAGCGCATAAAAACCCACCCCCAGCAGATGTTACAATTGCCATCAAAGCGCGCATGGACTTTTGTCAGCTACATCCCATCACCCCCGCACTATGCTCACACACGCGCCCAATTCGCGAGCGGTGCGACCGCCTCGGTGGGCTCCCAGTCGGCCGACGCGCGCGAAAAGCAAAACGGAGTTCGAAGTTTATCAGTTTCAAAATTTTTATTTTGTGAAATTTTTACTTTTGGGACATAATAGAAGTATAGCTTCATCAAACAACACTGATATTAGCGGGTTTAAAATTTTGTAATGTTATGAAAATGGAGGACAAAAAACATGCTCACAAAAATTTAAAATTGTTGTAATTTCAACGTTTATGAACCAATCGCCACGAAACTTTAACATTCACTCCTTTAAGTACCCGTGGAGGGCACCGTAAAGTTTCATACCTCTAGAACCGGCGAAAAGTTTTTTACAGCTTCTGCAAGATTTTCGCTATATCAATGGGAAATTAAAAATTGAAAAACGTTAATTTTGGTTTTGTTCGTTAGGAAACATTTAGAAACACGTTATCAGTAAGAATGATGGAACGAAACCGTCAAGCGAGTGCGAATCTGACGACGTCTCATCAGGGGATGATGACAGCATCTTGCAGCTTTCGTGCAACGTTCAGAAACCGTGTTTTGAGATTCCGCCGCAAAAAACCCATTTCGCTGGTTTTTCGCTTTTGGAGTACAAAATAAGTAGTTTACAAGCTTTTACTTCCAATAATGACAAGAATTCGTGATTTCGTGTCGGGATAAAGTCAACAAAAATCACAGGATTCTGGCAGAAGCTGTAAAAAACTTTTCGCCGGTTCTAGAGGAATGAAACTTTACGGAGCCCTCCACGGGTACTTAAAGGAGTGAATGTTAAAGTTTCATGACGATTGGTTCATAAACGTTAAAATTACAACAATTTTAAATTATTGTGAGCATAAACTTTGACCCTCGCTTACATAGTTATGCAATTTTTTTTAGTTACGAATTTGGGCCCCATTTAGTGTTGTCACACTTCAGTCATGTACCAAAGGTCGAAATTCAACAAAAAAAATTTTTTGAAATCGTTTAAATTTGAAATCCGTTTTGCTTTTTGTGCGCGCAGACTGACTGGGGGCCCCACGAGGAGGTCGCACACACCGCGAATTGGGCGCTCTCATAAGGCGTTTGTGAGCGCAGTGCCCCCGCGGTTCCTCCAGACAATCAACCAATAAAACACCCAGACTTTGTTGCCAAGATAATGAGGACCCCTCAACTTTCGAGACAAATCACAAACAAAACAACGACAAAACACAATTTCCAGATTTTGTCAATCAACTTGCCCTAATCAAACCGTGTTTTGACCCCTGAGGGCAAGCAACCAAATCCAAGGGTCAAGAGTCTCTAACATATGCATTTACATTTAAATAAATAGTTATCCACAGTCCAAAAAAAAACCCCGCCTCGACTCACGATTTATCATTTTTTTGTCGGCACAACTTGGCGGTCAGTCTGGTTATGTTCAAGTGCCAGTCTGAAAGGATTAGCACTTGCTTCCCCATTCGACTTGACACTGTTTTCGGCGTTTTTTCCCGAGCCCCCATTGCCCCTATGGGGGTTGTCGACAACGACGAGAATGGCATTTCGCTCAAATTTTAGGGAAGTACTTCACGTTTTGTATGAATGTTTAATTTGACCAGTCTGATTTCGATTTCGGCATGGCATTGTTTGTCGTTTCGGGTTGTCAGATTCTTTGAAATTAGGCATTGATAAAGTTGTCAGTTTTGAATCAAGTTTTGAAGTTCACATAGTTTAAACTGCCTTTTGGCATTTTTTCATGATAAAAAAGTGTGAATCGAATCGACAAGCTCCGTGAGGTCGTGTATGATGTCAGCATGAGCCACCTGTGAATGAAGACAGTTGTTCCGTGACCGCAAATGACGGGATTTCGAGCCCGCAAATCGTTTTTACCTCCTCACAACATCGTTCCAGGTGACTCAAAACGCGTAAATTCCTTTTTCCCTCAGGGCATAAAAGTGATGTTTCACTGTCGCTAACTACGAGCGCCTTCGTGGATCCACCATCAACACATCAAACATGATAGAAACGCGGTCATATACTATTTTGTATAACTTTTTATTGCCTTTTGTTATCATTGTCGGTGAGTTGAACCTGTTTTTTCAACAAAAATATAATTTTATTGCTTTTCTCAGCATTTTCTCTCCGCCTAAACTTCGCCTCATTCGTCTATTTCGTCTTTTCATTATTTTTGCCATTGACAGTATCACCTCCGACATCAAAGTATCCAGGGCACCCGTACAGATTCATCTCATGTGTGACGAGTTGGGCCGCACTGTCCTTATCGGCACAGTGCTTGTTCAACTTTTTTCCATGGGAAACAGTTTTGGGAGAGCCGTTGCTCCCATTTGAAAGGCACTTAGCCTCGGCCATTCGGCGGCACAATACGACCTACAGTAAAGGTGATATAGTTCGTGCCGTTGATTGTCACCCCTTCGCGAGATGGTTGCGTCAAATGGGATTGGATACCATTCGGGAGCATTGGAACTTCACAAGGACAGCCAATTTGTTCGCACCAGATTTGTTGGTCTTCGTGACTGGAGGCTTGTTGTTGTTGAGGTTGGTTTGGAAGTCAAAAATGCTAATGGACAAACATGCGGAAGTTGTTTTTTGATAAATTTGATTTAAGTTTTTAAAGGGATTTGACTGTTTTGGCTTTTCGGACAATGTATTTAGGGGGTGTGTTATGTCATTTGGGCGCTAAGAAATTACTATGTAATGACTATGTAGAGGGAAGCGGTTTTAAAGCAACTATTTTTAATGAAAAAAAAAGTTTCAAAAACAAAAAAAACTTTTTTAAGACTCCGAATCCTACAACACCGCAAACGCCAAGCAGCAATCAGGAATGCCGCGGAAGGCAAATCACCGGTGCCACCGCCAGAGACTCGAAGGGTATCCATGTTTGCTTCATTCATCATGAAATACGAATGGCGAAAACACATTGGACGGTTGAATAATGCCTTTTTGCCCGTTGGCTGCTGTATTGTGGGCTCTTTTCACCCATCTGTGGTGAGATTTCTCTGATCCCGGCTATCAGAAGTTCAAAAATTGACAATTTCAGCTATCACTACCCTATTTCGGCACCTTCATCATTCTCGCCACTCTATGGGCATTCCGGATAACTTTAACATCCATCACCTGGGCCAAAATCCGCCGAGCCTTACTCCTTTACTGCGCGGCCCATTTGTGCCTGCTCTACATTTACCAATTACCCAATGTTTACAAAAACTTCCCAGAACATGAACTTGAAGCACGGTAAACATCCTCATTTCAACTTGACATCACAGTTCAAAAATCAAACAAAATACATACCCCCATTCCAGTCTCCTCGGCCTCGTGCACTTTGCCAAATTCCCCTGTGACAACATTTCGTATCCGATGCCGATCCCATCATGGATCTGGCCCGAGTACTTATCCCCCTTCGTCATTTTCGCGTTTTACTACATCGTCGCGACGCAAGTAGCTGTTTTGCGGGAGAATGAGGAAGTCGAGCGCCTGGATTCCCTATTTGGAGCCAACAAAGGCGCGCTCGCCGCACTCGTCCAAACGACGCAACATGGCGCTAATGTTGCCCTGGGGTACAAGAAAAAGGAGATTGTGAGTTGGTTGAACTGAAGTCACTTGAACGTTCTTTAATAAATAAACTATATACGTGCCGTTGAAGGAGTCAAGCTCGGCCATTCCCGTCAAAACACCATTATCCGAAAAAGTCTCGCCAGTCTCGGCGAGGAGTGTGAGGAAGAAAACATCTACAGTATCCATGGTTTCAACGAGATCGAAAAAGTTTAGCGCAAATTTGGCGGAGAGGTTGAATTCGATGAAATTGGAAAGAGAGAGGGTCAAGAACTTTGCGAAATGGGAAAATTTGAAACCGGCATTGGAGGCGGCAAAGACGCATAGCTATGTGATTGCATTGATTGTTTTGATGGTGGGTTTGAAGGGCTAAAAATTGGCATAAACAATGGGTTCCAGGCCTGGTCCCTGTGTTATCACAGTTGGTCAACTTTCGTGATGCTCATTCTGTCCTTCATCATCTGGATGCATCCGAATTCGCACACTTTCTACAATCGATTGAGCATGTTCATAGTCATCTATGCCGAGATTCTTCTAACCATTCAGTTCATCTATGCGTTGCCACTGACCCAGAAAGAGCTCCCCGACGAAAAGCCTCCAATACTACGCCAACTTGGATTTGAAAAGCCTCGAGACAATGCTCCTGTCATCGATATCCTTCTAAAATCACTATTCAATTTGGCATTTTGGTTCGCTCTTCGGAACAAGCTAGCCCCAGCAGTGAAATCACCCATCGAAGGCACTTTGGAAGCACTTCCAAGTCCAACCATTGTCATCCAAAAAGACTCGCAATCAGTATCCTCTGAATCCAGCTCTAATGAAACTGAAAAACCGCCGAAACCGACTTTGCTTCAACGATTGAAGGATCATGTCACCAACTTCTGGGTGGTCCTTGTCCTCGGGCTGCTTTTGATGATTTCGATGACGAATCCAGTCGTATTCTACCGAATCGTGTATATGGGTTTCTTTTTGGTATTTATCTGCACGTTTGCTGTTTCATTTCCGCTTTTCCGGAAAATGCTGTACCGATTTTGGGTCACTATGATTGGATACTGTATTTTTGTGGTGACACTGATCTACACTTATCAGTTTCATGGGATTCCGGAGCTGTATCACGACTATTTAGGGATGAGCCCCGAAGTGTATGTTTTCAATGCCAATTAAGTTTTCGAAAGATAATTATTGACTTTTCAGAGCGAAATCACTTGGCCTCGAACGGATTTCCGCTTCTCGCCTTCTCGTCAGACTGCTGACCCCTATCACATTCCTCATCGTCTCCCTAATCCAGTTAAATTTTTTTCATCAAAAAATGATGGAAATAACTCATAAATGGGAAGAAGACGTCTATGGTCTGAAGCTTCGATTCCTCATGACAAAGCTAAAGTTGTTCCAGCACCAAATGAACTACCTTCAAAATCTTGATGACCCGGAGCTAGGGAAATCTCCCAAAACCTCGGATGAAATCGGCATCAAGGGACTTGCGCCAAAACAAAGAATGAAAAAGGTGATTGGCGAAATCGAGAAAAAATGCAAGCAAGTCCTGAGCTATCGGACATCAGCATGGAACATCTTGTGGCGCCTGGCCGAGGTTCACATCAACAGATTCGTCGCCGGAGTCATTGTCTACATTGCCGTCAAGGAAGTCAGTTCATTGAATGTGCCATTGGTCGTCTGTGTAGCTATCATGCTGCCGTTGGAGGAGAAAGCACCAGCAATTTGTGACTTTGTGGCGATTATGAGTGGGATCATTGTGATTTTGAAGATGGTCTTCCAGATGGAGTTTATCCCGGAAGAAAAGTTGAGAACTACTTGTTTGGTAAGTTGGCACTATTCTGCAAAAAACAAAACTTTATGTTAATAGAACTAAGAACTGTTACAAAAATTAAATGTTGATCATTTCCGACTCCTCATTGCAGAACGAAGACCTTCTCAACGGCACAGCAAGCTACGATCCTGGCGCCTGGTTCGGTATGCGCAAAGTGCCGTCCATCTTCAACCACTGTAAATGGCACTTGTTCATCATTTTGGCACTTGTATTCCGCGAATTGATCAAGATTCGACAGTTTCTTCACAGAAAGAAGCATCGCCTGGAAGAACCGCCACGGGGAATACTGTTTTTCGGCATTGAGCGCCGTCATGCTGATGATGATCTGGCCCATTGCGCGCTGTACTTCAGTAATTACTTTTTCTACAAGTTTGGTGTTGAAGTGAGTTATCGATTTCATCTATAATTGCAACATGCTGTCATTGCAGGTAACGTTCATCACCTCCGTCATCGCGATCGGCATTCGAAATGACATCTTCGCAGTTCTCTATGCATCATGGCTTATGTTTTTGCTGACTCGAACACGCCATGCACAACGTGACATTTGGCCGTATTATACGGCATTTACGTCAGTCTGCTTTGCATTGCAGTATCTCCTTTGTGTCGGTTTACCCGGATTCTTGTGCGTTGGATACTTCTGGGATAGCTGGGATGATGCGTTGATTGAGTGGCTGTGTTTGCCGTCGCACAAAGTGCCACCGACTGCTGAAAAGCTTTACTGTGAGTTGATATTCAACTTATTTTTTGTCAAGTTGAAAAAATTTTAGCCGATTTCGCCTTTTTCCTTGCTGTCTCAGCTCAATTCTATTCCTTCCGCCTCGAAGCCAAGCACGGAGAATCTTACCCTGGTGGCAGCAATCATCTCATGCCGATTTGGCCGCCCTCAAACCGCGCTCTTTCATGGCCAAAACGACTATTCGCTTCATGGTTCGATGCTGAACTGTATCGCGTCAAACAACCAAAAGGCCCTCGACCTCGGCCAACAGTTCCGGATTTCATAAGCGACAGTAAAACATTTTTGGACAAGATGAAATACGTGTTTTTCATGTATTTCTATTGGATAACTTTGTCCATGATTTTCATCGCCGGCACAACTCACGTAACACTGTTTGCCGCGGGCTATGTTTTCGGATGCTTCCTGTTCCTATGGCTCGGGACATCGTTGTTCTTCAAACCCATCATTGTCGTGCTTCGGATGTGGGACCTTCTACTCTTCTACAATGTCGCCGTAATCTTTGTGAAAACAATTCTACAACTTGTGGGATGCGTCTACATGAGCAAAATGTACATGAATTTTTGTTGGTTACTTCAACTGTTGGGTGTTGCTTGCAACAAAGCTGGATATTCGACGAAAGAATGTAAGTTTGGCACTGTTTGACAGCTGTAAAAATTGAAATTTGTAGTGATCGACCCCGAAATCCTAGCAGAGTGCGACATCCCCCACACCGAAGCCGGAATTTACTACGATAATTTGTGCTTCGTGTTTTTGTTAATTCAAAGACGCATTTTCGGATCTGAATATTTCAAACATGTGACTGCGGAGCTAAAAGCTCAAAGATTCTTTGCTTCAAGGGGTGCAGAACTGATTGAGAAGATCAATAAACAGGAGGTACAAGAAGCATTGCTACGAGAAACTGATATGATGCAGATGGTTGATAACATGGTGGCGAAGATTTCAAAGAAACATGAAAGTGAGTTTATCGATTGGGTGTAACAAAAATTATAAAATGTGCATTTTCAGGAATCAGAGACAAAGGAATCGATAACCCCTTATCCGGTCTATCATCCCCTGACATGAACGAACCTCAGCCCCACAATCCTGATGAAAAGTCGCCCGACAATCGCCGCAATTCCACAGTCCTTCACTCTCCAATTGTCGTCGAAGTCAACCAGCCACCGACTTTTGGTACTCCGTCAACGCTATCTCCCATGTCACCGCCGCTATCACCCGGAGATCCGTTCGATTCGAACTCCCTCAACATACCAGATCAGTCACGTCCTCGGTTGAGCAATACCCTCGATTATCGATCGACCCAGCAACAAAATCTCGACTCATACCATCGAAGAAAGTCCGAGAATAACCGTTTCGACGAAAACGATGGCAGCGATGATGCATGGTCGATGGGATCCTCCGAACGTCAAAGATCCCTGAATCGACGAAAAACAACCGATGAAGGCGGTGTCAAAGGTCTCGGACCCCTGCAATTACTTAATTTTGCCATCAAAAAGGGCGCAATTCGGGATGCCGTGGCGGAATCAAACGCGATTGAAGCGAAACATGAGCAAATGGAAAAAGAAATGGAAAAAACAACAGGAAGCGTGGATTATCACCAAATTCGGAAGCGAATTCTGAAAAGCAAGGCCCGTCAAAAGGCAAAACCAGATTTCGATGAAGACACTTTTGACACGGATGCCGTTAGAAATGTAAGAAAGTCAATAGCACACAGTATTGATGCCGAAAATGCTGGGTCACATTACATTATTGCTCCAAAGGGGGCATCGGTAACGCTGGACAGTACAATGAGGAAGGCAACGGTTGGAAGTTGTTCAAGTTTTGGCGATGGTAGGTTTTTGGCACATTTTGATGTCTTTGATAATGAAAAAATGGGTTTTAGCTTCCGACTTGCTTGAAGAGAAAGAAAGCTCCGACGAAGACACCGAAGACATGATCAATGAACTTCGATCAAAACTGGGTTCTATGACGAAAAAGCAGAAACTTCGAAGACTGTACTTGAAAGGTGCGCTCTTTGGTCTTTTTGATTGCTTTATCTGTAAAATGGTCAAATTTTAGTAAAAGCATACGTCGTCGAATATGCAAAGGTGCTTGCTATGTTCATCGGCATGTTTTTGAGCGGCACGATTGAATCCCTCATCTCTTATTTGATGCATCTGAGTCGTGATTATCGTTATATCGCATATATTTTGAAGGAAGAGCGTCGGATTCACAAGGAATTGTTCAATCAGTCACTTGACGTATGTTTGAATTATCGCTGTTTTCCTAAATTGCATGTTTTTGAATTCCAGGCCGATGAACCCCTCTCAAAGATTGCCCGCCATCAACAACGAGCTCTGATCCGTGAAAAACTTCACGAAAAGTACGACAAAAGCGGATTCCTAAAAGATGAAAACCTCCGAAAACTTCATCAATACGTCGAAGATGCCGAAGTCGAGGAAGATTCCCGCGCATTTGAGTTGCCTCCAACTGTTGAAATTATCGACGAAACAACCGTAGTCAAGTCACCTGACAGTGTTTCCGAAGCGTCTTCTCGTGTGTTCTCGAAACAGTCATCCAATTCGAATGAATCCAATGGGAGCCGTGCCAGTGGCGATGTCGCCGTAATCCAACCGGCAATTATCGTCCATAAAGAAAGCGGGGACGAAGGCTCTCCGAGCGTTGTCTATGTTCCGGAGGCGGTTGTCCCAGTCGAAAGCTTACATCCAGACACGTGTGACAAGCTGTATGAAAACAATGAAGACGTCACTGAACAAGAACAAGTAGAGTTGACTCCAGCGCAATCCGAATCGGATGATGGGCTTTTCGTTCGGTTCGTGGTAGCTTTGTATTACGCAGTGTTGTCCCACAGTGAGCTAATCTGCTACGTCATGGTCATCGCGAATCACATCAACAGTGCTGCATTGCTTTCAATGCCACTGCCTTTTATGGTGTTCTTATGGGGCACATTGACAGTGCCGCTTCCACGAAAGAATTTCTGGATTACGCTGATCGGCTACACTGAAGCTATGGTCATTATAAAATACTTTTTCCAATTTGGATTCTTCCCGTGGAATCATGCAGCGCCTTCTTTGGATCCGTTTTGGCTGCCGAGAATTATTGGCATCGAGCGACGCCCCAAATATGCGATGTGGGATCTGTTATTGCTCATGGCACTGTTCTTGCATCGAAACATCCTACTCGTAAGTCATTCCAAAAACTATCGATCGATAAAAAGTGGCATTGCCATTTCAGTCAACCGGCCTCTGGCGAAACGACGCCGACTGCCAAGACGACGAATCCGAAGCGACTGAACCCAGCATCACTGATAAGGCGGCGGAAGATAGTAAATGCTCCGCGGCTCCGTCACTTTTGTTGCCAACCGACATGGGCAGGAGTGGTCCGGGAAGATTCGCCCGACGATTTACGGCAATTTCATTCACAAGTGTCACACAGAAGTTCCAATCGGAGAAAATTAAAGCAAAGTTAGTCTTTTTCAACTTTTTTACCCTCTAACAACGTTTGAAGTTAACAATTTCTTCCACTAACAGGAGTTTTGATTGCTTGCCAACAATCCAAGAGGAACCTATCCCTCGACCCATAACATTAGCTCTGTCTGACACTATCATTGATAATGCACCGAAAAGTTCGGAATTAACAGACTTATTTTCACCTATTCTAAAGTGAGTTTTATTTCGAGTGCCGTGTGTACTTTTATTTAGCTGTTTTCTCAATGCTGTGATTTCAGGGTTGGTAGAAAAGTTACTAAAGTCCAAGGTTTCTTCGGCATCGTTCTCAATCCCGTCAATCGCGTCCCAATCGATGTCTATGCCCCAATGTTCCTCTGTGACATCATTTGCTTCCTCATTGTCATCTTCGGATTCTCATCATTCGGCACAGATCAAGGTGCCGGAAGTGTAGCTGCCTATTTTGAAGAAAACAAAGTCCCCGGCACCCTCGTCGCCATGCTTATCATCCAATTTGTGCTCATTGTCGCGGATCGGGCGCTCTTTTTGCGCAAATTTCTTTTCGGAAAACTCTGTTTCCAACTGTTTCTCGTCGTCTTTGTCCATATTTGGATCTTTTTCCTCCTGCCAGCCGCGACTGACCGCCTATTCGTAAACAATTACACATGTAAGCTGTGGTATTTCGTCAAATCCATCTATTTTCTCATTTCGGCGAAACAAATCCGCTGCGGATATCCAAAATTCAGTGTTGGCAATGTACTAACCCGAAATTACAACTATTTCAACTACGCCTTGAAAAATGCCTACATGAAAGTGCCATTCTTGTATGAAATGGGCCTTTTAACTGATTGGATTTGGAAAGACACGTCACTAAACTTGGGTGATTGGATAACGTTGCACGATATTTACTCAAATATAGCGACATTGAAATGCATGCGCAATTGGGAAGAGGATTTCCCGTCGCCGAAAGGTGTCAAACAACGCCCATTTATCAAATATGGCTATGGTGGCATTTTGCTGTTTTTGATTATTTTGATCATTTGGTTCCCGTTGGTCCTGTTTTCGATGGCTAACACTGTCGGAATTCGATCGATACCAGTGGAATGCACATGTCGATTGACAATAGCGGGGTATCAGCCATTGTTTGACTCGACGGCACAGTTAGGCGACATCCAACATTTGAGTGATGAAGAATATGATCAATTGTGGTATACTTATCGAATGAGCAAGACAGCTTTGTCTTATATTGCTGATTACACGAATGAGGACATTGTCAAAGCAACGATTAACGGAAATAGTGCATCGCGATGGCAAATTTCACCACCGGCAAGGGAGTACATGATTGAGAAGTTGAACAGCACATTGCCGATGAGTATGCAGTTTGAGTGGAATTTCAAGAGGTTGGTTTGAATGCTTTGTGACCATAGATGATAAAAAGAAACTTTTAAGGGCCCCAAATGAAGAACTTCAGTACGGCATCGTCGAGGACAACCGAATTGTCGCACTGCCCGCAGGGGATCCGATTCGGCAGCAGTTTATCAGCATGATCAATGGAGAGTCGAGTGAACCAATGTAAGCATCCATAACATAGGCTTCAAAATGATCAAAGTCATGTTTTAGCTACATCCCCGACCTCTTCCCATCCATGGTCAAAGTCCCAGGTGAAGGCAAATCAGACCATGTAAACGCACTCTTATCAGAACACCTTAAAGAAGGCTCTGATGAACCCATCGAATCAACTTTTGCCGATGTCCAACTTGAGCTAATCTCAACCAATGGCGTTGAATATTGGCGGCTGAAAATGATCGACCGAATGTATGACCCTATCCGAAAAACCGAGCCAGTCATTCGAGACAAGCTTGTTTTCTATGGCTTCGTTGATAAGGTTGCCTTTTCCACTTTCTTCAACCCTCTCTAACCTCCTTCTTCCAGGTCTTCCCGAAATCCTTCAGCATCATCACCGGTGGCGGCATCCTCGGCCTTTACATTTCCATCGTTTTTCTCCTCGGCCAATACATCCGTGGCTTCGTCATCGACTCTATGAAAGCCATCATGTTCGAAGAACTCCCCAACGTCGACAGAATCCTCGACTTATGCCACAAAATCTTTTTTGTCCGAGATGTCAGTCGATTCGATCTGGAAGAAGCACTCTATGCCAATCTCGTCTTCCTATTCCGGTCCCCAGCGACCTTGATCAAATGGACAAAAGAGCGCCCTGCTTAATGCCCCCCTTTTTGTGACTTTTAAACTTTCAACTTTGTATTATTTTACTTGCCAGAAGATCCAAATAAACACGGGTTTATTGACACTTTTATGGACTACACTCTGTTCCAGGAAAGCGAAAGTCATTATGCAATCGGTAATAAAACGAGCATCATTCGGTCTTTTTGATCGTAAAGGGGCGAAACGACCTGTGTTCTTATTTGTCCTTCGATACTTTTTATGGGGCATCAAAATAATGACCGCAAACGACTGATAACAGAAGTCACTTTCACCCATTTGTTGTTGCCATCTGGTAGTTTTTGTAAAAATGTCGCTTTCTGATCGGTGTGTGCGCGGTTTAGCTGTTCAAAATGAAGTCAATGAGCTGAATACTTTGTTTAGTTTGAAGCCGTACCATAAGGAGTTGCAGCCACAGGTTAGTGTTTTTTGGTTTTTATGAAAAATTTTTTTTATTTAATTGAAATTGAAACACATTTGGTCATGAAAAAATGTTTGCGCATTTCGCGAAAAAATCAAAAACTTTCCATCGCAATGCGTTGCAACAGTATTAGCAAATCAAAAATCTTATAAGTTCCAGTGTGACGCTTTTTCGTCTTCATTGACTCTGCCTCTGACTCTGACTCGGAGTCAGAGGCAGAGTCAATAAAGAGTCAGAGTCATTGAAGAGTCGACTCTCAATGACTCTCACCGACTCCGATAAAAAACGTTAATGATTTTTAAATGTAGTACAATGATATTAAAATATCATTGTACTACAAAATCAGTTCCAATTCATTAAAAACATAACCAAATGTCCATCCATTGGTATTTGAAATTGTCTTTTTTACATTGTTTCATTGGCTTTTAGTCAGGGAGTCAATAAAAACTAACTCTGACTCGGAGTTTATAAAGTTTCATTGACTCTGACTCAGAGTCAGAGGCAGTCGGGAGTCGACTCAGAGTCGGAGTCAGCGTCACACTGATAAGTTCATATGCAGGGCTATGTTCGCCTCTCGTGCGCAGACAATGTCCTCACCCGTGACATTGTGCTTCAAAAGTTCCGATCCATCGACTGGTCAAACTTCTATGATGACCAACTCCTTTTCTACACAAGTCCAGGCGGATTGCTTGAAACTCGTCAGATTTTTGCTGACTTGATCACTGAATTCACATTGGTTGGCCACAATCTGCAAAATCCTATCAACCCCAATCATCTGGCTATTGTCTCCGGAACCACTATGATTATGGATTTACTGGGCCAAGTCCTCTTTGACGAGGATGATGTTCTCATTGCACATTCTCCCTTCTATCATCGGTTTTGGAACGACTTCTCGGATCGTGGATTGGTCGATATTCGGGATGTGCCAACACTTCGAGCTGGCAGTACAGACGTCATTTTAGATCTGAACTTGTACAAGGAGGTGTACAATAAGGCTGTTGAGGAGGGAAAGAAAGTAAAAGCAATTTTACTCGTGAATCCGAGTAATCCTGATGGAGGTTATTTTGGATTGGATATGATAAAGCCGATTGTTGATTGGGCTGTCAAAGAGTAAGCTGAAACTTCCCTTAACTTGCCTAAAATCAATATTTCAGACACAATTTGTTCGTAATCCTTGACGAAATCTATGATCTCTCCGTCTACGACCCCATCGAAGGGGCTCCATTTGAATCAGCCATCCGACTCTTCGACAGTGACCCCAGCTTGGATCGTGATAAACTAATCTGGATGTCCGGCATCAGCAAGAATTTTTCCCTCCCGGGGCTTCGTACTGCCGTTGTATACACCCCAAACCTGAAAGTTTTGCATGCTACTAAACGGTTTCTAATGTATCAGGGCCCCAACGCAACAACGGAATTCATCGTTCGTGAGATCATCGGTGACAAAACATGGGTCAGAGACGTCTTTTTGCCCGAAGCATGGCAACGACTTCGAAATGCCCGGGATAACACAATTTCCTTTCTCCAGAAGTTGAAGAAGGTATCGGGAAAAGATTTACGATGGATCAAACCTCGAGCTGGGTTCTTCATTATGATCGATTTCAGCGAGGTTCGAAATTACTTTTTATGGCAAAGAATATATATTCAGTAATGGTTTCAGTTTCTTCCGGCCAAAACATTTGTCGAAGAAAAGCGTCTTCAAACTAAGTTCATCGAAAACAACGTTCTCATTGTCAGAGGCCATTCGTTAACGATGACCATTCCAGGCTGGTTCCGAATCGTATTTTCGTGCCGTCATTGGGAAGAGATTGAAGAAGGGTTGCACCGCATGAGTAATGCCCTCGGCTATCATGTTGATTGAGTTCACTTTTTTGAATTCTAATTTCCAATAAATGTTTAAAAATAGATATTGTTGTGTTGACCTGATCAAGACAACAAAAGATTTCATAGACCTCCTCGGCTACAATTGTATTTGTGTTCTACATTGTTAAAACAAATTGAATTTAAAAAGTAATAATTATCTATTGTAAGTTTGTAACAAATGTATAATCATTCGGTTCCGCTTATTTCTTGCATCATTTCCATTTGCCACTATTGAAAAGCATTCGAATAAAGGCCAAATACAACAAATAAGCACAGCCTTAGGCTACCCTTTCGATCAAACAGAGAAAAAGAAAACGAAAACACGTGAACCACGTTCGAGCTCGACCTGACTACGTCAATGATGCAAAACGTGGTCTACATTGCATCAGCTGTGATTAGAAATGTGAATGGAAGTCATAAAAGTGTGAAAGAAAGAACTTCTTTAGCGAAAGGACATTTTGGCCATAAACAGCTGATGAGAACATTCAAAAATTGCGGAGAAATCGGGGGTAGTTCCATCGAGATCAGAGCGTAAACGCAGACAACCGGACATAAATAATAAGTTTCGGGTAGTCGGGTATTTGTGTGATGATTGTCGAGCACTCAATGACCAACTGGGGAGGGGTTTAGGTGGACTTTGTTTTGACGGATGCAACTTTCGAATGTCTTGATGAGGCTTCCTGTTATATTTTTCTGGTTTAAAGTGGGTTCGAAATTTCAAAGATATCGAAAATAAGTTTTCACAACAAAAATATTTTAACACACATTCGTTTTATTGTGATTTTTGAGCCCGTAAACATCATCATCACAACAAAAACCCCAACCATAGCCACCTTTCATAGAATGTTGATCCTTCTTTGAACACATGACTTCCGATTTCATCGTTCTTTAACATTGTTTTTCGATTTCCCAATGACCCTTTTCCCATCAAACCACGCTCATATCTTCAGAGACCAAAAACACGGGAAACCCCAGACTGTCTTGCCCGACATGTGGAGATTGTGTGGTTCCATCACCATCCACCCTCCGCCCGCGTTTTTCCCTTCTAACTTTCTGATGGGGTTAGCTCCATGACGGACAATCAGTGGGAACCACAAAGAAAAGGGGCTGATATGCGCAATCGCAATCGCCGTAAATCTGACGACATCGTGACGCCCCTACGGGGTATATAAAGGCTCGTGGTCGCACGGGCTGCATCCATCAGTAGAAGATGTTCAGATTCTAGCTATCGAGAAGGAGCAGATTGAACCGATCAGATGGACTTTGTTATGGGTGGAAAGTTCAAGTTTTATGGGGTCAACTGTCTGGGAAGTGGGTTTTTGTAGTCAAATTTGCGTGAAATTGTTGTGTTTTCTGTTTTGATATGTGCCATGAGATCCTAAATTTGATAAATGAACTGACTTTACTGACTTAACTGACTTTGAAATGGACGCGTTAGATGTAGTTTATGGATTTGGTTAGACTCGTTGATGTACAAAATGTTAAATTTGCCAAAATTTTCAGTCATGTATCACTTATCAAACGTCTTGAGCGCTTTACAAGCCCCAAAATTCCGTGCCGAAACCCTTCGACTAATCTCGAACGGAAAACATTCCCTCTCTGAGCGATGCCGAAAAGGGCTTATGATTCAGTATGGTATTAATGAGATTAACGTTTTGAAAGCTTCTGACCCCTTTCATCCTGAAAAGAATCCAGAAGTATGTCTTTTTATCGATTTTTTGAACACTGGTAGTCAATACCGTATTCCAGGGCCATTTGGACTTCTCCTCCGCTGACAACATTTTAAGCTTGGACCTCGTTGTCGAAAAATTCAACTCTATCGATTGGAGCAAGTTCGACAGGACCGAATTGAACTTCTACACGACTCCTGGCGGCACTCCGGAGACAAAACGCGTCTTCGCTGATCTTATCAATGAATTCACGACCCCAGGGCTCAAGAATCCTGTCCAGCCAGGGCAGTTGCTCAATATTGCTGGCACCACTATGGTTTGCGATTTGTTGGGACAGATCCTCTTCGATGAAGGCGATGTTATGCTGACACATTCGCCGTTTTATCACCGTTTTCCGAATGATTTCTCTGATCGCGGTTTGATTGAGATCGGCGAAGTTTCAACTATCACTCCTAAGGGTTTTGAGTTGAAAGTTGAACGTTTTGAAGATGCTTATCAGGCAGCCCGGCTTCGAGGGAAGAATGTTCGGGCTATTTTGTTAGTTAATCCGCGTAATCCCGATGCTGGCTATTTCACTCTCGATGAATTGAAGCCGATTGTTGATTGGGCTGTCAAAGAGTAAGTCAAAACTTCCCTAAACTTTGTTAAAATCAATATTTCAGACACAATCTCTTCGTAATCCTCGACGAAATCTACGATCTCTCCGTCTATGACCCCATCGAAGGCACTCCATTTGAATCCGCCATCCGACTCTTCGACAATGACCCCAGCCTGGATCGCGATAAACTTGTCTGGATGTCCGGTCTCAGCAAGAACTTCTCCCTCCCTGGGCTCCGAACTGCCGTCATGTACACCCCGAATGTGGATGTCCTGGCTGCCACTCGACGGTTCCTCATGTACCAAGGCCCCAATGCCACCACCGAATTCATCGTTCGTGAACTTGTCGGCGACAAAGACTGGGTCCGAAATGTGTTCCTTCCCGAAAGCAACCGTCGCCTGCGGCTATTCCGTGACAAAGTCATTGCTTGGTTGGAATCCGTGAAACAAAAAACTGGAAAAGACATTACATGGGTGACCCCGCGAGCCGGTTTCTTTATTTTCATCAACTTTGGCAGCTTTTTGGATTCCAAAACATTCGAAGCCGAAGAACGATTGCAACACAAGTTTTTCGAACAGAAAGTATTGTTTGTCCGGGGGAAATCGTTGAAAATGCCTGTTCCCGGATGGTTCCGCATCGTGTTCAGCTCCTATGATGAAGATGGTCTCAAGAAAGGTAGGTTTTTGTAAAAGTTTCTCTGAAATTAGTGAAAATGGATGTGCGATGGCCGAAAAACAGATCAGTATTTTTTTAAATGTATGCAATTTCAGGATTGACGCGCATTGGAAGAGCTTTAGGCGTTACTGATCTGTAAAAATAACCGACTTAAAGAAAACGAAGAACGACACCCAATGCAATGGAGATTAAGTATGCTAGAGTTTGACAATTTTCTATAACGCAGTCGTGCGAGGTTGACTTTATTAATGTTTGAATAAACCGTCCATGTATTATTGAGTGAATGTGAACGTTTATTGAATCAACATATTACCGGCTAATACTTTTCAAAAAGAGCGTCACGACTTGCCAGCCAAGGATGGAGAAACATAAAAAACCAAATCCTTTCCAAAACTGTCTTTACCATCATAGTGTCCATTGGGGTCCACACTCTGGCGAGGTGAGCACAAAACATAAACCATGATATTGCCCCATTTACGGCAAACATTAACTTATAAAGTTTGATATCCATGTCGAGCCATGCGAATATATATTCAGCTACGCTTAACAAGATTATATACAGCGTGAAGGGAACAGAGAGACAGAACCATCTGAACTTTTGACTTAATCGATGTTCAATACATATGAAGTTTCGTGCCTTTGTTTTGGACAACACATAAGTCTTAGTTTCATCGCATGCGTAGAAGAGGTTAGAATACAACCCTGGATCGATAATATCAAGATTGTAACAAATAAACCTTAAATATATAAAAGTTTGATCATAATCGCAAATGCAAACTTAGAAACTTACCTATAATTGAAGCCATGTGCTTTTTGTGTTAAAAAACGAGCAAATTTATCGTATTCGAATGGACTTATTTCAATTTTAGCGTTGATCCGAATTTTGCTGACATCAGCATGCATCAACTGTATGATTTGATTCCATGAAATATTTCCGTGTAATATTAGTTTTTTGTATGACCCACAGATGAAGGGAATAATTTTATCATAGCTTTCGATAGTTTGGCAATTCAGAATCAAAGTATCTTTGACGTTGATACGGTTCTTTCTATTCGTAATATCCTCGGCGCGCAAAACACACTGCCAAGTAGACTCAACTATTACAAATTCATCAATTATATACTTGAACAATCTAATTTTGTAATGTAGTTTAAATATGAGGTATATAATGGTATTTTTAGAGGCCTATCGAAATACATCTTCATCATCGGTGATAAATACTTCACTATAAGTATTGATGCCAGACTTTGGCCGAGCTAGGCAAATTGGTTCGGACATGGTGGTGGTCAAAGCAGTCGTGTGCCTTAGGTTGAAGCTGCAATGCACAAAGGCTGCAGCTGAGTATAGATTGATTTTGCCGCGGGCCGCGACCACATGGCGTTTGACTCGGTCTCACGACGCGATTTGATAGGGGCTTTCGTTTCCCCAGAGCTGACTGTGGGAGAGCGAGCGAGAGTGTTTTTTTGCACTGGTCGCATGCAGTGTGTGTTCGCTCGGGGAGAAAAGTGGAAATCGCATCTGTTCAGATGCCGATTTCGCCTGCAAGCGTCAACAGATGCCAATCGAAAACATGACCTCTGGATTCAGCACATCTTTAGCTATCGAATGCATGCCATCTTGTTTCGATTACAAAAGTCCCCCTGTTTTTTGCTGCATTCAAACCATTTTTTCCACCGATTAAGAGGTCGTATTTTGAGGACAAAAAATGCCGTGGCGCGCGATGTGAGCCGAATCTCACTGTCGTTGATACAGATTATTGTTCTTTAGGCCAAAGCCGACCAGTGAAGCAAAAATGACGCAAATTGAAAGTCTCTTTCACCAATTCCGTGCATTGAAACGAAAACGGCGTTTTTTCACATTTTTCACGGGAATGGCTCTAAATCAGGCACAAAATTGAAAATCAAAAATTCCGGCGGGGATCGTATTCTCTTGAATGTCTGCTGTCGAATGCTTCCAACTACGTTCGAATTAAGCCATTTTTAGCCAAGATCCTCAGCCTCAAAGGCACCTGATTTCGCGCCCCGCTAATACCCAAAAATGCCGTTTTGGAAGTTTTCGTTGGGTTAAAGTCAAAGTATCAAAAATTCCGGCGGGGATTGTGTTTCTTAGCTAATTGCGGTCAGTTTGAGACCAAATGCAAGTGAATCGGTTCACTTTGTGCCAAGATCCTCAGCCTCGCGCAAAGTGATCTGCCAAGTTTCGTTTTGGCACATTTTGGTGCGATGGCATAAAATTACCGGCTCTAATATATGGCAGATAGTGTTTCTGTCCCTTGGCAACGATTAAATAATTTATCTTACTGATTTGGCATTTACGCCACTTGAAAAAGGTGCGCCTCCTTCCGATCCGTCGTTTTTCGACACTTTTTTCCCGCGAGCGAGCGCGGTCCGCTGAAGGATAGCAAATGCGCGTCGTGGTCTAGCACTCACTAAGATGAAAAGCCGGAACAACCGAGTAGCGAATGTTTCATTAACAGAGATGATAAATATTATGAAGAGCGTACGTATGCGTATAGTTGATGTTATGGACGTCTACATAAAGTGTATATCAATTTATACATGTTATAACACATCTACCTTCCGTAAACAAAAACAGTTACTGATACTTTATTGAATCAATTCGAATATATTAACTTCTTTGAAAAGAAAGTCGCGACTCAAAACCCAAGGGTAAAAAAATAAAGCAACTTTCACCAGAACATCTTTTTTTGGCACTTCTTTCAAAGTATCCATTGGGATCCAAAGCTTCTCTAAGGAAACGCAAAACATCGGAAAGGAGATAAAACAGTTCAAGACAAACTGTAGCCAATTAATACCTACTTCAAGCCATGCAAAAATATATAGAGATAGAAAAATATGCAGCGTGAAGACTGCACATAAGCAAAACAACCTAAACTTCCAGCTTAACCGATGTTCGATACAAATAAAGTCTAGTGTAATTGATTCAATCATCTCATAAATGTTGGTTTTAACGCATGCGTAGGAGAGTTTACGAAATAACTCTGGATAGCACTCATTGTTGTAACATAAAAATCTGAAGTAATAATTACTGATTAACAACAAATGGTAATGCGAACATAAGACTTACCTGTAACTAAAACCACGTGCTTGTTGTGTTATGAAAGCAACAAATGCATCGTATTCAGTTCGGGGAATTTCAATTTTAGCGTTGATCCGAATTTTGTTGACATCAGCATGCATCAACTGTATGATTTGATTCCATGAAATATTCCCATGCAATATTAGTTTTTTATATGGTCCGCAGATAAATGGAATGATTTTATCATAGCTTTCGATAGTTTGGCAGTTCAGGATGAGCGTATCTTCGACATTGATGCGGTTCTTTCCATTCGTAATATCCTCGGCGCGCAAAACACATTGCCAAGTGGATTCAACTACTATGAACTCATCGATTATATACTTAAACAATCTAATATTATAAAGTAGCTTAAATATAGAGAAGAAAACTGTATTTTTTGAAGCCCAGTTAAATACATTCTCATCGTCGGTGATAAATACTTCATTATAAGTTTTGACGTTTTCTGGAGGAAGAAAACATAACTCATCGACGTCCGAATTAGCGTTCTTTGAGTTATCCATTGCATAAAGCGTAGGTGTTCTAATAAGCATGCGATGCTCACAACACGCCTTGACCGTTTTCGGACATCGGCAAAACTAGACAAGCCACAGCAGCTCTGTGCGTTGAAAAGCACATAGACTGCGTATGGATTGATTTCGCCGCGGGCCGCGACCACATGGCAAGTCTTGTGCCCTCTGAAAAAAGCCGGAACAGCGGAGTAGCGATGTCCCGTTAAAAGTGACACTGATAAGTTTTTTGTCATAACTCGATACCGGTATCAAAATATTTTGGCCAATGGCATGCATTAGTAGCTCCTTTATTTTGTGACAAAGATGTGGATTCCAATAGACTCGTGAAAAGATATTTTTATAAAAGTTGACACAATCAGTACATACAAATAGATGACCATATACGACGCATACGATACAATATATGTACTTAATTATGTTGATAATAACATTAAAAAACTTCTGGGCAACTCTCAATGGTTCAGCACGAGCATCTGCCAGTGCTGGGCATCGATCCATGGTCAAGGTTGATTTCATCGTCAAAATCTGGGCAGTCATTGATGTTTTGGGCAACGCGGTTCAAAGCAGCGCCAGCAATGGCTCGAAAAGCGTCGTCGACGTTGATGGCGTCCCTGGCTGAGACCTCGAAGTAATCCATATCACCTCTCGATTTGCACCACTTCTGGGCCTGCTCGGCCGTTACCTTTCTCGATTCTTCATCATCAATCTTGTTTCCAAGCAAAACGATGGGGAAGTCCTCGGGGTCGCGGGGATTCGCTCGAATCAAGAATTCGTCGCGCCAAGTGTCGAGATTCTTGAAGGATTTGCTATCTGTCACGTCGTGTACGAGAACGCAGCAATCAGCACCGCGATACATGGAAGTCCCGATAGATTGAAAGCGTTCTTGGCCAGCTGTGTCCCAAATCTGTAAAAACACACTATATATAAATTCATTCAAGAGTTCGACAAAACAAACCTGCAGAGTCACAATTCTATTACCAATCGTCACATCCTTCGTCAAAAAGTCGACACCGATAGTAGCCTTCTGCTGGCTGTTGAAACGGCAGCAGGCATACTGGTTCATAAGAGAAGTTTTGCCAACGCCAGCATCACCAAGAAGGATAATCTTGAGAAGGATGTTCTTGCGGGTGTTACGGTAAGCCATTTTTGGTATCTGATGAAATGAAAGAAGAAATAAGAAATAGACAGAAAAAGACAAAAGAAAAAGTTGCAGAAGGATGAAGGAGAAGATTTTGGATGAAGCTAAGCACCTTTTAGGACTCAAAGCGTGCTTTTATGCAGGGCACCGAGCCTAAACACACTTGCTGGAAGTCATCGATTGAACTTGGTCCAATAAGCTAGGGCCCCATTAGCAACACCTTTATTTTTTGCGCACATGGACAATAATAATGGGGGATGGGCCCTTCGTGATGCACTGGCTTGAGGCTTCGGTCAATCTTGTCAACTCGGCAGCCACGCTCATGACTAGTGCAACAGCATGATCGATGATTACAGAATCTCCGAGCACAAATACACTGTATCTTTGATACAGACGGCATCAAAAGCGATTTAGTACCCTTAACATAACCAAGTCCCGAATTTAAAACCCAAAAAGAAACCAAATTTACTTAATTAAAATCATTAATCAAGCTGCAGGTTGTTCTGGCGGGGTAGAAGGTGCTGCTGGGACAGACTGGGATGTTTTCTGTTTCGTAGGTGGTTCATTTGAACCAGGTTTACCCGGTGCCGCTCCTGGTGTTGGTCCTGCTGCCGGTGCCGATGCCGGTTGATTCGCTTTACTCGGAGTCTGTTGTCCTTCTGCATTCGCATGTTTACTTCCGCCTTCAGCAGCAGGTAGAGGAGATTGACCAGCATCGCCACCACCACCGCCTTCCGGTGGCACCAATGGACTCGTAAAGTTTGAATTCAAATCGGTTCGCGGTTGCTGATGATCTGTGTTAGTGTTGCCACCGGCTGTGGGGCCTTGATCTGCGCTCATCGGCGATGTTGGGGGTTTTAGGTTTCTGGAAATGGCTTTGTTTCGTTGCATGGTTCATGGATATAAAGATAGTTATCAGTTTGAACGTACGCATTGCTCTTCAAATCGGGATCATCATTCAATAGGCCCGAGTTTTGATTACATTGCCGGCTCTTATTCGGATGCGTGCCTGATTTCCGTCCGGGTGTAGTCGTGTTATTGTTGTCTTTGCCCTTCTTCTTGCAGGTTACCACGATGAAGCTGCTTAACAGGGCGATGAACACAGCCTGCAAACCGAGGCCCAGCACTACCCCGAACGTCGTCATTGACCAGACTGCGTGCGGGCCGTTCCCGGGTCCTCAATGCCGCAAATGGAAAACACGGGGTTCAAAACTATGCTAATGGGGGGCCATTTTGGCATTTCGGGGTGTCGGCGGTCGGGTTTCGAGTGAAATATGGATTCAAACATTCACAAAGCAGAAGGGTGTCTACAGTTACAAATCGAGTCGAGTCATCAATGCTTCCCAGAATTCCAAGTGTTCCAAAACGTGCCTCATGGGGGACTGTTTTCGCATGATTCCTCCACAGATGGGTGAAAAATGAAATTCATTCCCCTTTTCGTGTGCCTATTTTTGGTGCTTATGCTTTTTCGCTGACTCGAACCTTGCAGTTTGCTGTGCTTTTCGGGAAAAGATGTGAAAATTGAAAATTTGGGAAACGCTCAATGCATTGAAACAAAATTTGTTTTCCTTTCTTTCACTTTGCCTTGCTTTCTGCACGCTTTTCAAATTGCAACCCAGGCTATCCTGAATCGACTTTCCATGTCCATAATTCCGTCCAACCATGTTACATTAGTCGATGGAATCGAATCTTCAATCCAGTTTGTCGAAGTCCAAATTGTCACGTGCGCGTTCAATTTCCATCGGCGGAGCTTCCAATCATCAAACCCCACCCGCGCAACAACGTCAAAGCCAAAGCCGCTTCGCTTCCCATCTATGGCCACCTCAAATTTGACCTCCTGCTGTTAGCTAAGCCAGCGTCAGACCAACGAGCTCGTATCCAATGTCCATCTGTCTACCTGGGAGCCTGGGAGCCAAGTAGCCTCAGGGCCAGGGCCAGCAGTGAAAGGTGGTCACTCTGCTTCCGTGAATTCGCATTTACTCTTCTTCTTCCCCGCCTTTGCCGCCACCTTCGTTCCCACTGAATGTGAGCTTTGATCGTTGCACGCTTCTATGGTGTCCGCTTTTCACATTGCTACTGCTTCTATGTATACCAATGTGCAAAGCCGAAACATATGTACATATGTAAGAATAGCCCAGAAACACCCCTCCCCTCCGCTGCGCAGAAAGCCATTCCAATTGTCAATGCTTATGTTTCGACTTTCGAGACAGCCGCCGCCGTCTTCGCCAAAGCTAAGCCGTGGTTGTATATTGGCATTGTCGTTGTTAGCGTTCCACACTTGCGAGAGTTTACTGATTGCCAACGACTTCCAAATGGAGCCATGTGGGCCTTGTTAGACACCCCTAAGCCTAATTTTATTTCCTCAACCAACAAAACCGCCAAAACAGCATCGATTCAAACCTCTTTTCCCATTCTTCATTCAAAAAAGCGTTTTGTTTATGTTTTTCAGCTACTTTGCGTCAACTTCCTTAACCCTAAGCCGTCATTAGAGCTGTCAAACCGTCTCACTTCAACCCAGAGCCCTTCTTTCTTCGTTCGAAGCCCTCTGTCCATCCGTTTATCCGCCCATTGATCTTTTTTGCTCTCTCTTGTTGTTGTTTTTTCTCAAAGTTTTGAAGGGAAACATAAAGTCTCGTCCCGACGACCCATCCGTCGAACAACCTCCCCAGCTGGCGAACCCATTGCATTTTTTCACGTCTATGCAGGGTTGCGAAATCTCCCGGGTGAAATGAATTCCGGGTGATATCACCGGTGATTTCACCCTATTTCCCTGGTGATATCACCCCGCTAACAAAAATCAATTTTTTGAACTAATAACAATGCATTGCATTTACCTAATTAACTGCAATCGTTTTGTAGCGTTTTAACGCTAAACTTAAAAATTCACAAAATTTACGATTTTCGGCGATGTTCAACGTGCCATTATCAAAAGTTTGCTTATTTTTGAGAAGTTCGTTGCGAAATCTCCCGGGTGAAATCAAAAAAGCGGGTGATATCACCGGAGATCTCCGGTGATATCACCCGGGAGAAATGATGGTGATATCACCTTCGCAACCCTGCGTCTATGTTAAAAAATTGAAAAAAAAGAAGCAACGTCTGCGCCATTGGCCATCGCTTTCCAGCTGTTTGCTCCTTGTGACACAACTAACCCCGGGACGTCGTCGTAGGTCGTCTTCGATGGGGCATGGGGCGAAAAAACCTGACTTGCGTCATCTGACGGTTGTTCAAGAACCGCCAATGTCGAATGTCAAAAACGATGTGGGAAAAGAGTGACTTTTTTCGATTAGAAAATTCAATTTTCAATGAAGTTTCACTTCCAGTTTGAATTGAATTGTGGATTGACTGTCTTGACGCGAATGTTTGCTATTCTTCAAAACTATCATTATATGAATTTCAAGTTGGAAAACCAATGATCTTAGACATAAAAGTTGTTTTGAATCAAGTTTTACCGCTGTTAGGGACACTGATGCTTGTTAGCTTGCTTCAGTTTTGAAAAAACGTGCCAACTTTCACTGTCTGGCGATATGCGATGTGCAAGCATGCTGAAATCCACGCCTGTCGGCATTTTCAAACAGATTTCAACTTTCCCGTATCCATTTGCGCGTGCATGTCGAGCCCATTATCGTCTGATGTCTTATGAGTTGTGCCGTGCCATTCTCCGCGGTCATAAGTCATCCATCTATGAGCTCCGGCATGCCATGCCGTACCGCAAAGGGCCTGCGCTCGCTTCGAAAGCCCAAAGCCAAACCAATCCACCAAGCAATAATGATAGGTCGTAAAAGCTTGCAATAACCCTCCTTACAAAATGCTAAATGTCAGAATGTATGACTATGACTATGACCCTCTACGTTTTGCCATAGAAACACAAAGACCGAGACCGATTATCATGAACCAGGCAGATGACCGACCGACTGTCGTCTAAAATATAAAACATAATGCAACCATTATGAAAAACGACAAAATTGCAAGCTGTTTCATCTGTTTCTATGGCAGTCTTGTGTATAAATGCGTGGTCTGCACTTTAGAATCCACGTGAACTTGTAAGACCTTACAATTTTGCAAGCTCATGAGAACGGACATTGCTCAATGGGTCATAATCTTGGGCAATAATGACCTAATGAATCACGGTCGTGTTTTGAAAGAATTGCACAACAACGACATCGACGAATTTTGGGTGCACTGCGAGTCCACGTAAATCAGTCACATAAACTAAAATGGCGCAATGTTGACAGTCGGAGTGACCTTAAAAAGCTTTATGGCGTCCGAAATCGGGGGGTTTTCCAAGGTTTGCGATGCATCACGGCTTCGAAATGGATGTGTTCGCAAATTACCGATGAGCAATGGAAATAATTTTCCTTCACGGATCGGCGATTTTGTTTTGACTTTAAAACTGAAATTGGGGAAATTTGGAGGGCTTTGTTCGTGTTTTGGTAGCGGGTTTGGACTGATTGGGGTGTTGATTTACTTTTTGCGGTGGAAATTTGTTGTGTAATTTCGAGGGGGAAGTTGCGGATTTTGCGAAGGAAAGTGGCTGCCAGACGGTTGTTGTTTTTGTTTTGCTGCGGGGATTGTTTATCTTCCGTATTTAGACAGCTTTTGACTTTTGGGAATTCAGTCGATCTTGAATTGCGTCAGCATTAATCAACTTTTTCTCGCCAAAATTAGTTTCAAAACTTTTATTTTCCATTTTTTGTCGCTTTTCACCAAAGCTATAGATAGATAAGTACTTATTTGCCGTCCAGGTTGTGTAAATAGTAAACTTTTTTGTATACTTTTCATTGAAATGAAATCATGTCGTGCTGCATCGTCTGCATGTATGGGGACATGACATAACATGTGGATGCACCGGACCCCCCATGAGCGCTGGGTTGACACTGATGCATTGGTTGCATGCATGCATCCATGGACCATGGCCATAGTCCATGGATGCAATATCAGCAGGTGTCATTGAAGGTGTATATTGTGGACGAGAAAAACAACCTCCTCGATATCAAAAAGCATACCGCAGAGAACAGCTGAGACCCACGAGAGTGCGGAGTCCAGTACCAGGTAGCACCACGGCGCTGGCGGCGACGTCGATGTCCAAGACATCGTGGTTCGCGACATTGAAGGGCGGCCAAAGGGTTCTTCGAACAACGATCGCGCAAATTGGGGTTGTTTATGAGGATTGGTTACTTTATAAGGAGAGGATTTGGGTGAAGTGGGGGTTGATCGGGATGAGGAAGGAAGTTTGAACTACTGTATGGCGACTTTTTGACAAAATTGCGCTTTGTGAGGTAACTGTGCCATGCTTGGAACATTTTTTCTTTAAAAATTATGTTTCAAATGTAATAGAATACACTTTTTATACCAAAATTTGAAATTTTGAGGTTTTGCGGTGGTCAATTTCTAAAATTACTTCCAACTTTGCCAACTTTCCCAATGCGCGCAATCATCCTCGCTATGCAAATTCAACAATGCACACCCAGCTTTCATCGAAATTATGATGCCCAAGCGGAATTATAAATAACCCAATCTGGTCAATCCCATCATGAGCAACCTCAACCCTCCAGATGTCTGTCCGATGTCCATTGTCCCTTGACCATAGTCCATTCGCGCAACAATTACCCCATAAACAAATCTCTGTTTCACCGTTTTCGTCCAACGTGATTCCAGAATTCCCATTTCTGCTTTTCTAACGGTCCATCTCCCATAAACCGTTCCGATTGATCCATCTACGCATCCCATTGTGCCAGTCTTTGCCCTGTCGTGCCCCTCGTGGGGTGCTGTTCCTGCTGCATATGCAAAAAGTCGTGGAATCTGCACCGTCGCCGCCGCCGCCGCGAGCATTGCATTCAAGTCAGTGAAGTCAGTCAGCTGATCACATGTTCCACCGTTGTGTTGCGCATGCGCGTGCGAGTGCGCCCTGTGGCGGCGCGTATGTAGGTTTTGTCGAAGCGCACCCCAGAAGTAGGATAGAGAGTCACTGAAATACGAAGAGAGACTGCCCTACGGCCGAAAAGGGGGCGGTCCGCCTCGGCTTGAAGCCAGTCCAAAGGTCCGTCCGACGGCAGCGCCCCTCGGCTCTGCATGCAGAAGGGGGGTCTCAGGGGGGTATGGACGGACCACGAGCAACACTCTCTCCTCTACCAAAGCTCGTCCCCCTCCAGCCGCCAACCCCATTGCAACCACTTCTGGTTTCACATTCGCTCCAGTGACCTCACAAACAACCTGTCACGTCAGGTCAGGTCAGATCGGAGGCGAAACAATAGAGTCTTGTGCTTTTTATTTTGTTCCGAGACGTGTGAAACGTGAAGATCTTCGGCTTTGATAGGGTCGCGAACTCGCTATTTCGTGAAAATATCGCTAAATGTACCGAAACTTAGCCATCTTACAACCTTCAACTTTCAGCTCCAACGCCCAAACCAGCCTCCAAACCCATCCAACAACAATAAAAAGTTTGTTTATCCCAAAACCACCCCTAAAATCAACAGATTCCTATCCCCGATCCCCTCTAAAACCCACTTTTTCACCATTCTAACCCTCAAAAACCATCGAATGTCATAAGTATGCTTTATCTTGCGCCTTTTTTTCCGACTATTTCCTGTCCGCCTGAAACCTTCATCACGTGAAAGAACATCACAGTTTGTCGTTCTGTCGTTCTGCTCGACGCCCTTTTTATTTACACCCCGAAAACTAAACTAAAAAACACAACAGCTGCATGTTCTTTACTCTCTATTGAGCAAAGTCCTTCCTGCCCCCTGCAGGTCTCGACACGACTTTTGCATCGATTTTGGGTTTTTTTCGATTTCCGAAAAGGAAAGGAAACTTTGACCGAAAAACGGGTGCAGTCGTTTTTTACACTGACCCATGGCCATGGATTGGCTTGGCTTCACATGTGTAAAGCATGCGAACCCAATTATAGGTTCCTGTTAGATAGACGCTCGAACTTCTTTCTATCTATCAGTGCCCCCCCCCATCGACCAGTCAGTCGTCGTCAGAACATCTTTCTCTCTCCCCTTTCTCCGATAATAACGACCCATCAGTTCACAGTATCATTTGTGATTGTTACACAAAAAGTGGTCGTTTACACCCAGTTTTAGAGAGACATCCTTTCATCTTTCAACTTTTTTTACAGAAACTTACAAAAAATCGTCAGTTTCTTCCCAAAACGAGACGGAAATGGCTGCCTTGGGCCATCGGTGCCTTGGCTGCATTGCACGTATTTATGCATCATGTCGGCGCAGACCAGTTCGAGTTTTCACTGCAAAGTGGTGGAGGGCCCCTTTTTGGAATGATAAAAAACAGCTCTCGTAAAAGTGCAACGCCGCCAGCAAAGACGTCGCTCGTTCAGCTGTTTTTTGCAGACAGATGGCGGATGGTACGGTTTCGAGGAGGACACAGAGGACGGGACAAGACAGGCATTTTTTGCATGGTCATACGGCTGGGCTGGGCTCGGCTGGGTGTCTAGAGCAAAGGTTGGTTTTTATGCTTTTTGATTAGGAAATCGGCAGCCCCGGTCTCGGAGATCGAGAAGGCGGGTCGAGCAGCTGATTACAAGGGAAAAAAACGTCTGACGAGCGTGGCTAGGGGCGTCGGGAAGTCTGATTTGCACGCGTGAGAAAAAAACAGGAATTGTTTACGTTTGCTGTTTCTATTTTTTGGTTCCTGTTCAATTTTCAAGGGTTTGGAACATTCTTTTCAAAGTGTAAAGCTGTTTCGAAACATTAGAATTCACAAAGCACCGTAACTGACCCCCTTATTTGCGCAATTTGGCCCTTTTTTCAAGATTGCGGAACTAACCAATCCAAAAACAACTTATAGGTATACAAAAGGTGTCCAATTTAACACCTCCTAATCCCCCGCTGTGATTTCCCCTCTCGAATCGGACCTCTCGAGAGTGCCCCCCTCATCTTTTTCCTCGCCTACGTGCCGTCACGGCTATTACAATCTTCTTCGCGCTTCGCTCTCCGATTGGCATTGTTTTTAGTTGTTTTTCTCGGAGATGGTGTCGTGACGGGTCAAATCCGTAGGCCCTCCTTTCGTGTCATCGACATCTCGCGCGACCGCAGGGATAGATCTTTGGCCATCGAAACCAAAACCAATTTTTTCGCCCTCTTCCTTTCGGTCTCGCGATCGCCTGACCTATCCCGACATGCAGCTGAATAGATATTGCTTCTTTCGATTGATGAACAACAAACAACTAAAACTAAAAAGGGGGCGGAGCTTCCAGGCTCGTTTTTCCAATCCAATTTCAATGGTAAACTGCAAGAAAAAACAAACCTCTTACTCTCGGCCTCTCTCCTCTCGACAAAACGCAAAACGCTTACATCCTATCCCATTTGAACAATTTCAGAAAGGGGGGTTTGGAGATGCAACAGAAGCACAAAATTTTCGTTGTCTCGTTTCAATTTTGTGTTTAAAAGTTTAAAATCGCCTCCAATGAGTTACGTCGAGCGACCTCCCAGGTTCCCAACCCAAGGTTTCAACGAACATTTTGGGTACATTTCAAACACTCCCGACTCACGTGAGGTCCGTGGGCATCTGTTTTGTGACGTTTGATGCTTGTCCGAGGGCGCGTTCGATGGGGCGTAATCTCGCTCACGCAACACACTGTTTATGTTGTTGTTTACCCCCTTTTTGTTGCAATGAGTGAAAAACTGCGATAGAATGTAAAAATGTCTTAAAAATGCGGAGTCTGGCGCGAGTCATATGATGATTCTGCTCGCCTTCGCCCTCTCACGGGTGAAAAATGTTATTTTTAAACTTTAACCATGCGATTAAATCACGCAATTGTTCGCTACAAAGACCAAATTTATCGTTCAAAGCACAAAAGGTTGTCTTGGAGCGAAAGTTTTGACGTTTTTTCATGGATTTTCGGGGTTCGGAATAGCTGGAACTTGTAGTCGTTTCGCGACGATGAATCTAGCCCTCATTTCCTCCAAGAGTTTCACGCTGATTCGCCTTCGCCAGCCGACGGACCGGTCTCCACCGCGGCGCAATCACTATTTTTTCCAGTTTTTTCTTGCTTCCATCCTTTCTTTGGCCAAAGTCACCCACCAAATGTGTGATGTATACACATTTGTGGCCTTTCACGCGTCTCTTTCTTTCTTCCGAACCACGACCACTAATAATATGGACACCAATGACGCCTGTCTTTTCCGATGGGCGAGCGACGGAGACGGACTGTTTGCGGATAGTATAGCCGAAGCGCCGATTGAATTGTGAATTATGCGAAGCTTGATGTGCCCTCAGGGGCTTGAAATTGCTTTATGAGTCCAATCATAGCCAGTAATTTTCCTCCACTGCGCATATTTGGCGATGATTCAAACTTTGCCGACAACATGGTCATGCTGTTTTTCTGGCTGACTGCCTGCTGGGCTGATCAGAACCAAACCGTCGTCGCCTGAGGGCATGTTCACGAGACTTTGCCTCTGCAAATGCGAATTACAACTTCTATCTTTTTACTTCCCGAGGTGCCTGCCCCTCCTGATAGGATTGTTGTTGTTTGTTCCCCTTTTCACAGATCAAATTAAAAGTTGCCATTTTGGCCGAATAACAACCCCCCACGCGGTAAAGCCATAATTGAAAGGCACAACAAAAGTGTAGGGAAGTGATGTCATTCTGGTCTGCTTTTTGTGTTTCCGCGGTCTAAAGAACGATCAGCTGGTTGCTATGTTTACCCGGATGCCACCAGCCACGTGAGTCATGTTTGGCGTTGTACCCGATGGAGGGGGACATATTAAGGATCAGACACCGGAGTCGCTCGGAGTTTCGAGGGTGTTTCTTTAGAGGCCAGAAGGCAGTCGTGATTCGTGATCAGGCTGATGATTGTTGTTGGAGTTTTGTTTTGGCAGCTTTTTTCTCTTAAATTAAGCGTCTTTTTACGGTTTTCCGTTTAGTTAACGACGCGATTGACGCCACTGTGTCTGTGCTAGCTGGCTTTGGTTCTTATCAGTGACATTGTTTGACCTGGGGGGACAACAGGGAAGTTGCTTATCAGTTGAAAAGGGTATCCCGACTCAAAGGACGAGTATACTTTTTTGTTGATCAAGCCTTTTTCGAGGGTTTTCGAGACCAATGAGCTCAATTTCGGTCACTCTATGTCCCAGTTTATACCCGCTTTCAAGCTTTCGCCATTTCCCGGCCCTCATGATTGTTGTCTTTGTCATCTGACCTGTTTGCCGTCGTCTCCCACCTTCCGTTCCCCTTTCCCGAGGCCCATGGCATTGGCACAACCCTCCCGAGAGCCTTTGTCCATGAAAACATTGTGCCATCGACGCGAAAAATGGGACTCCCGAAACAGTCGCCTTGTCTTGTTCCACATCATGTGGTCCTGGGCATGGCGCCGAAATCGAAATCGAAAAGCGAAAGCCTCCGAACCACGAGACCCTCGGTGGTCTTGGGCCCCTTTTTTCGGCACTTCCAGATGTTCGGACCTCCGCCCGCACTCGTTACACGCACTCTTGGAGCCGGCCCTTGTTTGGTCATCGGCGCTCCAAAGAAACAACAACGACCACGACCACGACGACGACTTGTCGATGGTCACGCGGAAGGCGACCGAGGAGGGCGGTCCCTTCCAACAAGCCGAGCTCCGAGCTCCCCTACAGCTGACTGACTGACCGTCTCTCTCGGTCGCCCATGGGTAAGTGACTGACCGCCATCGGGGGTGGTTCTGTGGGTTCGGTCTGCGCGGAGGAGAAGGCTGCTTAGAGCCCCCGAGCTGCCTTCCTTTTCTGTATATATGAAAAATCGGTTGGGTTGTTTCAAATCGACATATCCGACAGTCCAAGTACAGCCTTCTGTACCCTGTGACGAATTGATCCATCCATCTTTTCGTCAAGTCGTCGTGGAAGACGACCATGCCATTTTCGGAGAGAGAGAAAAAAGAGTGAAGCGCGTGTGACCGATTCTACCACCCGCTTCCAGCTGACTGCTCTGTTCTGCTCTAGTCTCACGCACGGAGGCGAGGGTGGAGAGGCGTGAAGACGACGGAGATCCAGTCAGCTGATCACATGGGGGTCGTGTCCGTGTCCGCGTTCGTGTTCATGTTCCGCGAAGTCTCGTGCGCGTGTACTTCTTTCCCACCCCCATCCATCCAGGTGATGCTCCACTGACCAGAAGCTGCTCTGAATTCCGGGCAGGACCTCAGGCCCATCATGTTTGACATATATATGACCCACCCCACGTGCTCCGTGACCCCGTGATTCGCGTCATCAACCATCACCTCGAATTTTCCATAAAATGAATCCAATGTTTCAGAATCGCTGGCCGATTTGAAAAACTTTGTCAAGTAAAAACCTCTTCTTCTCCTTCCCCGACGACGATCACCACCACCCCTCCCAACCAAATCCACCACCACAGCATCTAATCCCATCTCAAATCCATCCAAATCAACTGAATTTCCTTCAATAATTTTATAAATTTCCGTGTATATTTCCATCTCCACCTTCAATTTTGTGTATTTTCAACTCTAATCTATCAATCAACACCCCAAATCTCGAAGAAATATGTCGTCCGTTGCCGCTCATGCTCTTCGTGCCGTTGCTGTGAAGGGTTCGAATAAGCTTGCCAACGATGAAGGGTAAGTCTTATCGCTGCTGACAGCTGGAGAAACACAATTAAAGCTTATCTGTTTCAGCGATCTCGCCTTTCTCAAGGAAAAGCCGAAAGTCGGATCTCGCAAGTCCGGCAAGGGCCGTCGCAACGCGTACCTCCTCCAGGGGCTCAAGCAGGAAGGCGATAAAACCGTTTTCTACAAAGAACTTCTCAACGATGAAACCCTCAGCAAGAAGCGTCGTGCTCGACTGATTAGCGAACTCAACAAGGACACCGAATATCGCTTCGATGTGGCCTATTCGCTCAACCGCAAATACCGCTGGGAAGACGTTGAAGATGCTGGTGATCTCATGACAAAGGAATCCCGCGTCGTCCCGGACACTGTGGACGTCGCTGGTGTCGATGCCTATCTCCGGATGGAGCGTTCTTCAACCGTTTCGGCCTACCACGACATGTCGGAGGATGGCGCCGTCGAAACGACGAGCTTCCGGAACCCCCATCGTGGCATCAAGATGAACGCGTTGACTCAGACAAAGAAGGACAAGAAGCGGTCCTCGAAGCGTTTGGCTTTCGCGAAGAAAGTCGAGGAATCTGATGATAAAGCTAAGCCAACTGTCCAGTATGTCCTTTCCAAAGTCCAACCAGTGCCAATGCTTCTCGGCGGCGCTGCTTTCCGCGAAAAGTCCTTCAAGACAAAGCGCCCAACTGAGCATCCCGATGAAGACTATGATCTTGAAACTTCCATGCACACTGATGCCGACGAGGACACTGATATGACGGCCTCGATGGCAGCCCTCTATCGTGCCCCGCGCGAACGTAACTTCTCCCTCGGCGACTTTATCACCGAAAACTCGACGGCTCCAGTGATTGTTCAGCCGAAATCGATCGAATCCATTGAAATCCCGGTTGATTCCATCGAATGTGATTCGGCTTCGATCATCGATGACTCCCTGGATAGCCCTGCCGATGTGCATGACATCTGTAAGGAGTCCTTCTTCGATGATGTCGAAATCGATGCAACCCAAGTCGGAAACCCAAAGGAATTCACAGCCAACTTTGAGAAGCTGGCGGACTTTCCGGAACTCCGATTCCGTTGGCTCGACGCGGATAAGACGCGGTGCGTGGTGGATTTGACGCTGCGTCTGAATGAGCATGCGTCTCGGATCGCGTTGGTCGTCGTTGTGGAGAAGTTGGTCAGCAAGGACGGGAAACTACGGTATGGCATTTCACTTTTAACAGCTTATATTAACTTTGTTCTTTAGGGTTCTCCTGAACGGGTCATTCCCTCGTCCGGCTTACCTGGTCGAGTACATCAGGGACAAGACTTTCACCTCGGCATCCGATTTCGTCGATCGTGTCGCTGAAAAGTCACAGAAAATGTACATTAACACGCGTGCCTCTTCGCAAAAGGGTCGCACCGACCTGACCTCACTCAATGCCGTCTATCATCCGCATCAGCTTGCCTTGGCCGTTGAACCCTCCGGTGATTACAAGATTCTCGCCAATGAAGCTGTCGTCGCTCCGACCGTTGAAGCCATTGTCGTCGATGTGCCGCGTCGGAACAGTGAATCCTCGGTCGAAGACGATGAGGACCTCGAATTTGTCGTCGTCGACATGGATGAGTTCATCGACTCCGATGCCGAATCCAACATCGCCGACGATGATGCCATTCAACTCGATGGCATCGAAGTCGTCCCGGATTTCGATACTGGATGCGATTTCTGTGCCGAAGCCGATGCCGACGACCTCCACGTCTTGGAGGGTTGTGCCCATCGGTTCTGTCGCTACTGCCTGCGTAATGAGCTCACTGCCGCGATTGTGCGCAAATCCGCGTATCCGTTGACGTGCCTTCACGCCAACTGCAAGGCACACATCCGCTTGGACGTGTTGCCGACGTTGGTTCCGCTGCCGTTGGTCCAGTATTACATGCGTTTTGCTTTCATGGCCGAAACCGTTGCCTCAGGAAAGAGCGTTGTTGAATGCCCGCACTGCCATGATCTGGCTGCTGTCGAGACGAAGCCGACCTACGGGACTGTCAAGTGCACCAAGTGCTCGATTTGCTTCTGTGCTCGATGCCAGCGTCAGCCACACTTCCCTCTGAGCTGTGGACAGTTGGCTGCGTGGGAGGAGAAGTTTGATAAGCAATGTGAGTTGATTTTGAGCTATTTTTAACGCTGTTAACATTCGACACACAACGCCAAAGAGTTAAGTGTGCGTCGCAACATTGGTGGCATTAGGAACACAACGCCAATAAGCACCTTCTTAATTATCAAAATCTTTTCAGATCTCATTGATCTTGCTCGCGAGAACCCCTCCAAGTTCCGCAAGTGCCCCTGTGGCGAACTTCTCCAAAACGCTTCCAACAATCACACCATCGAGTGCACCTCATGTGCCATCTCCTATCTCTGGAAAACCGGTCAAGCCCTCACCCCCGGTGCCAACGATCCCCTCACGGCTATCATCCCGGCATCCCTGAACAATGTCATCGCGGCCGAGTACAGCGAAATCGCCAGTCTCGCCCATGCGGCCCGCTTCAACCTGAAAGCCAACCGTCAAATCACGAAAGACATGTGCAAGACCGTCGATTTCCGCCTCAAGCAAGCCTTCATCGAGATGCGCAAGCTCGCCCTCCATCTCATCGAATTCGGTTTCGCCTGGCTGTACATGACCCGTGCCGAGCGTCCGACCCATTGGTCCACGACCAAGGCCACGCTGAGCGGTCTTCGCACCAAGCTGGATGCCATGCATGCCACGATCACTGCCGGCAGCGGTCTCGAGGAAAAGATCGTTGAATTCAATGGACTCACCACGAAGGCCTTGGATGAATTTGCTGGTCACTGAAATACCAAGCTGCCTAAGTAATGTAAAACTTGTAAATAGCACTTTGTAAATATAACTATGTGTAGTATCCCGAAAACCTAAGTCTTTTGTGCCCTTCTGATTTCCTTTCAAAGCGAAAAACGAGAAAAAAAATCTCAAAAAAGATGTGCAGAAAACCGCAAAAAAATGCCTTCTTTTTAAATGCCGACTCTCTTAGTGCATGAAAAAAGTGTGTAAATAGGTGTACATTAGCTAGAGTCAGTGCCTAGAGACGCTTCAATTGCCCTGCTTCTTGATGCAACCGATTCCCTCCTGTAAATAGTCTGTAGGCTGTCTCTCATACGTTCTTGTGTAACAGGTCTAAATTTAAATCTAATCAAGATTCTGAGCTGCGGTTTGTGGCTGGAATTAAGTTTTTTGCTTTACGAATCGTTCGGTTGAATCTTAAAGAACAGCATTTCGTTAATTAAGTAATTAGTGTTTGATGACTATAAAGTTGTGATAGCAATAAATTTGATTCTGCAATCTGTGGAAAGTAATCACATTGCGAAACAATGTCGAAAAGCGTCAAAAAGTCGATTACGTGCGATTTCCTCGTGGGGAGAGCGCGTGTCTCTCGTCGTCTCGCATCGGCTGCCTCTCTCGCCAAATCACACACGTCGCAGTATAGCAGGTCGCAATCGACTGTCTTCAACCCTGCCGCAATGATGTGTGTGTGTCTGACACCTCTTATGTTAGCCACTCCCTGGGGGTTTGGCGATGATTCCTGTGACATGCTGAGCACGCCAGTCGTTTCTGGACAAATTTTGAAATTGTTTTCATCATTGATTACTTACTTGCTTCTATCCAGGCAACTTCCGTAAGCAAACGTCTCGCTCGTTCCCGAAGGTTCGCTTGTTTCAGTCGTGTTTGCTTGGTTATAAATATCACATCATTGCTGCCTGTACTTTGTAATTTCACGTACACCTTCAGATAGAATCGTCTTTTCGTCGATCACCCCCGCTAAACACGCTTTTCTTTGCTGACACAACGTTCTTCGTTTCAATCATCTTTTAGGTCCGTGAAGGGAGCGTGATAAAGCACATCTCAATTCCGATGGTCCCTCTCCGTCTATCCTTTGTGTATCCCCTTCAAACGAATCCAAATATGGGCGAATCAGACGGGTTCGACCAGCAACAAAGTCGTTTTTGCGCGCTGTCCGGATTGTCTGAACATTGCGTCATCGATCACGCGCTCAAAAGCCCGCCAGCTTTGTCCTCTCCGAGTTGAAAACCCCTTTCTCGCTCGAGCCACCCTGTCCTGAATTCATAAATTGATCCCCAAAAGTGGAAACAAAGTTCATCCATCCGCGCCAGTCCGGAAAATGCCCTTTGTCTCTGGCGAGTGCCCCTGTCTCGAGTCTCATTTCATTTCCGCATAGCGCCCAGCCCGCTTTTTCATCATTGCTTCCCGCTGGCGGTCTGCCGCCAGCGGCAGCCAAAAGCAGTTTTAATTTTGAACCAAAAGCAAAAGCGCTCCAAACATTCGCGAACATTCAATCAGCTTCAAAAATATACTTCTGTTTTTGTAACGGCAACGCAGAATACTGATAAGTTGATCCTTTTCTGGTGCGTACCATAGTAATGGTCGTTCTTTCCGGGCTGTTTTGATGAATTTGTGACGGACTTGAACCCCGTTAGTCGATGGGCTACCCAAGGGTCGACACAAAATCATCTGACTAACTGCCGACTGGACACGGGACAAGCCTCAGGCTGTTTGGGCGCTGTCGCTCTCGTGGCTGTTATGTTTTAAAAAGTGCTGGTCGAGAGAGCACCAAAGCAGCGATAAAACAAAGATTAACAGGGTCGATGGTTGGTTGGTTGATACGTTACGAGTGGTCTTATGACCATTGGGGAAGCAGGGATAGCGTGACCATGGCTCGAAATGTTGCGTCAGATTAGGTTTTTCTGGGGTTTTCACGTGGGCAATTCATTGCTCTGTTATAAATTGGGTCATTTTCGATGTGGCATAATTGCTGTTATTGATTTTTGGGTCGATTGAGGCATGGTTTCTGGCTTTGTCATAGCGTGAATGACGAAATCGATTAAGAATGTCCACAACACAGGTGTGGTGGACTCCTTCTTGTCGTTTTCTCGAACACCATAACTTGTGTGTCATTCTCGCTTGTCGCGCCGTCATCACCACCAGACTAGACTTTGGCCTCGATGACGCGGAAGGCGGAGGCTTGATGAATGCCGGACTCGCATAAAATAGATGGTCTAGGAACGGTTTAGCATCAGTTTGCTTCATCGTTTACTGGCATTGGCTTTTTATTTTTTGTAACTCAACTCTTTCGACACAGTCTTTGTAATTTTTCATTACTCATCCCGCCAAAGTGGCTTGGCGGCTAGGCCATCCGTTGACCTCGACCTGGGAGGGTCAATACTTGCTTTGCCGATGGCGTCCTGTCCACTGTTCCAACAGTGCCATTCAATACAGCCCAGCTTGACCTCGGTCAAACCCCTTCTCGACCCGGTCATGCCGTTCTCGTCTCTCGTTGTCTATCCCCCGCCACGGCCGACAAAAGCAAAGCTGACATTTCCAAATGTCGCGCGATGCATTTTTCCTTCGATAATGGCCGCACGGGTATACATTTGCATTGCGCCGGCACCTACGGACAAACAGTTTGAGTCAGACTTGTCTCTTATCGCCACTCTATTCTGTGCGTTCTCCGAGAACCGTCCGGACAAACGCCTCGCCCCATTTCGGTCGCTTTCGGAGCTCCGTCGTCAGTTCTGCTGTTGAGGTCGCTTCGTAGCCGGTCGACGCTCTCCTTCCCTCTCTGTGTACCCCCCTTCTGTTGGTTCTTTTCAATCGATTTGGACCTGTTTTTCCGTGGCTTACACTTCGCAATTCGCGAAAGTCGTGCTTCGTGGCCAGTTTCGTAATATCGATTACAATTTCCTTCATCTTTCAGAAACTAATCATGCAAATCTTCGTCAAGACCCTGACGGGAAAGACCATCACCCTCGAGGTTGAGGGCAGCGACACCATCGAGAATGTCAAGGCCAAGATCCAGGACAAGGAAGGCATTCCCCCGGATCAGCAGCGTCTTATCTTCGCTGGCAAGCAGCTCGAGGATGGCCGTACCCTCAGCGACTACAACATCCAGAAGGAGTCGACCCTTCATTTGGTCCTCCGTCTCCGCGGTGGCATGCAGATCTTCGTCAAGACCCTGACTGGCAAGACGATCACCCTTGAAGTTGAGGGTTCCGACACCATTGAGAATGTGAAGGCTAAGATCCAAGACAAGGAAGGCATCCCTCCGGATCAGCAACGTCTTATCTTTGCCGGTTAGTTTTTTTATATATAATTTTGAAATTCAGTTTTTAATGTCGCTTTTTTCAGGTAAGCAACTCGAAGACGGCCGCACCCTCTCCGACTACAACATCCAAAAGGAATCCACCCTTCATCTCGTCCTCCGTCTCCGCGGTGGCATGCAGATTTTCGTCAAGACCCTCACCGGAAAGACTATCACCCTCGAAGTCGAAGGCAGCGACACCATTGAAAATGTTAAGGCCAAGATCCAAGATAAGGAAGGCATTCCCCCAGATCAGCAACGTCTCATCTTCGCCGGAAAGCAGCTCGAAGATGGCCGCACTTTGTCCGACTACAACATCCAGAAGGAATCTACCCTCCACTTGGTCCTCAGGTTGCGCGGTGGCATGCAGATCTTTGTCAAGACTTTGACTGGCAAGACTATCACATTGGAGGTTGAAGGCAGTGACACCATTGAGAACGTCAAGGCCAAGATCCAAGATAAGGAAGGCATTCCCCCAGATCAGCAGCGTCTTATCTTCGCCGGTAAGCAGCTTGAAGATGGCCGTACCCTCAGCGACTACAACATCCAAAAGGAATCCACCCTCCACTTGGTTCTCCGACTTCGTGGTGGTATGCAGATCTTCGTCAAGACCTTGACTGGCAAGACGATCACCCTTGAAGTTGAGGGTTCCGACACCATTGAGAATGTTAAGGCCAAGATCCAAGACAAGGAAGGCATTCCCCCAGACCAGCAACGTCTTATCTTCGCCGGCAAGCAGCTCGAAGACGGCCGCACATTGTCTGACTACAACATCCAGAAGGAATCCACCCTCCACTTGGTCCTCCGACTTCGTGGTGGTATGCAAATCTTCGTCAAGACCTTGACTGGCAAGACGATCACCCTTGAAGTTGAGGGTTCCGACACCATTGAGAATGTTAAGGCCAAGATCCAAGACAAGGAAGGCATTCCCCCAGACCAGCAACGTCTTATCTTCGCCGGTAAGCAGTTGGAAGATGGCCGCACCCTCAGCGACTACAACATCCAAAAGGAATCTACCCTTCATCTCGTCCTTCGTCTGCGCGGTGGTAACTAATTGCCTGACCCAAATCGACCCATGATCTGATTTTTTTGATGTGCGAAATAACTGTTTGTGAATAAATTTGAATTGACAATGCTTGTGTTAAGAAAATTTTTGACAAATTTATTGAAAATGCGATTGGAGCAACATCAGGAGAAATATGTGAACTCAATACAGTTGTTTGTAGACAAGTGTCGACCGATCAGTTTTGTCGAGGCACTTGAAGATCTGTTTGCCGTTTTCATCTTTCCAATCTTCATCAAGGATTTCCAACAGTGTCGTGTATCCCAACTTTGCGAAAAGCTTTTGTGAGTTGAGGGCCGTTGCTTCGGCGACGATGCCCTGGCAACCATGGGCAGCAATCTCGTCCAGCCGGTACTCTAGCAACTTGTGGGCTAGGCCACGGCGAGTGTAGTCCCTGTTTACGGTAATGATGCACCACGTTGCGAGTTTTGTGATTGATTTTGGCAAGAGGGACCAGGTCTGAAAGCTGTTGGGTTACACATATTCGCACACTTTACGCGGAATAGAGAATTGTCCGTATGCACTGTGCGTCGAACAGTGGGTTACGCATTCGCACATAGAAATTTTGGTTATACAATAATTTAAACGTGGACGAACCTGTTTTTCCATATAAGTAAGTAGTCTCAAAATAGCAACAGCCTTCCAGGACGCGTATTCGGGTTCCGTTTGAGCGACATCTGGCTGTGGAAGGGGTTCATCGCGTCCTTCGTCACGGGTTACGATGGAAGCCAACCGAATGGCCGCAATTTCGTATGGCTCTACCGTTGCTCGAACTATGTACGTGAAAGGGGCTTTGGAGATGGCATCCACTACCAGATCTAGAAGGGGCTTCAAAGTTTTTTTTTTTGAATAAATTTTTCAATTTTTAAATTAAATTTTTCAAATTTTCAAATTTTTTTTACTAAAAACATTTTGGGTACGGAAAAAAGGAATGCAAACCTTTCAACAACCCTTCCATGTCATCCCTGGACGCTTCCAAACTAACAGTATGTGGTTCATGCATCATGAAGTCCGCGCACAAGAACTCCACTAACATTTCGATATCGGATTCCTTGGCTCTGACGACTTCGAATCCATCGATAAAAATTTCTTGATCGGGGAAATAACCACCCACCATTGTTTTGCTGAAATCAAATTATGAAAAGTATGTCATTTTTCTGCAAAAAACAGAGCTTATTAAAGTCACGCATAACTGTACACCCGTTGTTAAATGCCAACAACAAAGCGGTTGGTGATAAATGTCAACATTCTTTTAACAAACTCGTTGCCGAGTTACTGATTTCGTTAAGCAAAAGGTGGAGCTTGGTTGTTTCAATTCCAGTAATCGAATTTTTGAAATTTTGATGTTGACATTCACTGATAGTGTTGAGAGAAAGGAAGTTTCACATCATTATGCTTGTTTTTGATAAATTTTTCAAAGCCTAATAAGAAATTTTAATGACTCTACTAATAAATGCACATAATTCCACGTAATAAATGAGTGAATAGCATCACAAAACAGGAAGACAAGGAAAAAGACAGAAAAACAGGGTTGGGGCATCAGTAATTGCATCTTGTAATCAAACGACAAAACTCCAAACTATCTCCACGCATAAAACCAATGTTACGCGCTAGCGGAAATTACTCGGAAGTCTTGTCTCAGATGACACGCAGTTATCACTCATTTGCCAGGTTGTCGGATTTGAACCTTGGAATCTTGAGTTCACTAACAGTCACAACCCACCATCTTAGCCACTACACCATGGCCGTAGCTATGTGAGGGCACTGTTTGGAAGGCTATTGAACAGAATTACAGCTTCACAACTTCAAAGACGAGCGAAAGGTGAAAAGTGTAATACAATCCATTTTGGAAAAGATCAAAAAATTCAATATTTTAAAGTGTCAGTGTACTTTAGAGGCTGATGATTGAACAAATAACTAATACTTTCACAACAGTCACAAAGAGCAGGGTTGTAAAGTAAACATGTGTTGTGTTGTGGCCCGGGGCAACGCAGTCAACGAATTTGAAAACTCGCAAGTCTGACTGACTTCGAGATGAGTTCAGTTCACAAGTAATGACAGCTTTTAGGCTGGTAAAACATTAGTCTGGGCTCTAATTGTGATAGATAGTTTGTAGTTTGTCAAAGTGCGGTGAAACTTTGTTAGTTAATCGAAATCGCGAAAAAAGTAAGACAAATTAGTCATGAAAAATGAGTTCACCTCAAACTGAAGTCATTTTGTTGATCGGGTGTTGACAAAAACGTTGTGAATCAGTTGACCGGGGGCAAGGCAAGGCAATCTTTGGGCACTGTGATTTATTACTTTGATTTGTGGAAACTAAAGTTGGTAATCACGCTGATCGGAGTGATCACAATGGTCCAAATTACTGAATTCTACAGAAAAATGTTATCAATTTCCATTCCAGACGAAAAAGTGATAAAATCTCGAACCTTTTGTAGAAAAAAACAACCAGAAAACCCATAAAATTCATTCCTCGTCTCTTCCAGACACATGCTAACGAGACAGAGTCGTAAAGGCACCCCACCCTATGGCACCACTTTGGAAGCGCAGGCTTTTTTCCTTCCTTTATTTTCCGGAGAGTGCCCTGAGGCGCAGCGCAGCACAAAACCGAAAAAGGAGGGATGGCGCGGCAAAAAATGTGTTCACACACCAGAGACGGAAGATGGAGCAGAACTCGTCGCCCCTGTTCTGCTGGCGTCTGTAGACAAGACATGTCTCGAGAGGGAGGGAGAGCAGCTCAGCTCATCATTGGCATTGGCAACACGTAGCGAAAGCCATGCTTAAACTGATGTGAAATGCTTGAAAATAGAGGGGAAGGGGGAGCAAAGACTACTTTTGTCTGTTATCCTACATATGGGATAGGGTGGGAAACAGCGTGTTGCGCATGTGGTTGGTTGGCTGTTGGTGGAGGGGTGAGGATAGACATGGAAGTGGAGGGGAAATTGAGGGTTATTGAAGTAAATTTGGTGTGGTGTGAAGTGGGTTGAAATGTGACACTTTTAGGTGGAAATGAGTATAGAGCAGCAGACAATGGAAAATTATTTTATATACTAGTCACGCAATGAGGCAAACAGAAGACTAAAAAACAGAAAGGAATGACAAAACTGGCTTTGAAATAGGGTAATATGCAAAAAGCTGGCATAAAAGGGCATTCTTATGTAGTCTGGGAAAATTAATGATGACAAAACTGATGAAAAAGCACTGTAATCACATGGATGCACTTATTTGTAACGTTTTTTATATTTTTTCCAGTAATTAAGTAAATTTTGTCATTAGTTGTATTTTTGGATTCACTTAGCCTCACATGACATGCCTAAGTCGCTTAAATTTGTTCATTGTCCCCCTAAACTTTGATCAGTATCACTTGCAAGCTTCAAAACAGTAACAGTACCCCCAAACTGGAACTCGTCCAAGCTTACTACAAAACTTCCCCTTCCGCATAGTAGATCGAAAATGTCAACACTTCATCGATCATCGAAAGTTATGCAAGTTCTTCCGTCAATATATTCCACCATGATGACTACCCAGTGGCTTCTGACACACATGAAATCGAGGTAATGCTACTGTTTGCGAACGACTGAACGACGCCAATGACAAAAACACACGCAACAAACGCGCTTGGGTGGGTCATCCCTCCCCGTCATACTTATTTGGCCCAAACAAAATGTAATGTTTGTTGTGGTTGCGCAAAACTCACTAAAATCATGCCTGCAGGGTCCCCGTGGCCCTGTGTTTAATGTTGATGTTCGTCAAAAACTGAACTGGGGTTGATTCCGGTCCTTCTGGTGGCTCTTTTTTCAGGGGGGTTGGAGCGGTCTTCGTGTTGTAGTGTTTGCAGAAGGGTTGTGGTTTTCGAATAAACGCTTTTCTGTGTCGTTTTTCGATGATCGCGATCGCGGTCGTGACAGGAGCGGTGTTTTTGATGGGCGAAAGTGACTTGATTTGCGATAATTGTTGATTTCATGCGTTTCTAATGGGTTTTGGGCGATTGATTAAGTAATTATAAACATTGTGATTCAGATTCTGTCAAAATGCTGCTTACATTGGCACTTTTAAGCGTGATTTGTGTTCAGTTTGGATTTGCTCAACGTAAGTTAGTTCCAAATTCTTATTTTTGGTTAAAGATGGCCTTACAGAGCTCAAAGCACGTGCCTACTTGTTCCGTGCCGTCGAAGACCCCCTCACAAACTCAACTCAATCCATCGGCTTTGTTGATTTCGTTCAACATGGCTCCCAAGTTACTGTAAGCACGCTTCAAACACAAATTACAGCCTAGAAATGCCATTCCAGGTAACCGGCACCCTCTTCAACGTCCCCGCCGGCAGTCATGGCTTCCATGTCCATGAATTCGGAGACATTGGCAACAAATGCCTTGCCACAGGTGGCCACTACAACCCTCGCGGCAAGGATCACGGCGCCCCAGATGATGAAAACCGTCATGTCGGTGATCTCGGCAATGTGGAAGTCATCGGTGGCAACACGCCGACCAGCATCAACATTGTTGACAGTCAACTTTCACTCAGTGGTGCCGAAAGCATTCTCGGACGCGGTGTTGTCCTTCATGAAGGCACAGACGACCTGGGTCGTGGCGGTGTTGAGTTGAGCAAGACGACCGGCAATGCTGGAGCTCGTTATGCTTGTGGCGTCATTGGCATTCAGAAAAGTTAGACAATACTTTTGATTGCATTTAATCAATTTTAAGCATTTTAATCAATAAACATGACCATATAGTCCCGACTAATGGAATCCTTTTCAGGCACTTCCGATGAAGTGCCAACCCCGTCACCGTTGCTCTCAACGACGACCACTCCTTCATCCACGGCTTCTGGAGCTTCTTCGCTAATCGCTGTCATCATGATTGCTATGATGGCACTAATTATGGTGTGAATGACTAACTGCACATAACTCGCACGTTTTGCTTCTTTTTGCAACTCTCGCAACGAATGTTAGCTCAAACCATGTCTCACCACGAAACTACTCAAATCCCCTTCAAATTGCACATATCTTTATCTCTCCACAACACAAATCAGTCAATCAGGCTCAAAAATAAATCAATAAGATTAAAATGTGGCATGGGTGTTGCTTGAGGGGTCAATTTGGCACTTTTTGATGCCGAAGTTTAAGACGGCTTATCATAGGCATAATTCGAGTTCCCCTTCAACGATGGCTTATTCGCGCTCTGTGCCAGGTTCACACTGCGGATGGATGAATCCGATTTGGGTGCTGGATCATTCAAATGGTTGGTTTCACGGACTTGCGATGGCGATTCGGCGGCGTTGTTGTAGAGTTTTTCTTTACTGTTGTAAAGCTTTTCCTTACTCGGAGCGAAGTAAGGTCGAGTGCCATTAGCCATGGTCGGCTTTTTGTTGTTGTTCGGACGGCTCGAGGAAGGCGAATCCGCGGTGTAAAGATAGCTCGAACAGTTCTGGCCAGCAGGGTACGGTGCCAACGATGTCGATCGGACCGAAGCGGGGCTGGCATCAAGACCTGTGGGCCGTTGTAGCGATTGCTTCTGGGGTGGGGAACTTGCTTCAACACGGGTTTCTTGCTTCATTTTTGCGGCGTATCGCTGTGATCCAGAATCGTATGTTCGACGTTCATGGCCACTTGGGCGTGCGGCAGTGTTGGTGAAGCTTGGATAGGCTTTGATTTCGTTGATTTCACTCGGAGAACGGAGATTTCGGCCGAGAAGGGCCGTACCGGAATCGTTTTCAGTGTTGACAACCTTGGATGGCACAGCGGAGAGGGATGATTGCGCGCCGACGAGGGGACTGCGCTGTGAGGGAGGGGTACCAGCGTTTCGAGGCGATTTGGCATGGAAGTTTTTGACTTCATTGTTGTTGGCTTCGACAAAGTCACGGGGACCACTGCGATTGAAGACGTCAGGGATGCGTTGGAGCTCACTGATCGTTGAGGGGGAGTATTTGAGGTCGCGGTCGTTTTGGGCGTTATAGTAGGCTGAAGATAGGGTTACTTTTACATTTAGACGGTGGAAATCAAAGTTACCAGGAAGCCCAGGAACCCGATAATCCTCACTTTCCAAATTGGACCTCGAGCTATTCCTCGCCGGTGACGTGACAAGACCCCGTTCCCGATCAGTCGGCTCAGTGGCAGTACTTCCAACCAGACTAGACAGCCTAGAGTTAGACCTCGCCGGTGGAATTCCAACACCCCGGTCATCAAAATCAGTGCTACTGTTTCCGGCCAAAGACGACAATGCCGAAGTCGATCTCACCGCCGACGGCCGATAAACTTCACGGCGACCCTGCGACGCTTGTTCATTGGCACTGAGGTATGGCTTGTAACTTTGTTTCGCAACTGAAATCAGTCAATAACTTCCACCTCAATCAAAGTCTACAGTAACCCACCAAAAGTCGGCCGTCCCTTTGGCTCATTCGTAACCTCTTCCTCCGTGCTGTTCTCCTTCCTGTTGTTGTTCGAAAAAATACGGAAATTGTTCGGTTTCGCGGTGAATTCGGGCTGTTTCACAGCGAATTCTCTCGGAGCTTCACGACGGTTACGCGAAGACGACGATTTGCCACCTTTCAAATCCTGAGCCTGGGGGTCAAAGCGACCAAAGCCAGCGCGTTTTTGAGATTTACCCGAAAAGTTTTGACCCCTGCAACTCGTCTTATTTTCATCTTTCTTTTCGCTTCTTTCTGCCCACCGAAAATCTTCCTCGTAGCTACCACGATTACGTCGCGCATTGTCGTAGTTTCGGGGAGTTCGGATTCGAATCTGCTCCCGGCGTTCAAAATCGGGCAACTGTTGGATCTCTTGCAGATCCAAATCATCCAAATCGAACCGCCCATAGTTCGTGTTGACTTCAATTGTCGATGTTTCGTTTCTGGCTTTCTGGCTCACACTGAAACCCACTTTTTAAACCAGAGAACACGGCCTTGTCCACTCAAAAAACGTCTTAGTCCAACGTTTTCTCAGACCGTTTTCTACAAGGGCGTGTGGCGCAATGGATAGCGCGCTGGACTTCGGATCCAGCGGTTGCAGGTTCGAATCCTGTCACGCTCGAAATTCCTTTTTGCCCTTCTCAACAAACTTACTCAAGCGCCGGGAATCCCGGATCTTCGACGGTCGGCACGACGACGCCACTGTTGACGACGAACTTTTTGGGATCGTTGGACACGATGATGCGATGTCCCATATCGCTGTAGACGTGGACAAGGTGGCGGGTTTGTTTTCGAATCAATTGCGTCTGGAGGTATGAAATGAACGCTTCGAGCTCGACGCGTGTCAAACGCTGGATAAAGATGGCCGACAGGACGTCTGGGGTGAAACGCATGTGGTCCTCGTCGGATCGGAGCCAAAGCAACGCAAGATTGATAATGTCAACCTTTTCATGGAAGTTGACGGCAGTGGTACTCACAAGGGCAATCATAGACTGGGCACTGAGGCGACTGATATCAGAAGTGGAGAGGGCATCGTGGTGTTGGGCCAGAAGGAGGACAAGGCGGTCAAGGGTTTGGTGAGATAACTAAAAGTGTGTTTACGTTATTGGAATCTGCGCATACGCTATGAAAATCTGCTTTCACATTAGTGCATAATACTATTACGCTAATAAGTATTGCACATACAACACAAATAACAAAAAAATAAAAAAAAGGAACCTTGTATCGCGGATCCGAAGCCATATTCAAATAGTCAACCCGATACGCTGGCTTATGCTCAGCATCCGCGGCCAATTTCCGTTCCAATTGCTGATGCAAGCTTTCAACGCCAAGATACGCAGTAACCTCAAGATACTCATGGATTAGATCCACGTTTAAATCAGTATGCGCGTTAAACATGTAGTCAACGACTTTGACGACCGTAGCAAAGTTGAACTTGGGCAGGTGCATCACTCCATTGCTTGGATTACGACGAACCGAGTTTGCAAGAAACTCTCGAATCGCTTCCGAATGCACTGCGCCAACAATCGTATTCAACATGACGATCTTGCCCTCGGAGGTTCGTAGTCCGAAATCCATGTATGTCGGATCACCGCGTCTACGGGCATTTCGCAGGAAGGACCCGACACGGGACAGATGGCGGCCTTCATCAGCGGCACGAAACCGGACGAAACTAAAAGTGGTAACGATACAGTTGATGTTGTCGGATACGTTGTGATAAACTCACTTTCCGCCGTCACCAGGTGCATCATTGGGTGCCATTCTCAAAAATTCGGAGGATGCGAAAAAGGATCGCTATTCCACACCGAAAATGCCGGAGGGTAATGACGGACGGTGGTGATTTCATAGGTGCCATTGTCGAAGGCGTGAGAGACATGTAAATTATTGTTGTAAAAGTGTATTTTTTATTTTCGAAAAATAATTCTATACAAGTGTTGGCGTTGTGTCCCGAACTGCACGTTCTCCTTTTGCGTTTTTCTTGATGCTTTTCTACCCAGTTTGTCGACCTTCTTTACTGTTTTTATCCGTTTGATCTAATCTATCATGGCCGACGTTGCGCCCGAACCTGCTACAGAAGCAGCCGTTGCGGAAAGTATAACCGAATCAACCGAAGGTAGGCCAACAACTTTGTTTTTTTTTTCAATGTTTGATTTCGGTGTTTTCAGAAACCCCTGCTACCACTACAATTCCAAGCCCCTCTCCTGTCGATGATGATCTTGCCGAATCAGAAAACCAGGTTAACGCCGAAGAAGATGAAAAGAAGCAGTCCCTACGGATGCAGATTCAAAACCTTCCGCGTTATTTCAGTTTTGCGCAGATGAAAAAACTCATTTCCAAGTTAGTCTCTATCTTTTTATATATTTTTTTTATATCTGTGTTTTCAGAACCCTACCAGAAGTTCAGTATCGCAAGGTTAAAGCTGTCGGCGACACTTGCTACGTGTCTTTCTTCAATGATGCCGATCTTCAACGTGCTATCGCTGCTTTCGAGAAAATTGAGCTCAAAGGTAACAAGCTTACGGCGAAGCAGGTCGAAGATGAGCCAATTCGGCAACGAGACCCTCAAGACGACAAACCCAAGCCGATTCGAAGTGCTGAAGAGATCACAACACCACTGGCTAACAAGTCGTATGAAGAACAACTTGCTTTGAAGCAGAAGAATTCCTTTGATGTCGTTCTCAAGCTCAAGAATCAGGCCCAACGGCAATATGTTGAAAACAGTCGTAAATGGTGTGTTGAGACGTTGTTAAAGAAGGTATTTTTGAATCTTTTTAAATTGAGTTTGTGATAATAAGTTGATTTTAGATCCTGCCATCACCAATCACCGAACACTACCGCAACAAGTCCGAATTCACATGTTCCTACGATGAAGCTGGTAATGTCTGCGTCGGATTCGTGGCAACCCAGTTGAAAGACAAGCGTATGATTACCGTTCCAAGTTCGGAATGCAAGCATCTTCGTAAGAATACTGTTGGTGTTATGAAAGCATTTGAAGAGTTTATTCGAAATTCTGGTTAGTTTTTTGGTTCATTTGAATCTAATTACCTTTGTATTTCTTCAGATTTGGTACCCTTCCACGAATTCGAACGATCAGGTCACTTCAAAACCATTCTCATTCGTGATTTCTTGGCTGATTGTATGGTTGTCGTTACTGTTTATCCGTTTGACGACCAAGAGCGTTTTGAAAAGCTGAAGACCGAACTTATTTCGCTTTTCATGGCAACGGAATATGAAGCTGTCAGTGATAAGCCTTTCCGAGTGACATCGTTGTATTTAGCTGTCCAGGCAAATGCAAGTGATACACCGAAGATGGAGAAACTTGCCGGTGAGTTGGGTTGACGTTTTGGTTCAAGGGTTTGGTAAATGAAAAGTTTTCAGGAACACCATACGTTTACGAACGACTGTTTAACATCAAATTCCGCATCTCGCCGAACACCTTCTTCCAAACGAATACCATCGCGACAGAAACGCTGTACACGGCAATTGGCGATGCTTTGGGGCTGCCAAAACCGGCAAAAATGGTCAGATTTCCGGTTTTGACGGGTGCTGGGTCAGAGGCGCTTGAAGGCAGTGTGTTGATCCCGGTCAAGAAGGAAGCTGATAAGAAAGAGCCTGTTGAAACGGAAGCAGTCAAAGATGAACCGATGGAGACTGTTGACGAAACTAAGAATGGAACGAACGGGGACACGGAAGCATCTGTTGAGGAATCCGGCGAACCGGCTGCCAAAAGGGCGAAGGTCGAATCTGTCAAAGAACCGAAAACTGAAACGCCTGAAGCACCCGAACCCGAAAAGCTGCTTGTCCTCGATATCTGCTGCGGCGCCGGTACCATCGGTTTAGCCTTGGCCAAACGGATTGAATCTGCCATCGCTCAAGGCACGTTCAAAGGTGTCTACGGTCTTCTTGGCGTTGAAATTGTTGCCGAAGCTGTCGCAGATGCCGAGCTCAATGCGAAAGACAATCAACTTCCATCGGAAAGGTTTGTTCCATTCTATTTTTTCATTTCCAACAACAACCTTTTCAGCTATCGCTACATTGCCGCCGGCGCTGAAACCATCTTCAAGTCACTCCACTATTACGTGCCAAACTCCGTCAAACGTAATGCCGACGGCACCCTTCAACAACACGTCACCTTCAAAAGCGGCCAAGTTCTCGGTGTTTTGGATCCACCACGTGCCGGTATGTGCGACAGTGTCATTATCGGATGCCGTCGACTCACGGAAATGCGTCGCATGGTGTATGTTTCATGTGATCCAAAGGCAGCCATCAAGAATCTTGTCGATTTATGCAAGCCTCGATCACGCAAGTTTGAAGGGGAGCCTTTCAAGATCTCCAGCATCCAGCCCGTCGACATGTTTCCTTTGACAAACCATTTTGAATGGGTTGTAACGCTGGATCGTTGATGTTTTTGTTGAGTTTGTTGTTTTTCTGTTTCACGTTTTATATTTGTTGAGTTTTTCGAGTTTGAGTTAATAAAGTTTGTCGTTAGAGTTTATGTCGAGAAGGTTGGCCACAAAATGTGCGAAGCGGTTAGGTAGCATTTTTGTTCAGCGAGAGACGCTGTCTCTCGTTGTCTGCACGCGCACCCTCTCGCGTGGCACCGCACTGTGTTCATTGCGTCTCTTCTCGCGAAGAAGCAGAGTGAATTCGTGCATCTAACTTTATCCAGGGTCTCTCATGAGTCCCGTGGTACAATTTTTGGAAGCCTCCTTTTGGAGGTCGATACAAAACAAGGCGTTGTGTAGACATCAGTCGCAACTTATGTTTTTATTTTGATAAAGATGTCGGTTTTGCAAGAGATTTTTATAACAATTTGTTTGTTTTCATAAAATTTTACTTTTGCATATCTGCCGATTTCGGTACGGTTCTTCCCCCCAGGCAGGCGCAATTTGACTTTACTAACAATTCCCCAAAAATGGGTATCTGTGGCAAAGAACCCCCTCCAGTGCCACCAATTCCGCCATGTACCAAGGAAAACGTCGCACAAATCCTTCAATTAAGCTATGAACATAAGATTGCACCCCTCGAAAAACGGCATTGCTATGAAATGTTTCACACGCCACCGCTTTGTGCATCGGAATTCAAGGCTAAGCCGATGGTACTGTTCCTGGGGCAGTACTCCGTCGGAAAGACTACCATGATCAAATATCTGCTCGGTGGCGACGAATATCCTGGCACTCGTATCGGACCTGAGCCAACGACCGATTGTTTCGTCGTGGTGCACCATGCCGAATCACCGAGAACTACGATGGGCACGTCGCTGGCGGCCGATGGTTCAATGCCATTTCAATCGTTGAACCAATTTGGCAGTGCCTTTTTGACTCATTTGCGCGGCGCAGGAATGCCTTGCAAGTTGTTGAAGCATTTGTATTTCATCGACACTCCTGGCATTCTTTCTGGCCAAAAACAAACGGCAGCACGTGAATACGATTTCGCATCAGTCACCAGATTCATTGCCGATAAAGTAAGTCAAAAATGGGCAAAAAGGAATTTCGAGCGTGACAGGATTCGAACCTGCAACCGCTGGATCCGAAGTCCAGCGCGCTATCCATTGCGCCACACGCCCATGGGGTGCGAAGGTCAAAGCGGTGGGGTTAACCATTGGTGCAATTTTCAGGTCGACATGATTGTGTTGCTTTTCGATACTTCAAAACTCGATATCAGCGATGAATATAAGCAAGTTTTGTTGAACTTGAAAGGCAATGAAGAAAAGGTTACAAAAATATATATAAATGCTCAACATTAAGGCCAGATTTTCCAGATAAAAATTGTGTTGAACAAAGCCGACATGGTCGACCCAGGCGAGCTAATTCGTGTCCGTGGTGCTCTCATGTGGAGTCTGTCCAAGATTATTGACACCCCAGAAGTGCCGAAGGTATACATTGGGTCTTTCACGGACAAACAGTGCAAAGTAAGGTTTTTCGTTGCGGGACCAACAATAATACTTTTTTACAGAACAGTGACATTTTGGAGCTTTTCAAAGACGACTACACGGACTTTTTCAAAGAACTCGAACGACTGCCGAATCAAGTCATTGCTCGGCGTGTCAATGATATCATTAAGAGAGCGAAGAGTGTTCGCGTTCATGCGTTGTTGATGGATGAAGTGCTTCGTCAGGTTGGCTTTTTCGATTCTTCTTTGAAAATCAAATAAAAATTCCAGATCGGGCCATTGAAACTGGAAAGTCGCTTTCATTCGGTTCTCAGCGACGAAAAACTACGGGCTATTTTTGTCGATATTCGAATGAAGCATCGGTTTGCCGAAAGTGACATGCCGAATTACAGGGTTGATGATTTTGAAAGTATCGTTCGTTAAGTTTAAAGTTGACTTTGACTTTCAGATGTACCAACAAAGCGCCCTCAAATCTTACTTCAAAGACTGGAAACGCGCCGATCCGATTTTGTTGCTTCGAATTGAAGAGTTTTTGATGAAAGACATTTCAAGGTGGGTTTTATCAACAAAATTTTACGCAAACAATCTTATTTTTGTCAATTTTCAGTGTGATCGAGCACATTCCCCACGACGATCCATCCGCTCCGTCGATCAAAAAAGTTTTCGAGGATTTGTTGCAAAAGCAAACTGAAAATATCAACTAACTGACCGAGATATTTGCCCTTTTTTATTAAAAACAAAATTCCATCGTGGTATCACAAATCACTACACACAGTTATCAGTAAAATTTCAAACTTCACGGATCACATTCATCATCGAACCATTTCCAATACTCTGGCTTCTTAATATGTAAATCCAAGCAAATAACACCGATATCGTACGGATTTCGATGTGCTTCATCTTGATCTGTGTAACTGGTTTGATTATCGATATCTCTATATCTTGAAACAAACTTAGAATCAGTCCCATTACACGTGTAGTTCATGAAAACCTGAACCTCCAAGCCAGATGTCACCATATAGTCGTAATCATGGACCGTGGTATCGAGCACACCGTCATCTTTTAAGAAATCATACCTAATAAAGGTGTCTTTGAAGGGGGTATTATCATTCCAGAAATCGATCTTGGGTTTTTCCTGGTATGGCTTGTTGAGGCAGAAAAATTTTGCGGTGACTCGCATGTATTGTTTATCACCATACGGGAAGCGTCTTTCCATAAAATGGTGTTGAAATTCGGTTTGATTGGTCAGGTTGGATGTCGGATCGGCAGGGAGGACATCGTAAGACGGGCCAAGGAGATTTGAAATGTTTTGATGGGAGGTTGATTGATAGCAGTGGGTCAGGATGACCATAAAAAGTGGAGCAGAAGTAAGTGTCAGCCAGTTCATATTGAAAATGGTCCCAAACTTTATCAATGAAAGTTTCATAAGTTTGGAAAGCACCATAATACAGTGATCAACTGAGGCGTGATTTGATATGACACTTTATTGGACTCAAAATGTGTCTACTGATAACGACTTTTGAGACCAAATTTCTCCAAAATGCTCACTTTTACCAAACTCAACACAAAAATCAATAAATTTCAACTTTATTAATCACACATATCCACATAAAAACTATTTAAACCAAGGACTTTGATTCTCATAATCAGGATCATCACAAAGCCGATCCAAAAAGATTCTCCCAAGGTACCAAGGGTTGTTATACGCTTTTTCTTTATCCTCAGAACTTTTATATTTATTCTTGTATATTTCCTTGTATTTCGTCACAAATTTACTCTCGCACTTGCAGGTGTAGTTCATGTAAAACTGAACTTCCAGGCTGGGACTAAACCAGTTGTCATATTCACTTAGCATTATATCCAATTCGCCATCATCGCTCAAATATCCATACTGAATGAATGTATCCGGAAAAGGATTATTTATGTTGTAGAATTCGATTTTATCCTTTGGCCGTTTTCGGTATGGAAACTTTTCACAATAAAACGTCGCAGTGACCCGCATGTAATGTTTAGTCTCATACCATCGCCTTTGGAAGTGTGTTTCATTGGATAGAGCACCGGCCAATAGAGTTGTATTGAAGTCCATTTTTGGGTGGGCAACATTCTTAAGGTTTCTTGCCATTAACAGCCGACGGCATTGGGTCAAGGAGGCGTTGAATAGGAGAAGGAGGAAACAAATTAGTAGATTCATGATGAATCTAGTTAGGTTTTGATGCATTTTGAAAGATTTATATGAAAACAGTGAAATTCATGCCCGTTTTGAAGACGTATGTGATAAATTTTTATGTGTCTGATGGCAATAATCACATTTTAATATCAAAATGATACTCGATTTGAAAAAAACATTAAATTTGATAAGTGCTTTATGGTTGAAAAAGATCATTTTTTAGTCAAATTATTACTTTTTCATGATTTGACATCTTTCGTGCTGAGACCATTTTTGGGGGCAGCGGATTACACTAGTGTGCGCGTGCAAATTTTTTACAGGCGCAGCGTTTCATAGTGTTAATAACCCATTACAATAAAGTAAATTTAAACAGCAAATTGACGTAAAACAGGTAAAATGAAATTTACACGCGTACACTAGTGTAATTTTCTGACCCCAAAAAATTTCTCGCCACGAAAAATCAAAAAGTTGCCAATCGCTTTATTTTCTGACATTACATACATAACATTATGTTAGCTATTCTATGGTTCCATATGGATCTTCACCAAGGTCCGTATCAAGATTAACAGTTGTGTTGTGCATATACAGGTGAGCATTGTTGCAAACGTGTTTCAATTCAATCGTACTCAAGTAAAAGGGCGTTTCCTCAGCGAGAGTTTGATTTCGATTCTGTCGAGTGGGAGGTGAATTGCGTGATTGGTAGGTACCTTTGCAACCATCACATTCAAATTGGAGCTCCGCATAAATCTCAAGCGTAGGGCTAAAAATACTGTCGAATTCACTAAGCGTTACGTCCACTACACCATCCCAACCAACATATTCCCAGACCACTACCCTAGTAGCCCAAAAAAAAGATCCACTGTCTTCTTTAAAGAGAATCGTTCTAGGGTAACCGATATAGGGCTTGCCGTTACATAGAAATTTGCCGTGGATTCTCATATAATATGGTTCATGATAGACACGGTTTCGGAGTTGCGGTATTGGTGTTGCAGTTTGTCCATTAATAATGACAATGAAAAACAACAGCGACAACAACAAAACTAGCTGTTTCATATTGAAAATTGCCTTTGGTGGTTAACCAAATGATGGGTCTTATAAGTATATCGAGCGATGATCAACATCAGTCAAGTGTAGAATCACGTTTAATAAATTGAAATGTGTCTAGAGGCAATAATGTCGCAGCTATGATGGGTTGTTGTGACCGCTCTTCCATCAAAGACACATTTATATTAAAATGTTTGCCTCGATGGGGGCAATCGGTTAATATAAACCACGACTTGATGCCATGCTATGGGGATATGGTTTATGATTCGGAGGCATCTGAATCCTGATTTGCAAGAATGGAAAAAAAAAACAATAAAAACACAGCAATCGTATCCCTGTAAAGGAAGTAAAAGCGATGGATTCATATCGGAATCGCTGACTATCAGGGCAATTGCTGATATGGAATTCAGTTTCGTGCCGATTTGGCTCTTCAGAACGATTCAGTTTTATAAAAAAACTTTAGTTTAAATTACCATAATTTTTGTCGTCGAACAAAAAAACCATGTAAATTTTGCATCTCCAAAAAAATTTACATGGTTTTTTTCGAGATGCATTCTTCGACCTTTGGTCATGCGTTGGTAAAAACGCCTGTAAAATTCTGAGTCGGAAAAGTTAATAAAAAAAATTTTCTACGGTCACCCAGAAAGCTTTTTTTTGGTGTGTACGGAAAAAAGGGACTGTGCGCTGGTGCACAACACGCGCGTGAAATGTGCGCGCGCGCGCCTCGCAAAAAAATGACAAAAAAAAGACCCCCTGCGACGTGACCGGTGCACACATTGCACGCGCGTCTCTCGCACCAGCGCACAGGTCGCTTTTTAGATGCACACCAAAAAAAGGCTTTCTGGGTGACCGTGAGAAATTTTTTTATTTTCTAAATCGACTCAGAATTTTACGGGCTACAACATGGCGTCGTCGGTACCGAGCAGACGCGCCGATTTTTTGAGACGCACAGCAACAAAAAATCAAAATTTAAAAAATCAATAATTCTGAACTTTTTATAAAAATTCTGAGTATGGCATCGTTCTCAGCGCCCCAAAAAACCCCCCGTATGCCAAAAATCAGACTCATGTAAGGTCGTACACAAGTTTTGAAAAAGCGCCTCCGAAACTTTGGCATAAAACATTTTTCTTGGCCCCCACGGGTGTCCGTGGACCGCCAAAACCGTCAAAAATTTGCATGCGCACTGAGCTCCAAACGAAGCATTACCAGCAGTTTTTTCACATTTTAAGGTGAAAAAAATCATTTTGTGGCAGTTTTTAAATTGTAATAAATTTTAAACTCTGTAAATTTTGACAAAGTTTAGAATTGTGCATCAAGGTACCTATGGCTATGCCTCCTTAAAATTTCAAAGCTGTAGCTATCTTGGCAGCTTCAAACGAAGCATTTCAGGCACTTTCAAAATTTTCTGACAGTTTTTTAATTTAAAAAAATTTCTAATTCAACGAATCGGCCTGAAAGTCAGAATCTTGTATTAAGGTACCTATGGCCGCATCTCCAAAATTACCAGCACTTTTTTGTTATGTTTAAGGTGAAAATGGAGATTTTTTGAAAGTTTAAAATTTCTCAAAAATTTCAAAATTGACGAATCTGTGTGAAATTCAGAATTGTACATCTCTGGGGTTTTTTCCATGTCTCATGAAAATTTCAAGGTGCTAGGTGCCGTGCCGGCTTCAAACGAAGCATTTCAGGCACCCACATTTCATTTTGGCGGTTTTTACAAGGGGAAGGACCCGTGCCCCAAGTCGGGGGTCGCCCCCTTCACCTTGATTCTAAATTTGCTTGCGGACTGCCTCTTAAATTACCACAGTTTTTGTCGTTGAGAACCATAAAATTAGCATGCTTTTTACTGAGATGCTTTCTGCGACCTTTGGTCTTTAGTAGTTTCCGTGAATGCTGTGGAACGCCGACTTCTGATCTCTCCCATGAACATCAAAGCGTCAGTACTACTTTTTGCGTTTGGGCTGTTTATCTCGTGGCGCTGTGATGTGTCTGCACTTAGGTGTTATGAATACATAAATCCAGAAGCCGGTATACATTTGGATAGGGAGAAAAAACTTGAGTTTCATAGGTTGGAGTAAGTTTTGTCTTATACCATCGCAGTTGAAAAAATATTATTTTAGATCGAAAACGATCGAACAAGCAATGCAACAAAGATCACTTATAAAAGTCGCAAGTGAAACTAAGGTCAAAGATCATCATTATCACCCCGAATTAACACCTAAGGATTGTGTTGCTTGTTATCATGCATGGTGGCATTACAGTCGTTTATTTGGCGCATATCAAGAGTACCAATGTATTACCGACATTAATGATAAGTATGGCATTTCATTATCCTGCAATAAACGTGACGTTTTCAAGTAATTGAATAATTTTCACAGAGCTTTATGAATATCTTATTTTATTTTAGAACTCTGAAAGGCGTAGATAAAGAGGTAGAATCTGATCAAATACTCTGCAAAACTGATTATTGCAATGCTCCCTGCGACGTACTCCACGAACACGGATTGATCAGTGCTGATGGTACATCGTGGACATCCGACAAAGAAGTTGGCTACGACATCATGGGAAAAGATGGTGGTTCGAACTCTAACCCGGGATCCAACACTGGCGGTGCCAACGGTCCCAACACTGGCGGTGCCAATGGCCCCAGCAACACTGGCGGTGCCAATAGCCCAGCTTCAAACAGTGTTTCATACAACGCTGACAAAACACAGCTGTTATTCGGAGTCGCTACGGTCATGGCAATCAATGTCGCTATTTCGTAGAATAGTAACATATTTGTGATCTCTGATAATGTGCCTTTTTCCTATAATTTGTGTTGCCATGCACTGCATCACTCGTTACCCTATCCTTTAGAGTAAAATAAACAGAAGTTGTAATTTTTGACACATTTTCACCACGCAAGTAATTATTTTTTTACAAATGATCACGATCAAGTTGGTCCTAGGACTCGGATCCTGGCTCCGGATCCGGGTCCAAAAAGCTCCGAAGCTAACAGGTCTGCGATCAACGTGTATTTTGAAAAAGGGGCGATGGTTTATGCAAATTTTTCAGTTTTCAATCAATCCTTGACTTGCCACTTTTCTTTGATTTGTTGAATCATTCGATTCAGGCGGCCTTTCACGGTCGCTGGTTCAACCCAACCACGCTGATTCCATGGACCGGCAAGTTTTCATCTTTTGAAATACCACGGCATACGGTAGATGACACTTGTCATTTCAGCCCCTCCAAACAGCAACAAAGTGATAAGAACGCAAATGAATCGTCATCTGATGATGCGAGCCCCTCTGTGAACGACGACAGCTTGCACTATGTACCTTCTGAGGAGACTTTCAGTGATTCCACTCGGTCGCCATACTCCGATATGACTACTTCGGTGACTTCTCAGCCGTCGCAGACTTCTTCGCAAACTTTGGTTAATGGAAGTTTTGGTTCAATCACCAGTAGTCTTTCTGATGTCACTAGCAGTGAACGGTTTCGTCGGTCAACGTCCAGCAACAATAATCTCACTTCTACGTCAGACGTTGATAACGTGAAACTGCCGTCGAAGGAAGCCTACATCAGATTCATACATTTGAGGCAACTCGAGGGGTCATATGCCGCACCCGATTTGCGCAAACTCCTTCCAGATAACGAAGAAGATGAAAAGTTTCCCAAGATTAGAGAATACGTTTCTTTGCGGGATCGTCCGAAACTAAGCCAGCTACAGTGTTTCGCGGAATCACTCGCGCATTACAAATTATTTGATTCAGCTTCCACGAAAATTTCGGTATGTTCATATCGCCAAATACCATTATTCTATAAACTGGTCTACTTTTAAGATTGGACCCCAAGAACGAATGAACGAAGTTTTATTGTTTTTTATCACCTTTTTCGACAACCTTCGCCGTTTTATCGCTCGTGCCAAACCGTTGACGTCGTTTGATGGTGAAACGTTTGAAGTTACAACAAATGACCCTAACAGTGACGATTTGAGAGCTGTTTTGGAGCAAAGCGGTGTTCATGAAACCCTTATGGAAGCTTGGATTGAATCAATGAACACCTCATGGCGTTTGACTCAACATATTTGCTGCGATGGTGATAAGAATGGTTTTACTGGCGAAGGCGAAATACAATTCAACTTTAAACATGAATGCATCAAATTTAACTACGATGTTCACTTTGAGAAGAAAGGAGATAAAAGCGACTGCTTGCGAGGCGAGTTCTCAAGCGAATCGGAAGTCAATGGCATCAAATGTCACGGGAGACTTTCAATTGACGAAGCCAGTGAAAACCCGAAAGTCCTTGGGCATTCGGTATACGACGCTTACAATATTTTGATTTCTGGTCATCGAGCTGCCGTTACTGGTGCAAGTTATAAAATCCAGCACATACACAGAGACAGAAAATTTCCTCATACTACAAAGACGTACAATTTCTCCGACCCCGACTCCAACTTTTTTAAACTGTTGCGTGAAATGCCGAAAGAAAAACTTCCACAAAGTGATTCTCGGACAAGGCTGTACGCTCGATATCTTGCCGACTGTAAGTTTACAAGTTTGATGGATTTAAACTTTCCTATCATTATTTTTTAGCCGGTGCACTTAGTTATGTTCATCATTGTTACCTTACTGCGTGTAAACATTATTATCGTCGCCCTCGGGGCCCGTTGAAATACTTCCATTGGATAGATGAACATAGCGACGGCTCAAGCCCAAGGAAAGTTCTGAAGTATTCGGGTATGTTGTTGAAGTTTTTTTTTTAAATTGATATTGATACTACATGTTTAGGCAAATATTACCTCCACAAAGCACGTTATTTCAAAACTCTACCCTCTCTTGACATTGATGAAGTCAAATATTTTGTTTTTGACTTGTCTGGCTATATTCAATTTGCCAAGGACGATGAATTTATGGATTACGTGAAATTGGAGCATTATGCAGGATCGTATACACGTGTCGTTGCAAGCGAACGAATATATGGTGATTCAACCGATTCAAAGTTTCCGAAGGACATGACAACCATGCCGTTTGAAAAGCGTCCCAGAATGACGACTCTTCAGTGTTACGCCGAAGCATTTAACATAGCATACACCGATTTCAATTCATCGAACCAGACAAGTTGGATTGTTTGGTTCTTCACTTATTTTCTGAATAACTTGCGCCGTATCGTCGCCCGTGCTAAGCCGTTGACATCCTTCCCTGGTGAAACCTATTCTGTTCGAACCCAATATGGCTTCGGAGTATTCTTGGAGAAGCTCCTTCATTCCACAGTCATATATGTTGCAGAAGTTGACAAAAAATGGGAACTTCATTTTCTCGTTGGGCCTGACCAGGACAAATTTGTGGGCAACGGAAATCTCTTTGTCAATGCTCGTAAGGCGGAAACCTTTGGCTTCGATGTCACTTTTAAGCGGGAGCTGACAGAAGTTCTATACGGCGACCCTCTTGTCTTCGACTGCCTGCAGGGTAATTTCGAATCTAAAAGTGAACATTTTATGGGACAAATTATCTTGGACGAAACCAACAACAACGTCAGGGCGATAAAAAAGAACTTCATTACAAATACGACGGAAGATTTTTTCCGTGTGTCTCGCCTCGATGGATATTTTTTCGGGTACGATGAATTAAGTCGCTTTCAAACGTCGACCCCGGTTCGCAATGACACCCCCCTCTCAACTGATACGTTGTTTAATACTGATTCCCGCTTTCGGAAGGATATAAAGTTGGCTGAAAGTGAGATTTTAATAACCGATTTGGTCATGCATTACTACAAGGGGTTTTATTATAGCCGACATTGTTGCTGCTGAACATCTTTACAAAGATCTATGCAAAAAAGCTATGGATAACCCTGATTCTTCCGGGCCCAGACATTTTACAGTTTTTACTGACACCTCCAATCGGTCTTCCGTAACATTTACCCCATCTACGTAATCAAGTTTGTATTCCTTTTTTGTTATTGTAAACCTTTTTAAAATCACTACTTACAGGCTGATATTCTCGATTGTTGTTGACCCCTGAGAAAACTGTTCATTCTGTGACACCCAAGATCAAAAGCATCACATCCTCATGGCTGGCACACCCGAAGCTCAAACATTCCGACTTTTTTTTTATCAATATAACATTCTGTTTCTCTAACTTTGTATGTTGTAAGATTGTGTTGGAAAAAGTATTGAAAGGGAAACTAAATGACAACAAAAAATCAAAAGCAAAGCAAAACCATGACTTATCATGGATGACAACTAATGAGCAGCAGTTAGCCTCGTTTAGCCCAGGGGTGGACGCGGGCCCGGCTTGGCCCGGGCTGACCCGGCCGGCCGAATTTCAGCTTTGGCCCGCCGGGCCCGGGCTTAAAAGTTTTTCGGCCGCCCCGGGCCGATTTGTTCGGCCTGCGTCCACCCCTGCATGGGTTACTTCGTCGAAACCAAAGCTGTCATCTTCGTAGAACCTTACTTTGGTTAGCCCCCGGTTCGGATTTTTATATGGTTTGCCCATGCACACAAATTCACCCTTGAATCGGACATAGTAACTGTCGTGAAAAAAACGGTTTTCCATTTTGTGGGTCGCATTGCCGGTGGCGTTGGAAAAGTTGGACACTCGGTGCGGTCGCAAGTAAACTAGGGCCAAAGGTTAAACTTATAACCTCAATTCAACAGATAAAAATTGTGTTGCTTGTTATCATGCATAGTGGCATCACGATCACGGTATACATGGCCCATATCAAGAGTACCAATGTATTACCGACATTAATGTTAAGTATGGCATTTCATTATCTTGCAATAAACGTGACGTTTACAAGTAATTAAATAACTTACACAAAGCTTTAATGAACATCTTTATTTAGAACTCTGAAAGGCGCTGATGAAGAAGTAGCAAGCGATCGTATATATTGCAAAACTGATTATTGCAATGCTCCCTGCGACGTACTCCACGAACACGGATTGATCAGTGCTGATGGTACATCGTGGACATCCGACAAAGAAGTTGGCTACGACATCATGGGAAAAGATGGTGGTTCGAACTCTAACCCGGGATCCAACACTGGCGGTGCCAACGGTCCCAACACTGGCGGTGCCAATGGCCCCAACACCGGCGGTGCCAATAGTCCAGCTTCAAACAGTGTTTCATACAACGCACACAAAACACAGCTGTTATTCGGAGTCGCTACGGTCATGGCAATCAATGTCGCTATTTCGTAGAATAGTAACATATTTGTGATCTCTGATAATGTGCCTTTTTCCTATAATTTGTGTTGCCATGCACTGCATCACTCGTTACCCTATCCTTAAGAGTAAAATAAACAGAAGTTGTAATTTTTGACACATTTTCACCACGCAAGTAATTATTTTTTTACAAATGATCACGATCAAGTTGGTCCTAGGACTCGGATCCTGGCTCCGGATCCGGGTCCAAAAAGCTCCGAAGCTAACAGGTCTGCGATCAACGTGTATTTTGAAAAAGGGGCGATGGTTTATGCAAATGTTTCAGTTTTCAATCAATCCTTGACTTGCCACTTTTCTTTGATCTGTTGAATCATTCGGTTCAGGTGGCCTTTCACGGTCGCTGGTTCAACCCAACCACGCTGATTCCATGGACCGGCAAGTTTTCATCTTTTGAAATACCACGGCATACGGTAGATGACACTTGTCATTTCAGCCCCTCCAAACAGCGACAAAGTGATAAGAACGCAAATGAATCGTCATCTGATGATGCAAGCCCCTCTGTGAACGACGACAGCTTGCACAATGTACCTTCTGAGGAGACTTTCAGTGATTCCACTCGGTCGCCATACTCCGATATGACTACTTCGGTGACTTCTCAGCCGTCGCAGACTTCTTCGCAAACTTTGGTTAATGGAAGTTTTGGTTCAATCACCAGTAGTCTTTCTGATGTCACTAGCAGTGAACGGTTTCGTCGGTCAACGTCCAGCAACGTGGAACTGCCGTCGAAGGAAGCCTACATCAACTTCATACAAATAAGGCAATTCGGGGGGTCATATGCTGAGCCCGATATGCGCAAACTCCTTCCAGATAACGAAGAAGATAAAAAGTTTCCTAAGATTAGAGAATACGTTTCTTTGCTGGATCGTCCGAAACTAAGCCAGCTACAGTGTTTCGCGGAATCACTCGCGCATTACAAATTATTTGATTCAGCTTCCACGAAAATTTCGGTATGTTCATATCGCCAAATACAATTACTCTATAAACTCTTCTACTTTTAAGATTGGACCCGAAGAACAAATGAACGAAGTTTTATTGTTTTTTATCACCTTTTTCGACAACCTTCGCCGTTTTATCGCTCGTGCCAAACCGTTGACGTCGTTTGATGGTGAAACGTTTGAAGTTACAACAAATGACCCTGACAGTGGCGATTTGAAAGCTGTTTTGGAGCAAAGCGGTGTTCATGAAACCCTTATGGAAGCTTGGATTGAATCAAAGAACACCTCATGGCGTTTGACTCAACATATTTGCTGCGATGGTGATAAGAATGGTTTTACTGGCGAAGGCGAAATACAATTCAATCCTGAATGCATCAAATTTAACTACGATGTTCACTTTGAGAAGAAAGGAGATAAAAGCGACTGCTTGCGAGGCGAGTTCTCAAGCGAATCGGAAGTCAATGGCATCAAATGCCACGGGAGACTTTCAATTGACGAAGCCAGTGAAAACCCGAAAGTCCTTGGGCATTCGGTATACGACGCTTACAATATTTTGATTTCTGGTCATCGAGCTGCCGTTACTGGTGCAAGTTATAAAATCCAGCACATACACAGAGACAGAAAACCTCCTGATACTACAAAGACGTACAATTTCTCCGACCCCGACTCCAATTTTTTGAAACTGTTGCGTGAAATGCCGAAAAAGGAACTTCCACAAAGTGATTCCAGGAAAAAGTTGTACGCTGGTTATCTCGCCGACGGTAAGTTTACTAAATTGCACTATGCACACAGAATGGAACTAGGTAGAAATTAAGTGTACGCAACGCGTTTTACTTTCGTTGCTCCATGCGGCACACTTGTTAATTTTACAATTTCTACTCATCAAAAACATTCTGATGAAGCGATTGCTGACATCCAAACTTTGATTTCTTGGTACCAATCGCTTCCTTAGAATGTTTTTTATCCATAACAAATGTAAAATTAACAAAAAACGTGCATTATTTTTTAAAAACCGAGCGGCGCGTCGCGCACTTTGCATACACTCAAATTTGATGGTTGGGGTTATTTACGCCCGGAACTCACTTTGTATGCTTGATACTGTGCGGCTGGCAGCGGACACACAGACAAATTCACAGCGAGTATACAATGTGAGTTCCCGGGCGTAAATACCCACAACCAAATTTGACCTGGTTCCAAAATAAGGGGGAGTGTGTGCATAGCAGGGTCCCCCAATCAGCTTCTTTTCAAAATAGCTACTAGTAGCTATTTCCCCTCACAAGGGGGGAACTGCTGAAGCTGCTCACGATGATATTTAAAAAAGTGCATGCAAGTTTTTGAAACATTACGGATAACCGCGTGAGCCCCCCTAAAATTGGGTTCGCACGTACAAACACCAGAGGCTGGTAGCTATCAGTAGCTAATTGAGAATAGCTACTAGTAGTTGTGGTTGGGGGGCGCTATCAGGGATGCGCGTTGGCTAGCCACGGTGGGCTCAGAGCTGTTTTCGGTTTGGCTTGACCTGAGCCACGGATTCCCCTCGAGAGTATCAGCGATAAGCTTTGCGGCTTGCTTTTTTGCTTTTATCTCACGCACGTGAATACAGCATATGCAAATTTCGGAAGCCCGCTGCAGCAATCAAGCGTGCATACACCAAAACACAGAAGTAGATTGTGAGCATTTCACGTGCAATCTATCGAGTAGATTCTACGCATTTTCACCTTAAGACAGAGTCCGGGAGAAAATAACAATGACCCATAACCCCGTGGCACAACCAAAAAAATAATTGTTTTTCATTCGATAGGGATACCCGAGTAGGTGCTAAATCCAAAATATGAAGGTCTGAAGATGCCTTCTGACGGAGATATGGCTTTTTGAAGACCGGTTTCAAAAATTTCAAAAAAGTCCCTAAAAGTTTTCACAACTCGACTACTGTAGTTCTGAATTGTATGAAAAACCGGTTCTAGGGTCAACTTTCGATGCCAAATTCAATGGTAACATCCATTTTTTATTACATATAAAAGTTTTTTCAAAAAATATTATTTTATCAATTTTAATTTTTTAGTTTTTGCTCGCGGTCACATTTTATCGATGAAAAGGAATCACTAGTGATAGGCAACAATGAAAAAATTTTGTAACCCTTCAACTAGGTGGTGGAAATTTGTCATTCAAATTTTTTTTTGTGCCACTAAAAAAATTTTTGCGAGCTGTTGCAAAACGAAGTAGATATTCGAAATCTACGTAAAAAAAGAAAAATTTATGATATTTTTATTGATTTTTAGAGTGACTTTAAACTGGTTTTGCCAAAAAACACAAAATTTCAAAGTGACGTTAAAAATTACTCTAAAAATCAATAAAATAATCATAAATTTTTCTTTTTTTACGTAGATTTCGAATATCTACTTCGTTTTGCAACAGCTCGCAAAAATTTTTTTAGTGGCACAAAAAAAAATTTGAATGACAAATTTCCACCACCTAGTTGAAGGGTTACAAAATTTTTTCATTGTTGCCTATCACTAGTGATTCCTTTTCATCGATAAAATGTGACCGCGAGCAAAAACTAAAAAATTAAAATTGATAAAATAATATTTTTTGAAAAAACTTTTATATGTAATAAAAAATGGATGTTACCATTGAATTTGGCATCGAAAGTTGACCCTAGAACCGGTTTTTCATACAATTCAGAACTACAGTAGTCGAGTTGTGAAAACTTTTACGGACTTTTTTGAAATTTTTGAAACCGGTCTTCAAAAAGCCATATCTCCGTCAGAAGGCATCTTCAGACCTTCATATTTTGGATTCAGCACCTACTCGGGTATCCCTATCAAATGAAAAACAATTATTTTTTTGGTTGTGCCACGGGGTTGTTAACTTCTCCCGGACTCTGTCTTAAAAATTGTCGAAAATTTGTTTATGTTCGGACAAAAGTGCGCACAATCTATTACTGTAAAGCACCCCCGTGTTTTTGTTTTTTGGGTGCTTTGAATAAGCTTGATAAACGACCCCTTTTCCACTGTGTTATGTAATCCTGAAACGAATCCGTGGCTCGAGGATGGCTCGAGGGTTCTCAGCCCATGCTCAAGCCACAGTGGGCGCCCACAGTTTTTCAAGCCAACGCGCATCCCTGGGCGCTATGCCCCGGTGCATTTATTTCCTAAGTATGCTTGCCACCAGGGATGCGCATTCGCCAGGCGAAACGGTTTTGTCGCTGGCGAGAAAAAGTCGGGTTGGGTTCACGACACGAAAAGAGCAAGCAGCGCAAAAAATAAAATTGTTAATTTGCATACTTTTCGACTGATTTTTCCTTTTCGCACTTGCTTCAGAAGCTTTTTATGTAAATTACGTAGTAAAAATGGGTAAATTCTACCTGAAAAGTGAGAAAAGCCGCTTTTTTTGATCATAACTTTCGCGGCGAGAACAATACTGCTATCCTCGTCGCCAGCGAAACCCTGGCGAATGCGCATCCCTGCTTGCCACTGGGTGCGCCCGTGTGTCCGCATCCGGACGCACAGTTGTCAAGCGTCCAATGTGTGCTTGGGTAATAAATTCATCGGGGAAAAACCTCCTCCAACCATCGCAGGCTATAGCCGGCTGAATGGGGGACCCTGGTGCATAGTGAGTTTGGTTGATTTTGACTTCCCCATCATTATTTTTTAGACAAGATAAACGATTCAACCGTTCTTGCTCATCATTGTTACATGGCTGCGTGTAAACATTATTATCGTCGCCCTCGGGGCCCGTTGAAATACTTCCATTGGATAGATGAACATAGCGACGGCTCAAGCCCAAGGAAAGTTCTGAAGTATTCGGGTATGTTGTTGAAGTTTTTTTTTTAAATTGATATTGATACTACATGTTTAGGCAAATATTACGACTACAAAGACACTTCTTTCAAAACTCTGCCCTTTCCTGACATTGATGAAGTTGAATATTTTACTTTTTCTACGGATGGCGAGCCGATTAACTTCTCGAACAATGATTTCTTCGAATACGTGAAGTTGGAGCAGTTTGCGGGATCGTATACATGGCCTAACGCAAGCGAATTTCTTCATACCTCCGATGATACCCATGTTGATTTTCCGAAGGACATGACAACCATGCCGTTTGAAAAGCGTCCCAGAATGACGACTCTTCAGTGTTACGCCGAAGCATTTAACGTAGAATACACCGATTTCGATGAATCGAACCAGACACGTTGGATTGTTTGGGTCTTCACTTACTTTCTGAAAAACTTGCACCGTATCGTCGCCCGTGCCAAGCCGTTGACATCCTTCCCTGGTGAAACCTATTCTGTTCGAACCCAATATGGCGTCGACGTATTCTTGGAGAAGGCCCGCGACGTCACAGCCATATATGTTGCAGAAGGTGACAAAAAATGGGAAATCAATTTGTGCGTTTCGCATGAACAAGGCAAATTTTTGGGCACTGGATATCTCTTTGTCAAGGCTCGTAAGGTGGAATTCTTTAGCTTCGATGTCAAATTTAAGCGGGAGCTGACTGAAGTTCTATACGGCGACCCTCTTGTCTTCGACGGTTTGATTGGTGAATTTACATCTAACAATCGATACACTTTTGGAAAAATTTTCTTGGACGAAACCAACTACAACGTCTGGGCGGGAATAGTAAACTTAAGGCGAGAAAAGGAGGAATATATTTATCGTATTGACCGTCTCGATTTCATACGTTCCGGGTACGATACTATGTTCAACAAAAAGCGGAGAACGATTAGCAAAGGCTTACAACTACTTTGCAAGAAACTTTCGCAAAGAGACAGCGCTTGACAAAGTGCGCAACGCTAGTTTCACTGTGTAGAACTCCCTAAACTCAACTTTGTTAAAACCGTTTTTTAGACGTTAAAAGCTATCCCAATCGATTTCTCTCATCAATACGATTATTTTGATACACGTTTTTGCCTCTCTACGGTGCAAATTTAAATTAAAATATTTTTTAATATTTTATTTTTTTTAACGTCACTTCATTGAAACAAAATAGAACGTTAAAATAATCGTATTGATAAGAAAAATCGATTGGTTTAGCTTAAAACGTCTAAAAAACGGTTTTAACAAAGTTGAAATTACGAAGTTTCAACTCAGTCTGTGAAACTAGCGTTGCGCACTTTGCCAAGCGCGGTCTCTTCGCGAAAGTTTCTTGCAAAGTAGTTGCAAGCCTTTGCAAATTGTTCTCGCTTTTTGTTGACCATAGTAAAGTAAATGGCTCTAGACCGTTGCCCCTGCTTCGCAATGACACCCCCTTCTCAAATAAAACGTTGTTCTCGACTGATTCCCGCTTTCGGAAGGATATAAAGTTGGCTGAAAGTAAGATTTTATAAACCGATTTGGTCATGCATTATTACATGAGGTCATATTACAGCCGACATCGTTGCTGCTGAGCATCTTTACAAAGTTCAATGCAAAAAATATTTGGATAGTTACGACGATAAGAATTACGTGTTACACTTCAGGCATTTTGAAGTTTCGCGTGCCAACGAAGAAGAAACACGTCATGTAGTCTATTGTAAACTAAGTTTGTATTTTTTTCTTTTAAAAACTTTATTTTATATCACTATTTACAGACTGATCCTCGATCCTTGGCCTCTGATGAAACTACTCATTTCAACTAAAGTGACACCCAAGATACACCCTCATGGCCGGCACACCCGGAGCTCAATCATTTCGACTTTCTTTATCAACATAACATTCTGTTTCTCTAACTTTGTATGTTGTAAGATTGTGTTGGAAAGAGTACTGATGAGAAAAAATAAATGACAATGAAAGATCAAAAGCAAAGCAAAACCGTGATTGTATAAACCGTACATAAGTATCAATCATTACTACGCAAAACTCCATTTTTATTACAACGTGTATTTTGAAAAAAGAATTGGTTTATGCAAATGTTTCAGTTTTCAATCAATCCTTGACTTGCCACTTTTCTTTGATTTGTTGAATCATTCGATTCAGGCGGCCTTTCACGGTCGCTGGTTCAACCCAACCACTCTGATTCCATGGACCCGCAAGTTTTCATCTTTTGAAATACCACGGCATACGGTAGATGACACTTGTCATTTCAGCCCCTCCAAACAGCAACAAAGTGATAAGAACGCAAATGAATCGTCATCTGATGATGCGAGCCCCTCTGTGAACGACGACAGCTTGCACAATGTACCTTCTGAAGAGACTTTCAGTGATTCCACTCGGTCGCCATACTCCGATATGACTACTTCGGTGACTTCTCAGCCGTCACAGACTTCTTCGCAAACTTTGGTTAATGGAAGTTTTGGTTCAATCACCAGTAGTCTTTCTGATGTCACTAGCAGTGAACGGTTTCGTCGGTCAACGTCCGACAACAATAATCTCACTTCTACGTCAGATGTTGATAACGTGAAACTGCCGTCGAAGGAAGCCTACATCAGATTCATACAAATGATGAAATACGGGGGGTCATATGCAGCGCCCAGTTTGTACAGATTCAATCCCGAACTCGAAGTAGAAGAAAACGTTTACGTTTCTCTGAAGGATCGTCCAGAAATGAGCGAACTACAGTGTCTCGCGGAATCACTTGCACATTCGAAATTTTTACACGAGGCTTCTCTTAGCGTAAAGGTATGTCCTTTACTTAAATTATTGCATTTATGTTGAATAGCGAATCTTTTTACTTTTCAGGATGGCCATGAATACCGACTGCACAATGTACTACTCTTTTTTATCAATTTTTTCGACTGTCTTCGTAGTTTTGTTGCTCCTGCCAAGCCGCTTACGTCGTTTCACGGTGAAACGTTTGAAGTGACAGTGAACGACAGTCCTGTTAGCGGATATAAAGGACTCTTGAATTCTACGTATGGCTTGCATCACTTCATCATGGATGTAATCTACTTCGGAGAAACGCCTCATACCTGGCGATTGTATCAAACCATTCGCTGCGAATCCAAGAGAAATGCCTTTGTTGGCAGCGGCGAAGTGCAGTTTGATCACCGCCCTGGTTGCATCAAGTTTGAATACGATGTTCATTTCGAAAAGAAAGGAAGCAAAACCGATTGCCTACAGGGTGAATTAACCGCGAAGTCAGAGTTTGAGGGCATCGTTACCAATGGAATGATCAACCTGCTTGAAAGCAAACATGACATGGTTCTTTCAACGGCACAACGCGCTGGTGAAAATTTTATATATGCGGTTTTTACTAAAGGTCTTCGCGCTGGTGGAGAGTATACGACTAAAATTGATCGCGAACTCAACGGACGAAGTTCTCTACATCACCGAGTTTACAAGCCCAGTAGTCCTGACAACAAGTTTTTAAAACTGTTGCGTGAAATGCCGATAAGGGAACTGCCTCAAAGTGATTCTCGAAAAAAGTTGTACGCTCGATATCATCCGATCCATAGTAAGTTTACATGTTTGATGGATTTTGACCTTCCATCTAATATCATTAATTTTTAGTTATTCTTGCTGAGCAATGTTACATGGCTGCATGTGAACATTACTATCAAAACTACCAGGTTCCGTATTATTTTTATGATGATTTGGCCCAATATTACGAATACAAGAAGTATTTTTTCAAAACTTTGCCCGTTCCTGACATTGATCAAGTCAAATATTTGACTTTTTCTGCGGATGGCGAGCCGAATATGAAACCTTTGGGCAAAGACGCTTTTGAATACGTGGATTTGGAGCAGTGTATGGGATCGTTCACATCACCTTTTGTACACGATTTCAGTTTTTTCGATTCCGACCATAATTACTCTTTGAAAGAAATGATGCCATTTGAAAAGCGTCCCAGAATGACGATTCTTCAGTATCTCGCGGAATCGTTTGTATCAGCGTTTTTACTAGACAAATCCGAAGACTTTGTGAGCTAAAAGTCATTCGTTTCAAATCTGTCAAACAATCTTGTTTCAGCCGCGTAATCCTTCAGACGTAACGGCGATACTATTATTTCAAACTTTGTTCTGTCGATTTCTGGACAATTTGCGTCGTATCGCTGCACCTGCTAAACCGCTAACATCTTTTACTGGTGAAACCTTCAATGCTGCTCATCAAGGTATCTACATCGTTTTGGAGAAGGCCCGCAACGTCGTAGCCATAAGTGCTTTATACCCAGCTTGGGAAATTGCCTTCCATCTGGAATTGGGTATCGAAATCAGCGGCGCTGGAACATTCTTTTCTCATGCCTACTTACCGGCTAATTGGAAAGTTGATTTTGATTTTCGGCTCCGCTTTCAACGCACGCTGACGAAGAAGTTAAACCAAGATGTTACTTTCGACTGTTTGATGGGTGATTTAACGTCTTACCTTGGTCCTATGAAGGTAATCACGCAAATAGGAGAACATGACAATGTCGTGACAACAACACTACTAAACGGCAGAAAAAAATATCAAGTTTTGAACGAATCTCGTCTTTCTGATATGACCAAATTGGTTCCATCGACTACGTTGCCATCAAACGAAGATCGAATTAATGATTTCCGCAATAATGATAGTCCTCCCAGAAATTTATTCGATACTGATTCCCGCTTTCGGGAAGATATAAAGTTGGCTGAAAGTAAGATTTTACAAACCGATTTGGTCATGCATTATTACATGAGGTCATATTACAGCCGACATTGTTGCTGCTGAACATCTTTACAGAGTTCAATGCAAAAGATATTTGAATGGTTACGACGATAAGGATTACGTGTTACACTTCAAGCATTTTGATGTTGAGCCTCTCAAATTCTATAAAAATCAAATATTGAAATTCTTGGTCCATCGAAAAAGTGAGTTTTTTTTGCCAGCGAAAAACTGTGCTGTCATATTAAACAATTGATTTTCAGAGTCATAACTAGCTCCCTCACAATGACGTGTTTCGGAAACTTACTAAGACTGATCCATTTGATTCCGCAGTTTGGACCTAAACACTGTATCTGACTGACAATGCCCAGGAACATTTATCATTGCCTCTGAACATAAACGGTGTCAGTCATTACTGCGCAAAACTCCATTTTTATTACAACTTATCACACTCAATGTACTTGTTGACGAAACAGATAAGGAAATTTGCAAACTTTAAGCAATTCTATCTTTCCTAATAAAAATGGTCTTTCCTCAGCTTCAGTTTGATTGCGTGATTGTCTGGTGTACGGCAAGTTGTCCGATTGAAAGAACCCTTTGCAATAGCAATCAAAGTCGACTTCCACGAAAATGTCAAGGTACGGATGAAAGATGTCATCATAATCTTTAATCAATACATCCAATTTTCCGCCCTCATCAAGATAGTCATGGGTTACTTCGTCGAAACCAAAACTGTCGTCTTCGTAGAATCTGACTTTGGTTAGCCCCCCGTTCGGATTTTTATATGGTTTGCCCATGCACAAAAATTCACCCTTGAATCGGACATAGTAGCTGTCGTGAAAAAAACGGTTTTCCATTTTGTGGGTCGCATTGCCGGTGGCGTTGGAAGAGTTGGGCACTCGGTGCGGTCGCAGTTGAATGGTTGACATACCTAATACGATGACGGCGAAAAACGGTAAGAACAACAGGCAAGTTAGGTTTGTCATGTTGAAAGTCGTTTTTGAGGATAGAAAAATTGATAAAGCTTATATAAAGTAGTAAAACGATGAGACTAACATCGTTTGAAAATGCATTAAAAATTAAATGTGTCTGAAAGTAATAAATTTTGATTAAGTTTTGATATGATTACTGTTTGACACTAGACACATTGAATTTCCATAAATTTGATGCGAAGTTTGTTGATATTTTTTGATTTTTAGTCCTAAACTTCGTCTTACCATAACCTCGCGCACGTTCGCCGATCGCTGTGGGACCGCGCGGACAAACATGCGCACAGTGACGCACATTGCATAGACACTGTGGTTAGTGTGTGCGAGGCTAAACGAGGCTAACTGCTGCTCGCTAATGTTCATCAATGATAATGTAATCAAGAGGTGTGCCGTATCAACCCAAAAGAGATAGAAAATCACCACTGTCAAAGCAAATTTTATGCCAAATTTTCTTTTATTACACACAACAAAACTTATCATTGGGTCTAATTGTAAGGACGAGCTTGACGATACAAATTTGGAAACCTACAAACATGCATAAGTTCAACAGTTTTTAAATCATAGGGTTTTTCCTCCGCTTCAGTTTGGTTGCGCGATTGTTTGTCGCTCGGCGAGTTTTGGGATTGATAATATCCTTCACAGTCGCAGTCGAAATCCAATTCAGCGTAAATATCAAGAGTAGGATGAAAAAGATCGTCAAAATCTTTTATCATTATATCCAGTTTACCATTGTCATCAAGGAATTCGTACCCAACCACGTCGTACCCACCCCATCCATCATCTTCATAAAATCTGACTTTTGTCTTTTTGCCATTGGGGTTTCGATAGGGGGTGCCATTGCACACAAATTGACCCACAAACCTCACAAAATAGCGGTCTCGGAAGATGCGGTTTTCCATTTTAGTCCGATGGGTTAAATCGATGATAGAAACGGCGGTATCGGTCGATGGTAGGGATTCGTATTGATCAGTGGATGTGCCAAACACGATGTAGGTAGTAAATGATAGAAGCAATAGATAAAGTAACTTTTTCATGGTGAAAATGCACTTTAAAGTCAATAAAATATTGAAAAGCTTATGTATTTGTTAAGTCAAGACACGCTTCAAATCACATTCAATGAAATTTGAATGTGTTGTTGATGTTTATCACTAGACACATTTGATTTTATCAACCAGGATATGAAATGTGACCCCATAAATGATTCACTGATTGCGTCATCACGAATTTCAGTGACAAAATGCCGTTTTTCGATCTTTATGCCAAACTTTCTTTTATTACACACAGTTTAACTTAAAATTGGTCCTAATTGTAAGGACGTGCCTGACGATACAAATTAGGAAAAGTGCAAACATGCGTAAGTTCAACAGTTTTCAAATCATAGGGCTTTGCTTCCGCTTCCGTCTGATTATGCGATTGTTTGTCACTCGGCGAGTTTTGTGACTGATAATATCCCTCACAGTCGCAGTCAAAATCGAATTCAACGTAAACATCAAGAGTAGGATGAAAAACATCATCGTAATCTTTAATCATTACATCCAGTCTACCATAGTCATCGAGGTACTCGTAACTATCAAGAACGTTGTGCCCATACCATCCATCATCTTCGTAGAATCTGACCCTAGTCTTATTGCCATTTGGGTTTCGATAGGGTGTGCCATTGCACACAAATTGACCTACAAACCTCACAAAGTAGGGTGATCGGAAGATGCGCTGTTCCATTTTGGTTTGATTGTTTGTTGTGGCGATGGTCGATGGTATGGATTCATATTGATCGGTGGATGTACCGAAAACAATGAAGGTAACAAATGACAGAAGCACTAAATAAATTAACTTTTTCATGGTGAAAGTGCTCTTTGAAGTTGATAAAGCATTGACAAGCTTATCTATTTGATCAAGTTTGACTCAAGACACGTTTCAAATCACATTCAATGAAATTTAAATGTGTCTAATAGGCGTTTAAAAAGTTATTGTTAATGTTTGCCACTAGACACATTCGATTTATGAAACGTGGCTTCATAGAAAGAGCAATGATTTTTCATTATGAAACTTTCTGAATGAATGCCGTTCTCAGAATGCATAAAGATCATTGATTTTTTTTGATTAAATACAGTTGGAGATGTGTAAATGAATAATAACAGTGCCATTTTTGCAACATTGTAAGTTCAAATGCATAAAACCCGCTTTTCGAAAGATTGAAACTCCAAGTGCCGTTTCTACTTTCCCCGATAAAAGCCTTCTTAAATGCTCGTCTGAACCCGCCTGAGGCCATCTCAGCCAGCCCCAGAAGGCTTAGTCCCCACGATGGGGGCTTTGCACCACCACCCTTCACCGCCGGTGGCGTCCATCATTACCCTTGATGATGAGCAGCTTTGTCTTTTTTCCGTTTCTTGACTTGGACCGACGCCGAATGCCAACTACAGACTCTAAACGTTGGTCGAAGTCGAGTCGTCGGGAATTTCGTAGGCGCCGTACCCAACACGAAAAGCAAATTGTGCAAAGAGACACGTCCTGTTCCCTGACTTATTGTTCCTGATGAATATTGATGAAGCTACGACGCTCCGACGCCGACGGCACTGCAGGACAGGGCAGCGTCTCCGTCCGCGTGTGTGTGGATACTTTTAGACTGATTCGTTGGGTTATTTTCTGCAAAATTGCCCTCATCGGGAGTCGAGAATGTTTGTAATTACGGTGGGTCCACACTGACATGGCATGCGCGTGCCGTGCCGGAATCGACCCCCAGTCGGACAAATTCGAATCGAATTTTAATAGTTTAATGAGAGCAGTCGCCAGCATGCCAGAGGGCCATCAACAAAGTCACCAAATGCTTGAGACACCACCCATCAGACTAAATTAACCACACGGGGCGACGCCGCCGCCGCGCCGTGTAATTTGCACGCTAAATGTCTTTGCGACGGCGCGCTTCTGTTTTTGTTTGCAGCGCGAAGAAGTCATGTCTTCCGATGGCATGCCTCTCCTGCTCTTTGGCCATCATCCAAATAAGGACATTATGCATGGACTTTACACTGGCAGGGGCACCGCTGCCGTCTTTAGAAGGCAGAATTCCGCCATTTTCCGCCATCGTTTGACTTTTTTTTGGGTGCCGTCGTCCTTCTGTCAGTTTTTGTTGCACTTTTTAATGGCCCTTCTTAAACTGACTCTTACGTTGTTACCCTTCTTTACATCGGTCTCCTGACGCGTCTGCATATTGTATCAACGTGACGACGGATATAGATAGACTGGGTACTTTGTAGAAAAAAAAGGTTGTTGGATTCGACTTGAAATGGTTCTTATTCTGACGCCGATACTACCGCGTGTGGTTGGGTTCTGATAACATAGGCACGTTGAATCTCTAATTGTAAATTCACGTATTTGTGCCAACATGGTAGCGCCGCCGTCTGCTGATAACTCAGATCCGGCAAAAGTAGCGACCACAGATGCCGATCATCCAGTCAAATACAAAATCAAACTTACTCGGTGCCTTCTGTTTTACATTGTCGTGCCTGCGATTCCTGTTTCTTTGCTCGTGATCGGATTTCTATATCTTATTGATACCCCTCCTGTCATTAAACCGACATCCCTCCCCTCCGTTGCCGTCGCAAAACAGCAGCAACATCAGCATCAACCACCTAAAGAAGTCCTTATCGAAAGATTGCCCCATGATTTGAAGCCATCATCTTACATCATAACACTGAAAACGTATCTACCATACAAACCTGGCGTTGATTTCGGCCCTAGAAACTTGACCGTCGATGGACGAGTTTTCATTAGCTTTTATTGCCAAAAACAGACTAATAAAATTATCATCAACGCCAATAATCTGATCATTAGTGAATCGAAACTTCGATTGTGGGATGAAGACACAAAAGACGAGTTACCTGTTCGATTGGCTGAAATTCGCAACGAAACACACATATTGGAGTTTGTAACTGAGCAACCAATGCTCGTCGGGCACAATTATTCCATGGACATAAATTATGGGACATGGATACATAAACCAAACGACGGTGGATTGTTTTTGGGTTCTTACATGCTGGGAAATGAAACAAGGTTAGCTTTTTTTATTGATTGGTTTTTCTATCAATTGGAAAGCTTCGTTTCTTTAGATATCACATGGTTTCACAAATGCAACCGATTCATGCCCGTCGCGTTTTTCCCTGCTTTGATGAACCTGAATTCAAGGCGAAGTTTCAAATAAACGTCGTTCATCCTAATGGCACAACTGCTGTCAGCAACACCAAACTGCAAAGAGTATTCTATCTTCGAGAGTTTGTTCTTGTTTAACTTACTTTTTTATAAACCGCTATTGTTTTAGCAAAAACTGGCTTCAAAGTGAGTTTTTTCCTACGCCAAAGATGTCGACATACCTTTTGGCCCTGGCTATAACTGATTTTCCGTACATCCAAACATATTACAAACATATCAAAGTGAGTTGAATTGATCAAAACAAAATCGTAGTTTTAAGTTATTTCAGATACGCATATGGGCACCACCGGCGCTTATCAACGACACCCATCATGTATTGAATTTGCTTCCAAAAATTTTAGACTACTATGAAAACTATTTTGGTATACCGTATCCATTGTTCAAACTGGGTAGGTTTAATCGATAAATTTGAGTAATAGAAACATTTTTTCAGATGTTTATGTTGTAAAAGAGCTCAGAGTGATTGCAATGGAAAACTGGGGGCTGATTACTGCCCGTGATAACAATATCGTCTTCCACGAAGCAACATCAACAGTTAATGAAAAAATGAACATTGAAAATACACTTTTCCATGAAGTTGCGCACATGGTAAGTTTCCTCAACTTGGGTATTAGTTGTTCACATGATTGTTTCAGTGGTTTGGAAACTTGATCACTATGCGCTGGTGGAATGACCTGTGGCTTAACGAAGGCTTTGCGACGCATATGGCCCAAATCGCTGCCAAGAATTTGACAGTCGAAACTGATAGCATTGAGAGTTTGAATGAACTTCGAACATTACAGACAATGGGACATGATGAAACACTTACTAAGCAAGCGTTAAGCTTTAAGGTTGAAAAGAGAAGTGGGATAACGTTGGCATTCGACGGGATTACATATTATAAGGTTCGTTTTTGGACGACGACTTTTCTTTTGACATTTCAACATTGCAGGGTGCTGCTGTTCTCCGCCTACTAGAAACAATCGTGGGTCCTGCCAAATTTCAAAGTGTACTTCGTGATTTCATTTTGAAACACTTACATGACAATGCCGACAGCGATGATTTTATTCGAAGTATTATCAGGTCTTTGGGGACATCAAATCCGTTCGGAAAACACGATTTGGATGCATCTATTCGAAGTTGGACCCACAACATTGGCTTCCCATTGGTTACATCGACACGGATCAACTCTACGAGTATACGGTTATCACAAAAGTGCTACAGTCGTGCGCATAAAATAAAAATTACGCCAAATCACACTTGGACAATACCGTTATATTTTAAAAAAGACTTTGCGCAGACGCATGTCGATGTTACTATGCTTCATGGAAACGAGTCATGTATGTTTTTTTAAAACACATTGTCTATCCATCTCAGTTGGCCTTTTCAGTGATCCTTCACAATGTCGCACTGTTGGATCCAGAATTCACTGGATACTTCAAAGTTTTCTATGATGCCCAAACATTTGACGCTATCATGCAACAACTTTACAAAAACCATACAGTTTTATCCACGCGAACACGGGCAAAACTTCTGTATGATACAAGTACCTTGTTTTTCGCCGGACACACTGAAGTTCGACACATAATGGATTTGTTTCAATACATGAAAAGCGAGGATAACGTTCTTCCATACCACTTATTCAATCTCGCTATTGACAACTTCTATTATGTCTTTTCGGGTGATCCACAATTAGAGCAAATGTTTAAGGTAACGTCTTTTTTATATACTTTGTTTAAAAACGTTCACTTTTTAGTCATTTTGTATTTTTATTCTTGCTGGACCATTTGACCGATATTTTAGCAAGTCTTTAACACATCAAAGAAACCATGAGTAAGTTGATTCAGACTAATTTAAAAATTAACATCAGAATACGACTTTCAGAGGACTCGGAAAAGTTTTGATTTTAAAAACATGCGTATTGAACCATACTCCGTGTATTGATTACGTTCGTGATAAATTTTCAAAGCTAAGAATAGCGTGTGCCACAAAAAAATTAAGTGAAAATTGCAATTTGTAAGTTTTGAAATTAACTATTCAATGTTTCAAGAATCACTTTTAACAGTATTATTCCTGGCCATCGAGAAGCCCTGTATGCTATGGCACTTCGTCATGGCACTTCTGAAGACTTTGAATTTTTGTTTGACAAGCTTTTGATAGAAACGGATATAATGGAGCGACTACATATTGGTCGGGGGCTCAGTGGTACATTGAATGAAACTCTGTCCATACGGTAAGGTAAAAAACTTTTCAATCAATGGATAGTTGACATTTTAGCACATTTGATTACCACATTTACAATGGATCCCCGGATGAAGGATATTGCGTTAGCTTTTACAATTGTTATACTATGGAAGTGATTCGGCCATATTTTACCAAGATGTTTCGAAAATATTACAATATGTATGTTTTTTAAACGTAAGTGTCAATTTCTAAACGTAACTTTTACATTTAGGCTCGCGGGTTCAAAACTCATAAAAAGGTGCGTTAACATTGTTGTCAAAGTTCGTATCCATGAGAGCTTCTTTAAACCGGTAAGACTTCAGAAAAGTTACCATTGATGATGAAAGTAGTGCAACATAATTTCAAATTCTGCAGGTCGATGATTTTATTGCCGCACACGCTGATATGAAAGGGGTGGCAGGCATTTTGAAAAACGCACGAGACGTGTTGAATAATTTGATGAAACTTCGGGATCAACATGCTTCAAAGCTTGCTCAATACCTTCATGAGTTCAGCAACGATTATCTAAATGAGACTGATGCTACAATTAGAACTTGGTGATAGCTGCTTATAAGATTTTTTTTGATTTTTTGTCTGTACATTTTGGGAAAACTTGATTGCATACAAGTAGCGCGTAAATTTTTTTTATCGATGCGTGGTACCATACAACCTTGAGTTGCCCCGGTTGTTAATATAAACGTGATCCTACTTATCCGTCAAGGTTTCGCGTCAAACTTGTACAATTTTTGATTGTTTCTCATTTTCAACGTTTTTTGCCCTCTGTTGCGGTTCGTTTTGTCTTTTTCCGCTTGCCGTGTACTTGCGTTACTGGTGCCGCGTAAGCTTAAAAAATTCTGATTTAAATTTTGTTTTTTTATAGAAAAAGCTTCTCGCAAAATGATCAAAATGCTTCCTATGTTAACATTGCAATGTTTGAGCTGCGTTGGTGTTTGATTGGCTTCTGATTATTTTTTTTATTCTGACGCTTATTCCGTTTATTAATTGCATTATGGTAGTGCCGCCAGCTTCGAATACTTCTGACCCGGTGAAAGTACCAAATGCCGATCATCCCGTCAAATACAGAATCAAACTCACGCGATGCCTTCTGTTTTACATCTTTGTGCCTGCCATTCCGGTGTCACTACTTGTGCTCGGATTTCTCTACCTCATGAATACCCCGCCCGCCATCCAACCCCCATCACTTCCATCTACTGCCGCTGCTCAACAACATCAAAAACCAAAAGAAGTCCTAATCGAAAGACTGCCCCATGATTTGAAGCCATCATTGTACATCATAACGCTGCAGACGTTTTTACCGTACAAACCTGGCGTCGATTTCGGCCCCCAGAATCGGACAGTCGGGGGACGAGTTTTCATCAGTTTTTACTGCCAAAAAGAGACCAACAAAATCATCCTTAACGCAAATGATCTAATCATTGATCAATCCAAGCTTCGATTGCACGATCAAGATACAAAGAAGCAGTTGGTCGTCACATTGGCCGACATTCGTAACGAAACACACATTATGGAATTCGTGACAGAACCACCGATGTCAGTTGGTCACAATTATTCTGTGAAAATAATTTACGGCACGCGAATGCTTGAACCGATTGATGCAGGGCTGTTTTTGGATGTGTATAGACACGGCAACGAGACCCGGTTTGTTTTTCGTTTATAGATTTTTGCTATAGATTGGGTTAAAAAGCATTGATTAGTTTCCAAATTTTAGTTACCACATGGTGTCACAAATGCAACCAATACATGCGCGTCGCGTTTTTCCGTGCTTCGATGAACCTGAGTTCAAAGCAGAATTCCAAATAAACGTCATTCATCCACGGGGAACTACGGCTGTTAGCAACACGAAGTTGCAAAGCTTAACACAACTTCGGGAGTTTGTTGTTTTTGAAACTTGTCATTGAGTGTAACTAGTTGATTTCAGCAAAGACTGGCTTCAAAGCGAGTTTCATCCGACTCCAAAGATGTCGACGTACCTTCTTGCAGTGGCCGTAACCGATTTTCCATTCATTGAAACATACTACCGCGATATCAGGGTAAATAAACCTTATCAGTTCAAGAATTTTTACTCATAAAGTGTTTCAGATACGAGTATGGGCACCCGCGGATATCATTAATTACACATATCATGCTCTAGAAATACTTCCAAAAGTATTGAATTACTATGAAAATTATTTTGACATACTGTATCCATTACCAAAACTAGGTTGGCTTTGAGTCTAAAACGAAGGTAGAAATCAACAAAACACATTTTTCAGACGTTTACGCAGTAAATGAGTTAAGGGTGGCAGCGATGGAGAACTGGGGGTTAATTACGGCACGTGTTGAAAATTTGGTATTCCACGAAAACACAACGAGTATCCAGGCTAAAATATATGTTGAAACAACTCTGTTTCATGAAGTTGCTCACATGGTAAGAAGCTTTTGTTTTTCGAAAGATAACAACAAGTTTGCAGTGGTTTGGAAACTTGATAACTATGCGCTGGTGGAATGATTTATGGCTTAATGAAGGCTTTGCTACACATTTGACTCAATGTGCAGCAAAGAATTTAACGTATGAAAAGGATGCCATGGAAAGTTTGAATCAGTATCGTACACTGCAGATGATGAGAGCGGATGAAAGGTTAAATAATCCGCCATTGAGCTTTGAAGTAATGAAAAAACACGAGATTACTACCGCGTTTCATGGATTAACTTATTTCAAGGTTTGTTGTGCCAAAGTGACTGGATTAAATCGCCAAATTGCAGGGTGCTGCTGTGTTACTCCAACTTGAAACGCTCGTTGGACCACACCGATTTCAGCGTGCCCTTCGGGACTTCATTTTGAAACACATCTATGACAACGCTGATAGTGATGACCTTATTAGAAGCATCATCAAATCACTAGGGAAATCGGATCCTTTTGGGAAGCACGATGTCGATGCGTCCATTCGAAGTTGGACCCACAACAGGGGCTTTCCATTAGTTACATCGACACGGATCAATTCCACCAGCATACTGTTATCACAGCAATGCTCTACTGACCGAAACGTGAAAACAGTCCCCAATCATACTTGGACTATTCCGATATATTACAAAAAAGACTTTTATCAGAAAAATATGGATGTTGTCATGCTTCATGGAAACGACACTCGTAAGTTATGTCGCATACCTGCACAAATGCGGTAAAAAGAGGTTTAATCAAAGCATTTCAGTAGTTTTACACAATGTCGCCATTTTGGATCCAGAATACACGGGTTATTTCTACATTTTCTATGACACCCAAACATTTGAGGGTATTGTGCGACAACTTTTGAAAGATCATACTGTAATACCTGCACGGACACGCGCAAAACTTGTATGTGACACGTTAAACAGTGTACAAGCTAATCGAACTGGCCTTAAACGAATATTGGATATTGTACAATATTTTAAAGAAGAAAATATTGAGTTTCCATTCCAAATATTAAACGTTGTTATCGAATTTTTATATCATACATTTTCGGGTGATGAAGACATTCATAAACAGTTAAAGGTAAACTAAATGTTAGAATTTAAAGAATCTTTTAAACATGTATGCTTTCAGACATTTTGGGCTTCCATTTTGGCTGGACCGCTACAAAGACACCTTGCCAGACCCTTAGCGGATCAAAGGCGGTTTGAGTAAGTTTTGTCATGACTAACTGACATAAAAAATTTAGCATTGCCTTGGATTACATTCCAGAAGTGTCGGGAGAGTATTGATTGTTAGAACGTGCCTATTTGACCATACCCCGTGTATTGATTATGTCCGGGATCAGTTTTCGAAACTAAAAATAGCGTGTGCAACAAAAAAGTTAAGCGACAGTTGCAATTTGTAAGTTTTTTTTTCATTTTGTCATCCAAGATATTGAATGTCCGATTGAAACAGTATCATCCCTGGCTATCGGGAAGGCGTCTATGCCATGGCCCTTCGCCACGGCACAGTGGATGACTTTGAGTTCTTATGGGACAAACTAATGATCGAAACAGTTCTAATGGAAAAACATCATATCGGTCATGGGCTCAGTGGCACATTGAATGAGACACTTGCCATACGGTAAGCTTAAAAACCACTAAATATATTAAATGGACAAAATTTTAGGTCCTTTGATTATCAAAGTTTCAATGTAACACCCTATGATAAAGCATTTTGTACCAGTTTTTGGACCATGGGCACGTTAGACATTATCAGACCTCACGTGGTGAAGCAAGTTCGTAAATTGTTAAAAATGTAAGTTTTTTTACATTGTTCAACAAATTAGAAGTGTAAAACTACAACAAGTTTATGTATGTTTAGGCCCGGCGCTATCGAATATGCAAGGAAATGCATAGCTATTGTTTTTACCATTCGTGTAAACGATTACTACGTCAAACAGGTAAGTGTTGTAATGTTTCATTTGCTTGTTCTGGTTAATCAAAGCCAAAATTTAGTTTGATGACTTTGTCAGTGATCATGCTGATCTAAAAAACCACGTATTGATGCGATCACACAACATGTTCCGATCAAACATCAAATGGATGGCGGAATTTCGGGATCGTTACGCTCTAATGCTTACTTCATACCTCCATGAATTCAATAACAGATATCAGAAGCAGGCCCAAAATCAAACGTATCCATTATGATAACCCCATAAAGTTTAATGTTACATTTTTTGTCTGTACATTTCCAAGAAAACTTTGTATTTTGATATTGCCAATTGTTTATTTATCTTTACAAATTATCTTCTTCTTCTTATTTACCACCGTTTGGATCATACATTGGATGATCTGGTGGTAATAGGTGATTCGGTCCTTGAGGCCAAGCCTTATTCCGGCCTTCGCCATATCGATGGCTATACATATAACGTGTTGGTTCTGGTGGTGGCGGTTCGCACTGTTTAGATAAAAACCATGTCCCGTAATCAGCGGGATTGTTATACGCTTTGTCTTGGTCACTAGAACTAAATTTCGAATTGGCAACCCCTGACGTCAACCACCTGCTGCACGTAGCGCATTCGAAATAAAATTGATAATAGACTTCGAGCGCGGGGCTTACAATACTATCGTAATCAGCTACCATAACATCGAGTACGCCATCGGTGTCCATCCACACATATCTTAGAATACGGTCTTCCCAATACGGTTTGCTTTTTTCCCAGATCCAAACCTTTGTCTTGTTTTTAGCACCGAAGGGCTCTTCGTGTGTTCTGCTATTACACAGATGTTTTGCTTTGATACGAATATAATGCTTCGTGTGAAACAATGAAACACGGTTTTTGAATTTTCTTTGAGGCGGAAAATCGACGGCGGTTGTGTTGATGGTTAAAGTTGAGTTAGGGGCGTTCGGAACATGGTCGACAAACAAAGAGATACGACATTGCGCCGAAATGACCATACATAGCAGGATGGCGATACAACATAGCCAGTTCATCATGAAACATGAAGACGGTTTCCCGGTGCTGCGATGAACGGTTTATAAATAGCCGAAACTACGCTAGCTAGACTCGTAAACACATCGCATAAATATGATGTGTCTACTGATAATGGTGTTTTTGATTTTTGAATTTTCAATTTTAACGCCTATCAATTTTAAGTAGATATAAAAAATAATTGATTTTATTACTTTTTTTACATTAAAACTCGAAAAAGTAGACAAAATTTGAAAAAGTTTCTGTTAAACAGAAAAGAAATGATAAGCACAACCCGTGAAGACCCCAAGTCGCCCGATCAGTACAGCTCAACGACGTGGAACTGCAACTTTAGCGAATAAATTTGTCAAAACGACTGTCAGTGTAATCATTACTTACCACGACCGCGAAGTCGCTTGGCTTCCTTCGGACCATCAGTGGTCGGCGACAATTTCGGGGGATCAGTCACTTCGGCCGTACGAGCCGCTTCACGATTATTGACAATGGCCTCCTCGACAGCGCGTTCACGGTTCATACGATCGAAGAGGGCACGGTCAGATTCGTCAATGTTGGCTTCCATCTTTGTGATGAGGTGCTCAGCGCGTTCGATCCATTGAGCCAGGGTAGCGGCAACGTCGGGAAGTTGAGCCGGGTCGACCTTGCCGACGGTGTAGTCTTCGACGTTGAATTGCTGGCTTTGGGGGTCGAGTTCGCCCTGAAAATAACACTTTACAGAACTGTAAAGGCAAAAGATGTAAGATGACCATACCTTGATGAAGCCATCGTACACCGCAGCAATGAGGAAGGATTCAAGATCTTCTTTAGTGGCAAATTGCAGCTTTTCACGGAGTACTGAGTAGGACAGCACGGATGAATCGCAAGCCAGCGAAGAGAGGGTAGCACGGCGGGGATCGACGGAGATGGACATGGTTACTGTAACAAAGAGATTAAAAAATGTTACAAAAACTCAAAAAGTAAAAGTATAGAAAGCGAATCAACGCTTTTGTCTAAACCTTGAGCATCTCTGATTACACAAAAATCCAATAAATTATTACCAACCGGCATTCACAAATTATACAAACAGGCAGTGCAATTATACAAACAGGCAAGACAATTATACAAAAATCAGATTCAAATTCAACAATTCAACAAACAATTAATACAGCAGTCCACAATGATAACAAAATTTAACCGTAGGAAGGTCGACTTGGCGCACAAGCTTCGTGTTACACTTCATCGGAATCATGCGTTCATCGATACCCGGTTTCGTGACGGAAACGATCTTGGTGGTCATGCTAGAAAACAATTCAATCAAAATGGACGCAAAGTTATGAAGTAAACTCACTCGATAGGAAACTTCACAATCAATTCATCCTTCTTGTAGATCAAACTCTCTTCACCGATGTACGTCCAATCCGGCAACTCATTCGCAACCTTCACATCTTCCTCCAAATCGCCCGCAATTTCAGGAATCGTGTCTGCAAAGCCTTTTATGGTGGCAAAAGCCTTGAAAATCAGTCGGAACAGAGGCATCGGAACATCCAAAATGTCCTTCGTCGAGGAGCATACGGCACAACGCCGAAGAGCCGCTTCAAAGTCGATTTTCGCGTTCGTAGTGCGAAGGACGTTGGTCAACAAGATGGGCATGTTTTGTTCCTGGTTGTCAAGGATCAAACGAGACTCAAAAATCATGGTCTTGACGTCAAAGATGTTCTTCCGGTTCGACAAGACATATGTCGACTCGATGTCACGCTCTTTCACGATTTCGGTCAACTTTTTAACGAATATGGCACTCATTTGACGGGCGTTGCGATTGGGAGGTTCTTCCTTGTTGTCGCGATGATCCCAGGTACGGAAACCGACTCGACGCAAGGTTGGAACAGCCTTCAAAAACGGCACATCAACGATGATGGTAATGTCGGTCGATGGGGTAAGCTTCAGGGCTTCACTGTGCATATCAGCAACGACACCTTCGAGGATGTGGAGCAACTCGGTAAAGGTGACATCCTCGCCCTTGACGGTGGCCGCGTTGACTATCTTGTTGTCGAGGCGGTAGAGGCAGTGCTTCGTGAGTTGATCGCTGGAAGAATTCAATAAATTACAGCTTAAAAGTGCAGAAAAGTCTTACTTTGGCTTCTGATACTGCAAATCCATAAGAAACTCATTCACCCGGAACGTGTAGAACGCATCATTGGCGGCATAGATCAACTGATCACGAGACAGTGGACGAAGCTCCCAATTCGATGTTTGAAGGCCCTTAGGCATTTCTTCGTCGAAAATTTCCTTGACAACACCACACAAGGCAAGAGGGGTCGAGGTTGTGTTTTTGAAGTTCTTCTTGAAGATTTGGTCACCGTACATGTAGACTATCAACTTCTGGATGCAACTGAAGACCGGCTTCATTTTGATCATCTCGTCGTGGAGGAATGGGAACGCCTGAATGAGGAAATCGACATCATTCTTGACGTCATGCCCGACCCGGCACATCCGCGGACGAAGAAAGGCATCGAAGAAGGCGCGCCAATCATCGTCAGAGAGCTGTTTCTTCAGCAGGAAGATGTCGACGACCTTGCATTCGTCGCGGTTGGCGATTTCAAGCAGAGTCGCACTGAAATGCCGAACTTAATCAGAAGCCAAAAAGTTAAAACAAACTTACATCTGATTGCCAGTGGTGCTCTGGAACACAAAATTAGCCTCAACATCAAAGGCAACAACTTCCTGATGGTTTATCCAATCGATCAAATCATCTAACTGGGAAGCATCATCGACCAGACTAATCTTGCGTTCAAACTCGGTGGCATTCGCATCCTTCAAGACGATTGAGTCGATTCGTTGTTCCTCCAGCATCTTTTGGATTTCATTCCGATAACGATTTACATCAGCCATGGAGAATACGCCGAAACCTTTCTCGGCTTCAGATTTTCCGGGAAGATCCAACGCCTGGATGATGGCACAGGCGATCTTTACATCGACTTTGCGGACGAGGGCGAGGTTTTCAAGCTTTTCTTCGAGGGTGGGTGAGCAGTTGACGAATTGCTGAAATTCAACTAACGTAATTACAAAACCACCGATTAGAAACCAACCAAACAAGTCTTGAGCCGATCCTCTTTAGGAGCATTCTTCATCTGATAGTTGAAGTCGAACAACTTTCGCTTCGCCATCGCTGCAGGAATGACGTGATACATGTTGCATTTACCCGCGTATCGATAGGCCAAAAGAGACAAATCGCGATCCGACATGGTCATGACATGATTGGTGATGATTGGAAACTCGTTCCTGTGCTTGGCAATGTTCTTCCGGTCCGCGATGAAGTCATTCAACACTGTGAGCAAATCCACAGAGCCCTCTTCATCGAGCATCATGGTCTTGGTGAGGTCGATGTGGTGGTAAATGGCCGACATGACGAGCGCCTCACGGTAATTCTTGATGAAAAACTCCAGCTTCGACCGATAACGGACCGTCCACATGATGACAGACTGGGGAAACGCACTGATGTTGTTGTACAGAAAAGATGCGAGCTTGGCAAAGTAAATTTCGCTGGACGGGCGATCGAAGCCATATATACGGCCTATGACATCCATGAAACGGGTCGGATCGAAGCGGCAGAGGACGTGGAGACAATTTTCCTGTAATTTTATATATAATATATTCAAAAGAAACATAATTACAAAACTTACAGGAAGTCTGGAATCAATTCCCTCCTCAACATCAGGCAAAAGCATACTCGCATTGTTGGGTTGGTTCAGCTCATTCCGAACGGTGTTGATAAATTCCAGGATGATCTTATCAATGACCTTCGGAATGTCGTTAATATCTGGAGTTCCATCGGCGTTTCGCTTACGAATGTGATCGAGGGAGAGGATGCAGCCAAAGAAGCATTCCCGAAATGCCCAACTATCATGATTGCTCACCATATGAGCCAGGAAGGGCCGACATTTCTTCGCCGCGAGATCGCCATACTCGTTGAGGAAGCGCTCTATAACGCGCTGGAAGTCGCGCGCCATCGGAAAGTGGTGGTGGAGGCCCAAAGGGGATGGACTTGGAGACGATGGATTGGGATGCTGGAAGAGAGAAAGGAGAGAGTTAGTTCTTCGTTAAACAGTGGACAAACGGATTGGGCGCGTTTTGCCAAATTGTAAATACGAATGCAAAAAATGAAATGATAACACGGCGCGATTTTTGCCATTCTCATCACAACGATTATCAGGACGGAATGGCAAAAGGATAAAACGTATGATAAGACTAATACGAAGTAAATGTAAACTGTTAAAATTGTAAAAAACGCGCCTCCCGTAGTTTTTGAAAAAAAGTATTAGAATGCCACAGCAAAAAACCGTTCTAATCACCGCAATTTCAAAACACAGTTTCGCCACGCATTTCACATTTTACAGTTTCATAATCTGCCGCCAAATTGTTTTGCAATTATCCCGCCCCGAAAGCCAAACCGCGAGTTCAAACCCAAAAACAAAAAATAATTTATTATAAAAAATCAATGCATCGCCAACAACCCAAAGCCCGTAACAATTGTACATTTCGTAAGAACACTTTTTCGTCAACTTCGTAGTTTTGAACCGCTTTGACGACCACATAATTTCGAATAAAAAATAGCACCAAAAACAATACAAAGTCCAATGATACCCGTGGGACTGATAGGATGGGAAAAGTAGAACGCTGATAAGATGATCGAAAGGATCTGTCGGACTGTCATGCAGATTGCGAAGAATTCCGGGCCGAAGCGCTTGATGCTTTGGTAGATTGCGAACTGAAATGTGTCAACTTGTTAGCTATCGATGGCAAAAAAGTATGAAGCAATTGGCTTACCTGTCCACAAGCTCCAAAAAGTGAGCACAGAAACGCATTCCTCGCGAAGCCATCATGATTCAAGGCAAATGAAATAGAAGAAAATAGAGTCCCTTGCATCAGAAGCGACACAACACAGAGAACGGCACTGAAGAAGTTGACGCCGAGCATCATTTGGGTCTTAGAGACCGGCGGTTTGCAATCGAACAACTTTTTCTGCCAGTTTGGAGTAAAAGCGTCAAACGCGAGGTAGCCTGCCATCAGAATCAAGCCAGAGATGGTAGTTTCAGTCGCGCCGGCACGTTTTCCGGCCTGTTTGAAGGATGGAGTCGAAAGGAAGAAGAAGCAAACGCCAGTGAAAAGCATGAAGGCAACAATGTAGTCCTTGGTGGTGTATGTTTTGTGCCGGACGATCTTGCCCATGATCATTGTTGGGATAAGTTTGGAGGCCTTTCCGACTGTCTAAAACACAGAAATAGCGGTTTAAAGGCTAGTTGAAAGGAAATTCGACTCACCAACGCCGGAAAGCTCATGTACTTCATAGCCTCATACTGGCACAACGATGAAAGCGTATTCGACATTGATCCAAAAGAATGCTTATACAGCGGAGGAACATGGGCTGGCTGATTCTTGTAATCATAGAACAGCAACAATACGCAGATTACCAGTGCGACAAGGCGATTCAAAAGTAAAAGGAACTCCGTATCATGGAATTTGTCCTCGATCCCGCTATCATCGAATCGTGGATACATTTGAGTCATAATGTGTTCCTGGAAGAATCCCATCGGCACAAAGAAGCACTGAATAAGTGTGAAGCACAGGATCAACATGAATGTGTCATTCGAAAATCGACTCGAAGCCACGATCGGCACGGTGGAAGCCCCTTCTGACTTATCCAGAAGTACATCAACATCTGATCGCTTTTCATCCGGAATCAGCTGATATTCTGGCCGTCCCACGGCAAACAGCCTCAAAAATGCACCAAGACGAGTCCTATGATAGAATTCTGAATCGCGATGATGGTATTGGACCCATTTTACCAGGAAAATCGTGGGAATAATAACGATTGAATAGGCAAGTAAGTTGAAGAAGAATCGAAAAAACCACAAATACTCGGAAACGCTGAGAGCTATCGCGACGGTTGCGGAGTTGATGTCCTCAAGTGTACCCATGATGGATCTGGAAAACATATTGATACTACAAACTCTCGGCTAAAATACGCCTTCAAATGGTAAGAAATAAAATCAGAGACATCAGCGCCAAAGGCAGACGAGGCGCCACGCGGCTGATAGCATCATCGCCTCCGGCAAGGGTTCTGAACGTCATTTTCTCATGAAAGTACGCCAAAACGCTAAATTAAGTGAAACATGGAAGAAAAGATGGGAAAAAGGTTGAACGGGATGCGTGTATCCAGTTCTCATGTACACAATGTACAATTTTTGGAATACCTAAGCGCAAATATTGGAATAAATGTTCACAGAGGCCAAAAGCAATAAACAAATAGTCAAAAATGAATGGAAAAACGTACAGATTCACCTTCACTTGTAAGTACGTTATGGACAAATTGGTGAACCCGGTTAACAAAGTGCACCCATTTTATAACAGATTGGCTGTGGAGCCGATTAGCGGAAATGGAATCGCAACAAAATTGATACGTAATTCGATGGGAAATGAGTAATCCGTCAATCTGTCAAATAATGATGCGAGAAACATGCCGATGGGATTGGTTTTAGGGGATTTAACGACGGCTCAATCCATACACGTGGGTGATACGTAAAAAAGAGGCTTTTAAAAAGTTGTTCCGGTGCATAACGTGGGGGCGCTATCGGAAATTGAGATCTTTGGAAGGTCTCAATCCATCTTTAAAGAAGAAAAAAATGGTGGAAAATGGTGTGAAACAACAATAAAAGTACAAAAAACTATTGAAGTGCTTATAAATAGAGAAATTGCAGTTGCAAATGAAAATTGCGTAAGCAACAAATGAAAGCCATGCGTTCTTTTCGAAACTTCTAATAACTTAAGCATCACAAATCAGACCACGTTTATCATAGAAAACCGCTATCCCAAATGAACAATGCATATAAATGAGTTGAATGAAATTCAGTCAAGAAAGAATGGACGAATTATAAATTCCAAAAGCAGCTAGCCAAACAATAGTTCCGACTGGCCGTCTTTTTGTACAAAATAGAAAAACAAACGACGACTCACCAAGAAAAATGGCCGAGAAACGGAATCCAAGGAAGTCACCGAACACTTCTACCAGCAATCATCGGTCTTTACTTCTCGTTGCCTTCGATTGACTAAAAATAACTAACTTTTACGATCTTTTCAACGATTTATATATTTTGAATCAAGTATGTTGGGTTGTTTGACCAAGTTCCACTTCAGAATGCTTTAGAATTGTGTTGACTTTATTTATCAAAGAAAAAACGTTTAAAAAAACAGCATTTTATAACAAAATTATATATACAATAGAAAAAGAAACTCCAAACAGAGATCAATTACAACAGCAGAACCCGTCCTCAAGCATCATAATCCTCCTGATCGTCGTCCTGTAGTGTTGAATTCGCGAGAAACTGCCTTGCAGCATCCATTTCAGGTGTAGTCGGCGTGATTGCCGTCGGCATCGGCCCTGCGAAGGAAGCTGCCGCGGCTGCAGCCTGTTCAGCGGCTTGTTGTTCGGTCCGTCGACGAGCATCTTCGATGAGTTTTTGCTGCATTTTGAGAAGCTCTTCCTCGGGGATTCCACACTTATCGAGTCGCGAATTCTTCCGTCGTAACCGCTTTTCCGCGTTGATTTTACATTCGTCCAGGACGCGATCTGCTGCTTCTATATAATCCGGTGTGAAGCCGAGATTCTGAAGGGCTTTCTGCACGTGTTCATGATAGATGGTTTTGCGTTGATCGTCGGAGGAGATTCGCTGTGCTTCTCGCGAGATGTGATGGATGAATTCGACGCAGCATTGGTTGATAATGTCGCGGGTTTCGTTGGCGATGCGGATGTCGGGAAGGGCATCCTTGATGATCATGTTGAGGCCCTTCTGGGGGAGTCCGACATCATTGTCGTCATCGGCCATGTTGTCTGAAAATGAGGATTTTATATATCCAATTTGAAAAACACGGACGTAATCGACACGGGACACGTTTCGAGTAATAAGAATGCTACAAATACGCCTAAATAACAAGAAAAATCAATAAAAATACAGCTGTCAATTTGGCACAGTTCCAAGTTTTCAACCTAGGTTTACTTTCGCTTCAGGATGAAAAAAATTCGTAATGGGAAAATTCCTTTGTAAAAACATGTTCAATGGACGACATCAAGCCGTGTGTTTTCTTTTTTCTTGCAAAGTGATTGTCCGTCATGCAGAAATCGCTGTTTGTACAGGGCCGTGGAACAGCTGATGAATCTTCCAGAGTTCAATGATTTTCATTTCAAAACTGCAAATTCGATCAATTTTGTGCCGTTTTTCGAGGTTTAAATTGACTATTTCGGCAGTTTTATCTTTCCCCCACTGCGCAGCTGCTTATTACCCTTCTCGTGCAGCCATACAAACAGGCCAATTCCGCATAGACCGCCTTCAAGAAGTAGTTTGGCTCCCATCTTGTCACACGAGAACCGAGAGCGAGCTCAGGAGCCTTGAGGCGGGTTTAACGAAATCTCGAAGAGCTGTCGTTCAAGAGTGGACTAAACCAGGGGGCAAACCAAACCTCGTGAGCCGTAGGCAGATGGAGATGGACGCGGGGGCCCTCTTTTCTCGTCTCGCAAAAGCTCAAACACTGAACCGAAGGCGCGGACAGAGGTAGGTAGCCAAAGCAGCAGCAACGAAAACTCCTCTGAACTGTCGCTGCCAACACACAGAGGCGCGAGAGCAGCTCGCAGACATCGAACGATGAATGCGCGTTAGCAACGTCGCCGATGGCGGCGACTGCGGCAGCCTCCGTCAACCGACACACCAGAGTGAGGCAAAACACTGACGGAAAAAGCCACAGGCAATGGGGGAGCTATGTTCGGCAGTCCGTCCACGAGCGACAGACATTGACCGAACCTCGTTGGCTAATCTCGTCGTCGCCAGCGGCGGCGACCCGGCCGGCATGCCCGTGTGTTCGCTCCGTGCGGAAGGATGGACAATTTTCGGCTGCGCTGCTCGGTATATATTAGGCGTCGAAAATGGCTCCGCCACTGGAGTTTTTCGCGTGTCTTGTTCGGGTGTTTTGTCGTGGAGGGGCGTGGCCGCTGGCTACACTTCACGTCATGTATGCGTGTGTGTCGCGTGAGTCTCCGTGTTTTACGTGTTCCCTCGGTCCGAAGTTTTTCGCGTCCCCATGTCGCTCCGTCGCTACACACTTGGTTCACGTTTCTTCGCGTTGCATCAAAGAGCCATTGGGTGACCATTCCACGCTAGCGAACTTTGTGCAAGTGTGAAAACATGCAAATTTTGATAATTTATGTTAGCACCGCTGCCAAATAGCTAGTTGACATTTCCGGCACTAATGACGCATGTCTTCGACTAATGCCGCTCGGAAACGATATATAAAAACATGTATAAAGAACCAAGGCCACGCAGTTTTGGGACAGATTCTCAACCCCCTGACGAAAAAGAGCCTGTGAAAAACCTCTCCATCCCAAATAGAATGGGATGGAACACCAAGGAAGGAAAAATAAACTCACCCAACGGCATTGAATAAATGCGAGCGCGAAGGAGCGACGCGCCGGCCCGTCCCGTCGTATATAAAAAGCAGCTTTTCGAAAAAGGCAAGCCACTGATCGTCGTTTTGCAGATGACCCTTGCTCGTCGCTGTCCGCTATCGCTCCCGTCGAAGTGAACCACCCCCCTCTCGTTTGCCGTCGTTGGTCGTCAACCCGAACCCCGACTCGAAACGGCCAACCATCCACGTGAATCCTTGGGAAAAATCCGCGAGATCCGTATCCGTCGAATTTGTCCGAAAAAGAATGGAAGATATCCCGTCGAGCTCCAACTTGGGCGAGTTGCCTGGGCGTATTCGGAAACGCCGATTCAGCACGGCACGCATTCAACCGGTCAGTTTTTATTCGAATATTCGTCAAGCTTATGGGGAAGGGTCGTATGCATATTGCTTGGGAACGATTATGCAAATTTTTGGGACCTTTTATGGAAGATTGACCCTTTTCAGACACGAATCAAGAAGGTCATGCAGAGTGATGAAGAAATTGGTCGTATGATCGCATCTGTGCCGGTGGCGGTGGGCAGTGCCATGGAGCATTTTGCCGAGAGACTCTTGGATACGGCTGCCAATGTGATGCATGGCACGTTGAATAAGACGTTGAGTCCGCACCATATGTGAGTTGGATCAAGTTTTGTGGAAATTTTATATATAAAAAGTGCCTTTCAGACAGCAAGCCATCCGTCAAACCCCCTATTTCGCCTTCCTTGCACCGATTGTCGCCGGTGCCGAAGATCCTGGCCAAGCTCAACCACCCGTATCGGCCGCCCATTCAATGTGTCCATCTTCATCCGCAAACTATCCAATGCCCGCTCCAGGTTATGGTGGATACCCTGTAGCTTCGACAAATGGTACCCCATATGGAGTATATCCGCCTGTGATGAACCAAAGCATTGAAATGGCACCCCCACTTCAAAGGCTATCCACAGTGGATCCCCATAAAGTTGATATAAAAGCAATGATGCAAGCAACGGCACATTCCCATCTCGCGGCCAATGCGTTGAAGGCAGCGGAGACTCAGCGCCAACGTCGACCTCGAGCTGCTCATGCGCAAGCGTCCAATCCAGCGCCTTCAGTCGTGAAACCGAAGCGGGCGCCAGCTCCTGCGACAGAAGCGCTTCCACTGTTGGATGAATTCGGTAATCCAGTGAAACGGAGGCGAGGGAGGCCGAGGAAGGACGAAAAAGAGAGGTAAGCTCGCTTTTACTGACTTCTTGCATCAATCTAAACCCTTCTATTCCAGAATCCTCGCAGCCCAACAAGCCGCCGCCGCAGCAGCTGCCGCCGTCGAAGCAGCTCCTCCTGTACTCCCACCCCCAGTTGAATCTCTCAAACAGGCCCCCAAAACGCCGACATCCCCCTCCAAAGCGCCTCCACCGCCATCCGACCTTCCATCGGCCCCTGCCAACATTATCAACGGTGTCGATCGGGATCGGGAACTCATGCCGCCGCCGGCACTTCCCATCCGACCCTTCAACAACAACTCCAACGCCGCATCCACAACCTCCACAAGTTCGATCTCGTCTCCTTCACTCGTGGTCTCATCCAAGCAACAATCTTCGTCGGCTGACGCTATTTCAGCTTGATTCCAGACGTTTTTATATTATGTTTCTTACTTGTTTGTGTTCCTTTTTACCTTGTTTTTTGTTTTATTGTCTGTCATCACATCCAGTATAAACCCACAGCTCTTTTTTTCCAATGTTGAAGCATGTCTCGGCCGATGCTGATAGTAATAATCACAACTTGCTTTCCGAGTTTTAATGTTCTCTCTCTGCACAACGAAAAGCGTTGTTTCCGGGTTACTTTACGATTATTTTTTGTTATGATAAAAAACATCCAGTCGTCTCTTCAGGTTTTGTAATAATCTCGTTTTCATCCTTGTTTGTCGTTTTGATTGATTTTTCTGTTTTAATACTTTGCCATTTTTTAAGTAAATGATTACTAATGCAGTTGACACGGTATTGACAAGGTTTAAGCAAGATTGATAAACAACAACAGCGTGAAAAACGGTGATAACAAAAAAATATGTTACGTGACCGCAGTGTACGCATCGATACTCTCACCACGAAAGCCTGTCCGTCGCTAAGCACAGTGAAAGGGCGCACAGGTTACTCACATTGTATGGCGTTGCTAGCGGTGTGCGTGTCCGTCCCGACGCTCTGTTTATCGGAATGGGCTTTGCTCTGCGCGAAATCGTTGCACCCGCACGAAATCCAAAGCTACGTCCGGAAATTGCTGCCATGCCTTGCGGCCATGATCACCACGAACTGCCCCAGTAGCTCGACGTAGTCCCAAGCTGACCGCTGAACCGATTGCGCGGCGTGCTCGCGTTCACAGATACATTCGTAAAACGAGCAACCGAGCTCATTGACTAACTTTGCCCATTTACAGCAACCGACGACCGATCTTATCCGGGTTGCGACAACGTCTTTGGCCCATCAAATGCGGGAGACTTGATTCACTAGCGTTGCTATCGTCGTCGTTATTACATCTTCGCTTTTCTGTTCGTGCTTTTACGGTTTTTATATATTTAAATTTTCTTGTTTACGTTTTGCATCCATCGGCAATATATAATTTGTATTCCCTCTTCTTCAGGATCATCATCGCCTCACCTGCGAACATGTTTCAACGCCCGCAACAGCAACAGAATCAAGCTCCGGCTCCAGCGGCGTCCAATACCGCAGGTCCGCAGTATGGTGTTTCCCAGCCCATCTGCATGTTGATGCCGACAGAGACTGATCTGGAACTTACTGACAAGGTTGGTTTGATGCAAATTGCAAGGTTTAATATATAAATTATTATAAATTTTAGCTTCAAGAAGAGCTCCGCCAATTCAGCGTCTATGAAACCGAAGACGAGCTCCAGCGACGCCTCGATGTCCTCCGTCGAATCAATGCCCTCGTCAAGAGCTGGGTTCGCAAGGTTTCAGAGGAGAAGGGCCTCACAAAAGATCAGATCGAAAAGGCCGGCGGCAAATTGTACACATTCGGATCGTACCGCTTAGGCGTCCACACACGCGGTGCTGATATCGATTCCCTCTGTGTCGCTCCTCGTCATGTGGAACGGTCCGACTTTTTCTCGTCTTTCTACGAGATGCTCAAAGAAGATGAAAATGCGACAGAATTACACGCCGTCGAAGAGGCCTTTGTGCCGGTTATCAAGCTCAGATACAACGGCATAGAACTCGATATTCTGTTTGCCAGATTGGCCCTGCGTGAAATCCCGGATGACCAGAGTCTCAACGACGATAACTTGTTGAGGAACTTGGACGAGAAGAGCATTCGCAGTTTGAACGGTTGCCGGGTCGCTGATGAGATTTTGCGGTCCATCCCGAATAAGGCTTCTTTCACAGTGGCTTTGAGGGCTGTCAAATTATGGGCAAAGAGTGAGTCATATATACTTTTATGAATGTTTTGCTGAACTTTCTTTTTTCCAGATCACAGTGTCTATTCCAACTCCCTCGGTTTCCTTGGTGGTGTCTCTTGGGCTATCCTCGTTGCCCGTGTCTGCCAACTTTACCCAAACGCCTCCGCTGCCAACATAATCGAAAAGTTCTTCCTCGTCTATTCCACGTGGGAATGGCCTCACCCAGTTTTCCTCAAAGATGGAGACAGTGTTCCTCGAGCAGATATCCAGAATCTTAACGAGTTGGTGTGGGATCCACGTAACCGTGTCCAGGATCGGTACCACTTGATGCCCATCATTACTCCTGCCTATCCGGAACAAAATTCAACGTTTAATGTGACCAAATCTACTCGCAAGATCATCACAAATGAAATTCTCGACGGCCTACAGATAATCTTGGACATTACCGGTGGCACAGCTACGTGGAATAAGCTTTTCGAGGAAGTCAACTTCTTCTCTCGCTACAAGCACTATATCTGCCTTCAAGTGACTTCTGCTTCCCAGGACGATCATCTGGTGTTCAGTAGTTTGGTCGAGTCCAAAATCCGTCATTTGATCTCGTTCTCAGAGCGTAATCCTGCCATCAACATGTGCCACATTAACCCGAAGCAGTTCAAGCCGCTTCCGAACCAGGATTTGGGTGTTACCTATGAGTAAGTTTTTTAATTTTGGTATGTGTTTTCATGTTAACGATGTTGTTTTTAGAAACCCCCATGCAACTCTATGGTTTATCGGTCTCGAGTTTAACAGAAGCATGCGAAAGAACGTTGATCTTACCTCGGAAATGCAACAGTTCACTGACCTCGTGATCAAGGCTGCCATGACGTCTGGATCGTATAAAGAAACGATGGTCATTAAGCCGTTCTACATCCGTCGATCTGATCTTGAGAAAGTGTAAGTCATTAAAATGGGTTTGACTTGACGGTGATTTATTGATGGTTTCCAGCCTTCCTCGACGTGAACTCGCTCGTGGCCGCCATTACAACAAACGAGCCAGTCAAGCCGCTCATAGTTTGGCTTTGAACAAAGTAAATCAGAAGCAGATTCGCGGTGAAAAGTCTGGTAGCGTTGGGGTAGGTTTGGCTTCCATTTTCGTGAGTTGTTTTCATTCAATTATATCAATTACAGTCCGATAATGGCAAAATCTCCGGCACACCTGCCCCATCTGATCCCCTTGTCCCAGCTGGTGGAGTCGCTGCTGCCTCCGGTTCCGTCGTCCAGTTGGCCAGTACTTCGCAGCCATCATCCCCGACACGCAAGGTTTCCGAATCGAACAATTTTGATGGCCCTGTCGATCCTTCGGCTCCCTTGTTGCATCATTCATCGTCGACACCGAATCTTGAAGGCAAGTTTGCGCAGCCTTGTGTTTTTGCTCGGCCCTGCGAGCGTCATACGATCACTTTACCCGCTATTACGGTTACCCGCGAATTACCAACTCGCCGGAAACCTCTTCGTACTCTTATCATTCCCAAAGCTCTTGAATCCATGGCTCCAGCCATTTTTACGAATGCTTTTTCACAGCCCGCTCCCTATTTTTCTCCTTCTTGTACTTGTTCCGATATGTCTTTTTACTGCTGCAATCTCGCTAATAACGTTGAGCGAGCTTGCAAGAAGTTTGGCCTTTCCAAAGACTTCTTTACTATCACTACTGTTCGTTATCTGGGATCTCTTGACACGTGCCGAACCGCGATGGACAACTCGCATGGAGACATGATGCGTATGGCTGATGCTGAAAAGACGCTTGTCAAGGATTACGTTCCGTCGAAGAAGTCGCCGCTCGATATGCAGGGTGTTATGCGTTGGGATGATCAAGTTCAACATGGTCCTCATCCGTCTTACTACGCGATGGACTATCAGAATGATCATTCGGAAAAAGATGGCGATGAAACTCCGGATCGTTTTACCGTCATTTTGGATGGGAAGGTCCCGAAGCACCACTACAGTAGCCACAGTCCGAGTCACCACGGTGGGCATGCGCTTACTTCAAGCTCCAGCACGACGACGATGTATCGCGACTCGTATTACCTCGATGTGCCGATTTCTTCCGCGGTCGCAGCCCTGAGTTCAACTTCGATTTCTGATTCGACGCCGTATGGGGCCCCTTACCTTGGGTCAACCAACCATCTGGCTAATTTCTCGGCATTCCGCGGATACAACAACAACAACTACCGTTCGCCGTATAAAAAGTCATCTCTTAAGCGTTCAAATTCGTCTTATCAACCGTCTACGAACCACTATCAATCGCACTTTTCGGCTTCTCCCGCAACCAATCCGAATTCGACAATCGTCGGATCAGCGCATCATTCGTTGAGCAGCAATCAGGCATCGAATCCGACGCTGTTTTACAACTACATTCCGCCAACCTACCACCCGCCAGCGTATTCCGAGCCGCCGCCTTCCGTTAGTTCAGCCGAGCTTCAATCCGATGATGATACCCCGAGGCCAGCCGTTCCTGTAGCGTCGCATCCGAACGTGTTTGACTTTGACAAGGCGTCGATCAACCGTTACTTTGATCAGCCCACCATCCATGACTATCGCGAATCATATCTTTTGCCCTCTCAACTCGTGTCTCCCGTTTCCCTCAACACGGACAACCTCGAGTCGTCGTCCCCCAATGATTCCCCCGAGCCCTCGGTCAATGATATCGACGAGGAGGAGGAGCCGCCTCGTTCGCCCCGATCGTTTTCGCCGTCTCTGCCTACCAGTCCGCCTGCCGATGAGGATCCTGCTGATACTGTTTCAACGACGGAGTCTGTTGATGTCCTGTTTGCTGACGATGAAAATGATAAGGAAAATGGGAACTGGAAGGTGGCCCACAGTAAGCGGAAGTCGAGTAAGAAGCAGTCTGACTTTCGCCACTCTTCGAAGCACTTTCCCGCCATGAAAAGTCAATCCAATGTTGATCCCATCATGAAGTCGTCCTATGATTCAGATCTCTGCGTGCCGCTTCCTGTTGGACCCAGTGTATCCGGTATATCGCTCCATTCCGAATGCTCCTCGGCCTCCTCCATTCGCCCGAGTTATGCTGCCGTTTTGTCCGCTCGTGTCTCCGATGCTTGATCCCGCGTGTTCGGTTGTTCTTTCATTTTCTTTTCTTTCGTTTAAGTTTCACTTGCCCCCAATGTTTATTACCCGTCGTTTTTATTACTTATTTTTAATTTATTTACACCCACTCCGTGCATATCTTGCGGCAATATTGTAGTCTTGTCTTCTCTTTGCTCATATCCTCAAAGCGAGATTCCACTGCGGGTAGTGCCTATTTGTGAAGCTGGTGATTTTGACCTTTCTTTTTGCACTTATCCTTTTGCTCTTTTGGCTCTTTTGACCTTGATATTTAATAAGATAAAGAAATGAGACAAAAAAAGATGAGTGAGCCTTTGTCCCCTGTGAAAAGAGAAAAGAGCTTGAAAAAGAGCGCCCCAGGTCAGCGACAATTGCAAAGGTAAGACTGCGAGGTCAGGGATCATCGGACAACCATATCACACCCTTCACCTTCGCATGGCACTGCCCTCGGGCGAATCTTGTTTTTGGTTGAAAGTTCTGTGTCGCTTTTTTTCCATCCTCGGGTTGTCCTAATCCCTAATCTCGCTCCCTATTCGTTGGTTTTCTGAATTTGTTTGTCAGTCCCCTGTCAACTGTCAACAATGTCCTGTCCTGGTTGATCTTTGATTCTGTGATAAGTCTGCTTACACAGTTTGCTTTGTTTGTAGCCATTTTAAGAGATTGAACTAATTGTCGATTCCATTTTCAGCCAGTGCCACAGCCGACGCATCCCCGACATCCCAACTGCCCGTCGAGCATGCATCCCAAGCGAATCCGAATGGCATGATGCCGTCGTCCGCCGCCGTTAACCCCCAGGTAGATGCCATCAAGGAGGCGGAGGTCCGCAAACGCAAAGGTTTTTATTCACCTCCGACTCACATAAATCAATCTTTACTCGCTGCAGCTGCTGAAGCCGCGGCCTCCTCGGCATCCGAGACCCTGCCCCCGGCGACCGCCAAGCGCGTCAAGTACAGCTTCTTGTCGGCGCCCCAAAACGGCATCCACTAAATATGGCGGCGACCGGCGCGGCGCGCTCCTCCCTCCATCATAACTTTCTATTCTTTGATTGACTGATTCGAGGCACTGATTCTGTGCATTCAATCGATCGAGACACCCCTACCCTTTCTACTCATCCCCTCCGATGCCGCCATCTACTGATTCTATTGAAAACCCGAGAAAAAAATCCAAAAAAAAACCCCGCAAAGGTTGTTCTACCCAAGTCGAACTTTTTTGTATCTAATGTCTGTCTCGTGTTTCATTCCCTATGCCGGATCGAGTGGCCCTGGTAATGCCGCTCGGATCTGCCCTTTCTACCCGTTCTTGATGTCTTCTTTTGACTGTACCTAGCCTTTTCGTCAATTGAATCTGATTCCACGTCCGGCAAATCTTTTATCATGTTTCTTGACTGATTTTTGTATTTATTTTTTGGGGTACGTATTACGATTTGAAAAGTGCTTTTCAGCAGCTTCGTTGGAAAGTGCAACAAAAAAATACAGGTCTACTAGTTTTTTGTGTTTTGTTCCTTTTTTGTTGTACAGACTTAATACTAAATTGTCTCCTTCTTTTTCGTTTCTCATTTGCTACTGATTTTTCAATGACCATTTTGTATAGATTTTTGAGTCATTGTGCAACTGCTTTGAAATTGTAAAAATGAAACAATAAAAAACCAAAAATTTATGTTTGTCTTGTAAGAGAAAGAGAGGATAACAACAACCATGGAAATGGAAAACGTGTGGATGAGGAGGGATAAATTTTGCATATAGCTTGATTGAAACAATAACTTCTTTTTTCTCAACTATAACACAAAAAGGCATTTTGTAAGTTATTGGAAACCACGTAAAAATTGTTCAATTTTAGAAGAGGGAGGTCAAAAATAAGTTTGATGTTGATGTTGTTGTTTTTGGCAAACCTTGTGCTACCACATTTCGATGCATCTTTATTCCATTTGAGCCTCGGGGACTTCATTCGACGATGAAGCAGGCGCGTTGCTATTGGCTTCAGGGATGAAGAGGTCGCGTTCGATGGTGTTTCGGAGCTGCTCGAGGACATCATCGAATTCGGCGTTGCTTCCGGCGGTTGTCGGATTGTGCAGGTGTTGGAGGAGGTTGGTTAGAGACTGGAGGACGCGGAGCCAGAGCTCGACGAGTTGACGCCATTCCGCGACACCGTATTGGAGGTTGGATTCATTGGCAGCGAGTTGCTTGTAGAGACGGCGAATGTCGCGACGCTGGGTGCGCAGGATGAGCTTCAGGCGCTCGCATTCGGAATTGAGGCCATCGAAGGTGGCTTGGGCACTGTTGCAGGTTAGAAGGCTCTCAATGAACTGAAAATGGAAACTTTTTATATAAAAACACTTCCAAAATGACATACCACATCGACAGCTCTCTCAGTCTCCGACATAAACCGCGCCAGCCGATCATAAGTCTGCTCCAAAACGTCCGGCGTCATGGCATCCTCATCATCGTCGGCATCCGCGTCATCGTCGTTTTCTTCGCCCTCAATCGGCACATCGAGCTTCATCTTGCTGACCCAGAGCCAAGCGAGTTTCCTTGATTCGAACTTCGGACGGAACATCAACAAATTCGATGCCATTGTCTCGAACTCGGTCGGTGAAGGATGATCGAGGCCAAGATTGGTGAAATCAATGGATTCAAAGGACGCAACCAATCCATGATCGATGGGCCCCGGTTGAATTGAAACGCCACTAATCTTCGACAATGGCAATCGCGACCACTTATCAACACTATCCCCAAAGGTTTGTAGTTGATTTAGCTCATTCTCGATGGCAGCGGGATCGGTATCTGATCGGAAGCTGAGGTTTTCAAACAACGCCGATTCATACAATCGAATGTTCTGTTTTTGGAGGGCGAAATCACTGTTGAATTCCCTGATCATGGTCATGACAGCGTGAGCATCTTCGGGTCGGAGAGTACGGCGGAGGAAGTTGTTGAAGATCTGGAAGAGGGTGGCATTATATATAAAATGCCAAAAAAAGGATGAAAAACTCACACTTTGCAACAAACATAGACAATGATCAAAGCGATCACGCAAATACTGAAACGTAATCGCCTCAAACATGGATTGATCAACAGTCCGTGGCTCCACATCTAGACAGTTGTAATCAACGCTGGTTACGGCGGTGACTACCTCGGCTGCTGCGCCAGGCGCGCCGTTGACGACATTGCTCAGCGCAGTGCCGATCTTTGTCAACGCATCCTTCCACGCGACGATGCGTCGTTCCCAGATGCCAAACTGTTCAGTCATGTTATCCTGAGTGATACCCATTTCAGCGAGATACTTTTGAATGGCTTCTGTCGTCGTATCTACCTGGGCTGCGAGGCGTTGGGCTTCTTCGAAGAGCTCTATCTGGGCGGCGACATTCTTGCGCTCCGAGGAGCACAGCTTGTCGAGGAACTGAAAACGGCGCAATGATAGACTTCCTTCAAGTTAAGAATGTACAAACCTGTCGAAATAGCCGATCGCAATCCTCAACTCGGAGCGTTAGGAAATCAAGATCTGGAAAGAGGCTCATTAATGATGATTATTGTTTTGATGACAGGTGATTTATCAAGTTATAACTTACGATTCGACGCTGACCACGACACATCTGACATGATTGGGACTGTGGTTGATTCGAGATTGACCGATATTGATATTTATCAGCTGGACAAGGAAATGATTGTGCTGACAGTCGAGAAAGAACGCCGAGAGTTTACAAATGGCAATGGTGAGTAGGGATTTCTTGCTGCGCGGGAGGCAAACGTCGGAGGTTGGTCGTTGGTGGGAGGGAACGTTTAGCCAAGGTTTACAATGAGTCGAGATCTTTCTTCGATGTGGCCATTGACGGTGCCTTCACATTTATTGAGTGCCATTATATGATTGTAATTGTGTAAAATAATCAAATAAACATTTAAAAAACAATAAGCATAACGAGTCATTGACAAACTGCATGATCTATGTTTACACCTTTCACTTCCTTATATTTTTTCATTAAAGATGTGTGTTTGCTATCATCAAACCGTTAACTTGACCTATATCCAATACAGTACAGTCTAAAAAATGTGTAAATAAAAACAAAAATACTGCAAAAAACGGTTTTTATCAGTTTGTATCAGTGGGTTACCTATTTCACTAAAAAAGCGACACGTATATGATAACTGTTCCTTAAACAACTTTTTTCTACAACAACGTAGGCAAAATTTCTTTTCTAGAACTTTGTATTAAATGACGCTCATCATGATTAAAGAAAAAGTACGGCGTAACGCATAAATTATTATCAACATTTATAATTGAATACGATTATGACTCGTCTTGCACAAGCCACCCCAACACTCATCTTTCGCTTTCAAGCAAGCCTCCAAATCTCACCACGAAAACGACACGCGAAGCAATTTTTCGAGACGCACGCAAAAACTGTCCGCAGTCACGTCCGCGCTTGATTCTTTATCCCACTTTTACACAGATTTACATTACCCAATTGAATCCATAAAGTCCGCGATTTCGAACCTTTTTCCAACGTGTACAAAACCCACAAACGCGAGCTTCCCATTAACATCCTTACCCGTCTTACTTTTCGATAGTTTCTACGACTTTTGCAAAGTTCGTTTTAGCCGACTTCCGCACGAGGTTAGTCTCTCACTCATTGGAGCCCCTAGGCCATGGCGAACTATCGCTTCTCTCAACTCGCTAACCGCGTTGTGCCTACTCTGACTTCTGGACCTCAAGTCGGTTGTTTTTCGAATCATTTCCGCGGGAGCTTCTCTATATATTATTGATTGAAAGAGATGAAGCCGCTAACTTTGTATTTAATTGCAGGTGTCTGTGTCGGCTGCCGTCTCAGCGCCTTCTCAGATCATCTACGAAAACCAAGTCAGCATGCTCGGTCGTTCCGTTCAACAGGGCGCTCGCCACGCCGCCCAGGTTTCGTCCCGTGCCGTCAGCGGTATCCCGACCAACGCCGGCAAGACCCCACCGACGCTCGAACAGTTCGATCCCCTGAACCCCGGAGAATGGCAACTCGGTGCCGCTGGCAAGATCCTTCCCCGTCTGCCTGAGGGTACCCGTGTCGGCAAGCTCGTCATGGGCAAGTATGGTCTCTATGACCCCAAGCTCCGCAAGCGTGTTGAAGCTTACTCTGTGAGTTGAAAACTGATTTTATATATAAAATCTGACTGTTATGATATTTCAGGCTGGTCTCGATGCCGGAAAGAAGTCTGAAGCCGCCACACCCTTCGATGCTCGCCTCACGAACGTTGCCAAGGCTCTCGCGTACCTTTCCCTCTTCATCGGCCTCTACAACGCCGCTCTCCTCATCAACGGCAAGCCCTTGTGGCCTTTGACCAACCTGAAGGCCCCTGAATAGATGTTATAATTCTCGTTTTGCGAGGGCTTTCCTCCCACTTTAACCATAGTTAAAGCTATGGGAGGATAGCTCTGTCGACTCGTCTAGATGATTTGATTGATGTATAAGATTTTCGCTTTGTCGAAACGCTGTGGTTTGTTCGTAAAAATCTGGATAAAGTCAACAGTGTATTTTAAGTTTGGTGGTGGTGGGGCTATTAGGTGACAGACAGTGAGGATGTGATTGAAGCCTTGTGATTTTCGATTGTTAAGAGTTGTGAAAAGGGGGATTAAAGGTGTAGGATGGTTTTAGACGCGGTTCCGTGGCTCCAGATGCTGTCAAGTCGATCCGCGCCGGCGTGGATCGACGAGGACCAGGGAGACTTTGTCACGGCGGAATTGTGAGTTTATATAAAGTATTTTGAGATAAGAAAGCGCATTTTAAGCTCCCGAATATGTCAAGACCCCGTCGATGGCATCTATGCAGTCCCCTTGTACATGGATAATCTTACCTGGAAGGGCTTCATAATGGTCAGAGCGGGGGTCTACAGCGGTGGCACATTCAGATTCACTTTGCAGTTGCCTTCGGACTTTCCGAATTCTGCTGAGATTCCGGTTTGTATCCCATTTCGCCTCAAATATTACTTTCAAAACCGAAATTTCCAGAAAGTAACCTTCGACGCCGACATCTATCACCCCTACATCGCCTCCTCCACCCGCCAACTCTGCCTCCAATCCTGCTTCCCTCTCGGTCGCTGGCATCGCGAAACGAATCGAATCATCGACATTTTTCACTACCTTCAAGAAGCCTTCGCCGTCCTCACCGACAAATTCCCCCTCGATCCCTTGTCCATCGTGAATCTCAATGCTGCCAGCTTATTTGAAAACGATTTTGACAACTTTCAACTACGTGCGGAAGAGATAGTCGCGTGAGTACCGTTTTCATTGATCGATCTTTATATTACCTCCCAAAACCCATGGCCATGGCCGTGGACATGCACCTCGATGCCTCACATTCATATGTGTGGTTCGTGCTTGCAATTGTTGACGCAGCTGAAAGTGAACCATCAGCCCCCACCACCTCACAATTCCCCTCTTTGCACGTTATTTCCTTTTTTGGTCGACATGACCAACGTCATTTTTATAGATAATTATGAAATTGATCAAATTTCAGGATCAGCCGCGTTACCGTCTACGATTCACCGACGAATTGCCTTGATCCGTATTTGATCATTTTCACGCCGTGGGAGGAAGCTAAAATGGATCCAATCCGACGGAAACTGCTTGGATTACCTCCGAAAACACCGGAATCAACATCGACGTCCAATTCAAGGACAATTTCCGATTTTTCGTCCCGAGGCTCCCGCGGCACGGCCGGCGATGCCGATGATGAACGGCCCGGATCGACGGGCAGTGGATTGGATGATGTGAGCCTGCGGAATTTGACATCATTGAATTTCGATGAGGAATCGGAAGCGTCTTCCAAACCGATGCCAACCCATGAATTCAGTGATTTGAGTTCGATCGATTTGGAAAGTGCTCCACCATCGGCACGGAATTCGCTCATTGTGCCGTCGGAGGGGACGGGGCTGCCTCCAGAAGCCGAATCGAAGGATGATGTGAGAGGGGATTACGAAGAAGAAGAAAATTTGGTGGCGGATTTGCCGGATGCGCCGAGCAAGCAGACTGTGGTCGACGTTGAGAATGGCGGATTTGGCAGACATGGCAGTGATGGTGATAGTGACCATTTGGATCGTGAGGTTTGTTTCTTGAGCGTTTTTATCGAAATGTTGCATTGTTTTTTATACATTTTATGACTAATCTAATATTGCCAAAATATGATTACTCTATTTAGCCGTTTTTGTCCCTCAAAAACCTCTACCTAATCCTTATCCATTTGAAAAAGCACTTTTATTACACTTAACCCCAGCCCATTACCCTTTTAAAAGGCACTTTCAACGTCATAAAACCGTAAAATCCCTCTTTAAACAACCACATTTTTGCAGACCAGCTCCGCCCCCAACAAGCCGGTAGCCTTCAAAATCGGCGGCGACGATTCCAGTGCCGCTGAACTCACTGATGACCCTGATTCCGCGCCGTCATCGTTCCCGTCCAATTCGAATTCGTCCAACTTCAACACTCACAACATAACCCCGCCCACAACTCCCGGTGGCACTCCTCGAGGCGTGAATGCTCGTTCTGTCTCCCTCTTTTCCGATGTTTTGAATTAACTTCCGCCCAGCGTTTGTACAATATTCACATTCACATTTGCCTTTCAATGTCATCTGTTTTTCCCCTTTCCTTATTACCTTCATTTGTGGGCACCACGGCATATGTTTTGCCGGGCCTACAACATTTGTATGATAGTATTTTGCAGCTACTTTTATGGCTTTTGTACATTTTCATGTTTTTGCATTTTCAGTCTTGGGTCTTCCTGTTTTTGGTATTTTGTTTATTCTGACGGGTACTCACTTCAACCGTATTTTCGCAGTCACTTTTGCGACTGGTAATTTTTGTGGCGCATTAGGTGGCAGGGGACTTTTTCTTCCTTCGTTCTTTCCGTAGTTTGGTTTCTGGGTTTGAGGGCTGGCTTCTATCACTTTCTTTCTTTGGCTACACTGGTTTTTTTCTCCGTTCGCTGAGCTTTAACATGGTATTAACCCTAATAAGGTATGTACGTATGTATGTTGATGTGTTTTGACTTTTGAAAGTATTTATGCACCCTGTCATGTCCCGATGATAGGTTGTTATTTATTTGCTTTTTGAAGACCAATGAATCATTATCTTCCTTTTTGACGGGGTGCCTGAGGGGTTACTTATGTTACATACCATCTGTCTGATGGGGACGGCACGGCTGACCCGACCCGACTTTTAGTCCATGAAGCAGAAGGCAGTGAGTGACATTGCCGACGGCGCAATTGTCGGATGTCTCGAGAGCCCGGGGAAGTATGTCGGATGTTGTTGCATTGAATTTTGGAACGCGGTGTTCATGGGATGGTGTTGAGATTTGTTTGGGCTTGACGGGGAATGCCATCCATGGGGTCATGAATAATTGAAGCCTGGAAGGGGGATGCGTGACTTTAGGGTTGACTAATGTGAACCGAAAGAGAGGGGTGGATTTGATGTTTGGGTGGGTTTACAAACATTGAAGGGGTGTCTGGGGAAGGGTTCAGGGTTCACAGGAATGGAGTGGAATGGAATCCGATCAGAAGATGTTGGTAGTGACGTTGGAATGGGATGGGTTGGTTGAGGAATGGAAAGAATCTTTGCCATCGTCATTGATGACGCCATCCAGGGACCTCCCTGCTTTCTCTTCGGTGGGGCACTTTCCGATGACGCCAACCAACGAAGCAACCAAACCGGCCCCTTCCAAGCGTCCCTGTCGACGGTGCCAACGATGCCGTCGACCCCAATTTTGACGATGTATACGTGTTCAGGCGGCGGCTCCTTCCGTCTTTGTTTCCGCCCCGGCACCGGGCCCGCGTCGGCACTTCACTTCAATCTTTGGAAGAAGTACGTAGTTGCCAATGCCAATGCCAATGGCCCAACTTGGACCCCTATCATCGTTGATGCTTCCTCCTCGGTGCCGACGGCGACGACGATGTCGACCACCCGTGATATGACCCCCTTTGACCCCGCCCTTCTGCTTCGGGCTGCCATTGAAAACCGCAACAAGCAATGCGGAATACCCCTCTCGCCGGTGCCCTTGAAGCTGGCCAGCTCGGCTTGGCCCGGGCCACCGAAAAAGAAGGGTTAAATCAATTTGACTCAACGACGACGACCGAGGAAAAAAGCTAAGCTTAGTTACTCTCTTTTTTGAAGCAAGAAACAAAAATACGACGACGACGAACCTCGAGGTGAACCTCGAAGGGCGACAACGAGGAGTGGAATTGGGCCAGAAGGAAAGGAAACGAGAAAAAAGGCATACAGGACAGAGTTGCTGGCACACGGCGACTGATGCCATCGGCGGCGGCGTGGCATAGATTCTTTCTATTGTCATTTCGTTCTTCTTTTTTTGGTTTTTGTTACGTCTTTTGTCAAAGGAGTGTGAATGGGTTCTATTCTTTCTTTGAAAAAATAGAATTCCACTACCTGGTGATAAAACAAAACCCAAAAAATACATGTCATCCGCAGGATTCGAACCTGCGCCCACAGAAGTGGACTGCGACCTGAACGCAGCGCCTTAGACCACTCGGCCAGAATGACTCCCATGAAGAGGAACATGTTACCTACCTGATCACATCACATTTCCCGTCCTAAAACATGCAATATTAATAATTTTGGCCATTCTATAAATCTCCCATGACAGCATCATCATTTGCATCATGCATGCATTCCCCATGGCCATGGCCCACATGTAACATATCCCTGCCCCTTCAAAAAACGACTAAAGCCGATATCCCCTCCACGCGGGTGTCGAGCTGAAACCCGATCCTCGTTTGTGTCGGTCGTTAAAATACGGTTGTAAGTCTGGGACGTTTTTCTACGTCACAGACATTATGCCATGCTCTTCGGCGCCCCACTCGACTGTCACCAGAGGGCTTTTGTTGGGTGAAACATGTGTAAGGGACTTCCGCGAAGTGAGACGAGCAGTCCCAAATTGATTATTTGTTTTGTTTTTGTGCCGGGGCCCGGCATAATGATACCCTCGGGGGTGTCATATGTCTTTTTGATTAAAAACAGAACAGGAACCGAGTGTACTTTTACAGTTTTTGATCTACTAATAATGACCCTGCCCTGCTCCGGTAGCTAGCTTTTATGATGGCTGAACATAGAGCATAGGCCAGGAGGTGGTGGGAGGTGACCCCATTTCTCGGCATTTCGCATTCATAGGCTTGACGAAGATGTCTTTTTTGAGTGTCTTGTGAAGGTTTTTTTGTAATATTTGCCTTTTAGCATGCATAAATTTATCAACAAGCCAAGGGGGTGGTTAGAGGGGGTCATAATTGGTGGTCAGAATGGTATTGTCGGAAAATGCCGTCCTTGACATCCGTGTTTTTGCAAGTCTGGAAGCATCTTTGATGGCAGTCACCCATGACCGCATGCTTGTTTTGACAGTTTTTGACCAGTAGTTTTGATGTAGCCAACGACAGCGCCGTCAACCCAGACCTTGGGTCGGTTCTGTGCCGTCTGTGTCGGCATCCTGAAAACATGGAAGAAGCCAGTGGGCTCGTCTTTCTCATTTTCGGCTTCGTGGCTTCGTTTCCAATTTACGTTTACGAGGACCGAGTAGTGCGCACTCACAATTCTACGGCTCGGTCCTTCTTTGGCCCCTTCCCTTCCATGCCTTTTTTCGTGGCCCAACAAAAACCCCGACGAAGCCAATGCCCCTTCCAAAACGAATACGAAAAGCAACATTGCTCTAGACCATTGAGCATCGGTATGTATCCATTCGCATTTGCCTTCGCATTTCGGGTTTTTCACGTTCACTTATCGCATTCTCGGACCATTAGAGGTTTGGGTACTGTATTACCGTATACCTCTACCTGTAAACCCCTTCAGTTTCAGTTTCTAAACTGCTTAAACCATCGTAAGCAGTTTTTGAAACTCTGAAACCCTCAAGATTCGCAGTTTCAAGTCGCAACACTCAAAAATCCACAAAAAGTCTGCCTGTGCCCATGGCATTCCATTCGACAATTGGTACCCCTCCTCCTTTTTTTGCTTGAATGTCGCTCTCGCGCCCCGGGGTACTTTGCATACTTTGCCCTCTTCAGCCCCGAGGAGCAATCGTGTCTTTTTGGTTGGGTGTAAGTCCAGTTGAAGGAGGAAAAGTATGCCCTGGGCCCATCTCGCTTCCTGGTTGGCGTGCCAATGACGGCATTACGAGGTTTTGGGGTGGAAAGCGTGCTTATCACTTTGGTAATGCTTTTTGGGTGGAAATAAGTTACAATTCAGCTGTTTAGAGCCCTTTTATCAGTAGTTTCCAAACATCTGTCGATACTAGTGCCACTTTTTTTTCAATTTGATTGTGCACCTTGCAACACGCCATAAAAGAGGGGGTCTAAATCGGCTTTTTTTAATTCCATAAAAACGTATATGTTTTCGAACACCCGCCTTTCTTTCTGGGCTCTCGTTCCACCATCTTATTACAACTTGTTATGTCTTTTTTGTTGGAACCGAAGCAATGTTATGCCAGTGCCGGTTTTCTTCCGCCTCAAGTCTCAAGTCAAGCCTCGAACTGGAAAATGCATGTTTTTCAACCCTCTTTTCCACCCTGATGCAAGTCATTACCTTGTTTGCGCAAAAATGCCCACAGGGGGTTCGTGTCGTGCGTGTCTTTGCTTGTCGCTAGAAACCTAAAAAACCTAGAGCCGTTCTGTTTTTCCAAGACTGCCTGACGTGAGTTCCCCAAGACCCTCAAGTTGACCAAAACGCCCAAGTTGTCCATCTTGAAAAGAGTCATCCCACCCATCCTCCCTCCGTTCAATCCCTCATTCCAGAGCCCATTCTTACATGTGTTTGGCATCTGTTTTCCCAACAACTGTTTATCTAATTCTGAATTGTATTTATGTATTATATCCCCGTCCGCCCGGGCTTCAAAAATCTTTTTTTTGTGTACTTGTTATCGCAGCTTTTCACATTAGTGACAAAAAAAACTCAGCTCAGCCCAGCCTGGGCCGTCAAAACCATGTTTTTCATATCCCATAAAGCACATTGTTAGCCCTACTCTGACAAAACATTTATCTATAGATTTATGGGAAAGGTGTGTCAAGCATGCCGTGCTGCATGTACTTATTGTTTGTTTTCCCCTATTGATAGGGCGAGAAGGAGGGTGTTATCAAATTTCTATTTTTTGTTCGAAAAAAGGATATAAAGCCAATAACTTTCCAAATCCACGTTTCGCAGTATTGGATAACGCTGTTTTGGTTGTTTTGACCATGTCTGGATTATATCAATTTGTAGTATCTTCCATGCCATATATGACCAGACTACTATGTTGATACATATTTTCACATTTCCCTCCCATCTAAATTATGTCTTGATTCATCCCCCAAGTTCTAATTCGGCCATTTCCGCCTTCCTATCCACACATTAATCCCCTTCCAAAAAGCATAAAATGTTGCGGTTGCGACGCAAACTATTAATTTGATCCTTCCAGCCAGCCGCAGGGGACCCATTTGACACCTTCCAGAAAATGTAAATTCTGAACCCCCTCGCTTCTGGGCATTTTCGCCGAACAATTTTTGCACGTTTCTAAAACGCGGAAGCGTTCAACATCCAATTTCACGCTGTCTCGATACTTTTTTTGAGTAATTTTCGTTGCGGGATCATTACGACCAAAAAGTTGCCTCATTATCATTGTCCTTTAGCCATAAAATCATGTCCCTGAAATTAAGAATTGAAAATAGTTCCAAATACTAGCCCAAATTTAGCCTATGCAAAGATTGACCTTTCCAAGCCAGCGCCGCTCTTGCAAAAACGAAACACGTTAGCCGTGCCATCGGAAGAAGACTGACTACGCAACAGTTCCGCCGTCGCCGTCGTGCCACAGGGCCTTCCCCTGATTTGCCTTGTTATACACCGGAGGCGCCAAAAGTCTTGCTGCGTGGCGCCTCGCTCGCTCGCTGTTGGCGCCCTCTCTGTGCCATCGCCTCGCATCCTCATTCAAAGTGCTGTGATGGGGCTATGAAAAGTGGCTAAGCTAAATCTAATTTAACAAACGTTGGAGCGTCCGTCTGCGGGGGGCTGCTTTTTCAGCTGAATGTCTCGACTCTCGAGGCAGTGCACTTTTCTTTTGGTTTTTTGGCATTTTTTCGGTACAATAGACAATCCGGCACTAACATGATTATAAATTTAGAAATCAATATTGATAATTTTATAATTAAAAGCATTCCAAGTCGTCTGGGTGATAAATTGAGCCAAAATTGAGCGTTGTTCAACATTTCTGGGCTTGACAAATGTAAGCTAAAGAACAATGGAAACACGGATTTCAAAGAATCCCTCTTTTTCTGTCTTTTTGCATCCGTTTTGCGTTTTTTTCGTTTTGCCAGAAGCTACCTCACTTCTTGCATCAGTCATTTTTTGTGTCATCCTGGGGCTCGAGTTAGCCTTTTTAGGAAGTCTATTCATTTTGGCGTGCCGTTAAAGGGTGCCGGAGGGGATGTATTGTTTTTGCCCATGTTTCGACGGAATTTTGTATTCGCGTATCCGTTTCGTGCCCCTGTGGTCCTTAGATTTAGCACGTCAGTCATATAGTCTATAGAAATCGGTGTTACAGTCATCGTTGCCGTCAAGATTCTGCTGCCACGCTGCCGGTTGCCGGGCGCCATCGTCGCGACTTGCGACCAGCTCCGGCCAGGCTGCAGCACGTCAATCGACACCGACGACACCGCTCAGCCCGGGGCCGGAGATCCTTCCAAGGTTGCTCATACTGATAATATTGCGAGGAGTCCATCTATACCAACTGAAACTGAAGCTGAAACCTCAAAATTACCGTCACAATTCGAATGCCCAATGCATGATCACCATGAAAAGAGCCAAATACGACGGCCATCGAGGGCTCGACGAAAACGCCAAAAAGAATCGCCATCATTTCTGGCTTCCTTCAATGTATTACAAAATGGACGCTCCTTAAGATTATACGCAATGCTAGCGAGTTTGGTGATTGTTATGATTTCTAATATTCCGACAGGTAAAACACCGGGTTACTGTATTTTGAACCATTTGGCTATCAGCATGAAGTTTTAGGAAAAGCGTCAGGTATCGGCTGTTTTGTGTGTTCGTCCTTCAATGGCTCAAATCCAGAATGCGAGGACACTTTCAACTCATCAGTGGCCGAAGGAGCTACTGGGAACATTGCCAATTATCAGTTTCCGTGTTGGGCTTTCAAGAAAAACCGTCAAGGCCTATTTCCAGCCGATCACTGCATCAAGATTAGCGGCTATCGGAAGGATGATCCAGATCATACCATAGTTATTCGGACTTGTGCCATGGATTCTGGCACCTTGACAGCGGACACGGGTTTGTCTTTGTTGATTTTTGATTGATTTTATCAAAATATTTCAAAAAATGTTATGAAAATCGAAATTTTGATCAGTTAAAAAAAGACTTCGGGGCACAATTTGGATCAGTAATTAGCTCTATGTACTTCAAATTGTGCCAAACCCAGAAATCTCGGCTTTCAGAAATCGTGCGTATCAGTCACTGCGGGTTCTTCAAATACGAAGGCCACCAATTTTCGGGTTGCGTACAGGCATGCGATACAGACGGCTGCAACAGTGCGAGCACCTTCTTCGCCGGCCGTTTACTGCCACTTTGGGTCATTTGCGTCGGCATTGCCGTTCTTACAGCTTCACTTTAACCCTGTATTCTCTTCTCCTCGATACCGACTAAATACTAAATCTAACATTTTGTAGCAATTTCAATCAATTAACTTCAAAACCTTTCATACGAAAAATGACTCAAACAACCAAATACACTTTTTTGGCACATTGCCGACACTCCTAATTACATTCTAAATACATACAGTAATCTGTGATTTGTTTCGTTAACTTACATTTACATGCATTTTGGTAAATCCCGTCCTTGTTTATCAGTTTTCAAACTTGTCATTGCAACAGTATTTACACCAAAGTTTTAAGAGAAAAATTTATTAAAATTAAATAAAAATATAATATTATGACTCGTGTTTTGCGAAGAAGTGTTTCGGCAACAAAGTGTGGGGTAAACCGCGTAATTGGTATAAGGTATGGCAAGATGAAAGGCAAATTAGTGGGAATTGGAGTGTGAACTAAGCTCGACTTGTGGAAGCAAAGTTTTTCCGGTAAGTTTTTGGTGGAATCGGCGGAGCGAGGGTGCCGGTATCGAGATACTCGAGTTCTGGCTTTTTGGAAGCTTCATTGACGGGTGATTCCTGGCGAGAGCCATGGGGTTTCGGCGGTCTTGGAGGGCAGAGTGCCGGGGATGATGCATCTGTGGAGCCGTTGGCTGTATCATAGGTTTCTGATGGTGTTCGTGCCCTTGGTGGGAGTGGCACGGTTAAGTTTACTGATGGCGACTTTGGTGGTGTCATGGAGGGGGTTGCCGGCTTCAGGAGGGAGATATCAGCATTCATATCAACACCCATGGGTGAAGCTGGTGCCGTGGAGGCAGATGCCGTCGACGGTGAGTCAGAAGGCTTCGGCGATGATGTACTGGGCTCACAGACGGGTGGAGGCGGGGGCGGGGGCTTCTTTCTCGCCAATGTCGTGTAAGTTACGTTGCCCGAAGGCGGAGGCGGTGGAGGCGGCTTATGACTACCCTTCCCGAATGGGGGCTTATTCAAAACAAGGGCGCCAGGAGCCGGGGTCGTCGGAAAGGCGACCGACATCGACGTGGTTGGGCTCATCGGAACACTCGATGATGATGGAGTCGTGGGCGGGAACCGGAAGTGACTACCTGACTCCATGGATGGGCTAGAGAGGCCGCCACCACTCCTTCCACCCTTGCTTTTCGACAAATTCGGGGTTTGGAGCGGTGTGTCACCCGAGAAGCCTCCATTCACTCGGCCGGAATTGCCGAGATATTTGGGAGCGTGTCCGGGGTTAATCTCCACAATGCCGAAATGTGATTCATCCGGAGATCCAGCATGAGGTAATCTGTTGATTGCCGATGGCGATTTGAGGGCTTTCGGCGTTTTCGCTGTGGGAGTCTTGATTCCGGGAGATTTTAGTGCGTCTGGAGGGTAGCGTGGCTTCTGAAATGCCAAAAATGACTAAAAATTACCAAAATAATCGATTCAACATACCCCATTATACGGCTTGTCACCCTTGGGTTCAATCTTTTTAGACTGTTCATGAACGTAGTTTTCAAAGTCCTCATTGTCTTTGAAGTCTTGGAGTGGGTTTAGGTTTTCGAAAAATTGCTGAAAAAACGGATATATAATTTTGACAACAAAAAGTTTTTATCTAAAAAGAGAGATCAGACTGACCAAACAAGCAATTTTATGACTTGGAGTAGTAGGTGGCGTGCAGCACACCATACTCAATACATTCATGATAAGAAGCTGATAATCATCAAACTATAGACATGAAGACCCGATCAAAGATGAGCTATAAGAATCCGTTTTATAAAAGTGGCCTCGAAACCGAAACCATGGACAAGTAACGCCAACACGCGGTATCCGAACACATAACTCGCATTCAACGAATTCAACGATCAAAGGCATGAATCACAAGTGATAAAAACGGTAATCCCCTAACAACCCTCCGATGGCGTACAACGTGGGGTTGACGGCGAACGAACGACGGAAACAATGAAACCGATGAAAAACATGTCGAAAAAAGGGCTATAAAGACGTGAATCGCCGCCCCCACAGTGTTATCTTTGATGGGTTCTGTGGTGGTTAATTTGAGAACTGTTCTGATCGACATTCACGAAGGGGCTGTGCGTCGGTAAACATTTCCGGTGCGCGACATAGTGGCCATCTCTCGCGCGCCGCACACGCACCATGTTGCTCCACCTTCGTCGCCTCAGGGCAAACCGGTTCAACGCCCGTGTCCGTCGGCCGACTGCTGCCATCGTTGATCGGATACACGGATGACGGAAGTATACGAAAAGCTAAGAGGAACTGACAGAGATCGCCTGAGGGGGTGGAATAGTCTGGATGGCATTCAAAAAACGAGGGAAACTGTTTTGATTGGAGAGGGGATGGGTCTGCGTGATCTGATCAGTGCCTTTTTGCAAGTAAATTTGGACGAATTTGCAGCAAAAATGTAGAAAATGTTTGAAAATTCAATGTTGGAAGAAATGAAGCCGTAATTATTGGTAAAAATTAAAACTGTGCCAAGTAGATGTCACCACAACCAACTCCAGAACCCCCAAAAACGTTGAAAGACAGCCAAAAGTGCACAGTCATTTGCGGCGACGAGTCGGAAGTCATCGCCCCGACTGTCATATCCGATCGACATTCAAAAAAGGGGGCAAAAAACGCTAATCAGTCGGTCATCAAGCCGTCATTAACCGCTCACGACTATTTTGAGCCGTGTTCCCGCGCGAAAAAACGACGGCCTCCATCAACACCAGCCAGGATGATGGATCTGTCGTACAATTCGAACTCTCAACTATTCTGACGCCAACAGTCACATGTGCCAGATGAACAAAACTTCTGAACTGTAGAACCAAAATACAGTATCAGTACGGTATGGTCAAACTTCAACATCAATCCAAGCAATAAGTCGCAAAAACAATCTCCAACAAGCCCACAAAAATGGGTCACAAAGCATAATCAATGTCAAAAAAAGTATCAGAACCTCCAATCAAAAACTCGTGCAATTAGTTTGAAAACCTATTTTTAGCCGAAATAGATACCGCTATTCATTTATAAAAACTTAAACAGCAGCGTTACCTACCCAACTTTGATCTATTGCAACCCTTAATCAAACATCACTAATTCGAACGTCCTTTAACAAGTTCACCCCTAATAGAACAGAATAATTAACGTTCAAGTTGTAATAAGAACATTGTAAACGCCATAGACAAAAAACAAGTTTGCCCGGAAGGAACCGGAAGTGACCGTAACCAAAAGTGTGCAATGTTGAATCCGACAAAAAAGGTGTCAATCAAAAAAGCGTAGAAAGCGCCAACTTCGCCAGCAGCGTGAACTATTATGTAGAAAAAAAACGCGTGTATACAGTAAAACGAGACACTTCCGCCTCAATTGATCGAACTTTTGGGGGATGGAAAATGAACGTGCAATCAGAAGAGGCGGTAAATTAGGTAAAAAGGGCAAACAGACATAGGAAAGATGAATGAATGAACAAATGTTGGAATAAAAACAAACCTGTGACTTTTGTGAGATAATAAAAATCTGAAGTCTGTGCCAATTGTAGCGCGACTTGGAGAACAACTTCATCATTGGAATGGGATGGGACTGTAGAGTCCGTGGAAGGGAGAACTATGGTCCGACCTTTGATTATGAGGGAGGCTTTTTGGTGGGTTTTTATCAGTATTTGACGAGAACAGAGTTGAGGAGTGAAAAAGCACCCGAGAAAGGACACGAAATACCGGGAAGGACTGCGTCACGGGCACAGGCCCAGGTAGACAGACATCACGGTTTTCGTGGGGTTCGTGACATTGGCCGGCAGGCAAGCGGGCAAGCAACAACTCGAGGATCCATTTTCGACATGTTGGCTGTTGACTCTAGGCATTTGGCGAGATGCGTGGGTGGGATTGTATACACAGTCAGTTGAATGGGTTGATGCTATGAGTGCATGACGAGATGGCTGCTGGGCCATATGGGACCACCATGTGTGTGAATCGATTTCATAACATCATCAAATCCAGTCATTATGAGTCTAGCCGACTAAAGTGATGTCATGTCGCAAAAAGCTTCAACAACATCAAATCGATCCCCCATTCCTCGAAACCTATCAAACATTTCCCACATAACTATTGTTTCGCAACACCTGTCACTCGTAACACAAGAAAGCATCGATGCATCCGCCACCCGAGACAGCATAGACATGTCCAGTACTCCATTACGCTGCCATTCATCTATCTGCTTTCCATCTCCATCCTACTCAACTCAAAATCAATGTGTCAACCCAACCGTTTCGTCGTCTTGCTACACTCTTTCCCTGCCAGCCAGCAACAAAAAAACTACTAAAGTAAAACCATTTCCGTTTTTTTCGTTCGATCACTTCCGTGTTGAACACAAAAAACGTTAGATACGCAACTCCGCACTGTCAAAAAGTTAAAAACAGTTTTAGTACAACAATAGGCCTATCAATCCACCACTATCAATCGCTGGTATTGCTATTCAACCCGGACCACAACACATGTTTGCATCCTAAAATCATCGCTGCTTTGCTTTGATGCTTGCTTGCTTCACCGACAATGATTCCGTGTCCATAAAACTCCCAACATCCCTGCAGGCAAATAATAAAATCTATTTGCAGGCGAAAAAGGGCCACTTCCGTTAAATACCGATGAGACTTAAGCGCTTTTCCGCCCTTAAATCACAGCGTTATCGCACAAAAGTACCACTGCTAACTTCAAAGATGTGCGAAGAGAGAGTACGAGATGGGCCAGTGTGCCGGAAAGACGAAAAACGGAACAAAGTACACTTTTTTCGATATAAAATGACAAAAAATAGGATTGAAAAAAAGCTTTGATAAGGCCGATTTGACAGTGAATTCGATTCACAAACTACAAGTTTACAAAAACAGCGAAACTTACTTACACAACATTTCAAGAAGGTATTCATACGCAAAAATAATAGATCAAAAACAGGTGTGAAACGTGAACTATCAGCAAGAACGTATCAAAAATATAGATACATAAATGATTGGATTCAGAGCGGGCACAGCGGGACGGGACAGGACGCAGAAGAAACTGTCACTGATGTGATGATTGGGGGCGTCCGTTGCAAAACTATGATGCTATGGTTTCATTCAATCATTTTTTAGCCCTACTTCGACCATGCAATTGTTCGATTCGATTAGATTGACCGAGGCATGTTTGTGGGTTCTATGAGATTTATGACAGGTCTGAGTGGTGGTTGGCAGACACTTCCGGTTAATAGGGCATAGCTAAGAAGAGTCAAAATGTTTGAGGCACTGTGATTAGAGGTTTTTGGGAATGGATGCGACAGTTGTTCTAACAATGATGAAGCGCCGACGACGACGGAACACCGAAACACTCATCCAATTGAAGGCACAATTTTGACGGCAAAAATGTTAAAACAAGTGAAAATGACATGAAAGCAGGCAGAGCTAAGACAACTTTGGCCGGTTGAAACGTAAACGAAAACAAGGGCCGGCACAGGGAAAACATCAAAGTCTGGTCGGCCGCGTGATTCATACATTCGCCGAATCACAGATCAATGGACACAGACGACGGCGGTGGATGGAGGGGGGCTCAACTCACATTTTCGGCATAGATCCAGAAGAGAAGGGACTCGGTATCCTCGCACGGCACACAGAAACCGCAACATGACAGACTTTTGGAGCGGCGATTCGGCGTGGACCGCTTCCGGATGGCACGAAGCATGGCGCCGAATTACGATTGTTGCAGCTGCAGCAGGTTCAACGACCGACGAGACACAACGGCGCTCACAACAAAAAACACGGGGCCCAACAACGCCAAGCATTGTGTCCTCAGGGCTCTCCCACCGGAAACGACGTTCGGCACCTGCCCTCAGGCAAGGATGGGCGGAGTCTAGTGATACGAGTCGGGTACGGTCGTTCATTCAGGTAAAAAACGCCAGGCTGGTGCATTCCAATGGCCTGAGGCAGTGGGCGATAGACTGGTCAGTGGGATGAGGGATGGGTGTGTCGCCAGGAGAGTAAGGGATTAAGACAGAGAGACACGGAAGTGTGGTTGACAGCCGGGATTGGCGCGCCGATGGGGAGAGTAACAAACGTTGAGAATGACAAGTTGCGTGAGTTTCAGAAAACACGGGTACACCGTGGCTAAACGAGACTGACTAACCGTGACGTAGCGTTGGAGTTTCGCGAATCTGAGGGATCGCAGCTTTGGCGTCGGAGTCCATCGTGCCGTAATCGCGGTGGCGGTGGTCGGAGTATGCATAATGCCGTCGATGGCCATCAATTCGGTCATGGATTCACGGCGATTGCGTCCGGATACGATGCCCTGCAGCATTCGGGGTGCCATACCACTTCAAACGAATTCAGATGGCCGTAATGCCGTGGAATCTGTGAAAATGCCGCTGGAAACACGGCCCAATCAGCGGCTATTAGTCAGTTGGGAGCACTGCTTTGAGATTGAGCGACAGTTTCCGGGGAACAGTGGGGGCACATCTGGACCCGTGGCAACCCGACAAAAAACAATGTATAACGCGAACTGCGACGACGACGGGGCCACTCCGCTCGGCAATCGCTTCCGGAAGCAGCTACTAACGGCAGTGAGACACCAACACCACTCCGCCGTTTTGCGTTTCGTCAAACATTCACTGCCATCATGACAAATAACATTGCTTCGAAGAAAAAAACGTCATGCAGAGGGTGGTCCGAAAGGCAATGCAATTGTAAGGCAAGGAAGACAGGTTTTGTATTTCGAGATTCGTGAGTGAGGCCGTTAATCATAAAAGGAACAAGGTTACATCTCTGCAGGCATGCCTGGAGTACCGATGCGTGGAATGCGATTACGATTGGCTGACGGAAACGCAACAATGTAGAGGTTGAAATTGGGTTTAAATTTGATTTTAAAGAGTAGGAGAGGAAATGAGGAATTCGAAACTGACGGTACTGTTGAAAAAACTGAGCCTTCACCCGCAGAAACCAGTGAAAAATGGAAAACCAACCATAATCGTCGGCTCAGCCTTAAACATATACGGCTGCGTCTGATACAGCTGAACTTCTTTGATGATTTTGGCATTCTTTCGACAATTGACAAAATTAATCAAATTGGTGTCATTGCCTTGGCGGTCCGTGACGAAAATGTGCGACTGCATGCCAAAGAAGCATAGTCTCGTCATATAGGTGCCTGAAAGAGCTCTTTAGACAGAAATCAATGATTACAGTATTCCTTACCAAAAAATGGCACACATGGCGGATTTGTGTTCTTCATCTTTTCGACAATGTACTTCTGTCGAGGATCATCAAAGATAAGCTCACGAAAATGCTCATAGCACGCCTGTTTTTCTTTGTCCAATCTGTTTTTGGATTCAGATAGCCGAGAAACGGCACTATTAGTCAGAGCGGAGCCAAAGGCCATCATCCCGGCGAAGTTGTTGAGTTGCTCCAAGACTCTCATGATTTCGAGGACCCGGGAAAGCATTTCCACACGCTCGTCGAGGCATTCGGTTTCAACGATGCTTCGGACTATCCAATAGGTTAGCTGGAAATGAGCAATTGGGTTACTACCATGACTCTGTGGCAATGTTGAACAAACTGTGACATTGATTAACTTTTTTGTCGTTTACGTCGTTACGATTTTTAAATTTTATCAATTTTAAAACATTTTGAAAGAAGAAACTTTCAATTAATTCCAAAACTAAACTCACATTAGTACTGTGTGTGATCATCTTCGTCAACTGTGGACTCTGTTTATTCTTCTTCGTAATCGATGACCCCGTCAGCTCCACCGCTTTGATGGCAGAATACAGCCTCGAATGCAGCAATGTCACCTGCCTTCCGATCTCCACCGGATGCAGAGTCAATAGATCGTAATGCTCGACATCACCCTTCCGAACCGCGTGCCACAGGACCTCCGGCAAGTGCCCAACCAGTGTTCTCGTCTTTTTTGGATTCGATTCACTCTTTTCCGCCTGTTCCCGGACAACGGCCTGTGTTATCGTGGGTTCTTCGTTGGCAATGGCAGCTTCCTTCCGATTCACACTGTCCAGAAGTTTTTTACACCGTTTTTGATGGTCATTAGTTATTCGACATCGGCTATCCTGGCCACTGAGGAATGTTTTCAGCTTTTTGAGCAGATCAGCGTCATGGGCAAAGTCGTAAAAGTGGTGATAAATCCAATGATTGAAGGCGCAGAACACTTTGAGGTGGATTTCCTTTTGATAATCACGTCGGAAACGCATGAATGCCTGTTCCAACTGCGCGACGGAAGTGTTGCTCAATCCGTGGGATTGTACCGTATCAAATCGACCGGCGAGAGGGCCACCGCTTCGATTTACTGGTGGCGGTGATTGGGCATTTTCGAATTGGTTGAAAATAAGTGGTAATGGGATATTGAAGCGTTCAATCAATAAATCAAATAACTCTGCCGGTGCACAAAAAGATCGATAAGTCATAAAGAACGTTTTGATATAGTCATTATCAACATAGCCGGGATAGGTCAATCTTTCGACAAGTTTAGTCAGAGTGCCATTTTTAACCACTGGGATGCCACTACTTCGGACATAATCCTCGAAATTGATGTTTTCATCGGTATCTGGCTCAGCGAATCGATATTGCTGGGGCGTAGGTAGAACCAATGGCGCCCGAGCTTCCATTTCACGATAATATGAATCAAGCAATCGATGGAGGATACCAGCAGTCTGAACTTCGACCAGTGAGGTCATCCATTCCTGTTTGTCGAAAGGAGTGCCACAAAACAGGATTACATCGGCGTCTTCCTCGTTTTTCTGAGATTTGACTCTGATCCGGAATGCGTTTTTATAGTCTGAAACCAATTATTAATATTGTTATCACTAACCATTCAAACTCACATTCATCATCGTTAATATCAAAGACATCACTGGCATGTAGCTTAATCTGCTGTTTATACTTGTAATTAGTGCCACTTTTCAGCGGTTTCGTTATCACCAGCAGTGAATCAAACAAGAATACATAACGTTCGGTATGGGTCTTCCCTCGGATCGTGTCTTTCATTGATTGCGTTTGATATGCCAGACTAAGCGTGCCTTCACGGATTAGCTCCGCGCAGGAATATCCGAGGCCTTTGCCCTGCCAACCTTCAATACTGTTCTGAATTTTTGTGATGTCAGCAAAGTTGTTGGGTTGGCGACCTTCATCGCGAAGACGGGAATACTTTTTGCTAAAATTTTGAAAATTTTGATGGCGATTTGAAAGAATGGATAAACTCACTGTTGAGTGGGCGGCAAATCGAGTAAACTAATCGCTGCTGCAACGGATTTTAGGTGCGATTCGAGGTTTTTGAGGTCGATGTAATCCTGGGTGTTTGTACGAGATGCTTTTATGAGTAACTGAAACGCGAAATAAAAATTTAGGCATCAGAACGCAGAAAATGCATTAGCACAATTTTGGTCATTTAATAGGAAATTGCTAATTCGCACAATTACATGAACGCGAAGAATGCATTTGCACATATTACATATCTGAACGCAAAAAAACAATTCGCACAAACGCGCGAACACTAAAACACCATTCGCAGTTTGTGCAAATAAACACTACACTATTAAAAATCAATACTGTGCAAATGGGCTCATACCGTTCATAAGATTATTTCACAAAATTTCAAATCTCACCTTGATATAATGATAATACCCATCCAAATGAGCTGCCACGGAATGTAAATACAAAGGCAAAACATATTTATAGGCCATTCGCATACTTTTCCCATCAGGAGTATGACTAATTTTGTCCTCTTCATCGAAGAAAGCACTGTACCTCGAATCGGCCAGCAATGCCGACAACTTATCTTCAATCGGCTCTTTAAATATCTCCATAAACCGCGTATAACTTTCAAATTCACACCCTTCATAGAACTCTGCCAACCCGGTGCCCATGCTCGGTGCCGTCGACAATTCGCGCACCTCTTCGATGGCTCTCACAATTTTGAATGTAAGCTCATATATGTCAATAATGTTGCCAAAGATGGAATTGATATAATTTCGGCCGGCTGGATCATCACCAATGCCTTTATCGAGGCGCCGTCGGAATACATTGACGAGAAGGGAGAGGTCTCGGAGATATTCGTCTTCATCGCCGTAGAATTTCTGGCAAATTTTGTTATAATCGTAGAATCTGGATGTTTTCTGGGTTAAGGAAGCGGATGCCACGGCTACTGGCTGATAAATATCACAAGCACAATAATCGTTCTCCGTTCCGGGGATGAGTCTTTCCATCAATTCCGACAGACCTCGATCGGTGTAAATCGCGGCTACGAGCATTCGCTTATCGATTTCTGGCTTTTGGGCGTTGAATTTGTTGACAGAGCGGGATGTCCACTGAAATGTGCCGTTGAAAAGAGCTCAAAAGTGCCAAAAAGTCGAGATACCTTGATAATATCATTGATAATTTCATCAAGCACACTTTGGATATAATAAATAACTCTATCACTGATGTTTTTCTGCTTATTATCCTGTTTGAAGATGGCCCTTAGTTGGTCGACCATCATGGCAATGGCTTTAGCTTCGCGGGATTTGTTGTCCTTCCGCTTCATCCATGACTTGTCCAAGTTGTCTCGGTAGTCAATGTGCTGAAAAACACCTTTTTTTTTGGACAATGATCCAAGCTAAGCCCTACCTTAACCACAAAAGTAGCCCATGCCGTCGGACTGAGCCGCTTAATGACAGTCTGAACGGCGGTAATCGTTTCGGGGCCCTCTTCGACAAACTCATGCAACACAAGGATCAGCACTTTCGATATGTATGCGACAGCGTCTTTGCCGAGCTTCATTCCAGGGTTTACACGGTTTAACACCTGAAAATGGGCATTGTTGAACATTTAAGCTGCTTAAAGTGAAAAAAAATCGAAAAAATTACAATGTAAACATGCCCTGTGAAGAGCTCGGCCCAATCGGAGAGTCGTTGCGTTTGGCGCTGGGCCCGCAAGTCCTCAGCCGATGGCTGGATCGACATTTTTGGAGCCTTGCCAAAATCTGCAATCACAGATGGCTCCACATAGCAGGTCGTTGGGGACTCCGTGGTTACCTGAAGCATGGGGACGTAACAAGTGTGGCATAGAAGGGGTTATTGGAACTGAATCATGTGGAAAGGGGCTAAAAAAGTGGGTGTGGAGCGTGAATCACGTATGTTTTCGCGCAAAAAGGAACGAAAGCAACGGGATTGATGAGCTAATCCGACCATTCAACAAAAAATGGAACCATTTTGGCCGCTAGCTCGGTAAAAAGTGTGAAAGAACGGCGCCGCGCAAATTGGAATGGATCATCGACGCGGCGATACAATGCATGCGAGATGGATTGACTTATAATTAGATTAGAGACGATTCGCGGTCGTTGTTCTCGTTGCGGTCGGTCGGGAGGGGTTTAAGATCGATTCATTCTCGTCTTTCGAGAATTTATGACGGATTGACTGTTGAGAAGTGAGGAAAAAACGCAAAGCAGGGAAGAGCGGATGATCCGGAACTCTTGGCTTCTCAAGGTTGACGGAATAAATCATCTCCCACACTTTCGGCTGCCGCTAGCGGCCTATATCGTCGTCTTCGGCGCCACCGCCGGCATCATCGTGTTGGGCTAACCATCATCCGCATCCCCAGACGCACACGGATTTGAGATGCCGCCCTGAGGTGACAACAAGGCTAACTGCCTGCCGCCCGCGACCGTGGCCGGGGTTGACTGACTCGGACATACGGAACAAAAGTTTTGAACGCATTGTTGGCACTACCGCATCGTCGTCGTCGTCAGTCGACTCGACAATCGACCGATCCGATGCAACCCCAAACTTTTCAGCTGTTGGTCGACCAACTGCCCTTCGGCTTGTCGACGGCCGGCGGCACAAGCCCTATGCCCCCCGGGAACAGGGCAGTCGGCTGGCGTTAACCGGATCCGATCTGAGCTAAGCTGTGCGTAGCCCCTGGCTGATCGACAAGGCTAACAAAGTTCATCTCGGCGTTCACTTTTCGCGCCAAAGAGCAACAAGGCCAGCGACGACGATGGCGATGACAGTGACCCCCGGGAGGTTGGAACTGCGCAATCGCAATGTAATCGAAGAAACTAACGATTCATTCGGTTGGTTTTTTTCACCATTCCGTCTTCCACCCGACTGACTGGAAGGAAACAAAAAAGCCACTAACAGAGACACCATTCGGGCGCATACTTTGTTAGGTGCGGGCGGCTTCGATCACGACGCAGCCCCCCGCCGCCGCCATAGGGTTGTAATCGAGTTAATCGATAAGGAAGACGACTGGGTGAGCCAAGGACAATCACCATTCGACAGAACTCCCTTTTCTGTAGAGTCGTTAGGGAGCTTCAGACTTTGGCGAGTAAACCATTAACGGGATTGCGTTCGTCTTCAAGTCTCGATGTTTGAAAATTCCAATCAGTCTAACCCTAATTTTTATGTCTTTTCTCAACTGAACTCTCTTCCCGTGACCCCTGCCATTAACCTTTAACGGACCTAAGCTACAGTTAACAGTGAACCTTCTATCCAACCAGTCAAAAAAACTTCCTTCATTATGTACACATACCATCGATCAAAATGAAACCCGTTTTTTTCGATCGTGACAATCGCCACAACACAAAAATCACTCAAAAATACCCTGATCAATGAAATGAAATGCCTTGAAGTCACCAATCCGTGTGTCGTTGTTGTAGTTGAAGGCGTTGAAGCAGTTCGTGCACATGAATGCTGGACAGTGGGGAATGCGATCGCTTTCGGGGATGATGAAGCTGAAAAGATTCCATTGACCCATATACAAAAACATTAAAACTGTAAACTTACGCAGGTGTATCCGTCTTACAGATGCAGCACTTCGGTGTTGGAGACCGATCACAGTAAAATATTGGATATTCGTTCAATGATTGGGTATCCGTTGGATGCATCAGTCGTAAATCCGTGAAGACAATTAGATGTTCACAGTCACCAATGTGAACAAAGACGTACGGTTCACCAAGACGGAGGGTTAGATCGTTGATTTTGGTGGTTGTGATGTCGGCAACTTTGGTTTCGCCGAAAATTTTGTGGTCTGCCATGAATTTACGGATTGGTTCGCTGATATCAATGGCTTTGGGGTTGCGTTTATCGATGTAAAAGGTGTCGTGGATGAAGAGGAAAGATGATGGAAATCGGTTCTGAAAGCTAACAATAAGCGTTAGATAGGAAAAGGCAAAAACATACGATGTAATAGTCCTCGACTTTGCTGGCATCTTGAAAATCGTGCAAATTTGAAAAGTAATCGTATCCACAAAAGATCTTGTCTCTCAACTGTGAAAGTAGCATCTCTCCACGGATAAGGAGTCTGACTTCGGGTCGGACCTGTAAGATTTGTCTTTGAAGGGGTGCCAAAAACAATGAAACTTACTTTTGTTTGCTTCTGAACATCTCTCGGCAACCTTGGCGGTACCAAATGAACCATCATAACAACATCAGGCTCAACAGGTTGATTCGGAGCAGCGTAGCCTTTGCGATACTCACCAGCCCTGAGGTCATAATACTTTAGTCGAGTTGTGAGCAATGTTTTTTCTTGTCGGATTCCTGGAAGCTCTTGGAACTCCCTCAACGCCTGGAGCGACTTCAAGTTGCTTTCTTTGGGTGGGAAGACTCCTTGAAGGTTGTCGACGGGGACGTTCATCAAAAGCTCTTGCAGCTGATCGCTAAAATGAAATTTTTATATATAAAGATCATCGACAGATTGAAATGAGTAAACTTACTCCATTCCATTCACAACCTCGTCACATTGCTCGGAGTCGATTCCTTTGGCCATCAAGTAATACTTGAAGTTGAGTCGACAATCTTTGAGATCGTTAGCATCGGGAACATCGGCCGCAGAGACGGTTTCCTCGGCACGGAGATCGTTTACGAATTCAACAGCTGGTGTGGAACAAACACTCGTCAATTTAGCGTCAGCTTTGAGGGCTTTGTCGAGGAATTCGCCAACATTGATCACGGGGGATATGTATGACTTCTTGTTGGAATCGAAAAGCTTATCCATGGACATTTTGGGAAGTTTGGAAGGTTTCTGGAATCCAAACAATTTCAACGCAAAGCTTGCGCAAGCTTTGGCTACTTTCGTTACGGGAGTTGTGTTGAGGGACAAGTGTGTAAGTGTACACTTCAGGAAAAAACTACATTTTATTGTTTGTATTTCGCTTTGCTTTCAATGCCACGTGATAAATAATATAATGAGGAAGAAAAGTGACATAACAAAATCAAAATCCTGTGACAAATCAATGCGAGAGTTACAAAAAAGTGAACTAGCTGTTCGCGATAGGATGGATTATTCAGTAGGACACGCAGCTTTCCGTTCGTAGCGATCGAGTCGACGTGGTTCTGCGTGGCCCAGCGTTACCCGGCTTCAAACGTCTTCAATCATGGATCAGCCTCCAAATAGCGAAGCCAATGCAGGCAGTGAAGAATACATTGTCGAAACAGTCATCGTCAATGTCCTTCTATCAGTTGTCGCAGGTTTCTTGGCTTATTACTTGATGGTGGAATATATCCCGATCTTCAAGCGACGAGGGATGTTCGGAAGAGACATGTGCAAGGTGAGTTTCTTTGTAATCCAGTTAAATACGTAAAAAATATATAAAAACATATATCCAGGTAAAAAGTGACGAAATTCCCGAACCCATGGGCGTAATCGCAGCAGCTGTATATCTAATCTTCGTATTTTTGTTCATATCGGTACCGTTTATAGTCTGGGTCAGAGATAGGTATGCTGTAAACAACTTTTTAAAGAAATTGCGACTAAATTTAGCGTTTCAGCTCGGGTTTTCCATACGTTCGATTGCTGTCTTTGCTGGGTGGCGTCATTTCCATTTGTACTGCGATTCTTCTCGGATTCGCCGACGACGTCCTTGATCTTCGATGGCGGCACAAGTTGCTTTTCCCGACGTTGTCGTCGCTTCCGTTGTTGATGGTATACAAGATATCAGGTATGGCTTTGGTTTTCGATTTTGAATGCAGTTTACCGGTTTTCTGTAAACTTTGTAATTTCCAGGTCATTCCACAGCCATGCTTCTACCGAAGTTCATCCAACCCTATATTGGAACAACTTATCTTGACATTGGACCACTTTTCTACATCTACATGGGCATGCTGGTCATTTTCTGCACCAACGCTATCAACATTATTGCCGGAATAAACGGTGTCGAAGCAGGACAGGGAATCGTTTTGGGCGCAAGTGTCGCTATTTTCAATGTTATTCAGGTTCGTTTGACGTCTTTATGCAACACATTTATGTTTTTACTTTTGTCATTTTACCAAAAAAGTCAAAAATATTTATGTCATCCGCAGGATTCGAACCTGCGCCCACAGAAGTGGACTGCGACCTGAACGCAGCGCCTTAGACCACTCGGCCAGAATGACGTGTCGTTACATGCGCTGAAAATTTGCTATGCTACCCAGCACGCTGGCCTTGCATTTGGTTCTGTTGCAGAAATTTGAAGTAATTTTTCGATTTTAGATCGCCAGACTCGATGTCGAAGAAGGCTGGTACCACAGCTTGTCACTTTGTCTCCTTCTCCCCTTCCTCGCCACGTCCATCGCTCTCTACAGCTTGAATCGTTACCCAGCCAAGGTCTTCGTCGGTGATACCTACTGCTACTGGGCCGGCATGACTCTGGCCGTCGTCGGCATCCTCGGCCACTTCAGCAAAACATTACTCATTTTCTGTGTGCCGCAAGTTTTCAATTTCCTCTACTCGGTGCCGCAGCTGTTTCACTTTGTGCCCTGCCCACGGCACCGACTTCCACACTTCCATCGTGATGGCGACAAGAAGCTCCATATTTCAGTCGCTGAATTCGAGCCGGAGAAGATCTCAAAGCTCGCTACGATCATGGTTGTCATCTTACGCATGGCCAAGCTATTGAAGTATGAGGAATTCCAAAAGGATGGCACCAGATGGGCTCGCATTAACAATTTGACGATCCTCAATTTGATCCTAAAATTTACTGGCCCACTTTACGAATACCAGCTGAATAATGTGTTCCTGGGGCTTCAAATTGCTTGCTCGGTGTTGGCTTTTGTGGGTCGGTTTTATTTTGCTTCTTTTCTCTATGACGAAGTTCATTAAATGTTGATTTGAATATCTTGCCGAAGTTTGTACCAGTTTTTGTTATGTTAGTTGAGGTATTATTTTTGTTTTGAGGGTGTTTGCAATAAGTGTAAATAATAAAGATGACATCAAAGTTGTAAAATCAGACCGAATGTTTGACGAAACGCGTGTTGGTGTCTCACTGCCGTTAGTAGCTGTTTCCGGAAACGATTGCCGAGCGGAGTGGCCCCGTCGTCGTCGCAGTTCGCGTTATACATTGTTTTTTGTCGGGTTGCCACGGGTCCAGATGTGCCCCCACTGTTCCCCGGAAACTGTCGCTCAATCTCAAAGCAACGCTCACACTGACTAATACCCGCTGATTGTGCCGTGTTTCCAGTGGCATTTCTACAGATTCCACGGAATTACGGCCGTCTGAATCCGGTCGAAGTGGTATGGCACCCCGAATGCTGCAGGGCATTGTATCCAGTCGCAATCGCCGTGAATCCATGGCCGAGTTGATGGCCATCGACGGCATTATGCATGCCCCGACCACCGCCACCGCGATTACGGCACGATGGACCACGACGCCAAAGCTGAGATCCCTCAGATTCGCGAAACTCCAACGCTACGTCACGGTTAGTCAGTCTCGTTTAGCCACGGTGTACCCGTGTTTTCTGAAACTCACGCAACTTGTCATTGCTCAACGTTTGTTACTCTCCCCATCGGCGCGCCAATCCCGGCTGTCAACCACACTTCCGTGTCTCTCTCTGTCTTAATCCCTCACTCTCCTGGCGACACACCCATCCCTCATCCCACTGACCAGTCTATCGCCCACTGCCTCAGGCCATTGGAATGCACCAGCCTGGCGTTTTTTTTACCTGAATGAACGACCGTACCCGACTCGTATCACTAGACTCCGCCTCCCATTGCCTGAGGGCAGGTGCCGAACGTCGTTTCCGGTGGGAGAGCCCTGAGGACACAATGCTTGGCGTTGTTGGGCCCCGTGTTTTTTGTTGTGAGCGCCGTTGTGTCTCGTCGGTCGTTGAACCTGCTGCAGCTGCAACAATCGTAATTCGGCGCCATGCTTCGTGCCATCCGGAAGCGGTCCACGTCGAATCGCCGCTCCAAAAGTCTGTCATGTTGCGGTTTCTGTGTGTCGTGCGAGGACACCGAGTCCCTTCTCTTCTGGATCTATGCCGAAAATGTGAGTTGAGCCTGAGTCCTTCGCCGTCGTCTGTGCCCATTGATCTGTGATTCGGCGAATGTATGAATCACGCGCCGCCGACCAGACTTTGGTGTTTTCCCTGTGCCGGCCCTTGTTTACGTTTACGTTTCAACCGGGCTAAAGTTGTCTTAGCTCGCACTACTTTCATATTATTTTCACTTGTTTTAACATTTTTGCCGTCAAAAATTGTGCCTTCAATTGGATGAGTGTTTCGGTGTTCCGCTCGTCGTTGGCGCTTCATCATTGTTAGAACAACTGTCGCATTCATTCCTAAAAACCTCTAATCACAGTGCGTTAAACATTTTGACTCTTCTTAGCTATGCCCTATTAACCGGAAGTGTCTGCCAACCCATCTCGGATAACCACCCAGACAGTGAAGTGAGCCAAGCCTCTAGTCATAAGTTCATTCCACAGAACCCCCAGGTGCATACTCGGTTCAAAAAGGGGTCAAAGACAATTACGTCAAAGCCATCCGCGGTCGGTTGCAGGCAGGCGTCAAAAAAAGTCAAAGTATCACCCGCATCGTCAAGTCATGCATGTGACCGGCACAATTCGATACGGAAAGTGTTTTTGATTCACTTCTCGCTTTATTCCATTGTCAACGACACTGGATCCATTAGATGATAGTGTCAGCTGATTGCCCTGATTGGTTTAATTTATTAGTTTTAACAAAGCTGTTAGACTCTAACATGTTAAAAGGGCAGTCAATTTGCAGACTGCAGATTTTGCGGATGTTTACGTTTTCCTGGTGACTGTCATTAAACGTGCAAGAACACAGAGTTGATTTGAAGAGGGAGGTTTTTTTCCAGGCGGCGGTGGTGAACTTCCTCATGACATTCTTGCAAGTCATGTTTTCAGTTCCATTAGGTGACTGAGGTGACGTTGTGCATTCCAAATTTAGTAGTTCTGTGCTATTTTGGTGATTTTATTTCCGTCGTGATTGATGAAAGTTCGTCGATTAAGTCGGAAGTGGGCCCCTTTTTGAAATTAGTCGGCTGTCTACACGTGTTTTTTAACATTGGAGATCGCTAGCGTTGTCAGTGGTTTTGGGGTTTTTTGATTGACATAGATTTTATTGGATTAGATCAATGAAATTAGAAGTTACTGTCATTTCCGGTTTCTTGTTTTTTGGGTGCGCAATGGTTGGGATACTGTAATAACTAAGATCATACATGGCCATAATGGTTTTGACGAGTACAAAGTTGCATTTTTTCCGCCAAAAAAGGTTCAAAATCAGTAAAAAGTTCTTTCAATTACTCTTAAAGGTCACCGAAACCATCATACCCCTGATTGACGATCGTCATAGATCAAAATTCCATTCATCTGTGCTCTCTTTGGACTTTAGAGTTCCTGCGCCATGTCTATTTCTGCTAAAAATAGCCTTTCTAGACTGATTGCACGAGTTTATCATTGTCAGTTCGGCTACTTTTTCGCCACTGATTCCCTTTTTTGTGACCTGTTTTGGTGATCCGCTCTATTGTCAGTCTCACATCAGTTTCAATGAATAAATAGTGCGAACATCACGAACGTTGTCTGTTCATCTGTTCATTACGACGATGACTTATTAGTACACACACGGAAGCCACGTATCTTGCTGATTACTGACGTTTCTTATACGGTAGTGACACTACAGTACAGTGTTCTATGTTTCCTAACCCCATGTGATATGTGATTGTTGGCGTCACATCAGTTGGCAGAATATTCGATGGGTTCAAATTGTACGATAGATCCATCATCCAGGCTGGTGTTGATGGAGGCCGTCCGTTTTAGCGCGGGAACACGGCTCAAAATAGTCGTGAGCGGTTAATGACGGCTTGATGACCGACTGATTAGCGCTTTTTGCCCCCTTTTTTTGAATGTCGTTCGGATATGACAGTCGGGTTGATGACTTCCGACTCGTCGCCGCAAACGATTATGCACTTTTGGCTGTCTTTCAACGTTTTTGGGGGTTTTAGAGCCAGTTGCGGTGACATCTACCTCGGCACAGTTTTAATTTTTACCAATAATTATGGCTTCGTTTCTTCCAATATCGAATTTTTGAACATTTTCCACATTTTTGCAGCAAATTCCTCCAAATTTACTTGCAAAAAGGCACTGATCAGATCACCCAAACCCCTCCCCTCCTAATCAAAACAGTTTCCTTCGTTTTTTGCCTGCCATCCAGACATTTCCACCCCCTCAGGCGATCTCTGTCAGTTCCTCATAGCTTTTCGCATACTTCCGTCATCCGTGTATCCGATCGACGATGGCAGCAGCAGTCGGCCGACAGCCATCTAACCGGTTTGCCCTGAGGCGACGAAGGTGGAGCAACATAGTGCGTGTGCGGCGCGCGCGAGATGGCCACTATGTCGCGCACCGGAAATGTTTACCGACGCACAGCCCCTTCGTGAATGTCGATCAGAACGGTTCTCAAATTAACCACCACAGAACCCCCCCATCAAAGATAACACCGTGGGGGCGGCGATTCACGTCTTTATAGCCCTTTTTTCGACATGTTTTTCATCGGTTTCATTGTTTCCGTCGTCGTTCGGCGGTAACCACGTTGTACGCCATCGGGGGGTTGTTAGCCAAGTACCGTTTTTATCACTTGTGATTCATGCCTTTGATCGTTGAATTCGTTGAATGCGAGTTATGTGTTCGGATTCCGCGTGTTGGCGTTGCTTGTCCATGGTTTCGAGGTCACTTTCATAAAAACTGTTCTTATAGTTCCTCTGTGGTTAACACTTTATGCCTGAAAAGCTGATAAGTGTCAACTGTCTTCTGTCATGAATATGATGAGTGTGGTGTGTTGCACACCTCCGACAACCCCTGGACACAAGATTCCGTCCTCGGTTAGTCTTAGATTTCATTAGCTTTGCATTCTTAAACTTTGGCTTTAATTTTGAAAAAAAGTTGACTAAATTTATGCATTTTCAGCAGTTTTTCGATTCAATGAATCCCCTGCAAGGCTTGAAAGAAGAAAATGACCTAAGAAAGAGCTTCTATGATCCCAACGCTGAGAACGAGGATATTTCAAAGAGCAAAATGATGAAATCATCGACACCGGATGAACCCCATTTCGGAATCGTGGAATTCACTCCAGGACAACTGCCTCGGTATTTGGGTGATAAGGGCAATGTGAATCAAGGCTTTTTGGCTGATACACCGATTCAGACACCTAATTCGGCGACGGTTACTAAAAATAAAGACCGGAAAAGTGGGGAAGGCAATCACTTCCGGTTCCCGCCCACACCCGCCACCACTTCGACATCGGTAGCATTTCCGACAGTTCCTGGTCCTGACGCGATTGTCTTGGACAAGCCTCCTGTTAGGCGGAATTCACATAAAGCGCCTCCGCCACCACCACCGAGTGCTGATATGCCGAAAAAGGCGCCACCGCCCCCGCCACCGAAGTTGACTGAGCCATCGAGTGAGTCTTTATCACTATTATCACCCTCAGGGCATCCTTATTTTCATCTTTATCATTCCAGGCAGCACCCCCAAGCCCATCACCGACCACCTCCTCCCCGTAAATCCGGCAAGACTGCCCATCCAGCCCCGAAAACGCAACCCATCCGACACCTACGTCAAGGGCGACAGTCTCACCGACGATAAAAGTCCCGCGACTTGCCCTCCACGACCCCCAAAACCATCGACTTCGCAACGGAACTCCCCCGTCGCCGAGTTATCCCATGCCAAACCCAATGATCCGGATGAACCATCGGCACCGCCCTTGCCACCCAAAACTTACCGTAAAACTTTTTCCCTAAACGCGTGAAGCTTATCACCATGACATTGAAAACTTGTATATTTGTGACTTGGTACTATTTGTTGACGGGTGAAAAGTTTGTAAATTCGTAATATAAATGTTGTACATAACCGTTTTTGAGCGATCAGAGGAGAGGGAGATTGTTTCGAACGGTTGACTTGACCTTCCCGTTCCCCCGGCCCGATTGTGTCGTGTTGCGGGCATGAATTATGACATTTCGCACGGAAAGAATGCCTTTACGACCTTTTGGGGATCGTTAAAATCTTTTTATTGTGATGGCATTCCTTGCTTATGCGTATGTTAGATGATGTTGTGGATGGGGGCTATTGTTTTGTTCGGGTTTGAAATTGTAAGTAGAGTGCTCTGATTGATGGGAACGCCAATCACATGGGGTTTCAACAGCTTGTAAACAGCCCTTTTTTGTTTCGTTTCTTCCGATTTTTGTTGTTTGGCGGGAATTGAACGGGGAAACAGTTCAAATAACGTCTTACGGGTCGTTGTTTCAGAGGGGTTTGAAGGCCGTGGGGGTTTGAATTGAAGTGAAAATGATAGGATTACAAGATTGCCTACGACCGTTAGATTGTTGTCTTCCTTGTTTTTTTGGTTTTGCGTTTCGGTTCGGTTCGGTTCGTTTTTCTTGTCCGTTTTCACATGGGCACTGAAAACCGAACTGTCAAACGGCCCTTTTCCTTGTCATCATTCATGTCATCAGGCATACTCTGACATAGTCGTTAACTATTGTAAAAGAGAGAAGAGAAAATGACGAAAAAAGGGATACCATTTCGGAATTCGGATACCAGAGAAAGGACGCAACAATTACAAGGTTAGAATCAACCCCATAGGGCTCAAGTTGCATTTCCATTTCACTCAAGTCCAGTCAGCCAAAAGGAAAAGCCTGCCCCTGCCCCCCTTGCCGCCCTGAAACAAACAATCCCTCTTCACGGACGGGTTATTATTCCGGGTCCGACCCGACCTGCCGACCTGGTTGAGTTGATATACCTGTACGTGAGGAAGGAAGTGACGAAAAGTACCCAAGAATTTGACACTTTTTTTCATAGTGAACGAACATCCGTCAAAAAAGACAAAAAATCAAGGACCTCCACTTTTTTCGATCTTTTAACCATTATGTTTTTCATTCAAGACCATTGTTTTGTTTAGTGAAACATTGAAACATGTGAAACTATGAAACAGTTGAAATATGTGAAAACAGTCAAACATTGTCATCCCGTGTATACCCACTTGAGCTCGTCTCAAGGCGCTCCTTGGAAACATCTCGAAGCGTTCGCCCCAATCCATCCCTTTTCAATGCAATAATCCATGTCGATCTTTTCGATGTATCGAGTCATTCTCGTGTTTTGTACCCATCCCATAGACCCATCGAAAACCAGGTTAGGTTCCGTCAAGTTCGGAGGAGAGGGGGGATTCTAATCGGCTTACAATGCCTCTCCGCCCGCCCTTAGGCTTGGACTCACCGTATTGTTTTCATCTTTTCTATGTACATTTTTGATTTTGATGTTCATAGACACTACGCATGATGACGCAGACGTTTTTCAAATCGGTAGTGATTAAAATAACATAAATCCACCCAATGACGTCAGAATTCAGATTTCATCCCACCAAGCACGAGGGTTCCGTGATTTTTGACAGTTTTTGGCATTTGTCAACCCTACCACCCTCCTCTGACAATTTGTTCCGTTTTCAATTAGGTTTTAGTGGAGGGCTCACATCCGTTATTTTATTTGTGTATGTATACACCTGACGAAGGAGGGTAGGGGAAGAAAAATGAGGAGAGGTCAAAAACTGCTACCTTTCAGTTCGTTGTCGTCAAATGTGTGGTTCGTCGCGGGCGCTAATCAGATTGTGTTTGAGCTGGTTGTCGTCGCTCGCGCTTTTCATGGGGAGGGACGGCTTTTCATGTTGTCATTTCTATTCTGAGCGTCGAAGTCAATCCCCATCGAATCGGACAGAAGCATGCAAAACGCTACTTCTTTTTGACCAGTTTTAGCCCCATTCAAATGGACTTATCGACCTTGTTTTCATGTTTACATCCATTCATAACATCCTTAACTTCCGGAAAGCGGATTTCATGCCAATTTGACCATGACTGATTCTATTTATCCCGTTCCAGGGCTTAGTTAAATCCAAACATCCGAAAGGCAAAGCTCTTTGACCCCGGTTAATAACATCCTTCCAAAACTTCTAAAAACCCTCAAAAAACCCATCAATCTTCTAGTCATTTGTCCATTTAGCCATGTTAATACAAAACTACTAAAACTACGGACCCAAAAAAAAACTAAGTGCCGCCCATGGCTATAATATATCAGTTCCATGGAAATGCGAATGTTTTTGCGTTGCCACGGGTCGTCAGCAGCGAAGCAGCGACGAGAGTTCCCTACGACCAATTACAACCATATGGCCGTGGTCATATCCCTGAGTCTAGGCCCTGAGGCTATGTTGTAGGGACATGAGAGCATACATACCTTTACGGCAAATGGAAAGCGAGGCCCTAGGACGACAGATTTCCCTCTCTCGATGTCCATGGTCATTTTATTTATATTTGTGCATGCATTCATGCAATGCCCGTTGGACATTGCACTTTGGAGGGGAGTTTTATGACTGAATGACCACGAGGGCGATGGTTCATTCTTTGGAGGAGTGAAAGCATGCTTTAAAAGGGGTTTGATGAGGGTTTTTCGATGAACTGGATTGTCTTTAGCTGAGGTTATTGTCGTATCGGTTTGCCGGTCATCATACGTGAAATTTTTCTTCAATATTTGTTTTAAACTTTGTAAAAACTAGTTTTTTAAATCCCATTACTGTATGAAAAGTCGAATATGTCGATATTTTGAACCCCCAATGCGTCATATCAATATTCAACCAACGTTTTTGACCCAAAATGTTCAAAAAAGTTTCAATTCCCCTCATTTCAGCATTTCCACCCCAAAATGCCAACAATATTCCGCCTTCAAAAGCCGGACCTCATCACCATTCTCCGTAGTTTAAAACCGGAGCTGTCAGAAACCGAAGTCGCATCCTTCACTCTTGAAAAACTTCGAGTGGCCCTTTCTGAATGGCTTTTGCTCAATGGATTCTCAAGTTTGCACATTTTTGAACGCGATGAACATGGTGCATGGCAGTGCCCGACTGATGTTGATTGTGATTGTTGTTGGAGGTTTAGGGTCGGGCGGCGACGGATTCCAGGTACTTTTTACTTGTTTTTTGATCCCATTAAGTCGTAAAGTTAATCTCAACTCATTTCAGACCCACCAATCCCGTCCCTCTCCCCTGAAAACAGCATCCCGCGATCAGTTTCCTGTCACGTACCCCGACGAGAAGACCAAATGATGTATTTCAATGGGCCTTGGGTCCTCGAAGAACGCATAACTTCCTCCAAAAAGGGCAAAAAAGAATACATTGTACGGTCGCATTTGTTGAAAACCGCTGAAACACGGATTGTTGCCCGGTAACCACTATCTTTACCATTGAAAAATGTACATTTTGTTTGGGTCCAACCTTAATTATACTACGCTACAAATTGCAAATTGATTAAAAGACGCTTTATCGGTCAGATTTCTACGAAATGGGAAGGGATCAATGAAACACGAAAAACATAAACACAAAAACAAAGTCAATGAAAACGTCCGATTATGCCGTATCGCCCCCGGCACCAGCATCGCCCCCAGCCCCAGCCGGGAGGGCAAGATTCTTTGAACGCTTGGCTTTCTCACGTTTTTGCCTTTGAATCGCTTTCGGCACTTCGACATTCATGTAGGGTGGCATTTCGGTTTTGTACTTATTGCACTTTCGATTGAGGAGCAACATTAGCTGGGATAGGATAATGTTGTGATCGATCATGGCGGGACCAGGGGTTAGGTACATGTCGCGGTAGAGTTTACGGAGTTCACGTGGGAGGCGTTTGAAGCAGTCGGATTTGGGGAAGATTTTTTTGAGGGCGATGATGATGCGTTCGTCGCGGACAGAGCGCCAGGGGAGTCTGGAATCAAAATATTAAAAAAGGAAATGTAATAGATTTTATCCAATTCGCACACATGCGCATTCGAACGAGAAAGTGTCATTCGCACACTTGTTTTTGTTTGTTTTTTACATTCGCACAATGCATTTTCAAAGTTAAGTCACAAGAAATCGAAATTTGCGCTTACTTTCCAGAAATCAGTTCCGCAGTAATATAAATCAACGAAATAATATCATCAGACGGGCCTTGTTCTCGACCATAGTGAGCTCGTAGGGAGGAATATCGCATTGTGCCGACAAATGGGACGTATACTCTCGGCCTACAAACACAATAACACAATTTCATTAAGCTTATTACCGTTTTATCATAATGCCATCTTATCCGGTCATAAACCCTTACTTGATAGGAAACGGAATAACATGGCTCAAATCAAAAAACGTCATTCCCCTCTGGATGCCTTCCACGGTCGGTGGCGATGGCACAGTAAATGAAAACGGTGAAACCAATCGATGCACAAATCCAGCCCGATGTAGTGCTGCCAAAGCCCGAAAGACTCCAATACATACATGGATCGCTGTTTCGACGGGAAGGGCACCATTTGGAGACAAACATGGAAGTGTCGCGAGAAGGGTTGTATCCGTTTCAATCAGCGCCATCGGACGATCGGGCCATTCGGGATCTCTTTCAAGGGCTTGTTCACCATCGGCACCGAAGATCAATTGCGGCAATTTGCCACACATTATCAGTCGTGGAAAATGGACTGATCGATTCTTTGTCGCGTTGATTACGGCAATCAGGCGATGGATTGATGTGTTTTTGCGGCTTTGTTTTACATCGTGTCGGGGGAACATTAGCAAAAGGTTCTAAATTTGGGTCTGCATGGCATTTTTGACAGTTTGGTTGACAAAACCCACGAAGTCAGGATTCTCAGAATCACAAACATTATATGTCAAAAAGTCCCGTTTGACGAGATCATCAATCGGAGCCTCAATGACAAAGCGTTCAGCAATCTGTCCACACACATTGAATGGTATTTCCTCGATTTCGCCAAAGAAGTCAGCCATGTTTTGAAGGGCAAAATTTGCCACAGAAAAGTGAGAAAGGTCCTAATGGAACGCCTGGTTCGAGGTCCTTCACCGCCCTGGGGCCTAATTTCCAAAGACCCTGGCAAAAGATGGAAAACGACAACCCGAATGAGTAAAAACAAGGCAGAAAGGGTGCAAAAATCTGCATGCATTGCCATTGGCAGTGGGCTGCTGGTGACGGCATTGTTCGCGGGCAATTTGGACTTTCTTATGTTTTTGAAACTTTGGAAATGGAATTTTCAAACTTTGACCATTGAAGTGACTATGGAGCGAGGCTCTTGACTTTGATTCATAGAGTTTTTCGTCTATAAAAAGTGCCAATGATGCGTATTATCCACTGTTTAGCCATCTTTTGACTTTGATTTTTAACCCTTTACAAGTACCCACATAAAGTCTATAACCATAGTCATGGATGGCATTACCACGTTAATGGCACCCTGAAAAGGATACACGTGTCACGCGCAGTCCGAAGTCGACTTCCGAAGGGTTTTAGATATGTATGCCATTGCTAGCTGTGCCATTGGGTTGCATATTTACACATCCAAATCTGACTGAACTGACTGAAGGTTACTTACATGGCATGCCCCCATATTGTTAACAGCAATGTTGTTGACACTTTTTTTCGGTCCATGCCATGGCACGACACACTCGACAAACCAATTGACCCCTCTTTTTGATCGTTTTTCGCACGGGGCAAAATGCGTATATCCCGCGCTCCAAGCAATAGCAAATTGCACTCACTTTCACCTCACTTCAGTCAGTTCAGTCAGTGCCAATGCCAACCACAACCAATGACTGACTGAAGTGAAGATGCGCCGTCAAAGCGAAACCCCTGAGGGCCTTCGACAACTCATTTCGACTTGTTTCTTCCGTCCTTTTTTTTCGTGAATGCCGGCTATTTTGAGTGAATACTGCGGTTCCTTCTTGGCAGCCAAGAAAGTCCGCGTAGTATTAATCAGCTGTTTCAAGGTTTTTACTAATTTCAGCAAATTTAAACCCAAAAAAAAGTGAAAATGAATGCCTTTTCGTATCAAACCCTCTGTGTTCACGTCAAAACGGCCGTAAGTGTGTTATGCGCGGTGGAATTGGCTGTTGTGGGTTATGTTTATTTCAGCAGTAAGTTGATTTACCCATAAATAGGTAATTTTGATAATGTGATACCGTTCCAGAAGTCGAGCACCCCCTAATGATCTGTAAAACGGTCAACATTTCCAGCATTGAAGAAATAACGGAAGGAAGAGGTCCATCGAGACTCGTTTTAAACGAAGAAAGACTCTGCACTAATTACGGATTACTAATTTTATTAGTCATAATGCATGCCGTGGCGGATGCGTTCGCATTGATCGGAATTGCCGCGCAACAACCTAAATTGGTGATCCCTTTGTTGGCTGTTTTGCCTATCAACATGTGCTTGTCGGTTTTATTCTTCATTGCTGCCGTGTTTACTTATTTGACTTCGAATGGCACTTATGATGGGGTTGGTTTTGACAAAATTTTGTAAAATTACAACTTTTTAGTCATGTTAATCCAAAAAATTACAGTACTTTGTTGCCCTGACCCTCGCCCAATTCGTCATTCGCGTCTATCACTTCCGATGTGGGCGCCGACTCTATTGGTACCTCAAACAACGTGCCGAAACCTTCTTCGCGCCGCAATCTGCCGTACTGAAGGGCGATACTAATGTTTTCCAGTTTTGAAGTTTGAAATTTGACAAATTTAGCATCACTTACTTTATTTATTGCTATCGTAATGTCTGATCTAAGTTTCGATCTCCATTCATTGTTTATCCCCTTTTTGTTTGCAAATATAAAAGATTTAAAAAATTTGAAACCGAAAAGCGTTCAAAAATTTAAGTAAAGTTTACCGTGACACCAATAAGACAGATGGAACTACCCACGTCGATTTGTTCGATTGAATAGTCGAATCCCCTTTGGATGGTCTGAACAAAGATCCCACATTCCACGGTTGCGATGGCCATGTTCAAAAAAGCCGAGCAAACACGAATATCAATTTTTGAATCGAAAAGTGTTTGCCCATCTGAAGCTTGATTGAAAGACCCTCTTTTTTGCAATCCGATGGGTCTCTGGGTATTCCATTGTGTGGGAGAGTGTCACGGTCGGGAGCTTGATCCAGATGTTACGTGAGTGCAGTCATGCCCGGTTGGAATTTGTTGGAAAAGTGACTGTATACCATGTTAGAGGTTCAATATCAATGGGGACGGATGAGCTTAGATTTATGTTTATACATTTGACTGTCTATTGTGTTTCTATCGACGTTTTTGGAGCCGGAATTCAGTTTGGTTAATATTTTTGTTGCAACAGTGCTTTTGTTAGCGCTCACAAAACGCGTTAAAATATTTTTTGTTTCAAAACCCCAAAATTTCGACCCCGGCCATTTCCCCCCTTCCCTTCCAAAACCCGATATCCCCCATCTCTCCAAGCCCCCTTCAGCCCCTTCAGCCGCTTTCCCTCGCCGTCAAAGTTCAGATACCAAATACGTCTATCCTGTCGGGCGAAGCCATTGGCGCCCTCTTCACCGGAAACCGTGCCCTTCGCCATCCCAAAAATGAAGGGAAGAAAAAACCACATTGGCTCTCCTTGTCTGTGGGGACCTGTTGTAATTCGATCCCACATGCCACACACAAAAATGAGCCCCCTCAGGTCCTCCCATTCTTGCAAAAAACTAGTAACACACCAAATGCTTCCAGCTTCCAGAGATCTGTCCAAATGGATGGAGCTCCGACGGCTTCTGAATTTTCAGTCTTTTTCGGTTTTGTGTTTGAAACGTGTCGAAAAAGTGGTCTACAGTTTGATAAATGTTGTGAAAATTTTCAGAATATCAACATGGAATACCGAAAACGCTTCTGTGTTCTTATTTTCACGCTTGGGTTGATCGTTGCTGTGGTACAAAGTGGTAAGTTGGGTGTTTTTGTAATTCAAAAATTTCAAAAAGTTAGAAATAAAGATGGCTGTCGATTTTTAGCGCCGGTCTCAACATCAGATGAATCATCAGAGGTCGAAGAAAACACTACCATCCAGCAGGCTGATGTTGTTGAACATACGGATTCTGACGTCAGTTCCGAGGTCAATGAAACTGCTAAGGCTGTCGAAACTGGCCTAGAAGCTGTCTCCAATGCCACTGATAGCCTCACATCTGAATTGGCGGCTAATGATTCTGATTCCGACGAATCTGTGAACACCGAATCCCGTGACACTGCCGACCACCATGACCAGCCAGAACCCACCGAAAACACCTCAGAATCCGACCCCGATTCTCACGATCACGAATCCTCTGGTCATGAAGCCGTCCCCGAGCCTACCTCCAACCACGATTCCGACTCCGACTCTGACTCCGACATCCTCGACGACCACGATCACCCCCAAAACGATGACCCCAGCAGTGCTCATGCCACCTCCGATCCTGACAGCGAAAGCGTCGCCAACCTCATCGCCGACCGTCAGACGGCCGAAGCCGGTAGCGCCGCCGAACGCGAAGAACCGAGTGCCGCTTCCGCGACGACATTGACTTCTGCACTTTTACTCGGAGCCCTGGCATTGTTTGTCGCGTAATTCTAGGCACATTGGATGGACGCAGCGAAAAAAAAAGGAAGCCAAATACGACCTTCTCAAGTTTCTTGTTCTCTGCCCTTCTTAACCACCACCGCTTTGATTACATACAACATCCCACGGCACACTAATGTTAAGTATGCCCAATTCTAAAATGTGTATTTAAACAAGGATATAACTCATATATTTTATTGTAATATTATCGATTGATGTTTAAATTTAGTCAAGGTATCTACGGACACATATATTTGATAATGTCACGGTCATCGTCGCCGTTTTTGATCGCTTGTTCGATGTATTTAGCGTTCTGTAATGGAAGAGTGTAAAATAAAGTGTAAAATAGGAGTATGGAAACTTACTTGGAGGCCAGCATAGATAAAAACAGATTCGAAAGGATGAAATTGGTTACTGAAGGTGACTATAGCAAGTTCAAAGTCATCTAGGGTGACATTGTCATAAGTATCGTTGAAACTAGTGCGGATAAAAGTTAGACAGTCTCGAATTTTTTCACAGAAGGCTTCTGATCGTTCGGGTTTGTCACAGGCATCTTTTACGGCCAAAACTGTGGCGTAAATCAGCATCATAAAGATTTTTTGGAACAACATAATAATTTTAAGAAGTATCAACCCGTTCAACGTACATTTTTTCAACGATTTTAGTGTTTTTGGTTGGTTTTTATCGACGTAGACGGCAATGAATCAGATGGCATTTGTTTTTAGTTCGCTCTGAATGCATTTTTGCTTTCTTTGTGAGCGTTTTTTAGTTTTTGTTAAACATAGCGAAATGCGAAAGTGTTCATTTCTTCATATTTTCGTAGACTGATTAACATCATCTTATCAATCAATGATAAAGCTCACATCACCTCCTTCCAGCTGGCTCTGATCTCCTTTCCGGTCACAATGATGATGTGCTGCATGCCATGTGACACTTTTTTCCCGACTTCCGGGCGCGACAGTTATGTACATACCGGCCAATGGCGACCCCTAACCACATCAACCTAATCAGCATCGGCGTCTTTGTTACCCAAGTTGCCCAGGAAACCCGCCCGAAATGTCCTAGACATGGGCCATGGCCATGACCACGGGCGCCCGAAAAGGTGTGTTGTTTGTGGCCGCCCTGGACGGCCATGGCGGTCTCGACCCCTTGTTATCACTCAATTTGGGGGTGGCTCACTGGTAAGAACCCTTCGATAGTTGTAGCGCGGGGCCCTAGGTTCCCTATCGGGGAGCTCTAAACACGGCTTATCAGTCCCGGCAATGAAGAAACCCCAGCAGGCCCAGGGCCAGGGCCAAGCACAACGAAACTGTTGAGGCAGGCTCGGGTGTGGCGACGGACGGTTCGGTTCATACACCAAGTATTTTTTGATTTGTGAGACTTTTTTTTGTTGTTTCTTCATTCAATATCAACATTTAATTAGTGAAACAGTACATATTTCCATCCAACGCTTCAACGTTGAAAAGCATTGTTCGAATTGGTTTTCCTTTTTCTGTGCTGCACTTGGCCCGGCCAAGTGAGCCGATTGAGTCATCATGGCGCTGGATAGAATGGTAATGAGAAACTTTTGACACCTCTAATCATAGCCCTTTCTGACTCTCATCAGATCAATCCAACCAAACCCCTTCCAGGTCCTCGCCTTTTTCGTCATCTTCATGACAGTCCACTTCCTCGAATCCATCGGCGGTTTCTACATGACCACGGCCGTCGTATCCATTGAAAAACAGTTCCAAATACCCTCAAAAGTATCCGGAACAATGGTATCTGCCGGTGATTTCGGCTATATCCCATCAGTCATCTTCGTCGCCTATCTCGGTGGCAAAGGCAATCGTGCCCGATGGATCGGCTTCGGTTGTATGTTGATTGCCGTCGCAAATGTGCTTATCAGTTCGAGTAACTTTGTGTTCAGCGACCATGAACCTGTCAAAACGGAAACATCTGTGATGATTGATTCCGCAGATTTAACTTGTGAAGATTATCAAAAATTTGAAAGGTCACGTAATTTGACGGAAGTTGAATCAATCCACGCAGCTATGCTATGCAACACGACGCTCTGGAGGGCGAAACCATCGATTTTGAAGAGCTCCTTCGCGTACTGCGATGCTATTCTTAACAAAGAGCGCACAAAAGTGAGTTAATTGGGAGCGACAATCGTAAAACTACTACTATTAAGAACACACCGAAGCCACATGGATTGTGCTTTTTATGGGTTTTGGCGTTGTAGACACGTTTTTTTGTTTGTGTAGGCAAAAATCAAATTAACGATTCTAAATAGGGGCATAAAAACTTGATTAAGGAAAAAGTTCAAAAATAAGCTAATTACAAATGAACTTTTAAGAACACAATCGCAACCTGCAGCAATAATGAACTCGCTCATGCCGGTCCAACGGCACTTATTTTCCTTGGATTGTTCATTCTTGGCATCGGTAGAACTATGCCATTCTCCCTTGGATTGCCGTTGATTGATGACAATGTGAAGAAGCGCAACTTGCCGGTGTATTTTGGTAAGACGAATCTTACAACAACTTATATTACAAAAATTGTTTTTTACGGATTTTATTGATTTTTAAATTTTGTAAGCTTTGATGCATTTGCACAGTTTTGTTGTGTGAACGCGTAATTGTCGTTAGCACTGTGTGCAAATGCGATACCTGCGTTTACAGTTACAGACAGTGCGAATGGCGTTGTCACGTTCATTCTTTTTTTCTTCTTTTGACTTCTAATCGATAATTTCAGCCGGTATGTTCCTCGTCCGAATGTTGGGTCCTGTCGTCGGCTTAGCTATGGGTTATCTATCAAACAAGTATTACTATAAATTCGAAGTCCCCACTGGTCTGACTCATGTTGATCCGGACTGGATTGGTCGTTGGTGGGCTGGTTTCCTTATCATTGGCATTATCTTATTCTTCCCGTCGTTGGCACTTTTTTGCTTCCCCGCCCCGAAGCCGACTAAAGATGGCAAACCTGGAGCTTTGAGGCTAGTGGATAAACACATCAAGAAGAACTCACAAGGTCAAGCGATTGTGCCAACTTCGACAAAATCTAAAGTCAAAGGTACTTTCATCCAACTTTTTAAACTTTATAAATATAATAATGTTGTTATAGACTTTGTGGAAACAATTGGCGTCATCGTAAAGCAGCCAGTCTACATCGGCTGCATGATCGGTCGAATCATGGACGTCTTCGCGTTCAAGGGCTACTTCGTATTCTTACCTAAATATTTAGAAGTCCAGTTTGGTTTCCCTCAATACAAAATCCAAAAATACATGGGAATCATCGGCATTACCGGTTTCGCTCTCGGCGTCTTCACCGGCACCATAGTTATGCGTGTTTTCAAACTCGAAGGCCGTCGTGCCGCTGGTTGGGTAGCCCTCTGCAGTGGTCTCGCAGCCCTGCTCAGTTTCATCAATGCCAGTACCGGCTGTGAATCAACCCTCACTACTTTGGGTCTCAGTCTCGAAGCCAAAACATCCCTATCCCCGACCTGTCTCCAAAACTGTGCCTGTGAAGGCATGCCAATGTTCCCGGTGTGCGACCAATCCGGCGAAGTCTTCTATTCCCCCTGCCATGCCGGATGCAGCCTAACCCAAAGCAGTCTAGAAATGTTCACCATCGCTAGTGATAAGGTCAGTGGTATCGTCTTTGAAAATTGTGCCTGCGCCGGTGGCAACAGCACATCCCGGCAGTTTTGCACAACAGAAGATTGCGATCGAATGGGACTCATGTATTTCCTCGTGATGGCCTTAGGTGGTTTGGTGGGCGGCATGGGCGTCACGGCAGGTATGTTGATCTTGTTGCGATCAGTGCCACCGAATCATCGGAGTATTTCGCTCGGGTTTAACGGATTTTTAGTCAGTTTATTTGGTGAGTGCCATTTTCAAGTGTCATTCCAAATCGAATGAAAAAACTTTTTGTTAAATTTTTGTTTCAAATCAATGCCAACCAACCCTTTTCAGCAACCCTGCCCTCGCCCATCTTCTGGGGCTGGCTCTTCGATCGAAACTGCCTCAAATGGGACGAAAAGTGTCCAGACACACGAGGCTCGTGCTCCCTGTATGATGCCGCTAATCTCCGTGTTAGGTGGGTACATATTTTGTGTTTGTGTTTTCCTGATAAGCATGCATCATGCTTATCATTCCACCAGACCATCCTACACATAAGCTTTTTATGTCTATGTAAAAACCAGAAAACACTGACTGTGTGACTGACTTCAAACCCCAAAATTTCAGTCTCCACGTCATTTATGGCCTCATTCGAGTGATCTCATTGGTCACAGACGTCTTCGTGCTCTATCACGCGGATGGATTAAAGCTAACCGAGGAGGAGCAATCAGATGATGATGACGATGATACCACTGCCCCTGCCCCTGAAAACGATGAAAAAGCAGCCCCACCGCCTGAAAACATCAAACTAGAGCCCCTCAAAAAAGAGTTGGAACCCCTCCTCGAAGAAGACACTTCCAATGGTCATCTAAACCCTGTCAACGGGCATCGCCGAACACCGTCAAGTAGCTCTAGAAACCGCGTAGCCAGGGCCATGAGTGCCGAAGACGAGTACCAACGAAAGCGGAGTCTAGCCGCGGAAATGCTTGCCTATGAACTGCCTAGCAATGGAGCGCCTTAGTGATAAACTGTCTGGGATTCGATCTCCTTACGCGGGCTTGTTATTTGTTCCTTTTGCCTTTACTTTTGCCAAATAAACTAAACCTTGTTCAAATTGTTTTATTCATTGCGTCACAGGGCAACAAATACCAAAAATTAATAACAATTAGTTATCAGCAAAACAGGCGGGGTGTGTAAAAAAAGACTAGCAATCTGCAATCACCAAAGGTATCAATCAAATTTTAAAATAAGGATGGTCGAAAACCGGTGAAACTGCCATGTTCGACCAGGATTGAAAGCAGGCGTTAAGAAAAAACACTGACTACGATAGGAAAGGGACGGATTGGCAAGTATTACACAATTACAATAGGTATGAGCCGCGCTTCAATCAAAACTACAGTAAAGCCAAAAAATTGTCTAGCTGGCTGTCGTGGATCGAATCCAATTCATTATCCTTCGCGACGTATTCAACGGTTCTTGACTGCTCCGGACAAAGTTTTGATTCCGTCTTAGGGTGTCCTGGGAACGCTGTTGATGGTCTTCTTCCTCGGCTTCCTTGTTGACAAGCTCCAGGGCGAGCTCATTTTTGCGATTGATCAGGTTTTTGTACTCTTCAACGAGAGCATCGATGCGTTGTTTCTCTTCCTCGGTTTTGTAGGTATCTGAAAACGTCAAAACTTTGCTTACAGCTTCCAAAAACAGTGGAATCGACTCACCATCACTGTTCTGGGTAACCTCATTCAACTGTGGCTCCAGTATCGAAATCTGTTCCGTAACTTCACTCAGCTCAGCGGCATCGTTGAAGTAGTCCTGTTTCCTCACGAGAGAGTCCTTTTCGTGGAGTAATCTCATTTTTTCATTTACCAGTTTGCCGTATTCCTCGTCTTCGGGATCTAGAAGCCAACAATCAACAACCCTGCCCATTTTAATCATAAAACCCACCCAAAGCTCGAATCTTCTCCTCAACATACTGATCAAGTCGTTCGATCTCCGTTAACCTCTCGCTAATCTTCGCGAGTTCCTCATTGATGTCATCGACATGTATGACGGTCTTTTCAAACTTTGTGACAATCTTTCGAGTGGGAGTCGCTTCAGCACTTTCAGTAGCCGATGATGACGGTTGTTGTTGTTGAACTGCTGGTGTTTGCTGGAAAAGGTCCCCATTCAAAAAAATGTCCCCCAAAGCAATGATTAGAAAAGGGAAAGAAGCATTAACAAAGGTCGAAACAATGGGAAAGTCACATTACACGTCATTTCAAACTTTCTGTACAATCACAACTTCAAAGAAAAGAAAACGAAAAACATACCGGTGTCAAAACAGGTGCAACAAAAGAAGCCAACGCTTCTGCCAACTCAGCTCCACGCATCGAACCATAGCGAGTGGCACGATCCAGGAAGCGATTCTGCTGTGGCGCTTGTCCCGCACGTGCATCATGTGGATTGCCGTTGGAGGTGGACGGCTGCAATGACGACACAAACACAATAATGAGGATTTACAAAAAGCTTAGAATGGAAAAAGGTGCGATTTCGAAAGCAAGAGAAGCGAAAATGAACTATACAAAAAGCATAGCAAACGTTTCAAAAAGCATGAAAAGAAAACTCACATTTTGTTTGAGGTAGTCGCTGCTGGCATGACGTTCATGGGAATCTGAAAGGTGATAGAATCAGTAACGTGAAATTGTCAAAATGAATGGAAAAAAGAAGCAAAACAACGATTAGAAACAAAACCACGAACACTTTCGACGCTCCGGCACGGGTGAAGCTTGTGCAGATCTCACTGAATAAAAGTTATATTGAGGAGTGCCGTAGTTTTGGAAATTCGGCGAAGAACGGTTATATCCTAAAACTGAACACCACGACAGTACAGAGGACAAAACACTAACAATAGTGGCACGGTAAAAGATAACAACACACATGTGGCACAATATTGATATTTAAAGGCATAAAGGTGCAAACAACGTTAAAGGAAAGCAAAAACTAACCTTTCGGAGCATTTGTCGCAGCTTCGAGCAACTTTCTCGCTTCTTCCAATCGTCGACGATCGGCTTCGTCCTCATTTTTAGGTGAGGATGAGGTTGGTCGAGATGCACCGTTGACGGAAGTCGGATTCGAGGAGGCGTAGGCAAGGGCTTTCATTTCGCTGAAAATGACCCATCAAACATGTCCAAAAGTAATGATCAACTCACTCAGCCATCCTAGCCAGATTCTTTTCATGTTCTTCCAGCTGTTTGACACTGTCTCTTCGTTTCAATGCCGCTGGCGGTGCCGATGTCGGTGACTCCGGAACAACCGTAACTGACGTCTTTTTCACCACAGTCGTCAGTTCATCGGGACTACCCTTCGAATCCTTCGTTTCAGCAATCGTTGTCACCTTTATCCTCGATTTAACTGTGCCATGGCTAACCTTCGGCGCAACATTGGCACAATCAGCTTCATCGGTGCCTCGAGCAAGTCGCATTCGCTCCATTTGACGGACGACATTCAATTCGGATTCCGTCGGCGCGTAGAATGTCGAAATACGATATTCTGATTTGCGCTTTTCCAGATTGTCAACCCAATCTTGACCCAACAAAGCTGCTCGAACTTTCGAGACAAAGATGGTGATCTGCTTTTCATCGGGATAGGTTGTAACTTCGGACGGATTCAACGGATCAACGCCGATTGACGCGGCTGCGGTAAAGGCTTTTTCGCAGTTTTTCTTATGGCCAAGCTTGGAACTCGAGAATTCAAGCTCCTCGAACGGGCCAATAAGACTGGGATCATAGCGATGAAGAATGGCACAGAAAGCGAGTCCATTCCGGAAGGACTTTGTGAAATCCGTAATCTTGACGGGTTTGTAGTCCTTTGTGACGCGTTTACACCAATCCAGAAGGGGTTCGTCTTCAATAATCTCGGGTGGAGGTGGTGGCAGGGATTTGATAACGGAATTCGCGGATTGCCGTCGTTCTACGGGCGCGGGAGGGGCTACTGGAGCTGGAGCGACGGAGGGGGATGGTTGGGATTCGGTTGATTCGTCAGTGCGGCGGCGATGGCTGAAATTGGCAATTTTAAGAAAATTTGGAAAGAAAGAAGAAACTTACGGTGGCAACGGCGGCGGAACTGATGTCGTCGCCGTATCTTCGCCCGCAGCAATCGGCGCTGGTGCCGGTTCACCCCAAGCAGCTCGAGCAGCCGGAGGCGGTGTCGGTTTGACAGTTTCGCCGGTCTTTTCCTCGTGCCAATCTTCGATTTCCTTCGAAACTCGGGCAATGCCAGCGGCGATCTCTGGGTCATCGTGGATTGGCGCGGCGATGGCATTATCACGGTAGTCTCGGGACAGCGTTGAGGTATTGCTGTGAAGCTCTGGATCATCCCTAAACGGCTTTTCGTCAACCAAAAAGACCGTCAAAAGAAAACTTACGCAACACCAGTTTTCAGCAGCGTCGAATTCAACACCAACGACAATGTACAATTTGAAACATGCTTCTGCAGTGGTCTCAGCTTCAGTTTAAGCTCAGTTTTAATATCTGGGTTTTGATTGACGAAAAAGCACAAATTCAAAGCGATGGCAGCGAGAGCGCGAGTTTTGCCTTTGGCAGTTGTTTCTTCAACAATTAGTGTCCATTCCTACAAACTTACTTCATAGAATTGCAAAACATATAAAAACATACTTTGGAGTCATATTGGTCCTTGTTAGGATCCTTAAATAAAGTTGTGTCGACGTCGATGGTGTCAGCGGCGAGCTCCGGCCAAACAATTAGGCTTCGACCGGGTTGGGAGAAGCTTTTTTCGGGAGTTCGGGGTTTTAAAGCGTATCTTCTCCGTCTACAAAATGAAAATTATATATAAAAACTTCACAGAAGTTTGAAATAAACGTGTTAGACACTAAAATCCTATAGACCTACCTATGCATGCACGCGATCGAAACAGAATCCGGCTTCTTATCAATTGTATCGACGATGAGCTCACTGAAAGCGATGTGAAACCGGAACCGAGACGCTTCATGACCCGTCCGTTTGAGTTTTCGCCACACCATCGTCATCTGGAACGGTTGGATTGGAGACAAGGTGAAAATGAAAATCGTACAAATGTAAAAATAACTTTGTTCAATTTATGAAACACGAGTTTTGAAAAGTTGCACGCAACAGCTGCACTGATTATGCCGAGAACACCTGCAAGGGCGAGCCCGGCGGCGGGCTAAGAAGCTAACATTGCTTGCGAAACGGAAAGGGGATAAGCAACCGGATGACGATGCGTAAAGGCAGAACCGCTAGGAAGACACGAGCAACACCACCAACTCGGAGCCAGCCCTCGGTTCCCCTCAGAGTCGCGTTATACCAAACAAACAAATCAATAGTGGTGCGTGTGCTCGAGAGTCGAGCCCGAGCTTGCGGAGTTGGTTTCCTAACTAGCGCCGCTCTATGAAGTCCATGGCCATGGGGCCATTCGTCAATTGAATCCGGAGGGGGGTCGGTCACTTTATTGGGGAGGCGAGTGCCGTTGGGCACTTATTTCGAGTTGGTGGCTTTCGCGTAAGTTCGGGGGGAGAAAACAAGCGTGCGAAAATCAATGTTTTCCGTGGTGGTGACGGGCTCGTTTTTCATTCCGAACATAACGACGACGACGTCGACAGGCTTGGTGGTCCTTGGAATTGGAATCAGAATTGTAATTGTTGACGATCAAACATGTGAAAAATGTAACCGAAGGAGGAATCGCGCGACAAATTACGTGAAGATCGCCTTGCCGCCGACCGCAATCTTCACTTCACGTTTTTGACATTAATTAAATCAATTAAAATTTGGTGCACTCTTACCGCGAAGTTGAGCCTCTTGTTCGCGAGGGACCGCCGACCGCGTCGTCATCGAATATCGACACAACGCAGCCCGGCGGCGATTGTCGGCGATGAATCATCGCGATTTTTGCACTGTTTTTACAACGTTTCGCCGTTTTTATCACTTTCCATCTGTTCCCCGATGTGTGTGCTTCACTTGCGATTGGAATCGTCTGCATTTCGGCTTAATTTCACTCAGTTTTTCAAGGATTTTGTAATCGACACTTTGAATTTTTATATATATTTTCTCATCAAAAACAGCTCCAAACCCAATCAATACCCCTCTTCAAACGTGGTATTTATCGCTTGACGGTTCCCCGTCCAATTTTTTACCATCGTTCCCAAACCACGTCCCTGACAACCAGTTGTCTTCGTTTGTGTCAGTTCTGTGCAGTTGTATTTCGTAATACTGGTTGAGTTGAGACACCTCTAGCATCTCACAATGTGAATGTGAGCCGCTAAAAGGGCGTTCTTTCTGAGCTGTCGTGGTTGTATTGAGAAGAGTGATGATTCAGTTTGAAATTTCATCGGATTTGATGATTATTACATTGTCTTTCAGTGTTGTAGGATGGTCAAAGTTGTCACCTGATAAGTTTGCACTTTCAAGCAGCTTTGCAGTATATTTGTTTCAAAGATCTCTAGATTGTAGGGTGCCCTGTGGTCTTTCGTAACGCAAATTATGCGGTTCTTGCTAAACTAAACTTTGCTAGATTGCTGCTTATTCAGCTGTGTTTGCAAGCTGGACGTTCGAAACTGCACAAAGACCAATACCGACGCGTTGTTCGTGTTGACGGTTTCTTCTTGTCGACAATCTTTCGGTGTTTCTTTTGGTGGAACACGTTTTGTCGGTGATTTGAGTGTGGTTGTGATAGGTATGGTGTGGCTGATTGATTATTCTATGGACTCACGTCTCACTTTTCTCATCATCTGAATGTTATTGTCTTCATTGACTGTACTTTTTGCAACGTTTGAACGCCGTGCAACCCAACTTTGATCTCAAACTTCAATATTCCCTACAACTTCTCTCCAAAATTCATCCCACTTCCCCTCCTTGGTATTCCAATCGTCGCCTTACTCGCCTCATTAAACATTTAAGCCTGCACTTTTCTCGGGATTTTAATTTTCCTTATGCACTTGTTGCAAGCAAGCAACACGGACCTCATTTTTCTTTATCTTTGCTGCGCCGAGAGAAAGAAAGAAGCCCGGGGGCACCCAAACGAGGAAGTCGGTTTTGGTTCCCTCCATCTCTGTGCTCTCATTCCCAGTCATACATACATGCATACAATCGGTTTTTCTTGTCGACCTCTCTGATGTATGCCCCTGGACGACGGACCAAAAAGTAAGCAGCTTCTCCTCCTTCCCCCTTCGAAACCAAGGGCCCGAGTGTCTTTGCCGTGGCACAAAAACCAGACCATGATTGTATCTACGTGTCGGCAGCTATGGTAGCCCTTCCCTCGCTGCGTGGTTACATTTTGTTCGAAATATGGCATCAGCAACAGTACCACCATGCCCATAGCCAGCGAAATAGACTGCCTGAGTCGAAAAAACATAAACCGCTGTCCGTGCCCGTGAAATGACTGCCATTGTTGGCAAAAGTCGGAAGTTAAGCCCCCCTCTCCGAAAAAAGGAGACTGATAAAGTATGAATGGAATACAAGATCGTCGTTTGTAGCCGAACATCGCTACTTATTTTCGATTCTAAAATCCCATGTGTTCCAAGTACTGATATCACGTGAGGCTTTACCATGTTTTCTGCTTTACAATGTTTATAAAAAGGTTACTAATACTTTTTATCTGCCTTTAGTAAGCCGCTAAAACCGGAAACGACCGTAATCGCTTACCCCTCCCTCCCTCCGGCTATCATGGATGCGTGGCGTCATATCGAGTTTCAATGAAAAATTATTTTTGCCCCCAGGCACTAATTAAAAGATTATTAATAGAAAGTATAAATTCGTAGTTCCCTGCGAGTTTATCCCGGGCGTCAGCATGTTGTGATTGCTAACCTCCAACGTCCCATTTGTACTTTTTTGAATCCAAAAAAGCGGAAAATTATAGGGTTGTTTTCTTTTTTAGTTTAACATTTACAGTTTTTGAAAGCTTTCATACATTAAACTAATCCTGTATGCGTACACTTGGGACCGAACGGGATTGTGGTCTTTTAGATCCACCTTTTTTGACGATCCGGAAGTTATTTATTTTTATCTAAACTGCTTTTTAGTTTAAAGACAGCATGGATTATCGTTTGTGGATGTCCAGGGGACCGGAAATTAGTCGTCCTTTTTGGGGGCGTGTTTGGATGTGTATGCGGTTTTTTTAGTTTTTGTGTTTTCCGGTGTACGGGTCTAGGATGTTGTCATTATCAATAGGGTGTGGGGTTGTGTTTTGGTGATTTGCTTGATGTCAATCACCTAAATCGACTAAAAATTTGAAGTTTAGACAAAACTCTTGACACTTGCGTTTGCGTGTAAAAAACTGTAGTTGCTTACCAGCGAAACTACAGTTTTTTACCTGCAAGTAGCATATTTTCCCTCCAAACTTTTGTAGACTCTGGTAGAATTTAATACATTCCCAGAAATGCCGCATTTTGCAGCGAAATAAACGCCAAATCTTTTATGGCTTTCATGACGTTAGACCCCTCCTTGTAAGCTTTAGTTGGTTTCACATAACCCAGTAATTGCCGCTAATCAAAAAAAAAAGCTCGCAGCCTAACCATTAGTGCTTTATGCCCATTCGAACGACATTTTCGCATTTTGCACCCGACCCGACGCGCCCCATTTGCAGTGCCAATGGCAGTGCCCCAGGTGCATCGGAACGCTTTTCTCCCTCCTGCGGCGATGCCACAATGGGAAATAAATGCATGACGGTGGTTCAGTCAGCCCTTTTTTTTTTATCCATCTTCCTTCTTTTCTTTTGCCAGTGTTTTTGGTAGCAGGCGGCCATGGCATGGCATAGCATGGCTTCATGTGGCGTCGGCACACACGCGCCAGCGCTAACGGTTCCTCCGGGCAATGCGCAAAGCACTCCGTGTCATTTGCTGGCTTTTCGGTGATGTGGCCGGAGGAGAAGGAGGAGGGGGGCTATGTTAAGCTGGAAGGGGGAGCTCCTCTTCTTTCAGTGCCATAGGGAAGGAAGGCCATAACGTGTGCAGGGCACGGACGCGGGGGAGATCGATACGGGCGCCGAGCCCCAAAGCCGGGCGACGGAGCGACAATCGAGAAGGGTGCCATTGGGGGCTGTCGGGAAGGCTGTGCTGCGCTGCGATAGACGTTTTGGAAGGAAGGCTGCGGTCTCGCGGGAATATGGGATTCGGTCGATTGCAAAAAACGGTTTTTTGTATTGTTTTGTTGTTATCAGAGTGGTATTTTGCACGTTTTTTTGCTGCGATTACGATTTTTCTTGCTTTTTACCAAAATCGACTTTAAAAATCTTGTTTTTTTTTGCCATAAATACGTTATATCCCCGTCCCCTGAGGGCATTTACCGTTTTAGCCATCAAAACCATCTTCCAACAGCTTTCTTCTAACCAAAACCCCCAAAAAGGTATGTCTATGCCTCCCCTCCAGCCGCTAACATCACCAAAAAGTCATTTGTCTCCCCTTCACTCCCGCCATGGGTCCTACTTCAGAGGGCGCCCCGTGCTCTCCCAGCCATCGGCTCGGCGGCTTCCGGTAATGCCCCTGCCGTGCCGTCGTGGCAGTCGTCGTCGTACGTAGAAAAAGGACTCAAACACGCGTGTATTTATTGGATTTTGTTCGCTCTCCGCTCCTCGCCGCCTTTCGTCGTTACAGAGGTCTCGGTTTTTTGTGCCGTTTCTTCCTTCTGTTTTTTCTCCCCCTCTCCGCCAAAGCCGTCGACATCGTCGGCGTTGTTGGCGCCGTTGCAGCATCCGACGAAGCATGTCACACGCGGTCGCCGGTGGCATATATTGTTTTGCAAGCGTCTTGAGGGAGAAAGATAGGGCTTTTTGGGTGCTTTTTGTGGTAGGTTTTGGGTTAGGTTTGCGGTAGTCGTGATTTTGGCGTCATTTTGGACTTCAAACAGTAATTTCAAGTTGATATGACGCGTTAGATGCAAATTGACGAATTCCACTCTAATCCGATTGCATTTGTTGTTTCAATTCCTTGTTTTTTCTATGTTTATGTTTAATACCACCATTCAAATTAGCATTTTAACATTGTAAGATCCCAAAAATCAATTTACTCGACCACTCTCGATCAAATTGCGTGTTGTCCAACGAAACGAACCAAACAACCCCGTTCGCCCCGAAGCGAGATAATCTATCGATTGCCTGTCTCTACAGCCCTCGTTTTTTGTTGTCTGCATACATACGTACTACACGTTCGGCGTGACTGACTGACTGTGGTGGTGGTCGACATGTTGGCGAGTAACTTTGAAAAGTATGACTTGCGTGTTTACCACCCACTTTTGCGTGATCTTGTTGTTATGCGAATTGGAATGAAATTGGATTTCATTAACTTTATTGTTTTGCGTGGTTGCCAAATTTAACTTTTTGCCATTTACAGGTATCCTCAACCTTCACGTTTTGCCCGAGCCGAGATGGAGGGAGCCCCCGATGGTCAGCAAGGCCCACCCGGTCAGCAGGGTCCTCGGCCCAGCAACAAGCGCCTGCAGCAAACCCAGGCTCAGGTCGATGAAGTCGTCGGCATCATGAAGGTCAACGTTGAGAAGGTCCTTGAACGCGATTCCAAGCTGTCCCAGTTGGATGATCGTGCTGATGCTCTTCAGGTTTGTCTATTTTATCCCCATTATCCCCTCTTTGATAACAAATAGTTGTCTTCAGGAAGGCGCATCCCAGTTCGAAAAGTCCGCCGCGACCCTGAAGCGAAAGTACTGGTGGAAGAACATCAAGATGATCATCATCATGTGCGCCATCGTCGTCCTCCTCGTGATTATCATTGTCATCTGGGCCGGTGGCAAGTAAAGCGTGTCCCCTTCACAGCATCCATCCAACATTCTTCCCCCCAAACCCTGCTATGATTGCTTAAACCACAACATCAACACGAAAAAAACCCCTTTGCCCATCAAATCCAATCCGATTCTGTGACTACTACACAAAATTCGTTACTCCCTTAAATCCTGTCGTCTGTCGCGGCGCGGGCCATACCACTCTGCTGACCCATACTTCTTTTTTGGTTTGAAATTTGTCTTTGTAAAGACCGTTCTATCCTCCGAAACATCCTACTTTTCACTTTTTTTCATTTTACATTATCTAATAGAGAAAATTATATATTCTTTGTTGAACATACTTTTCTATTTTGTATACTTCACTTTTGGCATGCAAATGCCGGTTTTAAACTTTTTCTATGGCAGTCTTTGTAAACTGTGACTATTTAGTCTGTTTTGTGTAAATGTCGGACAAAAATGAGTTTGTAATTATAAAGCAGTTGACAGAGATTTTGATTTGAAGCAAATTGGGAAGTTTGAAATCGTTTTGAAACGGCATTTTACATGGAATTTTGAAAGTCACACTTTGCCAACGGTGTTACCGCTGTGTTGTCACACTTTGCCAACAATGACAATTGTTGCGAGTGTGACGTGAAGTCTACATTGTTGAATTGAAAGGCCTTCAGAATCACGGTTTCCGGGCCACGATGGCCGTTGTCGACAATACTGCCCTCTTCAGGGCACGATGTAAGATGATTATGACGAGGCAGAATGCGTTGAAAGCTAAGGATAAGCAAAGTGAGTGTCGTTTTTCGGGTTATTTTGGTTTTCGTTTTTATAAAATCAGAAGTTTAGACACTCCTGAACCCATTCCACCGACCCCGGCCGAACATCCTTCCGCTTTGAAGCTCCGAGAAAGCTCCCAAAGCTTTAGGTTATATGCATCTCAAGCGAAGGATATCGTTCGTAACATCACGGAGCTCCGGGAACTTGTCGCGAAGAAGCGTCGAAACTACGTCCTTTGCGGCGGTGTTGGAGGCAGTTTTTCGGCGTATGGCCAAGCAAACTTCATGTCGGACAATGACCGAAGGCAATTCGATGCCGATACGGATGTGGCAATGCGTCAGTGCGGGAAGCTGATCAAATCGTTGAAAACAGCGGTGGAAAGTGATGCGAATCTGCGCCACGAGGACGAGCTAACTCATCTCAAGATGGTCATTCAGTTGTTGAGTGTGTATTTGAAGGAAGTTTGTAAGATTGTAACGCAATTGAGGTTAGTTTCCACCAATTTGGATCGAAAAATATATATAAAAATTGTTTCAGAGAGGTCCATTTGAAGAAAACCCGCAACCTGCAACGTGTCTGTCGATTGGCGAATCTCGTCGATTTGTATCAAAACAATCTATCCGCGAAAAAGGCCGAGGACCTCGCTGCCGAGCGAAAAGTCAAGGATTTGGAATCGAAATGGGCCAGCGACAAGATTATTGCCCAAGATGATGGCTGGGAAGATTTCGAGAAAGAAGTTCCCTTCAAGATTGTTGATTCAAAAGAAAACATTGTGAAAACTGAATTCTCCGAGAATGTAAAACCATTCAGACCACCAACACCGGAAATTAGTGATGGCGTGAGGCAACGTATGTTTTTATATATCTATTTTGACTACAGTAAGCTGATAAGATGTATTTTTCAGGCAAAGTCAAACAAGAACCCCAAAGCTACGATTCCACCATCCACGAATCCCACTACACCCCTGAAGAACCTGTCCAACTATCCGAGCAAGAGCAAGAACAACTTCTCGTTGAAAACGAACAAATGTTTCTGCGTTTTTCTCGAACAAATACCGAGATCCAAAAGATTGAAACCCAAATGGCCGAAATCAAGCGTCTTCAGGATACGTTCTCCGAGAAAGTACTCGAACAGGAGCAAGACATTGAGCAGATCAGCGTCAAAACGGTCCACACTTTGGATAATCTTGAAGCTGCTAATGATTTTATCCGTCAAGCGATACAGAATAGTGCTTCTCGAAGGGTCGTAATGCTGTTTTGTTTGATTGTGCTGACGTTTACATTGTTGTTTTTGGATTGGTATAATCCTTGAAGAAGTTTTTACTGGTTTAATTTATATATCTGGGTGCTGTATATTGATTTGAGCTAATAAAATGTGATATTTTTGAGCTACTTATGTTGTAAAGAGCATCTGTAATGTGACTCATTTCTGCCAGGTTGAGTGCCCCTGATCACAACCCCCACGGAAGTAGGGTCACAATGTGAAATGTGAACATTGTTGTCATCACAGTTGTTTAGTGCTGACAAAACACCCGAAAATTCCGACCCGCAAAGCCCATTATACCGCGGAAGACATTACTTTTGGCGTCGGCATGACGCTTTTATGATCAAAAGTTGCTACATTAGCGGCGGTACTCTCAAAAAACATCTTTTCAACATTGTCGAGCAAATGCTAAATGGGGTGAGCTAATGGATATCCGGGATGGGATCTGAGGAACACGGGATTCGAAAATTTGCTAAATGGGATGGGCTTGAACTGCATGGAAGCTTGCTTGGATTGGATTGCATCTTCCTCCTGGCGTTTTGGCAGAGCGGACCAGATCAGATCAGTGCTGTTTTCATAGTTATAGTTTTCGACGGGTCGGTCGGAATTGACGGAATTTCAAGTTTTGTCTGGTCGTGTTCGAACTCACCTTTGAAACAAATGTCAATGCCTTGAATTACTACACGTTATGATGGATCACCAATGTTGAATGCAGGGTTTAAAATCTGTCAGGTACTCTGATCTTGAGATTTGGTTGACCTATGCTTATTTTTAGTGGCACAAAACTTCCGTGTTTAGTGAAGTTTGCCCAAGTTGGCACTATTCGTACTTTTTGAACGCATTGCAGCTATTCTTGGAATCAGTTTTTTTTGTGCCGTTCTTTCAAACGTCTGTCTGCGTTTCGTCACAGTTACATTAGGTGGGGCAAAAAGTATGCAAACTTCGTTTTCAACAAGGCTGGCATTTCGGTAATTACAGGCGTTTTTTTCTCCTTGTTTTACGCTTTTGGGCCACCATGGAAGTACGCCTAAAAGATTGGCACCGGCATGGCATTGAAGCGAGCAATTGTCATTCCAGTGCTAAAGAAAGTAAAGTAAACTTTGTGTCCTTTTGGGAGTGATGCTAAAAGGGAGGTCCATGCCGTGATTTTTCAGCCATAAAAGTTGCCAAAGTGAAACTTCATCTCATCTGATTTGATTTGATTAGAGTTTACTTTGGTCCTAACTTCGTTTGCTTGCGTAAAACCAAAGATTTCATCTTTCGACAATCTTGTCCAAACGTCAAAACTTATCAACACAACTCATCGAAGCCTACGTAGCATATCGCCTCAAGCTATTCAAGCTCATCGCCCAAAAGTTATGATAGTTATTTTTCACCCTCATTGACAGCAGGTATTTTTTTCCAAGTTCACACTTCCCCCCTTAACTGCAATTGAATGATTGCCCGTGCCGTGTTTTTCGTCGTCAGTTTGCTCGAGACGTGTGCATCCATCTCAAACGCAAATCAAAGAGTCCGTGGAGTCTCGTTTTGAGTAAAGTGATTTGTCTGCGTGTCCGGGGTCATCAATGCCGCCGCCGGGGCCGCCTGCATCCGCCAAACATACATAACCGATATACACATCGACCCCCAGACCCCACGGGCCATGGCCCAGGGCCACAGGAACTAATTTACGCGTCTGCCGGCAGGTTTGGGCGAGGAAGCCGTCAATCACGTCGATATTTAACTTGAATAAGAACAAAAGCCGTGGAGGGTGCTAAGATCTCAAGATTATTATCAAAAATGTGTTTTATTTCGAAATAATTACAAATTTTATCTCTTATTTTGAACAGGGCGCCCGACAGTGTAACTTTTCCCCAAAACTCGTAAAAAAAGTTTCAAAACTTCCCCAAAAATAAATCAAAAAATGCCATAAACCCCCCATTGCGTTCCTGTTTTCAAAACCAAGCCCCTCCACCGTGCCACGGAGGGCTGCTGTAATCCCCTGTTTTGTGACTTGTGCATCGGTCCAATTTAAAGCATTACTGATGTAAAAGTCTCTCCGAACTTTAAAGACGTTCAATGAAAAATGACTGAAAAGGAAAGACAACGGTTCGTTCGCATTCGCAAACTTTTTTCTCCACCCACAGAGTGCCATTGATACCCCTTGATGAAGTGAAGTGTAGTTGTAGTAGTAGTCATGCAAAACTGTTCCGTTTCGCTTGAAAACTATCTGTTTTTGGCAAGATTATCATGCCCGCACGCACACGTTTCTTGTTTTTGCGACTTTTTAAAAACTGATGTGAATTTTTTCAAAGAATTTGTTCGATTTCAAACAGTTTTGGAACACTTTTCACTTCCTGTTTTTGCTACTGCTACAACTTCCGAGACTTCGAGACTCCCGACCCGGATATATAATATCCTTATGTTCTAAACGCATGGAGCGCTTTGTTGTTTTCTAAATAATTGCCATGTTGATGTTTTGGTTCAGTGTGCCCAAAAATCGTTGGTACCACCTCATTGGGATGAGGAGCACCGTGCCGAGTTCTTCCATGACTCCATATTTCCATATGGGCCTGTCCTGTCCTCATTGCATGAAAACTGTCTTGTTTTTTCACGGTGTGGTAGCTTTTCAACCTTTTAGGAGACGACAGACAGGCATGCCCCGGGTGAACAGCTACTAATTTTGCTTCCGAAACGAAACAGCTTTTCAAACGTAATAAACAAGGGTGAGTTGAAGTCACCTTGCTTCACCTCACCGGTGATGGCGATTGCGTGATAACAGACTGTTTGAAAGTTGTGTTTTTTTATGATTTTTATACACGAAATGTTTCGCTACATGTTATCACTGTGCTTTACATTTATCAAAAGACGTTTTCAACCGACTTTGTTTAACAAAAATTTTAGCGCTTTGAAAGTTTGGTTAACATAAACCCTTCAAAGTGCCTGAAAATAAGATAAATTTAACTAAAATTTTGCAGAAAAAGGTGTAACCTATGTACTTTTTTCAATTAACATATTTGTAATCATCCATCTTGCCCGTCATGTGTCCAGGCAAACCCGAATCTAATCCAACTTGTTTTTCGGCACCGCCTGATGGCACCCTTTACTCACATCGGCAAGAGTCATTGGCAAATCCACGGGAATCCCATTTTAGGCCCCAGAGCGTGGAATGCCCCGTCCGAGTCAATAGCCGTAATTTATCCTCTCATCCAATCTGTTGCTCTTGCTCTTCGGCGTCTCCTCACTCCACACTCCTCGACTGACTCCTAAAAGGACATCATTGTTGTCCGGTGCCATTGTCAGCGTCTTTAAAGACATTGTTGCCCTAGGAGCACATTCCTGTCCTGTGTTTTGCGGCATCAATTGAGGGGTTGGATTTAGAATATGTATATCAACGTTCTTCAATGATGGCATTTTTGTGGTGTTGCCTTTTCGACGAAAAGGGCAGACGACAAATCATACCGTATGAGACACACTACCACCCCCAATGTGTGTGGTGGGTGGCAGATGGCATCCTAGATGGCATTATGGCATTGCAATCCGATTTGGTGGCATTTTGGCCCACTTCAACAATGCCAACACTGGAAATGATAATTTTAATGTTGTAAAAGTTGAAAGTTGAAAGATCAGGCCTAAATTTCATCAAAACTTCCAACCCTTCAAAAATATCATTTCCAATGGCATATTTTTATAAATTCAAACCCCCCTCCAAAGCCATATCCCATAAAAACCATCCAGTTTAATGACAATAGCCCCCTCTTTTCATTCATTCCGCCTCTTCCCCCTCCCAATAGTTTAAAGGCATCCTTGTCCGTCGCATATGCCACTTTATGCATTACTTGGGCTGAAATTAGTTTATCCCCAACTTCATAGCTTCCAAATTTAGTCCCCTCCTGTTCCCCTGGATCCACTTTAAAAGGCCAACTGATAACATTTTCCATTGCAAAACGGCTTCTTTCTTCCAAACTTCCTCGACCCCCCATATCGCTCGCGTTTGCGTGTTTCAGGAAGTTTCAAAAAACTCGGCAATCCAATTCGCCAGATTTCCACGCGATCCCATTAATTTTTTTCATCATCCGCCAAGACAGGATTGGTTTCGATATTGGATGTCCTCGAGACCACCAAGATCCACTTTTTTCAGCTCTCCGATTCCCATTAGCGGAGGGAAAAAGTCGTGTAATCGTGTGGCGTGTCCGTTATTACATACCGGATGACCCGCGTCAATCGGATTCCATTTTTTTCTATTCCATTCCATTTTGGGCAAAGTGTAATGTTAAAAAAGTCAACTCGACTTCAATAGGCATTGTTGATGGCATGACGGCAACCCATTCCCGCCGGAAACGATGCAAACATTCCGTCTGACGAGTTTAGTCCTTTTTTTGTTTTTTGTAGCCATGGGATATTGCGGCCACGGTCGTTTAGTCAAAGTTTGAACTGAACTGGTTACGGTGGATGTGGATGTGGATATTTTCGGGTTCAGCTTTTGAGATGGGATGATTGTTGGTGTTTTGGGGTGGATGATGGTGGTGATAAAAGTGGAGTGCCAAGGAAAAAGTAGACTGTTATCAAACACAAACATGCTATTAACTTTGTTTTTTCGTACTTTTTTGAGTCAACAAAACCATTCCCATGCTCTCATTGACCTTTCTAATTGGGTATTTTTTTCATTTATGATGTCTGGGGGAAGTTAAAAGGCACCTGTATTCATGGAATTTGAGTCGAGATTTGTCCAAACATAGTTGCAATGCCGAGTTTTACCACTTTTGTAGACAAAAATTTCTTCCAAACATCAAAATTGAGGAAAACTCTCAAAATTCTCACGGATCCATACCCCATTCAACACAAGTTCCATCCATGGCACACTTTCACGTCCACGTCCCCATGCAAACCCCAACCAAACCCACGATCATTCGGTTAACATCATCGCCAGCCGAAGCCTTTTTCCACCGTCAAATTAAAAGTGTATCGATTTCCATGTGCATATTTAGTGCCGTCTAATGTAAGAGCCGCATGTTTACATAGGGATAGGAAACAATAGCCGGCGCCGCTACATGACCATGGGCGCCATGGCCATGGCACACCGGATGGATGTAATAGTGTGAAAATCTCGTTTGCTAACCAACATCCTCCGGGTCAATATCCGGCTCTTCACACGTAGTATCTCTAGGTTCTTTAGGTCTCGTCGATTCAATGATGCTACATTCATTGCCCTATTTGATTTGATTTCAAAGGCATAAGTATACCCTGCCCCTGGCGGAAAAGGGCAATGGGCAGTGTCCTACAACGATTGTACTTTGGGTTTGCTTTGCTTTGCTTTGAGCTTTGAAAAAAGTCTAAGTCTATCCAGCTGTGGGCCAAGATAATGAGGAACCCCTTTTTTTGCATCATTTCTATTCGACAAAAGTAACTCGGTGGGAGGTGCCGTGCCCTTTGTGGAAGTCCATGCACAAAAAGTTGAATTTTTATGTTATTTAGGTGTTTATCGCGGGCACATTGGGGTTAAAGGCTACAAATCGCGACCTCTGGTAACGTAGCAGTCGTGTTTTTGGGGCGGCATTTAACCTTTATAACATTGGTTGGTTTTGTTTTTGTGTAAGAAAATGAGTGACGAAAAACATTGACAAACTTCCGGACGGATGTCGTTGTTTTTCATCACGTTTTTGTGATTTCATTGGAATATAAAAGTCAGTGAAGCAAGTTTAAACTGCTTAATGTTGACTTTGACTTTGGCCCTCAATCAAACTTCGCTCAAGCATGTTGACTCATTTGCCGTTGCAACGGGGGGGACAACGACCCCCAATGGCGCATCCTGTCTTGTCTCGGGGCTCACAATGTATGTGGTTCGAGCCGAGAACTTCCGCCTTTCACCTACATGTGCCTACTTTTTTGCACTATCCAGAGGAAATGGCTATCTGTCTGGGGCGGCAATTTGGAAACTCTTTTCAAAGTTGTAATGCTAGACCAACATTGGGATGGCACTTTTTGCCTTTGTTATCACTTGGTTTTGGCGCTATCAGTTTTGTGTTTTCTAATCACTCAAAATCCAGTTCTAATCCCTTTATATCCTCACATCACAATTCCAGTAATCAAACCTCTCTCTAATCACGGATTCATTTCTTCCAACTTCTTCGCATCGCAAATAATGTCATCATAGTCCTTTTTGACCATCGTAAGCTCGAAGGAATCAGCGTTGCCATTTGCACCGCCACCGTTACTAGGCTGTACCCATGACCTCTTTTTCATGAAACATCGCTGTAAAATGACGGTTAAGATGAAATTTAATCATTTAAGATACCCACCTCCGCGATCAGATCCGGCAAACCGCAAGTATGGTAGAAAACCAGCTCGCCAGCACCCAACTTTCCGTCATCCACCGCGCTAAGTTCACCCCGCTCATTTGTGGAGCCTTGATACAAAACATCTTTGCGCGCTAAAATTTGAAAATTGATTAAGTTAAACAAACAAAAAGTAACGTATTACCTCTGTTATTATTCCCAGGCGCAAAGACAAGGTAATCAACGTGGATGGCTGGTTTGCCGCGACATTTGATAATTTTCACGGCAAGAACGTCCGAAATAAGCAGAAGAAAAAGTATCCCGTGAAGCCATTTGAGAGCCATTGTGCCCGGGGCTCGATGGCAGAGGAGACTGATGGCACACTGATCTGCTGATTTGGGAGGGATAAGGAAGGGGTGATCATGGGCGGATTATGGCATTTGCATGATTGTCCGGTGTTGTGTTAAGCCTGTTTTGTAGCCACATTTGCATGGGTTTATTCCCTTCACTGCACTTCATTACGGTTGTCTGTCGCATTTTGCCACTTTTGACTTTGAGCTAAAAAACACTCACAGAATGCAAGCTTGACGTCTGGAAGGGGTTCGTCACTGTCGGGATACATGGCCTGGGAGTCTGGCCAGCCCGAAGAGAGTTTGCACAGTCCCAAATGCCGTCATTTCAAGTCAGGGGTGGTCTCAAAAATCTGAACCAGCCCTTCGTTTTGCCATGGCATTCTCTCCATAAGCAACATGACATTATTTAACCTCCCCCCTCCCCCTCCTGCATCTCGGCTTAATACTTTAAGTCAGTGCCCTCAAGGAGTGCATGTGTTTCGGGAGGCCTCCTTTTCGCCGCATCCCATGCGTCAATTAACGCATCAGGCCGGTGGCGCCGTCATCGGCTATGGCAGTCGTCGTCGGCGGCGTCCTCGACGTCGGTGCAGTGCAACAGTCAGAAGCTCGGCGTTCTTCGTGGATGCTCCTCCCCCTCGGGTTGGGGTTTGTCTTTTTACTGCTTCTGATGCCCCCCTCCTATGGATCACAACCATGGCCCCGGCGCGAATGCCGCTACACATAGAGCCGCTCAATTTCACGTTCTTCGCGTTCTTGGCTTTCTCGGGCATATTTGTTCTTCCATTTTTTTGGGCTGGAGCCACTTCCGATAGCCCAAGTAAGGACACTTCAAGTTTTGGAGATCATCTTTCCCTTCCGAGCCCCCACGGCATTCCATCCTAGACTTCTAGCCCTAGGTTAACCCGAGAACATTCGAGCGATTCTAGCATGGCATATCTTCCGTGTCTAGTAATATCACTTTTGCAGGGTCGTAAGTTTGGCGAAGAATGCGCCGAAAGCGCATCCGATAACACCACAATCATCACGAATCAGTTTCAACTTCGACATACTGTAACACTACGCAGTCTACCCCAAAGCTTGTCAAAACTAAAATGCGGTTATTCACAGTCTTCTTTTTCGGGATTATTTTGATACAGGTGAGTTCCCAGCAGACGGCTAAGCCTTTCCGGCACAAAGTTTCCCCTCCATCTAAATGCATGCATTCCATACTTCTCGAAACCATCGGTAGCTCGCCACATCTGAGAACAACCCATAAATTGGCTCCATTTATGCGCGTAGCGGATGTCCTTTCGATCCGCGAAACCGCCTGAGGCCCTTCTTTGGCGCCATAGGTCACAAACCGATGGCGTACGGCCCGGCTGCTGTCATTGCTGACACGATGCGCGCGCTTGAGCCCTAAGTTGGCACAACATGTGTTAAACGCATTAACTTTGGACGGCTACACTCTCCACAGTCTCTTTTTTGCAACCTCCATCCCCTCAGGCAGTTTTCATCCCTTCTTCGAGCCGTCCATCGGCTTGTCCGGCCTTTGACCTTACATTAGATGTTAGTCTTGATGAACGCAAAAAACTTAGTCTTTTCTAACTTCTGACTTCTAACTTTTAACACCCTCACGCCCCGAAAGTCTGCTCCCAGATTACCCCCAACAATCCCACAAAGATATACTGTATCCGGCATAAGGAAGTAAAAGCTTAAAACACACTCCCCCGTTTAAGGTATGTGAGGCCCGTCGACGACGTTGCCCTGAAGGCACCTGGAATGAGGGCCAAATCGTGCAATGGATCATGTCCAACTATACGAAGTTGCTCCCAGATGCCGAGGACGACGTCCATGTCAACATTGAGATGCATGTGCAGGATATTGGAAGCTTGAATGAGATTACTTCGGATTTCGAGATCGATATCCAGTTTTCCCAACTTTGGCACGATCCACAATTGAGCTTTTTGAATCATTCACAATGCATCGGGAATATCACGATGGAGCCAAAGTTTTTGCATTCCATTTGGACGCCGAATGTGTGTTTGGTCAACAGTAAGCGGGCTGTCGTGCATTCATCACCGACTGATAACGTGATGTTCATCTTGTATGATGTAAGTGTTGAAAGTAACGAAAAAATTACGTATTTGGAACTGTGTTACGTTTTTGTTATGCATGTGTTACGCAAACTTGTAACGGTATAACGTTTTCGTTACAAGTGCTTTACGTAACTTTTACAACTTCCTGACAGTGTAACGCATTCGTAACAAAAATGTTACAATGTGTAACGTTTTTGTTACAAATGCGTTACATTGGTTCAATTTTATCAAAAACGTTACTCCCCCGTTACAATTCCATAAAAACCAAACTTTCAGAACGGCACTGTCTGGATAAACCACCGCTTATCCGTGAAAGCGCCCTGTGAACTCGATGAAGGCGGATTCCGTCTTTTCCCCTTCGATACTCGTCGATGCACGCTCAATCTCGAATCCTACAGTCACAACAGTGAAGAGGTAACCCTCCATTGGATGCATGAGCCTATCACTCTCGTCCGGAAGATCCAGCTCCCGGATTTCGACATGGTGCGCTGGGAAACACGAAAACAAAACATTTTCTATCCGAACGGGTATTGGGACCAATTGCAAGCGGAATTCACCTTCAAACGGCGCTATGGATTCTACATTCTTCAGGCTTATGTGCCAACCTATCTGACTATCATTGTTTCGTGGGTTAGCTTCTGCATGGAGCCCAAAGCACTCCCGGCACGAACGACCGTCGGGGTTAGCTCGTTGTTGGCACTGACTTTTCAGGTAAGTTACGACTTGCTTTGACTTGTGCCGGATTCAATTTTGAGGTTTCAGTTTGGCAACATTTTGAAAAACTTACCCCGTGTATCCTACGTGAAAGCCATGGATGTCTGGATGCTCGGTTGTATCAGCTTCGTTTTCGGCACGATGGTGGAGCTTGCCATAGTTTGTTACATAACACGATGTCGGTCATCCTTCCCGAAGGAACCCGAATCCCCACCGCCGCAATCGGCAACGCTATACTCGTCACGCTCGAGTGGCCGATTCCGACCCAATGGCTACGTCAATGGATCTTGCCGATCTGATAGGGGATCCATTTTCGACCGATCCCGAAAGACAACCGCTGCCAGTGCTCATCATCGAGACAATTCCCTGCTCCTGAGAGGCTCCTCACCGCCCTCTTCTCCGATGACAGCCCGAATCCGTGCCCATTCCATGGCGACCCCCCAGGTTGTACCCGTCAATGGCACTGGGACCGGAAACGGTAATGGTGGCGTCTATGAGATGGGCATGTTTGTGAGTCAGACCCCCTTGACATTCGAGCAGGTCAATGGGCACGAAGCCGACATGGCGCCGGTGTACAGTGTGAAACGAAGGCACCGCTCATGCTGGCAATGCTCTATCCAGCCGGAAAGCATCGATAAGATGAGTATCGTGTGCTTCCCTTTTGCTTTTATGATTTTTAATGTGAGTTTTGAACTTGAACTCTTACAATGACTCGATGAAGCTTACCTTATCACTGACAAGGGAAGTGTCTCTCGAGCCCCTAACCGATTCAAACGGGAAGAAAACCTCAGATAGTTCGTGATATTGTAACACTAAATCTAAAATATTAGCTGCCGTTTGGCCCTAGGGGCCGAGAAAAGTGCCGTCAAAGTCCATTTCACCTTAACTTTGAACGTTTATAACTTTTTTACTGACGATTCTTTTCATTTTAAATTTTAACATGGCATAGAGAACGGCATTCTGAACGTTTCACTTTTATATGCCATTAAACTTTTATTAATAACCAACCGAGAAATAACTCATTAAAAAATCGCTTTTTTCAAACAAAAATTTCTCGAAGCGTTATTAGTAAAAGTATTGTAGCATATAAAAAGAAAACGTTCAGAATGCCATTCTCTATGCCATGTTAAAATTTAAAATGAAAAGAATCGTCAGTAAAAAAGTTATAAACGTTCAAAGTTAAGGTGAAATGGACTTTGACGGCACTTTTCTCGGCCCCTAGGGCCAAACGGCAGCTAATATTTTAGATTTAGTGTTACAATATCACGGACTATCTGAGGTTTTCTTCCCGTTCGAATCGGTTAGGGGCTCGAGAGACACTTCCCTTGTGAGTCACTGATAAGCTTTATCGAGTCACTGAGCTTACTGATAACAATGCCAATATGTTTCAGTTCATCTACTGGTGGTATTACTTGTCGCAGACCTTCGAACAGGTCGATCAACCGGGTGTGAGCGTGACTGGGCACAGCTAATCTAAATCGATAATTGAGAAGAAAGAAAGCCTGCCTGCCTTCGTTGCCAAATAACTTTTTTTCAAACCAGACTTGTGTAATCCGTTTGTGCTTCTCACGTTCTTGTTTCTGTTATACATGTACTTTTGATGGCATTGAGAACTGTTGCTTTGCTAAGTGTAAGGTTACTGTGTATAAAATTGTAAATATTGCAATATGAAACATCGAAAAAAAAATGCACTACACACAGATCAACCAAAACTTTTGCACTTTTAGCATCTACAGTAACCCCCCATAACTAAAAAAGTTGCTAATAATGCAAAACTATCCCTCATAGTTAGCGCTTTCCTTTGTTTTTCATCCTTTCAAAGTGCCATGACGCTCGACTGACTGTTCTTTGTTTTTTTTGAAAACTTTGCCCTCTAAAGACATAAAACTCCTTTAAAAATGCACCATAACACCTCAAAAACCTACTGTACATCCAGATGTCCGTATTTTTTCTGTTGTTAAAAAACATAATTCCACATTCAGCCAGTATAATGAAAGTTAAAAACACATTGTGTTACAACAATGCTCATTTTTCTTTTCCATCAATGAAACATCGACCTTTTGCATAACTAAGATGGTCGTTACACGCCGTCGTTAGGCAGTTGCAAATCGCTCCAACATTTTTAAAAACCTGTGACTTTTGTCATCAAGGTTGTGACTTTTGGCTTATTCGTCTAACCATACTTGGCATTTGGCGACTGGCCAGTCTGACAACAAAGCCATGTCGCTAATTCTAGTGTTCTCCGATTTCGCCGATTGGACTAGCGCCGCAGCGATTCCACAGATCCATTATGCCATCAATAGAGTGTTTCGACTTGCTTGGAGTATCATTTATCTCGTTTTGTTGTGTCTCGCAATTTGGCAAGTCGCTGAAATCATCATCAAATTTTTGAGCTATCCATCGGCCATAGTACCGTATATGCAGTATGGATCGCAGCAATTCCCGGTGATCAACATTTGTCCGAGCAATCCATACCCCTGGGATAAGGTCAATGCGACCAGTGGATTCGGGAGTATTGCCCAGTTGGCGGCACAGTATGCCCTTGTGATGGGTGGTGGTTGGGGTGATGTTTCGCCGGATACTTTTGGGTTGAATGTGAGTGGATAGGGTTTTTGGGCCGTAAAGTGGCTGATTTTGTGCGGTTTATACACTTTGGGGTTACGGTAGCGCTTAAAGGTTGAAAAACAAAAGCTTTCAGAACGAAATGACCCGCTATGAAAAAACCTTCTTCGCAATGGATGCCCTCGTGCTCCTCGCGGCACAACTGTCAACAACCCAAATCGACGCTGTGTCACCGGATATCAGTGATTTCATCCTACAGTGCAATTTTAATGGGGTCCCGTGTTCGACGTGAGTTGTTTTGAACAAATCTCTCTCAAAACAACCCAACCAATTCAAAAATCACTTCCAGGTCAGATTTCGTACCCTTCTATGACGCCACCTACGGCAAATGCTACAGTTTCAACTCCAATGGCACTTTTAAAACTAATCGTGCTGGGACCAATTACGGTCTATCTATTGTAGCTCTGGCAGCGCAGCAACGACCAAATGGTGCCAAAGTCATGTTGCCCATGACGACGGGTGCCGGGGCCATAGTTAATGTAAACAGCATAAATGAGAGCCCTGAAATGCATAGCCAAGCGATTTCGGCCCCAGTCAAACAACAAACTCTGATTGGATTCACGAAAACTCAAATCTCAAGACTAGGAAAACCATATAGTGATTGTGCAAAATCAGATGCCATGACATTGCTCTATTATCCGGACAACATCTATACCCAGGATGTATGTTATAATGCATGCATCCAGAAGCACATTTATGAATCGATCCAATGCGCTGATCCGAGATTAGGACGTCCTGCTGCTTTTCCTGTCTGCACTACCGCTCAATGTGAGTTTTCTGTGGACTAATCAGTCAAAATAAGGCTAAATTACAGTAACCGATCTCCGAAACCTCCGAGACAACCAAGACAAAAACAATGCCAATTATTTCGATCCAATCCAGTCATGCACCTGTAAACTACCCTGCGATGAAGTCGATTTCGAAAAAACAGTTACATTCGCTCTGGCCCCACAGAATGGCTACAACTTCCTTCCGAGTTCGATGAGTGACCCGTCGTATTCCTGTGACTGCGCTGCCAATTGTACCTTCGGATCGACGTCTGCGTGCACTTCATGGTTCCAGGAGAACACTGTCCATATGAAATTCTACTACGAATCATTGGATTATGACTTGTATGAGGAAACGGCATCATACACGTTTTCACAAATGACCAACGAACTCGGTGGTCAGTTGTCACTGTTTCTCGGCATTTCTATCATTTCAATCGTCGAAATGGGAGCACTGGTCGTCGTGGTGGTGTTGTATCTCTGCTACGGGCACAAATACAAAGTTGCTCCGGGCGATGAGGATCTGAACAACGATATGAGAATCCAAGATGTGGCCAATCTACGCGATGAGTTGGACATCCATGAAAACCTGGACGCGCGCCTTCGAAATAGGGCCGCGCGGTTGAAGATGGAAAGGGACGCTGTTTTGGATGGTTAATTTTCGTAAAGCGCCAACTATACTCAGGAACTGTATCCCCTTTTGCATTTAATCAATAAACATTACTCTCAAAACAATTTCATTATAACTTAACCCAAAAAATACGCAGACTGACACGACAAATATATTGAAAAGCCAAAGGAAAGGGAAGTCAGTCAACCAAAACGTCGAAAAGATCAGTATAAATAAAATTAGTAAAAAGCAAAAACAAACTCTACAAAAAATAATGAGGAAGATCCAAAGAAGCCATACACGGCGATTACGGTGGTTGATTAAAGAATGATTTAAACAAGATCGCCAACATTCATGGGCATTTCATCGATTTGGGTCGAGTAGTACTGTTCGATATCGCGAAGGATACGGATATCATCGTTCTTGACAAAGTTGATCGCAACACCCTTGCGGCCGTAACGACCTGAACGACCAATACGATGAATGTATAACTCACGGTTGTTGGGCAAATCGTAGTTAATGACGAGCGAAACTTGCGGGACATCGAGACCACGAGCCCAGACATCGGTCGAGATGAGAACGCGGCTCTTGCCCTCGCGGAATTGCTTCATAATATCGTCACGTTCCTTCTGCTCCATGTCAGCGTGCATAGCGACGACGGTGAAGTTAGCTTCACGAAGCTTTTCCGCCAACCAATCAACCTTACGACGAGTATTACAGAATAGCACGGCCTGTGTGATCGTGAGGGTATCGTAGAGATCGCAGAGGGTGTCGAACTTCCATTCCTCACGCTCAACAGAGACGAAGAACTGCTTGATGCCTTCGAGAGTAAGTTCATCACGTTTGACGAGGATTCGCATCGGATCCGACATGAACTTGGCGGTCATTTCCAGGACTTCGTGGGGTAAGGTAGCGGAGAGCAAGACGACTTGTGCGCCTGGGGGCAAATAGCGGTAGATGTCGTAGAGTTGTTCCTTGAAACCTTTAGTGAGCATTTCATCGGCTTCATCGAGAACGAGCATCTTGATGGAGCGTGTTCGGAGATTGCGGCGGCGAATCATATCTGAAACATTATCCTTAACAATAGCTCCAAAACAACCCACAAAACTCACCAAAAACACGACCAGGTGTACCAGAAACGATGTGTTGGCCATAATCCAGCTTTCGGATATCCTCACCCACGTTGGTGCCGCCAATGCACGCATGGCACTGCACATTCATGTAATCACCAAGCGCCAGGATGACCTTCTGGATTTGGACCGCCAACTCACGGGTTGGGGACAGAATTAGTGCTTGTGTTTCGCGATTTTGAGTGTTGATGGATTGCAGAACGCCGATACTGAAGGTCGCCGTCTTACCGGTACCGGATTGAGCTCTAAAATCGTAATTTTATATATAAATCGCCCGCAAAATGGTTAAAGAAACTTACTGGGCAATAATGTCACGGTTCTTGATGATCTGCTTGATGGCACGTTGCTGAATTGCTGAAGGCTTCTCGAATCCATAGGAATAAATACCGCGAACGAGGGATTCGCGAAGGCCCATCTTGTCGAACGTCGGGACGACCTCTACATCCTCAGACGTTTCGAACTCGACGTTGGAGAGTTCGTCGTTTTTGAGGAGACGTTTTTGTCCGCTTGATGAAGATCCTTCTTCGGCCATGTTTGAATCAATCCTGAAATATATATTTTTTGAGGTGTTATAATGAAAAATAAGAACAAAATCCGCATAAACGAGCTCCGCGACGAATAAGTAAATGGTCAGGACGATCGGTGAGAATGTACACGCGGACAGGTTAGTCGATGTATGGAAAAAGCAAGGAAGAAAGCACGATTTACGAAGGAAGGACAGCTAATAGCTGGGGGTCGATGAAGCTTTGGCGTCCGCGCGCACCGCGCATTGCCTAGCGTTGTGGGACGACAAGTTCTATGGACGGCAGCGGCTTGGAATTATGTTGACGAGATAAACGGACGGACGCACAGTCAGTGTTAATGTATAATTGTGTTCGTACTTTTCGCTGCGAAACAGCCGCAGGCAAGCGACATTGACTCATCGGAAATGGCCAAAGTTGTTATTTTTCGACGCTCGCGGTCGGACTTTTTGCTTTCTTCTTTGCGGTGTTTCGTAACTTCTTTACGTTTCGGTCAAAACACGTCGATAAGCGTATCAAAAATAGATGTTGCTCAAAGTTTACGAGACTTAATGTTAGCACGATTGTCAATTATCAATTTGCGAGGGTTTTTCATTATTTTAGCGATGAAAAAATATATAAAAAATCAGTTTATAAAAATTGTCATCGATGGATCAAAATCCATACTGCAATTCAAACTTGCTCGAATGGTTTTATCAGACTCATTCCAATTACCCGACCCTCCTATCAGGCTGATTTTTATATAACCTAACGTCCAAAACGAACGACTAACTGACCAGTTTGTAATTCAACAGTTTCTTCCGATTAACCAAACTTCACCCCATCTGACCCGATTTGCAAGATTGCAAGCCAAATCGGTCACACCCATATGTACATCTTCCCCCAGATCGGAACATTAATTCCGATATTGTAAGCTGCGAAAATCCGCTGACAACACCGATGAACAAACAAAACCTTGCACACTCACACGCTTGGAAGCGCCGATATCAAGTTACGTATTGACATCGTGCAAAACTTGTAATCCGCAAATAGAGATCATAAGGTTTTACAGTTTTTATTTCAACTTCAACTGATATGGTTTCGAGATCCACCACTAATATAACGAATACGAAATATAATAAAATATACATAAACTGATTGACTTTGCTGCAAAACCTGGATTTTGAATAACATTCCTGGTTTATTTGAGCCCCAGAAATGATTTAACAAATCACTAAAATGTGATAAAACTTCACTTGAGCATTATGGAGGAGTGCACTTTTGGCGGTTCTGATGAGAGGGTTAAAAATGTTTTGAACTGACTATAATTATGTATGGGGCCACCATCCATTCGACATGTAATAGTTAGAATTAAAGTGAGCTCCATTGTTCTGTAGACCGGATGATGCTGAAGCTGCTGCGGCAGCGGCCATTGATGAAGCGGAGGGGAGGTATCCATTTGATCCGAAGGCTGTCATTGGCATGGATCCCGCAATACCGAAATCGGGGACACGGTTCTTTGCATCACCGACTAGCATTGGCATCGGCATGCGACGAGGGAAGGATGCGGTGGCAACTGATGCGGAGCCATCGGCAGGGGTTAGGAGATTGGCGGCTGCGAAACCGCGATCTTGTTGGGTTTTCTTGGTCTTGTAGCGGTGGTTCTGGAATAAGCAGAGGTTATAGTTGAAACAAATCAGTTTTTGTGAACTGTAAAGATAATAAACTAATCGATAAGTGTGATGTTAGTATAAAAAGTGTAATGAAAAGTTGTTCTGCGCTTCTGTGTAACATATACAATGTACTGTTTAACACAATCGTTACAGATATGTATTGTATAGGTTACACAAAAGCGCAAAACAACTTTTCGTTAGACTTTTGTACAAACATCGGATACGCGTAGTGTTACTATCGCCAATTTTTTAATTATAATGCCACCTCAAATCAATAAAACCACCAACCTGAAACCAAATTTTAACCTGCGTAGCACTCAAATTGATAGTCTGTGCCAACTGCTCCCGTTCTGGCGCACTCAGATACCGCTGACTTCGGAACCGTCTTTCCAATGCGAATGTTTGTGCCTTCGTAAACAGAACCCTTCGCTTCCGCTTCTTCCGTTTTCCATCAGCTCCGACCTGTTCCTCTTCGTCGAGGCCTTCTTCATCCAAACTTTCTTTTGCCGATCCAGCACAGTTTTTCTCGCTGTCTGTATCCTTTTCTGGATTCATTCCCGACATCATGCTCAACAGGTTATCATTCCGGCCCGCGGCTGCCACTGCCGCACCAAAGGGGTCCGTCTGTAGCATACCGTAGCCGTACTGTGCCGGGAGGTAGTTATTGCCTGCAACTGCTGCGTTGAAGGCTGTACTGTGATCATACATGTACGCCGCGGCTGGATGGGTGCCAGTCGTTGCGGTGCCGTCGAGCGTGTAGCCTGGAAAGAAGTGATTAGATAGGTAGAATGATAAAAATTGAAACAAACCTCCCAACAATGGCAATTGCTCTGCCCAACTTGTATTCCCAGTCGTGCCGTAGATTCCGTTATGCTGCGATACGGTCACCCCGCTACTGTCGATAATTTCGGACTTGAAGTCGCACCTGCAAAATGACATCGGTTAGATTTTAGTTAGAAAAAAAGTACGGTGCATCGGAATGAAATGGAATGACTACATCTTCTTCATCGACATCTATCGAATCGACATCAGTCTGCCAACAAGATGTATCTAAGCCCCCAATATTTTTCTATTTCTATGGTAGCCGTCCCCCTCCCTCTGTTGCTCCGTGGGAAATTCGATCGCTTTCTTTGCGCACACGGCTTTTCTTTATGCTGATGTCAAGGGAGGTCTTGGCGCCACTCAAGGCAGCTCTTGATTGTTGTATGGCAGAAGAATTGTTTCATATCGGAAGTGCTTGAACTCGACAGGGCTTGTTGCACCCTGCTGTTGTTTCGAGCCGAAAGCAACACTTGACATAGACACTTATTTTCACGGCCACCTGAGGGGTGGGATGGTCAGTGGCATCAAGGCCCCTGACCATCACGTTTTTGATAGGTTTAGCCAATCTTTTAGAAGGTATCAACTCACTTGATATCACTAATTGAAGCCTGCTGATTCTGATTATCATTATTATTGTTCATTAGGGCACCGTTAGCCCCCGGTGTCGTCGTCACGGCGGATGTCGCCGAAGTCACCGATGAATTAGTCGTAGCCGCAGCGGCTGCCACAGCACTTGCAAACGCTGCTGCATTCATCGCGTTGAACATGCCCAGGCTTGCTGATTCTCGCGATTGACCGCAGTTCTTATCACTAGGTTGTAGTCAAAAGTTTAGCTTTAGGGATTCTGAAAATGTGAACATGACCCTCGAGTAATTACAACTTCAAAAAGGTGTCAACGACTTCCACGCGGTATCGTGTCCACCAGAGCTGTCGGATTCGAATTTCGGATTCGGATTTTTCCGGATTTTTTCGGATTCGGATTCGGATTTGGCCGGATTCGAATTCGGATTTTCAATGTACCCGGTTTCGGATTCGGATCGAGAATCCGAATCCGAAAAAAGTCGCTTTCGGATTCGAGTTCGGATTCGGATTTTCAATCGAATCGGATTTAATTATGAAAGAAAATTGAAAAAAACGGCTTTTTGTCTTCGAAAACGATAAAAAGTGTACAAAAACATTCTCTAAACGGCAAAAATGACACGTTTAGCTATTTGTTCGGTTGGAATTTGCATTGATAAAAATTTTGGCTTCGGATCCGGTTCTGTCGGATTCGGATTCGGATCCGGATTTTCCCGGATTCGGACTCGGATTTGTAAAAGTTTCGGATTCGGATTCGGATCGAAAATCCGAATCCGAAAAAATTCGGTTTCGGATTCGAGTTCGGATTCGGATTTCAAGAAAAATTTTTGATCCGACAGCTCTGGTGTCCACTCCAACACGCCCTACACAGGTTGTTGGACCCACAAGGGCACTCATGATTCAAGGACAGAAGATTCAAGATTCCCTCCAGTGAGTGGGTATCTACTCGAGATGGACACCTTTCAAGCTTGGCGATCACTCGTCCTCTTCCGTCCTTGACTTTGCCGCCGACACACTCGAACTTCGAACAAGATTCCTATCATCTCGTGTTGGAGTGATGATCACGAAAAGAGGTGCTGAGACTACATTGAGTAAAGGGGGTAGGAGGGGAAGGTGGAATAAAACAACGCCACTCCAGTCGATGGCATACTTGAGTGGCACTATGGGGGGCTTCTGAGCATCTGTCGGACTTGACTTGGAAGCTGATGACCGACACTGTCGGCCTCTCTCCAAAGTGAAGATTAATTCAACTAAAGTGAGTGCTGGTAATGATCACTCATCGTCGTCTTCTTTTTTCTCGAGAGACTGGTGGAATGAATCGAAAAGCCAAGCTAGCTAATGGGCGGATCGACGTGCGTGCGGAGGATGTATCGTATCCGCTGGGGGGCCTCGGGCTTGGTCGGTTAGTGCTAGGCAGTCCCGAAAGTTTGCCCAAGACAGAAAAAAAGGCGCGTCCTAAAGTGTTCCTTCGAGTAGTTGGGGACCCGAATCGCTACAGTTTACTGTTAACGAAGAGGAGGCAAAAGCAAGCTCTTGATGAGGTCGCTCTTTTGCGTCGGTCGCCTCGCATCGCAACACAGCCATCCCGGCAGTAGCAGCGCCATCACCACTTGAGTCAATCGACGCGGGGTTTCGAGAGGGCCGGGATCTCGAGGGGTAGCCTTCATTCCCTCTAAACACAGTAGCCCAAGCCGTGAAGGCGGAGCACGTCTTCCGATTGGGTGTCATCGCGCCCCGATACCCTCATGAATCAGAACCACCGGGGCAGGCTATCCCGCAAAACACGAGTCTTCTCGTCTGACTACCTCCAATCCATCCACCTCTGTGATTCGAATGAACTTTGAAGTCAATCCAACTTCGGATACCCACCACAGATATCTGTATTGTGATTCCGTTACAGTCGTCGTCGTATTTGAATGCAGAGTTGAATCCGATACAATTCAATCTCGTTTCTTTTCTCTTTCACCCTTTTTTATTATTTTGATTTCGCCGTTGCAATCTCGGCGATGGTATGTATTTATTCTTGCATACTATAGAAGAATGACTTCTCAAGTTACGTCAAGATTTCGACCCGATCAGGCTGCCCTCTGTTGTTGGTGCACACGAGGGGTGAAATAAGTTTTACTTAATCCGATGAACCTCGGTTAATGTCGCCTTTTCTGTTGTAATCCAAAGGTCAGTCGAAGTCCTCGTCGCCACACCTTTCTTAGCTTACATTAGCCGTGGCCGGCATCCGCAAACATTGCAATACAACACTACTGTAGACGGTGATGCCTCCGCGCGGGCACGCTTTTCAAGGTTGGCTGTCTGCAAGGTGGCCGAAAGTGCGCCTAATCGGAACTTTTTATGGTTTTCCGGTGCCGACTGAAGGTATCGGTTGCTTATTAGCTTTGATGATGCGCCAAAATTGTGTGCTGAGGGAAGTTGGGGTGACTTGGGGCTCCATGGGGGGCATTTTTGGGTGGTTTTTGGCATTTTCGTTTTTGAAGTTCAGTTTTTTGTGACAAACTTTATTATTCATTTCAACTTGATGTTTTCAAAATTTTGCTTTTTGAAATAATCGATATCAATTGCGATTTGAAATCTTCAATAGCATCCTCCATGCGATAGACCATGCTATAAACATTTCATTTCCGTCCAAGCACGATCACTTTTTATAATTGCCCCCACTTCGTCAATAACGATAAAACCGCGAAGTGCAAAGGTGTTCGTCGCGATGAAAGTATTCAAGTGGGCGCCGCGCACGCGTTAGCTTTGAAAGAAAATATTGCTACAGTTACTAACTACTGTTAATGAAGCCACTTTGCATTGCGTTTTTGTTTGTCGTTCATTGTGTGGCTACATTGTTGACTTTCGGGGATAAAGGTGAACCCACTTGTATCAATCGACGCGCCTTTGAAGAGGGTAGATCTCGAGGTTTGCGTCTTTTTTATCAGTTGCAAAAGGAAAGACAACGTGGCACTGTATGTAATGCTGATGGCGTAGTTAGGATTTGTCCGTCAAACCGAGTATTCGAGCTTTATTGAAACTCAAACTTCGTTGACATAATTCTCTATGACGTTGTATGCAACAGCAACACCCTATTATTGATTTTTCGTTTATAACTACTCTATCCCCCATATTGTATTTCAATATTCAATTAAGTATGATTACCTTATCTAATGTCGCCTTTTCTGTTGTAATCTAAAGGTCAGACGGAGTCGCCACACCTTTCTTAGCTTACATTAGCCGTGGTCGGCATCCGCAAACATTGCAATACAACACTACTGTAGACGGTGATGCGTCCGCGCGGGCACGCTTTTCAAGGTTGGCTGTCTCGAAGGCGACCGAAAGTGCGCCTAATCGGAACTTCCAATGGCTTTCCGGTGCCGACTGAAAGTATCGGTTTCAAACAAACTTTGTCGATGCGTGAAAGAAGGATGCCGACAAGGTGAATCTCCACAGGTGGTTTTGTAAACTTTATTTCCTTTTACAACCGTATAAAACGACAATCATAAGAAAAATAATGATAAGTTGTGCAAAAACAATACTATGAAACTGAACTGTGCAATGAAAAAAAGTGTCTTGTCTTGAAAGAAAAAGAAAAGCAAAAAGAAAAAAGAAGACATTAAAAAACCCTCGTGTTACAACGTTGGGGTCAAGTCAGTCTTGCTATGTAGATTATAACTAGATGAAGGTGTAAAAATCTGCTTCACATGAAATTGTCATTGCGTTATGGGCAAAAGCACCGATTTGTTGAAGTACTTGATGTGAGATTAGCTGTGGGAAGTGGAACTTGTTTTCCTTCTCCACTACCAAGTCAAGCGGTTCTAAATGTTGCAAAAATGGTGAAATCAATGCAAACAGAAAAAAAAAACATACGTTCGAAAATGACCTTGCAAGCTATGAGGATCTTGATCATACCCTTCATTCTGACATATCCTATTTCGGTTGTTGACATCTCAATCGTCGCGCTAACGTGTCCTGTATGATTTGTACAACAGCCAGCAGGAAAACATATAAGTTGCCATTGGTGTTTAGCTGAACACTTAACAAACTGTTTCTGAGTAGTGACATATGCGCCAACATTTGCGTAAAACGGGGTTTGGAAAAAGATGCAATCCTTAATGGTTTCAATTGGTTTGAAAAATTTGATTTCACATTGAATGGGAACAATGTTATCTTTGTGATCGGCGATTCGGCATGTTTTGTGAGAAAATAACTTCGCGGTACCATAGTTGCCATTTTCCAAATAGTCTCTGTAGCCATACCCTGAAGTTTCAGTGATAAAGTTACAGCCGTGAATGTTAATGTGCTTACTTTTAATAGGAACACCGTCAACTTGCATGGAACAGAAATACTGCATCATTACCGGGCCTCCAATCACGTGAAAATACACACTGACAAAACTTTTATCTGCCTCCGTGCCGCCACAAGGAAAGTATTCAATCCACCATGTAATGTCACCCACGGTTTGTCGTTGTTCAACAAATGGCTGTCCAGGAATGCCTGTTTCAAGTAGTTTACGATCAAAATAGATAGTATGAAGGTCTGTAAGGATCACTAACTAAAAAGTATTGATTTGTTGTATAATAAATTTATAAGTTTCATTCTAATTTTACCTTGTTCAATCTCTCAATAGTTTCTTTCGGTATCTTAAGTTTTACATCAAACTTAATTTCAAAAATTCCATTTTTAATAGTGTCACCCATTCGAAGTTTATTAGGACATATAAGATTGTCAACGCTTGGAGATGGAACGGGTTTTTGAAACGTTGTTGCAACAATATCTACAAATATGTTAAAATTTTTGTTGATTAAACAAAAATGATAGTAACGTACATTTAACATCAGATCGTAAAATCGTTATTGTTAGTGTCCTTTCAAAGCCACCGATTGAAAAGTAAACATAAGCACACACATGCTTACATTGGTTTGGATCCATTCCACAAGGAAAGCATTGTATCCACCAGTATAAGTTTTTACATCCTGGTATTGGTAATTGAGCCGTTGCAAAGCATTCTAATGGTTCCAAGAAGTTTAGCCAATCAGCATCGACGGTTAAAGTGAATGTTTGCTCAATTTCCATTTCATTTGGCACTGCCGTCGGTTTTGGTTCTACATTCAAGGCCGAGAATGTGTTCATCAACTTTAATTCTGTTTCATTCATTAAGACTCGCGGTGAATCTTTTGGAATAAACACAATTGAGCATATCACATCGATGACACCATTATTGTGATCAGCGCGCTTGCATAACTCATGTGAAACCATATGTCCAAAATAAGTAGTGTCAAAAAAAGTGTGAGAAACCGTTTCTAAATTAGACATGTTAGCCACGAATTAATCAACAAATCAACTTACTGTAAATCAGAACACCACCAACGGACAACGCATACGATATCTCCAATGTAACGGGGCGTTCAATTTTAACGAATGAGTAAATGTACGCAATACTAAACAATGCACTGACATAATCTTTGTCATCTTCTCGAAACCCACACGGAAAATAAGACACAACCCAGATGATGCCATTTACAATATGTTTATTGGTATAATTATAACTACCTGGTTTAAATCTTGCGAGATCAGTGTGGCTCAACTTAATGATGCAGCTGTCACTGATCGTCTCAGGCTAAAACTTCTGAATTATTTTAAACAAGTATCATCATTTTTAACAATACTTACAATTTCCATTACAGTTCGCGACGTTTTTCGAAACTTCATTGTATATTGAAATGTAACTTCACCATCCTCGATGGCATCCGAAAGATGGTTTCCATGGTTAATGTGGTGTAAGGTCACCAGTTTTATTGGTTGTTCACCATAACATTTATTTTTAACGCCTGTAACGTAAAACTGGAATGAAAATGTAATATAAACAAAACCTACATTCAATTTTGCCAATTTTCAACAAATGCTCGACTTCGAAACCACCGATAGACGTGAAAAGGACAACGGTTATGTGTCCTATATTTGCTGGAGTATCACCATTTGGGTAAATGTGCAACCACCAATAAAGATTTTCATACGCTGTTGGTCTTTTTGGTGTTTTGAAATAACATCCAACTTCAACGAGATTGAGCAGTTCGGCATTGAAAGCTATTGTCAAGTTTTCGCCTCTGCAAAGTGCTGCACTCTAAAAACTCCTTACATCGGTTCAGTGATAATTAGTGCTTTGCGACACTTCTTTAGTTATGGAAAAAGACACTTAATTTGAAAGCAAAACCAACTCACCATTTTTGTGAGAAACAATTCAGCAACATAAAACGTTTCTTTGCTTTTTAGCGAACGATTGGACTTATCAGCAGTTTAAGTACCTCATAACAATGGAATATTCACACGCGGAGAAAACACATTATGATAAGAAAAAAAGTAGGTAGTAAATTTGATTGGTTTCAGCAACTATACCTTTTGCTTTTACTTTTTTCTTAACGCGCCACCGGGTGATCATGAATCATATATTTATAAAAAATTAACAGAAAATCAATAAGAGTAAAAATATGATGGACGATAAAACAGATATAAATAACATTAATGCGTTACAAGGTGTGAAAAGAAACTGCATATGTAATTATCAATGTGTCACCGATGATTCCATGAAGCGCTTCACGCGAAATTAACTGTGGGATTGTTATGCTGCTTTCTTTTTCAACATCTATAGAGATAGGTTCTGTAAGTCAAAGAATAATCGTAAAAAAACAAATAAACAATTATTTACTAACTTTCAAATGCTGTGTCAACAATACCGATCACGCCATTCATAGTGACTGCACACAAAAAAAAGCGTCTCGGATCGACTACGCAGAGCGTAGTGTCCCTAACCATGACACCGAGGTGTCGTCGAAAGCATATACCTAACGTAAACTATCGACTACGCGTTTTGGTGATTGGTTACGCAGTGCGTTAACTTTCGACTACTTTTTGTGAAAGATTACGCGAAGCGTAGTGTTTAGGGACACTACACCCGCTCACTTTTTTTTGTGTGTGCTTTTGTCTCGGTAGTTGAAACTTCGATAATCAGACTTACATATCCCTTTGAATCTGTACAATTGCCATCTGGGAAACAATGAAGTTGCAATTGGTGTTTATCAGAGCCTCTAACAAAGTTTTTCGAAGTACTGACCGACGTGCCAATACTTCCGTTTAAAGGGCATTCCAAACGAATCTCTTCTGTAGCGGTTTTAAGTGGTTTGTAAAACTTGACTTTGAAAATAAGGTCAATAACTCCATTGTTGTGATCGGCGAGTTTGCATAGATTGTGTGAAAAAAATTTGTAATGATCCAAAAAAACGTGCTCCACAGGTTGTACATAGACAGCCTCTGCAATGGAAATAATAATAAGGTTATATAACCGTTTCTGTTGGGTACTTACTTTGTATAAAAATACCTCCAATTATAATACCACAGTAGTGTTCTAGTCTTATTCCACCTGCACCCATGCAAAGGAAGACTTTGCCATAATCTTTATCAACAACCGCCGACATGCCAAAAGGAAGGTATGATACCGCCCAATTTATTATACCTTCTTTCATTGATTTGCCAACAACGCATTGCTTAGGTTCGTATGTGTCAAGCAATTTACGATTAAACTGGAGCACACAAGTATCTTCCAATAGCTCGAGCTGAAGCGATAGTATTAATAAATAAAGTACTATTAATATATGTTTTAACCTTTTTAATTTCATTGATTATTTCTTTCGATATTTTAAATTTGATATCACACTTAATTTCAAAAACGCCATTCTTAATAGCGTCCCCAGTTCGGAGCTCTTCATGACTTATAAGTTTGGAACATCCATGGACACAGACTTTATCAAAGAAAAATGTTTCAGAGTCTACAAGTGTAAAAATTTAGGTTAATTTTATCATGAAAGGTGCAAACTCACTTCTGACATCGGATCGTAAAACGGTTACAGTTTCGGTCACTTCATAGCTACCGATTGATGCACATAACAAGACAGATACATAATGATCATGTTCATTGAAAACTCTATTAGGAATACATTGTATCCACCAATATAGATTTTTACATTGCGGTATTGATCTCTCTTCTGACATGAAACAATCTTCGTGTTGAAATAAGTTTAGCCACTCCGCATCAATAATCAAAGTTTTAGTGTCTTCGAACTCGTAAACCTTGAAACAACTAATTAACAATAAAGACTAAAATTCATTGACTTACATCGGCTAATGTTTCGGTCGGTTGCGCTTCTTGATCGATAAATGGAAGCTTTTTATATAAAAACTTTTCATATGGGTGGTTGAATAACGTTGGAGGTATATCAGGTGAATTGAATGCAATTGAGCACATTAAGTCGATGGCACCATTGTTTTGATCGGCGCGCTTACATAATTCATGTGAGAATAGCCTTGTCAAACCAATGTTTTCGCCGGTTAACACAAAAATGTAAGAAAACGTTTCTGAAGTTAAACATGTTAGTCACAAGGTAATCAATAAACATACTCACTGTGGATAAGCACGCCACCTACGGACAAGGCATATGAAACTTCCAGAGGTACTTGGCGTTCAACTTTTAAGAATGTGTAAATGTACTCCACATTTAAGAATACACTAACATAGCCCTGGTCATCCTTGTGATATCCACACGGATAACAGTCACAGTTCCAGGCGATGCCGTTTACAATTTGCCTATCGGTTTGTTTCTTCTGGCAAGGCTCAGATGTTTGGAGTTCATTTTGACTCAAATTAATAATGCAGCTGTCTTCAACAATCTCGGGCTAAAGTTTCTGATTAACGCAGCTATTTATAACATAAACATTACTTACGATTTCTATTGATGTTCGCAGTGTTTTTCGGAAATGCATTGAATAATGTATTGTAAACTCACCGTCCTCAATAACCTCCGCGGATAGATGGTTTTCATGATTAATCTGGTGTAAGAACTTCCGTCTGATTGGGTTATCACCGAAACATTTGTTCTTTTCACCTGTAACATCATCGAAATAATAAGTTGATGTAATGAACACCCACAAAACATACCTCTAATATCAGATTTGTCGACTGTTAAAGAATATTCAACTTCAAAACCGCCAACAGATGTAAAAAGAAATACGGTCACGTATCCTTCATTTTCGGAGGAATCACCATTTGGGTAAATGTGCAACCACCAAGAAAGATTTTCATAAGCTGTCGGTCTTTTTGGCGTTTTGAAATAGCTTCCAACTTCATACAACTCCAACAGTTCGACATTTACGGCTATTGCCAGGGTCACGCCATTTCGAAGTGCAGCACTCTTAAAATTACCTACATTTAAAAAAACATTGTAAAATAGCTGACTTGTTAGCGTTTAAAAAGTTTATAGGAACATAAGAATAACTCACCATTTAAACGCAAGAAGCTGAACAACAAAACACACGTTCGCTGACGTCGCAGTGACTGATTTGAGTCCCATCGGTGGTTTATCTTTAACCTTATATAATAGTGAAAACCATCAAAGCGAACACGCTGAGATAAGGGAAGAATGGTGGAATGAGGGTGGGTTTTATACGTTTGATTAGTCATGGTTAACTTAATAGGCCTACAACGTCATTCATTGTTTTGTTTTTTTTCCTGAGTTAATCAGGGAAAACCTCAAAATAGATTTCAGTGTTTTTATTAAAAAAATGTATTTTATTATCGGTATTAGAAAAAAGTACAAAGAAATCAATATCTGAATCATTTTTGTTTGTCCCGATCGGCTTGAATCTCGGCCATCCATTTATTCATTTCCCCAGAATGCAGTTTTGTCGACGTTCTTGACTGATCTGGGCTTTGGCATGCATTTTGTCGACGTTGTGATTTTTGTCGTTGTGGGGTGCCGCCGCCGACCCCGGAACTACTCGGAACTTTTAGTTCCTCAGAAGAGTCCGAAGCAGGCTTCTTGCTCGGATCTTCTGAGGTGCCCCCACGGCTGAATGTAGGGGCTCGCGGGGCGGCGGCGGCAGCATTGACTTTATTCTTGTCATGACGGTAATTGGGCTGCATGTGGGTGATGGCCACGGAGACTTGGCCCCGTTCCGAGCCAAAGTTGACTTCATCGAACTTGGGCGGAGGTGGAGGGGGCTTCGAGCGCTTCTTAACCCGAGACTGATGATGGTGGTGGTGGGGGTTGTCTTCGTCGGGGTTTGGCGGTTCACTGTGTTTTGTTTTGTGTTTACTGCGATGGTGGTGCTTGGATGTGGCCTTCTGGCTGTCCTTTTTCTTCGTCTGGAAGGGGATTTGCGGCATTGTCGTGTTGTTTGTGAAAATGAAAAGTGATAACATACGCTACACAGTGCCAATGACACAAGAAGTAGTGCCAATGGGATGGAATGAAGGATGGAAAGCGCGAAGAAGAGCATGGTTCCAGGGAAGAGAATAAGGACCTCTCGAGACGGCACGGCAGGTGTGACAAGGAGTAATAGCTATGAGTGCCAAACTCGTAGAAAAACGGGTTATCCAAATTTTTATGCATAATGATTTGATTTTAATTTTATTTATTCAATTTCATAAATCAAAAAAAAAATCACTTCAACTGTTCAGGTGATATCAAAATTTTACTAGTTACAGTATAGGTCCATTTTTCTTCATCGTCTGATTCGTCTTCCAATGTCAAAACGGCCCATGTAGCCTGTGGCACTTGTGGGAGGGGCTTAGTTCGAAGAATTTTCCCGTTTGTTATGACTTTTTCGGGGTTCTGAAAAGAATTTTTCAGCATTTTAGACATTTTAAACACAAAAAACTTACATTTGGCACTCCTTCAGCCTCCACCAGCCTTCTATGCCCTTCTAATCCAAGCAGATCCTCCCTCCCTGGCGCCGGTGTTCCGTGAAGAACCAAAATTTCTTTTCGATAATCCGGCTGCTCAAACGTGATAACGGTCCTTGTGGTGCAGTGATTATCAAAAAGTGGATTCATGGGTGCCGTTGTTGTCATTTTGCCGAAAATAACGAACTCCGGAAGTTTTGAACGAACTATTCCACAAATTTGGTTGCCAATAAACAAACAAAAAGCCTTTCCCCGCACAAAAAATCAAAAAACAACGCCTTCCGGCACTTGTGCCCGTCTTTTTTGTATTATAGCTTCTGTAAGGCAATAACACGCAGAGCTTCGTCACCTGGCGCTGATGCTTAGCGGGGCTATTGCCACCACCACCACCACCTCCCGATAAAACAATAGCAAAAACAGTGACGGACACCAGGCATGACACACCACCATCGACCACCGTGTATCACGATTTTTTCCGAGGAAAGGAGGGAGAAAAAACGAAATGCAAGAAGCAAGCAAGCCATCATGACTCGCATTGTTATTTCAACCCTTTTTTTTCCAGGCGGGCATCAGCATCAGATGTTTGTGCAAACCGACCTGGAGCATTCATTTGGTTTCGGGCGGGCGGTGGTGGCAGACGAAATGGCTGCAACGACGCTTTGTGTGCTTCGGGTCATTGATTTCTTGAAATGATAAAATCTATCAGACTTTTGAAATGGAAAGACGTGGATAAAAACCTTCTTTTGTATGCATTTAGTTTTTTTGGAACTGAAACTGCAAAGATTCAAATACATATAAAACACTGAAATGTAATAGAAATAGTTCAAATTGAGTAAATAGTGCACCCATGAGTTGACTAAAGAGCAAAGCACAGAAAAGGCAAGTTTGTAAAGCCAACAATTTTACAAAACCTAAAATTGGAACATAAAAGCCAAATTTAGTACTTCGTTAAAATTACGAAAGAATGAAATAAACATGGTGCCAAAAATGTATGTCAAACGTGCCAAAATGTACTTTTGACGGTACTGTGCCCAAATTCTGATAAAATAGTAATCAAATCGCTCAAATTCAAGTCCTTGTTCTACCCCACTTCAAACCAGCCAACAAAAGATATAAATCCAATACAATTATACGGTAAAATACTATTCCGAGAACAATTTATAATCCTTTGGAAACGAAATGTGACGACAAAAGTGTGACAATGGGTACCATTTACTTTGTATTTTCAGAAGCTGACCGACAAAAGGTTAGGGCTAACCACCACTTTTCAAGCATGGTCCTTCAAATTTACCATTCGGGTGCCACAGAACGAACAGAAATGCATGAGCATGATTTATCAATGAGGACATAAAATACTAAACTGAGTTATTTACGTGTCCAAGACAAACCACGTGTGGCCAGGAATCGAAACCTAACTTAAGTGATATTTTACGTGTCTTTCAATTATTCACAATTACTTTTGAACTTGAACAGTGTATTTTGTCGTTTTTAGCCTACATCGAACACTTACCGTTATTATTTGATTGAACTAATAAAACGCCTTATTACTGTTACTTTTATTTGTGTAAAACATGTGTTTTGCCGTTTTCGATAGCATGTTGCACTTTTTGTAAAAAGTTACAAAATCAGCCCCAAAGTATGGCATACTTTCATTAACAGCTCTTACAACTCTTTTTTGAAATCCCTGATTTCGATAATTCCTTTTTATAAGTTCCGCACCATCAAAGATAATAATACTTTTTTCTACTTGTCGCAATATTACATTTTTATAACTTAATCATTGATGAATGCCACCGGCGTGACTACCACATGTAGCGGAGCCCTTTTTATCACTTTGTGCGTGTGCTTTTTATTACTTTGAAGTGCAACTCAATTTTTAATATAACGTAATATCATGTTTTAGTGCCGTCAATATTAACGGTACATACTCCCCACCTTTATGGCGATTATTCATTTAGCCAACATGTTGCCTGAGTATATTTGCTTTGGGATCACTACAGTTTGTTTGATTGGCACTGGTTTTTTGTTCGGTCGAGCTGTGGGGCGAACTTATCACTGCCGGGCTACAACGCATATTTATTTTTGGTGGGTCCAATGCCGTTTTCCTCTTTATTGGCTTAACGGTCAAATTTTTGTAAGAAAAATGTGACCATTTTTGTGTTCCAGGTTATGCATGATGAGCTTACACATATCACTGCTCCTGTTTTCCATCTGTTCATCAATAGTAAATGCTTTATATGTCATAAGTTTATACACTGATGGTCACACGTTGGAAGTGTTGCTTTTGATAGCCAAACCGACGGTTTCCTTCGCCAATGGCATAGTTTTGGCCCTGCTCATTGTAATTGCGATTGAGCGAATGACAGCAACAAAGTTTTATCGGACCTATGAACATTATACGAATGCCAAACGACCGATTGTTCTTATTTTTAGTCTTATCATTGCCTCAGGGATTATTGATGTGTATTGTTGGAATTTTTGTAAGTTTAAAGTACATTTGACGTTTAGCCCCAAAGCCACAAGGGCAAATGTGGTTACTTTGCACCCAGAACTCGATTTGTACTAAATGCCCTGAGGACATTTCAATTTAGAAAAGCATTTCGAGGAAATTTGAAAAAGCAAAATCCCGCGAGACTGTCTTGCAAATCCATTTCCGCAATCTTGTAAAACATACTATTATTCTCTAAATTGATAAAGTACTCTTAATTATGCCATGGCATGCATCTTTGCACTTCAAGGCCGTCCAACTCTAAATTTACCACTAATTACTTAATTACAATTACACTTGTAGCCAACATCGATTTCAACATACTCGCTGCCATGTATTACACCTCCTACATTTCATGTGCCCTTGTAAGTTAGCCACTTGCTCTCATCCCATTCCAGTTACGTCAAACAACGGCACGGCGTGAGCCCATTTTTAGATCCTCTGGTTGTGCCTACGCATCAACAAAAAACTGAAGCACATCAATGATCGCTCCATCATTGTGCTAAGTCATCGGTATCAAGTGCAAGAGAACATCCGAACATTACGCTTTGGCATGCCACTCATTGTTGCCTCATGCTTGGGCCTATTGATATCTGGGTTGTTATCCATTTTGGCACATTTTATTCCGATTGATGAGAACAATGTGTTTGATAACATCCTTTACAACACGGTAAGACCTTCCAAAGTGTGCCAAAAGCATCAAAAACGAGATTTCAGACAAATTGTACATTCATTTTTGCCGCATTTTGCTACTTTACTTATGCCCATTTACGGTTCGACCATGCCAGTGTTGCCCCGGAGGAAAAAATCAACGGCGCAGATCGGCATTTCAATCAGATGAAACAAATTTGGTAGATAGTATTCATTTCATGGAATAAATGTGTAAAATAAGTACAATTACAGGGTTTGCATAATACAAAGTTAGGTCGGGATTAGGTACAGGGCACTGTTAAGGATTTGCATTCACTTTTTTGGCACCCTTGCGAACGTGCTTCTTTGGTTTGAGTTCACCGGCTTGGCGCAGGACGGTGTTAATTTCCTGCATTTCGGTGATGATGGTCGAGACGAGCTTTTCATTTTTGGCCTTGACAGCCTCCAAATGTGCCAAGACGGCATACAGGGTGTCACGGTTTTCACGGGCCCATTCGAGGAGGCGTGCCGCGAAGGAAGCGAACAAAGCCGGCTCGGTGATAAGCTTTTTCAAGTGCTGGACGAGGGTGTTGGCTTGGTCCTTGGCCTTGGAGACCCGTTCAATGACTTCGGTGACTTGGATGTCCCCAGCGGCGGGATCAGCCGCGATGGAGGTGTCATTGGCATGGGTGAGCTCATCGACGACGGCTTGGACGGCTTCGAGGCGCTTGGGCGCGGAAACGACGTTGAGGAGGGCGTCGTGGATGGAGGAATCGATGCATTCTGGGGGGTCGATGATGGAGCTGAAAGGGGATCGATAAGATTTGGCCCAATGGCATAGATAGAAAAAAACTCACTCATCATCGTCATTGCACATGGCCTTCTGAACGACAGCCTTCAAATACGCATCATAGCTGTTGCAGCTCTGGGTCATCTTCTCCAGCGCTCCCCGAAGCTTGGCCAAATCCTTCTCATGTTCACGGGCACGCAGATCCACGGTGGATCGAAGTTTCTTCTCGGCAATTTCAACAGCTTGGGACTTTTGATCGCGTTCGGCAACGATCTCATCGTACTTCTTGCGGGTCGCCGACAACTCTTCGATGAGCTTCTTGAAGTTATCCTGTTCCTTTCGATAGTTGCTCGCAGCCTGATCCCTCTCCTTCTGGGTCTTCGTCAGGACGGTCTGAATCTGCGCAGCCTCCTCAGCGGCTTCAGATTTAGACTTTTCCAACGCCGCCGTCAGCTCCTCAATCTGCTTATAAGCCGCGACCAATTCCTCGTGAGTCTTTCCGCCAGCGGCATCCTGTTGTTCCTCCAAGATGGCAATCTGGGCCCGAAGTTCGTCACGCTCAAATTCAGCCTTATCCGAGGCACGGCGCTGTTCGGCGAGAAGCTGATCCAAGCTGGAAACATCGCTCTTGTAGTTTTCGAGCTTCTGTTCCAGCGTTTCGGCCATGCTCGTCTTGATGGACAGCTCCGTCTTCACGGAAACCAATTGCGACTCGGCTTCGGACAACTGGTTCTCCAATTCGGTGATTCTTCCCTTGAAGGAAGCGACCTCCGCGGCATTGACACTTTGCAGGGTCTGGATGCCGGATGAACTCATCGATGCCCGAATTGACCGCTCAATCGTGGCATTCATGGACTTTTCAGCCTCGTTGGCATTGTTGAGCGCAATGCTGGCATCACTGATGGTGGCATTGAGCTTGAGGGCATGGATCTTTTTGAGCAGGGCCAATGATGTCGGATCGTTTTGGTTTTGGAGGGCTTCAGTAAGACGAACAAGGAAGTCGGCACTGGATTGAAGGCGATCGAAAAGCGTTTGGCACGTGTTCTTCAGGTCGGCATAGCACTTTTGCATGTATTGGAGGTCGGTGATGTCGGCGGTCGTGTTGAAGATGGAGGACTTGTTGGGCTGAAAGAGGTTGGCAATGGCATTTAAGGAAGGCAAAAAGGCAAAAACATACACAAAGATCGATGCTGCACTCGGCATTGACCTCAAACTTCGGATTAAACGATGCCGAGGAGGTCTCATTGACGCTCATATCACCGAGTTGACGCTCAATCGCTTCACGTTCCTTGTTTAACTGCAAAACCACTATTAAAGACCCTTTTAAAATCTTTTTTAACCAACCTTATCATTGATAACACTGTACCGCCCACTCTCTTCACCAGATTCCACCAGCGCCTTAACCTCAGCGGCAAGATTCTCCCGATGCTTCCAAAATTCATCCAAGCAGTCCAAGGTCGCGTAAAGGGTGCGAACCAAAACCTTTCGGGGGTCAGTTTCGACGACATCATCATTGACGGTGGCATTGTTCAAAGAGCGGCCGCAAATCTTCGAGAAACCGCGGATCAGCTTATCCCGCTTCGAAATATCTTCATTCAGCCCTTCAATCTCGGCAGTCAGCTTGGCAATTTGGTCGTTGAGCTCTTGGATCTTTGAATCAGAAACAACGTTGACGTTGACACTGGTGGCACTCTTCTTGAATTCGATCATCTCAATCTTGTGGGCTTCATTGTTACGGGCAAGTTTGTCCTGGGCTTCGGTGAGTTTAGCCGTGTTCGCCTCCAATAGGGCCTTCAAATCGGCGATTTCGGCCTTGAGAACGGCATTATTGTCGTACAAACGCTCTCGCTCATCACTATACTCGGCCTCGAGGGCAGCATATCGGGTCTTCAAATCAGCGACTTCGTTCATCAACGATTGACGAGCGTCTTCGTGGATGCTCTTAAAGTTGTCAGAATCGTTGGATGCCTGGGTACCTCGGACGGATTCGGCCACACGACGGGCTGATTCACGGTCTAGGGTGAATTGGCTGACGATAGAGGATTCACCGTCCTGAAATTATATATAATTTATCCGTCAAATTGTGTGAAAACGACGAAAACACACATTCCACTCGCTTATCCGCGGTCGACGATCCAATTCAGCAATCCGAGCTTCCAGCTTCTCCCGATCAAGATGCTCCTTTCGCAACTGCTCGCGTAGACTGATAATCTCCTTTGTGACATCTTTTCCGTTGTCATCTTTGAGCTGTGGCAACTGTCGACGTAAGACAAGGACTTCGGTTTTCAGCTCCTCGTAACGGGCATTCATCTCGGCATCTGGTGGGAGTTTGGAATCCACTGAAAGATTACATTATTGATCAGGCTAGATAGGGCTGAATAGCTTACATTTATCAACGCATTCGGGCAAATTGTCATCCTGGTATTGGTCGAGCTCAGAGACGGCTTTTCCGCGGCTTGAGAATAATTGACTGCCGGTGGAAGACATCGTGGGGCTGGAAATTAGTAGTTTATATAAATTTACAGTGAGAATGTGGATAAAGCGAATACGGATTGCAACGTCGTATCAATGAATCAAACAAGAAACATTCAGTATTTGCTTCGCGCAACAATCTTAGACAAATGTGCTATAAAACTGTAAGCAACGTTGCCAATTGCAATTATAGAATCGTCTACGCAATTTTGAAAGTATCGAAAAGGTTCAAAAGCTGGTAAAAAGAAGCGCGAATGACAGCCGGAAAACATTGAACCGAAACAGCGGGCTCTGTTTGAAGGAGACATTCTGCGCGCGCAGTTGACAGCCGCCCAACTGGGACCATTTTTGGGTGCAACAGTGCGTGCACACAAAGCACGGGCAAATTCATTATTTATTAATTTCAAGCGGCATAAGCTGGTATGCAATCCATCGGTTTCTTTCTTAATCAGAGAAAACTGTCTAGTGCCAAATTAAAAAAGGGAATTAGTGTCAAATGTAAAACTTACCAGAATTTTCTAAATTTTTATTGCGTCAGCAAAACCAATTTTAAGTGAAGTTGAATTTTTAAATTTTATTACAGCGCTTCATTCAAAAATGTCGGTACAACAGTGAAAAAGAGCCTAAATGATAAATATTTACTCGCAAAAACGGTCCCGAACTGAAAATTAGCATTTCCGGAAATGCTGACAAATACCACGCCCCGAGCCGTTCGTTCATTCTCATTTTTACGTCACAGCTTTCTTCCCATCTTTTTTCGAATCTTTTGAATCTGTGCTCTCTCAATGGCATCCCCTGCTTCAAATTCAAACAAGGAAAACAGAGAGCCCGTTTCCATGACGGGTCGAACTGTCGATTCGCCCTCGCGAAGCAACAGCAGCACCGTTAACACGGCCAAATCGCCAGCGGCAAGCCCCGTTGTCGCGAAGGATCTCACCGCCTTGACCGATTACCTCGGAAAACCGTTCAATGTTGGTAATGACGATGAGAAGAAGCTTCGAGAGGATGCTATTTTGGAGTTTGGAAAGCGACTTTCCGTCGAGAAGAATACTGAAGGTCTGTTGGGTGTTTTTATATATTTTATTCTTGATTTTGATGATTATTATGGGTTTCCAGAGCTGAGAGGAGTCATCCTAGCCGTGAGACCGCATTTGACACTGCTCGGATCGGCGAAAGCCAGCAAAATTGTCCGGACATTGGTCGATTATTGCTTGACCATCGATGAGGACCCACAGGTCAAAGTTGACCTCTGTAAAGATTGCATTGCCTGGGCCGAGAAGACGAATCGAGTCTATTTGTCACAGGCTTTATCCGCGAGATTGATCAAGTTGCTGAATGACATCGGGAAGTACACGGAAGCCAGCGCGTTGAGTGAGTTTCAAGCCTAAACTGAGATTGCGGATATATGAAATCCGCTCACTTTGCAGTCAGTGTCCTGAGCAAAGCCCTCCGCAAAATCGACGACAAAGAAGTCCTCCTCGATGTCCAGCTGGAAGAGAGCAAAGCCATGTTCTTCCTCCAAAATCTCAGCCGTGCCCGAACGGCTTTGGCATCTGCCCGTTCGACTGCAAATGCCGTGTATCTTTCGCCCCAGAAACAGGTCAGTTAAGAGATTTACGACATTTTATTAAACTTTAAATTACCCAAAGAGAACAAAGACAGTTATATTGTTAAAGTTAGCACATATCAATCTTCTGGCAAACCGTCAACGGATCTTCTTTGTTCTTGATGTCATCCTCGACCTTGACAATTTCCTGATCCACAATGTTCTTGCAAATGGCATCAAGCATGTCAACACCGAAGGTAATGCTGTCACAAACGGCATTAGCTTCCTTGACAATGTCCTGCTCATCGCCTTCGATCACCTGTTCAAGGCCACCGATAAGGGACTGACAGAGACTGCATTCGATGCCCTTAACTTGGGCGAGGAGAGGGTTCTGTTTTCGGATGGCAGTGGCATTGCTGACGGCGAGGACCGCGGCGAGGGCGAAGAGAGCGATGAGGGTCTTGGACATGGTGATGGTGGTGGTGGTTGAGGGCTGAAATTTGATCAATTTAGTTGAGCAAGAACCGATTCATGAGGAATTTCCAGCCAAACATTCTGGAAACAACCTTTTGAACAGTCCTTTTATATATTTTCCTTCCCAAAGTTCGCCCCCTGTAGCCCCCATTCCTTATCATTGACCTATTCATTTCCATCGAAGATCATTCCCATGTTCCTTCCGTCAGCGGAATACGGACGTGGATGGTTCCGTTTTCTCGGAACTCAGGCTTCCGCATATAACTGTACTGATAAGCCATTCGCCATTCTGCCAGTAGCTAGCACGAGACAAAATCCAGTGCATGTTTTTGTGGTCGTCTCTTTTTTGGGCGTCTGTACAATAGAGGCAAAAGGGCGAAAGAATAATCACCCGAGGTTTGCGTCACAATCAAAAATAGAATCATATGATTAAGCAAGCAAAAAAATACAATGAAATATATTACATTCCTTCAGGCCGCGCTTGATATGCAATCGGGAATTCTGCACGCTGCCGACGAAAAAGACTTCAAAACAAGCTTTTCCTACTTTTTCGAAGCCTTTGAAAACTATGACACCGCCGATGACAAACAAGAGGCTCGACGTGCCTTGAAATACATGTGCTTGACAAAGATTATCCTCAATGAAGCCGAACAGGTCAAGCATTTGCTGGCGATGAAGCTGGCGTTGAAGTATAGCGGCTCCGATTTGACGGCTATGACGGAGGTGGCGAAGGCCTTTCAGACGCGGACGTTGAAGACGTTTTTGGAGGTTTGTAGATGGCACTTTTTGAGATTGCTGATGTTGGAACTTCAGGCCTTCGAAAAGTACAAGAAAGAGCTCCACGATGACCCTGTCGTCAAGGCCCAATTCCTAACGCTCAGCGAAAAGATGCTCGAAAAGGAGATCACCCGCGTCATTGAGCCCTACAAGGTCGTCGAAATGGATCATGTTGCTCGTCGCATTGGACTTCCGAAGGAGCGTGTCGAGAAGAAACTTGCCCAGATGCTGCTCGACAAGAAGATTCTCGGCCGCATTGATCAGAGCCAGGGCACATTGGCCGTGTTCCAGACGCAGGCGAAGGCACCCGTCTGCGAACAGGTGGTTAAAGTTTTGAGTGCGCTGTCCGAGGTTTGTTGGCATCCGTATTCATCCATTTTGCCACACTTGACTGATTTCAGACCGTGGACGTCTCCCAGCAGCGTGGCCAAACCCTTCGGCACGGCTACGTCACGGCCCGGAAGGACCGTGGACAACCGCGTGTGCCCAATACGCCTGTCCGGTCGAAGAAGCTTTCCGGTTCCGCTTGATATCCGTTTTTGGCATCCGTTTATGTTTGGTTTGTCGTAAAGTGTTGTCTTATTGTGTTTTTACAAATATTTAATCGTTTATTTACAAGTTTCCACCACGCTCGTATCACACAAATCCGAAAAACCTATTCGATTGCTGCAGGAATCCAGCCCCGGGCACCTGTGCCGTCGGTGCCCCACCAACACGAGACGTTTCCGGCACGGGTGGGGGTTGGGGTGGGCCACCGAGACTGCCACCAAAGCTTGTCGGGGGTAATGTCGATGTAGCGTTAGGTTTGGGTGCCGGCGCAGTGCATCGACAATCGTGAAGGAAAACATTACCGAAATCTTCGCATCCGAGACACCAACCCAGAGCAAAGACATCTTTGCACGTGTTGGATAGAATATCCCAATTACAGCCGAGTTGTTCAAATTGTGGGCCTGCCGTGGTTGATGCTTGAGCAATGCTGACGCCAACAGGTAGATATGGTGGCACACCAGCAGTGAGGTTAGCTGGTGGGATCGGAGGGAAGGTCGGGGGCGTGAATCCGGGCAGGGGCACGAAGCCAGGGATTGTGTTAACCGGCAAAGCTGGGGTTACTGTTTCGACTGATGGCACAGGGGTGGACGGAGTCGCAGTAGACGGAAGGGGCGTAGTAGTGCCGATGGACGCCGCTTCACTGTCATTCGTATCGGCATCGATGCCACTATTTGTCGGGTATTCCCTCATCTTAAGTGTCGTTCTTTGCATCGATTTGAAGAGCTGATGATCGTCTTTGATCTCCAGCTCGCTCACGGGAGCTATCGGTGATCCGTCTTTGCGCATGTCGAAGAGCTCACGAGCCTTATGCAATGAGTCAAATTCCGGCAGACGCTCCAGGCTGCCCATAGATGGCTTTGCCGTCGGGGTCGGAGTCGTAGTCGGTGCCACTGTTGTCGTCGTAGTCGTAGCCTCCGGTTCAGAAGCCGCTCCAATCTCGGTCAAAACCCCAGTCGAATGGATTCCAGTGTTGATTACCTGCGTCGGGGCGCCACGCATCTTTTGTCGAACCATGCCAAGGTAGCTTCCATTCTTTCCCTTTGCCGATTCCTGCTGTCGTTGCGCAAGTTGGCGTTGTTCATAATTAACCAGTCGGATTTTTGTCGGTTTACTGTTTAAATAATTTGGAGATCGAGATAATGGCCGATGCTCGGAAGAGGATAGCGCTTGAACGTCCCAGACTTTGTCGCTCTGTGGCTTTGCGGAGGAGGAAACTGCTGCCAGGAGGGTTAGAAATATTGATGTGATTCGCATTATCTGGAGGGTACACTTCTGAAAATGCAACATTACAGTAATCAATTCAACTTTTTAAGACCACAAATCACGAAATATCGACAAATTTTGCCAATAACACCCCCCAAATCAGTCGATATCCACCCGAAACCCGAAAAGATCCCCACTCAATCCACGAGTATCGACAACTTTTCATCCGTAAAAGGGCTAAAGGGAGATGCGCAAGGGTCCGACGACCCCGTCTTCGGTTTTTGGAAGCGTCGCCACACGCCAGCCAGCTGCCCGCCACTGCCTTTCTGGGCGTCGGCGATCTGATCCAAGAAAAAACTGGCTCCCCTCTGCCGCAGAGCCCTCTGGTTGTTCGCGGTCATCAAGACAACGGACGTGGCGTCAAAATTGCATCTCACATCGTCGGTTCGGTCAGGGATGGCGCGACGACAGACAATGTGCGAGAGGGGACGTGTTCGAGGATTTCATCTTCATCTTTCATCGCGGCGCAGATTCGGGTGCATCCATTATGGCGGAAGCCACATGAACAGAGCAAGGGGGTTGGTTTTACCTATAGGCTGTAGCCTGACCGATCGGATCTGACTAATCACACAAAATCTGACGCATTAGCCGCATGAGAATCGAGAACGCATGTGTAAGATGGGTTTACATGCGTTCTGGCACGACCATGTTGTGTAGTGTCAATATGTATGTTCGGATGTATGTTGTCATGGACATCTTGAAACACTTTTTTTATCCCGTGAAACATTGATATTAAAAAACCTGATTGAGCATTGCAAGTAGCTTGTTCACATGTCACTTTTTCACCGTCCGTAATGAAACGAAGATGGGATTTGCCATGAAAATCAACGAGATTAACGTTTATCGTCGTTGAGAATCGCGTAAGAAAATGTTAAATTTTGCGCAAAGTCAGCCCATTTAAATTTCAATTTTGAGTGAAAACTAAATTTTGCAGTTTCCATTGCAACGTTTGAAAACGCTATTCAAACACAAAGGTGCGGCTACCAGTTTCAAAGTTTAAAGCCCATCAAAACATGCATTGATGGCCCGTTTCGGCTCATAAGTTACGTGATTTTTTTCGCATAGCAGGTTTTTGTGGTCATTGTATCCGTCGATTGCGATGCGACTCAATCCGATCTGTACATTCATCCTTTTGACCATCGGTTTATCCACGCACTTTGATCGCTTTGGGTTGTTTATGACATTGAGGTTATGCAACCGATTAACTGACTAGTGAGCCTTTTATCAGGTTATCAACAGTGTCTTGACTACTGGCATGTTTATTTTTCTTCTATTGTTACGACAAGTTGTTGCACCAGCTGCAAACTTTCAGGTTTATTCATAAACGTGGTACAAATATAAATGCAGTAAATTACTATATATTGTTTTCCTTGAGTTAGTCCAAGAGGTTTTTGAAAAGTACAAATTGTAGCGCACACATGTCACGAATCAATATACCTTTGGCTTCAAGTGCCCCACATAGCACAAATAACATTTGCCAAGCCAGGGCTAACATAATTTGCAAAATTCGCGGGAGATAATTTAGGACTCACGACAACAATTGTATTTGTTGATGCTGATCCAGCGTCGGCCGGAAGGAAATCGACGGCCATGCCGTCCAAATTTTTGAGATTCGCTGTCGAGTAGGTTTTACCCGCAGGCAAATATAAGCCGCTCAGGGCTCCATTCATTGAGTTATTTTTACAAAATATGATTTCATTAACATTGTGAATAGATGCCGGTAGCGCGTCAGGATTCTTGCCTTGACAAACTTGGATCAGTTGAGTCGGATCTGTCAAATTTTTCGGTACAGGTCGTGGTCCAAGACAACGAATTCGATTATCGTACCAAGTTGAGGCATACCAAGTTGAGTCTGTCGGGCATGGAGCTAAAACGGACAATTCTTGACATCACATACAATAATAAGTCGGATAAAACTTACGAGCAGTCGTTGTGGCATATTGTTTGTTCTTACAGACACTTTTGGCCAAAATTGCAATACAAAAAACAAAAAGTGTAAAAGCCACCGTGGAAAGCATGTTGATAAATAGGAGGAAGTGCAAGGGTTTTCCTACGTTGTAGGCAATGTTGGCACAGTCATCAGTCATGCCTCTGTTTTGATGCCAGACTGTGACGACGATCCATGACAACAACATTTAAATGTGGCACTGCTCATCCAAAAGTTAGCACGTCTGCATTTATGTAAATTAGTATGTTGAAATGGGGGTTCTTTGAAGTAAAATGTGCCGTTTGTGTAACGCAAATATTTGGTTGAACATGTTTCACCAATCCACCAAAAATAGACATGGTTGTTTACGGCAAACTTTGGCGAACTACTGTACATATTAGATCTATTAAAGCCAGCTTTATTTATTCAGTTTCAACGCTTCAAGTGGCCCACATGGCACAAACGACATTTGCTTTGCCTGGGCTAATAAACGATACAAATGATAGCGGCGTAAAGGTTGTGGTACTCAAGGCAAATGCATTTTTTGAATCTGTACAGCAAGAAGTGTTGAACGGAAGATAATCAACAGTCATTTCGTCCAAATTTATGAAATTTGCGGCAGAAAATGTCCTTCCAGAGGGTAAGTACAATCCAGTCAGCGCTCCATTCATACCGTTGGCATCACAAAAGGAGAGTTCATCAGCATTGTGTATCGATGCTGGCATTGCATTTGCGTTTTTTGTTTGGCAAACTTGGACAAGTTGTTTCGGATCAGTCAGATCACTTGGTACACTTTGTAGCCCAAAACAACGGGCTCGATTATCATAGTTGGTTGATAGATACCATGTTGTGTCATTTGGACAACTGGGTGCTGAAATTAAAATATAAATATTAGGTAAAAGTGAAATCTGGTGATAGAAACTTACGTAACGGTGTTGTGGAGTAAAGTTTGTTTTTACACGCTTTTGCAAAAATTTCAATTACAAAAGTAAAAATTAGAGAAACGATTGCAGAAAACATGGTGAAAACTAGGAAGTACAAAATTTGTGTTAAATTTGAAGTTTGCGCGTTTATGTCACAGACTGGGGGCACTGCGGTCAAACTTGCATCCATGGTAAAGCCTATGTAATCGCGATGAAGAACCATGGCAACTGCAATGTAACAATGATCAAGCAAAAGTTTGTACGTCTCCTTTTACAACCGCATTCGACACAAAATACATATATATTATACTTTGATGCATATCCCAGCAATGCCACGGCTCCGATCTCACACGATTGATTACATAGACCATTTGACTTTCAAAGTTATCTTTGTAACAATCGATAATCGACGAGTTTGACTGTTTGAACCATTTATTGCGTATTCAGATAAACATTATTTACGGTACAATCAGACAGACTGTGTATGTGTACAGATAAGGGTACCCTTTCAAAAAAAGTAGAACAGTAATATAAAATTTTTAACGTGTCAAGACGCCCACATGGCACAAATAACATTTGCTTTGCCTGGGGCAATATAAGGTACAAACGCAGACGGAGATAGATTTGGGCTGACAAGGGCAAATGAATTAGTTGATGTAGTGCCACCAGAAGTGTTAAATGGAAGGAAATCAACAGTCATGCCATCCAAATTTTTAAAGTTTGCCGCAGCGAACGCCTTTCCAGAAGGTAAATACAATCCATTCAGACCACCATTCATAGAGTAATTTTTACAAAACGCTAGCTCATTAGTATTGTGTAATGATGCTGGCAATGCATTTGCGTTTTTTGTTTGACAAACTGCGACAAGTTGAGTCGGATCCGTCAAGTTGCTTGGTATAAGCTGTAACCCAATGCATCGAGCTCGGTTATCGTAGTTGGTTGAAAGACGCCATGTCGAGTCGGTTGGGCAACTGGGCGCTAAAAATTGATAAGCTTTCAAGAGAAAAGTGAAAGATAGTGAAAGAAACTTACGCGCGGGTGTTGATGCAGTGTAGAGTTGGTTTTTACACGCCTTTTTGGCAAGAATGCCGATATGAAAAGCGAAAATTAAGGAAGCTATCGCAGAAAACATTCAAAGTGCAAATTGGATACTGAATCTGAAGTTTGCCAATGGTCACAGACAGACACTTGACAAATGTCATTGCAATTGCGTCCATGGTGAAGCTATATAACCGAGAGCCACGCACCCATGACAACTGCAATGAAAATGTGTTTTTGATCATCCAACAAGTTAGCGGAATTCTGTTTTGTGTGGAATTTATGGAAATTAGGGTGTCGAAATGGTGTGATTCTTGGAAGGGTGTCTGGGTTACTCATCTGGAGTGACAACTTTTGCCAAAAAACACTGTTTACGTCGAGATTTGCTGCATTTAGCCTTTTACGACAGACATTTTCACCTTTTAGTACCTGTTTATTTTTTATAATTTCAACACAAAATAACACAGACAGAAGCACAAATAAGTATGCACCCACACCATAAAGGGCATCATTGCTAATGAACAAGATAATCACTGCCACCATGCTATGCTTTTAACGAGCGATATTTTACAAACAGAGGTTTTGTGCAAAATGCCAAAGGCCACCACAGCTCGAGCTCGCCGAAAACTAACACGGAGATGGGTGTGGAGGCGGTTAGCGGCACAAAAATGCATAACAGTGAGGCGATTTACTTGCGGGTGTTGTACGGGTACTGATCAAAGATGCTGCCACCGCTGTAGCCACCGAGACCACCGAGACGGCTGCCGGAAAGGGGGCTCGAAAGACCTCCAGCATAGGGGGAAAGGCCGCCGCTTCCGTAAAGACCGCCAAGGCTCGATGATCCCGAGCTGTAGGGGGTTGCGCCACCGCCGATGGGGAAGGTATTGGCACGAGATGGGCCGTAGAGACCTCCAAGACCTAAATGATCACTTTATAAGCACGAAAAATGACAGTGTCTTACCGTAACCCCCGAGTCCACTGGATCCATAAAGGTCATTCTCAAATCCGAGTCCCGAACTTCCCAAACCACCAAGTCCGCCGAGTCCAGTGCCGAGGCCGCTGCCCAGACCTCCAAGACCACCTCCCAGACCGCCGAAACCGCTATTGCCATAGGGGCTCGGGCTACCGTAACCACCAGCACTACCGTACGACGAAGCGCCGTAGCCGCCGCCAAGACCGCTGGAGCCGATTCCGCCATATTGGGCGAGTGCCACCGGGAGGACAACAGCCACGACAGCGATGAGAGACGTGAATTGGGCCATGTTAAAGGACTATTTGACTGACTTGAAAGTTTTGGAAGGACTAAAAATGAAAAAGCCATTTTAGAACTTTAGAACGGTAAAAACGAATCCCACGTTCACGTCCTACAAAACCACGTGAGAAAAAAAGCATGTACGTATACTTTCAGAAATCGCAACACTCTAAAAGCAACTTTTATTAACAAAAAGTTGGCCGACAACAGTGCCGAAGCGTGTCTAATGCTGCGTCAGATTAGGGGGCTCACGAAATTCGAAATCCCATGTGGTCAAAAAAGGTGCACTGGCGCTTGGTCATGGTTTGACAATTGCTTAATCCCGACTGAAAAGTAAAAAAAAGCAAAGCCGATTTTACTTTTTTCAGTGTTCGAAGGCCGTTCCACCGCACAAAAATGAGTATTGTCCACAAAAAAGAGATTTTGTGGACATTTTTGGCCGTGTTCACGCACAAATTTCGACGGACGACCGAAAAACAAACGTGAAAATGGCCACAGGGAAAAACGTGTTTTCAGAATGCAGACTTCATTGGCTGTGAATGTCCGGAGACAGGTTGGTCTTTTCGGGCTCGGGCCCTCCTGTCCGGCAATCCGTAACATTTGTGGAAAGTATGAGGAAATGGATATTTTTGATATACATTATATTGTTCCTTCTTTGAAAAGTCACAAATGGCGTCGAAAACGGTGGTGGTGACGTCGTGGAAGCTTTGATATTTTTGTGCAAAGAAGTCAAAAATTCCCTGCGGACACGTCCCACGCCTGGCGTCTTATAGCTTCCGGCGGCAAAAATGGCGCCGAACAAAAGTCACAACGCATATTAACAGGGGTCCGGGGTGGCGGGTTCGGGTTGGTTTTAGGTTTGGTGACAAAGATGACTAACTAATTGTAACAAAAAAGGCGCCATTGAGGGGTTCGGACCAACTTGCATGCCCACATGGTAGAATGAGTTAGTGGTGGCACTTTTTAGGGCCCCTTGAGAATTGGTTGAACCGTTAGAGGCCATCATGGCTCATGGTTTTTGAAAAGTGAAACATTTTGTTGCAGAAAAATGCCATTTGAGGTAGAATGACGACAAAACTGAAAAATTTAGTTCGAAAATAAGTAAATAGAGGTGAGTGCCGCTCGAATCTGCCATTTCCATCGCCATTGAGGCCCTTATAAACCAATATCCATCCTCCCTCCCCCTGGACAAAGTCTCTTGTCCCTCCCGCGCATCAGGGCTATCATCCGATTCGAAAAAGGATGTCAAAACCTGCTCGATGGGCATAAAAACTCGAAAGTGCTGACCATCGACAATGCGATTAGGTGTTAGCTTTCTAGGCTAATTCGACAAAAAACGAGTGACAAAGAGGTGTCTGTGCCACCGAAAAATGTGCGACTGCGCCCACCCCTACCTACAAAAAGTTGCGTACAATCAACAATGCAAAATGTGGCTTTACTTGTGGGATGACGTTTGGATTCAAATATCAACTTTCGGTCGCTTGGAGCTTGTTATTGGTGGTTTTTATTAGTAAGAAGTCAAAAATGCAATCATCAGCCATGAAAACATTTTATGCAGCACGTGGGGACAGTAATAACCTAGTGGGAACTCAATAATGACATGGGGTGATGGTTATGCGGTGGCCTTGTCGTAGTCCTCAACGAACTTCTTGTACTTGGCTTGCAACTCCTCCGACGACACGGCCACTTTGTATTTCTCGAAAAAGTAGAACAGCATGACGCGATGGACGTATAGGTATTGCTGCAATGGCACGTTTTTAACAAAATAAACAAAAAAAGGCTATTCCAAAACGCACCAAATCAGTTTGAATTGAATAAGGCCGCTGGCTACGGAGCTCCTTCAAAATCTCATCCATAGCCTCGCACGGGATTCCCGATTGCAGTCGCTCCAGGATGAATTCAATGGCGACAATGGTCCCGGTACGACCGATACCCGCCGAACAGTGCACAATGATGGGCTTCTTGGTGCCACGAACATAGGACAACAGCACCATGGAAGTCAGACGGCACGCCGGGACACCACGATCCGGCCAATCGATCCACTGGTAATGACGGACTTCACGTTCTCGAGACTTGCCGTCCTCCTTCCAACGGACCATCAAAATGCTCAACCTAATGCTCGGCTCATCGGCATTCAGCGGGCGAACGCACGTGTTCAAAACTTCGACGTCGCCGTAGAGCTTTTGCTCCTTCTCCTCGAGAGGCCAGTATTGCGCGCATTTATCCATGCCCTTTTCCTTGATATTGCACAGCATGATCAGCGTGTCACACTCCTCCTGGACGACCATGTGCCAGAAGTCGGTGACAGTGGCATCCAGAGGGCCTTGGGTGCAGATGAAGCGTTTGTCGGAGATGGGCGTGGCGACGTAGCTGGAAAGTCGATGGGTTATTGATTGGTTTTAAAAAATCGATAAGTTATCGATTGAAAAAAACTAGATCGGTTATCGATTGATTCCAAAAGCCAGTAATCATCGCTAGCTGTTTAAAAAATTTTCAAAAAAATCAATAATTTATCGATTGGTGAGCAAAAATCAATAAATTATCGATTGTTTTGAAAAAATTGATAAAATATTGATTGGTTTCGGAATTTGACAAAACCTTTCTTAGAAAAACTCACTTGGCATGGATGTAATCATGAGTCTGCCCGGGCCACTTCAAAATAATCCGACACTTATCCTGGCACGGCACATCCTTGTACCGATTGCGTCCGGCTTCCCAGTGACTTTGAAACGTCGCAACGCTCATATCCGGCGGCACGTAGCGTTTCAGCTCGGCGAATTCCTCACGCAAGCCCTGGATACCCTTATCAAGCGCCCTCTTGGCCCACTTTTCGACCTCGGCCCTGGCATTATTGTGGCACTTGGCGACGTTGGCCGCGGTCTGGGCTGCCGTAGCGGTCGGTGCCGCGGATTGCATTTTCGAGTCATCTGGTTCCTGCTGGATTGATAGACGTGCCTTTCCCTTGGTCGCGGGGCCCTTTTTACTGAAGTTAAACTACTGTAATGACGGATATATCAAATCCGACGGATACTCACCCCGTGGGCTTCTTTTTCTGTGCTGACATGGTGCAATGGGGGTGGTAAGGCTACGAATAAGAGACGAATCAGTCAGTAGATCCTGGCGTCGAAACACAAAATCTCGACGGAAGGCCCTGGAACGCGAGGAACCCACGTCCTACGAGAGTCAACGAATGCGATTGCGCACGGATCGGATCCCCTCAGGGGACGGGATGGTATCAATATGGCAATTTTGGGGAGATGGGTGCTGAAAGTTTTGTTTTTGAGTAAGTGTCTTGATCTAATTTGTATTTATTGATCGATTTGCATACACTTGTGCCTCGGCTATTTCCAGAGAAACGAGGCCAAATCACAGGGTTCCGTTTTCCCTCCCTTGGAACTTGGTCATGGCTCTCCGCTCGTCGTCATCCAGCACCGCGCTCAGCATCGAGCCCCAAGTCCTTGCTAGCCTGAGGGCCGAGGAACAAGCCAATCGGGTCCATACGGATGCCCTGGGGCGTTTGAACGCGCTTCGTCGGGACATTGGAGAAGCGCAATTGGAACGGGCTCCGGGACATGAGCTGCTTTCGGATGGCGTTTGGGAGATTATTGTGAGTTCTTACTGATCTTGATGCTTTGTTAAAGTTGATCGTTTAGGAAAAAAACGCCGAACTCCACATTTTGTCGACGCCATCGACCCGTCTGTATTACTACTACGAACACGTCTCGCGTAGCTGGCTCTTCCTGGAGCGTGACAATGTGACCGGGTCCTCAACGTTGTACTCGTGCCATCGCGTGAATCGGGACGCGGCTCCGAAGGTTCAGACCCTTGTCCAATAAACTTTGGGTGTTGAAAACGACGATTAGAACTAAATTTTGTGGGAAGAGTGTGCATAAAGACTGTAACAATGTGCATTTGTTCCAACAAACAGACTATAAAAAATTAAGTTTATTCAGAAAAAGCGCTCAAAAACCAATTAACAAAAAGAATTTCAATGGTTATCTACAGTGATCTCGTTTTTAAGTTGCTGTGCCATTGGATGCCGGCAAAAAGTAAGTAACAGTATACGGCTTTAAAGTATCAAAACAAATACGGCGAAACGGCACATAACCATGGGGCGACCAAACTAGCTTCATTTTAGGAATCAGTATTTCCTGCATCCATTTCCAGACGTATTCATCCATTGCTTCACTCGTACTTCTTAAATATAAAATAAAATCATGTTTTTGTGCCTAAAAAAGTCGTTTTACTCGAGTAAACTGCATTGTAAACATTTACCATCAAGAAAGTTTTAAGCTCATCCACGTCCCACGTGTTTAGATCATAATGTAGATCAGGATAACAAAATAATGACAAAGATTCTAATTCCTTTGTTTGATATTTCATAATATCGCTCATCCAGGAATTACTGATAACACCAGGAATAATTAACCTTTGTACATGTGGAAAAGTTGCAAACAAGTCAGGAAAGTTGAAAACGTACCGCGTATACAAGTCTGGTGCGTTTATATATAATGTTTTTACCTTTTCACGTGGCATGTTTGATGGTATCATTTCACGGAGCATGGTTGAATCGTTGTTGAAAATAAAAACGCTACTTATTTCAATAATTGTATGGTTTCGGATACCGTGATCTTTGAAAGGCAAAAGATCAAGACTACTTTTATAATCGAAAGAACCGGTACAAAGAACCAAGTCGTCATGTTTATAACCCAATGGAGGATCTAAGCATATTTGAACAAGCTTCACCGTGCTATATTCGTTAAATATTCGGAGAAGTTGTAGCTTTGGCGGACAGATGGAAATATTGGCAGCAGCAATTTGAAGGTGATACCGTTCGACTGGGGTGGCAAGCTCACTGAGACGGTGGCAAAGGCCATAGGGCAATTCGGTCAGAGAATATGGCATGATTAAAGCAAGATATTTAATATACCAGAGACACAGTTTAGTACTCACACAATCGTAACGAGCACTGCTGTTTTGGAGGTCCGCAAAGGCTAGCTAATGTGTGTCTTATTCCATCTAATCAATAACCAACACACCCTCATAGCTGTATTCCTTGAGTGTGACTGTATGTATGATCGAGCCGTGCTATCGTGCAAATCGTAAAGCTTCCCCGAAGATCCCTTGTCCAATATGCTTCGGATATCCAAAAACGGCATTTTTTACATTAAGAAAGCTAAATTTTGTGGAAGTGTGACTGCAAATGCGCATTTTGTTATCGTGTAAAGTTCCAACAAACAGATTACAAGAACAAAGTCATTCGACGAAAGTTAAAAGTATAAAAACACTGAAAGTTGCAGACAGAACGGACGTCAAACCACCATGCTAAAAGGGCAAAATGCGACTTCCGCTTCCATTGGGGCTGCGTTCCACGGAAAAACATGCCGTCGGCGCATGCGCGTTCAACCGTGATTCAAGCAATGGCATTCATAAAGCCTGTTATTTCTTTCATACAAGTCCATTTTTGGTTGTTTTAGTTTGTCTCCGGTCTCCGTGATTTGCATACTTCTATTTTAAGAAATTTGCCGCCATGATCGTTGCAACGTCCCAAGTAGCTAATACAGTGGCTAATCTCAAATCTCGTTATTACAAGTATCTCGAAACCCTTTGCAATGCGAATGGAATTGACATTGGAAACCTGAAATCAAGCGGTTCAGAGCACGAAGAGCTTGAGATGTTCTTTGGTGGATTACCGGTGCTCATTGGATTGAAATATTTTGATCACTTGCGTGTATTACGACTTTTTGGGCAGGACATTCTCAATTTGAAGCCTTTGGTTGAAGTTAGTGCGACCTTGGAGGAGTTATGGATCTGTGAGGGGCCGTTGAAAGTTTGTTTTTTACAATTTTGAAACAGAATTCTTGTAAAAGAAGTTGAATGTTTTCACGTAAGTCAGTTTTAAGGATCTCACCGGCATTGATACGTGTAAAAAGCTTCAAAAACTATACATTTACGATTGCCAAGTTGAAGATGCCAGTCTTTTGGGTAAATTGGTGTTAATCGAGACATTATGGATTCAAAACAACAATTTGAAGGATCTAACGGTAATGCATTCCTCTTTTTAAAACTTATCGATGGTTATTTTCAGTTTCTGGACCCTCTCCAACAACTAACAGTCCTAAAAATAGGTGGAAAACAGTTGAATGATTCTAGTAAGCTTTTTTGCTTCTCTAAAGTTGAAAAGAAACTACTTTTAGCGGCACTAAGTGTCCAACTATGGCCCCATCGATTGCAAGAGCTCGACATTTCTGGAAATGGACTGACAACGTTACAGGTATTTGTTTATTGAAATTAGTTAACAATTAATAAATTAAAGTTACAATCATAAAAAATTGATCAAATTCCAAAAGCACCAGCAAGTGTGCCACGAATTGCACCATCAAACGCGCCTTTCAGCATGCCAGGCTGTTGTTCTGTTTCTGAAAGTTTTAGTAAAGCATAAATTTAAACTCCTAAAAAGGCCAACCGAAACCAGGATCAGCATAGGTGTAAGCCGTCGGTGCGCTGTAGCTTCCATAGGTGCCATAGCTGGGATAGGCGGCATAGCGCGGACGATATCGATATGGTTGTTCTAGCGTTGCCGTGGGCATGTAATAAGCTCGTGCCCTGGGGGCATATAGACCACCTAGGCTGTTCATTCTGTCCAAACCGACCAAACCAGTTTCATAACCACTGCCATAGCCCCCATATCCAGAATACAGTGGTGCCACAGGATAGCCCCCCGTAGCCGAACCCAATGTTCGCGCAAATTGTGCCGTTTGACTTAATCCAGGTCGAGAAAGGTCATTGTAGTCAATAGGATCACGATAGGTTTGATACTGGCCCAACACAGATGGCAATGATAGCCCTACTATGCATAAAGTTGCCAAAAGCGTCGACATGGCGTAAAAATGCGCAGAAAATGGAAAACCAACGAAAGTGACAGCAAATTTTCCTCAAAATGCGCGTTTATCCGTTTTTCAATCGAAAAACAGGTCAAAAAACTCGAAGTGAACACCCCTTCACAAAAAAAAAACAGAACAAACATCAATCTAAAGAGCTCTTTTTCAGAGTCTCTTGCCGTTATCGTCCTGTGAATTGATTCGATGCTTCAATGTGACCGGAGATCAATGGAATCCGCACATTTTGTCTGCGGAAACACACTTTGCATGGGTCGCCTTTCATTTTCCATATTTGGAGCGTCTCAATGAGGAACATCTTACGGAAAAGTTTCAAGCGACTTATTCTGTATGTCTTTATTGAAAGAAACATCAAAAAAGTACTAAACTTCTTCCAGGGAGTCGCCGAATCCGCCCTCATGGAAGCCTATGCCATGCTTCTCGCCGCCGAAAAGTCCCATGGACAGTTAGTAGCGTTGATTGATAAAAATTATCACCAAATTTCTGAAAGATTAAACCTCCTCGTAGCCACATTGTCAAAAGTTGTGTTATCAGTGCCCCGAAAAGAGGGTCGGAGAGAGCTCGTGATGCGGATTCACGAACAAACACAACACAGTTTGAAGGCACTCAAAAAGGTCAAGCGTGAGTTGACACGATTCGTCAATATTTGGATCATAGTTGAAATTGACAAGTTTGCAGGACAGTGCCTCAACTATGAATACACATTGCATCGGTTACATGATTATTATTTTCCGACTTGGCGTCTTGAAGCATCAAAATCGAGCTCATGGCCCAGAGAGCTCGATGATCATGAAATTCGGCTCCTCGAACATGGAATCAAACTTTTTGGGACAAAAAACGACGAATACGAAGCAAAGATAAAGGCAGCTTTTGTGTTCAATGAATCGAGTGATGATCTCGAACGGAAACAGCTGAAACGGCACGATGTTGAAAAGCTGTTTTTCATTGATTTGGACCGTCGTTCTGTTGCGTGGGATCTTCGAAGCTGTATTGGGTTATGTGATCGGAAGGCAATGGCGAACTATCGCGAAGATGCAGTGCGGATTTTTAAGGATGTTGCGGTTTTTACGAATGATGCTGTGGAGGGGGTTGGTGATATAGTAATAAGAGAGTTTGAAAATTGTAAAAATGTTTATTTAGACGCGGTTTTTTATACTTCCAATGGTGAAGTGTGACAAGCATTCACGAAAGTTTCGATTTGATAGCGGCAAAGACGAAACCACAGAAGCTGCTCCGTTGAGTGATGATTTTGGGACGATTCCGGCGGCGGGGGAGCATATTGAGGTTGAAGCGGACTTTATTAGTAAAGGTTTGTTAGGCTTTCGAAGATCAGTAACGTGGACATACGTTTTTCATACCTAAAATTTAGTCTGTTTTGAGTTTTCGCATTTCAAATTTTAAAATTCCAGGCCACATTGAACTGGCCCATTGGCACGAACTCGAATTTGCCGTCCTCCTCCTCATCGAAATCCAATTTGCCGGACATGTCCTTTTCGAGGATCTCCGGAGTCCTCATACTTTTGAAGACCGTTTCACAGCTCAAATCAAAAAGCTAAAAAGTTTGGGCATCGACTTGAAGCTTGAAATGAAAGCGACCACCCTGAAAGCCCCTGGTGAAGTCGCTGATGTCGATGTCCCTGCCGCTAATGAAGAAACACCAGCTGAAGGTGGCAAAAAGGCGAAAGTTAAAAAGGTTGAAGACCTTCTCAACAACGCTTCTGACCTACCTCGAGATCGCTGGCGTCGACAACCACCATTCAGTGGTTCAAGACGGCTTTCTTTGCGCGATCCATTGGAATTGGCACTGACCTTTTCGAAGCCACCCATTTTTGTGGATAATATGGACCTTTGTGTAAGTTTTGTCGTCTATTTATGTCAAATGACATCAATTTTAGACAACAGTGACATCCCTTGACCTCAGCGGCCAAAAGCTAACCAAACTAGATGGGATCGATCAACTCGCCAATGTTGCATGCCTCAGTTTAGCTCGAAACAAACTTATTTCACTCAAAAAATTGAAACATTTGCGAAATTTAACCTATTTAGATGCCAGTTTCAACAATATTAGCCACTTTGATGAGCCCCCAGAAATGCTTGTCGAGATTAATCTGGCAAATAACAACTTTGTTAATGTTGGCTTCTGTTCAAAGTTACAAATGCTGACAAAATTGCTGTTGAATCACAACAAATTGAAGTCACTCAAGGGTTCTGAAGGTTGTAAACTGTTGGAAGTGCTCCGAGCAGCTGATAATTTTTTGAAAGAGAAGACTGACATGGACATTATTGCGGTTTGTTTCCTTCGAAAATGAGCCTTTCAAATCACCGATGTTCCAGGCCTTTCCAAAACTGACCATCCTCGACCTCAGCCACAACCCACTATCCGAAACTGAAGATTACAAGAAGAAAATCTTCGAAAAGTGCCCAACTCTGCTAATGGTCGACTGTGAAATCATTCCAAAAGAGGGCCGTCAAGGTGTTACCCGAAAAACTGGCAAAGCTCTAACGATTGATTTTATTTCGCAAGCTGCGCCCAACTTTGAGATTGCTAAATCACTGTCTTTGAGAGCCAATGACTTCCAGATGATAGCCTTGGATAGGATGGCAATTACAAAGTTGCAACATTTGACGGAAATCGATTTGAGCTACAATTCGATTGAAAGTTTGCATGATTTGGTGGAGTTGGAGAATCTACAAATATTGAATTTGGCACACAACGCTATAGTGACTTTTACTGGGACTCCGGTTCCGATGGATTTGAGCGGGGGTGATCATGCACCGGGGTTGGGGAATGGTCAAAATGTTACGAAAGTAGGGTTGCTTTGGTCATGATGGGGGAAAAAATGTCATCGTTTTCAGATTTTGCCAAGTTTGAAAGAGTTGGATCTTTCTTACAACAATCTTTCCCACCAAACAATCGTTAGAATGGGACTCCAGTTGATTCCAGCTTTAAAGAAGTTAAATTTAAGCGGAAATCAGATCACAAAGTATGCTTTTTTTGCGTCTTTTTGGTTGAATTTCGATCGATTGTTGCAGGTTTGACATGAGTGCATTTGATTTTCGAAGTTTGATTGAGTTGGATTTGAGCCAGAACGATATTCGGTGGGTAAAAACGTAATCTAGGGTATCTTAAGATCATTATATTTCAGTAAAATCAAAAAGAAAACCCTAACCCAACTGATTTCCCTTAACTTGGCCGACAACAAACTCAAAGATTTGGAAGGTCTTTCGGCACCCCATCTTGAAAGACTCGATCTTTCTCAAAACAAGTATGTTTTTCATCGGGTTTCTGGCAATTGTAACACAAAAACCTTCCAGAATAGTCACATGTTCCTCCCTGAAGCCCCTCACCACCATCCACCGCCTAAAATGGCTCAATTGTCAGGGCAATCCAGTCACGGAGCGACGTGTATATGCGGACTTTGTCAAAGCCCAATTCAAATCACTTGAATGCGTCGATGAAGAGCCGATTATAACTCGTTCGGCGACGGAACAGTCTCTCATTCTTCCGGATCAGAATTCAAGCGGAAGTCAGCTCTCAATGCGCTCACCAAGTGTCAGTGAATCGATCGGATCCGGCACCAGTCCGACTGTGCCAATCTCGTCGGGATTGAACATTCGAATCGCTGAGCCGATGCTAAACATTCGGAAAGATGTCAAATGGCAAAGCTCGCCATCGATCAATAAAAGTTCGGACAGTTTGGGTGGTTCAGGGACTAAACGACCACCGTATTGTCCACCGGGGTCGAGAATTATCGTCAATGAGCGGATCGCGCAGAGAAACGCCGCTTTTACGTTCTTTCCGGAAGGGTTTGTTTTGCCGCAATTTCAAATGTAAATAATCGATAATCGTGTTTCAGTCACTATTTGAGCCCCGATGGCACTGTCTCATCAACCCCAATGATGACACCACATCGAAGGTCTCTGTCCTACATGGATGACGACGATGGCATCAAAATCCGTTCAAGACCAAAAATAGCGCCAAAACCTGCAAATCGGCAAACTCTACCGAAAAGCAACCCAAAACGGCAACCATTAATAAATTCCCGGGTTGAAATTGATCGAGACTTTTGTCTCAATGGACAACGGTAAGTTTTTTTTCCAATTTTAACGGCATCTTTCAACTGAACCCATTTTCAGAGCAATTCGACATTTCCGAACGTAAAAACTGTATCAATTGTTTGAAACAACAACAATATTAATAAAAAATAAATAAATTCAATCCTCTTGAGTCGGCGCAGTTTTGATATTCGACTTCTTAGACGACTTATTCGCCGCACTCACTGCAGAATCTTTGTTTGGAGATACCTTATTGGCCGTTTTCGGATTCCCTGTCTGAACCTTATTCTTGTCAGCGACTTTGGCACCCAGTCGTTTCTGTTCTTCCCAGAAGGCCGTGTCATCGGCATTGTTCTTCCCGGGGTCATTTGTCGTGTCGACAACGGCGGAAACAAGGTTGTCCATCTGGGTATCAACGAAACTGGCTTCAAGTGGCTCAAGTTCCTTTGTGTTTTTATGGATACAAAGGGCACTTCGCATCTTTTGGGCACTGGAAATGTCCCGCCCACGGTAGACAAAGATTCCGAAGCATTTTGACCTAAAGAACAAAGTTTACATGTTTTTTTTGTAGAAAAAGTGATAAAAAAGTTACATTTCACGGATATCCTCAGTCGGTGACACAAAGCCAATAGTATGCGATCCCGGTGCCATATTTCTGATGTATCCCGAAAAGTCGCCCAATTCACTGTTCCTGAATAACGGATAATCCGACATTGTGACGGTTGTATTCGTGGTAGTAATGGCACAGAGAGGGCAATCGAGGAGTTCGATGATGAATCTGGGGACTTTATAGCGCTGAAAACGACCATGTTTTAAGAAAAAAACATAAAAACACGCACAAAATGAATCTCAAATGCCGGTGGCGTCACATCATGGATGAACACTTTCAACATTTGTGGCGGAATAGAGTATTCTGGGACGCCGTCTTCGCCGAAACTGAGCTTGAATCGTGATCCGAAGCGTTGATACCGTTTTCCCTGAAACCAAAAGCCCTTATATTTTTCGTTTTTTTATAAAACAGAAGCTCACTCGTCCATCAAAAAGATGTTTCATCATACAAAAAACCCTCTGATTATCCTTATCTGCCAGTTTCATGGCATTGTCGCAGTCGATCGGCAGAATCTGATTGACGTAATCGACTTGATAAATGACTGGTTTGTCGATCGTTTTTTCATCATCTTTCCATGGATCCTTTTCGAAATGAGATTCCCAAGTGGTCTGTTTTGCGGCTTCTTCGGCCTTGGTTCGATGCTTGTGTCCGCGACGCACTGGCTTCGGTTTCGACTTCAGTGGCTGCTTTTCCTCCGCCTTTTCGAAAAGTTCAACAGTTGGTGGATTCTCTTTTGATAAGAGTGACGATGGGATCAATGCGTCTTTATCCGGATCCATGTAGGATTGCTTTTTTGATTTTGACGGTTCGGCTGACGGTATTTTCGAATTTTTAGAATTTGGTTTTTCTTTCGATTCGGATTTCGGTTTCGTCGATTCCGGGGCCACTGTGCTAGACGGAGGAGGTCCTTGATTAGCGTTTGCCGGTGTTTGCGCGGGTGTATCCGTCGCCGTCGGCACAATGTTCTCCTCAAAGCTATCCCCTCTCGCGGTGGCAGTCGAGGGTGGCATCGGAGACATGATCGATTCCATGGAACCATGGCGTACATTGGGATCGATAGGGACGGGTTTTGCCGGTTTTCTGAACTTTTTCCGATATAGAAAAATGCCGCCGATGATGATGACCAGAAGGAGGAAAACGATAATCAGAGCAGTGCCAATGCTCCAACCAATGTGGGCATCGTGGGATTCCTCCGTTGTTGAGACTTCTGTCGTTTCGGTGTCCTCTGTCGTTGTCGTCGTGGTTGTAGTTGTGGTGGTCGTTGTTGTGGTCGTTGTCGGCACTATTTTTGAGATGAGCGTGACATCTTCGAGCTGCAACCTTTTTCTGTCATTGTTTTCTAATCTCAACTTATCAATACTCACAATATGCAGATAAACAGTCTTACAATACCGAAAAGTTTGCAAATTAGATATAGCCAGCTTCAAATTCAACATTTCTATCGACGGTTTCGTGCAGTATGTGTATGAAATCGATTCCAACATCCCTTCAGCAGTGATAAAGATAGTCCTTACATCAAGGTAGACTGTAGGGAGTCCCGGAAGAGTGTAATTGCCATAGACTAAACTGACAAAGATAGTTTAGCTTTCAGTTTCAGTGAGGCTAATTTACGTTCATCGGCTACAGAAAACTTACCAGTATTAAGTCTAACCTCGTTTGAAGCTCTAACAATTTCGACGTAACATTGAGGATCGCCATAAAGCTCTATCCGTATCCTAAATTTTGTTAGTTATAATAGTTTTCATCTCAAAACCTTACGTATAACCTCTGCAATTGCCCTCCACGACATAAAACGCCGGATACCAACTTTCATTTTTGTGGAGTATTGTTAAATTAGCCTTAGCATCCGTAGCGGCCAGCAAATCAACCTCCAATTTCGTGTGAATGGTCGAGTCTCGTCGAGTTTTTATGATCCACGATGGCATTTCAGCTTTTTCGTATCCCTCAGGCATCACTGGTGTCGCTTCATATGGGTCATCGATTTCAGAAATAATGGCGCCTTGGGGCTAAAACGCGTCAACATTACAGTATGTACTTAAAAATGAAAATCAACATTTACAATGCCAAAATACACTGGACATATATTCGGATCTTCAGTGTCCACGTGAATAGTGATCTGTTTTGTCCTTTCTTGATAAAATGGCTTATCACAGTATTTGATGACATCTTTGACAAAATCTGGTCGATTAAGTTGGATAACAGGCCTGCTGGTGAAGGTGGTAGCACATCTTTCACAACACTTTTCAAAGTTAAACTGCGGCACTTTTACTGCTATATTATTTGGATCACGTTTTTTTAATGTTCCAATATAAACAGGGTGTGTATTATTCAGCACATTTTCGTATTTAAAGCGTGCCCTGAAATGAAAAAAGTTACAACCATTGTTTAAACGGTAAAAACAAGCCTGACTCGAAGGTGTAATTGCAGATTGGAGAGGGTTGCGTTCTAGTAAACATAAAATCTTCATCATAACCTGCTATAACAACTGTAACACTGAGGCGAGGAAAAAGAAATCCATCAATGTAACTGGAAAAACGCTCATTACGGTTGAAAAGTTGATAAAATCTTACGTTATATCATTAAATTTGCGCAAAAGCCGATGCATATTGAGATTGCCATGACTTTCATTAATGACAGATGCTAGAAGTAATACAATTTCCAAGAAAAAGTGCATAGAAACAAAAATAGATGGGTCCTCTGGCTGGAAAAAAAACAGACCAGATTATCAAGACTGTAATAACAGGTGATTTGAATTACCATTTTTATGGTTTTTAAGGATCTTTGAAAACGTGTCTTAACCATGTTGTTTTATCGATTTTTCGTGTTGTTTGTGATTGTTGAGTCATGTCATGCCCAATATTACCCCGATCGATATGTTCGCCCCTTTTGGCCACCAAATGCGACGGTCGAAGAAACGATCAATAATTTTCCCAATGGTTTGAAAAGGTTTAGTTTGACCGTCTAATATAAACGAACTTAGTTGATTTCTGCTTTTAGTCTCCTCGAATTCCCAAATGAAAAGATATCTTTCAATCTAACTGCTCCTGATTCTGAGAATCCAATGAAAACATTGGAACTGTTTTTCCCATTCTGTGAAACTCTAAAGTAACATATTGAATGTTTATTTTTTCAACTTTTTGTCTTATTGCAGCCTCGAAAACGTCAACCTTAACTTAACCATTACCAGTTCCAAATTTGAAAGCAAAATATTGACAATATCAATAGCCAATGACGAAGTTTCGATATCTCAGCCATCGGAAGATTTACTAAATCAACATATTGGTCCGTTAACTTGATTTTTTGTTGCCTATAGGCAGTGTGAATGAAATTTAATCTTGTTTCCAGCCTGCGACGACCAAAACAAAGTCAAACTTTTCGAAGTTTTCAATGACTGTCGAAATTGCGAATTCCTTCCCATGTACCAATTTAAAATTGAATATACCATTACTCTCCAATCAAGTGGTAGTGCAGCTGGATATCTCATCTTGGTAAGCTTACAGCATGCTCACCGTATGCAAAACTAACTAGTAAGTTGACGAGTGTTACAGCCCTTGAATACACACATCACTCGCGATGACCCCTTCAAACCGGGAAACTATGGCTGGGATGTAATAAAACCTAAGTTCAGCCGTACGATTAGCCAAATAGCGCCCGCGACTGATTTAAGTTACGATTATCTCAGCATTGATGTTGTTAAGGCTGCGAAAGATGGAACATTTTATGTTTACCAGAAGCCTGGAATACATCAACCTGGATATTCGTTTTCATTTGACACAGATTACGAATTCAGGTATTTCAAAGTTTAACTTACTCTTTAATATCTGTTTTTTAGCTTCGATGTCATACTGTACGAAGACTGTAAGCTGTCCGTTTCCTACAGTAACAAAAAGCTAACTTTCGGCAATATAGTAACCCTGATCAATCCCAATATGTCTCCCCTTATCTTTTTCGACGACAAGAAGTTCATAATCATTGAACGACACTCGACTTCAAGCTATACATCTTTCAAAATCGAACAAAAAAGCTGCGACGACTCAGCCCCTTTGAAGCAGTCATTCGTGTACATTGTGCCGATCAAATTTGAAGCTGTTGACTGTAGTTCTAGTGCAAACTTACGTCTGGAAATAGTAAGTTGTTCGTAGATGAGGATGTTACAGCTGTTTACCATTTCCAGGGCCCTTCAAGTTTTATCGTTACTAATAAAGATTTTTTGACCACGACGGCAAAAGTCTCCGATCTAATCACGACTGCAAACGTCAGTGACGCCGGATTACATGTATTTTTGATGCTGATTCCTGTTATCTGGTAAGTCCAAACAAGCATTTTGAAAATTTCACCAAAAAGGTTTTAGTGTCTTTGTATGGGCCTTGATTGCTTTGGTGGTGTACTTCTATATAAGCAGCTGTATTTCCGATTCGAATGAGCAAAGACTTGAAGAAATTAAATATCAGTAACCACTGTTTTTGTTTAATTTAAAGTTATCGAATGTTTAGCGCAGTGATAATATGTTTATAAGGAAATATAATAAGTAATAAATAGTGTATTTCAAAAACAAACATAGGGAAATCGAAAAACAAACTTTTTGCGAAAGTAGAGAAAGACTGCTAAAATCAGTCCACACATTCCATAAGTAACCAATGTTAGCGAAAAATTGAGTGACAAACAAGAGGATTTAAACGGGCTTATGACAGTTTGTACGTTATCAAATCACTTCTCTTTGCTTCGCCCGACCGAAAAAGTTATCAGTGACACTTCTCTTCGTTTCCATGTTGTTGACACTTCATTTTACATTTGTAACCTTAACATATTTTACATATGCCATTGACGCTACAACAATAGAGCATGAAACACTTCACGATTCAAGTCTAATGTGCCCTAATGGATGGTTCTACTCAAAAGACCTACAACTATGTTATTTCATTTCACAGGAGTTGACAACTTTTGCCAATGCCACAAAGTATTGTGCGGATGAAGCCGGTGGTGAATTGGTTTCTATCTATAGTCAATATGAATTTGAAATTATCGCTCGTACGTTTAAAATATTTTTATTTCACACAGCGTATAAATGAATGACCTTTTTTCAGTATTTTTAGAACAACAAACCTTTGATGACACTCTCCCTGCTTGGATTGGTCTCCAAACATACGATTACGCTCCATATTACCGTTGGATTGACCATAGTAAGGTGAATTTTACGCATTGGGTCAATGGAACCGCACCAATCAATACGACAGACGATTCGTGCTTTGCGTTTTTCAATGATGACGCCAATAAGGGGTGGTTCACAGAGGATTGCAACAATGAAATCAAATTCATTTGTAAGCAACATATTGCTTTTGATGATGATGTAAATGTGAATGGCACAACGGGGACTATCACATCACCAAATTATCCGATCCCATATGAACCCGGTGTCATCTCGGTGTATCACATTTCGGTGCCCACTGGCTATGTTGTCGATTTGACACTGGGCTTTTTGGCGATAGATGATAAGAGTGTTATTTACGTCTATGATGGACCTGAGACGAATGCTACTGTTCTCGAAACGTAAAAAGCAATCAATAACATAGCTGATATTAGTCAGACATCCAATTTTTAGAATCAAACGCGGAAGTAAACCAAACATGATTCAGTCGTCAACTAATCAGATTACAGTGGAATTCAAAGCCGGTGCTCATGGCGGTGGGCAATATATTGGATGGTCAGCCAAGTTTCAAGCCATGTTTGTGACAAGATTTGCCATTTGTAGCTGAAGACGACATTTCAGAGTTCCAATCACATTGAGTGGCGACATTACATCACCCAACTATCCCTCTAATTACACTAATAATGATACTGTGCACAGCTATGTCCATGTTCCGGACAATTTTGGAATCATTTTCACTATTTGGGATTTCAAAAGTGAAGCAGAAAAAGATGTATTGCAAATTACCGTAGGAAATACTACTTTGGTTGAACTCTCCGGCACTGTCGACTTTGATAAGCTTCCGTACGCCAGTCGCACAAATAACAACTTTGCCAACGTCACTTGGACTACCAATGATTCTGTGACAGATAGCGGTTTCAATCTGAACTGGGTAGCTGATTTGAATTAATTTTTTATGCAGTTTTGCACGAGTTGTACATTTTGACTATAAACATGATCTTGGATGTCCTTTCTAGGACGTAGTTGACCTTTGCTAGATAACAGGTTCATTGAGCACAAACGACTCCCAAGAACGACAGCAATGATAACCGCAAAACTGCTACCAAACACAGAGAATGTTGCTGCTAATTGCTTTGGGAATATGCTACCGGTTGTTCACGTGATTACGTGAACCCCGTAAAACAGTTTTAAGTCTAAACTTACTGCAAAATACATGACTTAAGTTACTTACAAATTTGTCTCATCGAAAATGTACCCATCAAGAAGGTCTAAATCAAAATTTTATGACCAAAAACGGTTGAAAAAATTTATCTACCACCAAACCCGCATTCTTTTCAAACACAAAGTTGTAAAACAGTCGCTAATTGTGTCCGTGACACGCCTAAGGACTAAGGACAAGCACGGAAGCTATCTTTATCACCTAATTGACGCTGAAGTATGCGATGCATTTACGGAAGCAATTCATTTCAGGTTGACTTATAGCTAGAATGCGGTCGCTATCAGCTTCCGTCGTACTACTTTTGGTCGTTGGGATTGCGCTTTGCAATGGCGCGCCCCTTGAAAACTCCGATCTCACGATTAAAGCTAGCCCCTGTCCGCCGGGATGGCAATACGTGAGTGTCGTCGATCAATGCTACATTATTCCGGATGTCTTTTTGCCGTTTGAAGATGCCAAAAACTATTGTACCAATGTGACCGGAGGCGAGTTAGTGTCAATTTACTCGGATGGCGAATATAATGCCATTGTTAACAGTAAGTTTTTGGGAAGGTGGAATGTGATTGTTTAAAGTCTAAAATTTGTTTCAGATGTCATCAAAAAAGCAAACTCTGCGCAGCTCTATCCCCTTTGGATCGGCATTGAATCGGACAGGTATTGGCCATATTTCCAGTGGCAAGATCGCCGGTCCCTCAATTACACTCACTGGGTCAATGGCACTGCTCCGGTCACAAAAGGTGGTGAATGTTTCGTTTGGAAGAATACTGTAGCGAATTCTGGATGGACCACGCTTGATTGTAAGTATCAACAGCCTTTCATCTGCAAGCAGCACTCGTTGAACTGCCCCACGGTTATTGTCAATGGCACAACTGGAAATCTGACTTCACCGAACTATCCCGAAATGTATGATCTCGATGCGGCATGTTATTATCATATCAACGTGCCAGCGGGCAATGTGGTTCATTTAAAGTTTGATTTGGTCGATATTGATTACTACAGTGATGTCTATGTCTATGATGGCCCTACTGCTGATAGCAGTTCGAGCTTGTTGGGATAGTACGTTTTGGTTTTTTGTTGTTTTAACTTATCACATTTACCTTTCAGTGCCGCGCAAAGCTATTGGGACTACTACGGCGATGATGAATTCGAATCCACGGGCAATTCCATGTCCCTTCGATTCGTCACATACACCTACGCTTATCCATGGTATTACGGATGGGTTGCCACTTTCACAGCACTGTTCGGTTTTGCCTTTTTTGTAATCTTTATCAGTTAATTTTTTAGTCCTGCCCCAGTACCAACCCCTATCAATGGCACTTCTGGCAGTCTTACTTCCCCCAACTATCCCGGCAACTACACCAGTGGTGATGAACTGTATTATCAAATCAACGCACCGGCAAACTATCAAATTTTCATTACCATTTGGGACTTCGTGACGGAAACCTCTTACGATTGGCTTCAAATTAGTGAAGGGTCGACGAAGTTGTTGACTTGGTCAGGAAATCAGACGCTGAACGTTCCGAAATCTGTCAAATCAAGCGGAAACGTTGTTAATCTTATTTGGCACACTGATCTTTCGGTCGTTCGAACTGGATGGAACTTGACTTGGGTTGCGCAACCGTTAGTGGGTTGAAGAATGTGTTAGTGGGAGGTTTTGTGTTAAAAGTTATGTTTATATTGATTGAAAACAAAAAAATACGTAACATAAGTAATAAAGATCGGTTATAAGTTTGCAAAGAACGTTCACGGGCACACCCTCAACTTATTAGTCTATGGGAACAACAGATTATCATTGAACAGAAAAGTGCAGTTTCATCAAAAGTCGCCAACAGAAACGATAACTAACTTTTTCATCACAATGTGCTGCATATTTCAGCATGCATGGTGATTTCTCTTGTCTGACTGTGAAAAATCAAAGGTGTGTGAAGTGATAAAAGTCGCGGTTTAACTTTTACACGCCACTATCACTATGCGCTGCACTGATTATCTTCTTTTGGCGCCTAGATATAAGTACGGAAAGTCTGACACTGTCTTCATTGTCCTCTTTCGAACGCAATATGTGGTTGTTCCTTGTCCTTATTTTAGGGTTCTCGCTTAGTGGAGCGTTGAACGATGACAAAATTATTACCGTGAACTCGAAGCCTGAAAACAAAAAGTCTCAATGCCCGCCAAATTGGTTCTATTCTCTGGAATTGCAGCAATGTTATTATATTTCGAATAACTTTTCAACCTTTGCTGACGCAAAAAATTACTGTTCTCAAAATCAAGAAGGAGAACTAGTATCAATCTACAACCAATACGAGTATAACGTTGTTTCAGGTATGTTTTATCGTTTATACGTTTGACTACCCACTACTTTACAGCCTACATCGAACAACAAAGCTATGAAGACACTTTCCCCAGCTGGATTGGGCTTCAAACGTATGCTTTCGAACCACATTATCGTTGGCAGGATAAAAATTTGGCAAACTATACTCATTTTGTCAATGGCACAACCCCAGCGAATACAACAGATCAATCATGTTTTGCTTGGTTAAAAACGGTGGCCAACGATGGATGGATCGTCGTCGATTGCCAGAACCCGTTACCATTTATTTGCAAACGACATGTTGCCTATGGCAATGACGTTTTTGTTAATGGCACAAGTGGAACAATCACATCACCAAAGTATCCGATTCCCTACGAACCGTCTGTAACTTCATATTACTACATCAGTGTGCCATTGGGCAATGTCATTGACTTAACGTTTAACTTTTTGGCTATTGATTCTGATAGTTTGATTCGGGTCTATGATGGATGGACTGATAACTCGACCGTTCTAGAGACGTGAGATTTTGGTTGTTGATTTATTTATTTTTTTATTTATTTTCACGCCACCGTATGACGCTGATTTACAAAACATATACAGTAACTACAGGGTGGTCCATAAATACGTTGACAAACGTTTTTAACCATAACTGTCCAAAAACTTTGAATTCACCCAAACTGAGTATGGCTAACAATTACATGGATATTTAGCTATGTTGAGTCCAAGCGGCATCACGATGGCTTTTTTGAGTGCCGCTCCAGATGCCAAAACGCACCCAAAATACCTGCAAGGGAGGGGCCGCAGGTATTTTCAGACGTCCGGTGCCGCTTCCGGCGCCAGAATTTTCTTGAGCAACTCTAGTCTGTGTCAACTTTTAGCATAGACCCTTGACTCCAGAATCGAGCACAGGCTAGAATTTATTGACATCAACTACGGGAATGCGGTGCCAAATTCGAAAAGTTCTTACACACAGCTAAACCGCTCTTTTTCCCCGTTTTTGTCAATTCGATCCCCTGCGCACGGCACAGCACCGCTATAACAACAGAATCTTACTTGTTTAAGGCAACTAGGATTCTAGAAACCCTCGGACATCAAACCCGGTCTGCCAGCATGCTTTGCGTCTTAAATTTTGCCTCTAAGTGCCAAAAACGAGCAATCGTGACGATGGCGCAGAATCCGTGTCGAACATGGCTTCTGGAAATAACAAAAAATCACAGAGGTGCTTGGAACCCCTGAGGTTTATAATTCACCGAATCGATGGTTGGTGGATGTTTCCCGCGCCAAGAAAAAAATTTAAAAGTCGCCCTTTGGTACCTGCGGCCCTGCGCGCATTTTTTGCAGACGCATTTTGGCATCTGGAGCAGCGCTCAGAGGAGCTACCTGGAAGCCGCTTGGACTCAACATTACTAATTACTCATGTAATAGTTAGCCATACCCAGTTTGGGTAAAATCGTAGTTTTTGGAAAGTTATGGTTAAAAATGTTTGTCAACGTATTTCTGGACCACCCTGTATAAAAACAGAAAGGGGGATAATAAGTTTCAAATCGAGAATTAAAAGACCGGTAAACAATAGTAATGAGGTAGGTGGGAGACAATCATGATAACTTTTTGATGAGACGTACAAACTGTTTGTGATTTGAGGATGATTGAAGCGAACGAGGAAGACTTTTATAGAATTTAGCGGCTCTAGAAGAGAAGAAGGCATTACGTACTGAGGCCGTGGATTTAGGAAGAAAGACTTTTTTGCTGGATCCTCGAGTGATAGAGTCACGTAAAACTAATTCGAAATTACGAGGAACGAGATTCGTGAGAGCTTTATGGAAATACTGGAGATCAAAAAGTTTGCGTCTCTGCTGCAGCGAATCCAACTGAAGAAGTTTCAATCGCATGGAATAGGTACACGACGGGAGCAAATGGCGAAGAGAAGGTGACCGCAAGAAGATTTGGCGAGTGGCGAACTTTTGAACTTTTTCAATGTCTTTGATCTGGCGTTTGAGTATCGGGCTAAATACAGGTGAGGCAAACTCAAGAAGAGGTCGGACATAAGTAGAATACAATCGAGTGAGAGTAGTGAAATTGTTTGATTTAACAGCTTTGAAGAGACAGTAGAGGGCCTTTTTAGCTTTGGTGGTAATATGGGCAATGTGACAATCCCACGACAGATTGTTAGATACAAGGACACCGAGATCGCGGAAAGAGGAAGGAGAAGATGGAATAACCGTTGAACCAAATTTATACTCACTATGAGAGTTCAGAAGAGGCAGAACATGAAGAACAGCACATTTGTTGGGAGCGATAGGAAGACTGTTTGTGATGGACCAATGGTAAAGTTTGTCAATAAACCGCTGGAGGACGACAGCATTGGAACCAACAATTTTCACGTCATCAGCAAACATAAAACAGTGAACGTTTTCAACCCTACAGATGGAAGGAAGATCTGCGATCATGGCGAGGAATAATGTAGGGCCCAGAACCGATCCCTGAGGCACGCCCGAGGGTGTAGACAATGTACCTGATCTATTTTCTCCTATTTGAACTGACATTGTACGGTTGGAAAGAAAAGACGCGATCCAGCTAATGAGGTCAGAAGGGCAGCCATATGATATCAGCTTTTCGATCAGAACCTTGTGAGGAACTTTGTCAAAGGCTTTTTGAAAATCAAAGTAAATGACATCAGCGGGGATTTTCAAAGCGGCAAACGACGTTAAAAGTTCAAGGGTGCCAAGAAGATTAGAGGTGACAGAGCGGTTTTTCAGAAATCCGTGTTGTTCAGGTGGCATGGTTCCGCTTTCGATAAGAAAATTGATTAACTGCGTGTTTACCAGAGTTTCACACATTTTGGATGTTGAGCAAGTTAGGGCGACGGGTCGGTAATTAGCTATCAGAGAACGTGAGCCTTTCTTAAAAACTGGTTTCACAATGGCCGATTTCCATAAAGAGGGGACAGTGCCCGTAGAGAAGGAAACGTTAAAGATGACTGATAACGGCAACGCTAAGCTAGTAGCACATTTTTTTAACAAAATGTAAGGGATGCCGTCAGGCGAAGTGTTGGCTGAGCTTTTTTTCCAACGTCGAAGCAATTCATACACGGCAACCGGAGTGACTGGACAGAATGGGCCGGAAAAAGAAGGTAGAGAAAGCGGTGTGTCATCGACAAAAACGGACTTGAAATAAGAAGCAAACATGTCACACTTGCTTTGGTCATCAAAAATGGTTCTATCGTCGACGGATAAGGCTGGGATGGTCATAGACGGACGAATTCTGTTGCGAATATACTTATAAAGACCGACAGAGTTCTTAGATTTAGAAAGCTTGGCTTCAAGTTTACGGCTGTGGCGAAGCGTTTTTCGCACGATGTCACGACCCAGCTTGGCAATAAGTAATGATCGATCCTTGGTGCGAGGGAGTTGGAAAAGTTTGTCACGGAATTGAATGGTACGCTGTACTCCGATAGGGGTGCTGACAGCCGGAGAAGAAGAAAAAGGTACGAATTTGTCAATGCCATTATGGACGGCAGACAGAAACACATTGTAGTAATCATCGATAGAGCCGCAACTGCGAAAGGCAGATCGCCAGTCAAAATTAGCAAACAGTGAATTAAGTCCAGTAAAGTCAGCGTGATAGAAGTTACGGTAAGGAGCAAGAGTCACTGGCTTGATCTGACGGGTGAGGAGATGGACTATTACCGTGTTGTGGTCGCTAGACGCAAAAGGTGGATGAATTTGGACATCAGAAAGGTCGACGAGGTCGTTTGAGCATGCCAGGTCGAGGATATTATCACCACGGGTGGGTTTTGTAACATACTGTTGAAGATTGGCAGCAGCGAGAAAGTCAATAAAAATGTTCTCGTTCTTGGAGGACCCACGGGGTGAAACAGCATGCCAATCGATTTGGGGAAGATTAAAGTCTCCGACAAGGAGAAGGGGACAGTCAGTTGAGCAAAAAGTCATGAGCTCGGATACCGCCGCGGTAAAAAGGTCACTGTTGGCCGTTGATGATGAGGGAGGGACGTACGAACAGATCAGCCGTAAGGAGTCACCCGCAATGTTGAGGTCGGCCGCGACAAATTCGATCGATTGGATTTGGGATGTGTGCACTAGCGAAGGGCAAAACACAAGAGGGGCAAGGATAAGGACGCCACCTCCTTTTTTTGAGACTCGGTCACGACGTAAGACCAGAAAATCATTGTTAGCGGTAATAAGTGAATCAGGAACTTCGGCGTCAATCCACGTTTCCGTGAAACAAAACAGTGAAGATGGGTTAGCATGTAACAGATTATAGATCAGTGTAAGTTTAGCAGGACTACAGATGCTTCTCGCATTAATTATATAACAGGAAATACGGTGGCGACCGTCCTATTGCTGAGCAATAGGAACGGCAGGTGTGGAAGATGAGTGAGTCCGCTCTTGCCTGGATGAACCGAGAGGAACACTATTAGACCCTGAGGCGGTGACATGAGGGAGGGAGGCCGCTTTTTTGAGCTCAGACTCGGAGAACGGGAGAGGTTTGGTCATTGGGTTAGACCGGTCAGACGGATGACAAAGCTTACTTTTGTAGATACATGCTGGGATACCGTCACGTCTACAACGTTCACGGAGGTCAGAGAGCTTTTTGAGATTGTCACGTTCGGGGCGCGAGAGAGAGGGATAGATAGAAACGTGTTTGAAGTCAGACTCACGAAGCATACGCGATTTTGATAGAACATTGAGTTGCTGTTGACGAGTTTCGAGCACGACTTTCAGTAGGCGAGGGCGCTTCTGGGCAGACGGTTTGCCGACGCGGTAAACTTTGCATGCCGCGGCTTCAACGTCAAGGGAGTCGAAAATTGAGGAGACAGCTTGCATGTCATGGGAGCGGCGTTCGGACGGAGTAGTTGCAGCGGATTCGGCAATACCATTGAGGACAAGGGATTGGGTGCGTTCGATCTCGGCAGGATGGCGGGACTTGACGAAATGGTCAAAAAGTTCAGTCACCATTTGTAGGAGGCGGTGAACCTGGGGATCAACAGGCCCCGAAGGCTTATTGAGGAAGCCTTTGCAGAGATTTATGACAGCGCCAGGGTCATGTGGATCAATGGAGTCAAGAGAGGATGACAAATCCATTGGCTCTGCCATAACGTCAAGTTGCCTCCTTTTCGCCGTTTGTCTACTAGCTGGTCCTTTCCTTTTAGTGGCCTATGAGTTCGAGGGCTTGGGATTGTCTTCAGCGGGCTTTTCCTTGGTAGCAGTCACTTTGGCGGGCTTCGGGATGGCGGCGATTCTGGGAGGGCGATAGTTGAGCTTGTTTCTTGCCCTTAGGGTAGGGGGCATGGATGAGAATACCGGCAATAAACGACACTAGAGAATATACAGCTCAACAGAGAGAGCAGAGAGACCGACCGCCCGGCAGGTGACAACCAAACCGAACTGACAACCAAACCGAACTGATTGCACAGAGTACTGTATTGTTTTTAGCATTACGAACACATATCGATCAAACATGATTGAATCAACTTCCAATCAGATGATGGTAGAGTTTGTAGCTAGTGGCAGCAGCGGTGGGAGATATTTTGGGTGGTCGGCGAGTTACAATGCAATGTAAGTTATAACACACTTTTTTTGCTATTTTTAAATGTAACCACTAACTTTGCAGCGTTCCGATAACATTCAGTGGTGAATTAGTCTCATCAAACTATCCGCTCAATGCGGATAATAATGAAAAACTTCAAGTAGACATTCGTGTGCCTACTTTTTTCGGCATTATATTTTATATTTGGGACTTTGAATCACACGGATATGCTGATTTAAAAATTACTTCAGAATATAGCAATGGAGTTAGTCAGTTTTTGTATTGGACGAGCAGCATTGCAACGAATGAATTCGATAGGCTCAATAATTCCAATGCTAGAATTACATGGAATACACATTCCGTCGGAAATTTAAAAGCGCTTAACCTCACTTGGGTTGTTGATCCTTAATTTTGTTTTTTTAAACATATATAAAGTTGTATGTGTGTGGTAATAAACACTCTTCTCAAGTTTGTTGTTGAGTAACCTTTTTATTCCAAAGCATCTTCTTTATGTGCATCTACACCAACTGTGTTGTGCTTGTTTAGAACACAGAGCACATCTAAATTGATAGAGCTTCAAAAAGTCAACGACTGAAATGATAACGACTTTGCTACATTCTCGTATTATCAAATTTATCTTTCTTACCCATAAAAGGAGCATCAAGATGTGTTTCTGATGTATTCCTTATCAATATAAGTAACCTTAGCTACATGTGATGTTACCCGTATAAAATATCAACTAGTCAGGCATCAGCTTCATTGTACCTTCTTTCAATCCAAAATGTGGTTGTTTCTTCTCTTCATTTTACCCTTCTCGACATGTATTACTCTGCGCCAAGAATCAGTCCCATCGAAGACCTTTCCAAAACCCGATCCCAAAAGATCGCAATGCCCGACGGACTGGACCTACTCCCTGGAACTGCAGCAATGTTATTACATTTCCACTACTTTTTCAACCTTCTCTAATGCCGAAAACTATTGCTCGGACGTAGCTCAAGGCGAGCTCGTTTCCATCTACAATCAGTATGAATATGATTTTGTTGCTCGTATGGTTTTATGAATTGAAACTTGTAAAAATGCACAAATGTAAACTTTACAGAAATCATTCAACAACAACCTTACGAGGAAACGATTCCCGCTTGGATCGGCCTTCAAACATATGCATTTGATCCATTCTATCGTTGGCAGGACAAAAGTTTGGCAAACTACACTCATTTTGTCGATGGCACGGCTCCGACAAACGTGACTGAAAATTCGTGTTTTGGTTGGGTGGAAGCAATAGCAAACAATGGATGGGTCGTTGCAAATTGTGAAACACAACTGCCATTTATCTGCAAACGACATGTTGCCCATGGCAATGATGTTTTTGTGAATGGCACAACTGGAACAATCACATCACCAAAGTATCCGATTCCGTATGAGCCGGCTGTAACTTCATATTACTACATCAGTGTGCCATGGGGAAATGTCATTGATTTGACTTTTACATTTTTGGCCATTGATTCTGATAGTTTGATTCGGGTCTACGATGGATGGACTGATAATTCTACGATTTTGGAGACGTGAGATTTTGGTTGTTGATTTCACGTAATACTGTATTGTTTTCAGCATCACAAACACATATCGATCAAACATGGTCGAGTCAACTTCCTATCAGATTATGGTGGAATTCATAGCAAGTGGCAGCAGTGGAGGAAGGTATTTTGGGTGGTCGGCGAGTTACAATGCAATGTAAGCTACAACACACTTTTTTGTTACTTTTCATATGTAACCACTAACTTTGCAGCGTTCCGATAACCTTAAGCGGCGGACTTGTATCCTCAAACTACCCCGGAAATGCCAATAATGATGAATACTATCAAGTTGACATTCGTGTGCCCGATTCCTTTGGCATCGTGTTCAACGTTTGGGACTTTCAATCATACGGTTCTGCCACATTGACAATTAGCTATGCTGGCAACAATTGGTTGGTCCTCGATGCTGACTATCAAACTAACAAGGTTTACCGACTCGAATCTACCAGTGCCAGGGTTGTATGGACCACAACAGGTTCTGGCGATACGAGACGACTCAATCTGACTTGGGTGGCTGATCCTTGAATAACACATTTACGTCAAGCTTGTCATGCGTACATTTACATATATAAGAATATACTGTAGCGTTGTCTTTTCCTTTCAATGAAACACACTCAAAAGTTGTTGAACTTTCAAAACGCTGATAACACAAGCAAAGTCATAAGCAACACGAAGAAAGTAGAGAGATAAAAAAAACTTCAGTGAAACACCGCTAATATCTCTAACACAAATAAACATGTGACTTTTATGGGTTCATTGTCAATCTGATAAAGGTCCTCAGTTATCAACAACCATTCAATCCATGTTGTGTTTTATTCGAGTTTTATCAATGTCTGTTTTAAACAAATATCTGAATCTTGTAAAATCAAAGCAAAAAACACATCTAAACTATCTCTACTCAATGTTGACACCCTCATACAACAACTTGAACCCAACAGCATTGACAGTTCTATCAGTGTAAAACAGCAAAGTCGCAATGTTTGAAGTGGAATAATAAGTTAATGGAAGGGGTGACGGGCTTGGATAGTTGTCGTCCAAGTGACCCGAGAGTCTGGAAATGTGTCACCAATGAGCATAGAATTTAACATCCTTATCAAAACACTCACGTGACAATGGTATTGTTAACAACATCAATCTGATCACCATTGTAAATAGTCAAATAATCATTGTTCGGTTCCGTTGTAAACTTTTCAATTATGAATTTAATGCGCAAGTTTTCGGCGACCGCAATTTTACTGATTTCAATGTAAAAGTTGGGATAAACGTCGGGATAGTTTGGCGAAGTGATAACACCCTCCGTTGTGTTGTACCAAGTTACAGCGTTATCAATACTGAAATTTTGGCAACTTTTTTCGATTAAATTTGCTTAAATCAAACATACACAGCCTCATAGCTAAATTTCCACCCCCGATAAACGTTCGCGTAATCAGTGTTAAAATGTAGAGTCACTTCATTGCTTGTTGATTCAAACTTGGCACCGATTGGAACGTTCCAGCCGTCGAGTCTGTAAAATCGAGCTAAACATTATTTAAATTTATATAAAAACATACTCATGAATCAAATGCGTGCCATTGGAGTTATCCGGGCCATCCCAAATAAACAATGTATCCGTCGCTTCCGTGTCAAAATCCAGCACTGTCAAAACGATCACATAGCCCTCGGGCACTGTAATGTGATAAAAGCAATCGAGATTGTTATCATAGTTGTCGGGATAGTTGGGTGACTCGATTGTTCCATTGAGGCCATCATGTAGTTTTGATTGACAATTCGCTGAATGCTGTTTACAGATAAAAGGCTGATTATACTTGCAGTCAAGGGACTTGTAGCCGTTATCAGTGGAAAGCGTTTTTACGGCGAAACACCCGCTTTTGATGCTGGGCTCATTTGCCGCCCATGGCGTATAGTTCGCGAGACGGCCATCGACCCAGTTGTAGTATGTGTCGCCGAAAATGTTAACATTGGCTTGGAGCCCGATCCAAAACGGATACAATGCCGTATCCGTCCGGGCGAGATCCATCACACGGGTGTATTCATCGTCGCCCATAATCGTCAATAAAGTGCCACCATTTGTGGCACAATAGTCTTTGGCATCAGCGTAGGAAAGGTAAACATCCGGAAGCTTGTAGCATTGATCAAGTTTACTCACGTAATTCCAATCACTCGGGCATGCGTCAGTGTTGTTGCTGAATGTGCCAGGAATGGCGGGACGGCTGATGGAATCCAAGTTGAAGTATTTTAATTGACCAGACTGGATTCGTGCGATGATTCCATGAATCAAAAATAGGAAAACAACACTTTGGAGCATGGTGCCGCGAATCTAAATGTAAAGAAAAAGCCGTAAAATTTCCGGTATTTAAAGTGTCGCGAAGGACAGAGAATAGGAATAAAGTAAAGTAAAGTAAAGTGTCGCGAGGGTCGGCTTCGATCACGTTTTACGAGTGTGATACTTCGCACCCTCGGGTAGTACAAAGCACTCAGGATTACCTTGACCGATGCTTTTTACCGTGTGTTCCTGATCACGCATCCATGTGGACACGCCTAACATGTCTGGAGGGATGATAAAATTGTTCAAGTTCAAGAGTATCCTCATAAAACTGCAATGTTGTTTCGATATCGATGTTTTAACCAATTTATTCGTCACACAATTCATTCACAACGCAATTACCACGAATCAAGGCCACCTTAAATGAACAATTTAGAGATAGACATACAAATCAGAGTGAAGCTCATCAGCAGGTAGTTGATATCCTTGACCGGACTACTACTTTTAAGAGTTAACTTTGCTTTATCGGCTTCCGACAACGTAAATCCACACGCAATATTGTTGAAGTCGTTGCACAAACTTTCACCGCAAGTCTTCGTAATCGTAAAAGCTTCTTTTTTTCTGCAAAAAAAAGATTAACATAAATTTGTCGTATGGCAAATTTTTGGTGTTTAGGTAGAATACGTTGGTTTGAATAACTTACTTTTCCTCAGCGGTTCCCAACTTGGACCATGCGTCATACTGGTTACATTTAGGTTCGTAATGTTTTCTCTTTTCTTCGTTACACGTCAACAAAATGCTATTTTCTTCCCGCTTTGAAAATTCTGAAAATAAACAACACTAATGTTCAATACTCTGAGTTAATTCATAAGGTGCAAAATAAACTTACTATCTACAGTAATAGTACAAGCAACACAATCGTCTTTTTTTTCTACATAGTTGTGAATAGTACCCCCAGTATAGCAAGTAATTCCATTTGAGACAGCGATGATAGCGCAGAGCGCGAGGAGAAGGTATACGATAGAAACGCCACCGAAAGGATGAGACGGCCGCATTGTGGCCGAACTGAAACACCCGAATGACTATCCTTGCCGATTCAACTCAAATGAACGCATCCCAAGAGATATGCTAATTTCGTTTCCTTCCCGCAACAACGTGAATTGTATGAGTAAAATTCACTTGTAATTTGAATAAACAAAGTTTATAAAAAAAGCGTATACAACATCAAAGTTAATGGAATCAATCATTGATGAACTTGAGAAACGTCTACATAATCAGCAGGTGTTTCAATATATTCATCTGAAGTGTTAACATCGTATTCATGTGTAACGTTTTCGTCGTCATCTCCTTCCTCAGCATAGACATGCCCGTCTTCATCGTATTCGAGGTCAGGCGTTTCATCGACTTCGATTTCTTCCTCCACATCGACATCCATCTCGCCACTGGTGTCTCCGTCGACTTCAATGTGTTCATCAATGTCGATTTCTCCGGCTTCGTGGATACCTGCATGTTCTTGAAGGATTCTGTCTTCGATAATCTTGACAGCTCGCTTGCTCGCGAAAACATTGCATCCATGACCGTTCAGAATACTTCGAAGCTTGTTCATTGTTTTCCCGGAAAATTTCAGCTTCGTTTGCAATTGATGGGTTTCGTCGGCGGTAAGCTTTTTCTGTAACTTGGTCGGACAATATTTGTCGCAGAGCTCGGATTTGTCTTCAATCTTGTGTCGTTCACAGAAGGCCTTCAACATGATATCGAATTCCTTCTTCACACGTTGTTTCTGTCTATCTCCGAGTTGACTGAATGGCTTGCTAGCCAATTTACGGGTCCGAGGAGCATATGGAGATCGACCTCGCCGTTGTCGAGGCCGATGCGTTTTTACATTTGCGCGTGTTGGTTTTGGGGGATCTGAAATTTCTAAACGTTTAACCGCAAACAAATTATATAAACCTACCAATATCCTGAACTGATTCTGAAGCTGGTGGTTGAGGACCAAGATCAGCAGCTGGCGCTACTGCTCCCGTGGCATTTGGAATGGTTGAAACGACCGGCACAGTGCGAATTACGTAGTACGTCGGTGGAATCTGTTGGACTTCGGATTGTGGCTCTGTTCGTTGCACTTTGATAAGTTTGGGTGAAGTTTCGGTTTTCTGCGGTGGTCTTTTGATAACGGCGGGCATTGTGATAAACGTGTGAAACTGAAAACTCATTTTATGAACCAAAAAATATATAAAAACACGCGGATTTCATTGCTCGAAGTAAAGACGGCTTTAAAACGGTCTTTCCCCAGTTTCACTTTCCAAAAAGGAGGAATGTTGCAGCCGCTAACAGCTAACAGTAAAGGGAAAAGAACCAAGTGAGAAAACGTGGTTAATTTAACGATTTTAACAAAGAAAAACAAATGGTGTGAAATAGCATTTTCGATCGCACTGAAAATGTCGTTTTTCGTGTAGAGAGTGCGCGCGTTCCTCTGACCCCGTTGCCTTTCAGTGACAACTGTGGTGAACATGATTTTGTTATTATCCATGCAGCTGATAATTGATTTTTACTTTTCTTTTCTACTTTTGTGAAAAATAGTTAGCTTGACAATTCCTCAAAAGAAAATTTGTTATTACTTTTCTGCGCGTAAAATACTCCTAAAGAAGTAACATAAAACGGCTTGTCGCGCGCGTCGTTTTTCCAACCACGCGGCAACCCGTGTCGCCTGTGCAAACCAATCAATGACCTGGGCGCCGAGCACCATGGACGATCGCTCGAAAAGCAATGCGTCGCTTTTCCATGATGCCAAACTTCCGCAATTTCATGCCGTTCAATCATTTTTATTTTTCACCAGTTATCAAATCAATCATAGACTAAGTCCGTTGTTAATTGCATCTTCATTTTGAACAACGCAGTGACCGATCACTCGGCAAATGTCCTCGTTTGTTTTTTCTGGAAACATTTCCTGAATTTTGTCGAGGTTCTGAAAACAAAATTACAACCTTTGTGCTTGATGTCAGTTGTAAACTTACAATACTTTCATATTCGATGCAAGCCAAGGCCAAATTGGGATAATGCTTCTCACAAGCTTTCCGTAAAACATTTTTCATTTGAGTCTTGGTAGCTTTCGGATAGTAGCCTTGGCCGAGGTAAAACTTTTTTATATCTAACATGGTTAGACAGTCTAAACATCTTGGGGAATCATCAAGATCTGCGGCGAGGATGAGGACAACAGAGGCGGACAAAACGAGGATAACAACAATCCCACAATGAGGCCGGTGCATTTTTCGAGAAACCTTCGACACTTTGGGGTTTAAATGGCTTCCAAATGTGGAAGAATGTGAATCAATTTATGGCGATTCATACGTTGACTAATGCTTTGATTTTTATGAAAGGCATTCATCGGTTTCATTTGCGGGAACAAAGGTTATTCAATGAAAGTCAACTGAGGGGTTAATATTTACAGTTTTCAACGTTGATAAAAAGCTATAGTTTGTAAATAATAACTTGGCTTGGTGAAGCCTATGTTTCAACGTAAAGAATTTTAGTTATGATTCAAAAAACCAAAAATCGACTTGAATTTCACCGAATCCTTATGACCTTTGAGAGCCCGTCTCTCACTGCTTTCGTGGCGCAATCGGCTAGCGCGTCTGACTGTTAATCAGGAGGTTGGTGGTTCGAGCCCACCCGAGAGCGATACTTTTTGCAATTTAGTTTTAAATTTTATTTTGTTCATTGGGCACATATTATACATAACATCACGTATTTCGGCAAATAAATTTTTAATCTTAATGATGTTTCTAATATACATTTTGAATGGCAAAAACAATAAAATAAACGACAAAACAACGATAAAAATATGAAACTTTAGGTTGATTGAAACACAAAACCCACAATGATGAAAACGTCGATAAAATATGTATGTATATAAAAACAAGTTTAAAAAAACTGTAAAAAGAATGTGTACAACTATGTCAATTGATCGATAAGAATCGAATGCACCGAAATTTCAACTTTCAATAGGCTCGTTAACAGTCACAACACTCGTGCTAGCACAACTGTTGTGAAATGCGGTATGGCTTACGGCGCGGATTTGGCACTAGCTGCTTTAAACCATTTAATCAAGTTATCGTAGTTCTTTTCTATCCAGCGGGCATTTGTTTGAACACTTTCGAGTTGCTGCTTGAAGACGTCTAAGTTGGAGGTGGTCGATTTGTTCTCTTCCAAGAATACTTCGATCTATAAAAATTGATAAATAAGTGCCAAAAGTAGCGATTTTTTGATATGGACAAACCTCCTTAACACGGCGCCATGATTTTCCGCTGAGCGAAGCTTGAACAAAGCGCTTCAACAAAGTTTGTTGATCCTTGAGGCTGAAATCATCGGTTTTTGATAACTGTAACATAAAAAGTTTGAGGTAAACTAACCCATTATAGAGTTTATCCCAGTTTTCAATGAAAAAGTCAAAAATCAATTCCGATCCAATGTGTGAATTTCCGACAAAGCTGAAGACCGTCGCCTTATCTTGTAGCCGAATGACCGTATTATTGATATCGACGGCCATGTTCATCAACTTTTTCAACGTAAATGTGTCACGTGAACATGCGAGCGCAAACATGATGCGATCGCGTTCGACTTGGACCGATTCACGTTCGAACATTTCTAACATGCGGTCCCAATCCTTGGAATTACCGAATTTGACGCCTTCGCAGTAGACCATTCCGCGGACGCTTACTGGGACGCTAAAAAGTGGAATTTTCAACTAGAAATCGGCACTTTTGACAGTTTAAACTTACGTCGAGCAATTGCTAGCAATAGCATTGGGAATATTTTGGCAAGGATAAACGAAATTCTGATTGTAGGCCTCGGCATTCCGTCTCGCACAATCTTCATTATCGAGGTCACACACGGTTCGTGTTATCAGTTTATGGGTTTGAGACGTGAAAAAGTCAGTGTCCTTTGGCTCGGTGTCACTGAACACTTCACTGGCGATGGCATTGTAGCGTTTTTCGAATAGACTGTTGATGTATTTTTTGTAGTAGACGGATTCCGGTTCGTCGCCAAAGTATTCTGAGATTATTCTAAATCCACTTAGAGCTAGATCCAATGGCACGTAATCCTCCTCATTCACGAGATATCGGCTCATTTCAAGGACTTTATCATAGGGAACGTGTCCGGCTTGAGCTAAGGTGAAGACATCGTCGATATATCTCGCCCTTGATCGCATACTAATAGCCGTGTGATCTTTGAGGAGTTGTTTGTTGATTTTATCAGTTTGTGGGGCATCGTATTTGACGCGGTAGAAGCCGTTGGATTCGGAATTGATGAAAATCAGTGATTCAGGATTGGATAGGTTAAATTCGTTATCAGTGTGGAGCCAGGTCATTGGTTGTTGCTTTCCGTCGATGCTGTACCAAATGGGGACGTCCCATTTGTACCAGTATTTCGCGTTTCTGTATTTTGGTCCCTCGAGTGAGTGTTCATCGACTTTGAATCGATGCTGGCTCAATGCGACTCCCTTATTCGTAGTGGTGACCGAAACAACTGGATAGCCCATTTGTTCTGTCCACTTTTTCGCGAAGTCATCAACATCGAGTTTGTCACCCGTCCATGATGTCAGATTATCGGGCACCGCTTCCGTTAAGGCTTTCCAGAGATCAGTGTGTTCGGCATTTGAGTAGGCATGGCGGGTAAGATAGATCTGAAACGACATTTTGAGGGTTGGGTCCCGGCACGAAAATACAAAAACTTACGTTTAAGCCCTTTTTGAAGTTCTCTTCACCCAAAACAGTCCGCAACATTCGCATAACACTGGCGCCCTTGTCGTAACTAATCTGATCGAACGCTTCACTGACATCTTCAGCTTTGAGAATCGGGAAACTCAACGGATGGCTTGTAGCCATACTGTCACGAGCTAGGGCATTATCCAGGGCATCGAGAAGGAAGTAGTCGTTCATTTTGTATTGGGGATCAATGGCATCAACGCCGGAGTATTCCATCAAAGTAGCAAAGCCTTCGTTTAGCCAAAGGTCATTCCACCTGAAAATTTGAAAATACAGTATACCAGTTTGTAAAATGATGAAATTCGACCCACCATTTCATTGTAACCAAATTGCCGAACCACTGATGCGCCAGTTCATGTGCCACGACAGTAGCAACATATTGTTTCTGCAGTGGCGTATACAGTTTATCATTGTAGAGAAGCGCTCTTTCTCTGTATGTCACAGCGCCCCAATTCTCCATGGCACCGGCGGCGAAATCCGGCAGGGCAATCATATCTTGTTTTTGAAGAGGGAAGTCAATGCCATAGAAACCTTCGAAAAACTGCAACACTGTTACGCCAGCTTTCAACGCGAAGTCAGTTTCTTCGAGGGCTTCTTTGCGGGACCAAATACGGAATCGTGTGCCACGATCGGTATGGCCTTCGACATACTCAAAATCGGATACAATGAGTGCCAAGAGGTAAGATGACATTTTCGGGGTTTCATCGAAGGTAGTGTAGACATAGTCGGGGAATTTACTGAAAATTTAAACCTTCACTGGCATCAAAAGATAAGGATAGCTTACGAATCAGGTTCCTCCTCCAAAATCTCCTTGGCATTACTGATAGCCTTTGAGCCTTGGGGATGATGCACTCGAATCCTCCAAATAGCCTTGAATTCGGGTTCATCGAAGCATGGCACCATCCGTCGGGCATCTGTTGGCTCCATTTGGGTGACGGCAGCGTAGTGGGTTTCGCCTTTGGCATCCTGGTAGGTCGTGACGTAAAGGCCGGCGAGTTTGTTGGAAATGGCGCCACCGTAGCGGAACTGAAATGAAAATTTGTTGTTTCGAAGTTTTAGAATGAATGCCAACCTGGAAATAGTAGATCTTTCCTTGCTCTAGGCTATCACTAAGATCGAAGATGACTTTCTCCAGGGTTTCGTTCACCGTAACTTTTGTCACAGTGATGCCGGAATCGCTTCGAATGATGCCACTTTGACGTTTTTGGATTTCATGTGTGGTTAGAGTCGTGTTTTCTGTGTCATCGACATCTGGGGGCAGGCTTACGTTGGCATTTGGCTGAAAAATAGGCATTTTTTCTTGATTGTGATGAGCTAAACATACCCTCAGGCCATCAACAAGGATAACATATTGGCTGACATCCTCTGGCAAATCAAGATTCAACATATTCAGCTCAATTTTATCAGTAGCCTCTTTCACATCGAGTTTCATGATCAAAGCTGCCGAGAAGGTCAAATTCTTCTCCGGCGGAAGTGGCACATAGCCCGGAATGTTGATCCTCAGCGTCAAATTATACCAAACAGGCTCTAATGCTTTCGGCAATCGTAACTCTTCCGGTGTCGGCCCCGTTGAGTCACTTTCCAATACATCTGGATCATCGAGTGCCGTATCCGTCCCCACATCTTTCATCGTTTCATTGGCATGGATTCCGCCCGGGATCAACGGCCCTTCCACGCTACCAGCCCCCTTTACATAGTGTTCCTTCGTCAAAAAGAAGGTCGCAACGATGCCGACAAACAGTAGGGCTCCCATCAAGCCCAGGAAAAGCAGCAATGCCGGGATCGAGCATGAAATGCGTCGACCACGTTCGCCATGGCCCACACCTCGACGGAATTTAACCGCGGTCGAAGGCGGAGAGCTCGCGGAGGAGCCATTCGCACTCACGGGCGCCATTTTCCGTGGGGTGTTCGGAGCGGAGGCGGCAGCCGTCGGTCTGTGAAGGATCTTTGTGATGTCGTCGCTGCCGTTACGGCCTGGTCGGAAGTGCGCCTGAAAAGGAAAAGAATCACGATGGGATGAGTAAGGCCGTGGATCGGAAAAACACAGAATTGAATGGAAAATAATATTGTTTTATACAATTTTAATTGAATTTTCGAATCAAATGAAACTATTTTCACACTATTTTGAAACGTTTCATTCAGCGTTCCCAAGCCCTATGACAGAAAGGACCATACGGACACAAAAAACGGAACGAATTCATCATGGCCATCTATTTATACAATCTCGCGTCAAATGTGAGTGCAGTATTGTTTCACTAGTTAGCATAACAAAAGCCCCCTGATGGTTGACACGGAATTCGAAGTACGAACTCGGGATGAGGGTCATAATACCCACGCAACCCCGAAAATTGGTATAATGTCCATCGAAAGGGTGCTTTTTTTGCGTGTCGAGACAATTTTTATTATCCCCATGGCCCCAGGGGGCTCTGGGCTAAACCTATGTAAGCTGGGTACACGTAAAGGCGATTTAGCGGCACGCAATACGGATTCAAATAGGTATTGACAAAGAAAGGGAAGGAATTAGATACCCCGCCGATCATCGCGCATCCTTTTCGGACTTCACTTTACGTGTGGCTACTCTCGGTTGTTATGGGTAAAATTGGAAAACCCAAAGAGCAATGGGTTGGTGCGGGTTTCACTGATACCCCCAGGCACCCGCGAGGGTCATGTCATGACCGAAGATCGAAGGAAGACGAGAATACCCCCTCGAGAAAAACAGGGTTTTTATTTATTCGAAAGTGATTTGACATCGGGCAGGTTTTGCACATGGACTTCATGGTTGGTTTAATTTGGAAGTTAGTTAAATGTTTATTTATCGATTTGTGGGCCGAAGACGGCGACGATGTGATTAACGGTGTACTATGGGATTGAAGGTCAATTTCGGATGGAAATAGAAACGATTTATTCCTCGGAGAAAGCTGACTGAGCTGATTCTACTTTACATAAGCCAATTCATCAAAGTTTCAAGATTTGAAATTCCAGACACTTAGATTAGAAAAATTCCAATCACGAAAGTCCAGAAAGTCTAAAGCGAACCCCAACCGTAACCCACATGACAAGTCCATGGCCATGGGCCATTAAAAACTAACTAAAACAACCCCCGTTCGCCCCCTCTGCAAACTTGGCTCACAAATAAATCATGTGATAATAATATTTGAAAATTATGCACTCAGCGTTGCATAAAATCCCCTATAGACCTCATAGACATTAACAAGGTAGTAGAGTCGGTGAGTCTCGACCCCGTAGACTGGTTATATGTGCAAGTCTGGAAGATATTTTCATATTTAATTTGGTTTGGCTCGGTTTGACTGTTCATGAACAAGGTCAGAGCAAATGAATGCATCCTTCGTTTGCGTCTTTGAGGGAGATTGGAAAGATGGACGGATTCTTAATCTTATCGAAAATTGAAAACTGAATTCGGAGGGTGAGGTTTACTTCTATTTGCTTTGATATTAGCCCTATTAGACAAAAGAAACGGATATGAGAGACCGAAATGAAAAGCAGACGAGCCAGCCTATAGACCCTTATAAAGAGTTAGTCGTGTTGGATGAAATGAATAGTGTTGTCCCGGTTGTCCCGGGCCCAGGTAAGCTGGATTCGTGAGTGAAGGGAGGTCTATGGGAATCGAGCCGAGCCCGGAGCGGATTACCTGGGGGCTTTGTGAATGTGAATTTGATGTAAAAGGACAGGTATGACCAGCAATAAACAATAAACGACGTAAAAATGTGAAAAGTTTTTGTTGTTTTGACTAAATGCTGAACTTTTTTCGTGAAAACAAGTCTTTATGACTTACTTTTTTGAACTTTTTATAGCCAAAACAAGCTTTGTGAACCAATTTGAATCCAAAATATCTAAATTATGAACTAAAAACAGACATTCAACCCTTACAAGATCAAAATATTTACCCTCTAAACCCAACCCAACCCAGCTCAAATCCATGTCAACGATCTCCCGGCTCAAACTGCTTAGCCCCGCCCCCTTTTTCTACCGTTATCAAAACCCCTAAAGACGCCTGGCGCCCATGTTCAAAGATTCACCAGTACAACAGTCTCCGCGGCTTCCGGAAAGCGAGGGAGGACAGACTTCACTTGATGGGTCTCCCATTCATCTGGGATCCCCCAGGAAATGGGGGTGGATGGCATCCATTTCCGACGACGCGAGGGTGCCATTGAAGGGAGAATTGTTTAGATTGGGGGTGCCATTGGGGGAGGATGTGTCCGAGCGCCGAAAGTTGAGGAAGTCATGACATTTGGATTACATTAGGCGTTAAACGACTTAACATCAATCAGCATACTGATTAAGCTTAGCTGGCTGAGTCGGGTCCTCAATGGGAGGCAGTTTTTAACCGAAAAAAGTCAGCGACGGCACAAAAACTACAAACGCTGGGATTCTAGTTTGGTGTTGGCGCATCGCACATAGACGGAAAATGGGAAAGATGGCACAATGGCAATGTTTAGGAAAAACATTAATTGCGTTTTGCCCCAAAACTAAAAAAATGGAACAATGGCATCAGCCAGCTTGTAAAACCATAAGTGTTGTTTTGGCACTTTCTACTTGAAAAGTTATTAAAAACGGAACAATGCGTGTGTTCCGATGGCATTGAACTTGGCAAACTTACCGAACCCGTATCCTCAAAACCGTTATTGGCATAGGCTGCCGGTTCAGGCGGTCCGCCATGGGCATACATCTCGGCCATGGCGATAAGCCCACGCTGGTCGGATAAGTCAATTTCCTCCATGTCGACCCCGCGTGACATCACTGATATTCAGGAAGTGCTGCTGCTACTGTTGCTGCTGTGCCTGAAAAACGACGCCCATGAATCATTGATAAAATTGGAATCCCCCCGCGGAAGTGCAGAATTTGCAATGGCCCGCTTTTTCAACTTTAAAATGCCAATGGTGACGTCAGGGTTAAACCAGTGTGCAGAAAAAACTTACTTTTACAAAAATTCAAAAAATGTGAATTCAAATTTCGAAAAAAGAAGTTTTTCAACGATTCACACAATGGTCCATTTGATAAAGTTTATGCCTCCAAAAAGGTAGTCTATCAACACCGCGCCAATACCTTCAACCTTCACCGACACTATAAACAACAATTAGGCGAAGTTGGAGAGGTAATGACGCAGGTTTTAGTTGGTTTTTATGTTTATGGATGGATGGTGTGGCTGTGATCGCTTGGTTGTGGAATGGAGGAGTACAGTGCGCAGACACCAACCAAAGAGACCGAATATAGTTGACCCGACCCGCAGTGACAACCCTGAAACAACAACAACATTGATAATCGCTGTCTGACAAGTAAATTATCGAAAAATAACAATGTTAAAACGTCAGAATAGACAAAGTTGGTCCCGCCACGAAAAATGGGCAAATTTGGTCTCGACACAAAAATGATAATTTTGCTCAAAGAGTGTGTAAACTGCGTTCAAAGAGATCAGCATCATTATAGTAAACCAGTGTGAACATTGAAATGAACCCTTTCTTGTTTTTCCTTAACTTTAAACGTGGAAAAAAACACAAATCTTCACGGATGCATCGTCAAACAAGGATTGAACTCCAAGGCGTCTTTACAACTATTTTTGGGCGACAGGAAGTTGTGTCACACACGTTTTGGTCACACTTTGTTGGATTTTTAGACTTTATAGTTTGGAAAAGCATCAAAAAAGCTGATAAATCCATGAAAACAAGCTTAACAAGATCGGAAAGTGGATTATAGCCAATTTTGTCAGACTCTGACCTTGACAGAGCCCAGGCTATCCATATCCATGTCCATAATCCACATCGCGCGAATACTTTCCGAAACAAAAAACATAATTTTAGATACATTCGTCCTTGTAAGTGTCGAGTCATTTCCGAACGGACGGGACTTGTGACATCGATCCTGTCTATTCCTCCGATGTTCGCCTCCGCAAGGCCTTCCCATCCTCCTGAGCTGGTTGTCCCGGATGATTATAGGGTGCAATTTTGGAGAACTGTTGTCAATCCAATTGGCTACACTATACTCTTCTAAAGAGTATGTCTGACTAAAAAACAGCGACGGGGGAGATCGTTTTTTGGAAATGGGCCAGGGTCGTGGACATCGACAAGGACAAGGACATGGATCAATCAAAGCCGCGCAGCCGTACCTCCATTTGAATGAAATCAGTAAAGCGGAAACAACGCAGACTGTCAGTATCATTGAAACAATTGTCTGTATTGACAGTCTGATACAATCGAAACAACTAATCATTTCCAAATCAAATCAAAAACTGAACCTGCAGACACTGATCCTATCGATAATGAGCCTAAAAGTTCGTCTAATCACTTTCTTTTTTTCCAGTCGAGACTAAAGACGAGAAACCAAGGCTAATGACTGCCCAATTGAAGTTTGATTTCGTGCTTTTGGAGATGGTTCCGATGTTTCACGTTTTTTACGGCAAGAAAAAACGCATAAAAATAGAGAACAGACACCGCCTTCAGGGTTTTTAGCGTCTTCTGAGTTGTCGGGGTTTGAAATTCGATTCGTCGCGCACTGACAGCACATCGGTTTTTCAGTGTTTTTTGTTGTTCATTTGAACGCAATTGACAAAACACTTCCCAGCGAACGGACAGGGGCTCTCGCCTCAAGGCCGATCATTGGAAAAGTACTGAGACGGCGGCTAAACAGGGGCTGAATGATGTCGTAAATTAAGAAGGAAGTGAATCGGTCAACGGGAAAACGTGAAAAAACGTGGGTGGAAAGGCGGAAAAGTGTGCAATGTTGCAAGGTAATTGGATTTTCGGGGGTGATTGTAGGGATGTTGGATGTTGCAATTGGCTGAAGTCGTCGAGAGTCTTGACACCCCCACGGAAACACAGAGAACAATCATGCAGATTAGGCCCGAAAATGACAAAAATAGAGATCCGTCTCGAGGCGCCATCACCGGTCTGGATGGACCTTCACTCCCGCCGATGGCCCACGGGTCATAGTTGGTGCCATTGTTGTCGACTTGAAAGACCCTCGCGCTATCACGTGATTCTGGAGCTGCCGAGCATATCATGGATGAGAATGAGAACATACCGTATCAGATTGACTTTTCGAATGGACGAGTAAGCTTATCACTGATAACAGCATCAAAATGTCAAAAAAAGCCAAAAATTTAGGTCGTAAGTGGCCGCTGGAAAGTCCTCTCCAGAATAGGCACCGGCGCTTATGGCGTCGTGTATTCCGTCCAGGACACCCAAAAAACGCATATCGTTGCCGCGCTAAAGGTCGAACTCAACCAGGAACAGGAAAACAGCATGTTAAAGATTGAATTCGAAGTTTTGAACAAATTACAAGAACGACCGTACACGATTCGGCTCTATGGTGCCGGAAAGCGAACCGATTACAGGTGAGGTTACGCATGCTTTCACCAATGTTGAGTAATATTTTTCAGTCTTTTAGCTTTTTAGTTTTAACATTATGTGGAGCTGATCTCGCCAAACTTCGAAGTGAAAAAAAGATTGCCAAACATACGGAATCAACGATATACAGGGTAGGCGTGCATGGCCTGTACGCGATAAAGCAGCTCCATGAAGTTGGCTATGTTCATAGGGATATTAAAGTGAGCTTTATTTATCATTTCCTTTGTAAAAGATTAGTTTTAGCCCCAAAACTTTGTCATCGGTGGCACGGAAAAAGACTGCAAACAACTTTATCTCATCGATTTCGGCATGGTTCGACATTATGCCGTGTTAGAGGATAATGCGAGGAATGAAACGAAACGATGGATTATCAGGAAGCCCAGGAAGAAGGTGTCATTACGGGGAACGTTACGGTATTGCTCGATTAATGTGCATAAGCGAATGGAACAGGTTGGCATTGGCACAATTTTGGAAAATTTAAAATGAAAAGTGAAATTTCCAGGGCCGAGCAGACGACATTGTATCACTTGTGTACATGTTGGCAGAGATGAGGTTTGCATTGCCATGGCAAGCAGCACAACGAGAGGAAAGGCTCATCGCTTTGAAAGAAGCGTTCATCAATGATGTGAATTTGAACAAGCTTGAAGGAATGAGGGACATTTTGGCATATTTGAATGCATGTAACTATGCGGATCGACCGGATTATAAGTTTGTTTATACCTGTGTGAGTTTTACTGTTGAAAAATGTCGAAAAAGTTCCAAATTGTAAAAATTTTCCACGAACAGTGATGAGTCATTTGCACATTTTGACCATGAACGTAAAAAGCGCATTCGCACAGATGCAAGTACAGTGAAACGCTGTTAATGAAAATAGTGTGCGAATGGGGCTAAAGCAACAAATTTTCAAAACGCGATTAGAGTGGGAAAAATCAATAAACGATAGAATTTTTAGTTAATGGACGTAATCCGCAAGAAAAAGATCAAGTTTTCCGATCTGTACGACTGGGAAGACGAGCCAGCGACGTACACGCCGCCGAAAAAGGACGACACCCCACCAGGGGGGACAGGGACATCGTCCTCGGCGACCTCACCGAACCGGGCCGAAGAACAACCAGCGCCACAATCGCCGGCCGCCAATCAATCAGGAGATACCGGGGCATCAGTCACGGATAACAACAATTCGGCCGCCAATGAACCTACGACGGGGGGCAATGTCGTTGCCATCAAGGACACGGGAGCTGTCATTCCTACCGGTATCGATTTTTCCACAGATTTCAAAATATCGATCGATTAAAATGTTAAAAACGTGGTTTCAGACGCCCGCGAAATGAACAACGTATCATCCGCCAACTCAGCCATGTCGGCGCCGATGGGATCACCCTTCGGTGGTGGCACGTCCTCCGCCGTGGGCAATGTCGATGTAAACATTGATAAATCGTGTTTCGAGCCATCGATAATGTCGACCCCACCCACGCCAGCCCCTTCCGACACGAAAGAGAAGGCCCCAGGTGATAAGACGGCCAAAAAGAAGAAAACGAAAAGGGACAACAATGCGGATAATCACGAAAAGGCCCCCACCGTCGAGGAAGACTTACCCGCCACCGGATCCGTCATAACGCCCCGAAAGATGTCCAAAAGCACGGGCAGTATCGGTGGTCCTGCCGATAAATCAGCTCGACGCGCGAAACAACAGGGCCGAACTCCGCCCAAGAAGGATCAATCCCTCTACATGGACTTTGCCAAGGCCACCGCCAAGAAGGATGCCGCATCCCAACTCGAGGAAGACGCCTACCCGACCGCGGTGCCCTGGGTCTTCGACTTCAAAGCCGGTGATGTGCCGTCGGGCACTTCCGCTTCCGCCGCTCATCGCACCCCGAATGAAAGCAAAAACTCGGCACGTGACAAAACGAGCACCTATGGCGGCCCCACATAATGCCCTCCTCTATCCAAACATGTTTTAAATACATATTTTTATGAAAAACAATTTAATTTTACACAAAAAATGCCCGAAACGACAGATAAACCCATGCAACAGAAACCACCCCCACCGGGTGCCATGGCACTATCCCGGAAAAGCGAGCCATCCTTTCTTTAAAAGCCCTCCGGGCAACCCCGCAGCTGCCTATCGATTCCATGAAGCAAGCAAGCACTCGTTGAAAAAACACAGCCCCGGCAAATGTGCCAAAGACGGGAATGGGGCCGGCATGGATGAGGGGGGCTTCGTGCCCTGAGGCGAAACCGCGTCTCTCACGTAATAAGGAAAAAAACAAGCAGTAGGAAAGCACGCGCGTAATTTGGAGCAAAAAACGGCACTCCTTTCATTCAGTCTCTAATGAATAAACGCCTAATTTGTGCCTTGGCACACAATTTGCGTTGAGACTAACTATCTTTTCAAATTTGTCAAAACCATCAAAAAGTTCATGAATAACAAACAGCACCCCATAAAAACCGTCAAACACAGTCAAAAAACTTCAATTCATTCATTCTCTCTTGTTTAAAACTTTTTCAAAATATTCAAAATAGGGTTTACAAATCAAGTCCCCGAACAAATGTAGTAACACGTTTGATCAAAAAAAAAACCTAAATATAATTACAATTAAAAGGTAGGGAATCAATCGGTTTCAAACAATTCGAAACTGAGCACTTGTGGCAACAGGTTATTGAGGGGTAGAATCGGACCAGAGCCCCCATCAATCTCACAATTGTTAATGATAGAAAAAGATGAACAAAAACGAGATAAAATGGAGCTTCAATAATATAAGTAATTTAGGAACAACAAAACAAAGATTATGAAAATACTTCGGGTTCGCAGAAGTACTTGCCCGCAATGACCTTACGCCGTGTCATACTCAAATTGTACCCGTCTTCGGGGTTGATCGCCAACGATACTGTCGACATTGATACGTCTGATGTCTGGAAAATCGACAAAGTTGAGAAAATGTTCAAAAAGGTATAAAAACCAACCGTAAACACAATAGAAGTGTTAGCCGGATTGGAAGGCCCAGCTTTCACCTTCAGTCTGGCCTTCAGGGACCCAGTCGGTTCGCCATGCTTCGTAATCTCGGTCAGCTTCCAGGTAAGGGCACCAGTCTCGGGATCGTAGGTTGCTTCCGGGCTTGAATTCGTTAATTCAGCTTCACCGTCGACAGTTGTGTTGAATGCTACGTTTAGAAGAGGCTTCGCGTCGGATCTTTCCATGAAATCAGGGGTCAGCTTGTAGTCGACGCGGATGGCCGTTTCCGTAGGTTCTGTTTTCCAGTAAGCTGTCAAGGTGATTGGCGGTGCCAAGCCGGTGATCAATTCATAGCGAACTATCTGAAATTGACAAGTTTAGTCACGAATCTATGAAATCGAAACAACTCACATCAATATTGTAAAAATTCCAATCCGGATGATTCTTCTGTTGATCAAGAAGCCAATTCGCGAGGGCTATCTTATCAATAGTGAATGTATAGCGTTCTGCAGGGGCTGACGGAAGTGGCGTCGGTAGTACCATCTGAAATCACTTGTTTAGCCAATATCCGAAACCCAAAAAGCAACTAACCCTTTTGTTCGGCATCAAATTGATGATCTGATTCGCATTTTCGACCGAAAACTTGAAAGCCTTCAAATCCGGATTCACGTCGGTCAAAATCGGCACAAGCAGCGCAGGGAAGGATACTACAATCGTGCCAAAGACCTTCACATCCGGCTGGACACCATTAGCAACGCCCTTCTTGAACCAAGCATGCACGTATTCATTCACTGCCATCGCGACAGGATGCCTTGGGACACCAGAAGGCAATGGTGGTGGAATCGGTGGTGGAGCATAGTTTGAAAAGGAATCACTGAAGCCCTGTTGTGCCAATTCACTCTTCGAATCAACAAAAATATCGGAAGTCGATGATCCACCAGCTGATTTCGTGTCAGAGGCTATGGTTGACATTCCGGAAACCGATGCCGTCAGACCAAAAGCCGATGCAGTCAGTGCCGTCGGCGTATTTGACCTCGGACGTGCCCGAGCTCGAGCAATTGGATTTGTCGTGCCACCGACAGATTGGGAAAACCCGAACTCATCAGCTGATGCTTTCCTTCTCAAATGTTCATCCCCGGTGAAAGCAGGCCGAAGTGGTGTTCTCGTAGCAACGCCAGTATTCAATGATTGCGTGAAATCACTTCCAATCACGCCGGCCCAAGGGTCTCTGTCGAATGTCGTGCTCCTTTGGAGTGAAATATGCCCAATCGCATGCCGTAGCTCATCGACGGAAGCATTGATCTTCGGAAGAGATCCATCGACGGGTCGAATTTGAAGTTGTCGAATCTTTGAAGCCTGGAATTCGTTCTCGTCTTCGTCGGAGGATGAAGTACAGCTGGACCAGGCTTGCGACTTCTTCGGCTCCGGCGGTCGGATAATGAATCCTTCTTCGTCGACGGCAGGGGTGGACAAGGCTGTTGGGGTCGAGAGTTCGTCACCGGTTGACTAAATTATCATTTTATCACTAAATTTGAAACCAAAAACGATTAAACTCACAATTTTCTGATCGTCACTCCTGGCACTACTCGCCGTACTCTTCGTATCATCGCCCGCATCCTTATTCTCATTCATGGCTGTCAAATCGTTGATCGAGTTCTTCGCCTTCAAATACCGCTTCAAGAATCCTGACTTCGATGTGCTTTCGTTGAACGAGGAAGAATCGTCCGCCGGTGGCAAACTGCTCTGGGATGCGTTCTTCTTTCGTCGCGGCAGCCTGAAAAGAGACAATTAGCTACGTTTAATTCGCCCTTTCCCTGGTTCAGTTTCAATGTCAATGTCTATGCCACAAAAATAGGCCCAATTCACCCCGAAAACTCACCACTGCGCCAATTTCTGTCTGCCAATCGAATTCGAGAGCGCTGACACGTAGGACGACGAATTATTAGCGCCACTCCCGGAGGCTACCTCGGAATCGCTATCATGGGGAGATTTCTGCAAAACAAGAGAAGGATGTTTCTCGTTTTCTCAATGAACAATCAATCAAAATCCCATCCCTTTCTTCTTCCGGGTAAACAAAAGATCAAAAACCCACATTGATGTCCAAAGTGCTCGTGGTGGGCGTCCATGTCGTCGAGCCACTGTCCAAATCGACCAACTTCGACGCTAACTGGTTATTTGCGGTCGAAGTTTCGGTCGTCGTTCCCGCCAGACCCGCAATGATAGCCGACGAGTTGGAACTGCTCGGCGCTGATTGTGACGAGGTGATGTGACTGACATTGTCGAGATCGTGGAGTTCATCGGATTCGGACCATTTTATCGGTTCTACAGTAGTTTAAAGTTGAGATTGGCCAAAAGTATATAAAAATTACCTGGTTTCTCATTCCCAGTGCCCTTTTCCTCCACAAATTTGACCATAATATTCTCAATATCAACCTGGGTCAACATATTCTTGTAATCGCCGGTCACTTGGGATACGGCATTTTGTGAATCATCGATGGCCGATGCCAATTGAATGAAGAATGCTTTCATCTGTTGCAGATGGGATTGATCATGGGCTTGGAAGGCTCTCGAGGCTTTGATCACCTTTTCTTCGAATGTGTCCCGGACACCGGCATACTTTTCCACGTAGCTTCGGTATTCTTCGTGGGCTTTGAGAACTTTGGTTTTCATCTGGAAGCGAAAATGAGTCATCCAACAACTGTCGAAAAGGAAGTGAAAACCTACTTTTGCCAAGTCTTTCGCATTCGCATTGGGCTCTGATTTTAAAGATTGCAATTCAGCACAACGGTGATGATAGGTTTCTTTAGCCTGGAATTATATAGTGTCAAAACCGAAGTCAAAGCAAATCAAAACCAACTTTTTGCAAACAAGTCGTCGTAGTTTGCATCATGTTCACAGCATCAATGACATCCTGCTCTTTTACACGTTTTCTCGATTTGACCAAGTCATCGTGGTACTTGATTACGTCCCTTGAGAGATCCACCAAGTTTTTGACGACGTTTGACTGGATTTCGCAGTACAATTCGAAGGTTCCTTTGGTTAAGCGCCAGGAATCGACAAATGCACCATTGTTTGAGATGTAGTTGTTGATCTGCAAGTTGGCAATATATAAAACCATCTGTTAACGAACCAAAAATAACAAACAAACCCGCATAAGGCTTTTATTAAGCGACTTGTGCAAATCCTCCTCCAAGCTGATCCTATCCTTGACGAATGTGCTGAATTCCTGGACTGCATCTTCGCCTTTCTTTAAGTTTTCATACAGGACGTGATATCCGGCGTGTCGATCACCCTAAAACCAAAGCCATAACAAACTTCAAAGCCGATCGGATATATAAAAACTCACCCAAAAGTGTTCCGCATAGTCAATCATCATGGTGGCCATGGCTGCCTTTGTATTAACCGTTAACCACGGATATTTCTTGCCATCGAGCAGTGTCAAAGTGTGGTTGTCTCCTAGGAATGGAGAAGAGTAGGATTAGTTGGGGGATAAGCCTCAGGGTTCGAGACAAAAGTATGCAAAGCCAACTGCACCGCCAGCGGCTTTCATTCGGACCTCACTTGTTGGCGCGTCTCACCACGAAACAAAACACAAGCACGCAAAACACGCAAAACAGCCGCTGGCATTGTCCGGTTTCTAGGGGCATTTGGTGTTTATAACACGACGATTTTGATTCATCGTATAAACACTGACAATGGGATTGAGTAATTGGAGGGAGATAGAGTGATCTGACCGAGGGGTTAGTCATTTTTTTGAGGAAGAATAGTGTGTTTATGTTCAAAGCACATCGAGAATATCAACTAACTTAAAGTTAGAAGTCAATAAACCACTAAACGTTCATCTGATAGTTATAAAAGGAAACAATCAAACCAATCAGTCGCAACGTTAGAATGAACAGTGGCTGACCTGTGACACTAACCAGACGGATCCCCCGTTTTTCGACTACCCATCTTTCTGTTTACCGTTAACTTTCAACTTTTTTTCTTCTTCTTTACGTCTTTTTGGGTTAGACCCTAAGGCTATTGATGTTCCGCGCAATCGAATGAAACCCCAAGAGAAGGGCTCTGCTTCCGGCGATGCCACAAGGGCGCGGTTTCGTGCTGTTTGCCCGCTTCCGGAGGTCATGTTTGCCTTGATTTGATTTGGATTCGATTCAAATGATGGAACACATCCATTGATCTCCTTGCGATTAAGTACGACTGTCGCGACCACTGTCATGTCAGCAAGCAAAACGAAAAACGCCTGAGGGTATTACGTCCACAATGAAGGGGAAAATCGAATTGAATCGATTCGCCGACATGAGTGGAGAAAAAGCAGGCCGATGGTTCTTTTCGTTCGCTGACCCGTTGCATCATCGATGCATTTTTCGGACTGAACGGCGATGACACACGATGCGACTGACCAGTGCTTTTGGAAAGGGGCTTTGTCGTGGTCAGTTGGTCGTCATCGACGAGATCGTTCATTGAGTTCGAACCACACATTTTATGTTTTTGTTATTCTCATTTAGTAAAAAGTTCAATTCTGCAGATTTTCATTTTTTACAATTCATGTTCGTTCATCAACCACGTTCAGTTTTTGTTATCTTTTTACAGAAGTTCCAGACCCCCAACACCCCTTTTTTATCTATAAAAATCTTATCAGTAACCCCCCTGACCACCGATCTTTCTATTTACAATCGTCTGTGCCCCTCCGATTCATCCTCTGATTAGAACCCCCATATGATCGTCTTCTGTCAACAGACTGTTTTCCCCGGTGTTTATACTTCTTTTGCAAAGAGACCCGAGCCGTCCAAGCATCAATCGTCCACTATGTGATACCTCTTGAGTCACATTTTCTCTTCCCTCCAACTAAACACCTTCCAAATGCTCCCATTTTACAATGACAGCAATCCAAAATCTTTTGGTTCCAATTTATTTTGGCATTTCCCTCCATTTTGAGTCACATGGTCTTGCCTAATATAATAATATTTATAAGCGCTGCTGAACTTTGTTCCTTATTTTGTAGAACTCCATTCAATCCAATTTTAGCTTACTTAGTTTTACACACTGCTTTGAACATAAACTTTTTCCTTGCCAGTCCGTTGCCCCTGGCTACGTTGACATTCACAGGTGATAAAGGGAAAGTTGTAAGCAGTTTGAGCGTCGCGTGAGCAATGTGTTCTTGAACAGTTACTGCTTTTTTATCCTATTCTACATTAAAACTGGTACTATTTTGTAACCTGTGCGGCTTGGACTTGGTTTTTTGCTTTTATAATTGCTTAGACGTAGTATGATAATGCTTCCATGCGAATTGTCTGTACAAGTAATTGCGAGCTGCTTCTAGTTGTCTGACCTAAATTGCTCGTTAATCCAAAAAAAACCCAGATTCATTGTCAAAAAGAATGGTTTTGATTCAAAGTTTTGACATTTGACCGAACAGTTGAAAATCATTTTGCTCACGCAGACCGGAAATCAATGCAATGGACGGGGTTTTTGTTTTAGTCTTCTCATTTTCGTCCCTTCGTCTCAAATAGCCTCGTTGCTGGTCGTTCTTTTTTACTGACCGAAAACTGGTTCTGACAGTCGTTTTGGCCGTGATTTTGGACGACTGATTTTGTGAGCACAGGTTTCTGAGGAAAGTGGACCTTGGGGCAAGGTTGGCTTTTTGAAATGATTGGATTTGCGTGGGATCTCACGTGTTTTGGACCGAATTTTGTGGATTTTTACCAGGGCCGTATACAGAAATTTTTTATATGGGGGGGCAATGGTAAGGGGGGACCAAAGGGATTTTTTCGAAAAAGTTTTCCGAGCGATTTTGGAAAAATCCAAAGGGGGGACCAAAGGAGAAAAATTTTCTCAGATCTTAAAAAAAACGTCAAATCCCTTTGGTACCCCCTTACCCCACTTTGGCCAGATCCGCGATATGGGGGGGCACTGCCCCCCCAACCCCCCCTCTAGATACGGCCCTGATTTTTACAGTTTGTTGAATCTTTTTTGTGTTTTAGCCATGTCCCACGATCACGGAGGCCACGACATGTCAAACATGAACCACGGCGACATGGGTCATGGTGCCATGCCAGAGGACCATGGCAACATGGACCACATGAACATGGGAATGGCCATGTACTACCATTTTAGCAGTATGGAGACTATTTTGTTCAAGTTTTGGAACACTAAATCAGCGATCGGTATGCTATCACTAATTTTTGTGTCCATCTAATGTGACCCTTCAGGCATCATTATCAGTTTCATCGTGGTTGTCCTTTTCTGTTTCCTTCTCGAATCCATCAAGTGGATTCGTTTATCCTGGCGTAGAAAGGTTGCTGATGCCACATCAGCCTCCAATGCCGATCAAAACGCCGACAATGCCACTCACCGTGGCATTGCCATCACCTGTCCGATGATCGGCGACTTTGTCCTTCACGCCGCTCAACTCTTCCTCAGCTACAGTCTCATGATGATTTTCATGACCTTCAACGTATGGCTCTGTGCTGCTGTTGTTCTCGGTGAAGCTACGGCTCATCTCTTTTTTCGGGTAATGTTGCCTGGCCTCGATCGTGCCGCCGGTTTGCACAGCGTTGTCAGCGCATCGCATTGCGGATAATTCTTCGGCCATGCTGTTGGTTGTTTGTCTCCACACGAAATTCCCGAGTTCGTGCGGTGTGATTTTGACGGGCTAATATTTGTAATTTGTTAACATCACCCAAGTTACTGTACATATCTTTGTCGGAACTTTATTGAATTAAATTTTGCATTTTGTTACATTTTTTTACAATAAAGATTATTTTCAAATCAAAAGTTTACTTGTGTTTGAAAAGTAAAGAACCGGAAAAAACAGTGACTATGATACCATCTTCGTAGGTGAATGTCTAGGCAATGCCGTCGGTTGCATGTCGTGGGGTAAATGTAGGCCAGATAGGCCCAATGTTGTTATCCGGTCCTAAAAATTCATTGTTTAAAACCCCTAATAAACATGTTCCCGGCCTAAAACAAACTTACGTTGATTCGCAATAGCAAGATAGTTACGATCAAAAGAAACAGCAGCGTTCTAAAAATTAAGTTTTGCATAAGTTATACTGCTAAACTTTTGAATTACAAACCTTAAAGACATACTTAAGAAAAGACACCTGAAACAGCTGCTGGCATTGTCCAACTTTAAGGTACATTTTGCTTTTATATCCAGGGATTTCATTATGTCGCCACAGACATAAGATGTGACTCGTGAAAAACTAAGTCAGACAATGTCATACGGACATTCGTCATGATGAAACTAAATACGATGCAATGTCTCCGCTTGTTCCAATCTGAACTTGAGGTGAACCATCATAAGACAAGTGATAGCACTGATTCTGTGATTTATTTTGCTAATTAACAAGAGTTGTATTGAAAGTGTCGGCACATATAATGATTGCTTACATGTTTTTGATCCGACATATTGACTTTATTAATCTAACAGAAGCAACGCAGGTTATCAAAAGTTTTAAAATGATCGAAAGAAGCATTAGAAATAACGTGGGAGACTGGTGGTATCAAATCAGCAAGGTGGATAAATTCCATATTTTCGCAGCGAAGACCACTCGATATCCTGTGAAACAAGTCTACCATTTATGAGTGTGAGTGTGTAAGGTTTGCCGTTGGCGGCGCTACGGGCAAAACGACGGTTTGATTGTCTTGGTAAACTTGGGCAAAGAATGCCACCATCAATGACCTAAAAAAGCTACTTTTTCTCATTCATTTTAATGATTTATTCAAAATGCGGCTTAAATTTTTGAAAAACATGATCAAGTTGTACAAGAAAACAAACTTACTTCATATTGCATAAACATAATTGCCGCTATCAAGACAAGCGTAAAGACTCTGTAAAACAGATTTTATAAAAATTTGGCAAAAGTTAGAAAATACAAACCTTAGAAACATACTTTAATATTTTGCTTGGCAAGTTACCGCCTTCTGATCTTTCAAAAAGTCTTCGCACTATTTTTAACTTTCATTTATATATCCGGTTGGTGGAGCGAAGTGTATGTAGTTTTGTTTCTGGCACTCGTCATGGTAAAATCAAAGATGCCAGAATCTCCTCCCCATGTTCAAATCAGATTTTTAAGTAAACGTCATTATTAGCTCAATACAGTTTCTATAAGTAAGTACTCCGTAGAGTTGTTTGTAAAGGAAAATGACGTTTGTTCCGGACATGCTTTTGCCTTTAACCCGGAATAAAGGCTAAAGAACGCAGAGCAAGCTATATTTGTTCAGACATGTTTACACTTTTAAAGCTGCCAAAAGTGCCATCAAACAGCTGCTTTTTGAACGACATAATGATGTATAAAACCAAAAGATTCACCCAGACAATACTTAAATCAAATGTTAGTTAATTATGTTTATGAATTCGATTACTGAATAACGGTTATAAGTAACGGGCAAACAGGTGGTCTAAAATCAACAAAAGGGGTATCGTGTATACGGTCCATGCAAATTAGTATTTTGCGAAACAGTTATTCCATCTTCGTGTGGAAGTGTATAGTGAATGCCGGCGGTGGTGACCCAGTTGTGTTATTGCGAGGAAATGTTGGTACCAATATTGCGCATTGAGCGACCTGTAAAATTTAGTTCACTTTAATAAACTGTCTTCAATATGCCTATAAACATGATCAATGCGAAACCCAAGCTTACTTCAATATGCAAAAGCAGAGTTACCACAATCAAGACAAACATAAACGTCTTTAAAGTCAAATTATAGCTTGGAGACATAATTAAGAATAAGACACGTGAAACAGTCGCTGACATTGTCTGATTTCTATGGATATTCGGATTTTATATGCAGCCAATTTTGATGCGTCACGTAAACACTGACTTGGGTTTTAAATGATTGCGGGGGGATATGAGTGATTAGTCATTTATTGCGCAAAAGTGTGTTTATGCTAAACCCCTTTTCAGGAAAGTATCAACTAAAAGTTTGAAGTCATCGACTACTAAACATTTATTTGATATGTCAACCTTTGCTACGTACACTCCATGACTTATTTTGTTGATCAACAATGATTATTTTGCTTTATTTACTTGATTAGTGCAATGTCGGGTGTCAAAAACATTGAAACGGTTGCATGATACAGTTATTATTTCAATGTAGGGTCATAAGCACAACCATCATCTCTTTTAAACATGTGTGCCTGTTGATCAAGTCCGCCACTGGCGATACCACGGTCAGGCAGGCAAAGGACGAATGCAGCCTTCTTCATGACCGACGGTGCCGGTGCACCATGTGCGGTAATCTGCAAAGTATGTCTTTAAATTTTTTTTCACGGTTAGTAAAACAAATTTACAACGACTTGCAAAACTAAAATTGCCGCTATCAAAAGAAGCGTGGTTCTAAAAGTCAAATGTTATTTACCGACTAAACTAACAGTTTTACGAACCTTGGGAACATACTTCAACGACGTTTACGATGAGTAAATCACTTTTTTACTGTTACACAATCCTCACATTTTTTGCATTTTTCATTTATATACTATTTGACTGGTCGAGGAAATGTATGTAGTTTGTTTCTGGCACTCGGCAACGTGAAACCAAAGATGCCAGAATCTCCTCCCTTTGATCAAATCAGACTTTTAAGTAAAACGTCATTAAACAATTGTATATTACTTCTTGGAGCTTTTCCAAAAATAAAATGACGCAAGTTCCGCATGACCTCTGGTTAAACCGAGATAAAGACGAAAGAATGCCGCCAAAGCTAAATTTACAGAAACAATTGAAATTGTTTACACTTTTTTTAAACGCGCCAGACAGCTGGTTTTTGAATCGTACAGTGTTGTCTCAAACCTCAAGACTTCGAACAATGCCTTAATCAAACGTTGGTTAATTATAGGAATTTGATTAGTGAACTCATTGTCTGCAAAAGTGGAGGGTCGTTTGGGCTGCTTTTTTGTTTAGATACAGTCGCGTGCAGTGAAGTGTGCGTTTTTCTAAGGCTCTCGGTAAAATCCGGCAAACTCAAGCTTTTTGGCTAAAATTTGAATTGTAGATAGTTTTAATAGTTGTCAAAACATCGTTTTTTCACATATAACACAGTGATGTCACAACGAAAACAATGATTAGATGCTCATGTTGCCTTGTAGCACACAGTGGTAATTTCAAAAAATTTTGGACGTACTGTTTTCTGGATTTTTTTTCGTCACAGATTTTGAATGTTTTTTGCATTTAAATGGAGATGGGAAAACAAAATAATGATAAGTTGAAAACTCGTCGAGATGCCAAATGTGCGTCAAAAACCACCATAATCAGCTTATCATAATTTTCGCTGTGAGACCACTATACCAATGAAAAAGTAGGGATAAATTATCAACTAGTCAAGCTACCTACAGTCAAAATTTTAACCTAGAAGCTTGAGTTTGAAGAAAGTTAGAGCCAAAAATGTGAAAACGCACACTTCACTGCACGCGACTGTACTGCAAAGTCATTAACGTATAATTAGAAACAAACTATTGCAAGCATTTTGTAAATTTTAGATTTGTTTTGCAGTTTCATTCAGCATTTATACGTTTGCAAGCCATCAATCTGTGATTTTATTGTTGATCCAAAGCGAAGGGTGATTAATGGCATCGACACATGCGCCATTTCGCCGTTTTCTGATGCAATGATCAACTTTGTTTACCCATTTGATTAGTAGTGCGTGGTCTGATTAATTGTCCCGAAAGAAAGTGGACAACTTTAGTGCCGTTGGGCAGGTGGACTCTATTCTTATAAACAAAGCTAAACGAAAGAAAGCTTTGTCGGCCAGACAAACAAAAAAAGATGATACAAATTGTTAAAAAAACTTAAACTTTATTAAGTTCTGCACCATGTGAACTATACAACATTTTCAACATGAAAACAGTAAAAAAACGATAAAATGGTAGGAATTATGTTTTTGTTCAAAAATTTAAGCCTTTGTGATCGTAACCGAGTTGACATCAACGTTGCCGTCGATTTCAAGGGTTTCAATGTCGTCAGGTGCACCACGGTGGCCGAAAGCGGCGTAACGCTTGCCGTTCAAGAAGATTTGGAACGAGAATTTCTCGTTGACAATGGTCAAATCGAAGCTGAAATCACAATGTTATCAATTAGAAACACCAATAGTGGCACTTACATTTCGTTCTTCTTCAACTTGAATTCACCCTCACGCTCTTCAACACCCCATTCACCATCCTTCATGGCATTTCGGACAATGGCGCTCTCATCGAAACGGATCGAAACCTGAAGGGCATATTCGCCGTTCTTGCGGTAGAGGTTCACGTTGACACGCTTGCCGTTGGGAAGAGCAGAGATGTCGAGACGCTTGCCGGGAACGACCTTAGCGATGGCAGTGTAGGGGTTCGGGAAGGTGGTGCCACCGTAGTGGAAGACGCGCAACTTGGCGAGATCACCGCTGATCGAAACATGGTCGATGCCATCGAGACCCATGCGCTGTTCGAAGGTGCCGAGTTCCTTGCGGTTGCCGTAGATGATGTATTTGCCGTTGGAAATGCGGACACGGATATCGAATTCCTCGTTGGCCTTGTAGGGGGATGAGATACGCTGTTCATCAGTGGACCAGTTGCCATCCTTGAAGATGTTGTAGACAATCTTGCCGCTGAAGATGCCCTCAGTGAAGCGGATCGACAAATGCAGGGGCAAATCGGCATCCTCGCCAGCGCCCTTGTGGAAGTTGAAGTCAATACGCTTCGGGTTGGAGCCGATTATGCCGAGAGCGTGGATAGTCTGGCCATCCTTGAAGGGCTCGCTAATCCGGGTCTTGAAGGGCAGAACATAATCACGTTCACCGACGTAGGCACGGTACGATTCTTCCTTGGTTTTTTCGGGACCCGGAAGAGTCGGCGCAATATCAGTCGAGTTTTCTTGGGCAAAAACTGCCGCAAAGGCAAGGCACAAAACTAGCACTGAAAAAAATTTATGTTGTTACATGAAAAAAATGCCTAAGAAACCTACACTTAACCATGACGACGACCGTTCAGCAAGCAGCTAGGCAGTCCCCGACTGGCAAAAGCTACTTCTTTCATACACCTCAAGGGCCACCTGCCCAACGGCACTACAAATGCCCGCCTCTCTCGTCCGGCCAGGGCGCCATTAATTAGACCACGCATTGCTTCGAACTTTCTGTCAGATTGCGAGTAAATAAAGCCGATCTTTTCAGTGGGGGAAAACGCCGAAATGACGAAAGCACTTCGACAGATGTCGACATCATCAATCCCATTGTTGCCGATCAACAACATAAATCGCATGTAGCAGAGATTGTATGAGTCAGAAAGCAACTGTTTGGTGGCACTTTTCAAAGGGTAAACATGTGTTCTACAAGTAAAATTCCTGTTGAATTACTCAACATTATGATTTTTGAGTGAACATAATTTATTTGATTGATGAGTTCTAAGAAGTTTGACGATACCAGTCTGCAGATTGGTCTTCAAAATTCGTATATAAACGCAAGAGAATACCAATTGCAATTGTATACACATATTGAATCAGAAGCTGGCAGGCTAAATGACACGGATGAACTAAAATGATGTTCACAAGGTTCGTAATTTGGATGAGTGTTGAGTTCCTATATTTTATAAATTTCAGGACAATCATAATTTTTTGCTTGATAACAACAATCTTCCTTCTTCAATTTGAAGTAAGTTTGTTTCGCACTTTGCAACCTGAAGGGCCCTATAACGCTTTTGTATTAGTTTACAACATTAAGAAAAGCATCAACTTAGTTAAGTCATTTGGCGTGATCAAATTTTCAGGCAGCACCCATAACATCAATCCACCACTCCAACAGCAACACCAAGACGAAAACCGAAGAATCATTTGGAAACTATATCAATGAAGGGCGAAAGAAACGCATTTTAACAAGTATTATCACTCGTGTTCGAAGAAGTGGCCTTATGAGTATTATAATTCCAAGACAACACGTCCCGGCTTAGAAAAATAAAAGTTGTTTTGTAGACGAAAACATGCACAAACGTAATTTTAATTTAAGTCGTAGAATCAAAAAATGACACAATCGATTAAAACGCTTCTCGACAATTGATAGTTGCTGATAAACAAATTGATACATGTAGTTAAGATTCTATTACTCTTAATACAACTGTTAGATGGCACATTTTTGCAACAAATTCGCATTTGTATTTTTAGCAATCATTAGTACAGGATGTTATTCACGCACAGATAATAGACCAGAAGGCATTGACATCGACTTAACCAAGATAAAAGCACCGATGCAAATACTTTGTCGAAAGTTACGTAGTGGATCGACGAACGGAAAGGATTCTCTTTTTTGCCCCAAAATACTTCTTGACAGCTGCTGATTAACAAATTAAATCATAGACTCAATGTAGTCGCAAGTCATGGCGCAGTTGTTCCATGGCTATTTCCGATAGGCTAAACATGGTTTCTGCAGATGTATGTTTGTAACTTTTTTTGAACTTTCTTATTTTTTTAAACAGTAAGAAGACGGTTGAAATGTGCGTCATCATCGAGTACTTCGAGGTCGTCCGGAAACAATGTCAGAACTTCTAAGAATGTGGAAGGAAGTAAACATCCTCTTCGCGATTCATATATAAATTCAAATGTGGCCAGTAATCTACAAACTTCGGACAAGCTGACTGTTCGTTAGAGGATCTGCAGATTACATGCAATATGTGCGAAAGGTTTGTAACATATATGTTTAGTAGCTTTACTTTCACATTTTAGAGTAATCACACTTCTTTTGGCAGTGACGGTTTTTCTTTGTCAATCCGAAGTAAGTTTATTGATTATGATTACCGTTATTTTTCATTATTCCAACACAAAAATATGATAGTATTATGCAATAGCCAAATTTTAGGCGGCCCATATTATTTCATTCCACCGTTCCGATGACCATCCCAGCATCTCGTCATCATTTGGGAATGATGTTAATGATCAGTGGATGAAAGCGATTCCAAGAGATAAGAGATTTCCAGGCTTGTTTCGTTTGAACATTCCGCAGTGTAGATTTATAATGCAATGTTAATTCTGTGCATAAGTTATGGACAGTAATAAAAAAGTTATTTAAAAATATAGTTGTTATGAAGACACATATTTGATTAGATGGCATTGACATCAACGTAACAAAAACCGAACACGAGCATTTTGTCACCATTTAAAAATTACATATATGTTATTCAACACACGGAAAGGAGTTTTCTGTTGTCCATACATTTCTGGTAAAAATAACACTACTGATGCTGCAACTTTTTGAACTTCTTTTACTTTTTGAAAGAGTGAACAGACGTTCAAAATCTGTGTCATTATCAAGTGCTTCAGGGGTCATTTGAAAATGCTGTCGAGCCCAATCATAATTCTTACTACATAATATTTTGTACACCAACAACGTACTCATTGAACTCGTAGATGTAACGTAGGATATGGGTTCTGAATATGACTCAGAGAAACAACTGCGCCACGGCACTTTTCAAAAGGTAAACTTTTGTCACGTAAACAAAAATTCCTATGTAATTACTCAGTTTTGACGTTTTCTAGTGGTCATGATGAACTTGATTTTGATTGATGAGTTCCAAGAAGATTGCAGGAGATAATAGTTTCCTCTTCAAAATCATTTAAAAACAAATGTTCCAACGTCTGCAGATTTTATAAAAAGAAACGCGTGTCAAGTTGGTTAATTGAAGACGAAACTGAAACATGTTTGTTTTAAGGTTTGTATAGCTTTTATGAATGAATGCTTTTTAACACATAAAATTTTAGAATGTTCATTTTCCTTTTGGCAACAACATTTTTTCTTTCTCAATCCGAAGTAAGTTTTCTTTAGCTTACGATTTTCCGTCTTTAAGATAACACAACAACTAAGCTGTTGTGTTGTATGGCAAAACTTCAGGCATCACCGCTAACATTAGAACTCCGTTCCTCCAACGATGGCAGCAATACGGATGCTTGGGAATCTTCTGGAGATTACGTTAATGATCGCCGGACAAACAGACTGCCAAGAGGTTCTGCCATACACTTATTCTGTAAAAGAAAACGCCCTAGAAAATACTGTTTAGGATAGGCTTCCCAGAAAAATGTTTTTTGTCTTCAGAAACTACATGTGAAAACGGCCTGTAAGATACATTTCTTAGTCGTTGTTGATTCGGATATAATAAATTGTTTTAACAGCGTTGTGTACACTTTAAAAACATCTGGAGATTACGTTGTTGATCAACAAACAGAAAGGGTTTCAATAGTAGTGATTTTTTATTCTCAGAAGTAGTGAGTGTCTGTCGGCGATTTGCGCAAAATCTGCCGTTTTTGCTACCTTGCCTCTGCATTTGCTCTAAAGCTTCACTTCCGCCTACTTCCAAAAGAACAGTCCCATTCATACCGGTCTTTCTGAAAGCTTTATTAGGTAGGTGGTATGTGCAGTGATGCACAAGAATTAGACTTTCTGCAGATGTAACTTCTTTGAACTTCCTTAACTTTTCAAAGAGTAAGTTTGAAATCTGCGTCATCGTCGGGTACCATGGGTCATCTGAAGATGACGTCGAAAGTTCGAAGAAGTTGGAAGGAAGTAAAAGTCATCTCTTCAAGATTCATATATAAATTCAAATATGGCCAGCATTGGCAGACTTAGTAAGGGCTGGTTACTTGCGAAGGATCTGGAACATGTTGACAAGGTTTGTAACTTGCACAGATACTTGCTAAGCTTTTGCATTTTAGGATAATCATATTAATTTTGGCAGCAACGATACTTTTTCCTCAATCGAAAGTAAGTGATAGTTGTTATTAGGGTTGTCTTTGACAAAAATAAATATGCTGTTCTGTATGATCAAACTTATAGTCATCACCTATAAAATCACTCAACCATTACAATGATAATATCAACATGAGTACTTTGGGATCATCTGAAAATCATGTTAATGATCGGCAATCAGAAGCAATTCCAAAAGATATTATTGTTCATCATCGAGCCTACGGTATTTGGCATTTGCACGTTCCGAATTGTTACGGTTGGTATTGTTGACTCCCGACATCTTTTTCAAGCACGTCTCGCGATACCAACAAGTTAGAACTTCTTCATACACAAATGCTGTTTGATTAAGGCTCTACTACGAGTGATGTTAATATAAAATAAAAGACAGTACAAAGACCTTGGGAAGGGTATATGACTGAGTGAGGACGCAATTGGTTGGTAGCACTTTTCAAAGGGTAAAAATGCGTCTTGTAAGCAAAAATTCCTTTTGAATTACTCAACATCTTAGCATGTTTTCAAGTGGACATTCGGAGTATGATTTTGATTGATGATAGGTTCCAAGAAGCTAAATATTGAAAAAAGTTTACATGTCATCGGCAGATGTTACTTTCTTCTAAGTTTCTCAACTTTTTTATATTCTATGAGTAAGTATGTTTGCGACTTTGGCATTGTTTGATGGGTGGTTCCAAAAGGTTCAAACGGAGTAAAAGTCACCGTCTCCAGAATCATATAAATTCAAATGTCTGCAGAGTCTACATAAGCTCACGATATTGTCTACAACCGCTACAAAGCTGAAGGATCTGAATGATGCATTTTCGAATTGCCTTAGTCCTGTTGGCAGCAGCGATTCTCCTGCTTCAATCAGAAGTAAGTTATTGATGGCAATTACCGTTGTCTTTAAGGATGGCAACACAAAATAAATAATATTATGTGTGATTATATTTTCAGGCGACCACAATACCGCCCCCCGATTACAAGGACAACGCGTATGTTTTGCCCTATCCATCATACCGCCAAGTCGACGATTCGTTCAAGTGTGCAGGATTTCCAGGATTATCCCAAAGAGATTCTGACAAATGTTTGGTTGCTATGTCGATAACGCAACCTTTAGAGAGTGGCGACGGTTTTCGTCTTTGGGGCAGAGTTACTTCCGATCCGTCTCGTATTGTCATCAATTTCATCAAAGGTGATTCTGAGCGTCCCGCAATCGCTTTGCATTTGTCGATTCGATTCAAAGAGGGCAAGATTGTCTACAACCGTTATCAACGAGGCTGGTCTACTTATGAACAGCACATCCCCCACGACTTCAAGGCCAACGAAGAACTCGACCTGCGTGTTCGCATTTTCAACAGCCAATACATTGTCTCTGGCAACGGCGATGAGCTCGGCACCTTCAAACCGATCATGAGCCTTGACGGGGTTGACCACGTTAGCATCAGTGGTGACCTGAAGTGGCCTTTTTTCATGTATGGGATGGCTGCTTAATCCAAAAGACCTTTTCTGAACAATTCGTTGTTAATTCTGCATAATACAAAACTGAAACAATCATTAATTTTTTATAGAACATATACAAATACTGTTTGGTCAAGTTTTTAAAATGAATGGTGTAGATATAAAATAAAAACGGTACAAAGATTTTGGGATGGGTATATTATGAATAAGAAAGCAACTGATTGATGGCACTTTTCATAAGGTAAACATGTGTCCTGTAAGTAAAAATTCCTATGGAATTACTTAACACTTTTAGTGTTTTTTAGTGGACAGACATTAGGAGTAGGGTTTTAATGAGGGGTTCCCAGAAGTTTGGTATTAAAAAAAAGTAAACTGTCATTGGCAGATGTTACTTTCTTCTAAGTTTCCCAACTGTGTTGATATTTGATGGGTACAGCGCTTTTCGGATTCTGTGTATTTTGGACCCGGAACGGAACACCAGATCCGGGATCAAAAACTTGGACCTAACCGTCTCTGATAACAAGTCATACGTAAAAGCACTGCACTCGGGCGTAAAGAACACCGGATGCGAGTATAACGCCTTTCCTCCTGAGATAAGAAAATATATTTTAGACGAACGTCGTCTACATATATGTTCATTGTCGCTGACAGTTTTAGATAAGTTAACGGCTTATTGTGCACTGTTGTTAGTCGCTGAATTTTTCTATTTTGCTTCATCATCATTTTCAGTTCTGTGTCTTCGGATTTGTGTTCAACGCTTTCTAACGATTCGACGCAGCAATTAATCAAAGTTTCCAACCGTAATGGCAACCGAAAACACGTCACTGAAGAACCATCGTGTTCGGGAATCTTTGTACACACTTTGGCATGAAGGAAAGTTTGATGCAATGGTGTCTCTGGCTTTGTCGAACAGAGAGACGCTCCCCGTCTTTAAAAACATCATTAACAATCACGTTTGGGCCATTGTTAATCGTGATTCTGAGAAACTCGAATACGAACTGCGGCATGATTCATCTTCGACAAGAAAAATAGAATCTCTCTCAGAAGGATCCCGCCAATTGATTATTCGATTTGTTCAGAAAGTTTGTATGGAAGAATTTAGAGTTTTGCAGTTGCCATTTGGTGTGTATGCACTGTAAATAAGCAATTTTAATATGCTCAATTTCAGAAAAAATTACTGAATTAAAGTTAAGATGTTCCCTACCTTCCGGAGCAACATTTTCTGCCATCATTGATTCGTGGGCTGATATTGAAATTCTTCATACTGATGATTATAGCGTTAGTAGTTTTCATGAGGTCGCAAATGGCACTATTCAGTTACCTAATTTGCAAAAAATGGTGATCAATAAGTTTGAACAGTTTTCTGTAAGTTTTTAAAATATTTGCAGACTTTTTTTGACTAAAATGATTACAGGATCTGATGAACGTGAGTCCTCCGTTTCCCATGCCTGAAAACATCACCTTTGAAGTTGATATAAATGCGTTCGATGATCCAGTCAATTTGTATGTCCATTTTTTTAAATCTATATTGTAGGCTGCTTGTCACCTCAAACGATCATTATTTTTTCAGTACGCTTTCAAACACCTTTCCCCGAGTGAAACATTTGAACGTCAACTTTAATTTTAACATTCACCTGAACTTTGAGGTCATTAAACTGCTGCCTGCCATTATTCGATGTTTCACTCGTGTTGATAGTGTTCAAATTAAGCTTCCAATTATTTACTGGTTTTCTTCCAAGCAATGCTTAACTGACATTGGAAAACTCCATGAATGGCTTGGTAGCCCTGTTTTTTCTGTTCCAGTCGAAATCGTTTACTGTGCAAGTGCCGTACGTTTTACTAGTTACATAAAACGTAACTTTATGATTGATAATAATGATTAACTTGCAGCCTATTGATCCCATTTATGATCGGTTGGGGTTCCAAGGAACTGGAAAGGTTTTGACCCTTAAAAAGACCTTCCATAATGTGAAGCTAGTTCATCATATTGATCTCATTAAAGCGGTGCCGAATCTGCCGTTGCGCATGCATTAAATATTTTTTGAGGTGGAAAAAAACAGCGCCTTGAAAAAGCGCGCCTTGGATTTCATATCTAATTGTAACGACACTGACGATTTTGAGGATGAGGAAATGGATGTTGACTCTTTTTACAATGATTCAATTAAAAAAAATCACTCGGAATTTCTTCTCGAAAAAATTTCCATTGTTTCCCCTATACTATGCCCCGCTCCGAAATATGTGTAACATTTCCAAATACGGCCCTGTTGTTTTCGTATAAAAACGTATCTATTTGTCGTAAATAAATATAAAAAAATTAGCTTAACCTATTATTTATGTCAAACATTGATGTTTTTTATAATGTATTTCAAGGTTTGGAATTCCCTAATAATAAGGGGAACGATCCCCTCATGTCTCAACTAGATTAACAGGTGGAACACATTTATCTCGCATTCGGATTCATCGTAACTTAATTTCGATTAAATGGTAGATTTTTCAATATTGCATGCCCAACGGCACACGACTGATTAGACGTCATCGCTCATAGACAGTTGCCAATCAGTAAATCGAATTCAAAAAATGTGGCCGTGATGGGATGACTAACAGGATGCAACTGTTCGGCATCACATATGAAAGTGTTTTTGACAATTCTGGCTTTCTTTTACATTCATCACCTTTTTTTATCAACGAAGTACGTGGATATTTAGAATCTACGCTGTTGTTCAAGGAGGCGTTGCAAGAAGATCAAGGGGAGTGACCTCTAACCATTTTTCAACAAGTGCATAAATAAATGAACGAAGAACGCCAACAACCTATAGGTATACATATTTTGTAATAGGAAGACGAAATAAAGGAGCTAAACAACTACGAGCGTCTTGAAAATATGTTTAAACGCTGTTTGTGCGCACTGTATGTTTATTTGTTTTTAATACTCACATGAAATTTCAATTTGAATTCTAGAGCGCTCATAGTTCTTGTGGCACCCGCAACAACATCTACGGTTACCCAGAATTGTACCTGGGAGACCGATCTTCCGAATCAAGATTCGTTGAAGTATTATGATTGCGAGGATGAATGGTGCTTTTCGTTTATTTCCGCTGTGAGTTAGGCTTCTAATTTTTTTGAAAAGGTTGTTTAAATTCATCTCTTCAGAACGAAGTCGGTGGTTATACTGCCGTCCAAAAGGGCTGTGAAGCTCGGTCATTGTTGAAACATCAAAAAGCAAAGGCCATGGATCTGGCATGTCTTTGATTTGCTAGATTTCTTTGACTAAAACATTCTTGTTGTTACAGATATTCAACGATGATTCATCCTGGATCTATAGTGAACCTTTTTGGAATGCACCCCGATGCTCGGAAATCGTCGCAGCAGCTGATTATGCCATCGGCAAGGATGCCACGAAAATGGGCGACTTTGATGAGCAAACGACCAGAGTGTGTCTTAATATGGAGTTTAAGGCAAGTTTTATACATTTTCTCTGTGTAATCTGTCAAAACATTGTAAATTTACAGCAAAAAGGTGTCCCATCCAAGGGCAAGGTCTGCTGCTGCCGTGGAAGCGCCTATTGTAACGAAAATGTCATGTGGAGCGAACAAGCCATCTCGGCCGACGTTATCGATGCCTATCGACGAGACCATGACGGAATGCGTTTCACTTTGTTTGAACTTTTGACAAACACACGCATTCACACAAAAATGGGAATTTGAATTTTAAACAGGGATTTCCTCATTTTTGTCCAAAACTCCAGAAGTTCACAATGTTAAACACTACTGTTTAATCTACCGAACTACGATGTTTAGCATAATGAACTTCTTGAAGTTTTGGACAAAAATTAAAACAATGTTGACTAAAAACTTAAACTCCCGTTTTCTGTGTTGAACTCGTAGTATAACCAATTTGAGTCGCATAATCTAAAAATAAAAGCAGCAAGTTATAATTATACATACAAAATAATGTTGGATCAAGTCGCCACAATGAGTGATGTATAAAAAGAGAACAAAGGTTAAAAGAGTGGTAGGGTCACCGTTGGAAGATTGACATCAAACAATTCAAGAAAAAACTAACATAAGCACTGTGTCATCAACTGAAAATTACATAGTTGATGAATAAACGAAAAAGATCCTCTGTTTATCCCAAAATAGTTTTGGACAGTGTCTGGTTACTTAATTGAATCATATATAATTAGACATAGTCGCGACTCATGACGCAGTTGTTCAATGACTAGAGTAAAGATAACTTCTGCAGATGTAATTTTATTAACTTTCTCAACTTTTTAAAGAACAAACGTTTGATCTGCGTCACCTGGGTCCTCTAAAAATAGCATTAAAGGTTTCAAAACGTTGGAAAGAAGTAATAACTTTCCTTTAAAAAATCATATATAAACTCAAATGTTGCCAGAAATTGGCTGACAATTGTTCAAGCAGACCATCTGCTGAAGGATATAAAATATGTTGACAAGGTTTGTAACCTAAGTTATAAATGTAATATCGCTAATTGTTAAAAATTATCTTTTTAGAATAATCATATCTCTTTTGGCAGTAACAATTTTTCTTCCAAAATCCGAAGTTAGTTTATTGGCTATGAATAACCTTGTCTTTCAATATGCCAACACAACAACAAAGCTGTTATTATACGTGAACGCACTTTTAGATGACTCCAACACCACTCTACAATCCCAATGAAAACACGTTGGGATCATCTGAAAACCATGGTAATGGTCGGCAGACAGAATCGATTCCAAGAGATATAATAATTCATCGTCGAGCCTACGGCCTCTTACATTTGCACATTCCAAGTTGTTGGAGTTGGTATCGGGGATGCGATGGCGGATTTTCTCCAACCTTCCCCTCACAAAAATCCTCCAAAAGTTTGTCCTCCGGGAGTTTACACAACAAAAAAACCAAAGTAAGAGGATTGCGACATTTTACGCTTTGATGAATGTCTCAATATCACATTCTTTTCACTAAACGAGGGGGATTTTGTACATCCGAATAGGGCACAGTTGCTGTTGACAGTATAATAAGTCGAGTTTTTTTTTTGGTTTGGGAAATTTGGGGATCCCTCGGGATTTTCCCCCAGGGTATTTTGCATCTCTTGTTGGTATTGCTAATTGTCGTTGTTTTTTACATGTTTGTTTGTGATCCGTACTCAAAAACAGTCGCGAAGTAAATACAAAATGAAAACAAAATAAAGATTGTGAGATGGGAATGTTTATTTTGTACACATAAACACCCATTGAACTCGTATAACCAACATTTTTGCGGCCTGAATTGACTTGATTTATAGCCGATCTGCATCTCATGATCGCCAATCATATAAATTTACATTGATGAAGAAAGATTTTACAAAGAAAATTGCTCCGATACGCTCAAAGTATGTTGTGCAAAACATAAATGTTTGACATGTCAAACATGGTGTATGCTATGTGAAACACGGAGTGAACCGGAGCAACTTTTATTTTGTGTGTGGATGTCCTGCAAGACACATCATTATTTTGCCAACTACTGATAAGCAAAATTTAATCACAGAATGAAAGAGGACAACTGTTCGATGTTGGAAGTAAACATGTCGTTCATAGGGTGTATTTGAAACTTTTTTATCATAAAAGAGGGTACAACCGTTTGTGTGTCACTGACAAATGGGATACGCAATAAGTTGGACGAGAGTGAACGTCTCTTCTTCAAGAACTATACATACATTCGATTGTTTCCTGTTGCATATTAGCAAACCTTGTTTTAATTGACTAACTGTTGAAGAATATGAGATATGTTTGTATATTGCATGATAAATTGCTATAGTATTTTTTTTAGATTTTTCATACTTCTTTTGGCAGCAACAATTATCGTCCTTCAATCAAAATCACTTGATAGACGGACTAATAGAGTCAAAAGAAAAATGAATAGATTTAGATTCGGCTTTCTTGTTCCGTCCCTTCCAAATCGTGAACAATCGATCAGTACAAAAGCCACAATAAAAAATGTTCGTTTTTTCTGTTCTTCATCCGCGGCTATGAATTTCATGGACAATCGAAAAACGCGAAAGAGATCATTGAGTCGATGTTTCAGGAATACTCCTCTATCTTATTAGTACGACGTCCAACCCGCCTTTTTCAGTGTCCAAGTTTTCAAGAACTTCCTGTACCTGTACTACAAAATCTTGACAAATGTTTTATTTCAAAAACACCAACAATTAGACACTATGACTACAATATTCACGTTTCGGGCACGATTAGTTCTGCCCCAAAGCGGTTTGATATCAGCTGTGTAAAGCTTGACAATTATTCGATATCTTTTTATTTATCAATTCGCTTTACTGAATGCAATATAATCTACAACCACTACAACCGGCGTTGGTTTAAGGAACAGCGTATCCCTAATCCCTACAAGGCCAACGATCGATTTAACATCCGTGTTCTCAATTCTAACGACAAATTCATCATCTATGGTAATGGCACTTTGCTTGGCACCTTTGAAAAGCGTATGATTCTTGATGATGCTGACGTGATTGTCGTCAGCGGTGATCTTGTCACGTTGCATCTTTTCGAACTAGGTTAGGATGGAAAACCAAAAACCATTGTGACACTAGAAACATTGCCGACGGTTATTTTGGCTTAAAATTGCTGATCTGACTAAGTTAAACGCGTAGATGACGGGTTTTTTTTGCTAGCAAACTCAGAAATTTTCAGCCAAAAAAACTGTCGGCATTTTTTCTAATGTCACAAAAGGCTTAAAAAACTCGATTTTTTTTTTCAGAAAATGCGTTCTAATTCAAAAAATTGTGTAACTGTAAACAACAATACGACTGGCATGCACGCCTACCTTCGGACATACAGATCAATAAACAATGTAACTGACAGAAAAAATGTAATATAAATTTGTCAGCTTTTCAGTACATGCTGGTTTGAGAATAGTAATTAATAAACAAGATTGGGTCTCTTGAAGAACAGCCCACCACCCAACAAGAGCCACCCTTGCTTGGAGTATAGCCCCCCAGAGACCATTTTTCCATACAAAATTGACGCAATCGGTGGGTGGCTCAGCTACACGTAACGTAAAGCCACCCACCATTTGGGTAGTCCAACTACCCCGGAAATTACCGAAAATAGCTGGAGTGGGTGGTTGTACTCCTCTACCGGGGCCTCTTGAAGAACAGCCCACCTAGCCCACGTAATACAGCACCCCACTGGAACCGATACAATACAACACACCACAATGTTGAACTTCAGCCACCCACAATGTTGAAGTTAAGGTACCCTTCTTCAGGCTTCTTCATGGGTACCTCATCTTCAACATCGAGGGTGGTTCATCTTCAACATCAGGGTGGTTTATCTTCAACATCAGGGTGGTTCATCTTCAACATCATGGGTGGCTGAAGTTTAACATTATGATGTTGAAGATCAGGTCACCACAATTCTTCAGGCTTCTTCATGGGTACCTCATCTTCAACATCGAGGGTGGTTCATCTTCAACACCAGGGTGGTTTATCTTCAACATCATGGGTGGCTGAAGTTCAACATTATGATGTTGAAGATCAGGTCACCACAATCTTGAAAAAAAAAGAAACTTTCTAGTGTTGAACATCAGTTACCCACAGTGTTGAAGATCGGCCCCCCACCACCAATTTATTGATGGGTGGTTCTGTTTCGCGGTTACAATGGGGGGCTATACTTCTACGCAATGGGGGGCTATAATACAATAGACCCACAAGATTTTTTTCAATCAATCAACCAATCAATTTATTGATTGAAAGTTAATGTTTGAGCAATTTGCAACAATGCGTGGTAAAATTACAAAATAAAACAGAACAGAGGATGTAGGATGGGAAAATGACTCATGTCAGAAATAAACAATTTTTAGCACAAGCAAAAGGACGGATGTTATCTTGATTGATTAGTGGTTCCAAGAAGTTTGCAGGTTGGGACTGATAAAAACGTAAACATGTCATTGTTTGATGGAAGGGTCCAAAGGGTTCAAAGAGAGTAAAAGCGTCAGCTTCGAGAATGATATATAAGTTCGGATGTGGCCAGCGATCTGCAGAGCCTGAATAAGCTGGTTGTTCGTTTGTTACTTCTGATCCGATCCGTATCGACATTGATCCCAAAGATGTTTATAGGGTTTGTAACTTGTACGCTCAGTTATTATATGTTTTCACATTTTAGATTTATCGTAATCCTTTTGGCAGCAACGACATTCTTTCCAGAATCCGAGGTAAGTTTATTGATAACCGCTGTCTTTAATTTTTGGCAACAATCAAATTTCCAGGCGACTCCATCGTACCGCCAATTCGATGGTTCTTTCAAATGCGACGGATTTCCGGGATTGTCCAAAAGAGATTCTGACAAATGTTTGATTGCAAAGTCGATAACGGAACCCTTAGAGAGTGGCATGGGTTTCCGTCTTTTTGGCTTTGTTACTGCTGATCCGATCCGTATCGACATTGATCTAATCAAGGGTGATTCTGAGCGTCCCGCAATCCCTTTGCATTTGTCAATTCGATTCAAAGAGGGCAAGATTGTCTACAACCGTTACCAACATGGCTCGGGCTGGTCTGGTGAGGAACAACGTATCCCCCTCAACTTTAGAGCCAAGAGAAAACTCGACCTTCGGGTTCACATTTCCAACTCCGGATACGCTGTCTACGGCAATGGCTATGTGCTCGGCGGCTTCAAATCGATCATGAGCCTTGATGGAGTTGATCATGTTAGCATCAGTGGTGACCTGAAGGAGCAGCCTATTTTCGTGTATGGGTCTATTTCTAAAATCATGACTCCAATTTCTAAAATCATGAATCAAAATGTATAAGATTTATTTTGTACACATAAAACACGCATTGAACTCGTATAACCAATTTGAGTCACATAATCTAAAAATAAAAGCAACAAGTTATAACTATACATACACAAATAATGTTTGATCAAGTCGCAACAATGAGTGATGTAAATACAAGAGAGATAAAAACAGAACAGAGGGATATGGGATGGGTTGGCTCACCGTTGGAAGATTGTGTATGTTGACACAAAAGCTCTGAGAGTAAACAATCGAAGATCGCAACAAAAAAAAGCAAGTACACAGGAAGGAACTATGCACTTTTGATACATGTCGGAAGTGGAACGCAGTGTGTCAGTCGGAGTCGGAATTGAGTAAATCAAAGGCACGTTTAAAACAATTTCAAACAAAAGTTAAGTATGCTACCGCTTTGAAGAATGCATGAAAACAGAAAGTAGATTACTTCTTATCCACGAAATTCGATGGCTGCGTAACGGCACGTGGCCGTTCAAGCGTTCGTGTTTGCTCCTCGGATTCGACATCTCTCAGCGATGGTGTCACGAGAGTGTAGCCAAGATTGGGTGAAGGTAGGGGTGATGGATGGGATGATGGATATGGGGTTGGGGCGGCCTGGAAAGCTGACATTAATCATTGTTCGAAAAATTTTTCACGTTTAAATTGTCTATTTGCATCAAAATCAGTTTTTTTTAAACAGTTTTATGCTTTTTCTAGCAAAAACAAAGTTCATGCAAAATGACACCAAAAAAAAGATCAACACTTGAAAAAGCCCTCCAAAACTAGTTCCTCGTGCATGATCCTTATGAATGCACTCAAAGCCAACATTGATCAAACTTTTGATAACTCTTATGTTAGGAGAGAATCCTTTGCATCCCTCAAAAAAACATACTTCATATCGCGGAAGGAAAACAGTCGCTACCATTACAAATGTGAGTATTCTGAAAGCCAAGCGTAATCTAAAGGCTTAAAAGTACAAATTTCAAATTGCAAACCTTCCAAACATAATAAAATCCAGCTTAAGCCAGCTAAGCCAATCCTTTTTCGTTTCTGAAAGATTAAGCCCACAATTAGTCAGTTGTCTCGACACATTCACGTTTTTAGCTTCATAGAGAGTCCACAGATTATTCGCGACACATTTCGTTTATATACAGTTTCCGTGAAAGGCGAACCAAAACTGTGCAACTGACGTGACTTGACTTCCCGCCCGCAAAAAGCTGTCATTTACAGGTCAAGTTTTGGTACGGGTGGTCGGTGGTCGGCCTTGTTTGGCCACTGTCAGCGAATATAGGCGATTGCCAAGTCTACCGGGGGCAACAGACGCGGGAGGAAGTGTCAAATGAGGAAATCGTGGCGCGTGTCGGGGGTTTCCACCTTCAAAGGGGAAGACTCAAAAAATCGCGTGTTTTGTGTATATTTGGAAGGGTTTGATGGCTGAATGTGCCTCAAAGTTAGCTTTGTACAGCTCATTGATGGCGAAATGGGTGGAGGGTTCTCGTCACAGAACACATACCTTCTCACGGCCAGTGTGACGCTTTTTCGTCTTCATTGACTCTGCCTCTGACTCTGACTCGGAGTCAGAGGCAGAGTCAATAAAGAGTCAGAGTCAATGAAGAGTCGACTCTCACTGACTCTCACCGACTCCGATAAAAAAACGTTAATGATTTGATACCATTGTACTGCAAAATCAGTTCCAATTCATCAAAATCATAACCAATTGCCTATTCATTGGTATTTAAAATAGCCTTTTTTACATTGTTTCATAGGATTTTAGTCAGGGAGTCGATAAAAACTAACTCTGACTCGGAGTTAATAAAGTTTCATTGACTCTGACTCTGCCTCTGACTCAGAGTCAGAGTCAGTCGGGAGTCGACTCAGAGTCGACTCGGAGTCGGAGTCAGCGTCACACTGCTCACGGCCATCAATGGGAACGTTGGGATTGTCTTTTTGGACCCTAAAGGCCCTGAGGGGTATTCGACGTTCGAATATGAGCAAAGATATGAAATAGAGGGAGACACTTCCGGAAAAGGGAATTTGTGCCTCTTGAATTGGACACAATGTGGAAAAAAGGGACCTCGAACAGTTAGGTACCTTGAAGACACCCGGACCCGCTAAGTTTGCCGAGTCGAGCCCCAGGTGGAATAAACATACATTAATGCCTCTCTCTCTCTCGTATACATTAAACACACAATATACTGACAGTGACAAGGGACGCAACCTCCGAGCGCGCCAGCGGCGAGAGGCCGAAACACTAACTACACGGATTTTCAGGGCTTAAGACACCGCCCCATCCAAGACGACTTACGTGAGTCTTCCTGAACACAGAATGGGGACTGATCCATAGATTGGCGTCGGTATACTGCTACTCATTCACATTTCGGCCTTATACCCACCCCCATTTTTCCTAAGAGCCTCGAAACAAGAAGGGTGCAACAAGGGGGGTAGCAAAACCAGTAGTCGGGGTTTTTTGGTGGGGATGCTAGAGGTGCAGCCTGAGGGGAAGTGGGGATAGATCATGGAAGCTGTCCAGAAAAGGCAGAAAAGGGTGTTCGACGTGACCACAGAGGATGTTTTGGCGGTTTTGTAGGAGGCTTTGAGATAGATAGGATAGTCAATTGAATGGTTTGGTCACAGGGATGGATAGGCGATAAGAGGACGTCACAAAAGGATGCATCCGGCGGTCATGGTGATATCCTTCTGTTGATCATGCATTTGGTTAATTTACACTTTCGGTGAAGCGTTTGAAGGATAAAATTTATGATTAGAAGGTAGTTTTGGAAGGGTTTATGGAACCGCGGGTTTGCAAATTGCTGCAAAATGTCGAAAATTTAAAGTTTGAAACTTTTGTTTTTGCAAAAACGTATGACTTCAGTTTGCAACCACCAATTTCCCCACCCATTTGTAAACACCCTCTCATTCCAGAACTCCATATCCGTCAGATACCCCCTCCCAGCCCCATCGCATGCGTCAAACGACAGCTTAGCCCCAAAAAAGTCCATCTTTTCTCCGACAAAGACGTACCTAAGCCGGAGAACAATTGTTTGCCGAAGGAGAAAATCGTCAGTTTCCCTTCCCCTCTGTCTTTTCCGACTGTCTTTAACCATGCAAACCAAGGAAGGGCTCCTGGAGTCCCACCCTACCCCAAACATTGCCGATGATCCTGTGGTCCCTTCCTTTCACACCATATCCGTCCAAGTAAAACCAGAACTATTACATTTGCAAAAGTTTTTTATTCAATCAAGGATCAAGGAAAAACATTATGGACTCAAGTCACCACCATCTTTGTACATACAGATTCCGACTGTCCGCAAGTGCTACCACCCATCACGCCCCGAGGCCTTAGGGCCCAAATCCAAGGGGAACGTGATGAGCGCGGGCGGCACTGTGGAACGGAGGTAGTCGGTGGATCCAACAAGGGAGGAAAACTTTGTGTGAAAGGAAAGTTGAGTTTGCAATACGATAGGGATGCAATACTGTCGAGATTTGAAGGAAGGAAAGGGTTTTGAAAGGCCTCAGCGGACAGCTTGGAAGCCGACTGGCAGTCTCATGGAAGGGCAATAAATGTGTTATTAATCAGCCTGACTGGCGCGATGGATGTTGTTGTCAATGTTGTTTAGTTCTTCTTGGCGGCCTTGTTGGCACCGAAAAGACGGGCGGCACGGACGAAGGGCGCGAAGGCAGGGACGAGGCGCGGAGCCGGGGCATAGGCCGGGATGGGGGCGGCAGCGAAGGCGGGAACCGGGGCCGGAGCATAAGCGGGAAGGGCACCAGGAGCGAAGGCAGGGACCGGGGCCGGGGCGAAGGCGGGGACCGGGGCAGGCGCGAAGGCTGGGACCGGGGCAGGCGCGAAGGCTGGGACGGGCGCGGGACCGACGACTGGGCCGGGAGCGAAGGCTGGGACCGGGGCAGGGGCGAAAGCCGGGGCTGGGGCGAAGGCCGGGACGGGAGCCGGAGGAGGAGGCGCGAAGGCGGGGACCGGGACGGCAACAGGCGCGGCTACGGGCACTGGAGCCGGGACGGGCACGTTGATGGGAGCCGGGATCGGGATTGCCGGGGCCTTGAGGCCGGGTCCGCTGGGTTCAGCCGCCACGGGAGCACTGGCTGCCGCGAAGAGGTTTTGGAAGTACGGGGAGTACGACGTCGCGGGCCACTGAAATCACAACACTCATTTCGGCACAAAAAGCTTATCTATCAAACTTACAGCTGCCGCCTGGGCATTACCAGTCATAACACATGCGGCCAAAGCCAATGAGATGCTGAAACCAAAATACTTATCACTCAAATCCTCAAAAAACCAAAAACCCACAGAGCCAACTTGCAAGCCATGTTGAGTTATATGCAATATAAGCCGCTGAGGCGTTTGTAGAGGACAGGACAGGACCGTCGAGGACGATTGTGCCCTTTCCTCCGGGTTCGAAGTCGCCTTTATAGTCGTCGAATCCCGCTCCCGAAAGGCGGGAAAGACCTGCCTTCGAAGCTTGTTGTTGACTTTTTTTGCTGCGATTTCTCGCGCACTTCGAAGCCCAGGACCCCAGAGGCCCCAAGGCTGTGGAGGAGATGATCGTCAATGTCCAGTGTATGCACTTTTTTTTCTTGCATCATAGTCCCGATCGGACAAATTCAATTTGCATCGAGAGTGTCCAGGTGCGTAGCACTGGGCGAAGGCTAACTAGCTCGAGGCGTTAAGATTCGCATCTCTTGAGCTACTATAAAGCTGATTAATTCTGTTTGTCGCGAGTGACGACGACGACGACAACGTCGAGGGAACGACATTAGGGATAAAGATGACGGGTGATTAGTTAGTCCTATTAAACTTCTGATTGAACAAATACAAATATGATGGGGTGGATTGGATAGACTACGTTGAGGCAAATGGTTTTTCGAGGGTTTGAATCAGTTAATGGAAGAATTATAAGTAAATTTGTGTGTAAAAAGTGAAGTTTTGCTTGAACGAAACCCGAACTTTTGGCATTTTGTGCAAAAATGTATGCCGTATGATTTCGTTACTCAAAATGTACGGTTGTTTCTGCGTCTGATTCCGTTTCTTTTGCACCCAATTGCATCAACCTCTCAAATCCTCAACAAGCATCCCTACATTGCTCAACCATTCCATCCTAATCCGCCAAAAAAATACCCACAAACCCATTGATCACACACTGCTTTACCTTTCCATCCCATTGAAATTGAAATTTGAAATCCTATCACCCTCCCGCATCAAACTTCATGTCCTCAAGGACCAGAATACCGTCGTCCCCTTTCATCTCTGCGCAATCGTGACCAGATCCGATTTACTTCCTTCCTCGGTGCATGCGTTCCAAGAACTAACTTTTTGACAGCCGTCTGCAGACTTTCTTCTCCGTCTATGTTTGTTTGCCTTTACAGTTTTTGCAAGGGACCCATGACTTTGCACATATGGGTATAGGGTACATCTTTAAAGTCGCATTTCACATCTTTAAAGCCAAATTTCAAATCCTTAAGTCTTATTTCACAATTTTGATGTTAAAATTTATAACTTTATTGTATTTTTTCACTCATTTTATATATCAACGAGTAAGCAACAGAAATATGCATGTTGATAATTTTGTTAGGGTAGATAAAAAACATAAACAAACAACATCAAAAAGTACCGTAGAATGAAATCTGATCTGTAATTATATTTGAAAAGACACTACATCAGCGGTGGTTTGTGGTGAGACAAAATGAGACAAGCCCTCATTTTGTGATTGATAGATGGATGATTGATAAAAGATAACACAGTAAATACGCTATATATTGACCCGCATGAAGGGACAGGGGTTTTATGAGTTATAATACTATAAAAGCTGTTAGTCACATGCGGAAATCGCATGGGTTTTTGCATGATGTGAGTATACAAATGGATCATACGTGCAAAGAAAAACTGATAAAATTGCGATAAAAACGAATGATTAAATTAGTCCGAATCTTCTTCACTGGGCGAGCTGGACGGCGTACTTCCGCCGACGGATGCTGTTTCGACTGTGGGCGTTTTACTGTGGCCATAGGGGAGTGGGATGTCGAAGATAATCGGTGGATGAGCAATGTTCATCTTGTGATCGCAGCTGGACGCGTTTATGAATGTAGTTTGGCCATTTGTAGTCGCGCCATAGCGGTCATGGATGTGTCCGAACACATGGAACTTCGGCTTGACCCGGTATTCCACCGTGTTGAGTAGCTCGGCACAACCAGCGAGAATGCCGTCCATCTTGTTCCACGCATTGTAATCACCATGGCCGAGGGGTGGTGTATGGGTGACGAGGACATCGACTTTGCTAGGGATATTGTTCCATTTTTGGAGGAGGGCACTGCCACGGGATCGATAGAAGGAATAGCCCTGCATCGGGTGCCATGGGGAACCATAGATCTTTAAGCCGTAAACTTCAACCGTGCGATCAACAATGTATTCGCAGTTTGTCAGCATTTCATAGGCTTTCCGGACGCCAAGCATGTTAAGCCCCGCGACCTGTTGATCCGACATGATTTCCCCGTCTTCGAAGCCGAGTTCATGGTTGCCGGGGACGACAAATTTGTATTTATGGGGAAGGGTGCCGATTTCCGCGTTGAATTTGATGACCTCACCAATGTCACCGCCTTCTGTGAAGTCTCCGGCATGGATTAGGACATCGCCGTCGGGGATTGAATCGAGTAGTTGGCCCATCTTTTCATGAGTGTCGGAAATGCAGACAAAACGGACTTTGTTTTCGTAAATCGGGGTGTTCAATCTGAAATTATCATCGATTACGGTAACAATTTTTTGTTTTCAAAGTGCCAAACATACCTAAGCGTCTTAACCGGCTCCACAACACGACCCTGTTTCACATATCGCTTCCACAGCTCCACCGGCTTGTGGGACATGGGATCAGCGCGAATAATTCCGTTTTCAAACATAATTCCGGCGTTCTTTCTTCAAATCAACAATATCCAATGAGCCAAAAGTGGCAAAGTTTGACTACCAAGTGCTGAAAGTGAAAGAAACTAAATTTATAATCGCGGGGAGTGAAGTGAAACCAAAAAGATCAACAACCGCGTCGCGAGTCCCGAAATTTTGAAAAATAACAGCTAATTTAACACGAGTTTTGTTCAAAGGCCGGTCCAGACGGTCGATATGATGACCTAATGACGCCTTCACCCTCGCCCTTCCCGATCCCAGCCCCCCTTCAGTTTGAAAATGTCAATGCCACTTGACATAGTTGTCGTTGTCCGATGCCTACTAAACAGTCTTTATAGTACTAACGAATGGCGCTGGCATCTGATTTCTCACACTCTAGGCATTGGGGGCAGGTGTCTTGGTAGCTTTTTTTGAAGGGATGGCGGATAAAACAACAGACTTTCGGTGGGAGACGGTATTCGAGAGCGCCGGCTGAGCTTTTTTAAATAACAAATTTGAAAATTCGATGCGATAAGCGATTACAAGCATTGGGAGACTGATGGGACCATTTTGAAAGCGGAGAAGCGCCTGACTGAACAGAGTGCGAAACAGATTCTCCATGGGGAAATGGTACTGCGAGTGTTTAGTGTCAGACGGGTCCCAGTGCCACGGGGTGAGATAACATCTCCGATCAGGCAAGTTTATACAACAGGAAGAGCGATGCATGATGAGGTATGCATGTGTATGCCTATTGGGGTTCAATTTGTTATGGAAAAACAAAAAGAGTTGAGAATGACGCGATCTCTGGGCGGTAACAAACATCAGAATCGCGACCAGGGGCGGAAGGGTGAAAGGCTTCCTTGAGGAGAGAGTGGTGGGGTGGTGAAGTAAAGAAGGTGTTAGGGAGACTCATTTTTGGAAGTAGTAGTCTTTGCCTATGGCCGTGGGCCGAAAAACGACGAAAAAGGGGAGGCAAAATCGGATCAGTTCCAGCAAACTATGCACCCGTGAATCGCACATGCATAGAAACAGTGGACCGCCCGACCACAGGTGCCGAAATCGACTCGACTTCCCATCTGACTCGGTCGGCTCCTTTTTGCAGGAAGTATATGCAAAGACTCACAGATCAGGCGCGGCGCGAGCAGCCTGCCTCGCCCGGCCATCGTGGCCTTCAGGGTGTCACTGACTTCCAACCTCCACAGTCGCCTCGACTCGACTCGGCTGAGGTTGGCTGACCTTGGCTAAAGCCGATTCCGCAATGGCCGCGGATGACTGAGCGCCCACCCCTCACGCCTGCTCTGCCTCCCCTGGACAATGGGTGCATGACCCTGGTTGACGCCTGCCCTGCCAGGGTTTGAAGGGTTGAAGCCTCTATGGAATCAAATTCGAATTCTATAAACGGTGGAAGTTGTTGCCCGCCGCCGACGATTGACAAAAAGTTGGTATTCACAATAAACTCAAAGAAACCCATAAACACACTTCCGTTCTTTGATGCTCGAAAAAAAAAGCAAAAAAGGGTTCGTTGATGTTATAAAACGTACTAAATTCCAAAGTGTTCGTTGTCAACAACAATGTAATGAATATCCCAGTGACCACTATAAGAATAAGAATGCGAAAAAACAAACTTATAAAGAACTATTTGTACCTGAAAGTTAGCCAATATAAACAGTTGGAGGTCTTTTATTACCAAAATAGCGGAACTAATGGAATAGAAACCAGAAATGCCATCAAAAGACACCCCCAAAGTAAAAGTAAAACACCATTCTGCAAATTACGGGTTATTATGCCCAAAGACGCCCCATAGTATTCTGGTTTTCGGTCAATTGTTCAAAACACAACAACACTTGTATTCCGTGCAAAAATAGTCATAAATCAGGTCAGTCAAGTATTTTGACGACCAGGTGCTGTGCAAAGTGCTTTTTAAAGATTGAAAGAGTCCTTAAAGTTGATTATGAATAGGTGAGAGGATGATTAGCATGGAATAAGTAGGTGGAGGACAAGTTTGAAAACACTTTGAAGTCTTTTGTCTTCGCTTTTTTTCGAAAATTAAATGTCAGCCAATTTTTATCCCTGACAGATGGCTGGTCCAACTCTATATAGTTATGTTAGTCTATCCATTTGGAGACATTTTTCCAAGGAACGACGCCCGCAAAACAAGAATTCAGCAAATCGCTGGGAAAAGATCTCCTTAGCGTCCCAAACTGCAACAGCAACAAAGCAAAAAGCAAAGCCTGCAAAGAAAGATTACACGGAAATATGACGGCTTTTTCGAATCACTAAATGTTCATGGACATGTCCATGCAACTCTAAAGTGTGATGGGCGCGTGGAAAACGGCGTGAAAAGCATGGGAATCCAATCCAAAGTCAATTTGCCGAACGAATAAACCGCGAAAACGCAATGAACATAAAAAACCAAACTTCATTCAACTTCAGAGCAAGTAATGAATCAGATCAAACTAAAAAACAAACAAATGACTCACAAGATCACGCCAAATTATATACCCAAATGAGAACTCCCATCAATCAATGGTGGAAACCGTTTTCGCTCTTACTTATTTCCCGGCATTCGTGTCAGGATGCAGGGAGGGTGCAATAAATCAAGTTTAAACAACAATCCAGTCCGTGAAACGCTCAAGGAGAGGCAGGGAAGGAAAAAAAGTACATTGTTTAGGGGTGGACAATTGGATGCCGAGATCGAAATCGCATTCATACATGTTGAAAAGAAATTGAAAGTACAAATTGAAACATGCCGTTAACTGGTTATAAATATCAACGAGATCGAAAGGAGGGTGTTTTTGGGGGAGGGATTAGCCAAAACAAGTGTTAAGATATCTGGATTTGTGGATTTATTGTTAAGATTAGATTGTTTGCAACTGGAATAATGGCATGCAAAAAAGTTGGATTTGTTGTTTGTGTTTTTACAATTTTAGCACAAACTTTTGGGTTTTTAATTTTTATAGTTCGCGAAACAATGTTAACGTTGAACATATTGCAATTAAAAGAAAAAGGATCAAAAAAATTTAAGTTTGACGTTTAAAATTTGAAAAAATACAATGGCATCCATGTTGGATAACAGTTCAACTTTTCGAATACCCAAAAGAAAACCTCGTCGAGAACGCTGCGAACTGGACTTGTCAGACGTGTAGTGGGTTGCTCGGAGGCCCCGTCGTCATGATGTTGCGACGAGACGACGACGATCGGTGGTATCGACGTTGCCACCGCCTCCGCGACCGCCGCTGGCAACAACCGAGCTCGCGCACCACCACGCCACCCTTTTTGCGACATGACACGAGCCCCAACGCGGGTTTTTCACGCGCGACTAGGATAATAGCGGCTTTTCGGGATGATGGACTGACTGTCTCGCCTTTGATTTTGATTTTGGGTACTGTCGCTTACTTTCGCCACTGTCTTTACCCTTTTAGAGTTACCAAACTTTTTCGAAATAACAAATCTGCACATTGGCATCGTTTAGATGAAACGACTTCGAAAATCTAATCAAAACGCTAATCACATTTCCCAAACCTCCATCGTTATCAATCCAATCTGGTTTCTAGTTTTACCGGAATAAAAATCAAGAAATTTTTTAAAAAAACCAATTTCCCTGAACGTAAAAAAAAGTATATTATACTCCGAAATGGATTGATCTGTCAGTCAGGGGCATTTCCGTGAGTATGGATAGCTTTCGATGACATTTGGTTATGTGACAACCGCTGCGGAAGGCTTTCAGCTCAGCTCTCTCTCCCTGCCTACAAACAAATTTTGAAGGCAGGAGAGCTTCACTGCCTTCAGGACAAAAACAGGTTTACGTGGAAATGACGCAGCGAGCGGTCTACGAAGACGACGGCGCCCAAAGCGCCTCAGGATCGCAGAAGACTTGCACTTCGATGATGATGCGGACGGAGTTCACGACGTCGTTGGATAGAGACTCCTTGCGCCGCGCCAAGTGTTCTTATACCGACAAAAAAAAGAAAGTCTACGTACTCTGGAACCCGAACTGACTGACTGACCAAGATTCCCCCTGGCAATGGGGATACATAGCCCCGCGCAACTGGCTACAGGTTGACAGACAGGTGTGATCACACGTGAAAAAAGGTAATTTGAGGACATACATACGATTGATGACTGACAAGCCGGAACGAATGATAGATGAAAAAAGGGCAAATTATAAAATTTTATATCTGTCTGCAAGCATGATTTGACGGTAAAATGAATCTACATCTGCATCGATTCCCCCCTACACAATGAAGCGAAAATCGGCGCATAAAAACGTGGAGCGTGCATGGGGGTGGTTTGACCGCAATTTGGCCTAGATAGGTTGAATCGCCTCAGGGCAAGCGGCCATTTAAAGTAAAAGGAGGGGGAGATGGTGTATGTTTGGTGAATGATCAGATGCGAAAATAAACAGCCGATGCAAGCAGGAATGTGGTAATGACATTGAAAACGGGTGATAAATAGCAAACGGATGTGGGTGATGGTTTTCGAATTTCAATGGCGGTTGGGGAAAAGCAAAATCGGGCAAATAATCATAACTTTTTTCGAACTGGTGGGCAAATAGAAGCGCTAAAGGCGGCAATAATGGCATTTTTCGGGAATTCGCAAAGTCAATAGACTTAATTTGGCTCAAAATCGTACAAAACATGAAAAAAGGCATTCTTCTTATCACAAAGTTCACTCGTTCCTAAAACCCTCGACCGTAAAAACATTACCCTCGCTTACGGTGTCACGCCCGATGAGGGAAAACAGACCGGTCGCGCCTCTCCGTGTGCCCTATCGGTAGCTCATCTCGCTCGTCAATATGGAAGCGAATCGAGGCCATTTACCTTCGCTTTGCCGTCACGGGGAGGAAAGGAGGATGTACATCATGATGCGTTTGATTTCATTTCATAAGGGCGGTACTCTGTCCATCGTGTCGTCGTCGTCGTTGTCGTCAAACGGCCTTCAGAAGCGAAGCATCTCCCCCCTCTCCTCCAAAGTATGTGAGATGCTTATCGGAAGCTCCAGTTCGACGACACAATGAATCGAGGACTCGAAGCGCTGCTCCTCAAAGCAGCGGGGTTCAGTTTTTGTCTCTCTTTCTAGGCGCGAAGAGGGGTTTGAGGATGCGTTTTGTGCACTCTGAATGGAAGCTGTCATGAAAAACTTCATACGTATGACAACAAACAAAGTTTTTTACTTTTAAAATTCACTGTCATGGTGAAAATAAACAAGACCAAGGTCAAAATACTTAGTGTTGAAAGTTTGGACTGTCGACTGTCAACAGTAAACACAAATTGTATCTCAAAAGTGTAGACTTGTGAAATTGTAAGAAGTGCCACTTGATAAAGACCAAATTTCATCAAATCGAGATTCAATTTGTCGAAAAACTTGCTCACTGATCAACCGATCATCAACATACGAGACTTTTATTGATACAGTTTGTTCAACAGATTTCAAACGTTTGTTGAAATGCATGTCAATCAGTCAAGGTTATCCATTTCATTCCGTTCACGCATGCCTGCAGGCGGTTTCGTTTCGGTTTCGTCAGTTTTCAATCTTCAGTGCACGTGATCTTTGGTCCATCTTGATAGTAATAGTGATAAGACAGGTCACAGCCGATGGCACAGTATGAAAGTCCATCTTAGCATGAATCATTGCACGTTGATCCCGCGGGACTATGCAGCTGTCAGTTAGCTAAACTTTCCAAAAGTAATTCACGAAAACCATGCCTTCAAGAAAAAGCGAAACACCAAAGATCTTCCAACCTTTAGCCGCCATTGCATCAATCTATCAATGTATAGAAAGCAAAAGCATCTAAAGCAGCCCCCTATCAACATTCCATAGCCATGGCTGCAGCCACCAATGAAAACAGAACAGTTTTTTCGGCATTTTTCAACATCTCGATCAAGCTCCGATGGCCGAAGTGCTACATAGATGCCCCATGTTTTCCCATCGATATAGTCGTTTTCGATGATTCATTTTTTGTTTGCGGCCACGGCCTTGCTTGATTCGAGGTGTCGAAGACCATCTGTCGGTCGCGTGCCGTTATGTCTTGCTTGTTTGCGCTGTCCTGTCCTGACAAAGTGATCTTCTGCGCAATGCGGGCTCATCTTGAATGGCTAATTACCATAAGAGCCCCCAATAAACGAAGGAAACATTCCGCAAGTATCCGCGAAAACGTTGGTGCCGTCGGAACCATCGGGCTGCTTTGTTTCGAAAAGGGCATTTACGGACATCCGATCGGCACCGTTCGTTTGTAAGGGATCACATTGCGCGAGCATGGGGGTGTTACGCTTTATGCTTTTCATTAGCCGAGCCGCCGGGGCAAGTGGGATGTTGATGTGTGAAGAGAAATCGGAAAGTGTCGAACATATAAGTTGGCGGGGTGAGCGAGCGGGCGATCGGCTAATGTCCAAACTTTCGGGGCTATCTATGATGATGGCCCGACGATAAGGACAAGGGCCGTCGCGCAATGCGATAGGTTTTTGTCGGGTTTGGCATGTTGAGTTATAGTGTTTTCCGGGTATTAGCGGCACTTCGGAGGCTTTTGGCGGATTAGAATATCACGTTTGACACGATTTATCTGTTTTTTTTGTTAATCTTATCGAACATCCCAAACATGGCTACAAATCAACCCTCCTCCTGGTGGCCAGAACCCCTGTGGCTCATCATCACCTCGATGTTTAGGGCTCTGATGTCTTTGAGTCTTTCAGTCGGTCGTCTGTTGTTGCGATTGCGATTGCCCTTTTCTGATGCGATGTATGGGTGTTTTGGCAGTAAGCAGTTCCGTTTGGCTTTCGAGGGGGTTGTAAACTTGCACCCAACACCAACAGCCGCGCGATCTACGGCAGCCATCTAAGGCAGGGGCTAGAGGCGGCGTGCTAGCCACAGCTTTCCGATTTGGGGTGACCTTATTTATCTGTAGGTACCTTTTAAGCGGGGTCCTGTTTTGCTGATGTGCTTTTACAGCTTGTTTTGATCGTCGTGAAGCAATGCTAATCATATCATTCCCCTTCATTTGGGAAGGTATTTGTAGGTTGAGCGGCGTGATTGACAGGCTTCTCGAATAATCAAACTTTTATGTATCTTTTGTTTCAGATCGACCAACTTATAGCTTCATAATCATATTAAGCTATCTGCCATCGCGCGAAAGACAACAATTTACTTCCTCTACTTCCCGAAAGTGAGTTTCTTCTTTCCATTGCCCCTCAAAAATGAGTGATTACATCGGCGGCAACCCCAACCAATCCCATAAAAAAGCCTTTTTGTTTCTGTCTTCCACCCCTCGCTTTGCTATCGTTCATTGGCATCCTTTTTTCCCTTTCTGAATTTTTTGTTTTGTCTGTCTCCGCTTTCCTGATGCAGGTAGTCCATCCCAAACTGCAACCAAACCGCCACTTTCCCCCGTCATTTCAAACTTTCCAAGCTTCACATCCGCTACCCCGCATCCGGATTAACCGTTTTCCCCTATCCGAAATCAAACGGTTCCATGCCATTCTGTCATGATGTCAATGTAAACACAAAAGGGCTCCCATACAAAACTGACAAACTGTATCTATCCCCGCTCGAGCCATGATAACATAAACAAAGCCATGGCCCATGGGATATAAGCGAGCCAGAGCCAGTCGGGGCATGGCGGATTGATGCGGGATCTAAAGGACAATGATCACATCACACTTTTTTGATTCATCGCGGCGACCTTTTTCGCGCTTAGGGCAGTCTTGTGACTTTTGTTTGATGCCTTGCGTCCGGCATCTGGCACCGCTTTTTTGCGCATTGCGATAGTCAGGGATGCGGGGGCGGAGCTTGGCCGAATTGGCAATATCGAAAGAGGGGGTAGGCACAGGTCCAATCCAAGACATATTCGGATTCGAGGGCCCTTTGTAGTTCCGCTTTGAAGCTTTGTTTATGTTCGATCGCGCTGTGAGTTACTTTTTGGCGGTTTCTTGGATGAATCACTTGTTTTTTGCTTCTTGCATTTCGTAATTAACGGGAGTCATTTCAGAATCCCCTTCGCCAATCGATGAAAACCCATACCCGTCGGCATAGTGTTGTTCCGCCGGAGATTGTCGCCATCATGCAGTCCGAGATCCCAGAAGACTTTAGCATTGTCGTCCAACCGGGCAGGAAATCCATCTGTGAAAGCCATGGCTCAAACGTTGATTCCGAGGATGCCCTTCTTTCCCATCATGACACCAGTGGCACGAGCGGTGAAACGTGTCGATTCCAGAACAACGATGGCGATGTAAAGATTGTCAAAGGCATCCCTGTCAAGAAGCGATGGCAAACGTGTAAAACAGTTTGCTGGACTTTGCTGATTTTGTCTTTATTAGCCGCTGCTTTGGGGTTTGTGTTCGTCGCATACAAGCTATATGCTCCTTTGCAAGTTTTGTGGCGGAATGAAACTATCTCAACGACTGTGATGCCACGTGATCATGCTTATAACGTCCGAACATCCTTAAGGTCAACTTTCAAGCCGTTGGAAAACGAAAGGGTCCCGGAATGGCCAAAAGTGGCATCGAGGATACCGCGACGAAACTACAGTGAGCCCATTTCGCCAGAAGAAGAACAGGCCTATGCCCTCCGAACTCGAACCTTGCCACAGACGACTGAATCGATCACAACCGTTTTGATTCCTGAAAAATCGACAAAGACCACGTTTTTCGAAAAACTAATGCCAACAGAACCCGCTTCCGAAAACACTGTCGCAACAGAAGTGATCAGGCACAATGTGCCGGTTATCGAGAATCCGCCAACCTCACCCCAGCCGATTACACCGCCCCCGAAAACTTACGGAAGCAAGGCTTTCATTGAAGCACCTGGCCAGAGTTTCGTAAACTCCCCCCTCGGCGCGAACTACATGTTGGCCACCATCGGCGAAGTCGGCACACAATTGACCAGTGTTGAAGTTTCGTACAAATATTTCAATGGTAAGTCATCACGGAACTCCGAAAATCATCAAAAAAAGGCTAATGCTCGATGTGATTTCAGCTGATAAGACATCGCCTCTCGACTATTTGGCTGACGTCACCGATGCTGTGAACCGGTCTTCGGCCTTTCAAATGAAAAACATGTTGATTGCACATGTATGTTTTGAACTTTTTTTCGCCTTGGTGGAAGTTTGTTTTGTAATTTTACAGAATACAACCATCGCCAGCCCTCCTCAGAAGTACAAAAACACGACCCTCCATTTCGTTGAGCCTGTGTCCTTCGATTTGCTCCAATCTGAAATCCAATCCGAATACGGTTTCCTTTCCAATGGCCATGTCCTCACACAGGAAATGTTCCCCATCGCTGATAGTGCCATCGCTTTGAACATGGTGGAATTTGAGATGGAATTCAAACAGGAATTTGCTGGGCTGTGGAATGAGAAACCAAACTTCAGGGGTCTCTATGGCGATCGCGATGTTAACAAGATTATTGGCATTCTTAAAGGAACGAAAATGTACACCGATAATTACGATATTTTTACGCTTCCGATGGCAAGGGACAGTTATCACTTTTTCGTTATGATGATGCGTGAAGATATCACGGAAGAAACTATCCCAACATCGGATAACTACGTTGCTCTGCTGAATTCGGCGATAAATGTTGGATTGGAAGAATTTCCAATCGCGATGCCAGTGTTTGAGCATAAGACTCTTACAAATTACACTCAATGGGCCCAGAAATATCAGCTGACCGCGTCGATTCCGCTCGGAAATGAGAACCGTGAAAATTCCAAGTATTTGAGGATTGCCGCGGCATATCAAGCTGTAAGTTGACATTACTTTCTTTTATTTTTGAAATTTTGTTCAATAATGCCATTTCAGACCCGTTTCAACCTGAACCACAAAGGTGTCAACGTCGAAACCCCCAAAATGATCGTCGAAGAAACCAACAACATCGAAATTGATCTCATCGACGTCAATCGCCCATTCTATTACGGCATCTTCTACAAAAATGGTGCCGATCAGGCTATCATTTACTTCGGAGCCTATTTCTGAGTGTAATTTTTATTACTTTAACGCTTTAAACCCCAGGTTAATGTTACTGTTTTTGCCCTGTCACCATTTGTGCCATTTATCGTTCTCGGTTACAAAACCATTCCATTTATCGAATTACAACCATATTACTTCCCGCTAGAAGAGCCATATCTTTATATAGTCGAAATTGTGTATGCATTTTTGTCAATTATATTATTTTACACCTTGAACACGTCATTATTTGCCATATCCCCCTCAATGTACTGAAATTTGATATATATTTATTTGTAAAGGTTATGATTTTGTTTTCAATAACCTATATAAAGTGTAATTAAGTTACGTTAATCGGTTTTTGCGGGTTGTTTGTCGGATTTTACCGTTACTGCGCGGACGCACGCACGCACAGGGGGTTTCATTGGTTGGAGGCTGGTGGGCGTGCGCTGGGTGTGAAAGCCTATTGGCTGTCGGAAGCTGTGCGGCCACGTTGGTAAAGGAAAGCGTTCATCCGTCATTTTAACTATTTTCAAGTCAATGAATTTGTGTGTTGCCTCAAACTATCACATTTTCCCCTTGACTTTGATGCAATGTTCGTGATGACCGCCGCACAACACTATCCTTCTCGTCGTTTTTCGTGTGAACAAAAAAAAAACCGCCGCAAACACAAAAAAAGGGTGAAACGAGACATTGAAGAGTCTGGCAAAAAATTCCTCGTGACAGCTTGGACAACAACAAACCAACGTGAAGAAAAAACAGCATGAAAAAAAAATTAAGGTACACACAGATGTAGGCAAGCAAGTCTATGCTGTGAGATGAGAAATTGTGGATATAAAGTAAGTGAGGAAGTGAAGTGGGTTTGCAAATATACGTCGTGTTGGTTACGTCAAAATTGTTCAAAGGGTACACTTTTATTCAGGTCAGGCGTGTGACAAAAAGAAATATGTCTTAAGGTCAAAGTACGGCGGACGTAATCAAGTTTATAGAAGGTTGAATTCAATACCATATGAAATGGGTACAGAAAAGGCTACATAAGGGAGTAAGTTTTGATATTGACCTTTTACAATTTCAGCGTATTCATTTCCAAGCTCAAAATTGTCATATTGTATAATCCCAAAAATGTTAAGTACAGTAATTTCAACAATTTCACCACAATGAAATTCCAACATAACCTACCCAAAAATAGACATACTTCCGTGCGATAAACTATTTCAAAATTCTAAATTTTTAGGTTCAAAGTTACTGTAGAAATTCCAACATTTTAAAATGTCCCAAAAAACCCCGCCAAACATCAAATACTTTGTTTGTTAACCATCCCCATGTCCATGACGCACATAAAACCAAACGTAATAAGTACAATTCCCAAAGATTTACATTACATAGACACATTTTCCAAGCACCTTTAACACTTGCATTGCCCCTGGTAATAAGCCTCTTTTTTCTGCTAAAAACTGCAACTGCGCTTAGCTAAGCATGCATGCGTCAGTATCATTAGTATTCCGAAATATAAAAAAGGCCGATTTCCGTCCCCGTCTTTGATTCTAATCAAAAGGTCTTCAATTTGTTATCAAACAAAAGCAATACGTCCTCGCTAGGTGCACCTCTTACGGTTGATAGGGCTCAGAGGACATACATTACGATGTTGTCGTCGTTGTCCCATCTCTCATCAAAGGGGTCCTGCTTCGTCTGTTGATCAAGTTGTCTTGTCACGTGTTGTTCTTCAACAATCTACGCATGTGTCAAGCATTTGCATTAGTGTTGAGCGGGTTGAAATTTGGGTTTGAAAAACATGGATGATGTTGGGTTTGAAATCGAAATCGGTTTTGGGGTTATTTATGGAAAAAATTGTTGAACACGACAATTGGTGACATGAATGTATCTTTCAGTTTATAAGAAAGCAAATTTGTTTTCAAAATATACAGTAATATTGAAAATTTTAACAACTTGTAATTACCGAACATACACAATCTCGAATGAAAAAACCAAAAAGCTAACATTAATTTTTATGTGCCACAACATGGTACCGTGCCTTTACAACCGTAAATTTTTAATATTTTAAATGTATGGTCCCCCGAAAGTTGCAGACTGAAAGAAAAGACAACGCGACATATATGGTAGTCAATCTGTAGATGTAGATAATATACAACTTTGAAAAAAAGCAAAATGTCATCAGATTTGGAACACGTGTCGTTAATCCTAATCCAATACGTTCGTAGTGTTGGCATGCGGCTCTGAATGGCATGGGGCACCGTAACGCTAGACTGTAGTGGCATCGTTTCTTACCTTTTTTGATGCCTGTTTTGAGCTTTTGTAAGTTCTCTGTTGTCATTTTGGTGTTTTCATCGGATTGTACGATATTAGCTTGGTCTGTTTTCCATACTTCTGACTTAACTTCTCTTCCATCACCTTCGGATGCGAAGCAATGTAGTCCTCTCCGACGTTCACCATGTACGCAGAAAGGGGGGAGAAGAAAAAAAGGAAGGAAAGTGCAGTTTTGCACCAGTATTTTCAACTACAGCACAGCTCACATCAGCCCGGGGCTCGTACGAGGCGCAGTCGTCGTTGTCGGTTGTTTCGTGGTTGTCGAGCGCCTAGGGGGCTCTCTGCCGTCGGTCGGCTGGCAGCAGCCCAGCTTGCTGCTTCCCCCCTTGCTGACGGTTGTCAGTCGGTCGGGTTTGTCGGGCTCGGCTCGGCTCCGACGGCGATATTCCTTTCGTGTTTCGCGCTCCACACACGCTTATATTCCCCTTCCCTTCCCCCTTCCTTCTTCTCTGCAGTTTTTTGTCAGGCCGGGCTCACATCGGCAGTCGGCGAGGAGAGCCCTGCCCCTGCCGCTGGCTGTCCTGCCTTGGGCTGTACAGACCAGCATAGGAGTGTATGCCGCCACGGGCAAGTCCGTCCGTCCGCTAGCCCCCCTCCGTCAAGTCAGTCCGTCGGTGGTCGTTGTCGTGGCGGTGGTGGAGCCGAGCAGGAGAACAGCAAAGACTACGCAGTTCGCGGAGAGACTGCTAGGAAGGAAGGAAAAAAGGGTGGAGGCAGGCCGACATACAACTGGAATCGATCAATGGAAGGCGAGCGTCCCGCGGTGGTCGTACTCGGACGACGGTTTCCAGGAAGCCCTATTCGGGTGAAATGCCCTCCGGCTTCGGGGCTTCCGATGCCCATATGGTAGGTTGACATGATGCGCGGTCTCCCCCGCGCGGTACAACTTGGTAGCATGCGCGGTCACCGAGAAAACACGTCTCCTCGGTTGGGGTCTCATTCTGGGTGCGCCTTACTGTAGCTCGACACAGCATGGCACAAACTTTAAAAATCCTGGAAAGTTTTTACATTTCCTGAATCAGCGCATTTTATAGACTGTGTCCATAAATTTTTGGCTCAAAAAAGCTAGCACTTTTCGAAAAAATCGCCTTTGACGGTTTACCAATTTACCAACCCAGCAAATCCGTCCAGCTTTAATAGCATGCACATTTTTCATCCAATTAGGACAAAACTTTCACAAAAACATCTCCACCACATACCTTACTCATGCCAATGATAAAAAGTGCCACTTTCTCAGTAATATTTTGGTAAGCTACAGTATTTGTGTAATGCGTCACATGCCTACGTGCATTTCGGCGTTTTCTTTTTTCTCTCTTTCTTTTCGGGGTCTCAACTTAATGTAAATAGGGTTTAATCACTATCTGAAATCAAAGCGGCTAACAAATTGAAACTTTGACTTTGTCATTGTCCATCTGCTATGACCTTTGGGTTCTTGGGCCCGTCACGGGTTTGACTTTTTGTGGCACACCAATTACATATCGCACATTCATCCCATCCCGAGGCGAGGGGGGGGGGCTGCGGGGCCGTAACGCGATAACTAACTCCAAACACGTAGAGACAGAGCATCATCATCATCATCAGCATCATCCGCTCTGCAGTACACTTGCTCTATAACCACCACCACCGCCACCCCCCTCCTTTGCAACTGTCATAGTGGGGCAAGCTGCTCTTCGCTCCTAACGTTTCCAGCTTTTTTGCGTGTTTTCAATCAGTTCAAAAGGTGCCTTACAAAGGGGTATACCGGAGGGGGTCTTTGTACATTTCGTGTCCACGTGTGCTTGCGTGATCGGGTTTGTCATGGGGGTTTAGGGTGGGGGCAACTGGGCACAAATCACAAGCTTGATTGAAATTACTGATAAAAAGGGGTGTAAACAATCTTAATATTGGGAGGAGTTTTTCGGTTCCATGAAATTTGAACTTAATTTTGGATAAAAATCACTAATTTGAACGGATAATATCTTCTGGGGGTGCAAATAACCTACTTTTTGGGCCGTCATTTACACTTTCTGAGACTTTTATTGCACATCTGATATCGCTGATAAAATTTTTAATACAAAAACCTCATATTTTCATTTTCGGGTTTGAATCATCATTACCACACAATTTTTGAACATTTTATTACAAATAATACAAAACACAATTCACAACCCGCATGCCTTAACCGAGCATTGCAACGTTTGAACTTACAAAAAACAACAATCAAAACTTTGAGGTCAACTGACGTAAACCGTTTTAGTCAACCCAAAAAACAATACAAATATACGAGATACAAAACGACGCAAATACAAATGAAATTATTACAAATTATAAATATTAAAATGAGACAGAAAATACGATTGGTGAAAAGTGCGCTGAGATGGTTGATATCCCTGTTGAGGTAAAGGCTGGTCACGAGTATGGAGAGTCAAGATGTCAAAATTGACTTGATAGATTGGATGGAAGTGAAGTGATTTGAAGAGCTTTGCGACGAATGGCAATGACAGACTACAGCTGAGCACTAATTGACACTAATGATGGCCACATACGGGCATGGGATTCGCCGGTTGATGGATAACGGCCGGCATCGGCGGAATCGACGGCCCCGGCTTGTGGAACTGCTCCATGATGGAGGGCGCGACGTAGGTGAAACCTTCGAAGGGATTCACGGGGAGGGTCGTGTTTTCACAGGGCGAATCGACGGGTGGCTGTTGCGTGAAGCGGGGATCGAAGAGGGATGCGTCTTCGCGGGAGGAAAGAGCTGGGATGTAGGGGGCCGGGAGCTGAAGATGGGTTTACGAATAGTTGAAAAACAATGGATATAAGAAACCAACCTCACGAGAATAAACCTTATTCCAATCAATACACTGGAAAAAGCTATGATCCTGGATGCCCGCGGCATCATTCGTGCTACCCAAGCGCTCGGCACAGTTACGTTTCAACAAATTACGCAGCAAATCACGGGCTTCCGGCGTCAGATAGGACGGCAAAATGAGCTTTCCGCGGAGGATCTTCTGAATTGTGGCTTGACGGTTATCAGCAGTGAATGGAGGGCCACCGGTCATCATGTCGAACATGAGGGCGCCGAGACTCCACCAATCGACGGCATGATTGTGACCGATTTTGAGAAGGATTTCCGGGGCCATGTATTCGATCGTGCCTGAAAACAGAGAACAGATATATAAAGAAGTAAATGCGAAATCGGTGTTACCGCAAAACGTGTGCGTCTTCTCGTTCTCATTGATAGCCTCCTTACACAGCCCGAAATCGGTCAGCTTCACATGTCCCCGATTATCGAGAAGGATGTTTTCCGGCTTCAAATCCCGATAGATAATGCCATGTCGATGGAGATGCTCCAGGGCAACGATGATTTCAGCGAGATAGAAACAGGCAAAGTCCTCGGTGAAAGTGCCCTCGCGCTCGAGAAGCATGAAGAGCTCGCCGCCACTGAGGTATTCGAGGATGAGGTAGAGCTTGCCGCCGGTTTGGAAGGCATAGAGGAGGTCACAGATGAAGGGGCTCTGGAAGATGGCAACATAACTTCAGAATCAGAAGAACGTGGGAAAAAACCTACTTTAACAGCTTCCAAAATATTCCGCTCCGCTTTCGTGTGATCCGTATCCTTCTGACTGCGAATCAGACTCGCTTTCTTCAACACCTTCATCGCGAAGATGGATCCATAGTCGGCGCCGGTCGTCTTCCGGACCTGGAGAACTTTACCGTAGCCGCCTTGACCGAGAACGCGAAGGATTTCAAAGTCCTTTGGGCCGACGCGAATGTTGGGTGGATTGACATTCTGGCCGATCAACTCGATGGCAGCATCGTTTTCGCCGCTGAAAAGACCCCACAATTAGCAAATCCAGCTAATCAATGACACGATTATCGAAAAAAGATAAATATCAACTCACACCATAGCACTCTTCTTCGGCGGCGACGGGATTACCTCGATATCGTCATACACATGATCCTCCATGACTACATCCGTATCCGTATTCGCATTAGCATCGAGATCGAGGTTATCGAGCTCCATTTCGAACATCTCCGTCATGATGGCTGATGTGATGGTTGAACCTGAAAGTTTGTGCTTTCAGCTTACGAAATGAAACATGCACGTGCAACGGTCAAACATCGCGTGAATCATGCTAAAGATTGACATTGGTAAACCTCGAGCTCGGTGTGGTCGCTAGGCTGGGACCTCCAGCTGATAATGAAATCCACGCATTGATCGGATTGCAAAACCTACCGGGGTCGCGTCGCGCAGAGAGAACACCCAACAAAAAAAGTAAAGACAAACTTTCAATTGCGCGCCAAAAAAAAGTATGGCGTTCGGTCAGCGGTGGCTCGAATCAACTCGATCAACGTCGGGCCAACGGCGCGGTTCGCCGTTTCTCGTGGGTCGAATTTGCATTGATATTGATGGGAATGGGTTATTGAGAAAGTTGAAAGTTATCTGTGACCGAAAATGAGAGTGCCACTGGTCAGCTGCGCGCGAGAAGACCGAGAAACAGCTACCTGGGAAAACGCATCGACCACGCTCATGGGAATCCAGTGCCATCAGCGCTGATCCTCTGTGCGGAAGTGCACGAACCGCTTTCATAATACCCCGACGGCGGTCGCATTTCAAATTACCGTTACAAAATAATCAAATGAGTCTCGCCTGTCATTCCATAACAATCACAACGTAACTGTATAAACACCCAAGAACACGCCGATGATACACAATATTACACAATCTTAGCTGACTCATAACGGCGGAAGGAAGGGAAGCCTGAGGCAATGAGCACAACAACCTTTACTAACCGTGACGATTGATTACATGAAAATTCTTGGGTGGCGTTGCCTTCTCAGCTGCCAACTCTCTCCTCGCAAGGTCCTCAACGATGACGATGCTCTCGCGCTCCTGATGACTGTTTCCATTATTGGATGGATACGTTTTTGATGGCCTTTTTTCGGCTTCACGTAAAGGAGAAAAAAGATGGCCCATGAATGAGTGGCGGCATTTTTGGTTTTATTGTTCGGAGGGCCATGCAACAGGGGATTCTAATTCGGCGGGGGAGGTGTTGCTTTTGGGGGAGATTCATGGCAACGGGTTTGAAGTAAAAGTTTTTGACTTTCTGTGCCGGTTTTCTATATAAGTCGAAGATGCTGGAATCGTCGAAAGTGTTGATATCGGAGTGTTTGAGTGGTTAGACATCGGTGTTTTGCGTGTAATAGTGGTGTCTAAGTACAATACACCTAGTTTGTATAATCAAAACACAGTTATATTTGGTATTCAGATGCCGAATTCTAAATTTGTAACAGTACTCTAGCTCTTTTGGTACTCTTGAAACATTAACCAAAATCAAACATGCACACCTTCACACAAAAAAAACTACTTTTACGCATGTTCCGCAGCTGCAATTCTAATTTAGACATGTACCAATACAGATCTTAACTTCTAGCAACTTCAAGTTGAATTGTCTATGGCAAGCTTACTTTAGCCGCTAAAGCTATCGTTATCCTGATGGTATCACTCCTTCAACTTTTTCTTCGGCAATTCTCTTAAAACAAGGCCATCTTAGTCTTTGATGCCTTCCTCATCGAAGAAGAAGGCTTTGGCGGAACCGCCTACAGTATACCAAGATGGCTGGTCGCGCGGTCGTAAGCCACACAGGTTCGGGGCATTTGGGAGGCTGTATCGGTTGATGGGGAGCAGGGGGGAGAGAGCAGGACATGCTGATGACATGTGACACATTGGCGCGATTGTCGCGTTTTTGCGCAGGGGGGTTCTTTCTTTTCGATTTGCAAAGTAGTTCCTTTTTTCATGCTCGACTGGGTCGCCTTTTAATATTTTGATTGTTAAACTTGCAGACGACGGCCAAATTTTGTTTGCGAGAAAAAAGTGGAAGTTAGTTGTAATGATCGGTAAGGGTTCTTTGAAATTTAACGGTGATCAATCATGAGGGTTCCGGTGGTTTTTTGATTATTTTACGGGTGTTACAGTAAGGGGGCACCTTGCAATGCTACCATGCCGTTTTAAGGTCATTGTTTAACTGATTGAACTCGTTTTTTTTTTTCGGCTGTGGGGCGGAGAGGGTTTGAATTTTGGCGGTTGGAAGGTGTATCGGGTACATCGTCTTGTCTTGGTGGGTGTATTGATAGCTGGCGTGCTGGTGTTTATCGGTGGTTGTTGGCTCCTCCTTGGGTTATTTGTGCCGTCGTCATTCGTCTTGAGGGTCTTTGGCCGCTACCATATCGCTGGCGGCTAGCTAGTCAGTCTGTCAGGGCGAACGTTCGCGAGCTTTTCGCGCACGGGTCAGTCAGAATGCAGTCAGTTCGGGAAAAACGTGTGGTCTCGATGCCCTTCTGCGATTCATTTTCCTATCATTCGGCAAAAAACGGCGGCGTTCCAAGCCACCGGTCACTTTGAATGAGTGAATAAGATACGAGAGGGGCAGGGCAGGGCCACTGTGGTGTAGCCGACTTGACCGACGACGACCATCAATGACGAGAGATGCGGGTGTTCGGCTATCGACGACGGCGGACTGACCGGACGGACCCCACCGACGGTTCGACCACGACGGCCATCGCCACCCCTGCGCAGCGTAGTTTTCTTCTAAATAAACGCTCGTATTCGAGCCCCGAGCTTGACTACATCATTCCAATTGTTGGTAAAATTAGACGGCAATGGCACCCGCGCCAGACGTGATCTTTTCCATCTCCCTTAGCCTTTCGCGTGTCTCCATCACTGCCAAAGGGCACATTGCTGCACAGCTACCAGTGACCAGTGGTCAGTCCCCATCACCCCAACCACCCTCCGATTGTTTATTATAATCTGCCAAAACCATAATATCGACATGCCATCCTCCTCCTTCAACCCCATTAATTGTTTGTCAGTCACCAAAGACTCGAGCTGCGCAAATTGATGGCAAAGGCGAACGGGGCCCCGGTTTCCGTCGTAGCGTGTCGGCATGCTTTTCGGCAAGTGTTCCCAGTGTCCGGCGGCTGTTTTTATTGAATTGTGGTTGAGTTATCGCTTCCACCCGTCACAACTTACTTCAACTTCTATCTTCGACCAACACAATGGGATGAGTCAAATTTTCAAAATGTTTGAATTCTATCTTACCTACAGTAGCCTTAATTGACCTATTTAACCATAAACATTTTGTCCAAAATCCCTACCGTAACCAAAAAAGTCAAATTAACATTAACATTTCCTGCAAACTGCCATTTCACAACTCACACTTCCAGGCTAATCATAACTAATAACATTTAGTATTATACAACTGCAACTAACACACGTAAGTGTTAAACAAAAACATCTGTACTCACATTAGTCTCGTAAACTTCTGACAACCCTTGTCTAAACACTGATTAAATTACTGTTTTATCATGTTTTAACATGACTGGTACAACATTAGTATTTATAATCATCTTATTGGGATATTGCTGGGTACTTAGTCTCTGTAATCTTTCCACGTAGCGTTTTTTCTTCATTTTTTACATTTTGTATGGGTACTTTGCAGTCATGAGAACTTAGACTGTTATTAGCCGTGTTGCCAACGGGGGTACTGTGTGAAAGTAGTACCATTTTTATATACTAAATACGATTAAGTAATGTTTACTTCCGACATTACTGGCAATTCTTGGCACTTCTTCCGTGTTGGTTTCCTCCCCCACGCTTGTGCAGGGCATATAAGATGTGCGTACACACAGGCCCGCGCGAGCGGCATAGCCGCGTGTGTTCAGCTTGGGCCGCCGGCTAGGGGCGATCGCGCAGGCTAACATTAACGCAATCGGGCCGAACGTGAACTTTGAGCTTGACTTCAAGAATTTCAAAAAGTGATTGATTGGCTTTTGGCATTGAACCCATGAACACAGGGGGCACGGGGGGCGAAGCCCCCCGTAAGCGAAGCTCATTGCAATCGAGATTCCAATGGTCCCCCCTTACCATCTCGACCTGCGCGAAGGCTTCTAGATCGCGATGCGGCTTGTGCCCGACACGCGCTATAGTTTCGACGCGAGTATGGCTTAGTGGCGCGCGGGCAGGATGCCATGCCTGAAGTCCAGGTTCGGCTCCGGCCTGATCCCAAAGCTTAGCTATCGCCGTCGTCGGGAGCGGCGTATGTCCGTCCGTCCGGGCCATGTCCGCCCGGACAAACGGAGGAAACCAACACGGAAGAAGTTCCCAATTCTTTTGGACTTTTATTTTGTCACGTTTTTGATGGCACTTTTAATAGAGCTTTTAAGTTAAGCATTTTCCAGTTTGTTGGGAGCGTGATTGTAAACCTGTTTTTCGTTGAAATTTTTTAGTTGGGCCCAGCTTGGATCACTCGAGGTTTGACGGTGTGACGCTTCGCACTGATTCGGTGAAGCCGGCGTGAAGGTGAAGCTTTTTTCACATATGGCTTTAGCTTTGATTTTTTTGGTTTATCCTCGAGGCACTTATCGTTAGCTCCGCCTTCTTTTGTTTTTTGATATGGGGATACTCACGGGTATGTTGTTTGTAAGATTGTGTGTTTCGAGTCCGTCGAACTCCGTCAAGTCATTCCACGTATGTTTGTTCAGTTTGTCTGTTTAATAGGCCTTTAATGTATGCCCATAACTATGTCCGTGTGTCTCGATTCATTCGAATGTCGAAGCTGGTCGGTCGACGCGATGCCCGACGGCCGTCTGTACATGTATCCGAACCGACGACGGCGATCTGCCAGTTTCGGAATACAGCGAGCGCCTGGACAGCTGGGGTTTCGTCCGTGTGGGATGCCGACCGTTCGTTGAACGTTGCGTGCGCCCTAGGCTGGTCCGTCCTTCTTCCCTTTCCTTGTCGCCGTCGTCGTCGTCGGTTTGTTCGTAGTCATCACAGGGCCCCCGTGGCTTGACTAGGGTTTTACTTCGCGTTGTTTCGTGTGAGCCCTACGGACACGGTCTTCGCGCTTTCGGCCTCCTCCTTCCAGCTCCCGCCCCTCTGGCGTTGGGCTGGGGCTCGACAACAGAGAGCTCCGACGCCTGACTGACTCTGGGTACTTCCCAGCGCCCAGTCCCAGGCTTGCTTGCCATCCCTTGCCCTGCTTTTTGTGCTTGTGCATTTGTTTTGTGCTGCGTTATGTACGTGTGTTGTTTCGGAGGGGGAGCGAGCATCTATGAAGACTTCCGAACCTCACTTCTTCTCCTGTGGCGTCTGACGCCCGCTGGTGCTGGCGATGGCGTCCCGATGTGCTTGTTTCTGCGCTCACCCTACATACATACACGGAAGAAATTTAAAGGAAAAAGAAAAAGAGGAAGAAAAACCACGCTTACAATGCTTGAGGCACATACAGACGACTTTGGAAATTACGCACACAACACCCATCACCAATTTTGCTTGCTTTCCATCTTTTCTGATAAACAATCTTAGATAGCTTATGCTTGACCTTGATTCTGCACTGTAAAATTACCACACTCCACTCACAGCTTGAGCTAGAATCCCTGAATCCCACAATTACCGTACATCCTCGCAAATGCCATTTACCACCTGTGCTTGTGCCCTCAAAGGGTATGCTAATACGGAACTGTGAACTTTGCGCACTTTTCACACAATTCGTGCATGTGCAAAACCCCCCGAAACGGTCTCCGATAACAACAATTTTGTGTTGTACGGCGACTGTGGTGTTTTGCGTGCGCCTACGGTAGACATACCGCTGTTTCGGCGACAAAAATCGATGCACACGGTGCAATGTATGCATTTACAGTGTGAGTGTCTCTTTTTCTCTGAGGGGCAGAGCTCGTGTGGTGTGATTGTTTAGTTGCTCGATGCTCCGCGACTGCCAATATCTCGGGTCGTGGGTCCTGCCACGAAAAACCGATTTTACAGTGTGCTTCTAGTGCTCTGTCATCATCATGGCGCATGATCTTTTTTTCAAAGCTTTCAAAATTTGTTTCTCTGAGTGAGCTGGTTGTGGTTGTGTACTTTACCGTTGTCAAGGTCACTTGGCTACATCTTCGGGATGACTGAAGTTGGTTAATTCCCACACAATGGGCACCCTCCAGCGTACTATGCTCAATTAAGTAACACAGTATGGTAAAACGGGTCATTTACAACTAAAATTAATAAACTAATACTCTTTCCAATAACCCAGCCCCCCGATTAACACTAATATCATTCAAAAAGACTCTTTTTATCACGACTTGACGTCAGCGTTTATCTGTCTTTCTGTACGTCGCCCATCGGTAACGCCCATCCATGACAGTAACGCAGACCATATAAGTCCATCCAAGCACTGATAAGTATTGCTGCGTGTCGTCGATTTTGCGAAAGTTTGCAAGCAGCTTTCGTCGCCTTTGCCACATTACTTATAGTATAGTACGCTAACCCGGGGGCTACATTCATTACGCAAATATGCTTTTTTATAACATTCTTAACATGACTAAAATACTCTAATTACGCATTCTGTTTACCTGGGCCTAACCCTGGAGGCTAGGGACACAGTCTGTCAGTCATCTGTAGTTCATACAGTTGGCCTACATGCCTACATCAAAGACGTCTAACATCAGTTTTCAGTCGTTTTTTTTGCAATCTCTTTTGTGACAGACAAACTTTTCCGCTGTACGGATGTCACACTTTTTTTGTTTCTTTCAATTTTGTCGGTGTTCCAAACAGAACAGACTTTAGAAGGTTTTTTTTTTTGCCCAAAAGGACGTTCGTGATTAACTAAAGCTGTTTGTAACGGGTTTAGGCTTCTCACACCTACATAAGATTAACGTAAATCTCCCCGTAAGCTGGTTTAATGAACTGAAATCGTGCTTTTTACCAAGATATCAGTATACAGATGAGTATGTTGCCATAGCTTTAGTGACCTTTACGTTTCTTTGCTTTATAGCATTGTAGATTCGGGCCATCTGAAAGTGTTTATTTCAATATAGGGTTCCTCTCATGGGAAATTGAGCCATCGTAAAGGCTAAAAATAACAATCAAGTTTGTATTCTGTCTTAATTGTACCTAATTTAGGCATATCAAGGCATGTCAGTGTAACCCTTACCCCGCCTTTACCGTTTTTACTTTTCGTCTGTAGGTCTCTGTCCTTGTTTTTGGAGCTCTTATCAGCGCATCCTTTTTGCATCTAAGCTTCTTTATTCTTGCATTGTTTCCGTAATCAGTACTGCTATATTTGTAGTTTTATGGCTATGGAGGCCTTCTTTGACTTTCTTGCTTGCTTGAATTATTGAATGCATTCACGTTTTTCCCCTGTTTTAATACAGGTGTTGATATACACTTATGAGTCGCTTAAGCTAACCTGCAAAAAACCCCTCACCTCACCCGTAGTCAATCCAGCTCCCCCTTTCAATACTGTTCAATCTTGACGAACGTGAGCCCCCCTCGCGACTAAACTCACATTGCCAGCGGCCTGATTGCACCCTCCGGAGAACAGTCAGCTCAGAGCCTAGCCCTGGTCCTGGGGCTGGGCTGACACCCTCGTTGTCACTATGTACTTTGTGTCATGTGATTTTTAAGTTAGTCTACATCTAGTACATTGACATGTGCCGCGGGAGATGTTCAAGTTGTCTTTGTTTGTGGGGCAAAAACAATGTTAACATTGATTTGCTTATGTTTTTCAAATCTATTTTCATGTGCTTTTAGCACGTTTATCTCAATTCCCAATCAATCAATTCCACATTATCCGTGCTTACCCAACTGTTTCAACAAATGAAACACGAATGTGCACATTCGTATTCGTATTCGCGTTCCGTGAGCTCCGCATGCGCGTTTTCACTTACTTAAACGTTGCCGTTGCAACAATCCATTTTTTATTTACATCAAATAGAGCCTGTTTACACATTATTTTTATATTTGCAGATTACACAAAATCTAAACCCACGAGAAATCAGAAAGGTTTTTACCAACCTTAAGTGTAACCACAGAAACAGACAGACAATGGCATTCATAATGCCCCAAAAGTTGGATTGTCCAGCAAAAATAAAGATGGAGCTCGTCACAGAGGATGATGATGGTCCTCCGGTTTTGGACAGGTTAGTTACATACACTTTTGCATTTACTTTTAACCGGAAGTGGGGCTTTTTTGGCTTTGCACGTGTGTAAACGTCGATTGTTAACCTGTGATGGTTTTTGTGATGCTCTGCTTACTTAAAAATGCTTTCTATTTGCATATATTTTGTTCAATGTTCACATTGCAACAACAGACTGTTGAAACTGTCTGGGGGCACTTAATAGGGATGTTATTTTTGCTATTTTTGAGATACATTTTTTGTAATAAGCAAAAATACATTTAGAAATCGAAAAACTAGTATGCTGAAAGTTTTTTGTTTTCTGAAATGTTGAATGCATTCCATAATACCAGTTTTGGAAAACTATCTCATTCTTTTGTTGCACCACACCTTAAGTTTTTGTAATTTTTTTCCGCACAGACACTTTTTAAATACCGTACCCCGAAAGATCATTTTTGGCACCTTCAAAAGTAACTTTTAACTTTTCGCGCATTGCAAAATTATATCTCGATAATACCTGTGTTTTGTCGCTGATGTTGTTACAATTGTTCACCTGTACCCAAATACCGTAATCACCCTCCTCCAATTCAAAACCTAAGAAAGATTAGGAGCTATCAGATGCGCGTCATCGTCGCTGCCCTCGGCTCAGACCCCGGCCTCGCCCCCTCTGATAGTTTGATTGAAGATTTCAAGTCATGATTAAGCTAGTCGGAGGCGAAACCTCTTTCCTGTCTACCCAACCCACTTCTCTGTACCCCCTGGTCGATTTCTTGTTCGTAACCTAGTTTAACGACCCCTCGCCAGCACTTTTGATTCAGTTAAACACGGTAAAAAATTTTTGGCTCTGTTTTCGGGTTTTCGATTTTATTGCTTCTGCATAAATTTTGCCTGTGAGGAAGGGGGTTGGTTTGTGGCTGTTTTGGGCAGTGTGAAAAACGAACTGTTAACAAGTGGCCTCGAGTTACGTACGTGATTTGGGGTTATTTATCGTTTTTGGGAGTGGTGATCGGTTTGAATTGAATGGCTGTGATTGTAGATAGCTTGCGTGGGTGGCTAATGCTTACAACTTTTTGTGCCGGAAATAATGAGTAAACTGATGCGAGCTATGCCATTCTATTCGAACGCGAGCTAGGGGCGGCCGCCGGCAGTCCACTGGTCAAACAGGGTTCAAAGACCATTATTATCGTCCAACTGTCCACCCACTGCCCCTGAAAGGCTTTGCTATAAGTCCACTTGGTGCCGAGGAGCGCTCTTGCCCTTGGTAACAATGAGCCCCGTGCGCCATCGACACGGAACTGCCCGCATGCCGTTTGCATCTCATTCTCATTTTGGGGCCAGATGCACGTCGGCGAGCAACCCCATAGCCATGGCACGGGATTTGCGCAACTTTTGCTCTTGGCATTACTGTGGATGTGTCATGCATTTTGCCGTGTTTTGCTTTGCTTTTTAAAACAATCTATTACGCTATAAACTTATAAATCGACGCTTTTACGATGCCATGAATCACTCATTTGCTCATTTGTTCGGCCTTTATCACGTTTCCCAACAACATGATTCATAATTCTGGCTCCGATTTTCAGGGTTACACCGTCACCAACGGATCAATCAATGTTCGAGCCGCCGCCGACACTGCATCCGGAAATTCCGCAAGGTTCGACGTCGTTTCCGAGACTGCTTACCAATATGGCTTCCTATGTGTCGAACCCGGGCCCGTCATCTTCGACAGCATCCTCCGCGTCTCCTTCATCTATGTCGTCGACGCCTGATGCATTCAGCGAACGTCAGACACGATTCTTTTTCGAATCCATCAACAAGTCGCTCCAAACACAGCAATCTCGAGTCACTCCGATTGCGCCATCGTCGCCACTTTTCACGTCCTTCTCGATGCTCCAGAAAGTGCAGCCCCAGTCCCGGCCGATGACGACGACATTCCAGGCATTGCCGAACTTCAACCAAAATCAGATGGCATCCTTCTTGCCGAAACCAGTCATGCAGAAACAGATGCCGAAGCCGCTGGCTGCAAAGCCGAAACCACCGATTCCGATGCCAGTTTTACTGCAGAGACCGGCTGGGATTCCTGCAGTGCCAGTAAGAAATGCCAACGTCAACATTCAGAGGCCAGTGCCCACAGAGCAGGGTGCCAATAACCCATCGATCAGTATTTCCATCACGGAAAAACGGAATCCGCTGTTGGAAAGCTTCCTCGCGGCGTCATCGCAGAAACCGCAGACACAGAAACAATCACCTCCAAAACCGCCATTAGCTCTCATTAGGGCCCTGAAAAAGGAGACACCCGCCGTCGTGGACGATGATGATGAACTACCGCCACCCCTGATTGCTGCCGCCGATGTGAAACCGCCGGCTGTGGAATCGATGAAAATTGATGAGGTCAGTTGATGTTTTTCATGTTCTTTAAACTCTGTTCACCGACCTCCAGCTTGATGGTAAACATTTTCGAGGACCAGCGGGCGTCTGTTTTTTTGTCTGACACTGTCGTCGTCAGTCATGCCTTTGAATGTTCTTTGCGAAATCTGGGCTTGAATCATTGGTCACTTTTTTACTGAATCATGCGATTCTCATCATTTTTACCATTCAAAAATCTAGTATTTTGAAATTGTCTACACCAAGCTGGAAGCTTCTGGAAATTTCCAGAAATTTCATGAAACCTTTGCTTATCTTTTTTGTTTTTGACACTCCTACTTTCACCCCCTTTAAAATAAGGCATTCAATCGTATAATTTTACAAGTTTCTTTCTTTAAAACTCAAATATCAATCTTATATTACTACGTGTTCCACGCATTTTCTGACTAATTGTTTGTTGCCTTTGTTTACGTGTAACCCCACTATGCACCCAGACGAATGATGACGTCATCAAACAGCGGAACCGCCAATCGATGACGTCATTCATTGATTTCATCATAAACATTCATTATTTCGAAATATCATTCAATTATATTGTCAAGTAGGTGGTTGTGTTTCGTCGTTTTATTTTTGTTTTGCAACCAGCCCAGACATGCGCCAAGCCGAAGTCACAAGCTCCGCCTACTTTTTTCGTTGTGAGACAGCCAACTTGGTCGTTGCCTTTCTTTTATGTCTGTAGAAGTGTAGAAGTATCCTCGAGGCAGTCGGTTGTTTTGCGCATCTGTAGCCGGTGCTGTTCCATGACTGTTTCCAAAACATTTTATCTCCATTTTATTCTTGTCCGAAAAAAAAGCAAAACCATAGGCATTTGGGGCCTATTTACATTGGAAGCCTTTCTTTCTTGCTTTTATTTTTTCATTTTTTCTTGCTTTTCACCGACCTTCCAACTGTGATGCCGACCGGGCGTCGTCATCCACAGTCGGCGCATTTGTCTTTCTGTCCTCCTCTTTCTTTTTTTTTGTCCTCTCATATTATTTTCTAGTTATGTAAGTCTGTTTGCCAGGAGCATTGGCCGTGACTTCCCTCTCCCCACGGCATGACAGCAGTGTGCCATAGTGTTTGCATATTTCAATGAGAAACCGAGATAGACTTCGGCAAAGAAACCTTAAATGATTCTATATCTGTTTTTCATCCGTCTCATCTCACAGTACCACGCTAAAAATAAAATAATCTTCAACAAGTTTCCGGATGTCTCTCTTTCCCCTTCCTTCCTTTTCTGGCAACATTAGTCGGGGCCGGTCTCGCGAAACTCACGTGCAGACGGAATAGTGGAATATGTTTACCACCTTTTTTGCGTTTGTACAATTTAACCTTTTTTTCGCACAGAAAATGTAGCCGCTTTTAATGACAGTCTAATTCTAATGTTTCTGCGACCGCGGAAAACTATTGATAATACAAAAAAGCTATGCCAATTTTACTTTATTTTCGGTACTGTGGTGATGCTTTGTAGTTTCGGGCGTTTTTTGTATTTGTTTTTCGTATCTTGCACTGCTTATTCATCCCGGGGTCGAAAAAGTCTTTCTCACTGTTGTTATTTTTAAGTTTTTACGTGATTAGTAACAGTCGTACATGGCAACCCAATAGTGGAATGTCGTCCTACTGACAGTCGCATAAAAGTATTACAGCTTCGCAAATTGAAGATTGACTTAACGTTTCTAATTTGTCTTTCTTTTGGGGCGTTTTTGCTTTGGTAAATTTTTTTGTTGAATGGGAGGATTCAATTTTTTTGTAACTTTGTTGTTTGACATTACAAAACTTATTTACACTGGTGGGCGGTTACAAAATTACGTGGGAGGTTTGATAACCCATTTTGTAACCATTTTACGGCACTATTAAAGTCATCTGTAATTCTATTTTTCCAATTTCATGTGCCTTGAAATCTATCATTTTGCTTTGATGCGGCGACAGATAGCTTTGCATGTTCTTTGTTTCCATTCTATTCCATTCCATCCATCGTCTCGTAATGTCTCGGTCATTCTGCACCCACGCCATCCCTCCGGCAGGGGTGGAGGATGGAACGGCAGCCTTGAGGACGTGGACGTCCGCCAACCGATCGCAGGCTCGCCCCCCGTGCCCGATTCACTCTCTAAATCGCGCGCGCGATTTTTTGTTGCGCTCGGGTTTGGGGCTTTTCTTCTTCGCCTTCGTCTTTGCCATCGTCGTCTTCTTCTCCACCACCGCACTGCACATTGTCATTTATATGCGTGGTGCTCTTTGGCAGCTCCTCCAACTCCAACTCCCAGCTGCCCCAACATCTTCGTTATGTTGCGTTAATGGGTGCCTGGGAAACCTAGCTCGTCAAATTGCCCTTCTATCTCCTATTTGTCGAATGAATCCGAAGTAAATATGCATTGCCTTTCCAGGATCGTCCGCCATCACTCGAAAAAGCTACCGCTACCGTACCCACGTTGAGGTATCCATACACTAATTACGACGACGACGAACCACCCCAGCTTGAACGGGAAGTGCCAGCTGTGAATATGGGCGTCAAGGAAGAAGTGAACAGCTTTGAAGCTCCAGTTTTGGTCGCTTCCGAGGCTCCAGTTTTGACGGCATCAGAAGCGCAAGTTGCTACCGTTGAATCAGAATCTAAAAGTAAAAAGCAGAAGAAGGTGCCGAAGATTATAATCAAGCGAGCCGCCAAGGTTTGTTCAAACCCAAAAAAGTGCCAACTGTAACGCCGCATCTTTCAGACCCCAGAATCCGATGCCCCACCAACCCTTGAAATGTACAGCACCCAAGAACCTGGCCCCTCATCTCGAGGCTCTAGTAGTGGTGTCAGTTCCTGTGCCGAAGAAGAATGCGCTTCTCCAGCGACTTCTTTGCCACTGGCTCCGATCAATGGTGCCAAAGTGCCATTGACGAACCGTAGATCCGGACGTCTCCAGAAGGAAAATGCCGTGCCAGCACCATCGACACGCGCGATGCCAAAACGGGCTGCCTCCAAACGTAAGGTTTCCACAGCGCCCGATGAAGTGCCACCGAAGAAGGCTCGAGGTCGCGCCAAGCGGCAATTCATTATTCCCGAAAGCAAACCGAAGGCCAGGTCGATTTTGTTGGAATCTAACTGGCTCCCGGTCGGAAAGCCGTATGCCGAATTCATTGGGCACCCTGTAAGTTTCATCTTTTTGCCGGAAATGGCATTCTGGCAGTGATAACATCCCAATCTTTCCAGCGTGAACACTATGTTGCCGCGTGCTACCCCGAAGTCCGTCATGTCGTCGAAAATGTCACACTTCGCGTCGGTGATAGCATATTAGTCAACGCGGAAGGCGATGACGGTGAAAACGTCGGTCACATTAGCCGAATTTACTTTGATCCTGAAACTGGCATGCGTGTGGGCATCTATTGGTACTACCGTAAGCACCAATGTGATACACTGGTGGCAAACGCTTCCGAAGCGAAATATCTCGCGGAATACCAAGCTGGCGAGCGTGAACTCATCTACTACGGGGAACATTTCGAAAACATCAGTTGTGATACCATCCAAAGCCCCGCGCATGTCCTCACCTTCTCGGAGTACAATCGCTACATGGCTGAAACCAAGTATGACTTCTTGTCGGACTCATTGCAAGCCTGTGTCAACGAATTTTGCTCCCGGGGCGAAGAGGACTATCCTAGGAGGAAGTTCTTGCCCCATGATGATACCCCCATCGACTTGGTAAGCTTATTTCGTCACAATTTCAAAGATTTCATAACAAATTAATTGTTTCAGGTCTACTTCTCCCGAAAATGCTACAAATCAGGTGGTCGCACGAACCCCCTCCGAGAAATGGGCCCCTGCTCTGCTCTCGGCCGTAAACGTCAGCTCCGTCCCCGACGTGGCCGTGTAGTCCATCATGATGACTAAACTAAAATAATCCAAAATGCAAACCATAAACTAGCAACTTGACAGTCTTTTTATGTTTGTAATATCATCATTTTGATTAGAACACACAGCAGATCAGAATTCATCATTTTGTTCCCTAAAAAGTCAAAATCTTTCACATCATTGCCCCAAAGATTGTAGGCCTGACAGCACTAGACAAATATTTACTGATAGTGGTAATAGTAACTTAAGCAACATAAGTGTAGATACGTTAATTCATTCATTCTATTACCTACCAGACTTCCTGTTTCCCCTCTTCTTATTCGAGTAACTTTGACACTGGTTTATCACATGTTTTGTGCTTTTCTCTAAACTTGTATCGGTAGATTGCCTATTATAATCTAAAGTGTAAACTCGTCTTCAATGATGGGTATTCGTATTGTTTTTTCTTTATTTTGTTTTTATTTTGTGTAAAGCTACCATTTATTGCCCTATTTTGTTTAAAAGACGAGTTTGTTTCTCAGAGACGGTCTAAAAACGTTTTTATTATGTAATGTGAAGAGTTAAGATTGAATCTGCTTCCATAAAACGTTAAAATAAATATGTCACTATAAACGATGGCACTTAAAAATGCATTGAAACACACACTTATGTTAACATTTGTATTATCAAGAATCTTAACACAGATACCATTCAACACCGTGACTGCCATAATCATGAAAAATGAAGGTCGCTCTAATAAACTACAGCGACAAGCGAAACTGTCCTTAAAATTCCATACTTTTACCGTGTCGATGCCGATGCCGACGTAGTAACACTCTTAACCGTAAATCTTCTTTTTATCAACATTGGTGAGCCGTTATGACACGGCAAAAGTAATTTTGTTGATGCCCTGAGGCGGTGCTTTACCTTGCTTTATCTTGGCAATGCCGAGGCACTACATGTAGGAAATTCTGGCATCTGACTTTACTTTAGTCATTTTGTGAAGCTGTGCCGACGATGGAAGTGTTAACGAAAGTGTTGAATGTGGACTTGACACCGATCATTGTACCGTATTGCGAAATAGCATGCATCGTCAGCATTGTTTTCAATTTGTTCTTTTTGGTCGTGACTCACCTGCGGCGAGTTGAAGGGTTTCAAGTTGGTTAAAAATATCGATTTTGGTGAGTAATTTTGATAATTGAAATTCAGGAAGTGCTGATTTTCATGCGAAACATCAGCGTTGGATACATTCTAATGTCATTATGCTTGGTGGCACTGGTTCCGCGTTCCGTGACATTGGCAACGTCGACGATTCGGATTCCGTATGGAATTTTGCAGAATTTTGATGCCAACTTTCTGGTAAAGTTTATCTTGTTGAGTGTATCGGTTCAATTGGGAAAGTTTAGAACGGCATTTCTGCGGTCGGCGCTGGCATCTATCTGTATACAGCAATAACTTTCTGCATCCTGTTTTTGTACCGCTACAATGTCACCTGTAAAACGACCATGCTGTCAACCATCTTTTCACGGTCGAATATCTTTGTCTTTCTGATTGTCACGGCAGTTTTGTGCATTGTTCAGAGCGCCTTGGTCTACTACTCTGCCGTTGATAGTACTGTAAGTCATCCCCAGTTTCGAAAAACCTCCATAAAGACCGCTTTTCAGTTCCTCCGCGACCGTCTAAACCGAACCCGTGATCTCCGCCCTGATCTCATCCCCGACATCACGATGACCCAAATCCAGCTAACCACCAGTACCCAACAACAACAGCAACAGCAGCAACAATCAAACAGCCAGAAATTCGCGAATCAACACAGCCCTGATGAACCCGAATCCATCCATGGCCAAGCAGGAGTCTCCGGACAGGCTACGTACTTGCAGACGACACAGAAAACGGTAAATCCATCCGTTTATCCGCTTTCAATTAATGAAAAAAAGTCTAATGGCAATACTGGCATCCTTTAGATAAGCATCTTTGGCCTGGATTACCAACGAAACCCGCTCGTCTTGCTATCCTTCAGTACTTACGGCGTGCTTATCGTAATCAGCTTTATCGGCACTCTTGTCGTGTCACTCATCGTAATGTGTAAGCTCAACAAAGAGGAAAACTACGGTCGTGAACAGATGAGCAACAAGTCGAAGGATGAACAACGCACATTGACTAAGATTCTGATGCTGGCCGCTTACACGCCAATGGTCTTGATTGCGTTGCCGACGGCTAATTTTGTGGTTTCGATTATCCGGCAACAAAGCTAGTCAGTAACACTCAAAAAATGCCAAAAATTAAATCGAATTGTTTCAGCCCGATCCAAGAAATCGTTACCATAACCCTTATCCCTCTGATTCCGCTAACTTTCCCCCTGTTCATCATTCTTATGGTCCCGGCACTTCGAGTCACGGCATGGCAAGTCTGTACGTGCCAAGCATGGTCGGGAAATGTTAACAGTGGCAACAGCGACATCAATGGCAACACTGTTCAAAACACAAACAAAAGCAACAACGCCGACGTCAATGATGAAGCAACTGTGAGCAGTTTTGCGCAGTCGCTTTTTCGTAACTTTGAAAATTTTAGCTCAGCGATGCACAGATGAAAACTCTCAAGAGCATGGCGAAAAAGGTCTGATCATGGACCTCTACATTGAAGTTTACTATTGTAAAATGGCAAAATATTGTATTTTCTTTTCAGTTTTTACGCTTTTACTTTTCAATTTTTCAATAAAAATCAACAAAAACAACAAACCAAGACATTACTCGTCCTCAGTATCCTTGTTAAACCCACGGGGTGCAAATTCATGTGCTTCGAAATTAGGAAAAGGCCCCGGATTATACTTCAAAGCGACTTCATGGACCCGGGAAGCAAGTTCAGTGAGCTCGAAGACGGATCTGACGCGTTTCATGAACTTTTTGCGGTCGGTTCCGTAAGCTCGGGAAAAGAAACGACTGAAAACTCGCTATTTTAGTAAACTGAACGATTTGAGGGGGAAAACATACACAGCAACACCGGAAGGATCAACTTTGATAAGTGTATCGACGGCTTCATTGAATTCCTGCGCTAGAATCTGCTTTAGAATAAGCGGTTCTAACAGAGATTGACATGTGTTGACAGTAGCGCGGCTAAAAGTGGGACGAATTTAGAATAGAAAGTAATCACGGTAAAACATACACTTCAAAGGCAGTAACGCCAGCGGCATCAGCGTTTTTGTAGACTTGCTCGATAGCAGTCCACATATCGGGGAACAACAGTGATGTCGATCGATACTCTGTCAAATGACCGATAGGAATTGCTTTTAGTTGATCTGTGGCCTCAACATTGACATTGGCATCGACAAAGATGCTGACAAAACGGTTTCGGAGGTAGCTGAAACGTCAACTTACAGTAATCAGCCAACTTATCAAACGACAAACCTCGGAAGTTCATCTTCGGTGTCGCCAATGCTCGGATCCAGCTTATTCTCGACAATCTTGATGTCACCGCCAAAATCCTTCCCTTCATCATGCTTCCATGCTTCTGTCCTCACTTCTGGGATGTTTTCAAAGCCATTCGGACGTGCCAGGGCAGCGTCATACAACTTCGAGCCGTCAGAGGTCGATGGCGTGGAGGCAGCAGACATTCTGAAAGATTGATTCATACAAACAAGCAGTCTCCCGCCCGCCGGAAGTGCAAATAGCCACGTAACAGCCTGATTCATCCCCATTGAGCCGCCAATCGGCCCCTCTGATCTCTTGAACACTGCGAAAGTTACTTACTCATTCGCGCAATGCGATTTGCGTGATGTCGCCCTCGCTTTTAGAGAAGATCCCCTGAGGTCCCAAAAAACGAAATACATCAATTTTGTCTGCTCCAAAAGGATCCCCTGCTACAAATGAAACAACTCCCGAAATGGATACATCGCATTAGGGACAATCCTATTCAATATGATCGAAAAACATCGTTGACAGGTCGATCGGTAGGTGTCACCGATGCGCAGGGAATAAAAAGGATTTCTTTGAAAACTAGAAGGCCCTTTGACCCTGTAGACATATCGTTAAAGTGTGAATTCCAGCCATTTGACAGTATCAATCCAAAAGCAAAATGCGGTTAGCATTGGTTTTGATAACTCTTTTTACCGCTGTTTTGATAAGTGCCGAATCAAAATTAGCTGCGAGTTGTCGTGATAGATCGTGGAATTGCTCGAGATTAAAGGACCTATGCGATTCACAGGTAAGTCAATTTGACTTTTTTGCATCCCTAATGGCAGATTTTAGCCCATAATCGCTCGCAGCTGTCCCAAAACATGCCTAAAATGCTGCATGGATTCAAACCCCTACTGCCAGAAATGGAAAGAAAACGGTTTCTGTCGACATAATTTCTATATGACAGTCAAAATGCGACGCATGTGCAAGTTCTCCTGTGGCATGTGCCAACGTTGAGGTCCCTAATCTATTGATCAGTTCTATGATCGCGTATTACCGTAATCTCTGGGACAATAAAAGTAGTCAACTTTTGAATTCAACAACTTTGTGAACATTGAATCGAAAATAAAAGCCACAATACTTTATACTTGTCAATCTTACAATACTGAAAATATTCAAGACTAGATGTCAGTTCAGTCAAAACTGTATACAGAGTTAAATTTGCAAAAGTAAAAAATCGGGATAGTTATCATCGGCAGAAAGTGTAAGTATACATTGGATTAGATTCACATTAAAGCGGGTTAGTAGACTCCCTTCCGTCGGACAGCGGTGTATCGCTGTTCGTAGGCTTCATATCCGGGAAGATCTTGAAAATCTTTCTGTTGGAATAGGTTATTCGCGCAGGCAATCAAATTCACGCCGGAATCTTCGAGTAATTCTTTCGTGAAAGCTTGTTTTGGAAGTTCATTGTTCTCGACTTTCAATGCTCGAAGGCGTCTTGCATTTGCTATCGCTGGGTTCAGATGAATAAGTCTGTTGTTGTTGAAATTTAGCTCGGATGCGTTGATTTGACCAATCTAAAATCGAAAAATTATCATTTATATAAACTTTGAAAGCGACAAACCTCATCCGGCAACGCGACGATGGCATTCCCCGACGCATCAATTGATTCCAACCGTGGTAATAAGCAGAAACCAACCGGAAATTCCGTCAATTTGTTATTGTTAATTTTGATAGTCGCCAGCGACAAACATCCAACGATGGTATCCGGGATCGACGTAATATTGTTATCGGATAACACCAACGTTTCGAGCTTTTTCAGATTGCCAATTTCATCCGGCAACGTTTCCAGGTTATTTCCACTCAGATGCAATTGTTTCAAGACAGCAAATTGACCGAAAAAGGGAGGGAGCGAAGAGATCTTGTTCAGCGACAAATCGAGACTGCGCAGAATTGGCGCAACCTAAAACAGCGCATTTTATATATTTTTCGAAAACGTTGAAAGATGCCAAACTCACTTCAGTGATAACCTGTGGAATAGTTTTAATGTTAGCGCTCTTCAATGTCAAAACTCGTGTTTTCTGTGCTGTTTCAAGGTGGCGTTGAACAACCGAAGTCGACGGACCGGATTTCAGCGATGACAGGACGCCGCCGGAGGATCCCTTCTTCGGGGCTTTGGAACTTTCATTACCCATGAGGATGTAGGGTTATCTGGGATATGTGGAAAGGTAGTTGAAAGTGAAATGAATCGATGAAAACCGGGATGAAGTGGGAGAGACTGAAAATCAGTCTTGCATCGCTAGCGGCGGTTGAAAAAAGTGGTTTCTACGTTAGGGACACAATGCCAAGGATAACGGAATACTTTTTTCCAGCTTTTTTGATAAAAATTTCTTTTCCAATTTCTTATTCTGCCATTATTATCCATCAACTGTTACACCAACACGGCACAATATGTGGAATGTAATTTTTACAGAGATATAACACAAAAGCAGTTTTTTATTCGTTGCTTTTGAATTTTTCAACAATTTTCTATACAATACGTCCATTCAACTCAACTCCCACACGTTTATGGCCACAAAACAAACATACAACTTGTGTCAATGCAATCAAATTCCATGTTACAACTTTCGTGATGCAATAAGTGTATACATAGAACCAATAGACATTAATCTCATTATCACATAATAAGCCGCAACATCAAGCATTAATTGCACGGAAACAAGCTTAGAGGGCAATTATAGCAAAGGCAAAATAGCCTTTATGGGTTACTGATAGGATGATAACACAGGTGTGAGGGCTGTCCGTCCTTTGCTTTCATAGTTGCGCCGATTGTCATAAAATCATAAAAATTAATTTGGGATGCCAGTTGTGAGTGCACAAGCATGTCGCGATCGGTGGTTCTTCTATTGCCGCTGGCTTTGATCCTAATCAGTGCGCTCATCTCAGCTGTTAGTGCCATCGGCGATGATGACAAGATCACGGCTTTGCCGGGTGTGAATTTTGAGGTCAATTTTGACCAGTATTCTGGGTATTTGAATGCTGGGAAGAATGGGACTTGGAAGTTTTTCTATTGGTGGGTTTTTGAGGTGCTAAGTTTGTTGTATTCATGTTTGTTGATTGCAGGCTTGTTGAAAGTCAATCAGAAAACCCAAGTGCCGATCCGCTAGTCGTCTGGTTCAATGGTGGCCCTGGTTGTTCCTCCGTTGGTGGTCTGTTTGAGGAGCTGGGTCCATTTTACGTTTACAAAGATGGTGCCACGCTTTATGAAAACACTTATGCGTGGAATAAGGTAAGCTTACTCCCTTTTTATCACCTTTTAAAAAATCTCCTCAGAACGCCAACGTCCTCGCGATCGAATCCCCAATCGGGGTCGGCTTTTCCTACGATACCGAAGACCCCTCAAACTACACTGTCGGCGACGACCTAACCGCCCAGCAAAACCACGATGCCTTGGCAGATTTCTTTGCCCGTGTCCAACCTCGATACAATAGTTCCCGATGGTTCATCTCTGGCGAATCCTATGCTGGCATCTACATTCCCACTGTAACCCAGCGAGTTCTACACAGCATCAGGGATGACAATTTCCCGAACAACAATTTTGGTGGAATCGCCATCGGCAACGGATATAGCAACATTCAGAACCTTACCAATGCTTTGGTAGTCTACTCAAGTTATCATGGCTTATTTGGACTGTACGACTGGCGTGATTTGAAAACAAGCTGTTGCACCGTGAATAATGTCCTTACCGACGTCGACACCTGTGATTTTGCATCCCATTTCGATTCAACTTATTTCAATGGCACCAATGACCACTGTGGAAAGAAGGTTTTGGAAGTGTTGAACTTGGATGAAGACGCTTTTGATGCTTATAACATCTACCAGGACTGTTATTTATCAGATTATTTGACGAATACGAAGAAACACATCCGGAAAGGCTTGCTCAGAAGCCCCATCACGCCCTATAAAGACATTACGGCTGCCGATCTAAACGTTGATTCAAGTGATAACCAAGATGGATACCCTTGTTACAACGGTCTTGCAGCGCGAGTTTATATGAGAAACCCTGACGTTTTGAAAGCTTTCCACGTCGATCCCGAATGGAACGGCACATGGAGAGGTTGTAATGACCCCTTGAATGAAAACTATCCCGTCAAATATGTCGACACTTATGACATTTTCGTGGACATCATCAACATTGCGACGGACCCGAAGGAATACGTTAAGAATTTCCGAATTCTAATCTACAACGGTGACGTTGATACTGTTTGCAACTTCCTTGGTGATGCTTGGCACTTTGATAACATTGCACAAAAGACTAACCTAAACGTGGGTGTCTATGTTATGACATGCTTGTTAAAAGTGATTATATTGATTTGTAGGTTCTTCAACGACAACCCTGGGTGTTCCGTAACCAAATCGCCGGTTTCCATCAACCATATTACGTGACTTATGACACGGCTTCTGGAAAAGCAAACTTTACTCTCGATGTTGTCACCGTCAAAGGCTCGGGACATTTTGTCCCTAACGATAAGCAAGGCCCATCTCTCCAGATGTTGACCAGCTTCATCAACTCTGTCACGAACTACAATGCCACAAGTACGTTTGACGCGACGCCGAAACCTGCGCCTGTAATTACGACTACCACACCAAAAGGCTGCGCTGGAATTTCATTGTTTGTTTCAATGACACTAATTTGGCTGGGAATCGTTTTGTTTTAAGTTTTCTTAACGGAATAAATGTAGGTCTGTAGTATAGTAGTCATGACAAACAAGGAAGACTGAATGTTGGTAGTTGGAATGAGAATTTGCACTGTATGTGTATCGCAAAACAAAAGTGCAAAAATCTTCAGTTTGAGTTATTTTTGTACTCAAGTGCCGTCATGAGGTTTTTGCACTCATGGTTGAGAGTCCATTTTGTGTGTGATTGCGAACACACATTTCTGTCCGTCACGTTTATTTGTATGAATGTGAAGTGAAGGCTTTCATTCCATGAGGGTCTACTCGTTGCCTGCCCCTTCCGACGTCCCCTCAACCAAGTTCACTCATTTGTGATAGATTTTTGTCGAAAAGGTGAAAACTTTTTTCCAGACCTCTTTGCTTCGGATTTTCAGAAAAGGCATAAACTACTTTTACCGCCGCTTCTGACTGTTTCTGTCCAGTCAAAAATGCTAATCTTTACTGCTCGCAAGCTTATGGGTACCGACAAGCATGTTTTTCGCGCACATTTGAAGTGTTTTTCCTTTTTGTCAGTGCCACGTGTGTTCTCAATTCTGGATGTTACCTTAAAGTTTGTCAGTCCTGTAAAGCGAAAAGACTTATTCGACCGACATTCACTACGCTCATCGGAGTGGAAACTATCTCATACTTGAGAGACACGATGCTCAAGTGCAGTCATGAGTGCTTTGCACTCCTGCGTGAGAGCCCATTTTCTCTGTGCAGTGAGGAGGTTGAAGTGTTCATCGATTGTACGGGCTCGGACGCGTTTCTCTCTTGCCGTTTTCATATGTTTTTCGACATAAATACTGCTTTCTACCTTTTTTAACAGTTGCTTTTTATATAACGCCTGTTTTGCGCATATTAGACGACGTCAAAAGATTATTTTGTTTCAGAAAAATGCCGAGTTTTTCTATTTTCTTGGAAGAAGCCAACAACACCACTCCTCTCACTGAATTCCATACCGAAACTTTTGGCGAATACATATCTGCTCTCCTGAAGGCACGCGGATTACACAATTTGCAAATTCAACGCATCAAATTCCGTATCGCTACCTGCCGATATGAAACTACAGTTCAAAATGACATTATGACCATCCAAAACGGCATTTATGAGGTGTTTTTGAGCGAACCGAAGGTGAGATTTAGTTTTTGACTGTTGAAATGAAAGAAATATATATAATTTCAGAGCAATGTGGCTCCCACGGAGTACTCTCACGATGAATCCAACTTTCCAACATCGTCGAGGATGCGTGACATGAAGCAAGAGTTTGATCACTGCTTCCAGGAAGTTAGTCAATCTAGCGTGTCACAGCAGCCGGCACCAGCTCCTGTAAGTATCCAGCATGCTGCCTCCTCTGCTCCCTCATCTTCTACACCGACTACATTGCCCACTTTTTTCAAAATTTCCAAATCAGTCGTCCGGACAATTTTGCCAGAAGCATTGCAGCGTCTAACGTTGGATGTGATCGCCGCCAGAGCATCCAATCCGAAAATCGCTCAGGCTGTGGGGCTCATCAAAGCTGGTCAGGTTCCTGACGACAAAGCGTTCCGAATTCCATTGATTGCTGCCATGGGACAGCAATTGTTGAGGCATTGCATGGTGTATGTTTGAAATTTATATATATTTTCTGTTTCTAAATGGCAAATTTCAGTGAAAACAGTCCATCAGTCGGTGAAGTTGGCGCCTTTTACTTGCATCTCATGAATCCATATCCCCAGATGTTAGCTGTCTATGTAAGTAGTCATTGCTGCTTTGCCGTAGGATTATAACTTTACATTTCAGAACGATTGGGTACCGAAGAAGCTGCTCAAGTACACAGAGAACGCTAAACGCACATTAAAAAAACGTGGCCTTGTTACAAGCAAGCATACGCATTTGGTTTTGCCCGAGGTTAATGAACGGTTAGCTTTTCAATTTACATTCATCTTTCGTGCTAATGTTTTGAATGTTTTAGGACTAATGGCGTAATGCTGCAACCCCCAAACAACGAACTACCACATTTCAATCCCAATACTTTCAATTTTCATTAAAAACTTAATATCGATCTCGTTTTTGTTTATTAAATTTGCGTTGTTGCTTATTTGATGCTTATCACCAATACGTGTTCCTATTAAACTCATAAAGTTTATCAACTCATCCACATAGCACAAACGACGTGGGCCTTTCCTGGCTTAATGTACGTCACAAAGTCAACGGCATACAATTTGGGGCTAAAAATTTGAAACGAATTAAACGCGGGATATGATGTATTGAACGGAAGATAATCAACAGGCATTCCATCTAAATTTTCAAAATTTCCAGATGCAAAGGTTTTTCCAGCCGGGAGATACAGTCCATTGAGTGCTCCGTCCATTGAACTATTTTTACAAAAGATAATTTCGTCCACATTATGCAATGAAGCCGGTAAGGCGTTTGGATGTTTGCCTTGACAAACTTGGATTAACTGTGTCGGACTGGTAAGATTACTCGGAATCGATTGCATGCCCAGGCAACGGGGGCGATTGTCATAATTTGTTGAAAGGTACCATGGAAAGGTTGTGTCGTTTGGACATGTCAAGGCTAAAAAAATCTCAATGACGAGATGGACTTTCGCGTTCAAATTCTAATCAACCTACGAATTGGAGTTGTCGTATAAAGATTGTTCTTACAGACGCTTTTTGCAAGAATTCCGATACAAAAAGCAAAACATAACAGAACGACCGTCGAAAACATAGTTCATTTGGTGTGAACTGTAACAACTTTGCACCAAGTTTCATGGTGTTATTTTTGTCTGGCATCTATGGTGACAGCACAAAAACAACCGTAATCAACTATGGCAACTCAGATTCCGTCAAAGATTATTTAAATCGTGTGTTTATTTCGGAAACAATATTTATTGTTTACATTGGTTGCAGAAATAAAATATTCATCGAATAAGGTTTCATCAACGCGTATTTGGGAACCTTTTTGTTTCAAACTTTTTTACATAATAAAAACAGGACTAGAAAATGCTAATCGTAAAAGAATATTAGACATTACCAGTTGGGAACGTCAAATAGTAACGATGGGAACACAGTGAATAATTATGAAAAATTCAAACAATAAAAGCTTCTCGACCGTAAAATCAGAGTCTGGAAATAATATAATTTAAAAAAGGCATGCAGACAATCATAGTGACGGTTGCAACAAAACGATGGTAATAAAAATTAGCATGTGAATGTTGCATTTTATCAAAATGATACAAATCGTCTGGACCATGCGATTCAATGGAGCGATAGAATCCAACGCTGATTATCATAATGAAATTTAGTGAAATGGCTTAGAAAAAATCAAAATGTGTGAGAAACTACATGTATCTGTGACTACAAAATATATTGCAAAAAAATTATATAAGGACGTATTTCCATGGCTAGACAATCATTGGAATCAGAAGTGGCAAAGACACTTCACTCGCAGTGTCGCAATGCGTGGGACGATTATGATAGCTCTTTTCATTTTGGTGTTTGTGGATGTTGTAAGCTGTCAACAATACACAAACGGTTGGCGGTCGTTTTTTGAACTACTTTGATTAGTTTGTAAATCTTGATGTTTAGCAAACTTGACATTCGAAACGGCCATGTGCCCAGAATTGCTGAACGACACAAACTTCTGGTACTTTTCCGTATCAGACACTGCATTTCGGCACACTCCTCGTTGTTACGGGTTGCATCCTGTCCCATCAAATCTCGAAAAACCCGAAGACTTGGTGGGGGTCTGTCGAAGCAAACATCCAGATGCCCTTCCTGCATCGGTTCACAGTAATGAGGATTTCGACGCGTTCGTTGAAAGATTCATGTGGCCGGCACTTGTTGGCACATACATTCCAAGTAATGCAACTTTCGCTGCTACAAACTTGACGAACTTTGACGGCACGCCGGTCGACTTTACTCCGATAAACTTTATTACTATACAAAACACATCAAATGCGTTCAGTTTTGATCCGCTCACTTTTCCAAAGAGTTTAGACCCGGTAAATTTTAAAGAATACGTTGCCACCGGTATAGCCAAAGTGATATGCGCGATGAATGCCTTCCCGCGACTGCCGAACATCTATCGATTGCCCCCGAAACCTGCCGTCGACATTTCAACATACAAGTGTGAAGGTGATGGTTGGCAGCTTGCCGCACCATGTGGAGGTCCACCAAGTTGTTACCAAAATACAGCTTTGACGGTACGTGGCCCTTCCAGAGCGTATTTTGCCGAATTCAACTACTGTGGTGAGCACTTACCGAATAGTGCCGTGTCATCAGTTCAATGTGAAGCTGAATACAATCTTTTGAAAACATTTGGACCTAACGTTGGTATCGGTTTGCATGTGCCACATCTGGCATGGCCCCGGTACTACGGTAATTGGGTGTGGAGTGATGGCAGTCCCTTTTGGTGGGACCGTGTCAGTCCTAATGAAATAGATAACGATTTTGGAAATGAAATCGAAGTGGTGATACAGCCAGACATGGCAGATATAGTACCTGGCGTTGCGGCAGTTGCTGTTTGTAAAAAACCGGCCATACCAAAAGATGGACCCTTGCCGGTGCCGCAAGTTGATACGTTCACGTACACGGGAACAATTGGCAATCGAACAGTGACACAACAATGCCGAATCGATCCGCCATCGCAGTGGAATCGCCGATGCCCGTACGATCGGGATGACTGGGCCGTTGTTGAATCAGAGAATGGAGTTTTCTGTTTTGTGGCCATTGAAGTGAATATGCGACTGACGCCGGATAACTTCAACGATGGTTTGTGTAACAAAGTACACTCGCAGGCAACGTTGGCATCATTTCACACCGACATTCAACTTGGTATTGCTAGTAAGTATAAAAAATGAAATTTAAGTTTTATCAGTGATTTGTTGTAGCACATTTCTTGGATTACGATTATGTCGTCGGTATGATTTACAAAAACGGCACTTATGTCTGGTCCGATGGCACCCCGATCAATGAGACCTTCTGGGGACCCGGTCAACCGCAACACAAATCAAACAATGCCGTGGCAAAGCTAATTCAAGTGCTTTATCCCAACTCCAAAGGGCAACCAAAAGTATTGCGTGGTGTTCTTCAAACTTTCACCATGGACACACTTCCGACGACTCAGAAGATCGCGTGTAAACTTGAAGCGAAACCTGTGACCAAGTGTGCACCCGTTATCGAATACAAACCCACCAAGAGGCTAGACAACACTTATTGTGATGACAGCTCATGGGACAAACAACGTTTCTGTGGAAACGTGTACTGCTATAAGGCATTGACTGTTCCACTGACCCAACGAACATTCAAGCAAGTGATTGAAGATGATATTTGCACCACTATGGCACCTGGTTCCCATTTGGCATCGATTCATTGCCTTGAAGAACACTATTACATTCAATCCTATCCAATGGCCCATATAGGCTTATATATCCCTGAAAACACTCCATTCAATGTTTCAAACTTCCAATGGACTGATGGCACGCCTGTTGATTTTGTGGGATGGAATCGCTATGGGCATACATGGACGATAACGAACCGCCAGGAGCCAATGTTGCCAACGACACCACAAATTTATGGACCGTCACAGAAGTATGTTCACAACAGATGGGGCGATTGTAAGTTTATTAGATTCAAGCGCTTGTACTATGGAAAAATTTTAGTATACTCAGTTGGATGGACTGCGAAACCATACCCCTTTGCATTTGGGACAGTCATTTGCAAGAAGGAAGCAACACAGAGTCAATCATAAAGTATTTCTTGTTTTCAAAGCGAAATTGACAAGGATAAGCTAATAAAATCTTTAAGATAATGTTGATCAAGTTGTCATAGTTTGTTAAACACAGGATTGATACAAATGGTATAATCTTCATTTATCTGATTTAAAAGTGAAAGCTGTTTTAAAACAACAGCGCTATGGCAACAAACAGTAATAATACAACAAAAAACCGTATAAACAACAAATTCAACATCTTAATGCACCGCGTATGTATACAATGGTTAGTTAACGAAAATAATAAGTTAAGACCCGTGGGCACTGTTTGCAGGAGGTACGGCACCCGAATAATTTTGACTAGAACTATCAGAGTCATCGGCATCAATGCTGGAATCCGCGGAGGAAGGGCACTGCCGTTGGCGGAGCAGATGTTCACGTTCCTTTTGTTTCCGTTCCATTTCATGTCGCCGAGTTTTCGTTCGTGGCGGTGTTCGGCCTGGAATCGGCGTCGAGCATTCCACGGCACTTCCGATTTCACTGTAGGTCGGAGGTCCACCATAGGGGCGTGTTTCGGGCATTCCTCGTGTAGAACCGGGTTCCCGTCGATGTGATGTATTACGGCGGCCCGAACGACGAATTGGTTGACGCATTCCGGCAGGTTTCACCACACCATAGGTCGACATACTGGCAGCGGATGGCGGTGGCGCGTAGAAGTCACCGCCAGAAGGTCCTGGCATCGTGGGATGGGGGAGAACGATGGAACTGGTAGCTTGGGAGGAGCCATCACGACTTTGAAGCATGACGAGATGGGGTTGGCTTTGAAGTTCGTGGCGGCGATGGGGGTCATGGTAGCTCGCGGGATGATGCTGCGGGGCTACATGATGTTGGGGGCGATACGGCAGTGAGTTATAGCCCATCATCGGTTGCAGGGCAATCGGTTGACCATAGCGAATCGTGGCGGCACTTCCCGGCATCGCTGGGATGTAGCCATAATCACTGCCTCCAGCCGAGACTGGATAGGTTCGGAGGTTGACCTCGACTTGATGCGTCGTCGGATACTGATGGACGACATGGGTCAACGGGGATGCCGTATTCGTGATCATCGTTTGTTGGCCGCTGAGAAGGGTTGAATTTTGATTGTTCTTGGCTCCAGGTCGATGTCGTTGCCGTTGGAAGCACCAGAAACAGCAACAAACAAGGCATGCCACCACCAAGGCAATCATCAACGCGATGCCAAGGATGACATAGCCAGGCGGTTTGACCGAGAAGTCGAGCCATTGCTCAATAGCCGAGACGCCACCATTACCGGCGCCATCGGGTCGAATCTCGGCACACAACCTCGGAAGTTCGTCGGCACCATTTCGGCAATTGGGAACGCCATCACAGAGCAATCGTCGTGGAATACAGTCCGGACCCGTTGAACCCGCGAAACTCTTATCCGCGTAGCTGTGCCAAGCCGTACAATCAAATTCCAAATCCGGGGATCGACAGCGGCAATGCTTTTCATCACTATCGTCATCACAGTGGGCTCGGCCATCACAAACTTGATGCAGGCCGATGGCAGTCGTTTTCCCGGTATCACAGAACCATAAGCCCGTAGCCGCTGGAATCTGAGAAAAGACAGAACTGCCTCGAGGCACGTCTAACGCAGTTCGTCGAAGCGGGCACACGTCGGGGTGCTCGTCGGAACGGTCATCACAATCAGGGACACTGTCACAGCGCTTTGCCATGTGGATACATTGCTTGCCATTGGCACATCGGAATTGCCAGGATTCACAGCTGAGATTTTCGATGCATTTTGAGGTACTGAAAAAGTGTATTTAGCGGGTTGAGGGCACTTTAAAGCAACTTACGAAGACGGAAAGAAAGTAAAATCCAATGGGCAATGGCACTTGTGTCGACGATGACCATCCAAGCTGCCTGTATCATACGGAACACGACATAGATGTGAGCAATCAGCATGTAAGCAACTGAATTCTGACCGTGTCGGCTCCACAACAGCCCGAATAGCCGTACTTTTCCGGATTAGCCTGCCAGCGGCTCGAGCCCATTGTGCTGGGGGAAGAGTGCTGAGATCCTGCATGACGGCATCATAGGGGAGATGGAAGAAATCATCTTGATGGCGGGTTTCATTGCTGACCACGACGAGGGTACTGTGGCTACCAAGGGGTGCCAGACCAAAATGTTGGATGTGGGGTGATGGCTGGACGAGTTGTCGGAGATCGCCATCGACATAGACGTCCCGGGACCAGATGCCATCGACGGTCGTGTAGAGCAGGCGAGGAGTGTCGAGATCCGCGACGAGTTGAAGGCTGGAGCAATCGACGCCCCGGGACACGACGACAGTGCACTTGCGGCCATCGATTTCGCAACGGACAATGACTGGGGCTTCGAGCATTCGGGAACAGTCCGCGTAGAAGAGCGCACTGAAAATGGCATTGTAGACGGAATAAAAAGGAATCATAAACTTACTTCAATCGTCCAAATACAGCAATCTGTTTCGGCGCCGGAAAGGAATTCGTGGCACTCGCTTTCTGATCACCAGCAACTACCTTACCAGCGTACCGAAGTTCATCATTATCACGAATATGCCAAACATGAACAAAGGCAATATCACCGGCATCTTGTGGGGCACAGGAGACAAACAACTGACGGCCGCCTTCATCCAACGCGAGATCAAAGATTTGGGAACAGTTACTCTCCTTCGCGAGCTCAATGTCGTGGGTTCCTTTGCCAGAGGCTGAATCGCTAGCCCGTTTGATCCGACCACCATCACGATCATGGCCATCGATCCAGTAGATCATCCGACGCTTCGACAATGAATCGAACTCAACCGTGACCGGCGTACCAACATGGTCAATCGGCAGTACCGTGAATGGGTCAGTTTCGAGTGGCTGTGATGAACGTGCCCTCAGGCGATACCGGATGATTCGATCTTTTCCGCCGACAAGCAAGAATCGCGTGGGTGGGAGACACGTTCGTGAAACCGGGTCAAAGTCGAATTGATCCTCGCAGAGCCATGTCGTAACAAAGGACTCCGAAAAAACACAAAGACCACGCTCCATTGCGGGTTGCTGTTCACAGGGGTTACGGTAGATGGCATGGTCGCGATGGGCAACAACAAGATGCTTGACAAGCGGCATTCCAAGATGAAGATGGCGAGAAGATTCACCATCGATGACGTCAATGGTTCCGGTGGCTTCATTCGCAAAGTACAGGATGCCATTGTGGAAGGCCATCGCTTGGGGCAGGACACGCTCATTGAGGATGACTTGGCTTTTCTTGGGGTCTTGGACGAAGATGGCACCTTTGTTATCATCGACGATGGACCAGTACAATGTACTTTTATCAATGTCAATGGTCATCGCAGTGACCTTGGCATTAGGGCCCATGACGTCGCCAAAAGTGTGGGAAACCTTCGCTTCGGATCCGGTCATTGACGCTGTCATGATAGACTTCGTGTTGCCATCGATAAAGTACAGGATTCGCTTAACCGGATGCACGGCCAGCCCATACGGATCAACGTCAGAGGTAGTCGAGACGATAGTCCGCCGAAGTTTGCCATCGTAGGACACTGCTTCAATCCGCCGCATGACGCCATTGATGAGGAATATAACGCCAGAAGCGGCATCAACGGCAATGGCACGGACTTCGGACAAGGCTGCATCAATGAAGAGAGTCCGCGTCGAGCCATGGTTCAAATTGGTCCTCTTCAAGGCAGTTCCGCCCTCTGGCAATGAAACGGCAAAGACAAGCTCTCCACGAGCCGAATCGAATGCCATAGCCGTCGGAAAGGCATCAACACCATCGACAGCAAGAGTATCGTAAGCGCGAACATTGGAATCCAGCGACAATCGGGTGAAATCATTTGATACGTTTGTTTGGGCGAGGATAAGATAGGCCTCGGGCTGATGGCAGGTAGTTTCATCGGTTTGAAGCTCAAAGTTTGGACTGCACAGGCACTTGTATTGTTCGGATGGCCTGAAATGTGATACTGTAAAAACAGAATCGACAAAAAGAGCAAAGAGCTTACAAATTGACACAAATATGCTGGCATCCACCATTTCTGGGATAACAACTATCACCTCGACGATTCTTTTCTTTCGGCGATGCGGTGACGGTACTTTTCGGTCGACTCGCCAGAACATGTTGCAACATCGGCTTCAAAACGACAGCCTTCAGGGCCAGAAGATGGTAGATTCCGGTATCGTAGGTCTCGTACGGGGCTCCATTGCTGGTGGTACCCTCAGACGATTCGAGTTTAATGTCTTTGCGCAAGGCAACTGTTGTGATGAGACGACTGTCGGAGGATGACAGATAAAGTTTGCCGTCTGAAACGAAAGGCTACTGTAAAATTGTATTGTAAAATGACGGAAGAAACTAACCCATGACTGTGACACCATGTCTCTGTTCAAACGAATTCGCAATGATGTTTGCATCAGCGCCGGTCGACAGTGTTGCATAACCGACTCGAGATGATTCCTTTTCGACCCAGTAGAGCCGATCTTCTTCCGGATCAATGTGTAGACTGCTGAGTTGAGCCACTTTCGGTAAGGACAGAAGCATTTGTCGATGAGATCCATCCAGCCAGGAATGCTCAACTCGAGCATGATCCCCTGAGAAAGTGCCGAAATAGAGGAATCCGGTCCGGGAGTCGACTTGAAGGCAACATGGCCGTGCTCCAGGCATCATAAGGATTGTCCGTCGAGTCTGGGGCGCTCCGATACGTTCAACTTGCAATCGGCCGAGAATGGGATCCAGGAAGAAGAGGTTCCGTCCGATGACATCAAGGGCGACATAGATGGTCGAATGGGACAGATTGCTGGTCACTAATGCCGTGCTTCCATTGTTGATGTCGACGCTGGTTACGGTAGCGTTGACGGAGTTCAGGACGAAGACTTGCTCGGTCAGAGGGTCATAGGCGACATCAGTGACACCAACATCGACGAGAATAGAGCGCGTCGCAAAGTCCTTTGTGTCGAGGGATGCCATGTAGAGTCCTGTTTTCGCGGCTATCAACAGAGCCTTCCGAACTCCGGCCGGATCACAGGTAACTCCATCTTCAAGCAGTCGAACTCCCTTCGGGCACGCACAGGACCGCCATGGTTCACCGGGAATCAGCAAACAGAAGTGGGAACAGCCACCATTGCCTTCAATGCACGGATTCGGGGTTGTTCGTTCGGGCTGAGCTTCGGGAGCAATGATAGTCAAGGCTTCAATGTTTCTCAATCCACGGACGGCAGTGGTGGTCCCCCGGCAATCAGCTGCGTCACAGAACCTGACTTCATTGTGGTGATTGGTCCAAAAGACACGACCCTGGAAGGCTGCCAACTGGGAAATGTCGCTGGAAGTCGCCAGAACCGTGCAGGAAGCCCGATTGTGTAGAGTGCATCCAATGATATCACATTTAGTTTTCCAAATCCGCAGGTAATACAGCATCCGAGAAGTTGGGTCAAGCGTCAGTGCCGCTGTGGTAATGTCTGGATCATCGGGTTCTTGGAAGGTGTACTTCTCGAGGAATTGGCCATCCATCCAAGCTGATTCGATCCGGTGTTGGGCTTTGTTTAACCAGTACATGTATCTGGAACGGGATTTCATTGAATTTTGGCATTTAGAGATAAAAGTACAAAAAAGTTTGGTCAAAATGTAAAACTGCAATCTGACCCAGAGGGCTGACTGACCACAATTGGGGCTTATAGACAGTTTTCATTGCTATTGCCTTGATGTGATAAGCATCACAGAAAGTCTGTGAAACGAAAAATCACAAAGGCGGATTTGAACTTTTGAAGTGCCGGCATGCAACGCGGAAATTTTGCCAATGAGCTATGTGCGCAGATTTGTAAAAACAACCAAACGCGTCCATAATCTTTGAAAAATGCTTTACTTACCCCTCTGTCGGATCAACAACCAGTGAATGCATGCCATGATCAGTCGTGAGAAGGATGGCACACCCGGCAGTCGATTCAGGGTCCAGTTCACAGGCTTCAATTCGACCCTGCTTGTGGGTTCCCGTCCGATCAACCGTCAAATAAGCCTTCGAAGCAGCCCAATCCACGGCCACGCTCGAAATGCCTTCATCCTCGATTCCCGATTGTCGCCGAAGATGAGCCGCATCCGTGACGGCAGTTTTTTCGTCGGCGATGAGGGCAACGCGGAGGCGATCATCGGCGCCGTCGGCGAAGAGGACAACGCTCTGAAAAAATAGGCTGTCATTAAAGACTGGCATTGGACGAAAAGCCCGAAAAAACAGCTAATACACTCGGGCATCCAAGCACTGAGGCAAAAAAGAGACTAGCTTCATCGTTAACGATGGCAGCGCTCGTAAAAATGACAAATGGCATGGTAGTTCGCGGCTTGTTGGACTTACCTCGTTGACCGACACGGCAAAATGGGTCGACGACCGTTCGGATAGGCCGGAAACGAGGGTCCTCGGGGCTGTGGCATTGGCGGCGGTCGGGTTTATCTATAATCACGGCAATGTTGTAACAAAAACTAATAAATGTTACAATTAGAAACATACCTGGAACCTCACAAGCGCCTGAGGCGATCGCCCTATGCAATCGAGCAAGTCCGATCCAGCTGACCTGGAAACGGCGATCACAGCCACCAGGAGCAGGAGTAGCCGGAATTCCATCATTTTGGGGTTAAAAATGAGAGCCAAAAAACAATGAAACAACAAGGCCGATGGATGTTCAGTGGCGCATTCTTTCGGTTAGTAAGTTAGTAGCCGTTACGGTCCTGCAAGTATGACAAGATTGTGGGGGTGGTCACTTGGCAGGGCTACTCGAGATATGGATTAGCGATCCGCGAAACCAAAGGCAATGAAAGGGCACGCTTTGAATGTGTGAACAGATGGTGTAGAGCGCGAAAACGAGGTGTCATGCTTGGATGCGCGCTTTTGGTTGAAGGCTTAAGATGGGGCAAATGGAATAACAATGAAAGTGCCGGCGGCGGTGGGGGGCAGTTTGAAGAGATTTGTGGGTCATTGACGGCGGCTTTGTGGGCATGAGTGTGGAATGGGAAGGGGTAACGGTATTTGGGCTGGAGGGGGGTGGATTGGGCATGTTTTGAGTGCCGTGAACACCATAATGACATGGTACAGACAAAAATGGCAATCACAATGACTGATAAGGGCGATAAAACATGTAAAATAAGCAATAAGAGGGTTTAAAGTGACGAAAAGAGGTGAAATTTGGACATTTGGCGTCAATTTCAACATTAGTGAAAGCAATCCGACCACTATTGCCTCCACAATTCAAAATTCAATCAAATCAAACTCCCACTAAACACCCCATTGTTTCTCCATTCTCCTTCCCCTCCCTCCAAAAATGCATTTCCACCATTCCCCCCATATTGGCTAAAGGGCAGCCGCAGGAATGGACAGAGTGCCTTGTCTTGGGTTCTTTCCAAAAAGGCCGAAACAGAGTCAGACTCAGTCGCCTTCTGTCGGAGCAGTGGGCCTTTTTGGAGCCAGGAGGCTTCGGGGAGTTGAAAAACGACTGACAAGTCTGAGAAGGCTAGTGGCGCGGCGCCGTGCCTCTCCTTCGACAACATTCATCATCCATCGGTGCGGGGCCGGCCGCGCACTACTTTTCGGGGTCATTTGCCTCCCAGTCCTGGGGGCTCTCCTTCGGTTTAGTTTAGCACCACGAGGGCATCATCTTCCGAGGATCGGTCGAAAGACCCTCGGTTGGCTCCGTTCCGCACACAAAACAACAAAAACTGAACTGAAACCGCAAACGACCCGGAGAAGTGAAAGTTTGGCGGCTGGCAGGAACGGAAGGAGGGGAGGAAATGGGCAATGGGAATTGGTTTTGATTTCGGATAAATGGGATTTGGATGGGAGGTTAGATGGGTTGGCGCGCTTATGGATGGATGGAATGTATACAAACATGCGTCAGGGTGAGTATGTAAGAATGTAGGAGCCAATATGCGTCTCCATAGTCCTGTCCTGCCCCAAGTGCAACAATCTTTACATCACCCCAATACCCCGCCAAATAGCCATAGTCCATCCACGGAGCCACCCAAATGGGACCAATTTCAGCCATCCAAAACAAGCTGACTGACATGGTCCACACAAAGAAAGGAAAGGGATGAAATTGACTAACATAGCCACAGGGCATTGACTTGTCTCGAGCGGTCCACAAAAAGATGAAATTAGCTTTTGCATGCCCAACAACGCCCAAAAAACATACTCCCTCGCCCCATCGGACAATCAATGTCCCCCCGCAAGCACCCTCGACCCCGTCGATCAATTGATAATCAAAATTGGCAAGCAATTGACCGAAACAAAAACCATTCAATCGACCGGAGCGAATGATCGGGGGCCGGGTGAAACAACGCAAGAACGAACACGGCTGGCCTTTACGCCGCCGTCGGCCCCCGCGTGAATAATGGTCCTGGGCGATCGCGCGATCAAAGGCTTGTCGCCGCTGCCAACTAGTGAATGCTGGCTGCAGAGCAGAGGGCTTCCTCGCTCTGTGTTTGCAATCATTGCCTCGGACCCATAAAACTCGTCTTTCCCGTCGTCCAGTCTCGTCTCGGAGGACCGCCGGAAAGGGCTGACGATTTGGTAGAGATAACTTTTTTGGTGTGAATCAGCTACCGTTAACACATTGTTAAAATATCATTGTAATCAAAATTGTCAAATTTATTCCAAATTCCAAAAAGCGTGGCCATACAAAAAACTTACAATTACAAAAGCCATAAAGCAGATCATCATTGTTCCTTGAGAACTTCCTGGATCGCAGCAAAGTTCCCACTACGCATAACATTAAACTTTTTATTCAGCTTGGCTCGACGCAGACGACGCCGTTTCGATACGGACACCTCGCCGGATTCATCGACAGTTTCCTCGTAGTATTCTTCCTCCTCTTCCTCGAAATATTCAGTCTCAGTTTCACGTTTCGGCACAGCTCGGGGACCGATGGATGCTCCTTCAAGCTGGTCAGGAGTGCCGTAGGTAGGCGTTGGTTGGGTGATAGCCGGGGATTCGCCAGAGAATTGCTGTTCCAATGCGGCCAATTGTTGCATTACTTCATCGGCACGGATAGCTTCAGCTGGGGGTGCCTTGCGCTTCCGCTTGGAACGATCATTTTCGCCGTCGGGGGCATCATAGACATTGCCGGCGCTGAAATAAAGTATTTTTTACCAAAAAACATATATAAAAACATACTCTCGACGACGATCCGCTACAGCCCGATACAATGCTTGCACACATGATCCTCGCTCAATAGTATGTCCGCGAGCCTTCTCAAAAGCATCCAAAGCGGCATCAGAGCCCATGTGAAGGTTATCAATGAGGTATCGACAGATCAGGAAGCCACTGCGGTTGATGCCATCCGAACAGTGGACACCGATCAACAGATCTGAAAAGATTCATCATTAACGATCAAAAATGCATAATATACTCACCATTCTCCTTATTCTTGCTCAGAAAGTTATTAACCGTGGCACTGAAGCGACTAACAATGTCGTCACGGCGTGTATAGCCGGCCGGATTACAATAAATATGCTTGTACGAGCAGATGCAATCAAACACTCGCGGATCATAATATTTTGAAGAAAAACTTAGGTTGATAACGAGACCGAGCTGCAGCTTACGGAAGGTTAACTGCAAAACCATGCTTTGTGGGTGAGAAAAATATATAAAGTAGTGGCAAACCTCTCTCAACAGATGAGCCGTCGTAAACACTTTCTCGCGATTCAACTTGAGGCCAGGGTCCGCATCAATTGGCGTTTTGAAGACAAGAAAACGAGTGCCTTCGATAACTTCACCGATTGGTTTAACGTTTTCCCAGCTAGAAGCGAATTGAATGAAGTAAAAACTGATTTTTGCAAAACAAAGAAAAGCTTACTTTTCTGGAAATTTACGGCTTGTTCGAACCATGCTTATTGGGACCGCTGATAAGGGAGATCTTTAGAGAAGGAGATAAATAGTTGAAACGGCTAATAAGCAATGTTTGATGAAAACTTGTTGAGAAACAACTAGGAGAGCTGCCAAAAACAGAATTGCGCGGATGCTTCACCACAACAAAAACTAGCAAACCGTGGTTGTGCGTATGCACGTTGCGTGCAGCAAATTACACAGACTTTTGAAAACATTTTGATTCTCAATCGTTTCTGGCATCAAAACAACTTGTTGATGCTCTTGGATTGTTAACAAAAATATTTCGAGTCATTTTTTAAAATTGATTTTGTTGGCGATTCATGCTTTCTTTAGTTTTTAGTAAAGTAGCGTAACGAATTGCTCGGTTAGTTATCTTTACAAAAACAATTTTAAAACACACGATTACCGATTTTAATTACCAAATTTATATAACAAAACTTAACAACAACAAAACTGCAACGACAGAAAGTAACCATTGCATTTCAACACTAAGATTCATCAAACGTCAACAAAAAAGACGTAAATTCATTTTTCAGCGTCCACGAGAGCTTCATCACACTGATAGCAGTATTCCCAAGCTCGATGAAGTCTTCCATTATCGTAATGTCACCACGATTGTCATAGAAAAACTCGGCGCAAGTCTTTTTGAGCTCCTCACGGGAATTATTCCAGGCATAGCGTGTGACTTCGCAGAAGGTAGCAAGGGATAGTGATTTGAACAACGGCATTTCAAGGTAATCCTAAACGTGGTATTGAACAAAAAGTTGTTGAACAGCTACAAAAAAAAACGTACAACAACTCTTGGAATGTTGTTCTTGAGCGCATACAGCAGGATTTCATACGAATCACTCAACGAAAACGCGGATTCAAGAATACTGACAATGGCTGCAGGCGGAAGTTGAGCAAACTTCTCGGTAGTTTTGAGTTGATCCTGGTGATCCTTGAAGAAGTTAGAGCATTCGGTCAACAAAGAATCTTTACAGCAGTCATAAGCGTAATGCGCGATGGTACAGAACGAATCTTCAGTAATATTCGAGGCAGGAACACTTTCCAGTTCCACCTGTAAAATCAACAATAACCAATAACCAGCGTATTAAATCAAAAAAAACTGACCGAATTAACATTGTACTTGTTAACAAAACGAAGAATTCCAATGACCCTTTCGATCGATGTGTCAACCAATTCGTGACCATAGAAATAGTCCATCGCGGCTTTGACGGTGTCATAATCAAAGTCAGTGATAACAATGCTTCCAGTACGAGCCTCAATTGTGTTGTGAGAGAAATTCGCATAAAGGCCAGGAGCGACAAGGGCAAGCAAGTGTTTGTGAACCTAAACAATCCAAAAGTGACTCAAAACTAAAAACTAAAATTAGAGTTAAACCAACCTGAATTCCGCGGTTTTCGACGACAAGCTCACAATCAGTAGGAAGGTCTTCACAAGATTGGAAGATGCTATGTTTTGCGAGTGACAAGGGGAAACTGATTTGAAAATCCACACTGCATGTCAGTGAAACCTTGCCATCGCGGAAAAACGGTCGCAATTTGCTATGCGAGACGAACGTCGAAAACCCCCGATTACTAGTTACTTTCAACGAATGAGAAAACGTTTCTAAAAAATAGCCAAATAGATTAAAAATGTAGAATTGACAAATCGCACTTTTGATATCAGTTCCATCGATAGTAAAAGTCGCATAAGCTGCGACGGCACTACTAACGTAAATGAAAACAGAGATCCATTTTTTGGATTCGGTTTTACTACCAGCCGGATACCATGTTATCCACCATTGAAGTTCGTTGGAACATGGCACGTTACGCTTTGGAGACTCCAAAGCGTCACCAACCTTCTTTTCCGTCAGATCAGTTTCGTTAATTGTGACGGTGCATTGGTCTTTGACAGTTTTGATGACAACGGTCTGCAAAATCTTTAGTTTTCTTCAATTTTAAAAGAAGTAAACTTAACATACGTTTGACATTGTTTATCCTAAACAACTGATGTGAAACGAAGAGGCGGCAAGTGGTAGGTCAGTTTCCTGAAAATTTGTATCTTTTGATGTTTCACATTAATGTACCGCGCAAACTTTGAAACATAACATCTACACAACCGTATATCAAGGTTTCAAAGACACGAGAGAAAATGAAAGAGTCTAAACAAGAAGTTTATTCGCACAAATGTAGGAAACCGGCAGGGGACAAAAATTTCGACTTGCGCATAGTGTTCCCCGGTATACTGTATCAAAAATTTTTGTCGTACTTTTAATTTTTTTTGTGACAAATGTTGAATAATTACAAAATCTTTCGTTGTTCCGCACAACCTTGGCATTGTGTGCGGAAGCCATGGATCGCGGTTGTTCAAAAAAAGCGCAACGCGGGCTAACAAAATTCAACTCCAACATTTCCCCCTTTCTCAATTGTCCACAAAGTTCGACTTCAGTCGACTTTCATCATCTTCAAACTCATTTCCCACACCATTGTCCTATTTCATCGCTATCTAAATCAACTATTTTGCATTCCACCATTTCGCCGCCGCAGGATCCATCATGGCCAGCCGCAAGTCATTGAATACGAGTTTGAACGCATCTGGAAACTCTGGAAAGCGTATCTACGTAATCGCATATGACGGCTATCACATCGAATCCGGCGGCGTACTGACTAACGAGGAGAAACACGCGTTAGATCGGGCTTATGAGGTTGGTTTACATCGAAATGAAGGAATCGGATATATAATTTTGCGTCACTTCAGTTGCTCACCGCCAATGGCGCCTCTGTCGGCAAGACGACCATTCAAAAGATCCTCAATTTGACAAAGAACTCACCCGGGATCAGTTACATTGTGCCGCGCTTTGATGGGATTGTCTTCGAGAAATTGGAACAGCTAGAAGCTCGAATCTACGGTCCGTTGGCGATCACAGCGGCATTGGAATCCGTTGAGCGGAAAATCTATCTATGGGATGGCCCTTTGCTCTGTCCAAGTTTGAAAGGAATGCTGATCACATGCACTGGACTTGCTGTTGACGAGCGAAGACGTTTGGCGACAATGATAAAGCATATGGGTGGAGTGTTTTCCGGAAGTATGAGTGATACGACAACGCACTTGGTCGCATTGGAGTGCAATCCGACATCGGAAAAATATCGCCTTGCAAGAAAGTTCAAATTGCCTGTGGTCACGCCGGAATGGATCAACGTGATGTATCAAGGAGCGTTGCGAGGCGAGTTGATGGATGCCAAGGAGATGGTCGATTTGTATTTGGTGCCGTTGTTTAGGAACTGCGTAAGTTTATTTTTTTCCTTGCGGTGTTGCATTTATCTTTGATTTTCAGGTCGCAACTTGTTCCGGTGTCAGCCACGAAGAACGTCTCAAAATCAGCAAACTATTTGAACATCATGGCGGTGTTTTCGGTGGCGAAATGAATCGTGAATCGTGTACGCATCTGCTGACGAACTCCAACACTGGTACGAAGTACAAGAAGGCCACGGAGTGGGGCACCGTGCATATTGTGGTTGTTCGATGGCTGAGTTCGTGTTTGGCTCAGGTTTGATTTCATTCACGCCATCTTAAAAGTCGTTTTTAACCATCATTTTACAGGGCTACCGATTGCCAGAGCAAAAATACTTCCCCGGGCACAAAACCTCGACCCAAGCCAATGATGCAACAAATGCTACACTCGGTGGAAGTGGTCTGAGTGCCAGTACGATCACGCCGGTCAATTCGTCATTGAATATGTCCGCGGCGAGTTCAATTGTTCGAAATGGTCCGCCGAAGACGAATCTCGTCAGTGCCATTGTGAATCCATTGAAGGTGCCATCCAATCGGTCTTTCCGGCGCCAGAGTTCCATGGTTGCGGCCCCGAAGGTGGTGGATCCTGTTTTAGGTGCCGATTTGTCGCAGTTGAAGGACAATTATGGACAGTATTTGAAGGTAGGATGATAACATCGACCCTTTGCCGACACAAAGCATCTCTGTTTCCAGGACTGCCGATTATACTTTTTCGACGTCCCCGACAAAGACGTCAAAGTCTACACATTCCTTGCCAACTCGACTGGCTGCAATTTGGTCGCCGAAATCAACTTTGACGACGATACTCGAACGCATATCCCACATCCGACCCACATTATCGTGCCATCTAACGCGACCCTTCATCGAAACAAGATCGAAACCCTTCGGAAAGCCATCGACTACGATGTTGATGTTGTTCGCGGTGAATGGCTGCTCGATTGCGTCCAGGAGAAAGCCTTCCTTGATTCGACCAGTGAAAAGTACATCCATCCGGCTGTCAAGACTGAAGTCGAGGAGAATCAACCCCCAGCAAAGCTTCAAACCAGTGCCGCTGGCGCTTTCATGTTGACGATGCCGGAGACTCGGAAGATTCAACGACGATCGACGGGATTCGGCATTGACACGACGAAGGGGTCCAGTCTCATGAACTCGCCGGAGGATATGCGGTTCGGCATGGCTTTCAATGATTCGAGCAGCTCTTCGAGGGGATTGCTGAAAAGTGGCGCGAACTCATCCTTGAAACAGCTGGAATCGCGACCGTCGAGTTCAAAGGACCTGAATGCCAGGCCGAATGCCACGTCAACCCAAAGAGTGTCCCATCATTCACCGATTGATCACCCGAACGTGTCTGATGTTCAGCCTGAAGAAGCGAATCCATTTCCGGTTGATTCATTTGACGCCACTTTTCCGATGCCACAGGCAACACCTGTTTTCCCCAAGCCTTCCACTTCGACGAATCATGAAGTGCCGGCTAAAAGGAAGTCAATCTTGAAGAACACCCAGCCTGTGCAATCGAAGGAGCCTTCCTTCACGTCAACCCCCACAGGACCCCGAGTCAACCAGCCCCATCCATTGAGTCAGATCCGAGGCAAGAATCCTGCGATGCCGACTCTGTCACCGACCCCATTCAAACCGCAATCGATCGGCCGGCAATCAACTACGACGTCGAATGATGTTTCAAAGTCAGTGACTGTTAAAGGAGCAACGACAGTTCCGTCTCAAGGCAGCGAAGATGCCGAAACACAGCCATTCTTCCAGGGTCGACTTTTTGGGGTTGAAGTGTTGCCGAGTAGCTCGCAACAACAGCTTGTTGTCGGCGAGATTGAACGTCTTGGGGGTTAGTTATCCTTTTTGTCGATGTTGATAACATTTCTTTTGTCTTTCTTACGGTACCGATGCCAAGGGATCAGAATTGTTAATGAATAAAGTTGGAAAATTCTCACTTCTGTCAAAGTTTATCAATGTTTAATTCATGGCTTTGTTTTCAGGCCAAGTCGTATCGATCAACAACATTGTCGAGCCCGTCGAAGTGGACTTCCTCCTCGCTCCATCGCTCGATTTCGAAGCCGATAAGTACCCCAATGTGTACTATCATAACTTGACTACTGTCTTTTGGCTTGTGGGTTTCAACTTTCGTCATCATTGTTCATTTTTTTTCAACATTGAATTTTAGCAATATTGTTCCGATTCTGCCAAAGAATGCCCCATCAACGAGCATCCGTTGTTCAAACCCTTCGGCCCTGTTCATGATCGATCCATTTTGAAGGGTATCGTCGCAGCTGTGTCTGGTTCAAACATGCGGATAGAGAAGACGTTATTTGGATCTTTGGTGGAGGAAATGGGTGGAATGTAAGTTTTGAGTACAATGGTGGACCACTTCCAAATGACAGTTTGCAAGGGAACGGGAGTGAATGCGAGGGAACGCGAGGGAAAAGTCGCGGTGAAACATGCGTGCATACGTTGCGAACAAACGCTGTGATCCAGCGGAAATTTGCATGATTGCGACAATATGCAAATTTTAGTCCGAGCTCAACGTTTGTTCGCAATAAACTAGCGCATGTTTCACCGCGACTTTTCCCTCGCGATCACTTGCATTCACTCCCATTCCCTCGCAGATTGTCATTTGGAAGTGGTCCACCATTGTATTGTTTTTTGAAGTGTCTTATCATCTAAACCTTGTTTAGTCACCAGCCAGCGATGAGTCGTGCCGATACTGGCAAGTTGAAACGCACCACTCATGTGATTGCATTGGGCGCTTCCTCACGGTTAAAGGATGTCAGTAAATGGGAGAATGTCCGCATTGTTGATGGATCTTGGCTGATTGAATGCATCGCTCGGGGGAGACGCTTACCGGAAGAGGATTATCCCTTCGATGAAAAGCTGTTCAAGCATTACAGTGGTCGAAGTGATCCTGTTTGGATGCAGGTTTGTGGCAACCTTATCGATATCATTGATAACTGGTTGTTTTCAGAATTCCAATCGCCGTCGTCGATCTCGAAGCGTCATAGACGAGACAGCCGACATTTTGCCTGAAACGATGGCCTTGCCTAGGTCCATTTTCTGTCAACAGCCAGAGGAAGAGGAGGAAGAAGCGCCTGGCGCCGTCAACACACTCTTCACGCATGATAATAATTCGTCAAGCCCTTCCATTTCATCGGCTGGAACAGGAACCGATCGACTAAATCTATCAGCGCCGATGGAAGAATATATTTCTGGAAAGCGACCCTATCGCCTCAAAATATTTGATAATCCTGTGACGCCGAAAGCTTCGAAGGCTTCAAAGGCCGAGGACATTGCAAAGATATTTAGCTACGATGACACCGAGTCTAATGCGTCTGTACTGGGCGCGCTTCCCGATGATTCTACGGCGGTTGGTTGCACATTGTGGTTAAACTTGGTTTTATCAATGGTCGTTTTTTAGGGAGAATCGTTTGTTGCTAACCAGATGAAGAAAATGGTCCGCAACTTTTGCAACGACACTGCGGAGTTCGAGCAGTTCTACGAAAAGAACCAGCCAAAAGAAAAGGATTGGCATGATTTGTCCATCTACAAGAAGGCAGCCTACGAAACTGGTCCGAGAGAGATTCCCGATGCACGAAAGTTGGCCTCTCCGGGACTATATTCCCGACCGTTTCCGACGGGCCCCAAAACTCCGGCTCATTTGGCACGAGCTCCGATGGTGTTTGCTTTTGAAGATGACGATCGTGATGACAGCACCTTGGAGGCGGAACAAGGAAACCAGCCTGAGATCCGTGTCGCTACCACAACGGCACCGATGGCACTTAACTTTGAACATCCTATGGATGCCGTAGAAGCAGTGCCAACCGAGCCGCCAGCACCGGAACCTACAGCTGAGCCAGTTCAGAAGCCTGTCGAAGCCGAACCTCAATCAACTGAACAGCCTGGTCCCTCCGTGCCACCAGCTCCCCAACAACCTCAAGGTTGTGATGCTCCGACGGCACCAGCTCCTTCCCCTGTCGAAGTTGCTTCCGAACCAGCAGAACGCCCTGACCCTCCGGCGCCGAAAACGTCAAAACCTGCCGATCCTCCTGCCCCCTCTCGAGCGCAGTATGACCTTGATTTGAAGTATCAAGCCCGTATCAGTAGTGCCACACGTATGCTGGACGAACTATCAAAGAAATGTCGCAAGTCTTCCGATATACCGTCACAAGCTGATTCAGATTCATCGGAGGAGGATCCCTTCATTGCTTCTGCGAAGCAAAATGCCGAGATGGCCAAGCGTACTGACTTTGCGGAGGACCAAAGAGCTAGTCGGAAGCCCTTGGGTCCCAGGCCGGATTACCCTGTTGTAATGGGCTGGGCCAAGGGTATATCAACTCAAGAACTAATGCCTGCCGATTTGAACAAGGTGCACGCGAACGTCGATGAACACTTTTTCGATCCCGACAGCAATGATCCAGCACCCGTGCCGTTGAGGAACTTTAAGGTTCCTACGTCGACGTCATTGGAATCAATGTTTAAACCGAAAAAGAAGAAGTCCAAGGAGCCGTTTGTCGATAAGGCCAAGGAGTGGCTGTTGGCCGGTGAGAAGGAATATTACGAGAAAATGGCATCCGAAAAGTCGACAAAGGAGACAGATGCGACGGTTCCTGGGCCATCTGGAAGCGCAGAGAAGCCGAAGGATACGGTGACTACTGTGGAAGCTAGTTCGAAGAATGTCACGTCGAATGAAGGTGCTAAAAATGCCGGTGATGCCAACCCTGTGAACGCGAAAGCCACGACAAGTGCTGGAGATGCCCCCGAAGTCAGACAGAATCCCGACGCTGCTACAGAGCGCGGCCCAACTTCCTCCAATGGACCCGATGACTCATTCGATATTACTTGGAACTTTGAAGTGAACACCCAGACTGATATTTTGCCGAGAGCTGTTGCTGAAATGAAGATTCCAAACTCGTTGGATGACCATTCTGAGGCGTCGCTTCGAACGGAGGACGTGTTGTCGGCTTTGAAGGTGCCACCGCCGAGGAAAGGAGTCGATAGTGTAAGTTTGCATTGATCTATTCATTTTTGTATTGCTTTCTTTCCAGAATCAAACGACGAAACAACTTCCGCCGTTAGCCGATGTCCCGGAGGAGCATTCCTTCAATCCCGGATCGCAAGCATGGAAAGAACCAATGGCACCACCACCGCCGCCCGTAGCTGCTGAACCTGAACCGACGACGTCAATGGAATCCGAACACCCTCGCGACACCAACCAACGAAATCAACGTCGACGACCGATTTCACAAGTCGCACCGAATGAGAAATCCGTATCCCCAGTGGCCAAACGACAGAAAGCATCCCCTAGTCCTACGGCTACCATTCCTTCGACGTCAGAATCATCGAAAAAGGCACCCGTCATTTCGGAGCCATCGAGAATGACCACCCGACGAACATCGAAAACGCTAAATATCTCGGTGAATTCGTCGTCAAAGCCTTCCAACTTGGATGACACGCTGACATCCCTCGAATCCAGCAATCCCTTCATCCATAAGAGGTTTATGTTGAGTGGAGTGGCCCTGGAGGAGCGCCAAAACATCATGCAACAGATTCGAATGCTCAGTGGAACGATCCTCGAACAAGCGAGTGAGTTCCAAATCGCACAAGTAATTCTGTGTACGAAGCCGGCACGGACCCAGAAGCTGTTATCAGCGATTGCTGCCGGGAAGGTTATTTGTCATACGAGTTATGTCATTGCGAGTGCTAGGAAGGGCGAATGGCTTGATGTAAGTCAAATTCAATCTGATTTTTGGTTTCATTGGTGTGATTTCAGGAGGAAGAATACGAGTTTGGCAATCCAAAGTCCTATCGTCACATTCGTGTTCAGGATTTGAGTCCGTTGGCGAAGCAAGTCGCCGAAGCAGGCTTCCGGTGGCGTAAGAACATTGTAAGTTTACCCAAGTTCATTCCAATGAATGCCACCTTTTGCAATACCATTTTACAGGCAATGTCAGGCCATGGCGCCTTTTACGGCTGGAAAGTCGTCCTATTCATGCCTCAAAACCGTGCCGAAGCCCTTGCTGAAGTCATCAAGTGTGGAGGAGGTGAAGCAGAACTATCGTAAGTCTTGAATGCCGTTCTCCGTATACCGTATTTATCTCCTTGGCGTATTTTAGCACCTGTATTTCGAATTCGCGGACTCTGAAAACCTTTACGCATGTCATTATCAAAGACCTCGAACCATCCCGACCCCAGTTGACGATCCTTGGCAAGGAAGGAATCCCATTTTATACTGACAACTTGTTATCCGAGTATCTGATCGGTGCCGTACCAGAGAAGGCCCTCGCAAAATACCACCCGTGCCACCTGGAATTTCATTGATAACCTTTTTATTGCTGTTTTTGGTGAAATGTGCATGTAAATGATGTTTGTTCACTTACTGTTTTTGATACGTTTTTCATTATCGATCGGTCGACTTGTTTTTGTGTTTTCAGTTTTAGGTGTCTGTAATGATATTGAATATTTGCTTGTGAGTTTGTTAATTTATTGAATGTTGGCATGGTGATCTTTGTTTCGAATAAATCTTTCAGTTTTACCGAAAATTGAAGTTAGTGGAACTCTAAAAAGTAAAAATGGTTAGTTCATGGATTCAATGCCATAAGAAAAGTAAACTGGACAAAAATGTTATCTTCCGATGCCGGGAATCGAACCCGGGCCTTGTGGGTGAGAGCCACAAATCCTAACCACTAGACCACATCGGAACTGGAGTGAAGCAGCCGGATCAAACATCGGTAATGTCGACGTTTTGGTCCTTTATCAGTGTTGTTAGCGTTTTGGTTTAATCTGAACAGCCAAAAAGATTACGTGTCACTTGACGATGACAATTTTGAGCAGTTTTGTTATGATAGACGCTTCGCTTTGTACCGTCATTCATTTTTCTAATTATAATGCGCTGTCAAAAACCATTCACAGGTCAATGGAAACATTATGATGAGTAATGTTTACATTTGTTTTCTTTCTGTCATCTATGGGTCATTCGGCAAAACCTAGTGCCAATAATCAGCGAGCCGCATCTACGCGCTGCGATAGGTCATTGAGTATCTTCATTCCGCCGTTCATTCCCGTGCTTTTGTCCATCTTTACAATTGACACACCCTTTAGTGCCTGTTTACAATACATAGTCATCCTTTGCTTTCACTTTTTTTTTACATTGTCTTTGGCTTTTCTCTCCATTTTTCCCACGTTTTGGTTACTTTTTTTTATTGCGCTAGGCGCCACGTGTTTACAAAAACAAGAAAAACAACAACTCGACGATTCAAAAAATACGAAAATCTCAACTTGGGATTAAAAAGACAAATGGTTTTAGATCTATACAACTTAAGAAAAGAAGTGTGTTACTGTTAGCAAATTTAAAGTTAGTTCAACAACACAAATATGTCCTTACTGCTTTGACTGATAATCTTAGGGAAGTCTGGGGCCGCACTCCGTAGTCCGCTTAACTCAGCAATATATTTCACGCCGGGGATGAATGGCATAGGTACCCTTGCGAGGGGTCTTTTCCTTGTAAAGCTGTTCATAGCAGGTGAACATCTTGACGGCAGCATTGTAGGCTTGTTCGGCGGTCGGGCGATCAGTCACGTTGATATTCATGCATTGGAAGGCAAAGTAGACCAAATACTTCGAGTACATGTTGTTTGGCACGGGTAGAATCTCGCCGAATTCTATCTTTTTGTGGAGGGCGTAGGCATTCTTGGTTTCACCGTTGAACGGTGATCGTAGGGTGGCCATTTCGTAGAGGAGACATCCGAGCGACCATACATCACTCATGAAATTGTAGCCGCCGGTGGCATTGCGCTCCGGGGACATGTAGTACTCGGTGCCGACGCGCGTCACGGCTTTGACGGTGTTCTGGCTGAACATACGGGCAAGACCGAGGTCACCGATTTTGACTTGACCGTTTTTGTACATGAAGATGTTGGCGGGTTTGAGGTCTGGAAGGAAAAAGCGTGAAATTATATATAAAAACTTCGAAAAATGCCGTGAAAACTCACCTCGATGAAGGATCCGCTTCGCATGCAAGTCCTTGATGCCATTGCAAATCTTGTGGAAGTAGTACCAGATCGTGCGTTCACTGAAGAGGGCTCCTCGCTTCTGCATCTGGATAATCTTTGACTCGAGGTCACCGTTATCCGCGAACTCGAGGGAGATGTAGAGATGATCCTCGACAAATGCCTCGAAACATTTGATGATGTGCATCGATTTGACGGCTTTGAGTAACTTTACTTCGGCGATGCAGAGGTCTTTGAAGTTTGGTTCGAGGCTTCGGATCTGCAAAATTGATATTAAACATTTTTCAAAGTAGAAAATCGCTTCAAAAACTCGAAACTTACGTCAATCTTCTTCATGGCAACTTCGACGCCATTCGGCTTATATATGGCTTTGTAGACCTCGGAAAAGGCGCCTTCACCGAGCAATCCCTGGAATTCGTAGTTTTTGGAGGATCCCAACGGCAATTGCGGCATCTTCTTTTCCGAACAGGATGAGATGTTTGATCGGGACATCAACGATGAAATGACGAAGTTGGGCAACCGTCAGCAAAGCGATGCTAACTCGGTGACTGAGGCCGGATAGGGAGGAATGGATTTATGGCGGGAGAATGCCGGGTCAGGTCACAGAGCGATATGATGGAATGAAAGACATCCATGGATGCGTGATCGGGACCAGGACGCGCGGGCGGCGCCGTGCCTCACGGGCATTTTTGACACGCGCGGAGTGAGGCGGCGAGTATGATGGGCATGCACTACTATGGGAAGGGGCGTGATGTCTCCCTTATTCCCGGGGCACTTCACATTTGACCTAGCTGTAAACAAATCAATAGAGACAATTTTAAAATTGAAATTTCGTTTTTGCAGTTTGCACAATTTCGGGGCGAGATTCAAGCGCGCGAAGATGTACCGCCTTTTTTTCTAACCAGCTTTCGAACTGTTTCCAGCTTCACAGCTTCAGTTTATGCAAATTTGTCCACTTTGACCGTCTGTCTTGGTCAGCATGCTTATCAGAGGTTGCCACTTGTCACTCGGCGGATAGACTGTCATTTTCGAGCGCGCTTATCTGTGTTTTGGTGTTGTTTTTCGCCGTGTTTTGCGTTCCGTCGTAACTCGTAACTCTCTTATTGATTGCTTTTCGCGCGAACTATCACACTGATCGCGATCTTTCTTGAAATGGCCGCGCTGCCAGCGGCGCCAATGCCGCCAGCGATAGCCCATCTTCCTTGAATGTCTTTTTCCATTGTTTTCATTCGTCAAGTCCCTCCGTGTGTCTGCAAACAACGTTCTTCCAAATTCACTTTTCGTCGCATTTCGCTGGGACTCGTCCAGTTTTGCAGGCAGCGTCGACGCTGGCAGCGTTTATTTTTTTTCAAAGCCGCGTGCTTGCCTTTGTTAACTCTATCTTTCCTCTCCCCCTTCCCAAGTCTCTCTCCATCCCTGCTCCGTGCGTAACGTGACTGTGTTGCACCCAGGCTCAGCGCCGCAGGCCTTGACGGGCTTGCTTTCCTTCAATTCACCCATCCTTCTATCTTTTCTCATTTCCAGAAGGTGTTTTTCTCCCTGAAACATGTCGGCCAACGGGTATGGGCGTGGTGGCGGCTGTAAGTTTTCCTCAATTACAATTTCCATTTTTCCACCACTGATTTACGTGTTTTAGACGTCGGCCATGGCATTGATCGCGCGAGACCTGGTAAGCTCTCTCTCCGTGAAAATATCCTTTTCACCCGCTGACCAATCGTTTTTTCAGTTCCTTCACCGCCTGTAGCACCTCCTCGAGGTACTTTTGCGCCTACTCGAGGTGGTTTTGACCATCCGAACATCCGGGTACCACCAATGTGAGTTTTCATTATAAAATCGTAATTTTTATATATAATTTTTCGCTAATCTCAGGTCACGCGACATCCCGCCTCCTCCCAGTCGTGCTCCATACAATGAACCCATCGGCAACAACTCCAGTCGCACCTATCCCGATATGAGTAACTTGTCGCTGAATGACAACCGTGCGCGAAGCCAGGATGATGACTATCAGCGTCAGAGCAACCTTCGTGGTCCCCCGGCTCCTCCGGCTGGCAGATATGGTGATCCTGATGATGCTGGTCCTCCTCGGCAAGCGATTCCGCGTGATGCCGATGATCGGGATTATCGTGCACCGCCGCCGGCGCCTCCGACTATGAATCGTACTGCTTTTGGCAATCCTCCCGAGATCGGTCGTCAACCTCCGCCGCCTGTTGTTAATTACAATCGTGGAGAGTCTGATCGTTCTCGTGAACCTTACCCAGGTCATCGTCCAGCTGAACAGAATGGTCCACTGCCACCGCCTGGATATGCTTCTCGTCAACTAGATCCGCGTATGGCACCATCCGGAGGACCACCGCCCCCAGCGCCACCATCTTCTGAGCCTCGAGGCAATGATCGTGATCGTCCGCCAGCTTCAAATGCATACAATGATCGTTATGCGCAACCGATGGGTCGTTATGAAGATGATCGACGGCCTCCGCCTCCTATGCAGTATGACCGTGAAGCTCTACCTTACAATGGCAACTACAATGCCCCTCGTGGTCCTCCTCCTCCTCGAAATGGATATGATGCTCCTCCTCCGCGTGGTGGTCCCTATGATGATGACCGTAATGGGTATGACCGTCGTCCAGCTTACAATGATCGCCGTCCTGAATACGATGATCGCTATGGCTATGACGATCGTCGCGGCCCTCCTCCACCGTCTTCTCGTGGTTATCCGGGTATGGATCGTCCTCCGATGTATAATAATCGCCCGCCACCGAGTGACTACGACAACTACCGACGCCCAGCTGGTGGATACAATGATCGTGGCTATGATGATCGCCGACCTCCGCCGTTCAACCCTCCTCCTCCTTCTCGTGGCGGTGGTGGTTTTGGTGGTTATGGTCGTCGTGAACCGTCTCCACCTGGTCGTGGTTACGGGGGCTTCAATGGTGGTCGTTCTAATTTTGCTCGTAGTGGTGGTAATGATGTTCCGCTCGGTGGTAATCGGTTCGCTAACAGTGGTCAGAATACTCGGCCCCAATTTGATGGCCCGCCACGTGATAACTGTAAGTAATATATAATATTTGTCGATCGATGCCAACTTTCACCATTTGCAGACCGCCCATCTTATGGTCAAAAAGAACGTGCTCCCCGTGATTACGTCCCTACTGCTCGCAAAGTTGAAGACATCTTCGAAAATGACAAGAAACACACCCTTCACGATGGTGCCTTTTTGTCCAAAGATGCCGATATCGAAGTGCTGGGCAGCCCAGATCTCATCCAAATGAATTGCGAGTATGTTTATCTACATTTTGTTTCTTCAAAATCCAAATCCTTGGCTTTAGGCGCTGGGAAGAGATGGAACTTCACCCAAAAATCTTGCAAAACATCGCGAATTCCGGATACGTCTATCCTCGCAAGATTCAACAACACACCATCCCCTACGTCTTCGAAGGTCACGATATTATGTGCCAAGGTGAAACTGGTAGCGGTAAAACTGCCGCATTTTTGATCCCTGTGATTCATAAGTTCCTCCAAGACAAGGAAAGTGGTGCGTGGAAGTTCTCCAATCGTCCATACTGCCTTATCATCAGTCCGACTCGTGAACTTGCCAATCAGCTATACGAACAAGCCAACAAGTTTGCCAATGGCACTGGTGTTATCGTCGAACGAGCTTACGGTGAAATCAATGTGCGGGAGAACATTCGGCAAGTCGCACGGTGCGATATTCTGATCGGTTGTGTCGGGCGTTTGGTGCATTTCATGACTGGTGGCGAGTTGCAATGCCAGGACATCAAGATGCTGATCATTGATGAAGCTGATCGTCTCTTTGGGGATCAGCAGGATCAGAAGTTTTTTGAAATCTTCCGTTGGCTTCCTGATGTAGGTTTTCATTCTGATTTTGTAACATCTTTGACATGACTCATTTCAGCGTCTCAAGCGTCAAACCCTGCTTTTTTCCGCTACTCTCCAGGACCGTGTTATCCAGGCCCTTGCCAATGACCACATGAAGCCGGATTGTATCAACATTATGGCCAAGAATCAGTCAAACTCGCGAGTTACCTACCTCATATACGCCGTTGAAAGCGAGTCTAAGAAGATGGGCATGCTGGTCCAGTACCTTCGAAGCATCACGAAGAACGACAAGAAGCCGCGTTGTTTGGTGTTTGTCAACCAGAAAGCGAAGACGGATCATGTTGCTGTCGAGTTGACTACAGAAGGCATCAATGCGACTACTATTCATGGCGACCGTAGCCAAGATCTCCGTGAAGAAGCTCTCCGTGATTTCCAAGCCGGGAAAGTCCAGGTTCTTGTGGCAACTGACGTTTGTGCTCGTGGTGTCGATATTTATGATATGGATTATGTAAGTTTAAGTTTGCTTTTGTATTATTGTATTGATTTCTGTCATTTTAGGTCGTCAACATGGACTTGCCCAAGGACAAATCAACCTACATTCAACGGTGTGGCCGTACCGGTCGTCTACAGGAAGGCTATGCCGTTAGCTTCTACTACGAGCCCATGGATCGTCTGCTTGGTCCCGACATTGCCGGTATCCTCGAAAACAGCCATCAGCCGTCGCCCGACTTCCTGCACAATGGTGTCCGCCCCGAAGATTTCGGAATACGCGAAGTTATTGATCGCGAGCAGCGTTCAAACTTAAGTTCCCCGTCGAATGTTAGTGCCGCGTCGACGTCTACTGCCGTTGCTGGTTCTGCTGCCCCCGCTCCCGTCTCTGCTTCGGCTCCCACATCGCCTCCGGTTATCCATGATAGCAGTGTCGCCGAAGGCTGGTAGATTCCTGCCGTATCGACGCTGTCTGCGTTTTATCAGTGTTCTCTTCTCCTATTTTCCATACTTTTCTCAATACTGCCGTGTTGAGCTTATATTGTTCATCGATATACCATTGAAGGCGCTTGTAGAGATGTTTATAGTGTTTCGACGCATAACTTTTCTCCAAGTCGCCTTTAATGGTTTTGTTTTTTTAAGCGTACTCATTGATTTCATGTGAAACCTTCACGATTGTTGTTATGAATGATGTCTTCAAAGTCTTACTTTGCCATACGCTTTACTTCGTTTCTTTTTATCTCTCTACTACATTTTTGTGTTCTTTTATTGATTCACCATGATTAGATTTTGTAATATCGATCGAATTGCTGTTACCCCTTTTCAAACTTATGAATCTTGCCTCATTTGTGTTACACGGAATACGCATTCCAGTATTACTGATACATTTACGTGGTCTCCAGCATTCTCCTCGGTTATAAGGTCTCTTATATAGTGTCTTCCTGGTTTACAGATTTTGATTGTTGTTCTGCTCTGGTTTTAACGAAAATTTCAAAAATAAAAAAGGCCGTTGGGCCACCCAAATTTTTGTGTTGGCTCCTTTTTAGTGGCAAATCACCACATTTTCAACTTTTTCGGCGAACACTGACTACTAAAAGTACGTTTAAAACAATATTTGGATGCATATTTGTCTGATTCATGGTCAAAACATGAATGCTTGCAAGTTTATTGATACAAAGACATCAGTAAAAAAATGCGTTGAATACTGATAAGATGTTTTGAGTCGAATCACTGAGGACCGTTGCCAATGGGCCCGAATCCAGCTTCACGTTTGCCGTAGTAGCCATAGGCATAGGGGTAAGCATAGCTGCCGTAGCCGTAACCATAGCTCGGGTAGTAGTATTGAGCTTCAGCGATGGCCATGATGCAGGCAAGGGCGACGAGGCAGATGAGGACAAGCTTGGCAGACATGATTCTTCTTGAAAACTTTGGAAGATGTAGTCGATCAGTCGAAGCGAGTAGTGATGATGTCTAACTCCCGGAAAAGCTGGGCTTTATATACCCGTAAAGCATGAGGGTCTATTTGTTTACCCGTGAAAAACGTCAAAACTCGTCCTTCCAGAAAGCCGGGGGTACTCATTGAAGGGCGGGGTCGCCGGAGACGGTAAAACACAATCAAATCGCGATTTCAATTGTTTGCAAACTTATGCGTTTTGCAAAAGCGTCCCGTCCCGTCTTGTCAATCAAACAGATTCCACTTCGTCGTGGATTCGGAGGCGAAAGTCGAGATGGCATGCATTATGCGTCGTCGATGGGTGACAAAAAAAGTTATTCCAGGAGAAATGGAATCGAAAAAAAAGTTGCTTCCAATAGAAATGCAAATAGAAAAATCAGTTTTTACGGAAGCGCCGACTTACTTTTTGACACATGCGAGTAAACAACAAGTCGGAGGTGCTAACCGCATAGTATATAAGGGCCCGGCTTGTCGGGAATCAAGCATCACTACTCACTACTCGCTTCGACTGATCGACTACATCTTCCAAAGTTTTCAAGAAGAACCATGTCTGCCAAGCTTGTCCTCATCTGCCTCGTCGCCCTTGCCTGCATCATGGCCATCGCTGAAGCTCAATACTACTACCCATCCTATGGTTACGGCTACGGCAGCTACGCTTACCCCTATGCCTACGGCTACTACGGCAAACGTGAAGCTGGATTCGGGCCCATTGGCAGCGGTCCTCAGTGATTCGACTCAAAACATCTTACCAGTATTCAACGCATTTCTTTCATTGATGTCTTTATATCAATAAACTTGCAAGCATTCATGTTTTGACCACGAATCAGACAAACATGCATTCAAAAGTTGTTTTTAGGCATACTTTTAATATTTAGTGTTCGCCGAAAACGGTTGAAAAATGTGGTGATTTACACGTTTTTCAACTTTGATCAAAAATGTGAAAAAAACAAGTTGCAAAATCCAACTTTTTGTGTCATGAAAAAGAAAGTTGCCTCCAGCTCTCGACATCATCAGGAACTTTAAAAATGTTATATTTATTATCGTAACAATTAACCAAAAAGCTCTCCCATAACTTATCTCCAATAATTTAATACTTATTACACTTTTGTTAAACATCTGACTTATCACAGTAAGAGCAAGAAGCATGTAAATAAGACAAAAGCACATTGCACTGATAAAACCGCTTAATGATAAGGAAGTAAGGCGCTGTAATAAATTAGCTTTCGGCAAAGCATGTGTACCGATTTTTTTTTTTGAATAAATTAAAAGACGTAAGGCACCCGAGGCATAGAAAAGAAGTTGCCACAAAGCGCGAGGATTACATACAAAGGCGGGATGGATGGATTGATTGACTTAGTTAAAACAAATTGATTAGAAAACACCTTATTTAGAGCATGCGTTCATATTCCTGCATTCCCGGAGGCAATAGGGCCTTGAAGAGATTGTCGAACATCTTCAAGGCATTGGGCAGTGTATAGGCGAGATTGCGGCACAGCCAAGTGTGCTGGAATTGGCGTCGGATCTCGAGAAGACTGTTGGCAAGATCGGTTCGGGTCGCCTGAGGCAGCTTTGAGACACCGAGGCCTTGGATGCCGAGATGGTCGGCGGCGGAGGAAATGTCGCCGTTGTTGTTGATGCCGTTGGGGGATTTGGCGGTGCCGTAGAAACAGAGGAATTGGCCAATCCTGGAAAAGAGATAATTTTGATAGTTTGAAGTAGGAAAATGTGACTTACTTAGTAACAAGGGTCATAAGTTCTGTAACAAGTTGAATTTCCGCCAAAATGAGAGCCAATTCGTATTGCTCGTATCGCATGGCACTACGGGCATCACGGAGGGCTCGCATAGAGCGTTGGAGCTCGATTCGGGCTTTCTGAAACATTGAACTTGATTCGAAACGCCGAAGTTAACTAAAACGAACCTTGAAGATGCTGGGTGTCAACCGATTCAACTGGATATTCTCCGGATTCAAAATAATCTCAACAAAAACACTGATACTACTGCCAAGTCCACTCAAACTCGTAGAACTCGCTGATGCGTCACCATTACCAGCAAATTTGCCAACGCCACAGCTGAACTTCGTCAATTCATGTTCAACTTTGCCGATGTTCGCGGCCTGCTCCAACAGAACGACCAAATTACCGTCCTGGAGGAAGTGTTCCGCCGTAATTCGAGGCAACAGGAACGCGAATCGCTTTACATCGACGCCCCGATGCCACGCGGCGCCGATACACGCACATTCCGGCATCAGAGACATCGACGGCGGCATTATTTCACAGCCGTTCGAATTGTCGCAGATCATGATGCCACGGGTCGGGTGTTTCGATGAAAGCTGCGTCGCGAGAAGGGCATTTTTGGCAGTCGTTTCGGGCGAAGCGCAAAGGAAACCGACATCGGTCGTCGGGAACTTCAGAACGAGATTCGTCGTGGGGGAAAGCAGATCACCGGCAGTAAATGGGTACTGTCCATTGAGGCACAGCGTGACATAGGGCGGAATCCGATGGATCCAGGAATCTGTGGGCCGGATTTCTTCGATGGAAAGGAAGATCCGTGGGATTCGTTTCTGAATAGCGTCAAGAACTGGCAAATGTTGGACCAAGATGGATGAAATGTTCGGTCCAAAATGAGCAATGCGAGAAAGCGGAAAGTCGTCCAAAAACTGATCGATAATCCTCCGAACGGCTTCAACTTCAATGGCACTTGTTTGGATGTCGAGTGAGGGTACCAGTTTGATGAAGAGCTCTTCGCAGACTTGAGTCATGTGGAACAGATCGCGATTTGTGTACGGTAGCTGGTAGCGATCAGTCGTGCGAACTTCAAAGTTGATAAAAAAGTAGTTTGCTTTGCAGTAGCTCAGACGATTGACCAATTGCATAACCTGTAACATCTTTCATAATGAAATACCAGATGCCATTGAAGTCCTACCGTATCAACATTCAACATTTTACACCCGCTAAAATCCTGATAAACTGCCCGAATTGTCATATCCGGGTAATCCCGAATACTCAAACACGGAATTACGCTCATCGGCGCATCCGGGAACATATTGTCGTAGCCATTGCCATTGGACAAGGACCCCTGTGAAGACACGGCGGAAAGACGTCGCTTGCCATCGGAGATCCGGAAGATTCTTAAAATCTGGACCAACGTCGAAAAGCCGTGCCGAATCCCAGCATAGTCATTTGCGACGAGATGGACGCCATCGGGAGCGATATCAAGGTTGTAGGACCCCTGGCGATCGTCATCAGAGAAGATTCCACACATGATTCGACCATCGAGATGGGAATCGGAGACTTTGTGGCCGCGGTATTCAATTTCCAACGGGATGCTCGCCAAATATGGGACGAAAGTCTGAACGACCTGCATGATCCGCCGCGGTTCACCATCACCGGCGCCATCGAAATAAACCTTCAAGCGGCCATCGGTCGGGAATTTCATGATGTTTTCATTGGGATCAATGCGAATGGAATGCGGTTGTGGCCAGAGGAGATCCGTCCAGGATTCGATTTTACCAGCGACAAAGCGGTCATGAACGAGAAGGGGAGCTGTGTCGGTGGAAATGATGGAAGAGCGATCGAATTCGAGAGAATCCACGGATGGGGAGCGGTGAATCTCGTGAGCGACGCTGAAACTAAGTGTTTAGCATCTAAATTATGCCATTGTGATAAGGGTTAGCTTACTTATTCAAACTGAAGAGCGAAACCAACTGTGGCGCAAACTTCTGAGCACAATCAACAGGCGTCAAATCCTTTTCATTTTTAATGGTGGGGTCAGCACCAGCATCAAGCAAAATTTTGCAGAGCGATTCAACTTTGCGATTGACGGCATCGTGGAGTGGGGTTTCACCGACACTGTTGACTGCGTTTAGATTGGCTCCGGATTCACAAAGCGTTCTGAAGAAGACACCAATTATAAAAATTTTTCAGAAAACGGTTAACTTACTTGACAATTTCATCTGAAGCAAAACTGACAGCATAATGGAGCGGTGTATTCTTTGTAAGCGGCGAATCAACAGATTTGACGTCGACGCCAGCAGCGAGGAGTTGGCAAACGCGGCCAAGACTAAAAAAACCTTATATAAACAACAACCCAAACACTCAAGAAACCCTACTTCGATGCAGCTATGGACTGAACAAGTTCCTGTACAAACGCCGCTCGAATAGCTTCCTTCTCATTGCCGATGGCAACGGCCGTTTTTCCGGCAGTGTTCTGGACACAGGGATTGGCCCCACTTGATAGAAGTGCTCGGACGACATCGACAGAGTCTGAAATTGAAGTTAATTATATATAATTTGTAAGGTCAAACCCAACTGACCAATAGAAACTGCATAATGAAGCAGCGATCCATCAAAATCCGGCAGCGTTCCATCGATTATCTCGACAAAGTGTGGGCTTTTAGCTGTAAAGACCAATTCAATGTCAAAATGTCAAAGCCCGAATCCACGTCATTTACGAATTAAAAACAAACCGAGCTGCTGGAGCATGGATCGCACGATATCAACGCGGCCATCGCGAACGGCAACATACAACAGTTGGCGGGGATCGGCATCACCGCCTTCAGGCGATAGCTTTTCCTCGACCATGTCTTTCAGGTGGTGAAGTGGATGGCTGTGGTCGTGGTTGCAGCACAATGATACGTGTCACGTAGTCGCAGCCGTCGGCGATGGCTGTAATTCAATTCAGGATGGAGTTGCGCTTCGACGATGAACGACAGGTCGGACGAGGCGGCTTTGTCTCCACTCCCTTTTCCGTTATTGACGGTCAAAGTTGGATGAATCAAAGTGGTGGGAAGACGCGATCGAGTCAGATGTGTCAACAACAGCCAGGAGGCCGGTTCGCACTGTACGTGGTATACGTCAAAATCGGACCGTCGAACAGCTGGCGGCGGTCGGTTTGCGGACTGTGAGCTGTCAACCTCGGTTTCGTGCTAGGAGTGAGTCTGGGGGCAATGCTTGTACACATTGAAAACTGTATTTCTTATTCAAATTTTGTTTATTTTGTGTGGGAAATGGTATCCAGACGGTCAACAAGGCATCTATGAAAAAATTGGAATGAAGAAAAGCTATATTTATCGAGAAATATATATAAAATTCACAAGGGTGTAAGTTTTTTACATTAGAGATTTCAGCCGTTCGTACAGTTCTCGAAATACGATTCTCCGCTCGGCATATTCAGCATGCCGTTCAGCATCTGGTCGATGAACCTCTCCAAGCTCCAATGGTGGCAACAAGTCCTCCAGAGGTACTCCCGGATTCATCGCAATGAGTGCCAATCTTGCGGCTCCGAGGGCGGGCCCAACATCACCACCAATTCGATATTCCAAAACTTCTCCACTGATATCAGCCAGCATTTGTCGCCAATAGGCACTCTTCGCGCCACCTCCAATCAATGTGATGTTGGAAGGCCTCAATCCAGTCTCATGCAACACATTCATGCCATCGGCCAAGGCGAAACCGACACCCTCCAAAACGGCTTTAGCAATGTGCCCGGGGCCATGGTGATGGGTCAATCCGAAAATGATCCCCTTCGCTTTGGCATTGTTGTGGGGTGTCCGTTCTCCCGATAAATACGGTAGAAACCAAAGCGGTGAAGTCGTGGGTTCAGCCGATTCTGCCAATTTGATCAGCTCCGGGACACTTGGGGTGTTCGTCAACTTCGCAGCCCAATCAAGACATGACGCAGCGCTCAACATAACACTCATCAGATGCCATTTCCCCGGTAATGCATGACAGAAGCTGTGAACAGCTTGTTGAGGATTACTGAGAAACCCGTCACTGACAACGAAATAGACCCCAGAGGTGCCGAGAGACAGCATTGCATGCCCTGTTTTATGTAATCCAACGCCGACGGCACCAGCTGCGTTGTCGCCGCCACCGGCAATCACGAGAACTTGTGGCATGCCCCATTTGGAGGCGACTTCTGGGGTGAGATTTCCGGTTATTTCAGTTCCTTCGAATAAATCAGGCATCTGATGCCGCGTTAAACCCGTCGCGTCAAGCAAAACATCGCTCCAATCACGCTTCTGTACGTCTAACCACATTGTTCCAGCGGCATCTGACACATCGGTCGCGAATACACCGGTCATTAGATAACGGAGGTAGTCTTTGGGCAGGAGTACTTTGGCAATTTTGGCAAAGATGTCGGGCTCGTTTTCGCGGATCCACAAAAGCTTAGGCGCCGTGAAACCGGGCATCATCAAGTTTCCGGTTATATCCCGAGAATTTGGGACGATCGCTTCAAGGTTTTCACATTGTTTGGAGCTGCGACCATCATTCCACAAGATTGCAGGACGGAGAACTTTGTTGTTTTCATCGATAATTGTGGCCCCATGCATCTGACCACTGAGCCCGATGGCCTTCACATTCTTTAAGGGACGTTTCGCTGATAAAGCTGTGACGGCTTTGTTTGTAGCCGACCACCAATCATCGGGATTCTGCTCGGACCATAGTGGATGAGGGCGAGAAACTGTCAAGGGTTCGGTTTCGGTCGCAAGGACTTGACCATGGTCATCGAGGAGGATTGCTTTGACGCCGGACGTTCCGAGATCGATTCCCAAATACATGTCGTTATGATCTGAATAAGTTTTTTGTTGTACAAAATGATAAAAATATATAACTTACGAGGTTAGAAACAACAAAAAAGAGCCAGCAACAAAAGTTATAGCGGATTCGTGAAGCACCAGTTATTAGCATCGACGCTCAACGCATTACGCCAAATATTTTCATGTGTAAAACATTCAAATTTGATCACTGACTATTTAACAAATGTAAAATCATATTTTATGTACAAAGAACCGGAATAGAAACCAAAATGACACCAAAAACTTAATTTTGATAAACGAGGGCATCAACAGAAGAAGTATTTATGAGTTCATACAATTTCTAAAAGCAAGTAAATGCCACCGTATACAACATGAAATCACAAAAAGGAACGCTTCAGCACCGGTCAGAATGTAGAAGAATATGACTCGCATGTCGCCATCGAAACCAGGACTATCTAAAATAGCTAAATATTGAAAAGTCGATAAAAGTGAAACTTCGTTGCTCACCGTTGACCTTTTTCCCGTGTAGAATTCTAAAGTTGGGGGTTTTCTTGACATCCGCGCTGAATCCAAATACAGACATGAAAACAACGCATCCAATAAGTTTCAGGATTAGGCCGAGGATCTGAAAAAGAAAATGGTTGAACTTTAACTTATCAATGCACTTGGGGATGTAAAAAGGTTAAAGCTTAAAACGATAAAAATGCTTGACATGACGTGTTTGTTCAAGGATAGAGAGAAATTCGATCCATCGATCACTGAAGAGTTTTTGTTTTTTTGAGGAATGGGAAGCACGTGTGCCAGGGGCAAAAAGGGGTCACATTGCCGGTCGAAAAGTGACTTTGAATTGGTTTTTGAAATAAAAATTGTTATCAAAAAGTTGAAACTAGTAATGTTGGACCAAAAAAGTTTACTAACAAGCAACACCGACCAAAACTGAAGAGAAACTTACAGCTAATAAGATACACGGCCAGAAAGCATCATCTCGTGCCGATCGTGCGGCACAAATGGCCAACAGCAGTGTAATAAACGGCACTATCAATGTTATCAGTGATAAGGGCGGATAGAAAATGACAGCGATGCAGCTGACGAGGATGTAGAAACCGGTTACTGTAAAGGCTATGTTCTAAAACATGTTTAAGCAACTTTAAATTGGATTCCAATATAGTTCAGTCATAAAGCTCACCCTTAAGTTAGTCCTTGTCGCATTTTGATCCGGCGCCGAATACCCTTCATACTTCGTTGCTTCAATATCGACCGGCGTCCGATTCATGAACAACATGATCCTCGAGCCCAATGTCCACCGTTGATGAACTTTCAACCTTTTGCTACTTTCGCCTCGTCGTCGTCGATCACCTTGAAGCCTATTAAAATTGATTGCCGTTAAAATTGCTGAGCCCACCCGAGCTCCACGCACACATTAAAACAAATTGACACGAAAAAACGACGACCTTGGCCCCGTCGAGCCCATCAAAACCTGGCACAATGCAACATCCATCGCCTGAGGGGTTTTTACATTTTGCGGGCGTTAGGAACGACTTTATGCCATCATGCCCTGATGATGAACGAACGACAACCGGATACGTTAACGGCGTAGAGCCCCTCGGCACCGACGACCGACAGGCCAGGTAGCTAGTTGCCCTCGCTGCCCGCGGCACATCGAACTAGCTGAAGGACGTCGATCATAGTCACAGTCAGCTGGCAATGAGGTGAAACGCAATGTGGCGGCTGTTGTCCACGCTGATCGGTGGTAAAGAAGCACTTTTTGACACGGGGAAAGACTTATTTTTGCTGATATCAATCAAAACGGCTTACTGGAATGGGCAAATCCCACCCGCCTTCGCACCTTTAAGGCTGGAGGGATGGAGTGATTTAGAATGCGGCGGATGGAACATTAATTAGGCGATCACACTTTGATAAGGAATCAAGATTTAAAGGTCTGGGGATAATGGTTAAGTTGAGTTTGAAAAAATAATAAAAATTTTTTGCAAAGCTTGATGTATTTGTGATTCGGTAAACACATTCTCTACATATCTGAGTTGTGAATCATTCCATGACGAGAAAAAGAAAAAACTTATACATTACAGATGGTTAGAATCGTAACATTCGCATATATTTGTCGTGTTTTGGTCAGGCTACCAAAAAAGATGAAAAACGGTCAAAAAATGCTTGTCTTTGTCCAAGTTACTGTATTTCCAGAATGTCACTTATTTCCGAGAAAACCAACAATGTTTGTTGCCATGGTTGACGTATATGATGTTGATGTTGTTCAACTATTATATGTTGCGTCGCTATGGGTTTATTTGTTTCATCTGTCGCAGACGCTTGCCTCTATTAAAGACGTCGGAATTCTAGCAGAGTGCAAGTGCAGTACCTTCTCAGAATGTTCGGCTTTGCATTTCTTTTGATTTTTCTTCCAGAAGTCACAAAATCCGCCAAGAAGTCATGTAAAAACACTCTTTATGCCACGCCTGAACGTAAGCTTTACCCTTCTTTTACCGGTGTATAAACTTTCTTTTAGCTCTGACAATGGCAGACGCCGTATGTCCCGATGACACAACCTGGTACATGGCAGATTACTATAAGGACACTCCCCGATGTTATGGATTGTGGCCCATTCCGCAGAATCTAACCAAACCGACGGATCTCCTCGAAGTTTGCACGGAAAAGAACGCGAAAGCACTTCCTGCATCGATTCACAGTGAAGATGAACACTTTTTCGTTTACAACAATTCAATGGATGGAGGATTGATCGGTCTCTACCTGCCTTCTGGAAAAAGTTACGCGTTGGCCAACTTCAAAAACATGGACGGTACCGCTGTTGATTATCACCCCCTTACGGCGACTACGGGCTCATCGACATTGAATATTTTTGCCATCAGTTCAATGAAATTTTCTCCTGCTAAGTTTGAAGATTATACTTCTTCCGTTAACACGAACGTGATCTGTACAATGTGGGCGGAGCGTGCTACTTAAGGATATAAACTTTGACAAAAATAATAAAGTTTACGAAGCAAAAAAAAATCAATACTGTAATTAACGAATATTGATTGAAAAGTTGAGTCAAATTAGCATTTGAAAAGCAATCGCAATTGAAAAAATAAACAGTTGGTTTGATTGCGGCACTTGGACACGGCGGTTCTCTTAACTTTCCTAAACTGTAAGTTGGTTTTTCTTTAACTTCCGATTATGTTGCCGTTGATTTTTATATAAACTTCAACCACAAATTCGTTCTGATTTGATCTCGCAAACTTGCGTAAGCTTGGCGAAATGTGTCAAAACACACTTTTTGTTGATGGCCACTTGAACAAAAACAGCTCGCTATTTTTTGCCCACTGACCGCTAATTATTTTTCATGTTGACCATCTCTTGCCTGTTAGATTTGATCTTTAATCACCTCCCGCGGCGCACTCCATGTGATCCCAATCGTCACCCCCGATGGCAACGTGACAATCCCTAGATCGATGTAGTGCGATGACAGCGCGAGGAGCAATTTAAGCTATGGTTTGTGTAGTGTCGCCGTCATCACCACAAACGAGAGGACAAAGTCCACTTCTTCATCCACCCTTTCCTTCCCCTCGGCCGTCTGTTTGTCGATCTGCACAGTTTCCGGAGTGTGGCGTTCGGGCTGTGTTCCCCTCTGCTCCTTGGCGTATACCCGACGGACCGGTGGTTATAACATACACCACAAGCAAAAGCAACGTGTTGCGTTTTTGTCAGGAAGAACCGAATTGTCGCACACGTTGTTTGCCTGCGGCGGTTTACTGATTATCTTTTCCTTACTGATGGGATTCGTTCAGTAGCGCGAGACCTATTTTTGTTTTGATTTTGTTTTTCTCCGCGGTCTGAAACCTATTTTATGTTTTTTTCGCAATCGCATCGCAAAAAGTAAATTATTACAACTTTCAGCCCCCTAAATCCCATCATGCTGAGCCGTCTGAGTCGCCCTGCTACTCGGCAACTCTCGGCTTCGGCCGCGACAACCAAGAAGTCGCTCGGCAAGCCGGGTCGACCCAACATTGTCTTCGTTGAGGGTGTTCGAACCCCCTTCGTGACGAGCGGCACCGTCTTCAAGGATCTCATGGCCGTTGATCTGCAACGATTCGCATTGCAGGAGCTGGTCAAGAAGACTGGCATTGCCTTTGACGATGTCGGACACGTCAGCTGCGGTACCGTCATTCAGGAATCTAAGACGAGCAACATTGCCCGTGAAGCGTGGTTGACTGCTGGATTCCCTGATAAGGTATGTTTTTATATATAATTTTTGGTTCAATCAAGTATCATTGGCTCTTTTAGACCCCCTGCAACACAGTCACCCTTGCCTGCATCTCCGCGAATGTCGCCATCACCCAGATTATGGGTCTTCTCAACAGTGGCTACACCGAGGCCGGTATTGCCGGTGGCGTTGAGCTTCTTTCCGATGTTCCTATTCGATACAACCGCAAAACTCGCAGTGCTATGCTTGCCCTGCAAAAGGCAAAGACACTTCCCGATAAATTGAAGCTCGGACAAACGATTATTTCGAATTTGTTGAACCCTGAATTGCCGGCCGTCGCAGAGTTTACCTCGGGTGAGACGATGGGTCACTCAGGAGACCGTTTGGCTGCTGCTTTCAATGTTTCGAGGCGGTTAGTTTCGTTTTTATCTTTGTTTGGGTTGTTTCAATCCAAAATTTCAGTGAACAAGACGAGTTTGCCATCCGATCGCACACTCTCGCGCAAGAAGCCGCCAACAAGGGCTATCTTTCCGATATTGTACCCGTTTTCGTGCCCGGCAAGAAGGGCGGCACAGTCAGCGCTGATAACGGTATCCGTGTCGGTACATTGGAACAGCTGTCGAAGTTGAAGCCGGCTTTTGTTAAGCCTCATGGCACAGTCACTGCTGGTATGTTTATTTATTTCTATTTTGACCTTAAAAGGTGCACTTTGTACTTTGTTCGGTCCCTCTAGACGGGCATCATTGATCACCTGAATCACGTTGTTATCACATTTCACATTTCAGCCAATGCGTCCTTCTTGACCGACGGTGCGTCTGCGGCGCTCGTCACGACCGAGGACTTTGCTCTCAAAAAGGGCTACAAACCGAAGGCCTTCCTTCGGGACTTCCTTTTCGTCGCGCAGGATCCGAAGGATCAGCTTCTCCTGTCGCCGGCCTACGTCATTCCCCAGCTGTTGGATAAGGCTGGTTTGACCCTCAAGGATGTCGATGTCTTTGAGATTCATGAAGCTTTCGCCGGGCAGGTCTTGGCTAATTTGAATGCGTTGGATTCAGATCACTTCTGCAAGGTTTGTTGTTTTTCTTTCATGGTTCATTTTAACTTTTTTAACTTTCAGGAATACATGAAGCGCAGCGGCAAGTACGGTCGCGTCCCTATTGAAAAGCTCAACAACTGGGGCGGTTCCCTGTCCATCGGTCATCCCTTCGGTGCCACTGGCGTCCGTCTCGTCTCCCATGCTGCCAATCGTCTCCAAAAGGAAGGCGGTCAAATCGCTCTGATCGCAGCTTGTGCCGCTGGTGGTCACGGTGTCGGCATGCTTGTCGAGCGGTACCCCAATTAGACGTATATTCCTACCTTCCCTCTAGGCGCTGATTCTTCTCCAGATAGGCCACCTTCAAATGGTCATTTTCCATGTGCGTGTGTGTTTTAGTCGTGTTTATGACTCTGTCTCTTGAGCCAATGGTCTGACTAAATATGTAGCCTTATTTATTGTATGATACGACGTGCGAGGACAAGAAAAACAATAAAAAGTGTTTTGATGAGTGTTGATTTGTTGAAATTGCTGGCGGCACCGCCGAATTGATAGACAATTGGGTTGGTATAGTACTTTTGGAGATCAGTGGCGAAGATAAAGGGGCTGTTACACATGTTGCCCTTACAACAACAAACAAGGCAAGCAGTGCCATCAGGAGCGCGAAGCCGGGCACATCCACCGGATTTGATGTCGAAGGGGCCGTCGCCACAAGTTTTGCCACCGGCAAGGGCGGATAGGGTGTTGTAATAGTTGAGACAGTGGAATTCGGCTTGGACTAGGTGCTCTTTGTAACTGGAATTTTGGTATTCGGGAGTTGAAAATTTGTTGGAAATGAGACATTCGCACTTTAAAATGTTGAACGGGGTTTGAGACATTTGCACATATACGCGAATGACAAATTATTGCAAATGCATAAATGCAAATGTAACAATCACGTTTGTGGGAACCAACAGTGCAAATGCATTGTTACCCATTCAAAAAATCAATATTTTTTCTGTGATAAAATGTCTATAGTTCTTATCAACATTGTTTTCGATAGCAATCTTAATGAAATAAGCACAAAAAAAGTCAAAAACTTACACAACAGTACACCAATCTTTCATCAAATTATCGGCACACGTTTCCATCCGGCTCGCCGCAGGCCAATTGCCACCAGTAACCATCCCGGCATAACAAGTGCCACCGAAACTACTTTGGCATGCTGATGATAGTCCAATATGGATCACAATCACATCCAGAAACACCAAAAAGGCCCCTATAGCGATCGATGACCCAGGTATTACCAGCATGAAGCCCATGGACAGAAGCGTCGTATTCTTCGATTTGAATGAGCCACAAACATTCGAAACTCGACCGCCTGGTATGAATGGCTAGTTTTCACGAACATATTATAAGCGCCTCAAGGCAAATAGCCTCCCTCAAGTACCAATGACGAAGATGGCTATGACCGCGGTTCAGCCCTTTTGAGTTTGTTTGAGCAATTTAATTTCCCTTTTTGGGTTGAAGGAATTCGTACTTTCAAACTTTCATGGCTGGAGGGCGACGTTATTTTGAAATCTGTTTCACGATGAAGCGCATTATGGACGGTGTGTATTGTTTCTATTTACTTTTTAATAGTTATCTTACATATCAAAAATACAGTGCACAAATTGAAAATTAATGAACATTTAGAATATGTTATTGAATGAAAACAAAAAACAATCAAACATTGTGATTAGTCACAGCTGTTGTGAAAGGCCTGTGACGCCTTTTTTGAGGGTATCGGTGATTAAGGATTCCATAATAACGATAAAAAAAGCGGTTTATGACAGTTCAGACATATGGCAGCCCGCATAAACTCATATTGTCGATTACTTCTGATGGCACTGATCCGTTTCCCCGTGAATTTGAGTCTCGGCTCACTGATTTTCGTCAAATGCCATGGTCGAACCCCTCTCACGGACCATTCTTTATCATTCTTTTCACTGTGATCCAGAGGTGAACGAGGGCCAAATTTTCCCCGCCCGGGCAGAAAATGTTTGTCGGTTGGTCGGCCCGGGCCGGGCCGACCTAAATTTTTCCAAGCTTTCATAAACACAACTTTCTCTCGTAATTATTATTAATTTTTGTTTATTCATTTGTTGTCATTACAAAAAAAATTGCAGTTGAAAATGGTGGTCTGCAGCCAGTTTCTGGTTCAAAGTGGTACCACCTCACATGAGTTTCCACTTAGTAAATGTTGAAGGTAACATGCTATATTCATCTAGAACAATTATAGAAAGTGCACCTTCTCCGTTGCTACTTTCTTTGAAACGAGGTTCAAGTTTTCTCCGCATAACGTCGACAGCGTCCTTAGCTGAATCACGGCAATACAAACGCAATGTAAACACGGGACCATGCACCTATAATACTTATCATCAAACACATAACAAAATTTCGCAATACTTACCTCAAACAACTGTGCCAATTCACGCTTGCAAATACCAACCAAGCTTTCAAACTGACCAGATAGAACCAGAGTCGTCAAACTATATTTACCAGACTTTAAAATGTCTTGGACCCAATTTTTATAATAAAAGTCCGGCAAATTAAGAAGTATGCTTTTGACATTATTAAAAGTACCACAAATTAGTGGTACAGTCACGTCGAACGAAGCAAAACCATCCGTTGCCACGAATTTTTTAACCAAGTCGGGATTACACATGTCAGCCAATTTCGACAAAACCGTAGGATCCCATCTGCAACGAGTGAGAGAAATCTCATTGCAGTTTATTATTAAATTATCAAAAATAGGGTGACCGTAGTCAGCAGGGGACAAGCCAGTCAGATTTAGGGTGCCATCTACCATAGACAAATTGTCCTGCTTCCAATCAATTGGCACGTTTAAAGATGTCGAGTTACATAATTCCAGCTGCTGCCTGTTCTTTTGAATACAAAATGATCCATTTGAACACATTTGCAGAGGGTTGAGATAGTTTCTCATGAAACCCGCAGCAGTTTGAAGTTCATAGACTTCTTTTGGTGTAGCTAGGCAGCGCAGGCGTTGTTGAAGACCATAAGGAAGGGACAGGAGGGGGTACGACATGTTTACAAATAGAAAATATGTAGCAGTAGGAAAGAAACCAACAGCAAGCAACTCCTTTGGATCTAACAAATGACAGAATGAATAAAAATACACTTTCAGAATGGGTACCCAGGAAAAAGTCTAGATTGGAAAGGGGTGGGGTGAGTGTGCCCCTGGAGACTGCGTCCCGTCGCAGGCCACCAAAGTTTTACGGACACACGGGCGAACGGTGCATTGATGAGCACATAACTATGCGTGTGCATGCGGTGAGGTCTAATACGGGGCGAATTTGCCGGCGGGGCGCAGAATTCCCCAACCGTAAGAGTGAAATAGTACGGTGCGCGCATTAACGAAAAAGCTAATCCAAACTCCATTAAGCACAACACTATGTGACTTACCTATTGTGTCGACCGCTAGTATTGATTTTCTTGTCTTTGAGCTAACAGAGTTTGTTGTTACTGTTAAGAATGCCGTATCCCATCCTCACCCTTCCCTATGGCCTTCAACAACGTCTTCGATGCCTAGCTAAAATGAAAGAAGTTTATGAACTTCAAATTGCAGCAGGATTAGAACAAAAATTTTTACTTCCTCTGCAAATGTGTAACAAATATTCAGATGGGTCATTATATATTCGAAGGAACAATGGGCAGTATGAATTATCGGATTGGGAACATTTTGGCAATTTTCTTAACTGGAAGCAAATCGTTTTGATCGAAATAGAAGTCGCGATCTTTATAAACGATACATATTACCTATCTTCTTGGAAACCCGATTTTGACCACCCTATTTTTGATCATTTATTAATGAACTGTTTTTATATTGTTTTTATGCGATGTCAACCGGATAACACAACTTTATCAAAGTTAGCTAAAATATGCAATCAAAAACTATTGACATCCTTAAAAATAGAGAATTGGACTTCTATTAACTCTACCATAACTGTGCCTTTTATTTGTAAAAACTTCGCTAATATTACATCGCTTGAAATCAATTCACATAACTATGTTTTGAAGGATTGGATGAAAGAACTCCTCGAGTTTGGGAAGACAAACTTGGAATATTTAATCATCAGTGGTCGATTTGAAGAACTGTTTAGTTTCGAGCCTCATGAGTTGACGCAGTTGTTCAATGTAAGCATCATAAGATTTGGTTTTGTTCTTTATACAGTAGCTCACAAAATAGAATGTTCTAGGTACATGGCCGTGGATTTCATTTGAGTCTGAGGTGCCCTAAGGCAACAGATGAGAATGTTGGTAGTTTTCGTCAAAAACTGGGACCACATTTCCAACAAATTTACCCTAATGATGATGAAGAAGAAAGAAGTGATGACGGGCTCCTTACTGTTCATCTTCATGTTGAAAACTGTATTGAAGATAACGTGGGATATTATGACCACAATGTTACGTTTTCTTACTTTAAAGATAGTACAAAGGTCGTACAATACGACGGATATAGCGGATATAGTTATACTTAAGTAAGTCTACGACTGCCATAAATCTTCAACCTTAAAAGTTTACTTTGTCGACCCCTAGGTCGAACAGTTTTGTGCTTAATGGAGTTCGGATTAGCTTTTTTCGTTAACGCGCGCACCGTACTACTTCTCTCTTACGGTGGGGGAAGCATTGCACTGTTCGCCCGTGTATTCGTGAAACTCCGGTGGCTTGCGACGTGAAACAGTTTCCGGGGGCGCATTCACCCCACCTCTTTCCAATCTAGACTTTTTCCTGGGTCAGCATCGACACATAATAGTCGATTGATATTCTTCGCATTCAGAAAGTCTATTTTTATTCATTCTGTCATTTTTTAGATCCAAAAGGTTGCTGGCCTACTGCTATTTTCTATTGCTAAACATGTCGTACCCCATTCGGTCCCTTCCTTATGGTCTTCAACAACGCCTGCGCTGCCTAGCTACACCAAAAGAAGTCTATGAACTTCAAATTGCTGCGGGGTTGGAGAAACATTACCTACTACCCTTACAATTGACTGAACAAAAAAAAGAGGTATGACGTTTGTGATAAAAAGGATGTCGAATTTGTTATAAAAAGTATAACAGAAAATCGCGCAATACATTTGTATAACGAATTCGTCATACTCAAAAAGTATAACGTTTGCGTCATACCTTTTGAAACGAATACGTTCGACCAAGGCCGTATTTAGAAAAAAAATTTTATGGGGGGCCATCGAAAAAAAGGGGTAAGGGGGGACCAAAGGGCAAAAATTTTTACCGTGAAAACCCACAAAATCCCATTGGTCCCCCCTTACCGCTTTTTTTGACGGATCCGAGATATGGGGGGGCACTTCACCCCGTACCCCCCTCCTAAATACGGCCCTGCGTTCGACTGTGTGTGTCTGATTTGTTTGAAAATTTTTTTTTCAGTGTGACAAATATCCGAATGAGTCAGTTTACATTCAAAAGCGCGATGGAAACGTTAGATTGACTCAATCTCCGTTCTTCGAAAGTGGTACTAACTGGGAACAAAACAATGTAATCATCCTAAAAGACACTTTGCATTTATTTTATTTGGACCCTGCTGACTTTGAACACCCTATTTTTGATCATTTAGTTATTAATAGTAATGAACTTTTCTTTATGGAATGCAGCTTGAACTCTTCTGTGTTATACAAGTTGGCCAAAATGTGCATTCCAAAGTTTATAGTTAGCGTATCTACACGGGACTGTATTTCCATTAGTTCTGACTTCAATGTACCATTAATTTGTGAAATTTTTCACAATGTTAAACATATTTCACTGAGTTCACCAGATTCTGCACCTGCAAATTGGATTCAAAAGCTTCTGAATGTTACCAAATCAAAATTGATAAGCCTTCACATTTCTGGTCAATTTGAAAACCTGTTTAGTTTCAATTCTCGAGAGGTGACACAATTGTTTGAAGTGAGTATGATATCACTGTTTTTAGCTTCTAGTAAAACATATTTTAGAAACACAATCCTGAGTTTAGTTTAACTTTGTGTTGCCCTAAACCACCAAAAAACGCTGCTGCTCTTATTCGTCAGAAACTTGGACCACATTTCAAAGAATTGTACTATCCAGGCGAAAATATCGATGGTGTACTTGCTATACAGTTGGGCGTTTATACTTTTAAAAAGAAATCCGATAGGATGTGGTTTCAAGTTGGCCCGGAAACAGGCCGAGTTCTGCTGTATCCTACAACTTCTATTTGGATTTAAAACGTAGACTGAACTCAAGAAGCGTTACAATTTTTTAACCTTTTTTTTGTATCTTTAATACTTATGTTTATAATATCGTTTGTTTTTTTATAATAAATAAATTGATTGGCGATGCATAAAGCCTTCCTCCGGGGGTTACGGTATGCTTAGGGCAGGTCGAGGTCGAGTTTTAGCATCGGCCCGCCGCCGGGCTGGGCTTGAATATTTTTTGGCCGCTCGGATCATCTGTTCGGCTTGCGCCCCCATACGGTTAGGGGAGGGCCGGATAATGCGCCTCGCTCTGACCTCCACCGCATGCACACAGCATAATTGTATGCTCCTGATTACATAGTTCGCCCGTAAGGGTGGTTTGCGGCGGGACGCATTCTCCGAGGGCATTTGACACATAGTAGTCGATTGATAGATACTCTACCCATTCAGAAAGTTTGTTTTTTTATTTATTCTGTCATTTGTTATCTCCAAAAGGTTGCTCGTCTAGTGCTACATATTTATTATTCCTAAACATGCCGTATCCCATCCTGTCCCTTCCTTATGGTCTTCAACAACGATTGCGCTGCCTAGCTACAGTAAAAGAAATCTATGCACTCCAAACTGCTGCGGGTTTAATGAGTAACTATCTCAACCCTCTGCAAATGTGTTCAAATGGATCATTTCATGTTCAACCAAAACCACAGCTGAAGCTAGAGCTGGAGTTATATAACTCGATATCATTAAACACCCCAATTAATTGGAAGCAGAACAATTTGGCCGTGGTAGACGGCACTTTGTATTTGACTGGCCTGTTTCCTGCCTACTACGATCACCCTATTTTTAATAATTTATTGATTAACTGCAACGAGATTTCTTTCACTCGATGCTCATTAGATCCAGCGGTTTTATTGAAGTTGGCATCAATGTGTAACCCCGACTTGATTACAAGTTTTTTGGCATCGAATTGTTTCACTGCTTTCGACGTAACGGTACCGCTAATTTGTGGTATTTTTAACAATGTTAAAAATATACATCTCAATTTGCCGAATTATTATTATAAAAATTGGGTCCAGGACATTGTGCTATCTGGTAAATATAGTTTGACATGTCTGGCTCTATCTGGTCAGTTTGAAAGTTTGATTGGTATTTGTAAACATGAGCTAGCGCGGTTGTTTGAGGTAAGTATTGTAAAATCTAGTTTTGTTTTTGATGATAAGTATTTTAGGTACATGGACCCGAGTTTACGTTGCATTTGTGTTGCCGTGATCCACCTGAGAACGCTGTCGACGTCATGCGGAGGAAACTTGAACCGCGTTTTAAAGAAAGTATCAATGGAGAAGGTGCACTTTCTATAACTATTGTAGATGAATATAGCATGCCATTTTTAACAATAAAGTGGAAACTCACGTGAGGGGATATCATATTGAATCTGAAACTGACCGCAAACTACCATTGTCAATGGTACCGTTTTTGTAATGACAACAAATAAATAGAACAGGTCCCGTCAAGAAATCCTCACTAGGGGACCGTCAGAAATTAAGGTGGTTTAGAGCTATCCAACGGTCTTTTGATCGAAATTTTCGGACTTCACATTTTGGAGTAATAACGATCTAAAAATGCTGATTTTACCACACAAATTATCAGATCTCCGCTTCCCATCGTTGTTTAATTTAACTTTGTGTTGCCCTAAACCACCAAAAAACGCTGCTGCTCTTATTCGTCAGAAACTTGGACCACATTTGAAAGAATTGTACTATTCAGACGAAAAGATCGATGGTGTACTTGCTATACAGTTGGGCGTTCATATTTTTAAAGCGAAATCCGATATGATGTGGTTTCAAGTTGGCCCGGAAACAGACCGAGGTCTGTCGTATTCTACAACTTTATGTTGGATTTAAAACGTAGACGAAACTTGAAAAGCTTTACATAATGCATACTTTTCACGGCCTAACTTTTACTCAACTATAATATTATAAAACAAAAAATATACTGTTTAAGTTCGGTTATACGGTCATTTTTTCATTTGCTTATTAGATCGTTATTAAGATCCCATTAAATTTACGCAACAAATTGTCTTAAAAAGCAAATCAATTAGTCCAGAAACACACCCAGACGGTCGGTCCCATTCTCAGACACATTATACGTCCCATTATTAATGTGAGTTTATATACACCACAAAAGCCTATACAGAAGTCTTCCAACCAAATGCTGGACTATTTTTCTTTGTTTGTTTCTGCCTTTGCAAATAAAATAAGATTAAAATTGTCAGTGTCACTCTTCAGTTACAACAATCTAGTAATGTTAGTTGTGCTATTGACCATTATTTCGTTACTTCTGACGTGTGTCACAACGTTCGAATCTTATCCTCGACACCCATCCACGAGACACATCAATTGCGACTATTACCTCGACAATGATGTTTCTGACAAGATTGAAAGAGACGACAGAGTACGATTGTATGATCCACCTGACGGAAACTTGTCTATGGATTGTTTATCGATTGTTACGAGATTTCCGTATCGAACAAAACCGAGATCCGATTTTGAGGCCAATTTTCCGATCGCTTATGTTAGGGTCGTCTATACCGTGAGTCTTACTATCATTTGACTGATGACCATCGGTGATAGCAACTTTTAGGACTACTACTTCCTCGAAACAATCTTCCGTGCCACTTATGAGCCCCAAAACTACTATTGTTATTTCATTGATTCGAGTTCGGATCCACTGTTCATCAAACGGATGAACGCTTTGGCATCATGTTTCCCGAATGTCGTGATATCACCGGTCGAGTTGGACCTCGACAGCAATGGCACTAACACAAATGCTGCCGTCATGGCATGTTTGGAAGAGCTTATCAAATTCAAAGACTGGAAATATGTCATAATCCAACAGAATCACGATATTCCCATCAAAACGAATCGAGAACTTGTGGAAATCTTTACGATTTTGAATGGGGCCAATGACATCAAGTGCAATATTCCGACAGTCAAGATGCCTGACATCGATTGGTCCTTGAAAGGATTGCACATCTTTAAAAACGGTAAACCAACCTCTAATATGTGCTATCTTACACTGCTACAATGCCTTTCAGAAACCTTAAATCAAATCACAGAACCCAATGAAGTATACCTGACAAAAGCAACAATGGAAGCATCATTTTCGCGTGCAGCCATCGATTACATTTTCAATGAGCTCAACTTGATCGGCTTCATGGCAGCACTGGACCAGGTATACTATGCCAGCGATGAATATTTCTGGGCCACCCTCAATTGCAACGATAACATCAATTTGCCGGGTGGTTTTACGCGTGAATGTTATCCAAGTTATTTCTCGTTTACCCGAGAATCAATATGGACGGGTAGCGACGCCTTTAATGCCAAATGTAAAAGCAAAGAGGATCGGCATGGAATCTGTGTTTTCGGAATCGAAGACATTTACAAACTTGGCGGGTATAACCTCATCTTTTGTAACAAAATGATGCCAAGCTTTGATTTCGGCGCTGTGGAATGCACGATTGAACGGCTTTACAATCGATCGAATGGGCTAATTTATCCGAGGGAAGGCTTAGCTTTACAGTATTATAAAAGGATTCCACAAGTGAGATATCAGGCTACAAGGATTGCCAATAGAGGGAAACGGCCCGATAATGGTACTTTTATTTGCAATTTTTAATATATTTTGATTAAATTCGTGATAAATAAAACTGTCGTTGTAACAATTTATTTTCTGAACTCATATAGACGGTTGCAAGAATTATCCACGAGGTTTAACATTATTGATTAGTCGGTGAAAGACAAAAAAATCAATGCTAGTGGTCGACACAAGGTCAAGCAGTTTTGTGCTTAATGGAGTTCGGATTAGCTTTTTCGTTAACGCGCGCACCGTACTACTTCTCTCTTACGGTGGGGAAAGCATTGCACTGTTCGCCCGTGTGTCCGTAAAACTTTGGAGGCCTGCGGCGGGACGCAGTCTCCAGGGGCACATTTACCCCACCCCTTTCCAACATAGACTTTTCCTAGGTCAGCACCGACACATAGTAGTCAAATGATACTCTTTCCATTCTGAAAGTGTATTTTCATTCATTCTAGATCATTTGTTAGATCCAAAAGGTTGCTTGCCTAGTGCTACATATTTTCTATTTCTAAACATGTCGTACCCCATCCTGTCCCTTCCTTATGGCCTTCAACAACGTCTCCGATCCCTTGCTACACCAAAAGAAGTCTATGAACTTCAAACTGCTGCGGGTTTTATGAGAAACTATCTCAACCCTTTGCAAATGTGTTCAAACGGTTCATTTTGTATTCAAAAGAACAGGCAGCAGCAGCTGGAATTATGTAACTCGACATCTTTAAACGTGCCAATTGATTGGAAGCAGGACAATTTGTCTATGGTAGATGGCACCCTCAATCTGACTGGCTTGTCCCCTGCTGACTACGGTCACCCTATTTTTGATAATTTAATAATAAACTGCAATGAGATTTCTCTCATTCGTTGCAGATGGAATCCTACGGTTTTGTCGAAATTGGCTGACATGTGTAACCCCGACTTGGTTAAAAAATTTACGGCATCGGAAGGTTTTGCTTCGTTCGACGTGACTGTACCACTAATTTGTGAAACTTTTATCAATGTTAACAGTATTTATCTTAGTTTGCCGGATTATTATTATAATAATTGGGTCCAGGACATTTTAAAGTCTGGTACATATAATTTGACAACTTTGATTCTAACTGGTCAATTTGAAAGCTTGGTTGGTATTTGCAAGCGTGAATTGGCACAGTTGTTTGAAGTAAGTTTTGCAAAGTTTTGTATTGTATTTGATGATAAGTGTTTTAGGTGCATGGTCCTGAGTTTACGTTGCATTTGTGTTGCCGTGATCCACCTGAGAACGCTGTCGACGTTATGCGGAGAAAACTTGAACCTCGTTTCAAAGAAAGTAGCAATGGAGAGGGGACACTTTCTATAATTGTTTTAGATCAATATAGCATGTCACCTTTAACAATTACTAAGTGGCAGTGTGAGGTGGTATCATGTTAAGCAGGTCGCCGCAGACTACCATTGTCAACCGTATTTTTTTTGTATTGACAACAAATGAATAAAACAAAAATATATAATAATTACGAGAGAAAGTTGTAACTATGGAAGATTGGAAAAAAACATCGTGGTTAAAGGTCAACATGTTGTTTGGGAGCGGTGTCTGATAAAAATGCAAATTCCCAAAAAAGAAGAATTGCAAGACATAATGCCGAACCGGCGTCCGTGATAAAAGTTAGGTCCCGTCAAGAAATCCCCAATGGCGTTGTCCTCGGCTCGGCAGATCTCCGAAGCCTCGACCCAGGCTGATCACAGTGAAAAAAGTGATAAAGAATGGTCCGTGAGAGGGGTTCGACCATGGCATTTGACGAAAATCAGTGAGCCGAGACCGAAATTCACGGGGAAACGGATCAGTGCCATCAGAAGTAATCGACAGTTTGGGTTTATGCGGGCTGCCGTATGTCTAACCTATCATAAATCGCTTTTTTATCACTCTAAACTCATTCCAGATGGAATCCTTTGTCGCCGATACCCTCAAAAAAGGCGTCTCAGGCCTTCGCGATGAATTCGCCAAACTCCAAACCGAAATGCGTGCCAGAAAGAGCGATACAACCTCGAGCAACATGCATGCCGCCCTGAATCGATACAGCGACATTGACTGCCTTGAAAAAACACGAATCGCTTTGTCTACCCATCCCGGTGGTCGTGATTACATCCATGCCAACTTTGTTTCAAGCCCGTTTGCGTCAGATCGCTTCATCTGTACGCAAGGCCCACTTCCGGATTCTGTTTACGACTTTTGGGTCATGGTTTTCGAGAAAAAGGCCATGTCAATCGTTCAATTGTGCAAATTTGTCGAAATGGGCTCACCCAAATGTGCTCCGTATTATCCGACAGCCACAGGCGATGTCGCTACCTATGGTGATATTACTGTAAAATGTTGCTCAACAAAGCTGCTCGGAACACCTGGCCGTGCTGTCCAGCGAATCTTCAGCGTTTTGAGGGGCAATGTGGGGAAGGATGTGTATCATGTCAGCGTGGAGAACTGGCCAGATCATGGTGTGCCGGAGGCGGATGCCACTATTTTGCATGTTTTGCAGAAGGTTGGTGGCTTTTTTGGTTTTAAAAAAAGTAAAATGGCAATTTGTGACTGAGATTTTGACAAAAAACTTGTCATATTACAATGCTCGGCAAGGTTGTTAGTCAAAGTTCGCTAAATCAGTTCAAAAAACTGCAATATTAGCAAAAAATTTCATCAAAATCACCAAAAAACAACTCAGACACATCAAATTAAACAATATTACCACTATCCAACGTGTTCCACGACCACCCCGAAAACCCATGTCCCATAATTGGTTGTTCAAATCCGGATTTATCCCCTGTAATCCCTCCCATCTCTAGGTCCGCGTTTCCACCAACTTCCCCATCATTGTGCACTGTTCGGCGGGCATTGGCCGTACGGGTACTACCGTCGCGGTCGAGATCATACTCGAGTCAATCATCCTCGGAAAGCATGTAACCATCGAGAGTGTCGTTTCACGCATTCGCGAGGAACGGTTGGGTGCTGTTCAGAAGGATTCTGTAAGTTTTATCTGCTATCTGTTTTTTTTTTCAACTTTTTGCACGATCGAAAAGCCCGCATCCATGTTTACCCTAATCTTTGCTCAAAGACCTACAAAAAATGTTTAGCTAAACCCCCAAACATCAAACCAGATGTGCCATTGCCGCTTGCAATCCCCTTTTTTATTATCTCTTTTTTGCATGTTTACATTCTTTGAACGTTGTTTTCGATCGCTGCCGACGAACTTTTGCTCTAATGCTGAACATCTGGGGGGATGGGATCTACGTTTTTTGTTTTGCTTTATGCTTTTTTTTTGCTGCCAATTGCTTTGTTTTGGCTGCTTTTTGATCGCCACAATTGCCCATCAGCCATCTGACGCATCCAAGGGTGAACTCCATGACAACAGCCAATCCACGTAGCATTCGAGTGCCGCCGCCACCGGCCGGGGTCGGACCGATTGACGTATTCACTATTACTCAAGTTGTGACATGCCAAGACGCCAAGTGCCAAGTTCATTCAGCATTGCAACAACCCCCGGGGCAAATTCAAAGATTAAAAATAAGAGTTGGGGCGTTAGAATTTTTTTGTTTGAGGTATTTGGCAACAAAATCAAGCCTTCAGGCATGGGCCGTCATGCCATCAAACATGATTAGTGTGGCGCTTATTTTTGAAGCAGCGAATAAGAATATACTAGAATAGAAAAATAGTAAAAATGTATGCGTGCACGGCAAGAAGAGGGAGGTTCGAGGCTTTACTGCCCCTCGAGGAGGGTTGATTTATGGCCTGTCAGGCCTGGGCCGATTGATGATTCATCTCATGTTTGGGGTGTTAGAGTAGATCGGCGAAGGGGTGAAAGGCAGGCAGAAACGTAAAAATGTTGTGATTGGCTTGCAAAAAGTGTGAGGTAATGCATGTTTATTGGGGCCGGATATGGACGGGGATATGCATGGGCAGGTTTTGTGTACAAAATGGCAATATGGGGTAATGGGATGGCTTTTGAAATTGTGGTTTTTGCGGGTTTGAACTTTTGAGTTTTGGATTTGCGCAAAAAGTGCATAAAATCCCAAAGTTTTCATCTCATTTATTCCGCCAACCCTAATCTACATTTCTTTTAAAAACTTTTTGCCGTTAAAAAGTGGTTGAACCAAATCTCTAAAAAGAAACTTTGAAGACAATCAGGAGATCATATCCAAATAATTGATCAAAACAATTTTAACTAAAATGCCCTTTAAAAACCACCTAACCATGTTTTCAGCAATACCTGTTTATCGCCCGTCTCGTGCTTGAGTACTTTCTGCGTGTTGGACAGCTTTCGCGATCGCCCGAAATTGAAGCGTTCTTCGCGGACTACACCAAGGCCCCGGGCGTTCAATCATCGTAAACACGACCCAACGGCCCATGACCCACCTTCCCCAGCGACCGATCATGGCCATATCGACCTTGACCTTCTGAGTTTCACAAATTGCTCAAAAACTGCTAATGTAAAACTAACCAAATGAATACCATGCTTCATTCCCCGACTGGATTCTTTAGTCATGAATACTATAATTTATTATTTTTCGGGTTACTCGGCCTGTGAATTCCGACGCAGCTGACGCTATTCGTCATGAATCGCGTCGCCAGCCAGGGCTATCATGCATCAAACTTTTCATTTTTTACAGATTCGTCACTTCTGTTTTGATCAAACTTAATGCCTGCCCTCTTGACATATTGTTTCCGTTTATTCTAGAAGTCATTTCCCTTGATTCAGATGGCTTTTTTGTTTTGCTTTATAAGGAGTGCATCGAGCGTCCGTTTTCCGTGCCCCCATCTGTGTATCGGTCGCCAGTCGGCCGACAGCGATACCAATCAACTTCGTTGTCTGTGTTAAAACAAACACATATTTCTTTGAGTTCTCTTTGTTTAGATTGAAGGCAACCGATGCCTTTGTGTTGTTGTTTGGTTGGAGATGGGTTGGCGCAGTCACTACTATTGCCATTGTGCTGTCGTCCGGACTCTGGACGGGGTTGAAACAGTTGTTGGTTGTCCGATGTGATGCCTACCAACCCCCCCAAACATTTTCGACACTGATCAGGCCGACGTTACATACGTGTCGGGGGCGTTGGCACTTTCTGCCAGAAAAGAAAATTTGTCGAATAAACATCGAAGTGCTGTGATGTGAGCTGTGGCGCGCCATGTGATGCTTGGCGGCTAACTGGGCGGGGATAGGAGGGTAGCGTTGGGGTCCTACTAAACGGCCATGTCCAAGCATGTTGAAGCTCAGTTGGGATGGGCATCATGCCTAGGGGATGGTTGACGTGATGGTCTTGGCGCGAAAGATGGCATTGCTGTAATGAGAATGGCTTTTTAGAAATTAAATTCACCATGCGCTCGGTTCTGTGTATCGTCCTCCTCGCCCTGATCGCCGCGGCCTACGCCAAGGAACAGACCATCAAGGTCAAGGGCCAGATCATCTGTGACAAGCGTTCCATCCGTAATGCCCTTGTTGAACTTCGTGAGCACGATACCTGTAAGTTCGTCCCCATCTTATGACATTGCCATCAATAAATGCCATTCCAGTCGACCCCGATGACACCCTCGCCACCATCCACACCGACAAGGACGGCAACTTCCAACTTTCCGGCAAAGAAGACGAAGTCACCGCCATCAAGCCCTACATCCGTGTGACCCACACCTGTGACGTTCAGGACCGCGCTGTAAGCCATCTTTATCCCCCTTTTTTAACACTTTTAACAACCCTAAATGCCATTCCAGACCTGCCACCGCATCTCCGACTTTGAAATCCCGGCCAACTTCATCAACGGTGCCGAGTACGACATGAACTTTGTCAACTTGAACCTCAAGGGCCACACCGACAAAGAAGTCTGCAACTAAATGCCTGATCCAACACCCGCAATTCCCTCATCAACCCCTTTCCATGATGTACTATATTGCCTTATCTTCTTCTTCCTAACTTTACTTTTTATTGTTGTTTAGCCTTTTTTGTTTACATTTTACACGGTTTTGGAAATGATCTAAAAATGGAAACGAATAAACAACAATCTTTTTTGACAATCGCAGTTGCATTCATTCTTTTTCAAATCAATGTTTACATGATGGAATGCCGAAAGGGGCCGGAATGGGATTACTAATAATCATCACAATAAACATGACTAACATGACCAAAGTTCATTGGCCCGATCGGAAACACTGATAACTCGGTCCGTGAATTCGATCGTGTTTGGATCGATGCAGGGACCGGTGTCTTGGCCGAGCAATTCGACAAAAACGATGAAATTTTCGCGGCGGAGAAGGGGTGCCGGCACGTATAGGCTTACTTGGGGCCCAGCGGATGTCCAATATCGGCCGAGATTGAAATCATTGATGAAAATTTGGCCCTTGCGGAAGCCCTTTGGGTTTATGTAAGTGTCAGCGATTTCGCCTTCAATGTTGAAGCCGCCGATGAAGATGCCAGTGCCGGATGTTCTGTTGAATGCGGTCGGGCCGGTTTCGATTTTGTTAATTACACGGTTGAGATTGAGATGAGATGGTGGTTCTGGGTCACCAGGGAAGTCGACGGGACAGTTGATCCAATTTGTGAGCTTCTGGCCGTCGAGTAACACATCCGGTAGCAGGCCTTTACGGTCAATCAAGTTTCTGCCGAAAGTTAGACGACCGCGATTTTCGACGAGGATTTGAAGTTTTGAGCCGGCTTTGGCGTTGTTTAGGATCAACGATAGTTTGCTGTATTCATTTAAGCCGTCAACGAGCACGCCCTGAAAGTTGACAACTGATCTCAATATTTTTAAGTTTTGTCCCACCTGGAAAACCCGATCAACATAAACATAAGCATGATCCTTCAAATTTGGAATAGTCAGATTACTTCCGCCAACTTTCAGCTTTGCATTGTAGGCCACGAACCCATAAGGATGGTTCAACGCTTCAAAACTCAATGGATCACTCGATGGCACACACCCATGAGCATCAGTTCTAAAAAGGTCTTCTAAACCTTGATAGAAGTTCAGTTTAATCTTCCCATAGGCTCGGACCGTGTTATTTCTTGGCATTGGTGGTAGTGGCACATTCCATCTGTCGGCAATCCAGTCTCGAATTGCCAAATACCGAGGTGTAAGGCCTCCATTTTCGGTGATTGGGGCGCCGTAGTCGTAGGATGTTATCACCTGAAATCAAAAAGTATACTAAAAGTGTCAAAATCAGTAATAAAGTGAAACTTACAGCTCCAGTAGTTTCGGCACCATTCCAGAAACCAAAGTTAGTTCCACCATGAATCATATAGAAGGAGAATGACGCCCCACGATTTGCCATTGCTGTCATTGATGACAAAACTTCTTTTGTGGTCGGTAAATTCGGGGCTGCAGAACCCCACAATGTGAACCAGCCAGGGTAGAATTCACTGTTGACAATGGCACCGCCTTTGCTCACGTTTTGTTGGATATCGAGGTAAGCGTTGACCATTCTTTCTTCAGATGGACCGAAATCGACTGTTGGGAAGACGCCTTCAACGGTGCCGCATTTGAGATAGCTGTAGCCGGCGCCGTCGGCTAAAATTCGGCATCAATTGAATTTTTGTCAAATATCGTCAAAATAAACTCACTTGTGATAAGCAAAACATCAGGCCCGAGATGTTTATGAAACAGATCCCTCAAAAACTCCAAATATCTCTTATCACAATTGTATGACCCGTATTCATTTTCAATCTGCACAGACAAAATAGGGCCGCCGTTAATGTATAATAGGGGTTTTATTTTTGGCAGTAATACTTTGTAGAAGTTGTTAACAGCTTTGATGTATCTACAAATACAAAATTTTGATATTTCTAGCATACTTAACCCAAAAACTCACGGTTCATTGTAAACTCGAAGCTGAATCCCAGGTTTATTCAACAACCAATACGGTAACCCACCAGCTTCCCACTCGGCACATGCATACGGTCCAGCTCGAAGAATAACAAACAATTCATGCTTCTCGGCAAGCTTAATAAACCTAACCAAATCAGCCTCCGGTCTTTTGAAGTCAATTTTGCCCTCATAAGTTTCATGCCAATTCCAAGCAACATAAGTTTGAATCGCATTCAAGCCAGCCGCGCGAATCCGAACTAACCGGTCTTCCCATTGTTCCGGGCGAACACGAAAGTAGTGAATCTCGCCGGCATAATAAGTAAACGGTTTTCCATCTTTTAGGAAGGTGTGGTTCTGGTAATCGATCGTGAATGACCGTTTTGCGGAAACACTGACTGCAGCAATAAGGGCACAAAACCACAAATTGGATACCATTTTTATGATAAATGTACGATTATACAACGATTCATATAAATAGATCGACCCACGATGGAAGGAACGTATCGATGGGTTGATGAGAAGGGTCGATATCTGTCAAAAAATACTTTGGGTAAGCACGTTTGTTTGTTGTGTTATCAACCACCGAGGTTTAGGGACACGGGCCGCTGTGGGCCATGCAAGCGATCACGAAAGTTGATGACAAAAAGGCGGTTCCGATACACTTTGCATTGTTTGCACAGTACTTCTGAGTGTGCAGACTGTGTTAGTAATGAAGCCAACACAACTTTTTCTGGGCTGAAAGGTTGCTTTTTGCTTCGGGCCGCTCGGGGTTGAAGTGTTTTTGGGGTTTTTAGACTTGTTTTGAACTAAAAACAGTTTCCAACATTAGAACTTGACCTTATTTTCAAAAATTTTAGAGACTAACAACTTGTTTCATCAAATTGTGTAAACTAAACGCTTAAAAGTTTAAAACAACTCAAGAAAACCCCCAACCCCCAAAAAACACCTCTCCTTCTCCTAAATACTATCCCAACATCAACCGCTGAACGGCTGCGCTCCTTTGGCGCAGTGGATAGCGCGTCGCTCTCCTAAAGCGAAGGTCAAGGGTTCGACCCCCTTAAGGAGCTAAACTTTTTTCCATCCATCTAAATAATCGCTATAATTCATAAAACTTATTTATTTTCAACTTTTTATCAATATTTATAAAAACCGTCAACAAGTGGCATACAATTAGTTACAATGAAAACCAAAACGGACACGCATTGCACTTTGTATAAATTACTAATGAAATAAATTTCTCATATAAATTACGATTGCTAATATTTAGAGAAGAATTGTAGATATCCCGTTCTAACTGACAAAAAAGAAAGGGACAATCAATGGCAGATGGTATTAGAAACGTATAGGTTTTACGTTAGTGATTAGAAAGAGGGGGTTTAGATACTATTTTAAATGCGTTATAAAAAGTTTAACAATGAAATTATTGCGTTCCATCCATATGCGGTTTGAACAATGAGGCAATTGCAACAAAATGACGTCCACAGAGGAAGGAAATGCGATTTGAAAAACACCCTGAGTGAGAGAGGCGAGCGATGTGAGAAGCGCGACGCGGAATGTACGACTGTCGGAAGCGAGTTTAGCCAGTGGGCGAAAACAGATACTCCAGTTGGGGCGGGATGGTCAAGCCTGGTGGCGGGTCGGGCACCTTGTAGTTTTTGGCGAATTTGACGAATTGTTCTTTTACCATGTCGAAGGCACCACCCGTGTTGGCCCATCGTTGGAGACGTTGAAGGTTGTCGAGACCGATGGTACGGTCCACGTGGCTGAGCAACTTCGCTTGGGAGTCGAGTTTCGTGGAGCCGAGCGCGACTTCAAGGATGTCGATCGCGGCCGCTTCAATGGGGGTGCCCTGTTCGAAGTGGGTGATGGCTTGGTTGAAGCCTTCGTCGGCTTTGTTCAGCATTGAGAGCAGGGCTGAGGGTTTGACCTGAAATTGAGTGGCATGTTTGAGGGTTCGAAAAAGACAAAATCTTACAGTAGTCGCTTCATTCTCAACATCATCACCACGCATACGATAGGGAGGGATGCCAGCAGCTCCGCCACCGATATTGACTGCCGGGACTGGCGGAGGCGCAGCGCCACCTGGGAAGACTGGGGGTCCATAGCCATCGCCATTCGGACCGGCACGATTCGGTAGAAGGGCACTTTCACCGGTGAAATAGTCTTCCTCAGTCAGCCCAGGATCCGGTGCCGGCATGCGTCCACGTTTCGGTGCCGGCGGTTTCAGTGCTGCCGGTGGCGGTGCAGGAGGCGGTGGCCCACCACCACCACCTCCGCCACCAAATCCGCCGAATCCACCTCCACCACTGCCGAATCCACTCAAATGGGATCCCCTCGCTGATCCAAAGCCACCCTTGAATTCAGATGGCGGCGCAACGGGTCTCAATCCAGAATTTTCCGGGATCACAAACGGCTCTTCCGGTGGAGGCGGTGGTGGCGGCCTCCTGGTCGTTGTCGTCGGGGCCTTGGTCGTTGTTGTCGTCGGGGCTGCTGTGGTCGCTGGTGGCATTGTAGCTTGCAAATCAACGCCCGCACCATTCAATCCAAAAGCCTCAGCAAAACCAGGCGGTGGTGTTCCGAGTTCACTGCCAAAGCCAGCCGCACTGTCACCGCCACCGACGAGCCCACTATCACCACCGCCATCGCCTTCTGTTACGGTTTCAGAAAAGTCTTCCTCACCGCTCCATTCAGTATTTGAAGGGAGCTTCGGAGGCCGCGGCGGCTGTGGCGGTTCGACTTGGATGATCTGTTCCCCGAAGACTGGGAGCATCGGAGGAGGCAGGGGCTTCAAGTTGCTCGCGGAATGATCTCCACGATGCCGAGCCATGAACGGGCCAGGGGCTTCGAAGGATGGCAGTGGGCGTCGGCTTTCGAGAGGGGTGAGCTCCGGGATGGCCAGAGGGTAGTTGGAGGGCTTGGCTGGGCCTTCGCTTCGGGCGGCAAACTGTTCTTCTGGAAATTCATGAAATTTAGAACCATTTCGTTTAGCGAATGCAATTTCAAAAGCAGAGAAAGCAAAAAGCGCTCAAAACAGCGAAAAGAAAGCGAAAAAACAAAAAGCAGAGCGAAAAAGGAGCGAAAAAAAGCAAAATGCAAGCGAAATGCCATCATCAAAAAAGATAATTACCCGGTCGACGGATCTTGAGCCGTGGCCGATAGCTCAGCTTATTTGTGAATTTGAAGCGTTTTACCGCGGCTGCGACCGAACCTTGACGACTGTGATAGTCGGCGTTCGACGTGTCTGCAGAACGAAATGCCATTTAGAAATTGACAAAAACAACCAAAAAGTTTCAAATATTTTGCAAAACGCAAACTTTTTATCAATATCAAAAGTAAAAAACCCACCTTCGATGATAGTCGGTCCATCATCACTGTTTTCCCGACTATGGCTAACCCCACTATGATGAGGATGAGGCGGTGCCACAGTGCTTTGCTCTCCAAAGTTATCATCCAAAATAGGTCCATTGAACAATTGCCTCTGTCCAAAAGCCTTTCTCGCTGCCAGTGGCGGCGAAATAGCGCCATCGGCATGGGCCATCGTGTGGGCATGGATGCGTCGGATCATCGGGGCTTCGGTCGTCAATTTCGGCACCGGTTTCGTCGTTTCAATGCTGTTATCTGGTAAAATCGGGCGACTAGACGGAATGCCTTCAAATTCCGGTCGTGCCCTTGTCGTGTAAACTCTATGCGTCGTCGTTGGGATTGTCGTTGGTGCCGTTGTCGGACGCTCTGTTGTCGTTGTCGTCGGTGCCGTCGTAACTTCAACCGTTGGGGCATGTTGTGCATGTGCCGTGAATCTTGTCCTCGTATACGGTGCCCGAATGTTCGTCCCACCGGACCCCACTAATGGACCAATCTTCCTCCAACGCGCCAATCTCCTATGCTCCGCGATGTGATGTTCCGCGGACGTCGACGCCGATGACCGATGTCGAACCGGTGGCGAGGCCTGATGGGTCATCGCGCCCCGAGCGACCGGCAACAAGTTCACGCGCTGAAATTTGTCGAAATTCAGGCAAATTAAATTTTCATTTTGCATGTCTGGCGTCTGGCGTTTGGATAATTGTGAATTTCAACTTCCTCAAAACCAGATTGAAGATTGAACTTTAATGATAACATCGAAATTTTGAAAAGGAAAAAAAAATTATCCGCCTGGATGGAATGCGTGAGAAAAAGGGACCCGATAACATCGACAATCAAGTTTTCACACTTTCTATTAGCATGTTCATCTCATCCATGGATGAACCGTGAAAATATGCGTGAATGCGGATGAAGCATTGGATGAAATGAAAGAGACTTACACGTTCAAAGTTGATCGATTCACGTTCGGCACTGTCATGGGAGTGGATTCCACGTTCGGCACTGTCACGAGAGTGGATTCGCTCCGCTGAGGCGCTGCTCATGATGGGTGCCACGGCGAAGGGTGCCCGTCGACCGGTGCTTCCGGATGCGCGATGGCCGGTAAATCCTGGCCAAATGGCTTCGCGTTCAGCGGAATCTGATGGTTTCGCCCTGGAGTTCTGGGACAGATACCTCCTTGGCGTGCCATTGGATAGAATCTGTTGGGGGCCATTGATTTTTTGGATGGACAACCTTCGGATGCCGTTGAGATGGTTCTTTCCGGAGTTTTCGTTTGATTCAGATTGCTGAAATTTCAATTTTCAAAAATTCGAAATGGTCTTGCCACGAAAATAGCAAACTCACAGCATTACAGACAGTTATTACGCAAACCAGCCATAACCAGACGAGTTGCCCCGTGGCTAAGCTGGCCCAGCCTCCGGGGCCATGTAATCGCATCGCGCGAGGATAGCGACAGTAACACTACCTGCCCGATGGCACTCCCGTCGTTGGAAGGACACTGCACACTCCTGCAACGAAAAAGTGGGTAAAAGTGGGTAATCTTTAAAGCGGAAGCGATTGAAGAAGTAACGCCGCTGGTGATGAGTTAAGAAAGGGGGAGAAAAAAGTGAACGATTTCGCGATCCTGGGGGTATTGAACATCCGTGGAGAGCTGTGGAGCCCTCACGAGACACAAAGGGAGTGGAAACATTGAATCAGTTAGGGGCAGTGGCGCAGCAGCAAGCCGTCGACAGCAAGCAAAGACGTTCCCCTCGCGCCAGAGGCGAAGGCACTTTGAGATCACGCAAAAACCCGTTTTCACCCGCCCGCTAGATGTTCGCCATCTCGTCGGGTGGGGTAGGGGTGGATTTGATCATCTATGCATCGTTCGGATGCATAGGCACGGAAGTGGGGATAAACAATGGGACGAGATTTGGATAATTTGGGAGGGGTGAGTCAGGGCTTCTGACTGGAAATGATAGGCAATCAGGATGATGACGCTTGATTGATGAAACACAGCCATAGAAATCTTCAAACTGTAACAAAACATCAAAAAAGTCCCTAAAAACCCGAAAAGAAATCCCAATATAACTCCCTTCGACCCAAAATTCCAACCCAATTATAATCCCACATACCCCAAAGGTTTCAAAGCCTTCTTTCCCGAATCAAACCAAATCGAATCCCTCCTCATCCTCACCCCTCCCACGCAGCGGGAATCCACATAACCTCCCCCTCCCCAAAGGAGACGGAAAGGTGCCAAAGAATGCGTCAGATCGGACTGTACGGACCCCTGCGACAAAGTGAACCCTTCAATTTTGGATTGAAATTTGAACTAATCGACGACGGCGCAAAACTCGATTTGAGGGAAATTGAGGGAAACCAACAGCGTTGAGGGAAGGCGAAATTGCTGGTTCCCTGAGGCGAGACGAGACAAAACTGATCGAAATGCTTAGGCATTTGCTTTGACAAGGTTAATTGGAACATAGATCAGGAACGGAAATCCCCAGAAAGCTATTATTTATACATGGGAAGTATCAGTGAAGCAATAAATCCGCGCAGCTCCGAGGTTTCAGGAAATTGGAAAACGGTTTTTGAAAACGGTGTGAAAGCGAAAAAAAGGTGTGCAAAGTGGTTTCGGTCATGTCAGGTCAAAATTAGCATCTTCAAATATAGCAAATCAATGGAAATCAAATCAAGGCATTGGTCAGTCATAAAATAAACAATTTCAAAGAAAAGCAAAGTAAATATTGCCCAAAAAAGGAAAATGAAAAGCGTAACATGTTACAAACAACTCGTTTTTGCGGCGGAACATCCATTACAACGCAAACGACAACCCGAATTTTCAGCCCCAGCCCGGGTTTTACCGGTTTCAGATTCAGATGCCGCTGATGCCTTGCTACCCCCTGATGATAAAGACATGTTCGTGGATGTCTTGAAGACAAAACCGCAAAAATACATAAAAAAAGAAAAGATTCAAGACGGGATGGACATGTTGATAATGCCCTTTTCGCATTTTCACAGACGGGTCCTGTGAACGAACGCGTCAAATAGCCTGAGGCGGCACGGCGCCATTGGTAATTCCGATATCCGATATCCAGGACTACATGGTTGTGACTTCCGATGTCAGCAGCTTAGCTGTAGCTGACATTGAACGGTCTCTTCAAAAACTTTAAAAACCGATGAACGAAGGAAGCTGTTCATTGCTGCATGCCAGCCAGTAGTGGATGGATCTAATGATAGCTGCCCGCTGCCCCCTGCTCCTGCGCAAAAGACATTCACAGCTTCGCAGCGGGCATGATGGCGGCAATGATGATGACGACAGCTGCATGTTCATGTGTTCAGTTGATTCGTTATCGACGCCGTTTGTCAGTTTTTCTGATTTGTCAGGTGGAGCGGGAGGGTAGTAAGGGTTTCTGGATTGAGATGCGTGTGATCCGGACGACACGGACCGGCGACGGCGGCATCCGGGGAATGACCCAATTAAACGGGAGGAGCGACCAGGAGGGGTGTTACATCCCCGGGAATATTGGTACTTGGAGATGGATGCCGTAGGGGCAGAGAGAGAGACAGGGGAAAGCAGGTGAGCGAGATTCGCTGGGAGGGGGCAAGCTGGAAGCAAAGGGCTCCAAGGTTGACATAATTGAGGCTTATTGATGTGAAAATAAGATAAGTTTAGTGTCTGGATTGGAAGGGCGATAATTGCGGTAAAAACAATCAACAAAAACAACAAAAAATTTCAATAAATAGGCCCCCAGAGTACTGTAACTATCAAAATCGCTCAACTTAAGACCAAAAGTAGCACCAAAAAGCAACAAAACCGCTTCAAAGACCACAAAAATCCTCTATTCACACCCTCGCCGAAATAACGGAGCAAAAGATCTCCTTCAAAACAAAAACTTTGTTCCAATCCGATCCGATCTGATCCCAAATCAAAACATCGTGGAACGCTTCAAATCCCCTTAGAACACGCTACATGCGCATTATTCACCAAAAACAAACTAGTTGTAGCCACGAAAACGATCGCGATGGTCCATTTCGCCATTTCGCACTTTGGCAGTCAATTTTCTACTTTTCAATTTCAACAACTCAGTCAGTGTTTCATTTCAGTCAATTGAACAAAATCAAAACACCATGCATAACGATTAAACGGCTCAAAAATGCAAAATAAAATAAAACAAATCCAAATCGAAATTGCGCCTGCTCAATTGACCGAACTTAATAAAACCCGAACAAGTGAAGACGATTTTCACTGTTTCACTGGTTGCGGCAGCAGCGGCGATAGCGGTGGCGACCTATCCCTTTAATCTTTCATTCTCTCCGTGGAAATGGAATGATACTCCTCGTCCGGACGATGGTCAGTCAAACAAAGAAAGTGAGGATGACAGCGGGGAGACTAATAAAAAAGGAGATGGGATGGATCGACGTAGATGGCGAAACCGCCGACCGCATTCAAATGCCTTGAGCAACTTTATCGACGATTTCGATTTCAATGGAATTTCATGTACTCACGGTTGGGCTCGAGCTTTGTGGATCGGAAAAATGCGGAACGCGGAACGTGAAGTGAAACTATAAATGGAAAAAGGAAACATTTGTGTATTGAAGTGATTGAAAAAACGGCATAAGTTAGTCAAGTATAGGAAAACAAAAACATCTGGAGACTCAAAGAAACAAAAAAACAAAAACGCAATTCTGAAAAGTAAAATGTGAAATGAAATTTCGCGAAAGTCTGAATGAAATTCGGCGACTATCCGGAACACTGTAAAGCCAGCCGAAACGGATGGATCAACGAAAAGGCAAGTTGTGAGTTGAGTTTGACGCCGCACAATTACCCTTTTCCATCGCATTTTTTAAGAAGGATGGATGGGGTAGTCGGTTGGATGGTTCGTTGGTTAGTTGAGACGCCCCCCTCCGGCTACTGAAACTCTAGGATGACGGAGGAGACGATCGACTGGCATCGCGACGGTCAATTGAAGAAAGTAGCGCAAAGCATGGAATGACGAACCTTTGCCGCTGCGACTGCGGCTACCCCATTCCGATGGATGGGTATTGTTTCTCGGGATGCGCTTTATATCGAACGGAATCGAACACATTTCACGTGGATCCTACTTTAGTGGGGTGTTATTATTGGATAGCGGGGGGATCTTGTTGACAAGATGTGCATCTGAACTTTTTTGACGATTTTCTGTGAAACGTTTTTAAAACATGCAGTTGTAATATGTTTTTGTGATCAATGTAACGGATAACAATATTGCATAAAAGTAAAACCATCTTCTGCTTCCAAAGTCACAAGTTGTAACAAAAGCTGAAAACCGCCACTTTTTTGTAATACGCTTTCATCGGCAATTGTAATTTTCAACAAAAAACTACCTTAGTACTCGGCACAATGTTCTGATCGTTATCGAAGCCGGAAGAAGCAAGTAAGAAAAGACTCATTTACATTCAAAAACAGTGGATGGTGTGGTTTAGACGACCCATACACCTTCGTTAGTTTTCTTTGTTCTGCGGAATAGAAAAATAGCTGTGGCCGAAGGAAAAGTCAGGAATGCGGACATCACTCTGTCGAAATGGATTCGCGGATTGTGAGCTAACTTGCCCCTGCTCGACTTTTGCATCATGTTATTGCGAACAGGACAGTCGAATGGGCATACCTTTGCCGACCCCGAGCGAAACAATCCGCTTCATTCGTAAAAAAAAGTAGTTTTTGCTACTAAACACCTTAGATCCGCTGTTCTTATACGGCAAAAACCACATTATCGGGCATAATGTTTGCTTTGACTTTCCATTTCCCAACGTAAACGCCATTTCGTGATATGTCATACTCTGCGTTAACAAAATCGTGCCAATCTTTACTGTCTGATATTCTGTTACTAATTTTAGTTTGACGACATCCTATCATTTGCGCTACCGTATGCCGCCGCCAAAGAAAAAAAAGGAGACCAAATTTGAAAAACAACTCAACTCTCTGAGTAAAGAAAAATATTTTTGTGAAACTAGAGATGAATGGCGAATTGTGAACGAATCCCGAGTCAAATATGGCACCACAAAGTGTATCTGTGGTCATTGGATTGCGAAAGTGGTAACGCTACACAACCCCCTCACTACAAATGACGTCAAAATTGGAAAAGATTGCGCGAAACCATTCTTTGATTTCCGTCCACAAACTGTAAAAGACGCCATATTGAAGGAATATCAAGAAATTGAAGCTAACAACGAACGACCCCTAGAAGCAAAAGCTATTGTTTATGCCTATCAGGAGTGGTGGATCAATAACTGGGAACGTTGTTTTCTCCGTGATACTGAGAAATTGACTGAGCTTACACCTGCCCAACTGGCGAAGCGAATTGAAGTTAACCAGAAGTTGCTCAGGTATCGCCAACATAGCCAATCGAGTTGTTGGCGTCGTCGTGTCCAAAATCTTCAAAATCTCTGTAATTAGTTCTAATGTACTGAATCTTACTTTATTGTTTTTGACGTTGTTTTTTTTTTGTACTTTTGTTGTGGAATGTTGTTAACAGCTTCAATTTCGATTTTTTTTTGCACGTCTTAACAAAAATGTAGTAGGTTTTGGTCAATTTATCTGTTGTTTTGTTATACATTTTGATAAAAATCTCAATTATTCTTCGGTTCGAACCATCTGCATGCATCAAAAATGGTATAAGTATGGATTTGCAACAGCTACTGCATATTCTGTAACCGTTTGCAACATTTATCTTTCCTCATGTGATGTGTAAGTGCCTTGATTAATGATTTCATGAACTATTAGTCTTCAACAGTTGCCAGCCGGGTGATAACCCCGTTTTTTTGAGTAAAGCAACATCCGTAGTACGTTGACACGAGTCTTGGGTCAGCGTGGCGCCATACCATTCGTTCGTGCCAGTGGCTCCGCCTGCCCTCTCTTCACACTATGCCGACGTAGCATAGAGCCCTTTTCTCGCATCTTAAAGCAATTCGGTCTTTAAACCAAACCGAACCACAGGCATGCTGCTTGCCCGGAACAAGACTAACCGCGTTGGTCTTTTCTATTTCTTGCCAGTTCTCGGCTCGCTCAGTTTGATCATTGTTTTTTTTTGTTTGCTTGGCTATTCCGTTTGGGCTAAAACAGAGAGAACTAAAAAAATGAATTGCATTGTAGACACTTCCATTAGCTGTATTTTTCAAAGATTGGGCGTAAATCGACGAATCTCTTGATTTGTGCCTCCATACAACCAACCATTCATCTTTGATTAGCAATACCTATTTTGTTCACGGCGCCAGTTGCGGTTCTCCTGTTGTTAGTGTCTACGATTATTGCCATTTCGAAATACTGCCGATTGCGCGCCTGAGAATAGACGAGTCGACTTCAAAACAGCATGTTTTTGGGTTTTCGCACACTGTTGTGTTGTTTTGCTAAGCTATCAAGACTTATCTTGACTGAGCAATACATACACACTACCGCCTGCGGCAGGGCATGCCTTTCTGCCCCCTACTCATTGCGCGACGGCACCCTCCCGATAGATAAAAGCCTGCGCGCCGCGACCGGCTAGGATAATCATAAATCATTGTGCCGATGCTGTCAAGTGCCAGACCCACAACTGTATACAGAGAGCGCTGCGTATTGATTCCTATCAGCCACAACTTGAAAGAAAGGGCAAATCTTTCTTTTTTCCCCTTTGCAGATTAACCGGATTTACGCTTGCGCTATATTCCTTTATTTTTAGGCTTGCGTTTAGGGCTATGCATGCTGAATATCAGCTTTTGAAATTGATCAATAATTTTAACTAACGTTTTGGGCGTCCTTTCTTTTGAACAAGGTTGTTAGACACGCGAAGGCACTCCTTAGCACTGAACGAACACTATTTGGGGTGAATCAGGTCGGTCAACACGTCTATATTCTCTGTCAGACTTCAGTAAAAGGCTATTGACGACAAAAGCTTCAACTGATAAGATTAAGACAAACAAACTGTATGTATTTCCTGTATTGATGCGGTCTTATCAGCGAAGCTGTATGTTATGAGAAAGTCTTTCAGTTTGACATTTGCTTCTTTTGTAGACGCTTATGAAAAATTGTGTGCTCATGGCTTCTTTTGTCTACAAATCTTATTTTACGCTTATGTGAATCGGTTATTGACATCATTGATTGGACTTTTTGTTTTGTCTATTGCACAGAAGCTCTTGAAATGTGTCTCTTGCTCCATCACTTATGTCTGATTGCTCATCTATGCTTATTTTGTCTATAGTTTCTTTTAACTTTATCGATTTGTTAAGACTCTTCGCGAAGCAAACTATTTTCGATTTTCTAGAATGACTTTTTTCGTGTTTATCTAGTGACTTGCATCAGCAACTTTTTTGCGCTGAACACTCACCTAGCACCGCCTTATCACCCCTTTTTTGCACCATAATCCACGATGGAGGGTGTGTCCGTTATCATTGATGCGACTCTTTACCCCCAAATTCATTCTTATTCCTGTTTGCAGGTGTCAGCCGGTTTTCGACATGACGGCTAACGGCTTTGGACGTGGTGGTGGCTATCGTGGCCGTGACATGGATCCGCGTGGAAACTATCAAAACCAAAACGGCTACAACCATTCGAACAGTTATCCAGATGTTGGAGGTTTATCACTGAATGATTCACGTTCGGATAATGGTGGTGGCCCACCGAAACCGCCTGCTGGCCTTTATGAAACTGCTGACGATTCCGGAGGCCCTGCAAAGCCACTGACACCGCCTCGTGACACCAATCATCGATCGACTTCGATCAATCGAGCAGCTTTTAGCCGTCCACCGGCGGGTACTCAACCACCGGCGCCTGTTCCCTACAATCAGGGGGGCTTTGACCGATTTCGTGATGATGAACCAATCCGCCCGCGGAAACAGGATGTGCCACCGCCGCCCGGATATCAGAGCCCCTATGATGATCCCCGTGTTGATCGCAAACAATCGACATCTTCCAACAATGAGTATGCCTTCAACAACAACAGTCAGGATGTCTGGGCTGGACCGCCACCTGCCAACAATCTCCATCATGGAGATAACAGTGCTCCGGCGGAGCTTGATCGACGTTACGGTAGTCAAGAAAATTCGTATGTACGAAGCGATTACAATGGTCGCGGGGGCTTCAATGGATCACGTGGTGGTCATGATCAGCGAAATGGATATGATAACCAGTATCGCGGTGTCGGTGCTTCTCGAGAAGATTTGAGTGGAGCTCGTGGGGGATACGGTGCATCTCGAGGCGGCAATGGGAGCTACAATGATCCTCGCGGTGGTCATGGTGGTTCGCGCGGCGGCTATGATCAACGCAATGGCTACGATGGACATCATGGTAGTTATAATGCTCCTCAACGCGGCTACGGTAACACTCAACCGCCCATGCCAAATCGTCGGGGGCCATCCAACGACTACAACAACTACCGTAACCAGAATGGCCATCCCGTCAACTACCACGACTCATACGACCGCCGAAGTCCTTCTTCTGCTTCTCCTCGCAATGATAACAGTTACAATGGATATCATAACCAAGGCCGTCGTGACAGTTACGGTAGCACTGGCTCCAACAACAGTGCCAATCGCAGCTACACATCTGCCCCGCGAACCGGCGGCAATGATGTCCCTCTCGGCAACAACCGTTTTGCAAACACGAATCAGAACACTCGACCGATTCCAGAGCCATCTCGTGACAGCGGTTACTACGGTGCTCCAATTAATCAAAATCGTGCTCCTCGTGATTACGTCCCCGGCAATCGTGACGTCAATGAAATCTTCGAAGATGATAGAAACCATTCCGTCAACGATGGCACCGCTTTGATGGAACAAGATGCCGAGATTGAGGTCAACGGTCCGCCTGGATTTGCACGGATGAAGTGCGAGTAAGTTTTTTTCATTTTTGTTAACTATAACCGCATTCTTTTGTACTTTTATTTACAAATAACGCATTTTCAGGCATTGGAAAGAGATGCAACTCCATCCAAGCGTCCTTGATAACATCGAAAAGTCCGGCTACACTTACCCTCGTAAAATTCAACAGCATACAATCCCGTACGTTCTCGAAAACTTTGACATTATGTGCCAAGGCGAAACTGGCAGCGGTAAAACAGCTGCCTTCTTGGTTCCGACGATTCATAAGTTCCTTCAAGATAAGGCAAGCGGTGCTTGGAAGTATTCTAATCGCCCATATTGCCTCATCCTTTCCCCGACTCGTGAACTTGCCAATCAGCTTTATGACCAAACCACAAAGTTTGCTAATGGCACTGGTGTGAGGGTTGAACGTTCCTACGGCGAAATTAATGTCCGTGAAAACATTCGACAAGTATCTCGTTGCGATATTCTGATCGGCTGTATCGGACGCTTACATGATTTGATGACCAGAGGCAACATCCTTGCCGACGGCATCAAAATGTTGATTATCGATGAAGCTGATAGGTTTTTCATCGAAAATGACACTAGAAAGTTCTTTTCGTTGTTTGAGTTTTTGCCTAAAGTATGTTTATCAATTCATATTTAATCATTCCAATTGCAATTGACACTTTTCAGCGATCCGAACGACAAACGCTACTCTTCTCCGCGACCCTCGGAAGCCCTCAAGTCATTGAACTCGCAACACAGCACATGAGGGACAACTACATTGACATCACTGCCAAGACCCAGTCAAACTCTCGAATCACTTATTTAGTCTACGCTGCCGAAACAGAGATCAAAAAGTTGTCCATGCTTGAAACTTTCCTTAAACGTACACTTTTGAAAAATAAGAACGCTAAATTTTTGGTTTTCGTGAACCAGAAATCGAAGACGGATCAACTTGCCACCGATTTGGCTGACGATAACGTCGGCATTATCGCGACCACCATCCATGGCGACCGTAGCCAGGATCTCCGTGAAGAAGCACTTCAAGACTTTCGAAGTGGCAAAGTTCAGGTTCTGATCACTACTGATGTTTGTGCCAGGGGTGTTGATATCTATGAAATGGATTACGTGAGTTTCAGCTTTTTAGTTTAATTTGTTAATTTGGCATTTTTAAGGTCATCAACGTTGACTTGCCAAGAGAAAAATCAACCTTTGTCCAACGATGTGGCCGTACCGGACGCACACGCCCTGGCGTCGCCGTCAGCTTCTACTTCGAGCGCAGTGATAACGTGATGGGTCACAGCATTGCGGAAGTTATTGAAAACAGTCAACAAGTGGCGCCGTCCTTCTTGCGTGAAGGCGTCAAACACGATGATTACGGTATTCCTGATAACACTGAGCGCTATGATGATCGACGGAGCAATTATTCGCCACCTCACAATGGTGCCGGTGGCTATGCTCCCCAACCTGGACGCGGTCGTAGCTCGGCTGCTGTTATCCCTGATCAAAGCGTTAATGATGACTGGTAAATGGTTTACCGTGTTTACTACGTATTTAACTTCGAATCCGATGTTCCGTTAACCAAAATCGTATTCCATGACTATGTTTTCAAAATATTTTTTATCTTTAAAAAAGCACCCTCGTCGCGTCCTTTCTCAATACTTTTAATATTGTCAAAACACAGTATTTTTTCACTTTATGTAACTCCAATAATATTTGTAATAGATAGTGACTAACCACTACCCTTACTTAACATCGTATATTCAAATCCGAAACTACTATTATCCAGGATTAAGGTTAAAAAGGTAACTGTGTTTTTTTAAACCTTTTACCTTTCCCAACATCCATTGATTTTTCTTTGCTTTCACCGTTTATGATTTCTACAAAGTTCTTTTGAATGGAATTTTCTTCTTCTTTCAAAATGACAATGTATGAACCTACAGGGTGCGGCAAAAATTCGGAAACAAAATTTGAAGCTCTCTATCACAAAAGTGGCGTGCCGTAGCCGAACGGCGTTGGCGCTATTCGATTCAGCATCTTTTTTTACCCCCGAGGACATTGTTTGAGTCCACTTTTGCGCAAACTACCGGTCTTCTGTGAAGTCAAATGCGCACACCTCTGTTTTGCCCCTTAATAGTCAACAACCGGGATAGGAAGGGTCACTTTGGGTCCGCAGTAACAGCTGATCGAGCTCTCCCGAAACAATCCTGTGCTTCAAGGATCTTGGCCATGATGTTTGCTATCCAGGGAGATAGAGAAAGCGTGGTGCCTGTTCATCCAGGATAAGCTGTGCCACCAAACGTATACGGTGCCCAAATTTCGTATTTTTCGTGAAAAATCGATCGTTTAGTCCGTAGGAGCGACTTATCAGTACGACAAAATGCCTGTAGCAGAGTAAGATAGTGCCCTACATGCTCCAAAAAGTTGAGCTTCTAGCGGGGAAAAGCAAGCGCGCGCGGCGTCAATGATTGTGTTGGCCTGATGTGCGCGCCGCAGGGTCACCTCCAGGACCAAAAGTCAACTTCGAAATTTTTTTTCTGAACCCAGGAAGTGACCAGCAACCATCAATTCAGTAGAGCAATGTTCTCTGGAGTTTCTAGTACGTGTGTGATTTTTGCTAACCTCCGGTAGCCACGTTTGGCTATGATGCATCGAGGATTCTGAAACCATCACGATCACCCCATTTTTGGCATTCAAAGGCGGAATTCGAGACGCATCGCACATCTTTGTACCATATTCGATGTCATGGTGTTTCTAGGATATTAGCAGTACTACAAAAATGCATATTCGATATTACAACGGAGCTTTGGCACGCGTAGGGGGTGAAATTGGCAAAAGCCGGGCAAAGGGGTATTTCGGCTGTGTGCAAACACCATTCGAAATCGGCACCATACTCCCGTAGCTGATTCAAATAAAATCTAGTCTGTGTTCGATTTTGGAGCCAAGGGGTCATGCTAAACAACCACACAGACTAGGGTCGCTGAAAAAAATCCGGACGCGAGGAGCGCCACCAAACGTCTCCTAACTACCTGCGGCGCAGAGGCGTTTTTTGCGTGATGCGTTTTGGCGTCTGGAGCGGCGCTAAGAGAAGCTACCGTGATGTCGCTTGGACTCAACGTTAGTAACTAATCATGTTATTCTTAGCCATGACCAGTTTGGATAAAGACGCACTTTTCCGGTAGTTATGACTAGAGACGTTTGTTTCCGAACTTTTGCCGCACCCTGTATAAACGGTCAAACTAATATGAGTCGTACAATACTTGGTCGTGGACATTCGTGCTTATCGTTTTATCAATTTCTTTTTTGAATTTTGGTGCTACGTAGTATTAATAAGTTATGTTGTATAATGATGTAAGAAAAACAATAAAATCCAAAAAAAAGGCCCTTAAGGCCACCCCAAAAGTTGTGTGTTTATCATTGGTGACTACAAATTTGTTAAATACTTCACACAATCATCATTTCGGTATATCAGCATTACATAAAACGTTGAAAACCAAAAAAAAAGATTATGTAAATTTGCCAACTTTCTCAACGGCACACCACAAACAGATCCCTTTAAACTGATCCACTAGATGACCACCTAATACGACGATTACAAAATGCCGAGTTTGGACCGCACCCAGTCTGGTAGCAAGAGTAAAAGTAAGAGCAAAAGTAAGAGTCAGAGCAAGGAACCAGTGAAAAGTAAAGAGAAGCCCGCCGAGTCTTCCCCTCTAACAAAGCCAGAATCCGAGTCAAAGGCAAGTGGCCCTGATAAGGCTGAGAAAAGCCAAAAGTCCCAAGCCAAGCCCGAAAAGCAGATAATCAACCTTGAAAACTTCAATGATGACCCTTTCGAGGTGCCTGAAAACCGGCGTAAATTCATTCAACGCGTCTTCATCATCGTCACAATCATGTTGTTCATCACGACAATGATAAGTTTGTTGGGATTGGTTTGGGAAGACTTTCGCATTTACAATTATTACCATTGGTGGCCCTATGTTGTGGCAGTGTGAGTTTAGTCGATTTCAATCGATAAATTTGTTGATTTTGGCGGTTTCAGATTGTGTTTCATCGCGCTCCACTTGACCATTTCCTGCATCCGAGTCGTCCGACATAAAGTCCCCCTCAATTACATCATGCTAACGCTCTATGCCATCGTGGCTGGATTCATGTTGGCCATCATGGTGTGTTATCACAGTGCATTCAGCTTCAGCGTCGCTGCCGGCATGACGACAGTCCTTTGTGTTGCGCTCATCTTGTATGCGACCTTCACGAAGACTGATTTCACTGGTTGTGGCATTTTCATCTTTGCTATTGCCATTGTCTTGTTGATGTCGATGGTAGTGGTTTGCCTTTCTGCTTTCTTGTTTCCGGAGGCACTACCGGTATGTTTTGATTGATGCGAGTAGCGAAATCGCTCATTTTTCTTATAAATTTTAAGATTATCCACACAATCGTCTGCTGCATCATCGTTTTGGCCTATAGTTTCATGTTGATCGTGGACATCCAGCGGGTCGTCGGCAACAAGAAACATCGTCTGGCTTTGAATGAATATGCCGCGGGTGCTTTGTACATTTACACTGATGTGATTGAGATCTTTATGGGCATGCTTGGACTGAGCCGGTGAGGAAGTTTATCAAGTTTTATGGAATCTACAGTGGCATTTTTCAGTTAAACTCGACAAACAAGAAGTTTTAAGCGCCTAACATGTCAAATTGAACTGATAAATCACCAAGATAAAGTTTTCACAATCGCGCATTTGCCGATGGCACTTTTGCAATCTTCCTAGTCACAGAAAATGGGGCCAAATCGAACCCAGTCGGCTCATCCAAAGCTAATTTCGTTAAAATTTTGCCAACAATGGCACCAAACTTGAATCCGCTGCCACTAAAACCGCCTCCAATGATGATGTTTCGATGGATTGGGTGCTTGTCGAGGACGTAGTTTTGGTCTTCTGTCATCTGGAAACAAAAATTTGTCCATGCGCAATGTTTACCGTAAGCCTACCGTATACAGACACCGAACTTTTTTCATTGGCGCCGCTGACTCAATATCCGGCATGTGTTCCTTCAAAATACCCGCCGAAATATCCTCAACCCATTGTGGCACTTCTGTCGATTCTTTCTTATCGGGATTAATCGGAATTCCGAAGTGGACGCCACACTTTATGGCCCCAATGTAGTCAACTTCCGGGATCACGTAGAAATCGTCACATTTATCCGTTAAAATCAGTGTTGGACTGTTGTTTACCGGCAGAAACCGTTGTGGATTCGATTTCACCTTCCAAAAGGTCAGCCCAATCAGTTCGGGTTGAAGTTTCACACTCAAATCAGGCAGTAAACGCGGAATCCACGCGCCAGCTGTCACAATAAGCTTCTTGGCCGTGTATCGCGTCTTTGCTGTGAGCACATCGACGTGATCCGGGCCCGGATTGATGTGAATAACCGGTTCATTGTCTCGAATAGTCCCTCCAAAAGCTAAACATTGACTCTGAGCCGCTTTCACACATCGATCGGCATGGCAAAATCCAGCTTGGGGGTCGTATAACGCATGCCATGAACCGTCAAAACGTAAATGGGGAAACTTTTTGCCGACTTCAGTGCCAGATAAAACCGAATGCGCAACTCCGAAACCGCGGAGAACCTTTGCCCGGATTTCCGTAGCCTCAGGGTTTGACAGCCAAAGTAGTCCACAAACATGGTAGAGTTTATCCCCGCTAAGACGAGACAGTTCATCCCATTCGTCGTAGGCCGCTTTGGCTAATGGCAAATATATCGGATCAGTATGGGCATAGCGGATGATCCGGGAAGCTCCATGGGATGAACCCTTGCTGTGGCCGAGTTCGAATTGCTCGAGCAGAAGGACTTTCTTGCCGCGTTTCGCTAATTGGTACGCCGTGCAACTTCCCATGATTCCTGCGCCGAGGACAATCACATCGAAGGACATAGTCATTTTGAGGTTGGCAGACTGAAACGTGGAATTAATTGGATAAACGCAAACTTTTTAAATGTATCACATAGACACGCTACCTAGGCAAACAAACAGCAACCAATACGTCTCAATGAACAGCTACGACTCGTCTTTTTCCTGCATTGACGGAAAACATTGATAAAAGACATAAATTATGCTTTGATAAGAGTGTAGAGCGACAGTCCAATGTAAAAAATGGATCAAAAGTCAGAGTCACTTGACCCTACATCAAATGACCTCGGGTTCAGCTGTCTAATGTTATCACAGACGAAAGGAAAAAATGCAAAAAGATAGGGCCCACCCGGAGTTGAACCGGGGACCTATCGGACTGCAGCCGATTGCTCTGCCACTGAGCTATAGACCCACCGAGAATAAAAACGCTCAGACGTGGTCGACAGAAAGAGCTCTTTAGAGAGAGAACAAAAAACCAAGGATAAGATGAAAAATGCTTTGATATTGGTTTCATATAGCTTTATAAAGTTATCGAATATAAATGCAAATTAAGAAATGCTTCATTACATAAACATATTTTTATTAAACAACAAAGCAAACGCAAATTTAAAAAAGACTGCTTATTCCTTGTTAGCGACGAATTACGACCAGCTAATCTTTCCCTTCACTTTTGTGTCCACCTTTTTGGAGTTGTCGACGTTACTAGTGAGGTGGCTGGTGTGAGCGGATTTATCAGTTATCTTGGAACTATCGGTATTTGTAGTGTTGCCATCAGCAGAGAATCGAGTTTTCTTGGAATTGTCGGTATTTGTAGTGTTACGATAAGTGTCAGCGGATTCAGAGTTTCTTGCGGATAACTGGTTGTTATGATACGAATCGTTATGGGAATTTATGCGAAAGTTGCCAATGAAAATTTGCGGGTTCGAAAAAGTAGATATTAAGATAGAGAGACAAATTAAAATTTATAAAACTTACAGAGAGGGATTGGATCACAGGAAGCAGACCTTGAAGGGACATTGGTTGTTCTTCCACAAGAGGTTGTTCTTCATCATATGTGTCTTGAACAGCCAGTTTCTTCAAGATTAACATACAAATATGTAAGATAATTAATATTGACACAGAACATTATATATACTTACTGATTCACTTCCTAGCACACTGACTGTATTTTGGGCAGTTGCGTCCTTAAAAAGAAAATCAGAAAATGCACGCGAAATCAAAATTCACTCACAATAACTGTTTGATTAAAAACACTAACGAAGATTGGTAACGCTGGTTTAAAAAATCTGACTTCGCAAACAAAGTCGATGATGCCGTCATTGTGATCAGCAAGTTTACAAAGTTTATGCGAAAAATGACGATGGTAACCCCAATTGGCAGTTTCCCCAAAATCAAAAAAACCGGACTCTGCAACGTCAAAGACAAGTTTACAATCATTGTTGAAAAACACATACTTTGAAGAATTACACCATCAACAGACATAGCACAGGAATACTCCGTCGTTATTGGGCCACCACTTATGTGAAAATAGACGCTGACATAACCTTTGTAAGCCTCCGTGTTACCACAGGGGTTGTATTCAATCCACCATGTTATGCCGCCGACGTTTTGTTTTCTTTCAACAACATTCTGACCGGGTTTGTAGGTTTCAATCGTTGTACGATTAAACTTGGCGGTGTAAATGTCTTTAAAGAGCACAGCCTGAAACAACACTGAATTAATAACTATATTTGTTTTTAAGCATTACCTTTTTCAAGATTTCGACTGTTTCCATTGGGACTTTGAACTTAACATCACATTTGATCGCAAAAGTTCCATCCTTAATAGTGTCGCCAAGTCGAAGTTGGTCATGACTGATAACGGTGGCCCATCCTTCGTTAGTGCTCTTACTTAGAAACTTAGTATCTTGATCTGCAAACACATTGATTACAATTTATTAGTTATATAAAACCCAAAAACGTGCATTTAACATTGGATCGCAGAATCGTCACAGTTTTTGTAAACTCAAAGCCGCCGGCAGAAATGAGAACATAGACGGAAACATTATGCTTATCTTCCTCGTCGAGTCCATTAGGATAGCATTCAATCCACCAGTACAAATTCTTGCAGCGAGGCACTGGTCGGCGAGGCGATGAAAAACAATCACTAGGCTCAAACAGGTTCAACCAATCAGCGTTGATAGCCAACGTTTCAGTATCTTCGAACACGTAAGACTGAAAATCACTAGATTATATCAAAAAGTTTTGAAATTTTTAATTTACCATAACAGCCACCGGTGCCGAAACAACAACAAAACCTCGAATGCGATAAGAACAGCGCAATACACTTTTCACACCAAGTTGGTCAATGTGAACCAAACTAACTGAAAAGTGAATAATGGTTGAACAGAAAGAAGCCCCACGATCACACGTTTCATTACAAAATAAGATGGATGTCATTGATTCGTAGAGTACCCCGCCTGCGTTTACTATGGAGGTGTCTGACCTTGTTGATACCGATAGAAACCGGAAAATAATTTTGGATAGCAAACACTAACATAAATCACGTAAAATTTCGACAACTTACTATTACAAAATGTGGTGACGAAACCATGACAAAAGTTGCTATGGAGTAAAGGAAATGTGCTACACTTTCGCAGCATAGTTTTATTAATAACCAACCGAAAAATAATCTTATTAAAAACCGCAATTTCAAACAAAAATTGGCTTAGTTTTGAATTTGTGCAGCCATATAAAACTGTCGAAAACGAATGCGAACTAAAAATGCTTCATTACATAAACATATTTTTGTAATTGATTACTGATTTGTGAATAAACGTTGTTAAAAGAGAAAAACCTCAATTTTATTTGTAATTATATAAAAAGTGATAAATAATCGAAATCAGCATCTATTTTTAACGTGAATCCGTAAATTCACATTATGGAAGGTTTGTTCAAGAGTCATAGCCTTCTTATTTCCTTGCAACCCCTGAGATATCAACTGATCATAAATCTGATAAATTTGCTGAAAGTTCATCATTATTATCAATTATAAAGTTTTGTTCTATGTAACTAGTAAAACGTACGACACGTGCACAGTAAACGATTTCGACTGGAACAGAAAAAACGGGGCTACCAAGCCATTCACGTTTTTCAATGTCAGTTAAGCATTCCTCGGACGAAACACAGTACCATAGTGAAAAGAAAATGTACAACGAATTCGCAATCCAGGGGTGGACGAACGGGCCGGCCTCCCTCGGGCGGCCCGGCCCGCGGCTTGGGCCGGCCGGGCCGAGAAAATGACGGGGCAGGCCGGGCCGGGCCGAACCTAACAGGCCCGCGGCTGAGCCCGGTCGGGCCAGATTGATAAAGTTTCATATCCAGTAGGCCAAAAGGTACAAAAAGGAGTAGTTCGTTATTTTGGATTGACATTTTTTTCGTTTTCTGTTTCAATTGGCACTCAAACGTTAACTTTTGTACAGGGGCGTATCCAGAAAAAAATTTTATAGGGGGGCATGGTAAGGGGGGACCAAAGGGATTTTTTCGAAAATTTTTTCCGAGCGATTTTTGGAAAATCCAAAGGGGGGACCAAAGGAAAAAATTTTGCCAAATCGTGAAAAACCGCTGAATCCCTTTGGTCCCCCCTTACCCCCTTTTTGACGGATCCGAGATATGGGGGGGCACTGCCCCCCTGACCCCCCCCCCTAGATACGCCCCTGCTTTTGTATGTTTTCAACAGCCCGAAAATGAGAACTTTTTCGAAAATCTGTATTTTAGAACCTTTTTTGATCCCGGCCGACCGGGCCGGCCGGGCTGGGCCGGTTGCTTTAGGCCCGAAGGCCGGCCGCGGCCGGCCGAGCTACCGACGGGCCGGGCTGGGCCGGCTGAACAAAAAGCTGGGTCGGGCCAGGCCGCCAAAAACACGGCCCGCGTCCACCTCTGTCGCAATCCCAGCGCAATTTTTCCGCTCGCGTGCGCTGCGGAACAATGCCTTGGAAAAGCGAGTCAAAGAGCTATCAACGGAGACAATTGTGGGCAACGTTTGTGTTTTGCGCTGATGTGCGATCCGACCTGACACCTTTCGACGCACACGGCGTTCGCCTCCGTTTGACGTGCGTGAACTCCCGCAACTCGAGCAAGCGGAAAAATTGCGCTGCGATTGCGAATTCGTTGTACATTTTCTTTTCACCCTGGTAATCAATTTCAAGCTGAATTTTAACACTTTCAACACAAGTGAAACATCGAATAATGGCGGGCAGCAGTTTAATGGCCCAAAAGTTTAGGCGAGCGGCAAAACCAAAGTCAACATTCAAATGTTTCACCTGGGGAAAGGTGTGCAAAGGCGTACTGAAAGAATAATAATTGTTTGAGGTGACAAGCAACCTACAATATGGATAAAAAAAATGGACATACAAACTGTCTGGATCCTCATAATTTATATCAACTTCAAATGTGATGTTTTCAGGCATGGGAAATGAAGGACTCATGTTTATCAGATACTGTAATAATATTAATCATTCAAAATCTATTTAAAATTTTATTTTATAAACTTACAAAGAACTGTTCTAAATCAATCACCATTTTTTGCAAATTAGGTAACTGAATAGTGCCATTTGCAATCTCATGAAAACAACCAACGGTATTATCTACAGTATGAAGAACTTTAATAGTATCAGCCCATGAATCAATGATGGCAGAAAATGTTGCTCCAGAAGGTAGGGAGCATCTTAAGTTTATTTCAGTAAATTTTTCTGAAACTGAAAAATCAAAATTACTCCTTTATGGTACATACAAACCACATAACACGAGCACCAATGACACTTTTTTAAATGTCCACAAAATGGACTCCAAAATGCAAATTTTGATCAAGTGATCCAGATGATCAATCTAGACACAATAACTTCATTTTGGATCTTTGATGATCTAATATTCTGTTTTGTTAACTGAAATCGAAAATTAGATCATGCTTGATCCAGCGGTTGTAAATGATGGTGCATTTCTGATTCTAGATCCGACGTGATCCTAAAGCCGTGATATTTTCTGCACGCGTGCCTAGAATATCAGATCCTCTGTGATCAGAAAGTTAATATTCTGGTCAAATTTGATTAATCGGATCATGGATGATCTAAAAGCGAGTTTTGCCTTTCTTAAGCTGAATTTTGATCCGACATGATCCAAATGTTGTCAATGAATGGAAAAAGTCGAAAAAAAGATCACGATGATCTAAAATTTCAAAAATTCAACACAAACTTCCGTTAAGATCACCCTGTTATCCAATTTCGGGTTTTGAAGTCCATTTTGTGGACATTTAAAAAAGTGTCATTGGTGCTCGTGTTACATGGTGAATAAACTCTATAATCTTCTATAGAAACTTTTTGAACAAATCGAATAACAAGTTGGCAGGATCCAAATGAGAGAAAATTCATCTCTTTTCTCTCAGATGAATCGTACGGCAGTTCGTATTCGAGTTCCTCACAATCATCATAAACATTGACCCAAACGTGATTGTTAATGATGTTTCTAAAGACGGAAAACATCTCTCTGTAGGACAAAGTCAGAGATACCATCGCATCAAATTTTTCTTCGTGCCAAAGCCTTTTCATAAGCTCCCGAACAAGATGGTTCTTCAGTGACGTGTTTTCAGTTGCCATTATGGTCGAAAATCCTGATTAATAAAGTATGTATTTACTGCGGCGAATCGTTAGAAAGCGTTGAGCACCGATCTGAAGACACAGAACTAAAAATGATGATGAAACACAATACACAAATCTGGCGACTAACAACAGTGCACGACAAACCGTTAACTTATGTATCTATAACGGTCAACGACAATGAACATATATGAAGACGATGTGCGTCTTAAATATATTTTCTTATCTCGGGAGGTAAGGCGTTATCAGAGACGAAACCGGTATTCAGTTCAGGGTACAATTACAAATAGAATTATACAACTATGTCAAACCTTTTCATTACAAAATATGATGAAATAAAGTGACTGAATTAAAAAAAATACCGAACAATTAAAAAAATTGAAGGAGGCCAAAAACAGTTTTTGAATTGAAATATGAACATCAAATTGGTCCCTGAAAACAGATTTTTTGCGTCAGAACTCACTTTTTAGCTGTGTAATGTTTATTTCTGAACGAAGAGAAGTTTGATTTCAAAAAAAGTTGAAACCAAAACCCGATAAAAGAATCCCTAAAATAAACCTAACCCCTTCAAATTAGCATTTACCGGTGTGCATCGCCCGTGGCCATGACCGTCTGGACGAGGGTCGCATTTCTCGTAGGCTGCGTGCCGCAGGTCGACGGTCGTTTTGCAGCTTTGTAAGTGCTGCCGGACTTGAACCGCTTCTTCTCGGCCTCCGATCAAGGGTGACACATAACCATGCCGCCTAAGAAGTCCACGGCGTGCGTTTCTGCCTTTCCCTTTGATCTCATTTAAAAGGACGCCAAAACTTTCAGCAAGAAGAGCGCGGCCAAACGGAATCGCGCATCGATCCAACAAGAACCCGAAGATGGTCCTTCAAAAATGCAGGGATCCACGGCCAATCCATCAGCTCAGCCCGCCGTAGCAAAATGCCACAACAATGCCAGGGCTGAGGTCGAAAAGTGGGCAAAGCGAGCACTTGATAAGGGTATCCAGGGCCTGCGTGAGGAATTCGCAGAGTTGAAACGCTATGTGCCGCCGGATATGAGTATTGCGACGTTTCAAAGTCACTGGGATGCCGGACGGAACCGATACAAGGACGTGCCGTGCCAGGATAAATGCCGGATTATTTTGAGATGGCCGGGACAGACACATGATTATATTCATGCCAAGTGAGTTCAATCGATTGATTTTTGCGCAAGAACATGAAATTTTTAAAATCAATCAATAATTTATCGATTTTTTTCCAAACCAATCGATAATTTATCGATTTTTTTAGCTACGTCGCCACGCCCATCTCCGACAAACGCTTCATCTGTACCCAAGGCCCTCTAGATGTCACCGTCACCGACTTCTGGCACATGGTCGTTCAAGAAGAGTGCGACAGTCTGATCATGCTGTGCAACATCAAGGAAAAGGGCATGGATAAGTGCGCTCAATATTGGCCCCTCGAAGAAAAGGAGCAAAAGCTCTACGGCGACGTTGAAGTTTTGAACACCTGTGTTCGACCATTGAATCTCGATGAGCCGAGTGTCCGTCTCAGTGTCCTACTCGTCCGTTGGAAAGAAGATGGCAAGCCTCGAGAACGTGAAGTCCGTCATTACCAGTGGATTGATTGGCCGGATCGCGGTGTGCCACCGTGTCGTTTGACTGCCATGGTGCTCCTGTCCTATGTTCGTGGCACCAAGAAGCCCATCATTGTGCACTGTTCGGCGGGTATCGGTCGCACCGGGACCATTGTGGCCATTGAATTCATCCTGGAGCGACTGCAATCGGGAATCCCGTGCGAGGCTATGGATGAGATTTTGAAGGAATTGCGTAGTCAGCGGCCTTTTTCGATCCAAACTGATTTGGTATGCCATTTTTGAACATATTTGTGTAATTGTGTGCCGTTGCAGCAATACCTATACGTCCATCGCGTCATGCTGTTCTACTTTTTCGAGAAATACAAAGTCGCAGTGTCTTCGGACGAGCTGCAAGCGAAATACAAAAAATTCGTCGAAGACTACGACAAAGCCACGGCATAGGGGGCCTACCGTCTCTATCCCTTCCCTCATCGTCTTACATTGACACTTGTATTGCTAATTAACCCATCTTGAAATGTATTCTTTTATTCGACAAACAAGAAAGACAGAAAAGAATGATTATCGTATGATCTCGATTACATCATTATATCGACCAAAGTTTTTTTCGTGATTGAAAAAAGCACTTCTTTTTTGCAACTTTCCGTCAGCAAGCATCGTTTTCATAAACTTATGTTGACACCACATCCAAGCTAGGATCAGTTTTCGTGATAATGTCATAATTGATAAATCTGTTATCACCTTGGAGGACGCGGGCACGGATAAGCGCGCCCATGGCTATATTAGCGAATCCGTGACGGATGTTGATTACTTTTGAGTCTGTAAATACGTCGCCATAGTTGAGGCTGTCACCATCGTGCTCCACGATGACATGTTCCACATTCCGGTCCCCAATGAAGTGGTGCCGAAACTTTTCGACCAACTCATAAGTCAGCTGTGCTCCACCGCTCCCGACCGCCGTTTGATAGGTCAACCGGACACGGATGAGTTTCCCATCGACGACACGATACAGACTCCCCTCCAGGATGTGTGACAAATCAACGATGAGGGCGATGAGCGCGTTTTCTGGGAGCGATTTGTTCAGAAAGGAGAGCAAATGGAGCGACCACGCGGTATCCACATTGATAATGGCGATCTTCGGGAAGCCTAGCTGTTCAGCAATGTCTTGAAGGGACGTTTTTTCGGCGTCACTGAAGGCCCCAGACCACACAACGTGACCGGGACTGGCATACTCGGGCAGCTGATCGGATAGGAATTCAAAAATTTCGGTGGCTGTCTTCTTGAGGCGGTTGTAGTCTAAAATAATGATTCATGATCTTTTGATGCGATGGTAAATGGGTAAGTGATGTGACATTGGTGTATTTTTATCATCTGACGCAAAAGATCGAGAGAACAAGACACGTTTTCATTCATTGCTCTGTGATCGGTTTGCGATCAGGTCAGTCGCAAAAGCACAGGGAAACAGGGGGGAAGGGGTTCTGATTGCACGTTTTTGGTACCAAAGTGCATTGTTTTGACGAAATTTTAACGTTCAAATGGCGAAAAACAAAAAAACCCACCAAATCGCGGACAAGCAAAACAATGAGTCTTCTTCGTTACCGTATTATAAGAGCAAGCTGCCGGGACAGTCGTCGAAACCCCGAAAACGACCTCCATCATGGGTGGTTCCAGTTCCATTACTTGCGCTTCCACTTCTGCCATCGCCGTCAGCGCTGCCAGACTAACGTAAACAGCCTGAACGCGATCGACTTTTAAAAGATTCAGGCACCAATGCTCTGTTCCGATCCGAGAAACCAAAGGTTGCCAGTGTTCGTTCGCGTTACGCTGTGCTCTGCTGTGATGGAAAAAGTCGAAAAAAAACTACAGAATATCGGATGATTCTACCGATGATTGAAGCTCCGCCTTTTGAGACATACTTTCAATTCGGAGCGCACCACGCGTGCGCCAAACGAGTTTCGTAATCAGAGTCAGCGATTTCGTGGAAAATGCCCGCGGTCCCTGGGAATTCTCCTCCCATCACCGTGCACTCGGACGCCAGCACGCCGGGGAAAGTCGTTAGTCACAATCGTCACCGATATCATCCCCCTCGTCGTTGATGCAATTTTCGCGGGTGGCAACGTGAGCATGATGACAGGACAGACGCCCCGGTAAATGAATTTGGTACATAAAATCTGGCATTCCGATAAGTAAATGCGATAAAAATGTGTCGTCAAGTTGATTCAATTCAATGAGCGGTGATCAAACGGTTTTTTTGTCGTTGAAAAACAGCTTCTGCGTCTGTAACAAATGCAAAACGGTAGGAAAATTGCATCTTTTCATTGAAAGATTGAAAGACAGCGTCCTTTATTTGCTTTTTTACGTGCAACTTTCGACTTTTTAAAGACACACTTTATTTATAGCACCAAAAGATTTTTTTGAAAATTGTAGCAAGGGGGAGTGGTGTTTGATGATCAGGAGATGATGACATCCTCGATGGATGATAGGTCTGTCAGGTAATAGCTCCAGTAACTGAAATTGGTGGCGATAAGGAGTGGGGATACTGTAGGCAAGGGGAACTTACAAAGTATTGAAGAGCAGATACGCAGTGGGAAACATGATGGCACTGTATTTATCAACTTTGTCAGGCGTGATATCCTTGAAGAAACGCCGGATCCGATGGAAGACCCAGAAGAGCCCGCGTTTCGGGGGCTGGCGACGCATCTGGGGCACTGATGCCTGTTGCGTCATCATGGTGGCATCGATTTGGAGGGGATTGCTCGTGCCGACGTATTCGTTGGGCGAGACTGGGGGGTCGTGGAGCTGCAAAGTCAAATTTCGAAAATAATGATGTCAGTTATGATGAAAAGTCTCAAAACAGACCTCATTATTGTTTTTTAACGACGAACACCGACGATCAACCCAAAACTGCCTCAAACCCATCCGTGGCGATGGGCATTGCATCTCTTTCCACGCGAATTCCTCATTTTCGAAGGACCGTTTCCTTGGGGTGATTCTCTGCCGTGGGAGGCCTTCATTCCGGCACATGAAGCCAACAACGGCGAGTTCCAACAAACTGAGGAAGATAAACATCATCCCAGAAAGCATCCAAACATCGATAGCTTTGACATAGCTGACACGTGGGAGGTTTCTGATAATGTTACCAAACTGGAAGGTCATGGCAAGCAGACTGTTGACGCCGAGCATTGTTCGGGCCGGAATCGCCCTAAAAACATTCTTTTTACGAACATTCAAGCCAAAAAAAGCTTACCGCGGCCCCAGATAAAAGCTAATCCAACTAATAAAGATAGTCGTGATCGTTGGCACATAACCTTGCAAAATGTACCACCCGTAGCGTCGTTTGAAGACAAAAGCGACTGTGAGTTCGTCCCACCAGCCGGCTGGATACATCTGAACATCAATATTGTCAAAAATGAGTAAAAACCCATAAGAAAGATGTTTTTTACCTGTTCAATCTCAACAACACTAAAATTGACGAGCAAAAAGTCAGGCAATTCGATCGGTTTGAGCAACATGACAGGATACGGTCGATTCCATGACATTCGGACTTCGCCAGTATTGTAATTGTATGATTCGAAGGTTAGCAGGCATTTTTGTTGATCTGAAACCCCCATATCACAAATTTGAACCTTGAAAGTTTTCAAAACCCACCAAATGGAAACCTCTTCAAATTCATATCACACGGCCCAGTCAATTTCATTCTGTAATTTGTCCAAAGAGTGCCATTCGAGAATACCATTAGAAATACGTTTCGAAATGGGGATTCGTGTATTGCTGCGCTTTTGGAATTGATGAAACACGTGTTCTAAAGACAAAGTCGATAATCTTGTTTTTCAAAGTTTTAAAAAAGTTGATTACCGGAATCCATAACTTCTTTAACACTTTATCATCGAAAGATATGTTATTCTTGCAGGGATTCATGTAATCATATATCAATGCGGGATCTACCCAGAATTCGTTAATGTATAAATCTGTAATATGATGTTATGTTTTTCAAAAAGTGCTTTTGCCTGTCTCAAAACAGCCAAAAGTAAATTGTTCCCTGTCGTTTTTCCCTTTTTTCTCCCGTTAGAAACAATGATTGCATTGTCCGAACATTGCTGTTTAAGCGTAAATCTAATTTGCGCAACGCCCTCATACTTTTGGGTTGTAGATCTTTGTGAAAAAAATTGAACAAAAGAGGTCCTCATCCTCCCCGCAGGGCATCCGGGCACGGCACGTGCGCGGAGTTAGGCTTAATGGAATCAAACGTTGGCGCAATTTTTACGATTTCCCGATGCTCTGCTCTGCTCTGCCCTGCCCTTTCCATTGACGTAAGCGGATATGCATGTTGAAGTGCTTACCGATTTCAAAATCTTGCGTAAGCTCACTGACTGCAGTTACTTCCTGGACCCACATGTCGACGCGAACTCGGACCGGATAGGATGGCAGGTAATGCTTATTGTATGTTTCCTTGAGCAAATTATCGATAATTTCGGTGTCATTGGCACAGTGCGGGGAGTACGGTAGTTTGCCGTAGCCGCCATAGGAGGAGAGTAACTCCGTGAGGAAGGACACCATGACCCAGCCCGGGTGGCTCATCTGAAAAGTAAGGCGATGGATGTTATCAATGTTTAAAAGGGGGTTTTGGGTTGAATTGGTTTTGTGCCAATGTTGAATGGTAGCATGCTGCATGCATTGGAAAGTGCGCTTAGCGTGGCAATGGCCAAGTTTCGCAATTTGGAGGTACTTTAGGCATAAAAAGTCAAAAGCTATGATACAGTTTTACAACTATCACCCCGCATGATCATTGTCTAAGTTCCTCCGTGTTATGGCAGTAATTGTAATTGCAGTTCCTGCTTCCCTCTGTCCATGCCGTCCCGAGCACGCGGAACGATTTGCCCCAGCCCAGCCCAGCCGCCTATTCTGAGCACTGGTCGACAGTGGTAAAATTATGCAAATGGGAGCTCGACCTACATACGCAGATGCTCCATGCGCCACTGACTGACTGCCCCTGGTCACATTGAAATCAATGTAAAAAAGTTTTGCCAAAAACATACTTGTTTCCCCTTCACTTCTACGTCATCAGAACGGTTATAAAATTTGTTTTTAGAATTGCCTATTCAAAAAATGAGACTAGAGAACCGTTTTTACGGTGCGCACGCACGTGTTCAGTATGCTCGCAATATTTGTTTAACCAAACTTTAATAATAAAAACGGATCAAAACCCAGTACTTTGCCAAAGGGCCATAGCATGTTTGCCGAGCCCTGTGAAGATCGTTGGAATAGCTGAAATTGCCTCAGGCGACGGACGAAACCCGTGAACCGAACGAACGGCGCTCGGCACTAAAGGAAGGGGTCAATGAATAGAGGCAATAATGATGGTTGTTATCACATGGGTAAGTGTCGTCTGGAGTGTGTGGTGATGGTCGATGGCATGGTCATGTCTGGGAAGTGTTGATGGGTTAACGGTGTTCGAGGAAGTTTATGTTTTAAAAAAGGCACAGGGCGGATGTATGAAACAATTCTGGGTGATAAAAACTTTGTACACAACCTAACTGTCACGAAACAAAGTGATAAAGAAACATAAGAAAGTTCAAAATCCATTTCAAAAAACCCCCCTCATAACGCACCTCAAAAATCTGTCACGACCCCCGGGTGTCCCTCCAGACAAAGAAGCCATATACCCAGCGTGCATGGCATGCACCCATCCAACTTGGGCCATGTGCCCTCTGGCTGTTGCAATCCCCGCCCCCCTCTTGTTTGCCGTTGTCCGTTTCACTGGGTGCCGATAGCACTATTCGCTTAATCACAAAAAACGAAAACTTACTTTTGTTTAGCTAATCTTTTCCAAAACAGTCGGCAATGTTGGTCGTTTCGTGGAATCTGAGAGAGTGAGTCTTTGAACTTTTATGCTGCCATTGCCATTGAGTCAGCAGAAATCAACTGTTTTTCGGACATTCGACGGAAGTTTCAAAGTTTTGCCTTTGTCGGGTAACAATGTGCCGGATGGTGAAGATGTGCTGTTCTCGACGTTGTTGATAAAAGTTCAAAGGAATAACGGGTTCGTGGTATTTCGATGTGTTGATGTGGGTGTTTTGATGTGTTGTTTCATTCTGTAACTTTACATTTGGTTGATTTTTTATTTACAAACTTCTGTCAAGCAATTTGTAAATAAACAATTTTCGAATCCCTCCAACACGTAATTCCAAATCGTCATAGCTTGCTTCCATTTTCCCCGCATACATCAATACGACCGGATTCGCCCTGTTTTGACGATGGCCCTTGTCGCGTTGGAAAAATGGAAGCAGCGAGTTCCGGAAGCACTTTCCAGGCGGCGGTGACAACATCCAACATTCTGCGAAGCCCTGAGGGGAGTGAAAGATGTCGGTCGACACACCTTTAGAAAATTCCACGTAAAAATTAGGGGTACGAAAGGTCGAAAGCCACACGCTACAGGTTTCAAGAGATATTTGATGCCCATTGACACATACACACTGTGTCGCCGGAAGTCTGCGCGCAACTTGCCATGCTTGCCCTGAGGGAATTTGAGCATGCATTTGTCTGGGATGCAAGATGGGGGGATTTGGGGGGGAGCAAAAATGACAAACATTTAGATTTTAAGATTTTAATCAAAAGTTTTTACGCAAAAATTAAGGAAATGATTTAAAACAACAACAGAATTATTATCGATAGCTTGACAAATTCCACGAAGAGCCGCCAAAATGAAAACGTATTCCTGCGCGGTTAGGTTAGTATTCACTTGCTTGTACGCCTAACTCTAATCGGTTCCTCGGTTCCTAAGCACCCAGAAGTTTGCGCAATTATGCAAACGGGTCCATAGGGGTTGTCTTGAATCTTGAAGGTCGAACAAATTGCATCCAACCCTTGGAAAGTGCATATTTTTAGCAGAAGCGATGAACTATAGCATTCCATAAAACTGAAATCTGTAAGCGACTAATGCAAACATAAGCTAACAATGTCGTGAATTCCCTTGGGTTATCAAAATCGGAAGTTAGTGTTGACAGATTTGAAATATATTATAACTTTTTTCATAAAAATTGAATCTGGACAGCATAGACGTGAAACACATAACTATAGTATTATCAAAAACGTGCAAAAAGGTGTGAAACGTGCAACTATAAACACCCCCTACAGTACCCCAGTGTTTCTGACACTTGACAAACCGCCAAAATCAACAACATTGGAACTTCAATTTGTCTGAAATGCCGTTTAAGTGGGTTTCGCGGTTTACGTGCGAATACTTTTAGCATCCATCAGTGAAAATTGATGCCAAAGAAGGCCTATAAAAAGTGCCACCCGCAATGTCCAACAAACCAAAGACGACTCATCCATCAAACTTTGTGTCGTCCTCTTTGAAACCGATAAAATGCCATACCGGAGAACGCGTACACCCAGCCCGAATTCCCAGAAGACCGTCCCAAATTCCGAGATTTGTGCCCGTGCCTTCGCCCCAGAACACAGGACCCAAAAAATGGTTCAAAAAATTGGCCCACAAGCCCTTCGATGACAAGGAAGCGTCGTCTGGTTGTGCCCGTTAAACTTGAATTTCCAAAGTGGCCCCGACGACAACGGCAATAGCAACGACGGCAACGGCGACGACGACGGCATTTGACGTTTCTTCAATTTGAAGAAATGAAACGTCTCGCTCTCGAAAGTCTCAATCTTGAATTGAAGAAGTCCTTGGCCATGGCCATGACCACAGTCATAGTCATGCCTATGGCAAGGGGGGCGCCGAAGGTCGTTGGCGCGATCTGCCCGGCGGGGCATGCCGCCATTCCTGAAGAAAGAAGTCGTCAGAGGTCTGCCTGATGGTTCTATCCAATTGAAAATCGAGTTATGATTGCCCGGCGGGCGCGTCTTGCCCAAATTCAATTCAGTTCATAAGCCTTGGGGGCCTTTTGACGGCACTGCTTTGAAGGGAGTTCCTTTTTTGGCGCTGGCACATGAAGGCTGATGGCGATGACACAAGTTTTGCGTTGATTGAATGTCGCGGTAATAGAGAGGCAAGCTGTTTGAACGACATAGTTATGTTGTAGTATGACTTTGAAACAGAAGCAAAAGGGGTTGAAAAACTGTCTTTATGCCATCATTACTGCCTTTATTGATTGTTTTTAGTTCAAATAATATTGTATGAAAACGTAAACTGTATAAATTGAAAACGTTATAAGCTTCTAAAACAAAAAAATCAGTCAGACTCGCTCGTCACAGCGTATTCAGCGCTGCCACAGAAGTCGTTGTTCTCCCAGAAGTCGCATTTATTGTTCCAGGCAAACTCAAGCTACTTTCAACCGGTCTCACAGTGCTGTGGCTCGCTCGAAATATCATGTTTATCACAGCCTTCCGGTAGTGCTGGATACACAAAATCGTCAATAATGGATTGGCCACGCCAATCCAGGGATACGGCGTAAACAGAATCAAGAAAAAACCACCGTTGTAGCTTGGTACTATGAAAGTCAGCCCACAAATGATTGTTACCAAGATACTAATGAAACCTGGTAAACATGCCTGAAAACTTTGACATTGGTACCTTTTCAAATAGAAAAACATTGAATCTAAATACAAACCTGTGCATACAATTTTTTTGTCATTTGTGCGTGAATCGAAAGTGTTTTCTCGCTGAGATGTGATTTGGCATCCTTGATCGTTTGATTCAGTTTCGACGTGAGCCAAATCAACACACCAAATGCAACTAATTGTTGTCCCACCATGTTAATCATGAACAATAGCGTGGCCCAATCTCTCTAAACAAAGATTTATCAATTTATTTTACGCAAGGATCGGTATAAAAACTTACAGCCACAAAAAGACAGAAACTACTTGTGTCCCGGCCCGTCCAAAAAGGTAAATTTTGAACTTTTGATTCTTCCGGAGTTCCACCAATAAACCGTGTTCGAAGAGTCATCGGCATGCCACATACGATACTATCAATTGTAATTATACCGTAAACAACGGTCGCATACCATGATGGAATTTGTTTTTTCCTGTCAAATTTTATATTTCAGAAATCCGGGTCTATTAAGAAATAATAGAGCATCGACTTACTTGACAATTACAACGTATCGATAAATGGCTTGAATCGGTATACTCCAAAAGTTGATATTCGTAATGCCACCGTAGATCATTGAATGCATGCAATAAACATATTTGTTCAATGAGCATCCAGGAGCTTCGAAAATGTCTCCATTCGCTGCATCGAGTCTCTAAATAAATAGATTTAACAACGTTTTTTGATATTTCGCTACTTACAAGTTGTGAGAACGTCACCACAGCTGATGTGAACATGTCAACAACAACTGTTTGAATGATGACATTAGAAAATTCTCCCATTGTCTTATCGGTGTAATTACGCACAAGGTACAATAACAGAGTGTTTAGAGACATACAACATGCAAACGCAACGTAATACATGCCTTCATAAATGTCGAGAAGATCCAACATTTTGATGAGGACGTTACTACTTTTACGGTAACGTCAAAAATGGAAGCTCAAGCAAATATTTGAAGCCTTTATAAAGATTTCATGAAACACCCAATGTGCTGAGCACATTTGACTTCTCATTAATCACTGTTTTTCGTTTCAGAAAAATTATAGAAAATTTTACGGCCATGTAGTTTATTGAAAGGGCTATTAAGGGAATTATGCAATGAACAAAAGATTCTTGACAAAACGAAGAGTAGAAGCCGTGCACAAATGCAAATGTTTATCCAGCTAACGTAATTTGAATTGAAATGCGACAGTTAAGGGATAAGTATTAATCTTTGTCACGTAGATACGTAAAAATTATATACTGTAGTTTAGCTGTCGAGTCGTAAAGTCCAAAGATGACTGTAGTCGTAATAATTGTAAGCATTTTAAAATTAGTTAAGTGTCCAAAATATTATAAGCAGAAAGATGTGTCGCTGGAGTTACTGTAGCTGTACTTCTTCCACCGAACTTTGAACTACTGCCGCCGGCAACGGTTATGCTGACATCGCTTGACATTAGTGAGTGTGGTCGTTGGCAAACCATGTCGATGACAGCTTTTCGGTAACTTTGGATGCAAAAGATGGTCAACAATGGATTGGCTACGTTGATCCATGGGTATGGTATGAAAAGCAGTAAGAAAACACCCCCGTAATAGGATGGTAGGATGAAACATAGGCTACAAATGATGGTCACCAAGATGCTAACGAAACCAGGTAAAGCTGCCTGTAATCAAAGTTGTTTTGTGTATGTTTCAAAACAAGCTCATGTATGTAAAAAACAAACCTGTGTATACAACTTTTTCGTCATCTGCGAATGAATTGCAAGCGTCTTTTCGCTCAGATGTGCCTTGGAATCTTTGATAACTTTGTTCAGGCGTGTTGTCAGCCAAATGAGAATGACAAATGCAACTAATTGTTGCCCAACCATGTTGATCATGAATAAAAGTGTTTGCCAAGTTCTCTGGAAATGGAAAACATCTTTTTGGAAACAAAATCTTTGAACATTAACTCACTGCAACATACAGACAATAACTACTAGTATCTCGTTCTTTCCAGAACGGCAAACTTTTCACTTTAGCTTCGTCTGGAGTACCGCCAATAAAACGTGTGTTGAGAGTCAATGGCATGCCGCAGACAATGCTATCAAGTGTGATTATTGCGAACATCATTGTTGGGTACCAGAATGACACGCGCTTCTTTCTGTAATCAAAATTTAAGTTAAGTTAAGTTTAAGTTTTGATTACGTGACTAGCACGCGCTGTATTTTCAATCAAAACTTCCGTCAAAACTTACTTGACTATCACAGTATACCGATAGATGGCTTGAATCGGAATACTCCAAAAGTTTATGTTTGTAATGCCCCCAAATATCATTGAGTGGGCGCAGTAAACGTATTTGTTCAAAGACGACCCAGGTGCTTCGAAAACATCCCCATTTGCAGACTCGATTCTCTAAAAACATTCGTATTCACACTTTTTTACAAACTTTGAAACTTACAATTTGAGAAAACGTAACCACAGCAGACGTAATCATGTCAACGATAACCGTTTGAATGATAACGTTAGAAAACGCTTTCATTGTTTTCTCCGTATGATTCCGGACCAAATACAGTAACAACGTGTTTAGACACATGCTGCAAACAAAAGCAACATAATACATGCCCTCATACAAGTCGAGTAATTCTACCATTTTGTGTTTCGGTTATGTTTAGTGGGCAAAAATGTTTCAACTATGCAGTTTGTATCAATGTTCAGTCTTCATTTTATACGTGGTTACCAAAAACGCCTCTCCATTTGTTTTCAGGTGTTGCAAAGATTGAAAAGACGCCACCGTCGGGGCTAAGTAAATGTTATTCTTGCCACATATAATGTCATGTAGTGAATTGAACGGAGATTTTTGAGATTACATATACTATAATGTGATTCATGGCGTTGAAAGGCATAAAAGAAAAAAAGCAATTGTAAACGTGTGCCGTCAATTTGACGACATGTCGGCATTCAGAGTTATGAATACATGAAAATGTGTATTCATAGCATTGTTTCAGAAGATAAAAGATGGTTAGCTACAAGAGAATAGCTTTCGTCAGTGGCGGTGCCGATTGTGATGATGCGCTTCCGGATGTTGTGGCTTCTTGCGAGTAGACTTTTGTAGCCATGCTTGTCTACATCGGAAAAAGTTCGTTTACAGCAGCCAACATTGATGGTTGGTTTGTCACGTTCACGGTTTTGTACTTTGGAGGATCAACATACATAGAGCAACGCAATATGAAAGCTCATCCTTCCTTCTTTTGACCCCCTCCTGTGATCCCCGCTTGACCCTGTATATTGCCATGTCAGGCTCACCGAAAATGCCATATCCCGAAACCGGCAGCACATGCTCACTCCGCGCAGAGTTGCGCGCTTGAGACAGATGTCCAGAAGTGGGAACAGCGGACAAAACTCCTTCTTAGCTGCCAAAAACAACAGCCACACGAGTTTCGGCAGCTGTATTGCCATTGATCGAACGGGATTTGGCCCATTTTTTCAACCTTGGCTTTAGTCTGTGTTGACACTGCTTGGCATTTGGCAAAGATGGACTTTTCAAAGTTTCTTTCTTCATATTTTTTTCAATTATTCGTAACTGTATTATTTACTCTAAACGTCATTGCAATTGTCAAGATCGTATTACAGAAATTTTACAAAATTAAAAAGGTTATACTAACACGGTTTTGGAATAAATCGAAAAAGGTTTGTTTTGTATTTTTATAGTTTCCTTTTTTAAGTACCACATTTTAGAGTACTACCAAACGCTGCCGCATGCAAAAGACGGCACAAAACAAGTGTTGCCCAATTTTGGAAGCTACCCAAGAACCTTCAACATCGCCAAAGCCTGATACGGGGTTAACAAATACCGTAAACATTGTTTTGACCCTACGATTTGAATGTTCTGACAATTTGAGAGAAAGTGAAAGCTCAGTTCCTGAGACAACGAAAACTGCGAATTCTGAAAACCTTACATTGGACAGATCTCATAATGATACGGTAGCCGAAGTTTTCTGTCTGCCACCTTCTGATGTATTAGTCCTAGAGACTTTCCAAGAATTGGTAACATCTTCTGACGACCCTGTTGAAGAATACTTCCATCTAGCATCTGCAGATGAATTCGTCGAGGACTATCCGGAATCTGTGATATCTCACGACGGCTCTGTCGAAGAAGTATTTCGTCTACCGCCCTCTGATGTATTCGTAGGGGAATATCAAGAAGTGACACCAAAGGAGGCAACCGAATCTCTTAATTTTCAAACCTCTGGCCTTGATTTTTTAATTAAAAACTTGTAAGTTAAATTGAAAACATCATAAAATACTGGTTTACCTTTCAATTATAGGTACGAACAACTTCAACTTTTTGAATTAGCCCAGAAAAAGTACAATGATCATACGGGTGCTTCCGATGATGGACGTCTTGAAACGATTAGCTGTCTTGCAGCAAAGGCTGAACAGATTATGGCAAAGATGAGGTTAGTGCCTATTTTAAGTTGGCCCTTTAATCATTTTGGCTTTTTAGTATAAATAAAACGCTGCTTCACATAACGAAAAACATTGAAGTTGTTGACAAAGAACATGATGATGACTGGGAACTCGTCCAATAACATTTTTTGTTTCGTATAGCGCTACACGAACGGTTTCACTTACTTGGTTGCAGAACAAATTTGATTTTTTACAATGTTTGAAGTCCGATTTTACGATTGTTTTACTTTTGAGTTAACATATGCATTTTAAGTAATATAAAGTTCTTTGCTAAAAACGAAATTACAAAATTTAATAAGGGTCTGCATGAGCTCAAAATACATACATGCAGTCGATGTACCAACCCAGAAATGTCGAGGATCAAAGCTTCATATCAGTCGTTATCAAGAACGGTTGGTATGCTACGTGCGGGTTAGTTTTTTTCGATTTTTCCTGAGAACGTGTGATCCCATTGATTCTTGTTCGGGGTTCCACATTGTACGTCAAAAGTGCAGGTTTTAAAAAGAACGTCTTATCACAGTGCACGTTCGACTTTTGGTTAATTTAATAGCATAAAGGTATCGATAAACTGTTTGCGTGACTTTGATTGCTGGCAGTAAAGTAAGAAATCATTTTATTTTGTTTTATCGCTTCTCTCATTAATGGTGAGTTTGTTTCAATACATATCCTTCTTTATTCTTTTTTAAACTGCGCATTACTACTTTTGTTTATTATTTACTAAAAAAGTACAACATTTGTGTTCACTACAAACTTTAAACTTATTTATATTACGTAATTAAAGTTTGAGAATTCTGCACTTCGGAACGGCGAGACTTTATCAATAGTGGTTAATGCCGAGTTGCTGACTTTGTGTGAAAGTAGAAACTACTTTAAAACACCAGAAAGACCGACAGGTTACAAAAATCTGTATTGGTGGTTGCATGTTTATCCAAATGGTGACTCTTCTACAAATTTAGGATATGTTGGTGTTTCAATTTTTACGTCAATTGGTGGTTTCGAGGTTGACTATTCTTTAATGATTGATGACTCGAATATCACCTGTAAGCATTTCACACGCTGCGTAGTCATGCAATTTTTATTTCGTTTTAGTTAACAAAAAGCTTTTCTATCCTAAAGAAGCAATGAAGCACGACTGTCCACAATTGATTGCCCATGAAAAACTTCAATCTCTAGAAGTTATTCGTGAAGGCGAATTTACGATACGATGTAAAATAAAGTTTAGAATCACATCGGCAACAATACGCGAAATTGTAAGTTTGATTTAATGTTAAACCTCGTTTTAACCATAAACAGTTTTAGCCAAACATAATTGGAGACCAGTGTATCATCGAGTTGTATCCAATTGAATTTGAAACCCTTAAACCAGGCCTGAATTTACCTACCAATAAACAATCGTTAAACGGAATAACGTGGCACTATGAATGCTATCCATGTGGATATCGAAAGAATGATAGCGGTTATGTGAGCGTATTTTTGAATGTCGAAGGAGGTCCGATAATACTAGAGATTTCGTATGCCGTGTCTATTGGTCGTGTGCTCCTTTACAGTAAGTTGCTTATCATTAATCATACATGTTACAATGTTCTTTCAAATTTCAGAGACTTTTCCTTACAATTTTGAGAAAAATTTTGATAATATTGGTTTTCGGAAGCTACTTTCACATGAGTTTTGCCAACGCGTTGATCGACGCAATCATTTCATCGAGCTTAAGTGCACAGTTGTATTTGTCCAATCCGCATTACCTAATTCATCAACGCCTCTTTCTGATTTCGACGCTGCTCAGATGGGTTTTTTAAAAAAAGTGCCACCTGTTGTTAAATTGCCCAAAGCATCGATTGACAACACGGTGGTCAAAAGATCCAATAATCATCTCATCAGTGCCAAGGAACTCGTGAAAAAAACTTTATTCTTAGACGGCTTAGAAGACGAATCATTAAACGTAAGTTAAACGACTTCAAACCCGACAGGTACCATAGTGAAAAAAAATGTACAACGAATTCGCAATCCCAGCGCAATTTTTCCGTTTGCCTCCGCTGCGGAACAATGCCTTGGCAAAGCGAGTCAAAGAGCTATCAACGGGGACAATTGTGGGCAACGTTTGTGTTTTGCGGTGATGTGCGATCCGACCTGACACCTTTCGACGCACACGGCGTTCGCCTCCGTTTGACGCGCGCGTACTCCCGCAACTCAAGCAAACGGAAAAACTGCGCTGGGATTGCAAATTCGTTGTACATTTTCTTTTCACCATGGTATTGTACATACAAATAACACGAGCACCAATGACACACACTTCCCAAAAATAGACTTAAAACCCTGAAATTGGATAACAGAGTAATCTAAACAAAAGTATATGTTGTATTTTTGAAATTTAAGATCATCGTAATTTTTTTCAACCTTTGCCATTAATTGTCAATGATTATGTCGAATCAAAACTCGAAAAGAAAGATAAAACGTGCGTTTAGATCATCCATAATTCGGCTTATCCAATTTTACGAGAATATAAACTTTTTGATCACAGAGAATCAGATCAAGCGTGAGCTAACTTTTGATTTTAAATATCAAAACCGAAAATAAAATCATCAAAGATTCAAAATGAAGTTAAAATGAAGTTATTGTGTCTAGATTGTGTAGAATTTCACTCGGTTACACAAATTGACTTATTAGAAGGAGTTACAAAGCAGAATATGCAAAATAGTAAGAGTATGGAGTGATACAGGAACACGACCGATCGGTCTGGTTAAATTGATCGGCAAGAAAAAGCCGCGGCTACCCATCGCATAGTGGCAGCGATGGGCGCCGAAACAACAACATACAAGGGGGCGCTACAGAACAGTTTAAGATAGCTCGCAGAATGCGACAATTGATTATTTGGATTACCTGATCAAAATTCGCATTTTTCAGTCCGTTTAGAGGGCATGTAAAATAATGTCATTGGTGCTTGTGTTATATTTTAAATGTTAATTGGTACACAGGAAACGGGAGTTAAAGTTTTTAATCAGCGTTGTTCTTATTTCTGTCCAAACTTCAGAGAAGTTTATTATGCTTAACATCGTAGTTTGGTAGATGAAACAATGGTGTTAAACATAATACACTTCTGGAATTTTGGACAAAAATAAGAACAACGCTGATTAAGAACCCAAACTCACGTTTTGTTTGTAATGGTATCTTCAGTTTTACAAGTTTGAAGACACGACGACTTTGACAGTTAATGCAAAGTGGTTAAACATACTTGAACCAGGTGATTGTATTACCTCAGCTAGACAACCAGTACCACAGTGTAAAAATCTGTATTGGTGGGTAGAATGGTATCTTAATGGATTTAAAGAAAGTGATCGGGAAAATGTTTCTGCCTATGTTTGTCATTCATTTGGTGACTTTGAAATAACCTCAACTCTGACAGTTCTACGATCTGATGTAAACCGTATGTTTTGTTTTTAAATGATATCAACGTCCTAGGGCGTGGTCTGACCGTGTTGACACTGATTGATACCGGAAGAAACCTTAGAAAGTTGAATGTAAGGGTTCCCCAAAAATTATCGTAGTTTTGGACTTTGATGGCGTTTTTGCCGGTCCTATAAGGCTCCAACTGCAGCAAATTTTTGGGGGAAACCTTACATTGGTGTCTGCTATCTGAGGTATTAGGGTGTTCGAAAAGTTCGTGTCACTTTTTTTACACATTCCATCTGTCTACATATAACTTTAACACATTTCACCAATTATCAACAAGGTATTTACCATCAACATCAACAACTCTTACCACTACCATGCAAATTTCCAATCCCTGTTGTCCAGAAAGAAGTTTACAGTGACGTCGAGTTCGACCCCCAGGGCTTCTCAATTTTTCAATGTTTTTTCTAAGACGGTGCTTCTGAGACCTGAACAGGTGATAGTCGGATGGAGCAAGACCAGGGCTTCACGGAGGGTGCCACACCACCGTCTATCCCCGGTGCCGAAAAAAATTGGAGTGATCTAAAGCTTTGGTCGTCAAACAACATGGCAACTTTGCGCCGTCACAGCAAGGCTCTTTCTCGATGGATCCGCGTGAAACTTGGCATGTTAGGAGGGCAAGACTTGTTGATAATAGCGGTTAATAACCGGTTGATATTTGGTTTAATTTGCCAAAGTTATATGTATAATGTAAAAAAAGTGACACGAACTTTTCGAACGACCTAATATTTTTCCGGTTTTAATCGGTGTCACCAAGGTTAGACCATTCCTTAGTTAAACGAAATGAACACACACATTTTGTAGGTAACAAACAATTTTTTTGCTACTGTGAAAAACATGGATATCAAAAACTTATAAGTCATGACAAACTCCGACTTGGAAACACTATAACAAATAACCATTTTTCAATTAAGTGTGATGTGAAGTTCAGGATACCGCAGGAAACAGTAAACGCTTTAAACAAGGTTACTGTTAACATTTTTTGTTATTCAATAATAAAAGATATTTCAGCTTGACATTTGGAAAGACAGTTACACCCTCACAATTAACCCTAATGATTTTAAAAACATTAAACCAGGGTGCAGAATACTTAAACAACAACTAATTATTCGTGGCATAACTTGGTTTGTTGAATATTACCCCTGTGGTTATACAGACACTGATAATGGGTACGTCAGTGTATTATTTCGTACAGATGGATACCCGATAAGGACGGAGGTTTCCTGTGCCATGCTTGACGATAATTTTATAGAAAGCAAGTTTTTGTAACAACAGTCATTAATACATATAATCTTATTGGCCTTACAGAATCAAAAATCATAAACTTTGGTGAAACGGTAAAGCAGGGTTTTTTTAAAACTTTCTCACATAAGTTGTTTACAAAAGTTTACCCAGAATCTGACAAAAGTTTCCTTTACTGCAATGTCAGCTTTTGTAAAAATTTAAAGTCTCTGAATATTGTAAGCTTCTTTGCAAGGACTAAGACAAATTACTCTTTAAAGTCCTAAATCTTTCCGCAGTTGTAATATTGTATTTTCATTTAGACTTACATATTTAAAGACACTGTAACGCTGGATATTGATTCAAGCTGGGTAAATATATTCGAATCTGGAGATTTTATTTCAACGCCTCGAAGACCAGTACCACGGACAAAAAACTTTTATTGGTGGGTAACATGCTATCCTAATGGAAATATTCCCGAACATAAGCAAAATGTTTCTGTCTATATTTGTACCACAGTCGGGGGCTTCGAATTAACAGAAACAGTATCAATTTTACGATCTGCTGTTAAATGTTCGTGTTTATATAATTTTATTTAACTAGTAGTTTCTTTGTTTTCAACATCCGTATTTGCAGATCGATATTCAGAGTTTCAAAGTCATATTGCTCACCGAGGATGGCCCAAAGCCATAAGTCACGATGAACTTCGACTTGGTGAAACTATAAAAGAAGGAGTATTTACGGTTAAGTGCGATTTAAAACTTAAAATACCGAAAAAAACAATGGTCACTTTAAACGCGGTAAGTCACCAACAGTTTTATTATTATTTACATTATTTTATTTTAGCTTGACTTTTATAAAGATAGTTACACCGTCAAATTTAACCGTAACATGTTCGAATCCTACAAACCTGATCAACAAATTGTAAAAGAAAAGCATACTGTCGGCAACATAACGTGGTGGATTGAATTCTACCCTTCTGGTTATAGAGAAAATGATAAAAAATATGTCAGTGTATTTTTTTATTTCACTGGAGGCCCGATTACGATCAATTGTTCGTGTGCCATGTCCATTGGTGACAATTTCATAGAAAGTAAGTACTTTATCAACAATTACCATGGAGAAAAGTAAATGTACTACGTTTTCGCAATCGCAGCTTCTCGAATTGGGGGAGTACGCCCGCGTCAAACGGCATTGTACCGCAGCGCACGCAAATTTCGCTGCGATTGCGAATGCGTAGTACATTTACCTTTCTCCATGGTATTTGTCTTATTTAATTTGCAGGGTCAACTACTGCAAATTGTAAGGAAGCTGATATTTTGGGTTTTTCTAAATGTTTTTCGCATAAGTTATGCGAACTCGCTGATCATAAAAACAATATAATTGATTTCATTTGCGAAGTCAGTTTTTACAGTTCAGAGGAAGTATAAAGTCTGATTCATAAAACGGGTTTTTTTTAATTTTCACATTTTAGTTTACTGTTGTTCTTATTAATAAATTATGTTATGTTCATATACGATATATAGTCAAAAAATAATTGATTTTGAAATAATGCATACGTGAAGCTGCTGAGAAAATAAAAATATCCGATTTCTTAACGTTACAAAATAAAACTTTGGTACAGATTTCATTGCTGTCTTATCAAACATGTCAGTTTCATAAAACATAAGACTGATCGAAGAAAAATCTAAGTTGATAAGCATAGATACTTATCTGTGACAGTGCGTCATCTAACGTTTCTCTTTTAAAGAAATGTTTCACAGTGGGGAAATCGCCGTCGTTGTTAGTGCGCTTCAACTAAATTTTGTTAACTTCGTCAATTTTTTTCAGCTCATTATGGCTCCTTACGTTCCATGTTGCCCGCTTTTTTGTCGACCATGTATACCTATGTATACAATATTCTGGCCAATTCGCATATACACCCTATTAACTAGTGTCGTACTTGTTGCCGTTGGGGTCATAATGATTGTCAAAGGAACTTTGGTTAAGTATGCGGTGATTTCGATAATTGTTGGCATCTTGTTGTTTCATTGTAGTTTTGCTGCATATTTTCTTAATTCCGAAGGCAATGATCCATTTAGCCCTAGGCGTCGTAGGGTCGGCCCGACGCGGCGGGGGTCACGACCGGCCAGGCGTGAATCGCAACCGGAACGACGTGAACAGCGGATGGAACGAGGTGAACCGCGGTCGAAACGACGTGAACCGCGGATGGAACGACGTGAACCGCGGCCGGAACGACGGGAACTTCGGATGGAACGACGTGAACCGCGGATGGAAAAGCGTGAACCGCGGATGGAAAGGCGTGAACCGCGGCCGCGGATGGAAAGGAGTGAACCGCGGATGGAACGACGTGAACCGCGGATGGAACGACGTGAACCGCGGATGGAACGACGTGAACCGCGGCCGGAACGACGGGAACTTCGGATGGAACGACGTGAACCGCGGATGGAAAGGCGTGAACCGCGGATGGAAAGGCGTGAACCGCCCCGACATGACCAGCAACGACGTGAACAACGCCCGGAACGACGTGTAGCTGCCGAACGTGGGCCTTGGCCGGGACGACGCGAAGCGCTGATGGAGCACCGTGAGTCGCCGGCAAACACTGAGCAGTGGATGCCTGGTCCGTCAAACTACTCTTTTCATGAAAACGACTCCTTTCAACAAGACATTGAAACGGTAATTTTTACTGAAATGGTTGTCGATGAAACACTTATTCCTGAGCCGCGGACCCGTCTTAGACCGAAAGCCGCCGATCCCGAACCAAGACCTAGACAACAAGCCAACCAGCCTAAACAACATGTTATTCAGCCTAAACAACATATTATCCAGCCTAAACAACAGGTTGTTCAGCCTAAACAACATGTTGTCCAACCTAGGCAACAGGTCAACCAGCGTAGACAACAGGTCAATCAACCTAAACAACAAGTCAACCAGCCTAGACAACAGGTCAACCAGCCTATGCCGCAGGCCGTCCATCCTAGGTCGCAGACAAGCATGAGACAGATGATGCCCAGTCAATCCAACTACCCTTTTTTCGAAAATGAATTCTTTGAACTAGACACCCTTTATTTCGAAGAAATCTATGTCGAAGAAACACTAGAAATAGAAATTACGTATGACTTTAACCAAGAGTCGACTTCAAGTGACTCCGACTCTGATTCTGAGTCCGAATCTGGTTAAGTTGGAATCAGAATGTCCATTTGCTCATTTTCTTTCTTAAAAATGTTTAAAAATCGTTCGCTTTAATGCCACTTTTTTAAAACACCTTGTATGCTGCCCTATATTAAATTCGATAATAAATGTTAATATTATAGTTGCAATTCGTACGTCTCAGAAAGAATGTAAAAACCTAACAGATTTGCCATTAATTCATTGCACGCAGTATCCGTAAGGCAATATCAAGAATTGGCACCGAAGGAGACAACAGAATCTGTTAATAAAACGTATGGCTTCGATTTACTGCAAAACTTGTAAAGTGCAATGATCAAACAAATTCAATGATGGACGTCTTCAAAAGATTAGCTGTCTTGCAGCAAAAGCCGACTCACTAATATAGCTGCAGAAAATACGATTTTTTATAACTTTCACTTTGTTTTATTTGTGGTTTTGACCGAAATTATTTTACTGATAAAGAAATCATTGACGACGATCCATAGGCCATTTTTGTTGTTATTTAATGATAAGTGCGAATGTTCGAGGAATGATTGCTGGAATCATGAATTGAATAGTCACGTGAGTCGTGAATAGAATGGTCCCTAGAATCATGAACAGAATGGTCACTGGAATCGTGAATGGAATGATCGCTGGAATCAATGTTATGAATGGAGTTGTCAATAGTATTGTTACTGTTAACATAATAAACAACGGTGAGAGAGCCAACGGGGCCATTAAACACGTGCTGCGGAGCAGGGGCTAATGTTCCCTAAAAGTTTTGTTAACTAAATAGGTATAATTAAAATTTACTTACGCCCGGATTTGAAGTCACAGGCACCATAGATATTGGATGCATTGTATGTGTTAGATAGTTGATTGCCACATTATTTGGTAAGGATGTGTTAGCCACTGTAGCCATCGTCTCAATCTAAATGTTTATACAAATGTTATAAATTAACATAGTCGATAAAAGATAAAAACATACAGATGCGTTTTGTTCCACAAGCTGTGCAAATTGAGGTTCGTGCGGCCTAAAAAATCTGACTTCACACACAATATCAATGACACCAGCTTTGTGATCAGCAAGTTTCAATATCTTGTGCGAAAAACAACGACCAAAACCGGAGCTGCCAGTGTTCTCAAAATTGTGATGATGTGACTCTAAAATTTTAATTGTAAACTCAAAATTATTCGTGTTAAGGTACTTGCTTTGAATATGGAAGCTACCGAACGATATGGCACATGAATACTGCATTCTTACAGGACTTTCCATAGCATTAAAATATAAGCTGACATACTTTTCATCACCGTTAAACCTATCATGAAGGTTGTATTCTATCCACCACTTTATGCCGCCACTAGTTTGTTTTTCTCCGACGATTTTGGTCACAGATTGGTTTGAATCTAGCATTTTCCGATTGAATTTGATGGTGTAGCTGTCTTTGCATAACACAAACTGCAAAAAGCGGGTTAAAAGGTCAAGAAAATAAATTTTTTACCTTTTGTAATACATCGATTGTTTCCTTTGGTATGCTAAACTTCACATCACACTTAATCATCAAAAAGCCATCTACAATGGTGTCTCCAAGCCGAATTTCATCGTGACTTATAACTTTGGGCCATCCATTGACACAGTTTTCAGACCAATCCTTTTTTTCAATTGTTTTTTCATCTAAAACATGCTGATTATAATATAATATGGCTTAACTGGGGATACAATACTAAAATCTTACGCTTAACATTGGATCGCAGAACAGTCACTGTTTGTATCAGTTCGAAACCACCAGCAGAAGTAAAAATATAAACAGACACGTTTTGCTTGTTGTGTTGAGTTGCCCCGTCAGGATGGTATTGAACCCACCAGTACAAGTTGTTACATAGTGGTACTGGTCTTCGCGGTGATGAAAAGCAATCTCCTGGTACAAACCGATGTAACGAATTTGCGGGGATCGCCACGGTATAAGTGTCTTCAAACTGCAAAACAATGAGATATTAAATTTAAAGTATATCTAATTCTTTAAACTAATTTGCTTACCTCAGATGTCATTTGGGATAATTGCTTACAATGAAACAACCAGACAAGCAACAATAGTATAATTGTAATACCACGTCCAAAAGTTTGTTTTCCGCTCCGTGATGACGCGAAAAAAACGTAATCAGTAGTACTACCTGAAATGCAAGGGAAACTTCAAGAGAGGAAGTGACCCTCGCCCGGAAGTCAACGCCGCCCAAAAACTTTATTACAAAATAGAAAACCTTGAAAGGTATGTATGTTCTTGTGCGCTTCAGTCCGTGTTTTCCCAAAACGTTGGTGCAGTCCCGTCGTGGCAAACACGGGTATATCAAAAATAATTTGTAATGACCATTTTGTAATAAAACGGTCAAGGTGCATCACGTTTCATAACACTGGACACCGCCTTCTTTGCACGGGTTAAAAAGAAGCATCGAACGGCGGGGTTAGTTACTGCCAAGCATTCCGTTCCTTCTCACTCCAGCAAATCTTTTATCTCTCAATCATAGGTGACTTTAATATTCCGAGTGAAAATCATGGAAAACGGAGGAAAACAAAACCCAGCCGTAAGTTTTTTTTGAGTTTCAATGTGTCAATCAATATTTATTTATCGATGAACTAAACCATTTTTTACAGAATGCACCCACCACAAGTCCAGTTCCCGCGGGACAAAACGTTGTGTCCGTGCCTGTCCAACAGCCAGGGCCTGTTATGCAACACCCAGTGCCTGCTATGCTAAACGCGGTATGTTTAACCGACAAATATTTATTAAATTTTGTATTTATTTAACATTTTTAGGCGGAAATGCGGCAAATGCTGCCACAGCAACCACTACAACAACCTATGTATCAGCAGCAAATGATGCCACATCAACAACCGCAACAGGTCATGTACCAGCAGCCAATGATGCCACCGCAACAGGTCATGTACCATCCCAATGGTCCCGTCTATCAGCCATCGGGATGGTACACGACCACTGTGAACTCCTATATGCATTTCACCGACAATCATTCCACCGTCGACAACAGCAACCATTCCACCCATGATTCTAGCAATCACTCTACCCATGATTCCAGAAATCATTCCGTCCATGATGCCAGAGACTATTCGACCCACGATTCCAGCGATCATTCTACCCATGATTCTAGTGATCATTCATGGGACTTCGCACTCTGGCCTTTTTAAATACCCTTTTTGTCGAAACCTTTTATCAGAAATGAAACACAACTTTGATAATTGACTTTATTGAAATTCATATTCACTATCCGCCCAAGATTCACGCAATAAACAGAATCTCAAAGGCGCTGACGTGCAAATCGCAGACTTTAGGGTGGCCAATCTCCACATTTTAAAGGGCAAAATTGGGACATAGATAAGATAGACTTCTCATTCACAAAGTATAGCAAAACAGAGAGAGACATTAGTCGACCAGCACGTGAAGAAATACAATAATAGGACAAGAATGATAAGTTATGGTAGCTTGCAGTAACGTTTTACAAGAAAAAAATACAATTGAATCGCGTAAAAATCACCAAAAAAAAGAAGAGAAAAGCACATGGGGAAGGAGCAGAGAATGCCTGCATTAAGGAAGAAGGAAACAAAGGAAGTACTCGTACTGCTATTCAACCAAATTCTGACATAGGAAGGGCCTTGGAGGCCGTTGCGAGGACATCGAGACGATTGGATCGAACAACGCGGGAAGGGGCACCGGTGGCACGAAACACTGTCTTAACTCCGCGCCTGAAAGAGAAGCATTCATTATTACAAATGTCTGCATAGTGATGGACAATGATAGCATTGGACGAGACATAAGATGAAAGAACTGACTGATTGGGGCAGTGGAAACCAAGCTCATAGATGTGCAATGACAGAAAACCAAGGAAGGAAGGGGAAAAGCAGGTTTAAATTTAGTAGGACAGGTGACAGTAACTCTAGTGCACAAGCTCCCATTCATCGCTATCGGCCTGATGAGCGGCATCGCTAGCAGGTGCGGCAGATCGTTGCTTGGACTGCTTCTAAAAACCGACGGACCAATGATGCCATCACGTCAAAATTGGTGTGTAAAACACTCGAAAAGGAAAGCATCGGGAAAACAGAAATGGCAAATCTTGCTTCAAATCAGTCTAAACAACAAACCTGAAGGGCGGCCAACTCTTTCTGCTCATGCTTCTGCTCATTGTACGCATGCTCTATGGCACCGATCTGCTTGATAAGGGTAGCTAGGCTCTTCTCGTAGTCAGCAATCTGTTCCTTGAGCTCTTCAACTTCATCCGAGCTTTCAGCAGATGTCGTCGCTTTGGGGGCTTCAGGTGCGGGAGTGGCTTCCTTCGGCTTCGATGTAGCCTTCTTGACGGCACCAGCAACGGATTGGACCCACTTTTGGAGACCTTCAACCGAGGACGGCACATTGGGGTTGGTCTTGATGCCAGCGGAGGACAGGGCTTCACCGAAGGTTTCAGCAACCGTCTTCAGGGTAGTGGTGGTAGTCTCAGCGGCTTCGGCAGCAATCTTCTTGGCTTGAGCTTCGGCTTCACGAACGGCAACAGCGAGCTTGACGTTGTTCGCGACGACCTCCTAAAAAGAAAGTGAAATTGTTGCAAAACTCAAAGAACCATCGATCAAACTTACATTCTTCTTCGCCTTCAATTCAGAGATTTCCTTCTCAATCTCAGGCGTCTTCGCAGAGCTTTCCTTTTGGGCAGATTCCAACTCGGTGACCTTCTTTTGCGCGGTTTCCAACTCCTTCTCAAGCTTTTCAATCTGCTCCTTCGCCGCAGTATCCTCGACCGGTGGGGCGGAAGTAGCCGGGGTCACGGTTTCGACCTTTTCGAGCTGTTCAACACGCTCGCGCTCTTCGCGGAGCTGCAGCTTGAGGTCACTGAAAGTCATCGATTAAACCCATCTGTTTTTGTCGAGAGTAAAAACAAACTTCTTTTCATGCTCCAAGGATTGAATCTCGCTCTGCAGTTCACGAATGCGGCTTGACGTTTCGCGATAGTATTCCTCAAAATCGGCAAGCTTTTTTTCGTTGACATCCAGACGAGCCTTGAGACTGACTTCGGTTTCCTGGCTGGTAGCGAGGTTCTTCTTCCTGAAAAACGAAACCAATAGCTTTAAACAAACTGAATGCAGCAATGCTTACACTTCCTCGAGTTGACCCAAAGCTTCACGGCTATCGTTGTAGGCCTTGCGCAATTCATGGTTCAACTTGGTGATAGCGCCATCCTTGTTCTTGTTTTGGGTAGTCAGGTCCTCAATCTTGGCAATGTTCTTCTTGAGCTCCTCGGAATAGTCATTGTTAGCTTGGACAAGATTTTCCTTCTCAACGAAGCCACGGGAGATGCCATCGACTTCGAAATTCAACGTTTCGAGTTCAGCATTGACTTTGAAAAGCTGTGCGTTCAGGTTGGCATTCTCAGCCCGGAGTTCACTAATCTGTCGTTCATCGAGAGCTTTGGTGGCAGCAGCCGCATCAGCAAGCTTTTGGAACTCGGCAAGCTTATCATTGAGGGCCTTATCGGCAGTAGCAGCGCTCTTGGCAGCTTTAAGTTCCGCTTCAAGCTTCTGAACATGGGCTTTGGTAGCGGCCGAGGCTTGGAGAGCTGCGTCAAGTTCGGCGATCTTGGCCTTGAGCTTGTTGACTTCTTCCTTGTTGTCGGCCTTGGCGAGAGCGGCGCGAAGAGACGATTCGGTCTGAAAGTAATCAATGTTATCACAGTCAATGAAAAAAAGTAAAACCAACCAATTCAAGCTGCTTTCGCAGATTGTCAGAATTCGCCTTTTCGTCCAAAACGGTCTTCTCGAGCTTGTGCATGTCGTGGATGCCGTTGCGAGCCGTGACCAATTCATTCTTAATCTTCGCCAAGTCCTTATCCTTCGTCGAGATCGTCTTCTCAGATTCATTCAACTTGCTCTGGAGCTTGACGACCTGCTCACGAATACCGTCAACATCGTATTTGTCAGCATTGGCACGTCCGACAAATTGCGAGATGAAATCAATGTATTCCGGCTCCAAATCACTGGCGGTCAAGCGGTTCAAGAACTTGTCCTCATCGATGTCAGTGATGTCTTCGCGCTGGGCAGCTGAAAGGATTTCCAATTCATATTCCCTTGTTTTATGATTGATCCATCAACTTCAATCAACACCCAATAAACATGTCTGTCTAGATAGGTCTCGCACTTTCAGACCCCAATCAATCAAAACTTTTCTGATTAATTTGCGTCGCGCTTATCCGTTTCACGTTCTCGCAAGTTTTTTGAAAGGTGTTAGAAAAGGCCTTGAGCGTTTTTCGTCTGGCATGCGTTGAAAAAATTCCGACAAGGTGCGCAAGAATTAAAAAAAACAGCAATGACCTTGAAAGGAAGGATCGCAAAAACGTTGGGCTCCTTTAGTGGGGTCGGAAAAGGAGGCTTTGGAATGCGTTCATTGCCGTCGGGAACAGTGTACAAGTGAACACGGAGTTTTCAGATCGACGGAAAATAGATCGAAAAGGAACTCACCACGCTTGGTACGAGTCTTTTCCTTCTTCGGGGGAGCGGATTGTTGCAGCGAGGCTTCTGCAACGATGACATGGATAGGCTCGCTGACGGATTCGATGTTGGAGACGGATTCGGGAGTGGGTTCAACGGGCTCGGGATTTTGCTTCTTGGCGGCAGGCTTGGCCTTCTTGTTCTGCTTCTTCTTCTTGGACGCCGATGTCGCAACAGTATCAGTGGATGTGGACGGCTTCGAGCTGCCATCGGACTCTTCAGGAGAAGCGTTAGGCTCAGCCTGGATCGGGACGGGCTCCGGCTCCGGTTGCTGCTCCTGCTCGAGCTCATTGGCTTCGGCATTGACATTCTGCTGCTGACTTGGCTCTTCTTTGCCGTCTTTCGGCTTCTTCTGGAAGAAAAGCATTACAAAACGTAAACAATGACAAAAAGACAAAAACTAACAGCTTTCTTATTCTTCTTAGCCTTTGCAGCATTTTGCTTCTTGTCTTTCTTAGCATTCGGATCGAGCGACGCTAGGAGTTGAAGCTTTTCGGCGGAATATACCTGCAAAGGCAAAAATTATATATAAATTTCGACGGAAAATGTATAAAAGCGACTCACATCCTCAAATTTAGTCGCGTTGACGGACGCCGAGAAAATGTAGATGCAAAGGCCAGTAAAGGCACTGCCAAAGACCAGAAGGATCACCCAGAAGTAGCGGTCGATTAGTTCCACGACCTCTGACATGGTGCTGGAGATGGAGGCGGAGGTCGCAAACGTAGCTTTCGAGAATCGACGCACTGCAAGACGGGTTTCGAATAGTATTAGTCACGTCCAGAGGGGAGGGCAAGGGTTAAAAACACGTGGCTCGGATGAACGAAACGAAGGGTAAAAAACGCCGATGACGATCGATAGGATGAGATGGGAAGGAACGGAAGTAAAGTGGGGTCCGCCCTTCTTTGTAACGCCTGCGGGCATTGGGCATTGGAATGTTTGGACATTTTGGATGGTTGGATGGGTGATAGTTTCTTTTCAAAAAAGGCGGGGAGGATGACATTGGGAGTCGGAAGTGAAGTGGCGGATCGAAAGAAGTGACAACGAAACGGGGGAATGGAACTGACACGTGGAGTGGGTTGAACTGTTTGGCGAATGGGAAGGCTATCAACAAAAGATGGGTGATAGCGAGGGTGGTGGGGTTTGGAATGGGTCAGTTGAAGATCAATGAGATGCAGGGGGAAGACGATGTCGTTGCATGGTTGGAGGGCAATGGACGGCGAGGGTAAGCAATGGAGGCAAAAGGGATGTCGGAGCAGGGGTCGACGACTGTCTCTCGCGTTCGTGCAGTCTCTGCAATGGCCAATGGCGCTGGCGCGACCGACCGACCAACCGAACGAGTCACGCCGCGAAAAAAACAACGCGACGCGAACGCTTTTTTTTCTCGGTTCTCCACGTTTTTTCCATCTCTGTTAGCGCTAGCGCATCCATCCATCTCACAAACATTCCAATGTCGCTTCCCATCGGCACACTTCCGGTGTCACGTTCGTAAAGTGTCGCCCGAGGGTATAAAGGTCCGCCGCGACAGTTTGTGATCGCATCGGTCCGATTTCCTTTCAATCGAGCGAGAAAATCTATATTTTCATCGCCATCAGTTTCATCCAGTTTACACCCTTCGAAATATATAAAAATCCACCAACATCCAACCCACTCACCCCGACCCCAGATTGATCCATGAAAGCGAACGCTCTCCACCCAAATAACTAATGCGAATTCATTATTCATCAAACACGTCGACCGCAATCCACAGCCGTTTTTTACCATCGAAATCGCACAGAAGCGACTGTCACTAACCCCCTCCCCCTCCCATCGCAGCTATTACTACTACACCTTGCTCGGTCACCGACCCCAGCTTAAAGTCCAACTCCATCTGCATCTAATGTACCTCAAAAAAAGTTGAAATGCGAGACTCTCGCCGACCGACATTCGATTGACGTTTGTTAAATCTGCACTTTTTTGCATCATCGTTAAATACAGGGACGTGAAACAACGTGGCAAATGTTTGTTCGCATCCATAAAGTAATCACAAATATTTTCACCCCTCTGTCGGGAGCGCTGCTGATGATTGACGGAAAGGCATTCATTTCTGCGATAAGATAGTGTTATCAGTGTTACTGTCTGCGGAGATATGACAACCATAAAACATGAAGACGTCGAATGTCGGCGCCAGTGACTGATCGTGAAATTTTATAGGAGTTCCCATGCAGTTTCGAATGTTTTATTGACAAACATGAAAGCAGGGACGATGTTCGTTCCGATGCAGAAATTTTTGAGAGAGGAATGTGATTTGCAAAAATGAGTATCCATGGATGCACAGGATGGTACGATCAACAAATTTATGTACAAAATATTTTCAAGATGAATGTTTCAAGGAAAAGAAGGAAGCCCGTATGAATTGAGTGGAAATAACAAATGAGATTAATATCACACAGTTTGAATTTAAAGCGTTGGAAAAATACAACACCGGTAAAATGAGATGAGAATAGGGGGTTTGCTGTCGTGGATTCTGATCTGGTTTGTGGAGAAACAATCAAAATGAAGAAACCTTGCCTTGGCATCTGCTGTTTCTTCATTTTGACTGTTTCTCCATCAACCAGATTGGAATCCACCACGGTAAACTCAACTCCCTATGGTAATAAAGTTACAGATGGCATTATGATTCACGTAACAGTAACCTGAAGTTGCGGATTCAATCCCGTACACGTGTCGTGTCGAGACCGACTGCTCGGCGTTGATAAAACTCTCAACGTTATCAGTTTCGAGCTAGAATCTTTCCCGCAAAATATTGCCCGCACTTCATTTAACGTATCTGCGACGAGGCACCGTGAATAACTACTACACAGTAGTAGGATGTATGCGCCAGCTGTTGAATAGAGTATTGTAAGGCTGTCCCAAACGGCGTAGAACACGTTTGGTGAGATGCATTTCGAGCACACCTGAAATGCAACCATTACTTCATTGTACAAAATTGCATCTCGCCTCCATTTCCCTCTTCACTCAATCAGTTTGATTTCACTCAATACCCCATGTAACCCCGAACAAAGAGGGCCGACGTGATTCCCCTGACGCCCCCGGTCGGCGTTCTTGCTTTCGTCATACCACCAGTTTGTTGAATGCATAAAAAGCGAAACCGAAGCCGCTTATAACGTGAACAGCATTCAAAAAAGTTGCGTAACAAAGCCCGATGCACCCACACAAAAGCTGGTTGCCCCAGGTGAGGGTGGCCAGTCTACAGTAGCGTGCAGTGAAGTGTGCGTTTTGAGTTTTTTGGCCATAACTTCTCTGAAACTCAAGCTTATGAGCTGAAATTTTGACTCAAGATAGCTTAATTAGTTGCTAACAGGTCCCTTTTGTACGATTGACCAGGTGGTCCCACGACGAAAATTACGATCCGACAATGACGTTGACTTGCAACGCACATTTCAGTTTTTGCTGATTTTTGATCAGCATGCCATCATTTCGGGTCGCTATCACTGTTTTGGCATATTTCTAACATTTTCAAGTGTTTTTACATGTTTTCTGTGCATAGTAGCGAGGTGCGATTTCGTTGACCCCGAATCAACTGGTCACGGTTTGAAGCCCCGAGGCATACATTTTGCGGCATTTACTGATCGAACTTGATCATTCATTGTGTTCGAAAAAGTTTAAGACCTTATTTAAAGTATATTGAAGCAAATTTAAGTGAAATAGTGAGAGTGGCTATGTTGAAATGCCGACTTTCCCGATGTTGGGGTATAAGGAGAGGGCCCCTTGGTTCATTGCTCTGGCGGAACAAGCCGTGAAAAATTTTATACATCGACCACATTGTATCTAATTTGTTGATATGATTATTAGTAACTTTTTAGCATACATAGTGTACCCGCAGAAAATTCACTCAAGCTTTTGAATGCATGGTTCTTGGACGCTGTTCCGCCACTAGGATGGCTTACGATCAGAGGGGGTCTGAATCCTACGGATTGACAGCAGTTAAACATTTTTTCTATTTATTATAGCAAAAATAACCCGTTTATGTAAAATTTTACAACAAATCGTTGAATTCATTCATTTTTGGCTACTGACGTTCACTTCGGGGCTTCATTGGTTGTGTTCTTTTACTGTAGAGCTTTACAGACTGGCACCCGAATTTTTACAAGGCATCAGTTACTCACCAAATGATTTCTATACATAATAAGATTAATTTTGTATCGTAAAACCGTACAGCAAAATGTTACTGCTGCCAGTTTTCACCGAGCAATGAACTAAGGGGCTCTCTCCTTATACCCCAACATCGGGAAAGTCGGCATTTCAACATAGCCACTCTCACTATTTCACTTAAATTTGCTTCAATATACTTTAAATAAGGTCTTAAACTTTTTCGAACACAATGAATGATCAAGTTCGATCAGTAAATGCCGCAAAATGTATGCCTCGGGGCTTCAAACCGTGACCAGTTGATTCGGGGTCAACGAAATCGCACCTCGCTACTATGCACAGAAAACATGTAAAAACACTTGAAAATGTTAGAAATATGCCAAAACAGTGATAGCGACCCGAAATGATGGCATGCTGATCAAAAATCAGCAAAAACTGAAATGTGCGTTGCAAGTCAACGTAATTGTCGGATCATAATTTTCGTCGTAGGACCACTTGGTCAATCGTACAAAGGGGATCTATTAGCAACTAGTTAAGCTATCTTGAGTCAAAATTTCAGCCCATAAGCTTGAGTTTAAGAGAAGTTATGACCAAAAAACTTAGAACGCACACTTCACTGCACGCTACTGTATCACCGTTAGAATTTTCGTAGTTTAGTATGTTTCGAACGTGGGAGTTGATGTTTCTCAAAACAACGGCACTTACCGTAAAAATCACCGCCATGAAAATGGTAAAACAAATTTCAATTGTACACACGCAGGATGCCATTTTGAAGAGTTGCTGATTGATAGTCTTTCGTTGTTGGGATACTGTAGAACCCGGAGAGAAGAGTGTGTCGGTCGAAGGTTTCTACAAAGGAGTTTGTTAAAATCACGCAACAAAGAAATGGAATTCTGAGGTTGGTTTGCTACACTTTTGGGAATCATCTTACATGTATTCGAATACTGTGAGCAGAGTACTGGAACACGTAGATCATGTACAAATAGCAGATGATAAGCAGAAAACAAAATACGAATTGGACACCGAAACCGACGCCGAATACGAGGAATTTCGCGCTTTCGAGTTGAAAGACTAATTTTAGGGCCTAGAAAGGATGACAGTTAGTGCGTGTACGGTACAAATTGGTGACAAAAGGTAGTCATGATGACGCACCTGTGGCTCCTGGGCTACAATGACGTCACTATAGTTAATCTTGGCGGAAGTGGCATAGGCTTCGTTGATTTTCCATTGTAGCTCTTGTCGATTGACGACAATGGCAATGGGTAAGCCCGCGAAGATTTGAAGAATGACACAGAGTACGATTATACCGCGGGTCCAAATCTGGAACGAAAAGTTTATGTGGGAATCTTCAAAGCTGATGAAGTCTATCAATTAGTAATTAGTAGTACTTTGGTTGTACCCACAGTTTTCACATGAATAGAATTGCATAAATATAGTTTCGGTACAAAAGTATACTTTTTTGTAGGTACATTACGGGTAGTAAGGTTGGGAACTTGTAGTATTTTAGCGTGACTCTATAAAAAGCCGGCACTTACCCTTTCATAGTCAAGGGGATACAGTATGGCTGAGCATCTATTCACAGCGATAAGAAGGCACGTGAAGCCTTGACTCATGCGGCACCACAATGTTAGCATGAGAAGAAGTTTGCCTGGAAATGAAACGTTTTATCTTTGAACTGGATTTTGGAAAACGTGGGAAAAGCCTACCAAACTCATTGCCAGCTGCAACATACCAATCAACTGCGATCCCCCAGGCTGGGAACATTATTCCTAAAGCCTGTGCGGCTACGGATATCACATCCAGGCATGTATTTACAACAAAAAATAGGAAAAATGATTTGTTTAGCTTGAACGATCTAAACCGCCTCAGAATCGACACCAACACAAGTAGTTGTAGTGGAAATGTGCCAACAGCGAAGGCAAATACCGAGTACTCGAACAATCGACTCGGCTCCACCATCGTGGATTCGACTGCCTCGGGCAATATCGATCAAAAAGTGAGGGCGAACCAAACCCGTTCGTTGATTTGTTTCGTTTTAGCGAGGCTGAAATTCTGCAGTTACAAAATGTTGGATCCCAGATATTTGATGTAGTTAGAGACAACATGCTTTGAGTACACGAACACTTGAAAGTCAAAAAAACGTGAAAATAGATAGGTTGTAAGCAATATTTTGTGAGGCAGGACAGGCCCAAAAGATTAGAGACAGGGCCTTGCGCATCCCTGTGGGTTTAGGAATGTGCGGTAAGCATGCGGAAAGAAACTCGCCGTCGATTTGACTCAAAAAAAATTGAAGAGAACATCGTCCTCGGGCGCGTTAACTGTCGGCAAACAAAATCAGCACAAACCAGCTCGGCAGGGGGGCAAAGCATCAGAGGGATCGCGCACGGTCATACCCGTCGGCCGTCGGGTGGTCACGTCACTAGCCGGCATAATGGAAAGTTCAAGTAGTCTTTGTGCTTTTTTATTACGGGCCCGGGCCTCAATAATGTCGCAATCACTGTTGGATTGCACTTTGCAAACGATTGTCAAGGACCGTTCGAGCCTGTCTTTACTATTGCTTCAAGTGGGGTTTAACACGTGTCGACAACGGTAAAGTTGAAACTATATCGGCAAAGTACAGAAAAAATCCAAAGAAAAAAATGAACCAAACGGTTGTAACAACTTGTAGTTTCGTGGTGGGTTGGAACGGGAGAGCCGTTGGATGGTTTCGGCTTTCGAGTTTCGGGGGGTAACTAACTACATTCAGTCTCCCGTGAGGATTGCCTTTCTTGAACGGGGGCCCTCTTTGGAAAGGTGTGTATGAATGGTGGTGGTCCGCCGATGGCACGTGGACAGGGAAACTCCCACGGCCCTGGGGCATGGCGACGGGATGTAGGAAGGTTGCAGCAAACCATTGTGGAGTTGGAGGCGTTAGTTGGGGGTAATTTGGTAATGATGGAGGAGGGTAAAAGGTGAGGTTTGTTGATTTTGAGGGGTTGATGTTGACAGGGAATTAAAAAAGTCAAATGACGTGGCTACAGTAGCCGAAGAGGTTGTTCTTTGGGGTGAAACTGTTTCATAGAAATCGTCAAATGATAAGAAATCGATGTACATCAGTTTTTAAGCAATGTTTGTGATTTTAGACACCGGGTGTCTAAAATCACAAACATCGAATCATGGGTGTCTAAAATGCGAAACACCCTAATTTTTTGCTCCCTTTTGGTAGAAAATCAAGATTTCCAGAATCTTTTTATAACCTACGATCTCCAAAAAACACCCCAGACGACCAAAAATGACTGACTACATTACCCACCCTACCTATAGAAAGTCACCTGAGGGCGTCTGTTCTTCCGGAAAAGCTCAAGTTTCACGCCTTCCAGGTCTCCCTCTGCATCTGCCCACCATCTTCGGATATCACCAATTTTCATCAATGATGTCCGAACCAAAAAAAGCGCGCTACAAGCGACTCGACACAAATGTTAATCGCAGTTATGCCGTCCTCATGAGCCCTCAGGCGTTTTGATTGTCTGCCTCTTTTGGTGTGCCTTTGCCCCGACCTAATCAAACAAATAGGGCGACCAAATAACTAAGAATGTCCAGATTTCATTCGTTGTGCTATGTATGTAGTAATATTTATACGCTTTGCGAGCTCTCCTCTCATCGAAGGCAAATAGCCTCAGGGCAAAGGGAGGAGGGCAAGCATTGTTTGATGACGCGAGTTGGTTGCGGTCTTGGTTTGGTGCCAGTATAAAGATAGATACATTATTTTTATTAGCATTGAGGGGCATGCGACACGCGATAAAATGAGATTGGGGGGAGACGAGACTGGAGGGGAATTGAATAAAAGTATGTAAAAAACAGCTGGAAAAATGTAACAATGAAACATTGCGGCCAGCGGCGGCAGACGAGACCCCAGAGTATCCAATAAACCCAAACAATCACCCAAATTCTATTCTTTTCAAACGGGTAAATCCACGCATAACAATGTCGTCGTATACACAGTAGTTAGTTTTTAAGCTGGGAAAAAGGGTGTACCTTCTTTTCCTTCCTTCCGGGCCGACTGCCGACGGCGGCACTCCGTGTATTGTGTGGGGTTGAACGGACCTTGCGAAACTAAACCAAGTCTCCGTTCGTGGTAGAGTCAAAAAAAGAATCATTGAATATGTGAATGATTCAAAAATTCAAAGTTTTAGAAAAGAAAAAAAGGAGGAAGAGACACGCGATGGCGAACGAAGGGAGTCGTCCTGGGACAAAACACAAAAGGACTACTTGTCCATTGTTTTTTTCCTTTTTAAAAATGTGTTTCCATGCAGTTTTTTTAGGGTGGTTAGAATACAACTACAGCGAAGTTGAGGATACGACCGCAGCCGGCCAGCATAAACATGATTGTTTTGTTGATTTTGATAGGTCGCGGCGCGAATTGAAACACATAAGTGTTGTTTCCGATGGGTTTTTCAAGGGGATAATAGGCGTTGGAGAGGGTTTTTTTGGGTACGAGAATTCAGTCTTAAAAGATTGGAGGGACCTTTCGAACATTGCTCGACGTTTTTGGTCATGTTTTGATTCAAGGGCGCATGATTTTTAAAAAGATTGAAAAAACTACGTGGGTGGTCTTTTTTCAAAACTACAGTATACCAATTTATTCTGCAACCAAAAAACACAAAAAACAGAATCAGTTTCACCAATCAATTTCAAAATATACATTTCACAGATTTCACTTCCATCAAAGTTGATCACAATCCTTGATAACCAACGGCACTGCTGGGTTCCCTGTATTCGTGCCATAGTACCACATAATGTAATCCAGCACTTCAATGCCGGACTCAACTTCCCCGAAACATACTCCATCTTCGAGTTTCTCTGGATCTTTTGTCAAAATGAAAAAATGCGAATCAAATCGATTGCTTTTGTGGCTTTGATTCAGCATGCAAACACTTCCGCGTCTAAAATAATTCTCTTCAGCGCTATCTAATGGTAAGCGTAATGTGATCCATCGCCTCGACGCTCGACTCCAACCCACCTCGGTTTCAATGTCTCTTGACAATCAACAAAATTCATGCCCACCACAGCGGACTGCCCCCCATGGCCATTGTGGTGGATGATGTCACCGCCACTGATGACACCCTCCTTGGGCTGGACCGTGTGTATCGGCGAAAACTTGTAGTGGAGGCGTTGGGCCCGAACCTTCCGCTCGCCCGTACACAGTTGACGGAAGTTTTCACTCAATAGGGGATGGGTGTCTGCCGAGAGGCGGATCGTGATGCGGCCGAGATCATCACCGGCGGCCGTTGCGAAGTCCATGTAGACTCGGGGGTTCATTTTGTGATAGGGTATTGGGTCGCCATTCTAAGAACATTTACGATTACAAATAATAGAAGCATAAAAAAGTAACCTCATCAGAAGGATGACAAAAGTACTCCGGCAAGCCAAGTGTTAGCCCCATCGCAATCGGCAGACAGTTTGGATTTCGGGAAATGAAGGTCAATGGATCCCATTTTTCACTTTCATCAACAACAAACTTATGCAAATCACGAAAGTATCAACAAAATGCCATCTTTATTCTACTTTTCAACACTTCAAACTTCATTCAAGTAAAACCGACATCAATGTCACACAATCATGACAGCTTTCTCATGTTGGAAAGTACGCCATGCCGGACGGTTGCGCAGTTCAGGATGATCAGCTATAGCTGCATGCATGAGCTCAAATGGGTGTGGACATCCGGTAAGAGGGGTCTTATTTGGGAGTTTGAATCGATCAAAGAAGCGGTTTCTGTAAAAACGCCAAACTTTATACCTTTGGTGCCATTAGCCATCAGTCTGTAACAAACCTCAAAATCTGTATCACCAGATACCGCAAACTCGTATTGAGCCTTCTCTGGATCAAATAAACATAAACAACTGACAATGGCGCAGCATTTAGTAATCTTTCCATGAATTCCGCATCAAAAATATATTCAAAAACATCCCTGTACTCATTTGCGAGGGCGAAATGTTTCACGAACGCAAACGTTTTTTGGTCATTGATGAAGGGTCGAGCTTCGTCCGGGACTTTTAGCCTGTCATTCTTTGTCCAATAACATCCGTGTTTTTGGAGTTCATTGGTTGCGGATTCGCTGAATTCATAGTTCATTTTCATGATAAACAGTTTATGTTATGGTTCAACTTACATCAAGTTGTCCAATGCCTGGGCTGCGTCAGAGATGTACATTCGATGAAGTTGTAGTTCGGCATGGCTTGGGTGTTGTTTTGGGAGCTCTGGATAGTGTCTAAAACCAGTTTCAAATGATTTTAGCAACTGATAATAGTGACACTGACTCTTTAAATTGTTCCAAAATGTATTTGTTTAACAACTTTCTAGTCGCAATGTATTCCGTGATCGTCATTTCAGGGCTCAGTTCCTCAAATTCCTCTTTCGGATTTGCCTCTTTCGGGACGAACATCAGAATCTCGGAATCCTGTTCCTCCGATGATTCAAAACAGCTCGGAGCTGATTTCGCTTTGACGTGAGACTTTTCTCGAGAATGGGTTTGGCCAGACTGGACGTCCACAGACTGAACAGATCGAATCGGGCGTGACTTTGATTGGCGAAATTGTTCGGTGGAGGCTGTCGAAAGGATAAAGGATCTTGTATTTGAGCGTCGTTTCCGCTTTTTCTTGGAGAAACATCCGGCAAAATAGAGGATGACGAGGACGAGGGTTCTTGAAACAGTAGTGGTTGTGTATGTTTACATTGGAATATTAGAGGCAAAACTCACGCTATAAACACAAGTACAAGAACGACAACAACCACAATTACGATGGGGTTAGAGAACTGAAAACGCCATCTTTTGAATTCTAATGATGATAGCGATTGACTTACATTAAATTTAGTTAAATCAGCGTTTGATGACATCCCATTCGATCCCTTTCGAAGCGCAACAGGAAGGTTTAGGATCCAATGGAGGAAAAACAAATTCAACAACATTGGGGTTCGACTTATGTTAATTTCTGTCTTGGCATTTGTGCCATTTCTTTCTTGCGTGTTTGTTTGTCCTTGCCATGTAGTTATTTGATGATTTATTATTACTCTGCGCTACATAATTACATATTTGAGTGAGCATTTCCTTACAACATAACAGTTTCTTTCCTTTTTGCGTTTTACAATTTAAATATAAAAGTACACATGTTTGCCAGTTACAAGTAACAAGTATTCATTGACGTCTGGCCGTAGGTCACATTGGCACTGACAATCTGCCGCCCAGTATCAGTGATAAGCTGATCGTCACGGCTGGCAGCACTGACGAGATTGTCGGATGACTTTTTCTCGATGGACGTTTCGATGGTGCAAGCTTGTTTGCAGTTGAGGAATTTCCGCATTTGCGTGCATAGTTTAGCGAAATTATTGAGCGTTTGGGCCCGGAATTGGGGATTACAGAAAAAGTAGATGAAAATCCGCAAAAAGCAGTTGATCACTGCGAGGATTGAGACGAGGTCGGCAGTGTAGGTGTAGAATTTTGTGCTGAAAGGCATTTTGTGAAATCGGATTGAGAGTGGCGGAACGGATTGACTTACCTTGACCCATCTTCATTAAACATGAGGCGATTATCTTTGAACACATTTTCCATTACCGTAACAAACATACTGAAGCTGTTACAGAACAAGTAGGTAAAAACGATCAATACCATGGTTCTTGTGGCGTAACGGAGCTCAGTTCGATGTTTTTGGTTTGTGTTTATCGATTCTAAAAAAAGTTACCGTAATCTTGGTCCTGGCGCGAAAATACAAAATCTTCAAAATCTCACCTTTCCGCAGCAGCGTAGCAATTTGAGGCATTTCAGCAAAATACCCCAGCCCGAACTTGCTGTAAATTTTCTTCTTCGTCAATGCGATGATGGTCAAATTCAGTGATAACAGCAGTATGAACGGCACGATGATCTGGACGATACTGTTGACATAGAAATTGAACATCTGGTAGTTTTCGTATTCCATCAACAACGGCGCAAATGTGTAGTCTTCAAAACTCGGGCATTCCTTGAGGAAAACAATTTTGTAGTCGAAAAAGGCTGGTAGCCTCAAAACGAAAATAACACAAAGCGTTAGAATCGAAAATGCGTAACGGCCAATTTCACTGAAAAAAAATGTTTACATTATTTTGAGAAAAATTGATGAAATTGAAGGATAAAAACATACGTGCTCAAAAAAGATAGACGTCTAATGTTAGCCACGACGACAAACCGCTCAATTGTGGCACATACCATCATGTATGTCGAGGCACATTGGACTGAAAAGCAGACAGAAAACTGTTATCAAAGAACTGTCAAATGGGCTTATCTCATGTCAGGACTTACCGACTCGACTGGTTCCATACAAAATTAAGACATAGCTATGCCAGAGATGATGGAGCTTTTCGTCTTGGTAGTAAATAGCGATGGCATCAACCGTGAAAAACGGGATGTAGATGACGCAGATGAGGGAGTCGAAGATGGCCAGCAAAAACAGGTAGAATGTGGGCGTTCGAAGGTGTTGGGATCGGGAAAATGTGCGCTGAAATGATGTAATTTGATGTATTTTGCATGGTTTTGCAATCTAATTAGCTATGACGGCACTTTTTTCGACTTTGATTCCGTGAAGTTTACAAAGTTTGTGTCACTCATTAACATGGAATGGAGTTCATGTTCCTTCATTAATTTTTGATACGTTGAAAAAACTACTTACATTAAGAGATGAAAAAAATGTTTTCAAATCTCGAGAAACTTTGCTCATTGGAAGTGATTCCGTGTTTTTGTGCTAATGGATACATTGGAAAAAGAGTGTTTCGTGCAAAACTGGGTCCCCCCTTTTTTCTTTTGAAGACACGGGTTTTCATTCATGGAATTGGATGGCGGTAATCAATGCAATTCAGACGGGTTAAAATGTCTTTTGGAAATGCAATAAAGGTCAATTGGACCGCTGAGGGGGGTTGCCGCCATTTGTTGGCATGTTGGCAAGTGTGAGGATGGCATTGTTGTGTCACAGGGTCAGAGGGACAACAAAAAGTAAAGTAATAGTAGTAAGGAAAACCTACGACTAGAATCAAGTTGAAGATGAGGCCACAAATGGCGATTGGAGTGCCGCCATAGGTGACTAGCGCGAATCTGGCGTCATCGTAGTCCTCGTTTTTGCCGCCACAGAGGGATAGGTCATTGGAGGGGTCTTCTGATGGAGGTGGTTCGGGGGTTGTTGTGGACATTGTCTGGAAATTGGTTAAATTTTGGATTTTGGAAGTTTTGAAAACTCGGTCCACGAAGAATGAACTACAAAAATCATAGATTTTGAAGTCACTATCAAAAATAGGCATAAAAATCGTACATCAAAAAGTAATTCCAACCCTCGCGCGTCGCGCCAGACTGATGAGCCACACGCGGAGGGTAAGCACAGGAAGGCGGAAGCGGACAACCCGGAAAGCTTGGAAGCCCTCCAATCGGTCTCGATGACCGTCTCAGTGCCACGCCGTCGGCCACGCAGTCCAAGTACACTTTAACAAGCAGTAAAAAACGTAAAACCCGACTGAAACAAGACAAGAACGAAAAAAATTGACAAATATTATGTTTGTTCCGATTCCACACGAATGAGGAACCCAAGAACCCAGGAGCTTCGGCACTGGTGGAAGCCAACGGGGGCACGGCACGCGGTGGGCATGGACAAAGACGGTGAACCGAATGTACTTAAAATAGGGTTATTTGATAATAATGCAATGCATGGGAAACCTGCAGACCACTTGGAAATGAAAAATGGGCATTGGCATTGTCTTGGAGGGTAACAAAACGGTACTGTCTTTGGCAATGACGTTGGCGGATATTAATTTTGTGCATTCAATCTCGGTGCAAACTACAGAACTCAAAATTTGTCAGGAAATAATCGAAAAAGGAATCTAATAGTTAGCCAATTGGGGTTTTGTGGTTCATTTTCACACGAGAATGCAATACATACGAATAGTTACCCATATATAGGTTTGAAAATATTGTTGTTTGGTTAATATTATAAATGATTACATATAAATGTATTTTGAAACGTCATTTTTGGCCTTTTAGTCTATTTAGAATCAGTAAATGTGCCCATGATCAAAAGTTGGGGCCTCTTTGTACTGAAATTTGTCTTTAAACTTTGATAGGGTACGTATAGCCTACAAGGTTATCTATTTTCATTACGCATTCTCAAAACGATGGGGATACTGTAGCCCGAGGCTATGAAAACGGGGGAAAACTCATCAGTTGAACTCATAAGTGCCATTGGACACCGCTATTTAAGCTATTTAAGTAAACTTTTGGTTTAAAAGGGCGTGGCAATGGGATGGCATTCTTATCAGGGGCCTTATCAAAGACTAAAGTCAAGAATCTAAGCCCAAAAGTTAGAAAGCCGATTTGGTTTGCCGAATAGTGATGTGAAAATCCCAGACAGCACAAACAATTTTTAACTCCGATGGGGGTTGATGGCGTCAACGATAACCCAGAAAGCCTAGGGCTCAATCTCAATGCAGATTGGGTCCACTAATATGCAAGGAGAGAATACGCAAGATATTCGTTGGCATTCAGGCCCGTATGCTCCTCATCCCTAATCTTTAGCCCGTTCGTTTTGCCGGGGGGCTCTGCGCCTTCAGGGGTAGTGGTTGAAAATCCCGTTGTTTCGGTCCTCCCGCAACAAATTAGTCCGTATGGCGTAGCAGCTGGTGTCATCATCATCGACAGGAGGCTCATCATCATCATCATAGTTATCAACAACCGCAAAGACATGAACAGAGAGGTCCTCCGCCATCATATCCCACCCATCTCACGGATAAAAAGCTTTAGGGGGAGCGCTTGCACGGTGCAAGCTAAACCCGCCTTCTTTTTGCCGGTTTTAAGATGCATCGCGATGGAGCCTGGAGCCTTTTTTGGGGAACAGGGAGCACAGTCTACTGGATAGCAGGGGCCCTCAGGGCATGCATGCATGGATGTTTGTAGATATGTATGAATGCGAACACTGTGCAAGTAAGTTGTTTTTGTTACCCGGCGGCGGCGGGCGTCTTACGCATGCATTCGGTTTTCCTGGGACCAAAAACTTGAGCTTTGCACCGGAGGCAAAGATGAAACAGTTCATTGTGCCATTGGCGTCATCATGGATAACCCTATTTTGGACTGAAGATGGAATGAGGTCACCGCCTCCGGGCAAATAAGTATATGCTTTTCTTTCCGATGGAGGATAGTTTCCATCAAATTAGCTCACAATTTCTAAAGTCTTATGCCATGGCAAGTGTTTTGATGACTCTGGCGGTCATAAACCATCGCAAGCAAGCAAGCTTCACGCCAACGGCGCACGTAATAACTTTCCGCCCGCCAGCAATCAGAGATCTCAGAGATCGGTTCCGCGTTTCATATTTGTATAAGCAAAAATACGATTATTAAAAAACTTGATGAGCCCAACAATTAAAAAAGTTCAGGATGTGTGCCATGAGACACAGAGTATGGCACTATGCTATAAATATCTTGTTATTAGTGATGGCGGGGGTGAAAATGAAAATGAAAATACATTAAAGAACATACATTTTTCACGCTACTTTCGACTAAATTTGTTAAAGTTTAATGAATTAACACTTCGAGGAACAAAAAGGTCAAACAACCTGTCCAATCAAACCCTGCCCCCCTCCGATCATGTTTCACTGACACGGAAGTAAAACAAATCTCCGAGATTGAAAAATTATCTTCACACGTCCATTTCAACCTTTGATGATAGCTGCCATTTGATATCTATCCCCTTTGTTTGTGTAAGACCTGTGAAATGTGAAATGAACAGACGCGTTAACATTTTGAACAATTGTTTTCACATCAATGGCATTCGTCGTGATCTGACACGTCCAAAACTTTAACATTGGCATGCCGTCCGTAGTCAAAAAAGACTGTGAACAAAAAAGTTTATACATCCGTCACGACAGCTGACGGCACGGGAGGCAAAGACGGATGCGTCAACTTCGATACATAATAAATCTGTCTATAGTAGTGTCTTTTCAACAAAGGAAAGAGCGAAAGGACCTCACAGCTAGTATTTGGTCGTTAGGTTGTCCTCTCCTCGTCGTTTTATGTGTTCAGACAGGGGTGAAAAGATAACAAAAGCGCGCCCTCACACGGCAGGGTGACCGAACTCCGGATTTAATGAGATTTCGGGCGCGAAACTCGAAACCTTTTTGATATGATGATTGGGTTAGCAGGTAGTTCAAACATAAACTTTTCAATGGAAATGGACTTCGGCACGTAGTCCAGTAGGAGGAATAAATTAACAAAACAATGCCACATGGTTCAGTTGTTAAATTTTTTGGGTTTTTGCCAGTTCCAAATTTTAGTGATGCCAGCTGTGGATGGCATGTGGGTAGAGAGGGGTTTATATTTCCTTCTATTTATGTCTAGACTGGACTACTGGACTGGTTAGATCTCACTTTACACTGTTTTTGTGGCAGTTTGGCAGTTAAAGTTTATATTTTCACCAATTTATGGTACAAATTGACCTTTTTGTGGTAAACAGTCAACAGCGGCATAAAATTAAGTGCCAAAGGACAAAAACAGAAACAATCACGTTAAACTTGGCATAAATATCGGAAGTAAATCTTAAATTTATCAAATTTTGCTCAAAAATGCCAAATTCAACGTCAAAATTATGATGCAATATACAGTAACCCAAAATCCAAAACCCTCCAAACAATTATATCCGCTTTTAGATTACCTCAAGCAAATGTACCCCCACTTTTGCAACATCATTTCAAACTGCAGTTGTAGGTAGTCCCGAGTACACTGATAAGCCCAATGTTATTACCAGAAGTAATTCTTGCAAAAGGGGATACAAAATTACGACAGTCAAAGCACACATAAGCCGATAATGGGTTCAAACAATGATTTACAAATTGCCGATCTTTGAAAAAACGGACACAGCTAAATTCTATCTTTATCAATTTTCAACTCTAATTCTACAAATTCGAACCGGCAAATTCTTCCAGAAACCGCAAAACCGTCCTAAATATAAACCAAACTCATAGCCGTTAAGAAACAGTTGCCAAAAAACAACATTGCATCGAACATAGTGACCCCCTCCGTTCTTCCCGGGGGAAATTATTAACCAAACTTGCTTCGTTTCAATTCGTTTCCCTGTCCGAGTCCGTGTCCGTGTTCGCCGTTATCCGTCTTCATTTTTTTGTGGACACTTTTTCAACATTAAGTTTCATAAAGACGGCTCAGGGGCCGCGCCTATTGGAAGGGCCCGAGCTAGCCGACAAATGCATCATAAGCAAATTGTCGGTGTCATTGAAAAAGTTGAAAACGGCCTTTTGAAAAGGAAAGGGGGAAATTTTCGAAAGGGATGGATGCAATGCGGAAGCTGGGATGTTTCAGGGTTGTACACTTGGAACTCATGTGAGAATTTGGGGTACTCTAAGGCTGTGAGGCTCCACGGCGTGTGAATGACGGCGTTATGTCAAGTTCTGCTAGTGACGGATAATTTGGAGGGATGTCAGGGGCTCAAGGTTCAGGGCTATCATGTATGGATGTATATTGGGGCACGTGGGAATGGAGAGGGGTGAACAATGGGGGGTTGGTTGAATTTGACGTAAAAGGGGTACTGTAGGGGTTGGTTTTTGGAATTGGTGGTTTCTGGAAGTCTAGAGAGAACTTTTGAAAACTTTTGTGACTTTTCGATGCAGGATTCTATGTCAGAATTGAAAAAATGCACATTTGATGCCGAATCCATCTGTCCTTTGATCTCATCTTATCTCTGTACTCCAGGAAACTGACGAGATTTCGCAAAATGTGATGCCATCGCCCTCATGCACGTTCGAAACAACCCAAACGTCAAGTCTTTCACCTTTTCATTCCTGCGCACACAAAATACAATAACATTGGCTCAGCTAAAACCTTTAGCGTGTTTCACCAAGGTCCCACCACGAAACGCACCATTAGCACCCCCCTCAGATCCGCAAAAAAGCCAATCGCATTGCCGCTTCCCCCGATCGTCAACGTTGTTTCTACCAACCTGTCACCATGCCGTATCCCCTTGCCGAACTTACCTATGGTCTTTCCCATCGACTAAGTGATCTTGCAACCCCCGTCGAACGTTACAAACTTCAAATTGCGGCTGGAACCGAATCCGAATCAATTTGTCCGCCGAATCTTCAAAAATATACAATTCAAAAGATTATTCGTTTTCAAGGCGCCGCAACACAAGAGCAAGCAAATGCCATGCTTCAAAACCATCCAGCAATGTTTGGCAATGCACCTGCTCATTATGATCAGACGCTAGTTGCTTGTGATGAAACGTTGTTGTTGGAATATATTACTCCGAACGTGTTTCCGTATTATCGAATGACATACTGTAATTTTTTACTTTACCCCGAGAACCTACAGTTGACTAAGTGTCATATTACAACGGTATTCTTTCAACAATTACACGATTTGGTCGGTAAAACGGTGAAACGAATTGAAATTTTGGGTCATTGGCTGAATGACGATTCTGAAGTTTTGAGTTTTACCGAACTGTTGACGGCTTTTCCAAATCTTGAATGGATTAAAGTTAATGATATTTTTGTAATCGAAAATTGGTTGGACGAAATTGATCAGTTTGAAAATCACAAATTGAAAAACCTATATTTGGGAGATAATACGGTAAAAACACCAGCCAGTTATTCAGAAGAAGATGTGGTAGCATTTCTTACAGTATGTTTATTCAGTTTTTTAGAAATTTTGAAGAAAATAATATAAATTTTCAGGATCAGCAAGACGGCTTTTGTTTTGTTGCAGCAGATTTGGGTATGTGCTTTGTCAAGGATTGCAACTTTGACCCTGAGAATCACCCTGACTTTCAACCAGATGATGGAGAGAATCCAAACCATTGAATGAATTGTTTTGTGTTGTTTGATTGAAAATTGTTCATGTACAGAAATAAAGAAAAAAATAATAACAATTTCATGATTTGAAAAGTGCAAACTTGACGTTAGATTCATAAAGTTTCTTGGCTTCATCTTTAGCAAATCAGATCGCCGACTCTTTTGATAACCTTTCACGACCAACTTTTGAAGGATTCCGCTTTTGCGTGCGTTTATGCTTGCTTTCTTGTGCGAACAGCAAAAAGTCGATAGCATAGATCGACCATAGGGTTGCACCCGCGAAAAGCTCATCCCGTTGTCGCGCTGCTTACTCTACCAATTAGCTTTCCTTGCGTAAACGTCTACCATGCCCTATCCTCTAGCCAAACTTCCTTATGGCTTTGGCTGTCGTCTAAGCGATCTTTCAACCCCGATTGAACGCTACAAACTTCAAATTGCCGCTGGAACTGCATCAATTTGTCCGCCGAACCTTCAAAAACTTCAATTTAGCAAAAATTTATATTTCTACAATGAAAATAGACGGAAAGATATTGACTTTGGATACCCCCGCCAACAAGTAACAATTGTAGCAATTGAGAATGATCCAGTATCGCTTCGCTGGTCATTTGTTCATCACGAACAGATATTGCTAGTTTGTAAACGTGAGGTAGCACTGACGTGTATTGATTCACATGATTTACAGTCTGAAACATTTCAAAAATTTCTATTTTGTCCTAAAGTTATACGTCTAACTAGTTGCATTATTTCAAGTGAACTAATTCAACAATTATCCAGTAAATCCGTTAAACGCATTGATATAACGCATACTTATAATGAAAACAGCACCGAAGTTTTGAGTTTATCCGAACTTTTGACAGCTTTCCCAAATCTTGAAGTAGCTGATATTTTCAATGTTTTTGTTTTCCAAAGTTGGATGGACGATGTTTTACGGGTTAAAAATCACAAACTAACCCGTCTAGCTTTAAGGCATGCTACGATAATGAAAAGTGGAATTCCGACATGCGACGATTTGATAAAATTTCTCAAAGTAAGAGTTTCAATTGTTTTATTGAATAACTGTTAATTTACAGGCTCAGCGATATGGCTTTCGTTTAGAATTGATAGACTATGGCAATTCTAATAAGTATGCAGACCTTAAAACACAATTGAGAAAGGTTCTGCCTTGTGAAGAAGGTAATCACATATATGAATTCACTCACCTTGTTGTCAGAAGCGAACATAAAGGTATCACTACTTTTGCCTTATCTCCACCAGACGATTACAAAGAAGAGAAATATGATCAAGGAGATGTTATAAAATTGACCCACCGTTATGTATTTGAATAATTGTTGATTTTTGAACGTACATATAAGAAATAAATGCCATGATGTTTACCAGAGACAATGATGATACAGTTATAATAAAAATACACAAGTCCAAAAATGCAAATGAAAGTTCCAATTAGCATGAATCGCATTACGGTCATTCGAAAAACACCCCAAAAACAACCCCCAGGGCATTCTAACCCCGAGATCGCCCTTCTGACTGCGTCTGACGGCCCTCTCCTTTGGCCATAAACACTCCCATTTGAATCGTCATGCTTGTCAAGGTAAATTTCCAACATTTGTCGCAATTAGACCAAAAAAACACCCCCTTTAGGAGTACCGCCTCGTCCTTCCCTTCACCCTCGAAGAATTCCAACGCGGTCAGCTGTGGTCCGTCGCTGAAGCCAGTAAGAATGAAACCGGCGGTGGCAATGGGGTCGTTATCGTGAAGCAGCACGAATTCAGATCAAAATCGATTCGTCCGGGACATACGATCGAAGGCGTCTACACCTATAAGATTTACTACCTCCAGCAGAAGGTTCCGTATATCTTCCGGAAGATGTTCCCGGAATCTGCTTTCATCCTGCATGAAGAATCGTGGAATGCGTTCCCTTACACGAAGACGGTCCTTACTGTGGGTCATTTTGTTGTTACTGTATGTCGGTTACAGTATGATGTGGGATGTTATTCCAGAACCCTGACTACATGAAAGGCAACTTCAAAATCATTGTTGAAACCATCCATTGCGAGGATCGCGGCGAACAGTCCAATGCGTTGAACCTTCCCAAGGATGTCCTTAAGAAGCGCGAAGTCGTCTATGTCGACATTGCCGACGACAATAATCTCAAGAAGGACGATTTCAATGATAACAACAACATCCATCAATTCACATCGGAGAAGACTGGCCGTGGCCCATTGAATGAGGGCTGGGCACGGAAGCACAAGCCTGTGATTACGGCGTATAAGTGTGTTTCGGTCAACTTCAAGTGGTTCGGGCTTCAGACTCGCGTTGAGAAGGCCATTCATAAGACTTATCCGCGGTGAGTTTAGAATTTAGGCCTTTCTTCGATCGATGTCGTTGGATGAAAGTGCCATTTCAGCCTGTTCGCCAAGTTCCATCGCGAAACCTTCTGCTGGATCGATCACTGGTACAGCCTCTCGATGGAGGAGATCCGTTCCATCGAGGAGGAGACCCAAGCAAAGCTCAAGCAAGCCATTGACGAAGGCGAATGCAAGGGCATGGCCGGTGAAGGTGAGGGCGAAGATGGGAAGAAGTCGTCAAGCTCTGATGAAGATTAGAAGTAGATGTGTTTCTGTTTTGGTCTTTTGATTACGCTAATTATCTAATCTAACCCCTGTATAAATGTGAGAAGCATAAAAATAAAGAAAAAACTTTCCAAAATGTGTTTTTGACCTCAAATAACGCATATTCAACTCATCATAATGACCCCCTCAAACTCCAAATCCCCTAAAAACATGAATCCCCCTTCTTCCAAAACCAATGTGCAAAGTGTAGCGAGGTAAAAGTTGTACTTTCAACACCATTCCGTCATAAGCCAACTCTCCCCTCAAGTAAAAAACCTTGCGCATAGAGCAGAACCCTTGTCAGCAGTGCCGTCCGTCTCAGGGGGGCTCCCACTCTCGGCAACTCCAACCTCAACTCTGACAGTCACTTATACCATTTACATTTACCACTACACATTACATCGACACTGTTTTTGTGCCACGCCACAACTTATGCTCCCTGAGGCCTTTCCAAGCCTCCAAGCCCTCCAAGCCGGGTGCCCATTAGCATGGCTAATATTTGGTGTAATAATGTTACGCGTGACGAGATACCTACACGTAACTACCGCTTTTGTACCGTTGCATTTACCCCCAAAAGGCCATGCCGGCCGTTTTATTTCGCTTTTTATTGCGGTTGGGGTGTGATTTTTGGTATTTAAATTAGTTTCCTTCAAGTCGTTTTTGCCATCCGGTAGGAAGTAAACTTCTGTTTCTATTTGCGTTCTTCGAATCCCCCAAATCTCCCCCAAAAAACAACACCATTATAACCACATCGCTGTCTAAAACTATAATACATTTTACCCATTATTTACGTTATGTGCTCAATTTCAAGTTGGTAGGCTTTATCGACCGGTGCAATGTGCTTTTTACTCATTTCATGCGCGGCTATTTATTATTAACCGGCTAAAGTTCTTTTTCCGCTTGAAGTTGTTGTTAACTTTTTTCACAAAAGATGAAATAACGTTCTATTTTACAATTTTACGTTTTATTTTACATTATCCCTTTAAATTTAAACCTGTTTTACGCATTTTACGTCACTATGAAATGGGACAAAGTCCCTATGGCCATGGCCCTCTCCATCGAAAGTACAACGCACTTGCTCTGTGGCTTTAGCACAGAATAATAAATTAGCACAACATAATAATGTTGTAATAGTATGTAGGGTAAAAGTTTGATAAAAAGTTGGTTACGTCGAAACTGTCGGTGCTCATTACTGGGAACTCTGATTGTGCCATATCTGTTTGAAGCGCCCTGGGGACGGGACGATGTTAAAGTTGTATTTGTGAGCTTTGTGTTGGGGCAGCCCTCTTTTGACCTTTCTTATCATTGGATTTTCGATGTGTTTTACGCTTTATTTGATGACATTGCTTTCGTGTGTTGTAGTTGTTTGATAAAATTGCCGACATGAACGGCATTTTTTGATGAAAGCAGCTTTCAGAACGCTTCTTTCCTCGATTGCGCATCATGGGTACCTGCCAATCGAGCAGTGCCAATGACGTGAAACAGATTCACCCCTCTCGGCCGCTGCCTGATCCCAACTACAGTGATGAGCACAATATCTCGACAACATCATTGACGGCGATATCCCCGACGAACTGTTCGCCGCCGCCGGATTTCGACGTAGAAAGAGGCATTCCGCGACGGCCCATTCGAACCCCACCGGCTATGACCCCAGCCACGTGGGACGGGGCACCTGGAGATGCGGCCGCTATCAGTAAAAAGATTGATGAACAGCTTGCGAATGATGGAAAGGCTTTGGAGAAGATTATTAAATTGCTATTACTGGGTGAGTGGATGATGGTATCCGCCTGCAATTATACTTTTTCGCCACAATTTGAGACCAAAAACGAACATTTTAAAATTTCAAAATTTTTTTTATCATTCCTAATTTAAACCCTATGACTTTTCAACATTTTGTTAAATCATTACTCATAAACATCGACAACAAATCCATTTTCCATAGAATAGAACCCAACTACAGAAAACTTCCTTCTCCCTCCCTCCAAAACCCCTATCACAGTGTTGACAACACTACACATACATTACAAATTTACTTATCCAAAAAAACCTAAAACAAAATTTGCCCTTGAACTGCAAATTAAATATTTTCCACGCACATGTCACAATCACTGACTGTGTAGAACCATAAGTTTTGTGTCTCCAGGGACCAGGAATACCTGCTTACTCACTTTAAGTTTTATGAATTTTTAGTTTTTTCACTTTATAGACATTGATTCAAGTCTAAAAAATTGCAGGCCCAGCCGAAAGTGGAAAAAGTACAGTGCTCAAACAAATTAGGTAAGCCGTTTTAATAGTAATGGAAATTGAAGGTGTCTAAGTACGCATAAAAACCATTATACTGTGGAAAAACTTTAGTTGGTTGATTGGATGACTTTTAAAAATAATCAACCAAACTTCATGCAATACGATCAATTATTGTAATGTTGATAGTCATAGGATGCGTCATTGTGCTGTTTGGAGTTTTGGTAATGTAGGCATAATGATTTTGAGATTTTGAAACGCTGTTTAAATTGAGTTTCTGTGCGTCAAAACTGTGAAGACAAAGACTGTGTTGTACGTTTTGGTGTGGTTGCAATAATTTGTTATGTAGTCCCAGGAATATTTCAGCTTTTGTATTCGTGGTTTGTGTTTGATGTGTGACATTGTGGCACGGCATTCGTTGTTGACATTGTTTTGGCCAACTTTTAAACCGAGTTAGTTCAAAAAATGGTCAAAACTTTATCGACAAAGTAATATTGTAATCCATGTTGGCATTTACAGAATTATCCACCTAAATGGATTCACGACCGGAGATTTGGGCGAACAACGACCGCTCGTTTTCAAAAATATAATCGATGGCGTTGTCGAATTATGGAATGCCATCCAAATTCTCAACTTGGAAGTACTTCCCGAAACGAAAGCAATGATGCCAAGCCTGTTGGAGGAACTGAAAAACATCAATTTGGTGATCAGTGAAACGTTCCCACTGTCGCCGTACCTCAAAATTAAACAAATGTGGAATGACCCGGCCATGAAGACGGCTTATGATTGTAGGAGCAATACGAGTGTCATGGATTCGACTAAATTGTGAGTACAAACTTTATTATCAAAAAGCAGTTTTGAAAATGTTGAACCACGCCTTTTTATGCAAAAAATATCGGCTTTTACCTTTGTTTTCGTTCTTTGTAGTATAATAATAAAAACTCGACCCATCGCAATGTAAAAAGTGTCATAATTTCAGTTTTCTCGATGCGATTGACAGGATAAGCGCCCCCACAGGCTATACCCCGACCGTGGCTGACGTTTTGCACCTGCGACAGGTTACTATCGGTGTTTCGGAAATGCAATACACTTATAAGGACTTGGAGTTCCGAATTTTTGATGTCGGCGGCCAGAAAACCGAACGACGGAAGTGGATTCACGTTTTTGACAATGTTACTGCACTGGTTGGTTTTGCGGCAAAGCTTACCTTCTAGAACGGCACTTTTTCAGTTTTTTATTGCTGCCATTAGTGAATACGATCAATACCTCTCACCAAAAGATGCCACAGCTAGTCTACACAAGATGAATGTCAAGGATTTGGAGAGTAGACGGCCATTGGTATGACTTTGGTTTTGGCTTTAAAAATATCCACAGAAATCGTTTTTTAGACCCGCCTAGACGATGCCCTGTTCCTATTCCGCTGGATCGGCAACAATGACCTCTTCACAAAAGTACAAATCATTCTGTTTCTCAATAAGAAAGACATTTTCGCCGAAAAAATAAGCAAAATCCCATTGACTGTATGCTTTTCGAGCTACAAAGGTAAGGAAGTGAACCCATGGCAAGACAGTGAGCAAAGTACGGCACTTTTTCAGAGAAAAACGACTACAAAAACGCCACGGAGTACATTCAAAAGCGGTTTGAAGCCCAAATCCGGAACAAAAGCAAAATGATATACACCCATTTAACGTGTGCCACTGATACTGATCAAGTGCAGTTTTTGCTCAACAGTGTCACTGATATGATCATTGCTGAGAATTTCAAGCAAACTGGGGTCATTTGAAAGGGGTTTCAGCAGGTTGTTCTTGTTTTTGGGGAGATTGTTTAACTTCATTACGTGTGGATTTGATTGTTTCAAGCGCAGTAATTTTATAATAAAAATAAAATGCGTCCATTATACAAGCGATAAACTGGATGGCAATGAAAACCGGCTAAGCAGAAAATAAATATATAACACGATATGCCCAAAAGCAGTAAAACAGTCAGATCGAAGGGAATCTATGCATCACCGACAAGTGCGATGGCATTGAAAGAGATAGTGTTGCCTAGGCCGGCGAGCAGCTCATGGACGAGCTTGCCGACATCTTCGAGAACCGTATCTGGTGTTGTGGGACCCAATGGTCGCGGGAAGTCCATTTGGCCGTCGAATTCGTAGAGAGTGCCATCGACATTGACGAGAGCGATGAAATGGTGTTCGACTTTAGGGACATCGGCATTGGTGTCACCGCTTCGGGCACTGGATTCATGGGCGACGGCCATGTCCTTGTCGTGTTCGAGACTGGATGAACGGTCCTCGATGCTGAGGGTCTTTGCCTTCTCGAGCCATGAAGCGAAAGGACCAGAGCTGGCATTGATGTAGTTCGTCAGATTGGCAAGGGCGTGGAGGATGGCGAAAGTGCCACAGGCATTGCCGATCTTTTGCTTCATGAAGAAGAGTTTCTCATCAGGCTGGTAGTTGCTGGATTTGAGGGCCTCATACTTGGGTCGGACAATGTTCCAGCACTGGAATCAGCTCACAATTATATATAAAACAAAGGCATAGAAAATGAACTCACCTTCTTGTAGTCGGGAAAACACAGAATCGCTCCCAAATGCGGCTTCGGAACAAAGGCCAAACAGTCAGCGTCGAAGCCAAAGATGTCCTCACATCGAATGCCGGTTACGCCAACGTCATGGATGAGCTGAAATCAAAATATATATCAAAAGGGGGACATTGGAAAATATTTTCATTAAAAAACAGACTTTACCTTGTTCATCGTCTCTGGGTTGCTTTCCAGAGGAGTCCAGTAGGTCTTCTTCGTCGTGGTAGTCATGTTTGAGGGATGTGAAGCTGAATTGAAGCGGATTCAAAGCTAATTTCAAAATGTGATGACAATAAGTAGCGGAAAGAGGCGTGCACTCCCAAAGTGCACAAAAGTACTCTCATAACGAAACCAGCCAGCCATCATCGAAATGCATTGCAGAAAACGTGAAGGAATTGACTCCTTTTTTTGAGGATCTTCGGCCTCGTGTTAATATTAGATAGTTTTTAGCTTTGTTTTATAATCAAAATAAATAGCGTAATATATACAAAAAAAACAAATTTTCGAAACAGACATATTTACAGACTTATTCTTCGCCGACAAGTGCAACAGCATTGAATGAGATGTTGTCGACGCCGGCGATCATCTCATTCACAAATTTGCCGACATCCTCAAGGACTGTGTCCGGTGTTGTCGCACCTATTGGTCGCGGGAAGTCCATATAACCATCGAATTCGTAGAGAGTGCCGTCGACATTGACGAGAGCGACGAAATTATGGTCGAGGGGAACATCAGTATCGGTTTCACCGCTTCGGGCACTGGATTCATGCGCGGCGGCCATGTCCTTGTCGTGTTCGAGACAGGATGAACGGTCCTCGATGCCGAGAGGTTTTGCTTTCTTCAACCATGATGCAAACGGGCCAGAACCAGCCGAGATTGAGTTCGTCAAATTAGCGAGGGCGTGGAGGACGGCAAACGTGCCACAAGCATTGCCAATCTTTTGCTTCATGAAGAAAAGTTTGTCGTCGGGCTTGTAATTGCTAGATTTGAGAGCATCATATTTGGGTTGAACGAGTTCCCAGCACTAGAATTGAGATTTTTTATTGAACGAAGACATGAAAAACTGTCCCACCTTCTTGTAGTCCGGTAAGCACAGAATCGCCCCCAAATGTGGCTTCGGGATAAAGGCCAAACTGTCAGCATCGAAGCCATAGATGTCTTCACAACGGATACCAGTGACGCCAATATGATGGATTAGCTGATAATTACATTGAAAGAGGGACGTTGGAACATAAAATGGTCAAAAAACCAATACCAACCTTGTTCATTACATCGGGGTTGCTCTCCAGAGGAGTCCAGACGGCTTTCTTTGTCTCGGTAGTCATGTTTGAAGAATGTAAAGTCGAATTGAAGCGGATTCAAAGCAAATTTCAAAACGTGATGACAAAAATAACGGAAATGGATGTGCACCCAAAAATGTGCACAAAAGTACTCTCACCACGAAAAAAAGCAATTTGCGCAGTGCATTGCGAAAATAATATTTGTGGAAACGACGCGGACTTCGTTTCTAATTTGCTTCAAATTCAACCATGGTAAGTTTTTATTACTTTGCATTCTAATGACCTTTCTAACCAGTAAAATTTCAGGCTCGAAATGCGGAAAAGGCCATGACGGCCCTGGCCAGATGGCGTCGCATGAAGGAACAAGAAGAACGCGGACCCATCTCCCGTCGTCCTCATGATACTCGCGATTGCAACAAAGTCGGTGAAGCTGAACGTTTCCGACGTGAAATCATGGGCGATATCAGTAAGAAGATTGCTCAGATTCAGGTAGATTCAATTTCTATATATAAATATGTCGCCACTCAACGTTTTTCCTTTCCAGAACCCCGGTCTTGGCGAATACAAGCTCCGTGATCTCAACGACGAAATCAACCGTCTACTCAAACTCAAATACGCCTGGGAATGTCGTGTCAAAGAGCTTGGAGGGCAGGACTATCGACGAATAGCACCGAGAGAGCTGGATAAGGATGGCCAAGAAATTTACGGCAACAAAGGGTACAAGTATTTCGGTGCAGCGAAGGATTTACCCGGCGTCAGAGAACTCTTCGAACAAGCTGCCCAAGATGAGCCTTCATCAAAGAAGCAGCACATTTTGTTAAGAAAAGTCGATGCAGCCTATTATGGATACCATGACGACGACGATGGTCTCCTCGTGCCCCTGGAACATGCCCAAGAAGCTCGAGCCGAGCAACGGATTGCCGAGCGATGGGAAAAGGAAGGAGCGCGGATGAATCGCTGGGACGACTTGGATGATGAAATGTATCGCGTCGAAAACGACGATGAAGAAGAGTTCGACATCAAGGAGTCTGTAGTGCTCGGCGACGACGGCAAGGAAATGGTCATTCGTCACGTCATGGTGCCATCACAGAAGGAGATTGAGGAAATGATTGTCGAGCGGAAGAAGCAGTACCTCATGTCGAAGTTTGTTGGTTAATTTATTGTAATCCTTGTTGTGTGTATTTGGATCTCGTTTTTACTGGATTAATCTGGCGATGGAACAGATTTGCATGTTGCATACTGTCAATAAATAAGTTTTTTTCGGTTCCTTTGGTTTAGAGTTTGTTTTGTATTGGCTTTCGCCACCATGCCGATGAACAGTAACAATGCCAAAGCCGCGGGCTTAGCCAATGCAGCGAATGCGGAACGTGTCCGCCCGGAGGAGCTTCCCGTCGGCACAATTCTCAATGGCCAATTCAAACTTGTCGAATGTACGCTGAATCATCCGACTTTGGCACTCAACTACAATGCCATCAACCAAGCTGGGGATCCATTCATCGTGAAAGTCGATGCCGAAGTCAATCTGCTGTCATTCGTCCGATCAGAGGGTGGCTTCTTGCAGGCCGTCCAGAAGGCTGGAAAAAGTGAACTTTTCGTTGAAATTGTCCATGGCGCAAAGTGGAAAAACTACATCTACTTCGTCACGCGCTTCCGACCGGGGCCATCGATCAATGATTGCTGGTGCGCTATGCCGTCCGGGACACTGTCTCCGGGGTCGGCTTCGCGGGTTATCTATTACTTTTTTAAAGTAAGTTTCTCTACAGTAATCCTACAGTAACCCAACCACCTCCAGGCCCTCGAAGTAGTCCATCAACTCGGCTACCTCCTTCGTCGCGTCGATCCCAATGTGATCAAATTCGATGCAGCTACACGTCAAATCTATCTCTCAGACCTGTCATCGACCCGCCTGGACCCCACCATTGCCAAGATGAATGTCCATGTCCGATGGGCAGGAGCACCCTTATATGCGCCCCTCCAACACCACCAAATGAAGACCCATTTGCGTCGACATGATCTCGAAGCCGGGTTATACTTGCTGGTCGAAATGACGATCGGCAAACTCCCCTGGGAAGGCACCCCGCCCGATATGATGGGAAGTGCGAAGCGAAGTGCCATCACGAGTCAAAGCCTCTTTGCCAAATGTCCGCCACAGTATGCCACGCTGTATACCATTGTGAGCTTGCTCGGGGATAATGACAAAATCGACTATGGGCAACTGTACAGCAAGTTGGAAGACGCTTGGAAGTCAACGGGCGTCGGTGATATCGCAGCGGCCTATGATTGGGAAGCGCACATGAAGCCGATGGAAGGGTAATTCCATTGATTCAATGTTTATTTTTTGATTGTAAAACATAAATTGAGACATGTTGTAACATTTGTAAAAGTGTATATGTTAGTCCTCGGAATCAGATTCATCCACAATGTCATACTGCTTGAATCGTGCCTTCAGGTCATTCGTCACTTCAGCTTCCTTGGCATGCTCCAGGACGCAGTTTTTCCAGTCAACTTTGTCCAAACAATCGAGTAGCTCCGGGCTGGCTAACACTTCCCGGCCGAAGTGAATCGGAAAGTTGCGCATTTTCGTACATAATAGGCGGGTACCATCCGGAAGTTCGGCATAAAAGTATGGATGGCCTTCTTCGACAATGTCCCAAATCTGAAAACAATCAATTAGATAATATCCATCTCCCAGCCCCCACAAACCTGTTGATCCTTCTCCAACACCCCCAATTCCAGCTTATGATCCTGTGCCGCCACTAGGAATGCCATCCGCAACGCCTTGCTATTCGTCTTCGGCACTGGAATCAGTTGCAATTGGAGATGGGAACACTTGAAATTCCGCTCGAACGCGACCAAAGTCTTATCAGCGGCGTCTGCCATCAACGCAAAGGCATCCCGATACGCGGCGATTTCATCCCGAAGTTCGGCATCCGCGGCTGCCATGTTTTGAACGTGTTGAATGCTGAGAATCATGACATGGTCCGCGGTCAATGGTCCTTTCGGCATCGCGGCATAAGCCTTCTTGCCCACGGAAACGATCAAATGCTTTTCAGCGTTGGTATTCGACAAGCAAAACCAGCAATTATCTGTGCTGAATTCGATCTTGGCAGGTTTGCCTTCGTCGAAATCGCCTCGTCGCTTACGGTTGCGGCCTCCCCGATCGATCGGATCTTCCTCATCTGGATCCGCCTGCATGTCGAAGAAGAATTGACTGTTTGGATTCCGCATATCAGCTTCACGCTTTGCAGAGAGGTAGTTTTGAAGGATTTCCATGTAAGGGAATTCGGATGCATTCGCTGGCTGAGCAGTAAGCTCATCTCGGGTTAGCTTTCGCATCGGTACGATAGAAAAGGCGTAAATCCACTTTTCCTTGTTCGGATTTCCGACCGGGGCCAGTCCAATGAATCGAGTAGTGTGTTGAGCGGCTTCCACGAGCACCCGATGATTGCGGTATGGAGTCCTTTCATAATGGCACCCTCTTCCAGCAAAATGGTACCGTGGTTTCAGGCCGGTCGCCAATCTCGAAATGTGATTGCTGCCTTCGACTTCGGTGGCTGGAGTGTTGGGGGAGTATTTTGAGACCTGAAAACACCCATTTTAACGAAATTACAACGTGATAGATGTCACCTGATTCGGCCAAACTGACGATAACAAAATATCAACACCCAAAAATCCACTTTGAGCGCGCACTGGTAGCAACAAATCATCGACAGTCTTATCATCGAACTCAAAAACATTCGGTGGACCATCTCCAACTGCTTCAATACCACTAACATAGCCAATAGTCAAGCCATGGGCAGTGTTGAGGACCCCCTTTCGGCCGAGATAGGTCAAATTCGGTGAGAATTCGGCGTTTTCTTCGGGGTAGAAGGATGATGTGGATGGACAACATGGGCCAAGGATGTACGTAGCAATCGGAAATTGAATATCGCCATTGGCAACACGATTGTTCAATTCGGAATCTGGGCCGAAGAACTCGCCGACACAGAGGAGTACATCGAAGGGGCCTGATTTTGCAATGATTGTTTTGACGCGTTTCAAGAGCTCCTGGAAACGACCGTTGACATCGCCGACGGCAAGGACTTTGACGGGTTTGGAGGACATCTAGAAGCGCAATAGTTGTAAAAGTGTAAGTAAAAGCAGAGAAAAGGGTATTCAAAGCGTTAACAAACGCATCAATCAACGCAATAAGCAAAATTATAAAGCTCAACTTTATTCATGTGCATCCCTAGAATTCCCGGGACACTGTTCACCAAGCTGTTCAGCATCGTCAAACTTAGCCCCACACCAATGGCAATACAAATGTTTTTCACGTAGATACAAGGAAAATTGAAACAATCGGTCGGTCAATTCGTCTTCCGGAAGCTCATCGAAACGTTCATTACCAGGGGCTTCTTTGCCGTTGGCATAGATGAATTTGGCATCCTCTTCATTGTCTTCGACTTCAGCCACAGGTTGCCGTCGTTTATAAGGTGCTGGTTCATTGTGAATTTCGCCGGTGCGATCTTTATATATCGGCCAGTACCAGGAAACTGATGGTAGTTCCAATCCAAGTCTAAAAACACATTTTATATATATAAATTTTGTTTGAATTCGACAAAAACGTACGTTACATCAAGCTCCTGACAAGCCTTCCTCATTTTCATGATGTCACCGATGACTTGCTTCGTGTCGACGGTTACGCGCTTTCGTTTTCGATAATCATGCAGCAGTTCTGTTTGCTGTGCCGCGGCTTCCTTCATTGCCCTCATGTGTTGGTCAATCTTATCCTTGGCTTCGGTTTGCTCCTCGACGTCGTGGCCAACACCCTTTCGACCGAGTTTGATTGCCAACGGCAGTGGTTCAGCTATCGCATTAGTGCCTTCTTTGCCGAGTGTCGTACCCGGTTTGTAGCCCATCTTCGCTAATAGGGCAAAACCCTTTGATTCGGTGCTGACCGGTTTCGACAATGCTTCTTCGCGTTTATGTGCTTCCAACTCGGCTTTGGTCATTCTCCGTCGGGATGCCGCTTCAGCTTCTTCCGCTCTGGCTTGGATAACAAGGGCCCGTCGCTGGGCTGCCGATTTGGCAAGACCTGAAGACATGGTTTCTTAGAAAAATGATAAAATAGATAGATGGAACTGACCTGGTTTGACATCCGGAATTCCATTCAAAATTGATTCTGACATGTAGTCATCATCACTCTCACTCATGTTGAAGATGAAGAATCTGAAGCACAAAAAAGCGAAGCGGCTAGGTAGGTTTCGCAAAACAGCACGAACAAAATAGTGTGTTGGCAGTCGACGCACAATGCCAAGTAATATAACATCCACTTTTTATGTAAAGTTATGAATCATGTATTTTTTCGTTTACCTCTCACTTCTGCAACGGTAACACAAAGTTTGACTTACATGTGACAACCAGTGTTCCTATAGCTCTGCTAAAAACGTGTGAAAGTTTGATCATTCGCAACAAACTGCACTTGAATTTATCTTTCTTTTTTATACCAAGTTTGTTTAACATATATTGCAAGAACGTTACATTCAAACTGTTTATGAGATAGAACAAACCGATGTCGTGATTACACTCAGAACTCAGGTTTATTAATTACGAACATAGTAAATTTCAAAGTAGAACTTCAATCAATAGTAAAATAGTAACGAAGCAATTCAGCAGTCGAACGATCGGTACATGAATTAATCGGAAAAAAAGCAAGAAGCTACAACCTATCGCTAAACGTTAAGATCGGTAACAGCGTATTTTTGATTAAATCAGCGTTTTTTTTTGTATAAACGGATACAACACCATTGCCTTGGTAGCAGCGCTATGCACCGTAACGACAACAATGGGGGCGCCACAGAAAGGTAAGTTTAGTTAAAATGAATCGCTTCGCGGAATACGACAATGAGTATACAACGGGCTCGGATCCTCTTCGGGGTAATCATTCATGAATGTAAAAAAATTGGCTTCGCACGTTATGACCACTATGCCATCAATAAAGCCACCGATTCGTCGGAGTATTTCATGAGAGATAAGTTTTGAGAATAATGATTTGCTCTCTTTCTTGACACTCATTTCGAATGGCTCTAAAACTGAACAATTATGTTTCAACGGACAAAAAAAAAAAGAAACGGACTTTCAAATGTTGTTCCGACAATTCTGATCACACCATTCATAAAAACTGTATTAACATTTGTCGTTGAAGCTTCAATAGTTAAACTTGTATGCCCCTTTGCGTCCATACAATCGCCAGCAGGGTAACATTTTAGCCGCCATAGATGTTTGTTGGAGCCATTGACGACCTTCTTTGGAGTAAAATCGAATTCACCAATGTCATAATCGTTAAGCTGACATTCCCGAAATGATGCAATAATTGAATTTTGATAGGATACGTTTTCTGCTGATCTGAAAATCCTGACTTCGCAAATGAGATCAATGATTCCATTTTTGTGATCAGCAATTCGGCATAGACTGTGCGAAAAACAACGATGAAAACCATAACCGGTAGCTTCCTCAAAACTGTAAATAAGTGATTCTGCAATTTGAATGATGTGGTTACAAATGTTATTACATTTTAAACTAATTCAGAGGCAGTCTGGCAGAAAATTTAGGATTAAGGTAAAGCAATCCGTCCCCACTATGCACACAAAATTGGACCAGGTGGAAATTGGAGTGTGAGCGGCGCGTTGACGATTTCTCATGAAATGCGGCACGCTAAGCATTGTTTTTTAATTCCAACAGATCAAAAACATTCTGGGGAAGCGATTGGCATCAAGAAATCCAGGATTGGAAATCAGCTTCAGTGCCGAAATTGAGTTTAAAAACTTCAATTCAAAATGGCACAAAAGTTAGGCAGAAAAGTTTTTCTTTTTTTTCGCCCAAATAATAGCACTTGGTGTAATCTACACTTTTGATAAGCATCATAGTTTTAGCTGCACTTTTTCAATATAAACATGCGGCAAATGTGCAAAAAGGGTGTGCGGAGGCCGCCAAAAGCCTCCAAAAACAGGGTTTTTTTCCAAAGAAAAATACTGAAGGAGTGCAGCTAAAATTATGATGCTTATCAAAAGAGTAGATTACACCAAGTGCTACTATTTGAGCGAAAAAAAAGAAAAATTTTTCTGCCTAACTTTTGTGCCATATTGAATTGAAGTTTTGAAACTCAATTTTGGTAATGAAGCTGATTTCCAATCCTGGATTTCTTGATGCCAATCGCTTCCCCAGAATGTTTTTGATCTATAGGCTTTAAAAAAACATTGCATAGCGTGCTGCATTTCATGAGAAATCGTCAACGCGCCGCTCACACTTCAAACTCAAAATTCCACCTGGTCACAAAATAAGGGGGAGTGTGTGCGTAGTGCGTCCCCAATTTCGAGAATCAAAAAGTTTGTTTTGCCAAAAAGTAGGTCACTCTAGGACAGATCGACCCCCAGTTTTTGTTTTTGGCGCTTCGGATTCTGGAAATATTTTCGGACGGGAAAACGAACCCCGTATTTAGAATTTTTGTAAAATGTTAATTAAAATCGACTTTTTGTGTTTTGAGTTTTTAACTGTCGATAACTTTTTTTAAAAGCGTCGATACCAAGTAGACGTATGCCTATCTTGTGGCCCGTCTTTTTCTGCATCAGATAGTATATAGCGTATGTTTTTCGAAACTTCCCCCATATAGTCGATATGTCCTAGGGTGACTCTTTAGGAAAACAAAATTTTTGGTTTTCGAAATTGGGGACGGATTGCCTGTCGAATTTCTCCCAGACTGCTTCTTAAAGCATTTACTTTGAAAGGGGACACCACCAACAGACACGGTACATATACACTCCATTCTTATCGGGTCGCCATCATTGTGAAAATATACGCTGACATAACGTTCGTCATCCTCCGTGCGGCCACAAGGGTAGTATATAACGAACCACGTTATGCCGTCGATAGTTTGTTTTCTTTCAACTATTTCCTGCCCCGTTTTGTGGGTTTCAATCATTCCACGATCAAATTTGACGACAAGTCGATCAGTAAATAATACTCTCTAAAATGGTATGTATGTAGTAAGAAATGTAAAAAAGACAGTGTCTTAGTCTTACCTTGTTCAAAACGTCGATTGTGTTTTGAGGGATCCTCAACTTTACATCACATTTAATTTCAAACATTCCATTTTTTATTGCGTCACCGAGTCGCAGCTTTTCGTGACTTATGGTATTTTCCCATGCATTATACACATGGTCATTGTTAATTTCTTCTTCGTAATAGTATTGAGTATCGTGGTCTTAAACAACGTTGATTTTATTTCCGCTCGACAAATTTTAAGTAAAATCATACGTTTAACGTCGGATCGTAGAATCGATACAGTTTTTGTCAATTCGAAACCGCCGGCTGAAGTGCAAACAAAAACAGAAACATTTTTCCTATTTTGTGGTAAAAGTCCATTGGGATAACATTCAATCCAGCAGTATAAGTTTTTGCATCCTGGTACTGTCCATCGGGGCGATGAAATACAGTGATTAGGTTCGCATAGTTTCAACCAATCAGCGTTAAGAGCCAAGGTTTCGGTAAATTTGTAGACCTAAATCATTCTAATTATATTTAGAATACGGTAGAATAGCAATTACGGAAACTTGTTCGGCTGGTTTAAAAACGTTGACTTTGCACACAAGGTCGATGATGCCGTTCTCGTGATCAGCCAGTTTGCACAGGTTGTGAGAAAGGAAAGGAAAACCCCAACTGCGTTGTCTCTCAAAATTAAAAACACGTGTATCTGCAACTTCAATGAAGTGATTTCAATTATTGCCACAAGAGTACTTACTTTCAACGAGGACACCACCAATTGACATGGCACGTGAACACTCCATCTTTATCGGGCCGTCTCCTATGTGAAAAAATAAGCTGAGATAACCTTCATCAGCCGCCGTTTGACCACATGGGTAGTATTGAATCTGCCATGGTATGCCGCTGACTGTATGACTATTTTCGATGATTTTTTGCATGGGTTTGTAAGTTACAAGCGTTCTACGATCGAATTTGACGGTGTGACTGTCTGTCAAAAGTGTAAACTAAAATAATACAGACTAAACAGTAATAAAACATTTTCCAAATTAACCTTATTTAAAGCGTCGATTTTTTCCTTTGGTATTTTGAATATAACATCACACTTAACCTCAAAAACTCCATCCTTAATGGTATCGCCAAGTCGAAGTTGTTCATGGCTGATGAGTTTGACCGTTTCACATCCTCTTCACTCATAAACTCTGTATCCTGCCCTACAAATATATCGATTATGTATTTCTTAATTATTTAAAACCAAAAACATGCATTTAACATTAGATCGCATGATCGTTACCGTTTTGGTGAATTCAAAGCCGCCGGCTGAAGTGCAAACAGAGACGGAAACATTTTGCCGAGTTTCCTCACTACATCCCAAGGTCTCTTAAATTACTGAATACAATTCTCGGAATTCGTTGTAAGGTGAAAACAGAATCATTTTCTTAAATAAACAGAGAAAAATATTTAAGAACGCAAAATTTGGTCAGTACAGAGTTCTGGAAAAAAATCGGGTCTGTACAGAGCTCTGAAAAAAACAGAACTGATTTTTTGGCTGAAAAACACGTTTTTCCAACTTTTTTAATATTTATCGGAGGATCTTTCAATTTTCTGTCTGTCCCTTATCTTCGGCATAGATGGTGTGACAGAAAGGCACACTCAAAAAAAAGATAACAGGTCAATTGGTTGCATAAAAATACCACGAATTCGTGGCATAAGTATAACAGATTGACGTAAAACTGCAACGGTATCGTGGTAGTTGGACGTCTAAAGCGCGACGGCAAGGCCGCAAAAAAATTTTCAAAAATTTGCTTGTCTGTACAGAGCACTTTCTTAAATATAATAATATGGAATACCATGCAATAGGAAATGCACGAACAGAAATGACAGGAGCTGTGAGTAGCTGTCAGTCAAACTTTCGTAGTAAGAGTTACTTTGGGGGGCAAGGTGGTACACCTGTGTGCCTTTATTCTTGCACCCGCTGCACAATGCTTTTATCACTAGTTATCACTACTGATTTCGCCGTTTCCTCGACGGCTTTGTATTGTTATCGATAAGTGAGAGGTGGAGAACGTATTACAACAACATTTGTGAGTTTTACCATGAGAAAAACCTCGCTCCGGCGACGAGCAGTGACCACTGCAGTGGCAAATTTTCTTTCAAACTATTTCGCTCTCATCTGCACTTTACACAACCCCATGCCCCCTGTAGAGATGTTTACAGGTGAAACAAAAGCAAAATAGCAAGGAATCCGAAATTCGGATATATAAAAATGAAAATCGCCCAGACACGCCCAACTCAGTTACTGAAACGCCAAAATCGGAGTTTTTGTCGTTCCAAATTGCACGATACCATTTCCGAAGTGTTTCCTAACTCTCATATATCGATTACAAAAAAAGAAAAAACGAGGAAACGGCGAACTCAGTAGTGATAACGGGTGATAAAAGCGTTGCGCAGCGGGTGCAAGAATAAGCGCGCACAGGTGTATACTGCCTTACCCGCAGAGTAACTCTTATTGCGAAAGTTTGACTCACAGCTACTCACAGCTCCTGTCATTTCTGTTCGTGCATTTCCTATTGCATGGTAATTAGTTTTTGCTCTCTGTGCAGAGCTCTGTATTCAATAATTTAAGAGACCTTGGGCATCCATTAGGATAGCATTCAATCCACCAGTATAAATTTTTGCAGCGCGGCACTGGTCGACGAGGCGATGAAAAACCATCATAAAGCTCAAACAGGTTCAACCAATCAGCATTGACAGTCAAAGTTGCAGTATCTTCGAATTTGTAAGGCTAAAACTACCAAATAATAACTTTTAGGAAGCACGCTTTTCAACTTACATCAGACAATGTTTCCGTCGAATCATCAAAAGACGAAGGCTCTTCCAATAACTCCATCACATCGTAATCATTTAAGGTGGCTAGTGGTTTATCGAAGTGCTCAAGTTCATCAAATACAACTATGCAATTCAGCTCGATGGCACCATTTCTTTGATCACCATGCTTGCACAACTCATGTGAAATTATTCTCGGAATGCCAATACGATCAAGTCTCTGCTCAAAGGTGTATACAAATGTATCTAAAATATTGAATATTTTATACAGCAACAAACAATTAAACAACATACCGTAAATAAGTACGCCACTAATTGACAAAGCATAGGACATCTCCAGTGTTACCGGACCTCCTTCAACGTTCAAAACTACGCTCACATAGCCATTGTCCTCCTCTCTGTATCCACATGGATAGCAGTCATAATACCATGCGATGCCGTTTAAAGTTTGTTTATCTGTAGATATTTTCTGCCCTCTTTGAAATGTTGAAAAATCATTTTGGTGCAACTTGATAATGCAAGAGTCTCCGATGACGTTTAACTAAAAAAATGCAATCTTTAAACATGTCGTGAAAACACAGTAGCATTACAATTTCAGGTGTTGTTCGCGATGTATTTTTAAACTTTATTTCACATTTTATTGTGAATTTACCATCTTGGATAACTCCTTTAGATTGAAGTTCTTCATGGGCAGCCAGTCGTCGACAGTCATGCTTCATCGGTTCGTCGGGATAAGACATCCTTTTTTTAACTGAAGCCTCATTTAAATTACAAAACGGTGTAAAATAAAGAGTGCTTACCTTTAATATCCGAGTCATCGACCGTTAAAGTAAATTCAACCTCAAAACCACCAATAGATGTAAAAATGGATATACCTAAGTATCCTTGGTTTGTAATGGAATCACCATTAGGGTAAACATGCAACCAATAAGAAAGATTTGTGCATGCTATTGGTCTTTTTGGTGTTTTGAAGTATTTTCCAGCTTCAAACAAAGTTAGCAACTCGGCATTGACTACTATTGCCAGAGTTTCACCGCCTCGCATAGCCACATTCTTAAACCAACATTAAAATTTGAAAGAAGCAAAAATATGACTGACTTACCATTTATGAGATTCTAATGTTTCCTTCTTTGCCGTTTTTAACTCACGCGTTGACAAGTCTATCTATACTTTTGTGCAGTAAAACAGAACGTCAGACAACCACCGTGATAAGAGAAATGCTAATACGGTTTTTACATCAACTTGTATCAATGTTGAACTGAAAAGTCAATAGCAATTATACATCAAGATATTTTTTGGAATTAAAAAAAAATTCAAAGGAAAAGGAGAAGATGTTTCTCAAATCTTGAAAAAAACGTCAAATCGTGGTGAGAGCCGATTTGGGAGGTTGAAAGCTATAGCAAATACATAAGCGTACGTGTACATAATTGCCAGATTCACAGTAACTTTGCAAGCTTTTATGACAGACTCAAAAGTTGTGCGGACATTAGAAACCCGTGACGGCGATCATGCACGCGTGCACCAGCCGATCCATGTTTAGGGCACTACATTGTACGTGCTCCTTTCTTTGTTAAAAAAACTGACTTACCTTTTATCAGCAATGCGAAGATTATACAGCGAATAGTGATTTAAGATAGCGTTCGTGTGTACTGTTAAAGCAATTGAACTGCATGAACCGGAAAAACGTTATCACCAAAAAGTGTTCCTTTCTCACGTTTTGTTTCTGAATGAGAATATCTTACCTAAATACTTCCATTGCTTCAAATGCTGATAAAACTATACCCTGAACTCAAGGTAGTCTGACAGTACGTGTCTTCCAAACGTTTGAAAAATCACAGTTTGCAATAAGCAGCGTAAAAAAGCGTAATTCCAAATTTTTTATATACTTATGTTACTACAATGTCATACAATTGACCGAATAAATCAGCCTAGTTTATCGTACTGCTTAAATCACTTAATGTGTAAAAAGTGGCTTCACATAAGATTATCAATCTGTCATCGATAATGCCACTGATTTGTCGAAGTTCTTCGTGCGCAATTAACACATCCATCCTTAAGAAGATGGGTCTTTCGGAATTTTCAGTAATCATGTCAAACGATTCTAAAAATTAACAAATTATCGATAAAACCAAAAAAATAAAAAACTGACTTTCAATAGTTGTTCCCACAATCTTAATCACACCCTTCACGCTAACTGTTTTTGTTTCAATCGTTGTAGCGTCAACTACCACAATGACGTTTCCTTTGGTTTTTGGGCATCTGCCAGCGGGGAAACATTGGAGTCGCCATCTGTGTTTGTCAGAGCCGTTGACAAACTCTCTTCGATTACTATCAAATTTACCAATACAACTATCGTTGAGCATGCATTTTTGAAACGACGTAATTATCGAACCTTTGCAAGAAACATCTACTGATCTAAAAAATATGACATCGCAAACGAGTTCAACGATGTCATTTTTGTGATCAGCAAGTTTGCATAACTTGTGCGAGAAACTAAAACCCAAGGCTTCGCCATTCTCCGAATCGGTAATACCGCGTTCTGCAATTATAATATCATATGAAAATGTTGTTTTTACCTAAATATTTGCCTTGCCTTGAATAGGAACACCGCCAAACAATAAAGTACTGGAATAAATCATCAATACCTTGCCTTCAGCCACGTGAAAGAATACGCTAATCCGTTTCTTGTGATCATACCTGTCACTACAAGGGTAGAAGTGAACCCACCATTCAATGTTGGCAATGGTTTTTCGCCTTTTTGCAATTTTCTCCCCCGGTTCGTGTATTTCGTGTATTTCTTTACGATTAAATTTCACGGTGTAACTGTCTTTAATTGGCACTAACTGAAATACTAGTTGTCAAAAGAGTCCAATCAAACGACTGAGACTTACCTTGTTCAAAGTGTCGATAGTTTCTTTCGGTATCTTCAGTATTACATCACACTTAATCGTAAAAACTCCATTTTTGATAATGTCACCAAATCGAAGTTTGTCATGACTTATAACTTTCGGGAATTCGTCCGTAAAGCTATCACTCAAACTCCGAGAATCATGATCTAAAAACACTTTTGTTTCAGTTTGTAATTTGAAATCAAAAACATGCATTCAATATCAGACCGTAGAACTGTCACGGTTTGGGTTAGTTCCAGTCCACCGGCGGAAATATAAACGAAGATTGAAACATGTTTCTTCTTTGTTTCTTCATTTGGATAACATGTAATCCACCAAGATAAGTTTTCACATTGTGGTAACGATCGTGGTGGAGATGAAAACGGATCTCCTGGTTCGAATACGGTCAACCAAGTAGCATTGACATCCAAAGTTACAGTGTCTTTAAATGTGTAAAGCTAAAATTCATTTAAGTTATGTAAGGGTCATATTCAAAGTCCGATTTTTGTAACCCACATCAGTCGATATTTTAGTCAGAGCGTTTATAGATGGCGGTTTTTTTAACAACACTTTCTGATCACAGTAACTTGGAGGAGGAGTTTTTGGTAAATTGTAATCTGCAGATTGATCAAAAACGAGTGTACACATCAACTCGATAACTTCGTCAGCATGGTGGCACAAGGCATGTGAATATAGTTTCTTAAAGTTCACTTTATTGATTGGTTTATCAAACGTGTGATGAAACGTATCTGAAATTATAAATCATGAACATTAACATCAGCAATAGAGAAGCTCACTGTAAACAAGCACGCTGTTAATGGACAAGGCATACGAAATCTCCAACGTTACTGGGCGGCCTTCAACGTTCAACGCAACGCTTACGTAACCAGCATCATCCTCATTATGCCCACACGGATACCATACATTGTGCCACGTAATGTCACAAATAGGTTGTTTATCAGCAACAATACTATACCCTGGTTCAAACATTCTTAATTCATTCAGATTCAGTTTCATGATACACATATCATCGATAATGTAAGACTAAAAGGATGTTTAAAGCTGCTTTTAAATAAATCAATATTACCTTTTCTTGTATCGTTCGCGATGCTATTCTAAAGTTAATTTTGCATTTTATTGTAAACTCGCCACCTCGCATAAAAGTCAGTCGAAGTTTGTTATGGGTAGCCAATTTTTGATAGTTCGATCTCGTCCGTTGAAAAGTAAACAACGTTTTGTCTTTTACTATAATACACAGTGCAAAAACGTTGTGGAAACAAGTCTTCAAACGTACCCATTATATCTGTTTCATCAATCGTTAAAGAATATTTTGCTTCAAACCCGCCAATAGACGTAAAAATGGATATACCAACAATACCTCTATGTGTTTTGGAATCACCGTTAGGGTAAACATGCAACCACCAATATAGGTTTTTGTATGCGGATAACCTTTTTGGTGTTTTGAAATAGTTTCCAACTTCACATAGTTCTAGTAACTCGGTATTTAAAACTATTGACAAAGTTTGATTGTCTCGAAGTGAGGCACTCTGAAAATTATGTCAACATTTTTGCTTTTTTGCCGAACATGGACTTACCATTTGTAAGCGTTGCGATTTGCTTCACGGCGAATCACGGTTGAACAGCAAAGTCAGGGAGTAAAAATTATTGAAGAACTTTCTCATGTGCACTGTTAAAAGAACTGAACAGCGTGAACCGGAAAAGCGTTATCACAAAAAATTGTTCTTTTCTCATGTATTGTTTCAGAATGAAAACCTATCACGCATGCTTGCTTCCATTGATTCGAATGTTAATAAAGAGAAGCTCGACCTAGGTAGCCTGACATTTGATCGGTTTTATTGTTTGTCCATAAATACACACAAAAATTTGACAGTATCAACGTGTACCCAAAACGTGTATCTGTCAACCAAATTCAAAATCATGCAGAAGAATCAGACGTAAGAAAAGCGGCTTCGCAAGTAATAACCACTTTGTCAGCTATTATGCCACTGATTTGTCGTAGTTTTTTGTGGGAAATAAACTTAATGAATGGGTATTCACATTCCTTTTTCACGATAACGTTGAAGTCCTCTGTAATGAACCTCAAAGTCATGACTGAAACAAAAAAAACAGAATAAACTTACTTTGAAAGTTTGTTCCCACTATCTTTATGACACCACTCATAATGACTGGTTTTGTCTCACTCGTCAAAACCTTAATAAACAAACTAATATGTCCTTTCGACGATGGCACATCCCCTGCTGAAAAATATAAAAGCTGCCATTGGTGTTTGTCAGATCCTCTGATATACTTTAGCGGAGTACAGCCAGACTCGCCGATGTCGTTGTTTTCAAGCTGATACTTTAGGATTGTAACTGTGATGGTGTCAGTGACGGGTGAATTCTATAATCGTCAACTATAGTGAAAGTTATTTGGGGCACTTTTACTTACAGGTGGTTTTGCTGGAAGCAACGGAGTTGTTTTAGGATACCTTATCTTGCACATGAGATCGATGACATCATTTTTGTGGTCAGCAATTTCGCATAGTTCGTGCGAAAATACTTTGCGGAATTCATAGGTGTCCGTTTTTACAAAATCTTGAATGCTTGCCTCTGTAATAGCAAACAAGGTTAGCACATTGCAACAGTTTGGATTAGGAACTTGCTTTGAATAAGAACACCCCCAACAGACATAGCACAGATTATTTTCAAGTTTGGCTGATAACCACTAACGTGAATGCATACATGAATGTGGTGATTATCTGTTTTTCCACTTGGATAGCATCGAATATACCATGTTACGCCATGAATGGTTCGATTTTCGGTAAGAATTAGATAGTTTTGGCTGTATTCTTTCAGTTTACTACGATCTAGTTCGACGATGCAACTGTCTTCGATAAAGTCCTAAACAATAATATAAATTTATTTTTATTGTAGTTACTGTTGATTACTGCTTACCTTGACGACTGGTCCATTGCTTTTTAGCAAGTCGGTTGATAGTTTGAAGCTCACTTGACATCTAATAATAACTGTACCGTTTTGATGGAGTCGCTGAGATTCAATATGTTTATGGCTAATAAACTTTGATTTTCTTTGTTCTATTGCGTCGTCCAGAAACGCATTGAAATACGCTACAAAACTTTTTGTGTTGGCACATATCGCATAACTCGTCACTATTTAAAATTAAACAAAAACTTACTTGCGGTACCCGATCGATCAATAGTCAAAATAAAATTTAAATCAAAACCCCCGATAGATGTGTAAAGAAACAAGCTCACAAATCCTTTGCTATCATTATCGTTGCCATTCGGATAGCATCGTAACCACCAAAAAAGGTCTTTACAGGCAGTCGGTCGCTTTACTGTTTCAAAGTAGTGCCCTGGTTCACACAAATGTAATAAGTTTACATTGACCACTAATGTTTCGTTGTCGTCGAATTCCAGGGTCTGAAAGCAACACAATGTTGAGATACAAACTTATTGTTAATAGGTCTTACATCAAGAAGTTCATCAGATGAGTCATCTTGATTCATGGATAACGACTCATCTAAGAAGGAGTAGTTCGACGATGCAATTTCAGATGAATCAGTTTCTTGTTCATCAAATACAATAATGCTTATAAGTTCAATATCACCATTGTTCTTGTCAGCAAGCTTGCACAACTCATGTGAAAATGTTCTAATGCCAAGGTTATCATTCGTTTCATCGAAAGTGTTACTGGTTGTTTCTGAAGTTCATTTTTATATTTTCATAGAATTAAGGCAAAAAACTTACGATATATAAGTACACCTCCAACAGATAACGCAAAGGAAATCTCCAATGTTATGGTAACTCCATCATCAACATTAATAAACACGCTAACATAACCTTCATCGTCTACTTGATAGCCACATGGATAATAGTCATTATACCAGGTTATGCCATAACAAGTTTGTTTGTCAGTGTGAAAATTATGACATGGTTTGAACGTGCCAAGTTCATTATCGTTCAACTTAATAATGCTTGTGTCCGAGATGATGTAAGGCTGAAATGGAATGTTTAAAGTTATTTTCTTTAGAAAAAACGCTGTAGTACCAGTTTCTGTATTGTTCGAGATGTCATTTTGAACTTGATTCTACATCGTATCGTGAATTCACTGTCTTCAATGACGTTTCCTGATCGAAGTTTTTCATGAGTAGTCAGTTGTGGACAGCCATGTTTCATCGGTTCATCGTGACAGGATACTCTATTGACTAAAAACAGATAAAATGACAATACGAATGTTAAAACTTACTTTCAATATCTGATCGATCAATTTTAAACGTATAGTCCACTTCAAAACCACCAATTGACGTGAAGATAAAAATAGCAAGATAACCTCCGGTCGTGGAACCGTCACCATTAGGATTGCAATGAAGCCACCAATATAGGTTTTTGTAAGGTGTTTGAATTTTGGGGGTTTTGCAATAATAGCCGACTTCACACAAGCTCAATAACTCGGCATTCACCACTATTGTCAATGATTCGCCGTCGTTTGTTTGGCGGTTCTATAAAAGGAAAACTGCAAAATTTGAAAGCTAATGATGTTACCATTTTTAGAGGTGGGTTTTTTATGCCTGCAAAAGCAAAACGTAAGGAATGAACCGATTGCAGTAAAAAAAAAACACGCGCTTCTCCGACTCAACGAACCACTGCCAGCAAGTCAATGGACCTTTATTTTGTAATGAAACAGCATGGAGTTTGGACAAACACATTGCAATGGAAGCAAAAGGCATGTCTTGACTTCTTTATCGGTTGATCACATACAACGTTGCACGCAACATAAATAACTATACACAAGAAATCAATAAAGTTGCATCTAACTCATATAACTGAAGAAAAAAGGTGTCAAATTTTTGACAACAATTCATCTTCCTCGGAAATGTCTTCACTTTCACTCGTCAATAGACGTTCCCGATACATATTTTGTCGAGCAATGGCTTGTTTCCTAGTGTCAGGAAGTGCAACAAATTGTGTTTCTGGAAAAAATTTTGCGGCAAAACCAAAAGAAAGAGATGTTATTAATATAACAAAAACATAGGGTGCCGGATGCCAGTAAAACTTCAAAAATGCTGTTAATATGGGTATTGCACTACCCCCAAGGAAGGAAATACTACCTAAAGTTGACAAAGCAATTGATCGCATGCATGTCGGGAAGAGTTCCACCGTATAAAGATTATACACGATAGAGACAAATCCCCATTCCAAAATAAAAACAAAAACAACCATTGTGTCAAAGATACGAGCTGTGCCGTCAAGGAAAGTGACTTTAATGATAAACATTAATGCTAAGAGCAGACAGACAATACCCTGTAATAAGAGAAACAATTTCCGGCGTCCGATTTGACTGTTTTCGAGCTTATAGGCGATTAACGGAGCCCATACGGTCAGGGCCCCCGATGCAACAACGTTCATGAAGGGATTTTTAAACTAAAAAATGTTTATAATAAATGTTTTCTTGATAAAAAAGCATACCCAGTTATTGACTTTTCTGATAAAGAGAATATGTATCGCATTGATCGCTATTCCGGTCACAATTTGTGAAATGGCATACATTGCTAGTTTCGGGTTCGAAAAAAGAGCAAAAGCGGTGTAATGTCTAACTTTTTTGGTTCTAAAAGTTATTTTGGTAAGTTGCCTTGTCAATAATTAGACTTACTTTGCATAAACAGAGGCGTCATAAATCCGTCGCATCTCATCTTCCGTAAATGCGACTTGCTTTCCATTGACTTTTGCAATTCGAGTCAAAGCTGCTGCGGCTTCGCTGTATCGTTGTTCTTGGAGCAAAAATCTTGGAGATTCCTCGGTTTTTAATAACATGAAAAATGCCAGGACACCGATAAAACAAGAAGCAAGAAACTGAACGCGCCAACAGCCAACTAACGGTGCTAATAGTCCCGCAACCTACAAAATTTTTAACATAAATGTGTTGTTGTTACTATAAGATGACCTTACCATGTACCCAAGACTAAGATCCAATGCAGATAATTGGACAAGTCGATATCTTGGGCTCACTGATTCCACAAGAAGTGAAAGTGCCGCGGAGGCACTGATAGGTACGATAGAAGTTGCCATAAGAGTAAAAAATAAATAGTTTTTGAAGTTCGGCGACCAAGCGTATCCAATTCCGATGACAACAGAATAGGCTTGCCCAAAAACGATGATCCATTTCCGGCCCAATCGATCAGCAACGTGACCACTCACCAGGTGAGTCACGATAGTCAAGATGAATTGAAATAAAATTGCAAGCATTTGGAATTCATAGTCATATCCACATACTAGTCTAAATTCCTCATACATTGAATGCCATTGAGATTTGGTGACTAAGTTAGTACAATTTTGGATACGATTACAAACAAGATCTGATTGTTGGCTAACTTCGGCAGAGGAATAAGACCATGGATTTGACTGCAGTTTTAACAATTATTTAATTTAAAGAGTGTAAACTTACCTTATCATTGCACTCATACTCGGGAATCAGTCCTCCAAGCGCACGAAAAGACGCCGTGAAACCAATAATACGCGAAATAGACAAAAGTTGGAAGGCAAAAAACTGATATATTTGATACCGACCATAGCCTATCGATTCAAAAATCTGATCAATATTTGAAATTGTCTCGTGGTAGTCAGGAGGAGGAGTTATTGGTAAGTTAGATTGGGGACGTTGATCAAAAATGAGTATACACTTGAGCTCGATTACACCATTAGTTTGATCAGCACGCTGGCATAAGGCATGTGAATATAACTTTGTAGAACTAATTTTATTGATTATCTTATCAAACCTTTGATGGAACGTATCTAAAATCACATTTCATCAAAACACTGCATGCATGTAAAAAGTTAACAATTATAACAAAACTTACTGTAAACAAGAACGCCGCCAACCGACAAGGCATACGATATTTCTAATGTTACCGGGTCTCCTTCAACATTTGAAACTACGCTAATATAACCATTATCATCGTCTTGATATCCACATGGATAACATACATTATTCCAAGTAATTTCACATGCAGGTTGTTTATCCGTAACAATACTATAACCTGGTTCAAATGTTTCTAATTCATTCTGATTCAACTTAATGATGTCCATGTGTGGCATATTGGGAAACTAAAATGTGAATGTTGAAGCCATTCTTAAAGTTTACCGAAGTTACCTTTTCTTGTATCGTTCGCGATACCATTCTAAAGTGAAGTTTACATCGTATAGTGAACTCGTTATTTTTAATGATTTCTCTAATTCGAAGGTTGTCGTGGGTAACCAAATTTTGGTAATAACAACTTTTTGGTTGATCATGGAAATGTATTTTGTCCTTCTCTGAAACACAATGATTTAGTCGTGCAAGTTCACACAACAATTATCTTTAGCTTACCAGCAATATCAGTTTCATCAATTGTTATAGAATATTCCGCTTCACAACCACCAACAGACGTGAAAATGGATATACCGACAAAACCTTTATTTGTAATGGAATTACCGTTAGGGTAGACGCGCATCCAATAAGAAAGATTTGGATGCCTTGTTTGTCGTTCTGGTGTTTTAAAGTAGTTTCCAGCTTCACACAAAGATAACAACTCGGCATTCACCACTATTGTCAACGTTTCACCGTTCTGAAACTATAATTTTTTGCTACAGTATATTACACTATTAATTTTATTTTGTAATGTAACTTACCATTTTATAGATGGAACTTAGCGAGTAGCAAACTAAAATAAAGCAAATGAAACAAAAACCACTTCGGCTTATCGGTGCGACTCTTGAATAAGCCTCATTAAGAAAGTCAATGAACCTTTTCGCGAGGTAGTCGGAATGAACGCAGGTTAAAGAACACATGAAGTGCTTTTCTTTCTTTATCACATAATCATCTAACGTTCCATGCAATCTACAACGTTCCATGCGATACAACCGACCCTGGGCCGGGTGGCAAAGTACTGCTTGGCTGTACTTTTAAACGCGTGGCTGTACATAAAAAACGGCTTAACTGTTATCAAAGAAGGGTAATTAACATCAAAGATGGCTTTTTTATTGGATGTTTTACCGTTTGGCAGTACCTTTTTCCTAACCATTCATGTAGGAGAAATATTTTTTATTGATTACTTTAGACATGTTACATATTTCACTTACAAAGAATCAATCTGTTTTCTGGACATACTTTTTGTGCAAACTCACGTGCACTACGTATTGGGATTGATTGATTGTGACAGATACATAAACCAACAACCAGTGCGTTCCTGACCCAGCTATTTTTCATTACAAAATAGCATTACAAACCTTGAGTTAAGCCCTGCTGAGTAGCCTTTTTACTCGTTTAGAAGCTTCATGCATCTGTTGCACAGGACGAGGTCGGCGAAAAGATCTAACGAATCTTCACGATTCGTTACACTAGTTGTAAGTTTTTACGGTTATCCTATTTTTGCAATACTTTGGACAAAGATTTCATTTGTTTCTTAATTTCCAAACTGAAAGTATGATGATGGAACTGTCAATTTTAATGTAATATTATATATTTTCAGGACAGTGAACCACTGTATGCACCGTTGCCTAATGACAGTTATTACGGCGTAAACACAACAGACATGTATCCGCGGGCTTCTTCTAGCATAACGCAGAATTCTTACACACGGCGATTTCATACCGAGATGACAATTCAAGAAGAAAATAAAAAAGAAACAATTCGCACGTTTTTTGTTAACATGACCTCTGCCATAAGTAAGACCATTGCAGCCAGTGCCCAAGCTACTGCGGAAAAGTGCCAGTCATTATACGCTGCTGTAAGGTGTCTTATTACAAGATTTATCACAGTTAAACACTTTTAGCTCAAAGCGAAGCTAGACGAACCACAAACTCAGCGGTTTATTACAGCTGCCGCATCAACAACAAAGCAAGTCATCATTGTTGGTGCACAGGGCACGTACCAAGCTGGCAGTTCGGCTTACTATAAGGTGAGAACTTTTGAGATTAAATGCAGTTTTCATACCCTTTTATCTTGCAGTTGAAGTCAAAATATAGCCGCCAAGATGTTCAAGAAGCCGTGACAAAATCAGCAGTCATTATATGCCAAATAATCATCGCAATTGCCTATCTTCTTGTGAGAGCTGGCCAAGCTTTATACCACGGAACACAGAATTACTTGGAGGACAAAAAGGAACAAGAAAATGCATGTTTTTGCAACAGATAAAAAAAAAATATAATCTTGTTCTCATTTCAGGTGGTCGACACTTCTCCTTCGGCGGTTTGTTTTACCTTACTTGCATAAATATTACATTGAAATGCTTTTTTTTGTTATCGAACATAAGTTTCAGAAGACCTGCATTAATGATACCATTTCACTGACCATTTTGGAAGATCAATTTGAAGAGAATGAAGCCGGTCAGTTCGACAGTACACCAAAAAAGTTGGTCAAAGGATCGGATAAACACCAATGGAGACTAATTTGCATTCCGGCAGGTGATTTCGCTTCATCGAATCAACATGTTAGTTTGATTGTGGAAGCTTCTACAACGCTAACAGAACCAGTCACTCTAAGGGGTGTAATCAAGATTGTCGGTACAAACTTTGAAAGTCAGTTGAAAAATTTTTGCTTTGAAACTATAAAGTTTGAATTTCAGAGAAGTTCAACATGTTCGTGGAAGAAAACACGAAACTATCCTTTTCAAAACTAATCTCCCACGACGAGCTTCGACGCATCGGTGGAGTTATTGACAAAAGAGTCACTTTTTCATGTCTAGGCTTTTTTGAATCACAATAGGTAATTTTACACAATATTTATCACATATTTGTCTGTTCCAACTGAAATTTTACAACTTGTTTCATTGTTTCAACTTTAACAAAAAATTAGCCCTGATCCTCCAGTTACTCCAAATAATTACTCCAAATAAAGTGATCAAAAACCATTACAACCCCTCCAACTTGTCCTCAAATACCCGTTAATCCCGTCCGCAAACATGTCGTTAGTGTCATTGAGAGGACAATGATCCACTTGTGAGGAGAAAGAAGACCATTTATCGCAGGTGTACTTCAAGCTAGCTGCGTCCCCGTGTACCCTTCTAATACTCGTCTTTATTGACACTGTGTTTTAATCACGATTAACGCCTACATCGTGTTAACATGACGTGTTTGTTGCATTGCCTTATATTGGTATGTACTTCCTTTGCAGAATTAAATTTGAATTTGTTTATAAAATCAAAATTTAAAAATAAATAAAAATCAGCATAAAATGCGTGGACCGACCATTGCTCACTCAAAATGAGACATTAAAAATTATTATTTTTCAAGTGTTAATGGGATGCAAGTGAAAAAAAGAAGAAAATGATGAAGGCAACCATGGTCCATGAGAACATAATACGTGTGAAACTGCTGGCGACGACGGCGCAAGCACGGCCTAGGATTCTGAAATGTGTGCGTGTCGATGATGATAAAGAGTTCTTCGTACTTTCACAGATGGTCGTTTCACGTCAAAAGGTGTATGTAAAAAAGATGATTTGGACTGCGATTTATGGCTGGGTCGTAAAGGGCATTGTTTGAGGAAGTTGCGAAGTTTGAGAGATCAACAATTTGAATCGATTGAAATTTGAAGTTGAAATTGAAGGTTAAGGTTAAAGATTGCCTGTTGAGAACCTTCCTGGTTGCAGATATGCGAGTACATGTGTTTCTGCCCTCTAGGCAGCCAAGTAAACACCCCGGAAAGGCAGTCTTATCAGTTCAACCCCGCCAAAGTACAACTACCGATAAACCGACGTAAAAAAGTTAAAGCGCGGTTAACCAATGTCGGAAGCTTTTTGTATGGCTTCTGATAAGGCTTGACAATGAAGCAAATATGAATCTGACTGGATAATGGCCAATGTTAACACATTTTTTGCCAATTAATTGGACAAAAACATAACTATCGATGGCATCACTTCTTTTTTGCACCAAAAAACAAACCCCCTTTAAGTTTCTATCCCGTTTCCATATTCCGGGAGCAAGTCCTGGTCCCGTCGATCTGTACCACCGCACGTATGTAATGCCAGCCTCATTAGAATGCAACATAAGACCCTCGGCGCGCAACAGCAGCATCAGCAGAGCTTTCTTTTGACGCCTTTTTGCGGGGAATGATGTTGATGGTGGTGATGATGCTCATTAACTTATTCCATGCCCTCTCTCTCGGGCCGTTTCCCTCGGTCCTCAAAAGGCCTTCCAACTTCTAACGCGGGGCCATTGAGATTCACGCACTTTTTTTCGAAGTTCGACTGCTGTGATGTCCTGTCCTGAACTCTGAGAACAGCCCTGCCATTATGGCTGTCCTAGAAGCTTTGAAGCTCGAGTTTAGGTTGCTCTAACTTTCTTTTACCGTAGTTTTGAGTTTGCTTAACCTTGTTTCAACCTTGTTCAAATCAGTCTTTGTACCTTTTTATGTCTTCTATTGCCCTTTTAACATTGTTGAATCACCACATCCTTCATAAAAATATGTTTTTTACCCATAACAGTCATCACCAAACTATGTATCACTGATAATGTAAACAGTTTAGTCCTTTTTATTACTATCACAAAGCCTAGTATAAAAAAAGTGGAGAATCATTGACTTGGAGATTATATAATCATCCTATTTAAAGGTTGTTTGATTACTATTCTCACGCATTATGGGTCGAAGCGAGTGTAACCCTTATCAGTGGTGGCGTCAAACGCGTCTCCCGCGACCGTGGGCGAAGCGTCACAGTTGGGTTCCATCAAATGACGCCATTTCTGGGTTCCCCCGATCAAAGCAGAACTCCGTGAGTAAGCAAATTTGACTTTGAACAAACACAACATTACCTAATGTAAGAAAATTTGAAAATTTACTACTCAAAAAACCAAATCAGAATCAACTCGTTCAAAAAGGCGCCAACTATGACAATTTAGTACATCCTGAACAAAACCAAACACATGGCCCAACATTGCTGACATGAGAATTCATGCAAATAGGGTACGGTCCAGCCGTTTTTTGCCTGCCTCCAATTGCCCTCAGTCCAGGTAGTGTTGTTTGTCTGTCTCAAGGAATGGAACATCGTGCTAGCTTTCTCGCAGGTTTCTGTCATGCCTCATTATCATGAAGGGGGTCTTCTTCCCCTTTTACGTCGCTACTTTGCTACTTTGCGGCATGCCACAGGTCCCCGCCATCGTAAATGAACCTAACGGCAACCTCAACCTCGACCGGTGTCTGTCTCTATTCGATGCAATTAAACGGGTGCCAATATACGCGCATCAGGTCAAACGGCAAGACAAAGGATGCGCCGGGAACTTTGTCGGTGAGGTTATTACCTGATTTTTGTTGGCGCACCTTCGCCAGATGGAGAGGGGGTTTATTCATCATTGGAAACTATTTTGTTTGCTTTATTTAGGCGTTTACCGTGAGCTTATCAATTTCAAAACAGCTTGCTTTCGGTTCACTTTGAAATGATACACTCATGCTTACAGTAATCTAATTCCGTGTTTCTGAGCTGTTTTACAGGCCTAAAAAGTGCGGAATTTCTTTGTTTACTTTTTGCGGCCTTTGATTTCGATTTCTTTTGTCTGTTTTTTTTTTCTATTTTTTTTACAATTTTGCTATCTTTGATTACTGTAGTGTTGTCTCACAGATAAGCAACGCCACATGTAGTCATCAACAATACTGATTGTTGACCGCAGGGTATTATCATCGCTTTTAATCAGTTGGCCTCTCTTACTCACACCGCAAAGTGACCCTATTGCCCCGGAAATGGATCCTCCCCCGCTGTCTTTGAAGGTTATCTCAACCCACCCCTGGACACCAACAACACCATCGTGTCCTCACTACGCCGTTTTTGCACCTTTTTACCCTTATCATTTGTGGTCTGGCCCACAACGTCAATGCAGATGCATGTGCTGATTTAATGTGACGTCTTTATTCAGCATGGTTGATTCACGCAATTGCAGGGTATCCGTCATCAATGGTTATCACCTTTCTACGCAATGGGCAACGGTTCTTTGTACGGTGACGCTGTTTAGCTTTGTTATCAAGGTTTTCGACGGTTCGAGTATATAAGCCCCCCAAATATGGGTATGGGAAGGTCAGTCGAAGCAGGCAGCACCCAGTGGAGACAATTGACTTCCCTGGAACCAACCCAAGGAACCAAGGGAAGACAAACCGGATTACACGGGTCAGCTTGGGACCTCAAGCACGTGCCAACAGAGTCAATGGGGCGTAAGCGCCATCATCTCCGGATCACGGCAATGAGTCACTGTATCAATGTTTTGGGCGAATGATAGCTTGAGTCATTGCTATGTTCCTCCAGGATGGCGGCTGTATTTGGATGTTTGCAAGAATGTCTTTTACTTGTTTACCTAATACATTTTTGGAGGGGCTGTATTGTATTATGTGCAACAATCGACCTCGACTTCGTACTCTTCTTCGGGGCTTCGGTCCAACCCATTGAGCGTAGAAATTTTATCGTTTTACCCGTACTCGCGCGGTTGTCGGTCGCTCCGCCCCATGTCGCCGGCCATTGGCTCTCCCCCATCGCAGAAGGGCAACTTCAAGCCAACGGCACACGAGTAAAGACATTTCTTTCTTTCCGACCGAACATCAACCAAAACACGTATCTGGACCCAACTTCCAGTATCTAGAGCTTAAACTACATAGACCCGTGGAAGCTTTGCCCTTTTCTTTGTCCTCCTTCACCCATCCGCGACTCGAAGACCCGTGTTATCACCGACCGTTTCTATTAGCCCCCTAAACTCACACTCACGTGTACTACGTGCATCCACAAAATTCACGCCGAGGCAGGCCCGGGGACCTTCGCTATGTTGAACGAATCAACTCAATGCATGCATCGAAATTAGCCGTCTTTCGGCGCGTTATAACTTTATCTTTTTTGCAATGTCCTTTGGGGGTGAAAGCGCGAATAAATGTGTTTCGCGATTCGATTCGATTTGACTAGCTTCGATCAATATTTGACAAATTAGCTAATCATGGTCAGTCGCTGTTTTCAGATTTTACAATCGCTTCAAAGTCAAATTGACAATTTACTTTATTTCCCGCGTGCCCCACCCATGATGAAACCAATGCTTTCCATGGCATCCTACGATAACAACCAGACGTGCCGTGATTCGTACAACCTTGTTTCATCGGTATTAGGCCACATTGAAGGTAAGCTTTTTTGACTATTTGAAAATCGAACAATGTCCATTTGAAGATCGAAAGTTTACATTGCGCTTTTCACTTTTCCCTCATTTTCGATTTCCAATTTATTTCCTCACTCTTTTCCCTCTCGGCGATGATCACCAACCCGTGTTTGAAGCCGTATAACAGGCATCAAACAAACATAGCCTTTTCCTCTTTTCGCTTTCGGCAATTCCGCATTGATACCGTTGTATTTCGTCGATTTCGACCGAGACACAATGACAACGTTTTTTCCTCCATGGATAGAGAAGGTATCGCTCTCTCGAAATGTTTGTTCGACGCCTTCAAGACGATGGGCCACAGATACCCGAGACTCATCCTAAAAAAGAGGCGTCAACGACGACGGTTAAGCGCGCGCCGCAGACCATTTTTGTGGACACGCGTCAAGCGTGTCTTCCGCCTTCACTTCTTCTGGGAACAAGGCACCAAGAAGACGAAGACGGGGAAAGAGAAAGCCCGGGGCGTCGTCGTCTCTTCCTTGAAGTTTTATTATTTGTTTGCGTTCGCGCATTGAATCACCTCCTTTTTTCGCTTGCAAAAGATGGCTTTTCGATATGCACACGCACATTTGGTTTTGATATTTCCCTCCAGGGGTATCAGTTGGGACGCAATCATTTTCACTGTTTTCGATTTTCATGTCGGTGATCTTATCAATTTCCATTTTCAGGAACGGCGCAAGATTACCCCAATTGCAACCAGAACCAAAGCATGGCCTATCCGCAACTCCTTGATCCTATGAATCACTATCAGCAGCCTGATTTGACCGGTTCATACGTTCCAAACTGTGCCGTCAGCTATCAGACAAACGTCTACGTGACCCAAGGCAACTTTGTCAATCAGTTCTCGCCGCCGATCGCTCAACATCCCCATCTTGGCCATGGCATTCCACGACAGCCAAGCACATCGAGCACTTCTTCGGGTAGTAACTACAGTGATCCGGCACTTTCACCCCCCTTGAATTCGACAACGACTTCCAACGGCCACAAAGTCGCCGCGGAATCCATCCCCGAACACATCCGCGACAAAGTATTCAACCCTCCCAGTGCTGCGAACCCGACTTATCACTGCCGGAATCCCAGGAAGTCCCAAAGTGTCCTCAGTGCCAAGCGTACCCATAAATGCTGTCATCCAGGTATGTGCCGTGTTCAAACATTGTAATTTGAGCCCGATAAACATGCTAAGCGTCCTGTCCTTAACCCACTTGTTTTGGCACGCGCTAATCGCTCGCGCAAACAGATCGCTTAGCCTGCGTGCTCAAGTGGAAGTTTAGTGCCATAACAAATACGCTTAATCTCACTCATGCACCTGATACCTCCATGAAATTGTTCACATTTGACATTTTAGGCTGCGACAAGGTCTACACCAAATCGAGTCATCTCAAAGCTCATCGACGTCTCCACACAGGTGAGTATTACCGTATTCCAGTTTTGAGGGGGGATAGAGATTGGGGGAAAAGAAACTTCACGCATATCCGAGATCAAAGACGACCGCGTGTTGACCTTATCCCGCTCGAGGTTTACGTCTTTTTTCGGGGGCGGAAGACTGTAAGGGAGTCGTCTAAATATGGCCACTTAATTAGATAGTTTTCTTGCGGTCAGCCTTTGTCGGAACTGCGCGAGAATGACCAATGCCAACAGTTGCAACTGTAACTGGCGAAGGATGTGTTCGCGCATTTTGATGAGCGTGCGCGGGGCAACCGGTGATGTTGACATTGCACTTGTTAGCGCGTCTCGGTAGTTGGGGATGGTAATCTGAGATGAGTCGTGCCGAGGTCGGCAAAGTTGGTTTGTTGCCGGCTAATGAGGAGCGTTAGATGACTTCTGAGGGATGGGGAAAAAGTTTTGGCATTTGAGGGATACGAACTTCGGGGTTTTTGGATGGTGGGGAAGCGCTTTAGACCACTCGACCAATGTTGCAAAACAGTAAATTGATCGAAATGTTGAGTAGTTCCACCCATTTCTAGGCGAAAAACCCTACCGTTGTGAAGTCGCCGGCTGCGAATGGGAATTTGCCCGATCCGACGAACTCACCCGTCACTACCGTAAGCACACCGGAGCGAAACCCTTCCAATGTCAAGAGTGCCGTCGCTGCTTTGCTCGAAGCGATCACCTCCAGCTCCATCGGAAACGCCATGAACGAAGCACCTCGAATCCGACCCCCGTGGACCCCATGTACAATAACAACAGTGGTTCATCGGCTTCATCATCCCCGCTATCCTACCAAAACCACATGGCCTACCCGCCACCCCAGATGCCCATGGTATCCCAACAAAACATGTATCCCGGTCAAACGTACCCCATGCTCGATGGCTATGATCACAGCCGATTGTCGCCGCCGCGATATTAGCTCTTTCCGTCGCATTCCCATATGTGTAAATAGGTGCATGCTATCACTATTCCTTTCCCAAAACGGGTCAACCGAGCCCGCTGATAGTAAAACAACCACAGCCACCTACCTGAAACCAGCATATCATAATCCCGAGTCTCTCTCTCTCTCTATCCTTTTCCTGAAAACACAAATGCTTTGTTTCAAGTATTAGACTTGATGTAACTTCCTAACTGCCATCAGGCTGTTTTACTGTTATCTGTTATCTTATCGATTGTAACAAAACTCACACATTCCTAAAAAAAGTGTCTCAATATGTTTGTTCACCAAAAAATTTACTTATTTCCTGAATGCCAGTTTACTTATATCCTTTTATTGCTTTTTATTGATTGATTTTGTGTTTTTTTACGTGCCTTGTTTGTGCTTGTCAATATTATTATGTCAAAATGTGGTTTTTATGTTTGAAGTGTGCAATAAATTATCCAACATTAACTGTGAAAATGGCAAAGATGGAAGAAAGGTCAGAAAAGTTGCAAATCCCAAAGTTTGCCGTGCCAATTCAACTTTTAGAGTGATCAATCCAATGTTTTGGCACGCAACGGTCCACGAGACAGGCCCCGATGGCCAGAGCTACCCTTATTCTTATAGCTGTCGAGCTCGGGAACGCTCAACAGTAAGCGCGAGTGCGGCAATCGTGTGATTGATGGGTCCGGAGGCAAAAGGCGCCCCGTGCTTCGAGACGAGCGTCGGAACGCCTGAGCTGGGGTGAGCTGACGTTCGATGGCCGAAACAGCGGAGGTGAACAACAAATCGGTGGTTGGGAGATTGTTTGTGACAATGGGCTAGCTCTTGGCGATTTGCAACTTTGTGAAATCGAAATTTTTCTACAAACTTCCTTCTTCCGCAACTTTTTGCCCGTTAGTTCCTGATTCCTGACAGCTTTTAAATGTCGCCAAACATCGAACCTCAAGATATCAGAAATCCGTTTCCCAGGTCGCCCAACAGGTATCCATAAATCAAATCCCCCCTCCAGACCCCCTCCGGGTGTTCATTAAACATTCAACTTGTCACATCAGTCCCTGTTTCACAAGCCCCAAGTTTCATCTCTCCTGTCCGGGGGCTACTACACCGAGTGTCCCTTTAAGATTAACGACACTTGACAAGGCAACTTATAACTACTGCTTTTTGAGGCTATACTAACCTGCTATGGTTGCTCCCTTCTCATTTTTTTTACGTTTCAGCCTACTTTCTACTTTTTTTTCAGTGCCATTTATCACGATGTACTCGCTAATTGAGCCATTTTAGCTCAACAAAGTTTGCAAACATGTGCCTGCCACCCCCGCTATTAGTGCCAGACTGAGCGCCGAGCTTGCCGAAGATGAACAATATGCGGTCCAGTCCAGACCCAGCCCGGCTCATCCATAACTTTGCCAACAAACCTCCTTTCCAACTTTTGTTCTTAGCGCATTATGGCATTATGGTTAAATATGCAAATTCGAAAAGTTGAACCCCATCGGCACAGCGCAACTGCCGGCGGCGCAACTTTGTTCACACTTTTGAAAAGCGGCGAATTTCAACCAAAAGAAATGTTACTACGCTAACCCTTCAACGGCATGTAGCCCCTCCGCGCGAAATGAAGTGCTCCCTGCCCTTTTGAAGACAAATGACGATGGCGGTGGCGCCAAAGGCCGATGCCGCGATCGCCGCTGGGTTTTGAGTTGGGTTGGGTTGGGACGTCTGCCTTCCTTCGTGACAGCCGGAGGCCCCCCGTCCTTCTTCTTTCCCGGTGACAAGCTAGTCACCATTGTCACTTGGTTTTGTTGTTATGCACTTTGTAAATCAGTCAGTCAGGTTGAAGATGGACATTGTCAGCCGGTAGCCCCGGGAGGGCTTGGTGATGATTTTTGGCTCGCCAACCCTTCCTAGGACTGATCACTGATAAAATGTACGGAAGTTTGAGGGGTTTGGGTCTTATCACTTTTTCGGGGGTTAAAAATAGAAATGAAATTAGGGAGGGGAGGATGACGGAGTTTTGCGACTAAATAGAAACATTGTGGTTTTGGCATTTTTGAAAATGGCATAATTGGATTATGAACTTTCTTTTGGCTTTCTTTTTGGCTCAAGAAAGTTGATAATTATAAAATGCCTTTCTTTCTTTTGGAACAAACGACGTTTTGATAATCTTTTTCGTCACTGCTTAGTTCAAAATTGTAATTTAGCAACTTTAAAATCGCAAAAAATATCATTTAGCAATAAAAACTCGAAAACAACCACCCCAATTCGGTTCAAGGCCATCCCTTCAACCCTGAAACGGTTCCGTTTCACTTCTTTTCGACCATTTTTCTCCATTTAAACCTGGAAAGCCTCTTCCCCACGTCCATTCGATTTCTTCCCTCACCTCAACCCATTTTTTCATTCTTCTTTTTCAAACTCCCGTCAACCTAATCCCAATCCCACTGACCACTCATTGGTCATATATACTTTGTAACCGATTCCTCCTTGTATACCTTTCTACCCATCTATCCATCCACCCATCCGGTCCTTCAAGACAGTTACCGTTACTTACACAAATGGCCGCGTTGGTCGTCATGCTTCTCGACTTCGCGCTAACGACTCTTACAAACACGCTGCTCTCATTTCCTTCATGATATCTATCCGCTTAACACGCTCGCTTCAAGTATGCCGCGTCGTGCTTCCATGTATCTTTTGTTGTTTTTTTCCGAGCGGTGGTTGAGCCTATTTACAAAAAAGAACTGACTCTCGGTTTCTGCGCGGTGAAAGTGAAACCGAGAGTCCAGCTTATCCCTTTTTGCGTTACTTCCGTCGGAAGCTTGGGGAAAAGCTTGATAGTAGCATTGCCTGAGGCGTTCGAAGGCGGGGGTTTCGTTTCCTGGTGCATCATGGCAAACCTTAAGTTAGTCCTTGCTTAATTCAAGCTTCCGAGGACTGGTGACTTCACTGGCCAGTGAAAAAAGGTTTTATCAACTGGGAACCTCAGGCCGGAAATCCTAGGGTGTCATTAAGTTAACTGTCTTCAGGCCGGCTTCAACCCTGCAGGGCCCTGTTTATAATGTACATAAAGTTTTAAGGTTTTTACGCTTTTTTTTCCATTGACAATTCCGACGTGATGGGGCCGGACCAGATAGACTGGGATTGGATGTGATCCGGCCGGTTTGGGATAGGATAGGGCAGTTGGATAGTTGCGGCCGGGTTTACATGACAGTCGGAGCCGAGCAGGCTTGCCATGATGTGATGGGTGGCAGTAAAGTGTCCCATTCCCATTCTACAAGTTTTGAAACTGTCCTCCGTTGGATCAGGATTTCCTGATGCTTCTATTCTGAAGTTTTTGGAATGAATTGAAACAAAAATAGAAATCGAATCGGAATTCCGCATTGATCCTGTCAACTGTTTTCCTTCCCTTTTGCGGCGCGGCTGTCAGCTGTCTTCGCGGAAGGGGATTTAAGTTTTTTGTTTGTTTATGTTTGTCGGACATGGCTTGCATCTTTTGAACCGCGATTCCAATTGCTTTCGACCTTTTTTTTCACCAATTTCAAAGGCAAACGCATTTTTGTTCTCTCCCCGTGGGACTAATGACCCAATTCGAAACCAATTAGCACCCCATCTTGGCCCCCCTTGGCCCCCATCCAAGTTAATTGCTCTTTTTAATCTGTTTCCCCCCTGTCAATCTGATCAACTCGACTACCCTTCGAAGTGTCCCTGTTCCAACCTTGCACCACACCGGGGTCGTCGTTCATTCGTTCGCGACAGCTTATCCCTCCTTCGCGCCCCTGAGGCCCTTCTGGTCCACCCTGCTCGTTCGTGGCTCCTGCTGCTACATAGTAAGACACATAAATTCCGGCTTTCCCCTTTGACTTTGACTTTGACCGGCTCAGCGTTGCTATTTTTTGCTTTTTTATCGTGCGCAAGGGCAACGAAATGAACCACCTCGGCCGAGGGGGGCCTTTATTTCCACCCGGGGCTCAAATCTGATTTCCGGACATTGGCCAGCCGGCGAGCTGGCGGTGGCGGCACTGGCCAAAGAACTTCTTCATTGCCCGCGGGCAAAGTTCTTGCGGTCACTTACGACTGCGCTTTTTCTCGCCCTTCGACACTTTGCAGCATTGCGGCACAGCCCAGGGGCGGTCTTCATCATTCCGAAGATGCGAATATGATGTGGTGATGTCCCTTCCTTTTTTGTGGGATATGTCTTTGTTGTCTTTTTTTACGATGTAGATGTCTGCATGCATGCCAAATGGAACGATAAGCGTTTTTGATAATGGAAAAAGCGAAAAATGAGGGGGTTGGATTGTTTTTCGGGGCTCTTATGTGGTTTTTTGTTTGTTGATGGCACTTTTTTTTCATAATAACCATAAAACATAAAAAAAAATTAGCTGCCAAGCTCAGTTTGATTCTTAAATTTTTCGTTTTGATGTCACCAGATCAAAATAAACGTTAAAAAATGCCGGCAAGCCCCATTCCCATGAGCTATGCCCGCATGTTTATCCCTGCTTTACCTCCCCGCTACTTCACCGTGTCACACCTTTGACCTTTTCGCACGCGCAAAGAAGTGTTTATCGGCTTGTTTGAAAGTTGTGAGAAAGTAGCTAATCCCTCATCCGAGATGAAAGCCCAACACCTATGTGACGACGTGCATCCAATAGCCTCGCGCAATCCACGAATGCCATCAATGATGGACAGGTTTTGGCGCTCTCACAGGGGCCTTTTGCGCGGGGGCACTGTCCTTCCTTTACCGAATGTTACCGCAAAGAAGTCATCGGCCTTGTATCGTTTCATTCGATTGCTTTCATAGCCCTCTTAGCCGGGGCTAATGACGTTTTTCTTCGGCGAATCACTGTTTTATGCCATTTTTTGATTCTGTATTTCCGTGATTTCCCTAAATTAAGTAGTTTTTTACCAAAACCTAATCCCACCCACCCCAACACCTTTTTTCAAACAATAATTTTCACCCTCCACTACAGACAGCTGTCAAAAGGCTGTCAAACCATCCTTCCATTCCTCCGTGATTCTGCTTCACGATCATCCCACAAAAACCATCTGTCATCCACGGTCATTTTTTCCATCCCCCACTAGAACTGTAGCTTTTTGTGCATGGGGTTCCATAAAAACCGTAACAAATAAACGTCCCCCACCACTACCTGCGCGTGATCGTCCAATATGCCTTTTTCCACTATTTCCACCATTTCCAACTCCCAAAAAATCAGTGCAATAAGAAGGAACGCACCTCGACTTACTCACTCTTTTCTTCACTGCTTTGAAGGCCTTTGTGACTGTCAAAAGATCGTAATCTATTGCTCACGGAACTATAGTTGCCATCCCCGATACTTCCGTTGCCTTTTTTATGCAAACAACCTTGAAACAATTTAAAACGAATTGCGCGATTATTTTTTGGCTTTTTGGGGTTCTATAAGTTTGCTTTCTTGGTATTTTGTGTTCCGATTTAACTACCTAAATTTTTTTCTTTAAAAAATGTGTTTGATTTCTGATATTATCAAATTTTTGAATTCCAAAGGTGATTCATTGCTTTTTTTGTTGTTTCACTCATTTTCAGTTTATAAACTTAGATAAATCTAAGATTGTCAATTCGTGTAAATAGGTAAAATGCAACTTTCTGCAGGCTCGATTTTCTTGAACAACTTTTTAAATGCCACAAAAAAGTTCTCAACACATTTTTTCAATTTTTTAAACATAAATTCCAACCATCAAGCCATTGTGCTCAAACATATCTTCAATTGATTGCACCGGCCCTCAAGTACATTGCTTTATGCTTGTTTTATGGACACAAGAGGGTCCATCGATATCCCCCCTGTGCATGTCCGTCGGTAATGCACTTGTGGTCAGAGAAGTTTGACCTATTGAGGAATTGTTGACCATTGCGGCTGCTAACATTCCCTTTGCAGCCTTTTTTCGTCTCGTTCTTTTAAGGTCTGTTGGTTACATGACATGCGTACTGATATCCCTGGGAACCATTTAGCTCTCAGATTTGCAACAATTCAACAAGTCAAATTGCGTCAACTTTTTTGTTGTGTCACGCTGCTCTTTTTTGCGTTTTACATCACTTCCAATCTTATTGTCGTTTTGGTTTGAAACGAAAAGCCACGCCAGTCTTTGTTACGAGTTTTGTGTCTGCTAATTTTGCCAGCATTGTTGTGTTCGCATGTATTTTCGAACGGCTTACATGTTATTTTTTGTCGAAAATATGGTTTCTTTTTTCACTTCCATCATGTTTTGCGCGATAACATCCTCCGAAACATCGTTTAATGTGTGGCGGGCTGTCGGTTTCAATGATGCATCCTCTTTGTTAACCGCATATGCGCTTTTTCAGGCTATATCATTTTACCCGATTGAACAAGCCCCCAATCCAATCACTCGTTTTTCAACCCATCCCGAGAGAGCAGAGCCCATCAGGATATCCGACATCCCCTCTGAGAGTCCTGATCGTTGTCTTGTCACACCTCGGTCTTTTTGAATTGAATTAAATCCCCATTTCGTGTAATGCCTGGCGGGCAAAACATGAAACCCCTCACAGTAACGCCTCCGGGCAGTAGTGCCGCTGCGTTATCCATGGAGGCCGCGCGACAGCGTGTTCGGACGCTTGAGGCTGAGAATCGGCGCCTCATGTCGAGTCAAGGTCAACTCGTTGCAGACGCCAATCGTCGTGTTGAAGTAGGTTTTTTTTGTTTTCTCACTATTTGGGACAAAAAACCTGTCTAGGGCTATGTGCTTCCTTACGTAATGCTCACATCGCCTGGTTAGCTCAGTCGGTAGAGCACCAGACTCTTAATCTGGCTGTCGCGGGTTCGAGCCCCGCATCGGGCTAAATTTTTTTCATTTTGTTTTTTTGACAGTTGTTTTTGAAAAAAATGCAATGTGACAGCGAATAACCGTCAAAGGGGCTTTCAATTTTGACAAATTTGGTGACAGTTTAGTTTTTTATGCGGTCCCGCTTTTGAAAAGTACCTGTCAAACCAAAAGTGATGCGCGGAAGCTTTCAAAGAAGCCAAAAACGTAGTCGGATCAAATTGCGATTGTGATCATCATAACGGGATTGATCAATGTGATGCGACTGCGCATCAAATTTGATCTCACGGTTCCGTAATTTTATAATTATGCGTTTTGCAGATGCATTTGAACGAGATCCGGGTCCTGCGCGAGGAAGCAAAGTCGCTTCGAGCCGCAAATGCGCAATTGCAAGAAATTTGTGCCTTTTTGGATGAGGATCGGCAGAAGAACAGACAATTGAGTCGAGAATGGCAAAAGTTTGGTCGGTACACCTCGGATTTGATGAAACAGGTAAGCTTTGAGTCTATTTTAGCGTTTTTGGAGGTTAAAAATGGCATTTTGCAGGAAGTGACAGCCTATCAGCAACGCTTATCAGAACAGTCCGAACGCCATGCCCAATTGATGCAAGAAAATGAAGAACTAAAGCGCCTGTGCCTATATTTGGATGAACAGCGTCAAGCGGTGATCAGCCAGGCCACGGCAATGGCAGAAGAAGCCGCTGGCGTCCAAACTTACTACCGACAAACAGATGGTGACAGCAGTGATGCCGGATGTGGAAGCAGTGCCCAAAGCAGTGATTGTGAGCGGGAAGATATTGAAAAGATCGGGCAGCCGATGATGATGCATGAAATTGAATTCGATGATGAGCAAGAAAATGCCGTCCGCGCTTTGACCGCTTCCATGAGAGCCGGCATCAGCAATGATGCCAATCTTGAATCAAGTGAAGCCGCAGCGATTCAGGATGGCCATAAAGATCGCCTTTTCAACTATATCCACTCGCTGGAGAATCGGATTAAGACCCTGGAGCATCAGACATCCTTGGCAACGAGTAATAACAGTCTTCCGAGGCGGTTTTCGAGAGAGCTGATGTCACCGAGATCCCAGGACGTGAAGCAGAACGGAGCTGAAACCCCGAAACTCGGAAAATCCCCGGCTATTCAGATTTTATCCCATATCCCGGCGGAGGAGCTCCCCTCACGATCTGGAACGCCGACGGGAACAAGTTTCAGCCGGCAGGGGCTCTGTAGCCGAATGATCGAATCAACAACGTCCACGATGACATCATCCGGCACGACTTTCTGCTCCAGTGATACGGATGAATCCGCTGCGACGGCGGTTTTTGTCATGGGCGATGATAGGGAGGATTTTGCGGCATTGTCTGGACATTTGGAAGTTCGGGCACTTGGACCAATCGATGAAGAATCTGAAGCGGATGCAACTGTGATTGAGAATCATTCCGGAGCTAACAGCCATCACGGATCACCAACAAATGGTCTTCTAACAATTTCAAAGCGCATTTCAAGCAGCTCCGAACACAGTACCACTGGATCCGCGTCGACTTCAACGTCGTCCGGCGGGGATGAAAGTGGCATTGAATGCGGTGATCTCCCGCCCCAAATGCCTCTCATCACTGGGGACACATCATCGGCACGCTTGAGCCTCTGCAGCTCGAATCAGTCCCTCGATAACTGCAGCCACAGCTCATCGTCAAAGTCCCAGAAGTCGTTGCCCGAGAACTTCAGCACCCTAGGCCGATCCAAACCGCCACCATCCTACAATCAAGTCAAACTACGCCATCGTGCTTCCTTCAATGCCGCCCCTATCACACCGGTTGCAGGACTACGGCCCCATGTCGTCGGTCATAACACCCTTGCCGAAGCTGTGAGTGCTCTTCAAAATGGCGATGTGAACCCACCGCCACCTCCACCCGCGCCACAACCACGTAGAACATGCCAAAATGGATGGACATCGTTGGAGCGTCGAAAAGTGCCACCGCCAGAAATGAATGCACAGATTACTGCTGTCTAAATTTTGAAAATAGCTTACATTAGTATTGTTTTTATGCTTTGTCACTTTGAAATTCGCAGCTGCCTCCCATTTTTTTACATTTATAGGTTTTCTGATTTTGATTTTGTAACAATTTTACTTTACTGGTGTCAATCTTCTAATGTACATTGAACTTAGTCCTTTATTACCATCAAGTATTATGAATTAGTATTCGGTATTGTTTTGATAGACGTTTAATAAATTTAGTTTTCATTAACATAATTTATGCCGAAATTGACAAATTACGACACTGCAATAAGTTTACCACCCGTAAATGTTACAAAATAGTCCTTGATTTTCCTATTCTTTCATCAATTTCAATTTCAATCGGCATCGGGGTGGTAGTTGGCGTTTCGGTGGCATTCGTCGAGTTACTTGTGCCATTGCCGAATAAGTCATCAATCAATACCGTTTCTACATCATCCATTGTCACTGTGCCATTAGCAATTGTATCTGTAGCATTCAACCGCTCCTCCAACACCAAATCACCATTCTCATCCACAACAATTTGATCAACATTAGTTGAATTAAAAATTTCATAGACCATGACATCTTCGTCCGTTATTGTCGTCGCATTGTCAATAACCAACGTCATACTTACATGACTCGTTCTCGGCATTTCTGGCACATTCATATTTTCAAGTGGGGCCATCAGTTGCCCGACTTCAAGGGCTTCAAGTATGGGCGATTCGTATTTTACGGCCTTCCCGGGGTGGATGGGCGAAATAATGTACCAATCCACGAAAAAATATATGAAAAATCCGGAACAAATAATTGCGTGGAGCATGAAGTAGTGAGTAAATGTAATTTTCAACATGCTAATGAATAAAAACAAAACAAAAAATCAAAAAGTAGCAAGTGAAGGCACAAATGACACCAAAATGGGTCTCGAGTGTCAATTGAGCGACACTAGTTTCACTTGAGGCGTAAATAGAAAGTAAAAACATGGGTTTGACCAGTTTTACTTATCAGTTCCGTAATCAAAAAGTTGTATGCGGAGTAAATCGAGACGGGAGAGAGGTGCTAGACCGGATCTGGGAAAACGGTTTTATCTTACCTTTATCTTTTAAAAATGTCGCGATTGTTTGAATTTTTTGTTTGAAATTTGTACGGCGATGTTATTTTCGATGTTTTTGTAATTTTAGATATGCTATTTTCATGAACTTGTGTTTGATAGAAGTTGAGTGAGGTTTTCATTTTTATTGTACAAATATACATCAAAAGTTTACACATTGTGTAATCATTTTTTAAAACAAAATAAATTAAGACAAAAAACTAAAGTTATTCATTATAGAAAACCATTTTATTAGTCTTCTTCGACTTTTTGACGTTCTTAAAGGCCGAAATATCGTCGTCATTGGCAGTATAGTCGGTCTTCTTGAGATCTGTTTCATCCGTTTCATGACCCCGATGCTTCTTCACCGGCACATCGTAGTCACCAGTATCGCCATGAATACTTCCACGGTTGTGAGTTTCATGTCGATGGCGAGTAAATCTGCTTTTCTTGATACCAGTATCACTATCATCGATGAAATTCCGACCATTTTCAGGGAATTCCGAATCTTCACCATTCGCCAAATCATGCTCGTCCCCAACGATGGCACTCGATTTCCGGGGATAAATAACGACAAATTGAAGGACAAAAATAAGCGTAGTTACAAGGATGATCGTCATGAGGAAGGCGATGACTTTACGCTTCGGTGATAGCATCAATAGGCCGGAGAGGAACGCATTTCGGGACGCCATGACGGAGGGATCCGTGAAAAGCAGCTTTAAAAGTAACAAATTTTCAAAAGTGAAAAGTCGGAAATAGCTTGCAGGATTGGATAGACACTCTTAAATAAGTCGCGGGAGTGAGGCTTGCTTTGATTCTAGTTATGTTATCACACATGCATCTATCTGTGGGTCGGGTCAATGCGTCTCGAAAAAAGGCGTATCCGGTACGGAAATCAAGTGTGTCTGATGTGATTTTGCATTTTAAAATGATGTCTATTTATTGCATTTATGCTTTTTATTCAACAGCAAATCGATATTTCATCGAATTCATCCACAATAGCCACAAGTCTTCTGGCAATAGGTCATCATGACGAGGCCCCAGTCCTGATTCTTGCAGTAACGCTTGTTGGTGGTACAATCGATGGGGGAGCCTGAAAATTTGATAACATTATCAACTTGTTGGATCTAGGGATCTGGGTGTAAGTAACAAAAAGCTCACGAGAATCGTCTTCGCAGGCGTATCCCGGAGTCTCGCAGCAAATGGCGCAAGTTTTTGCACATCGGAGTGCATCGAGAGCGAAGTTTTCGTCGTAGCACCGGACTGGCCGGGCATAACCTTCTACTGTTTCGTTGAAAGTGGTCGCGCAGTTGATGTACTCATCTTGGCAGGCTGTTGCGAGACCCCAGAGAGTGCCATTGGCGAATTGGCAGCGAAGGGTTTCGGGGATGTCGGTCGAGTTGTCGGGTTCGGTGGTTGGGGCGACTGTTGGGAAAATCAGCTGAAAAAATCAATATATTTGTTGCTTTTTTACAAAAAAAAACTTACATCAACAAACGGCGCATCAGTGTCAGTATTCCCAACAGTTGATTGAGCAAATGCCGAAACAACGACCACCGAAACGAGTAAAATGGCTCGGAAAAACATTTTTTCGAGTAATTTCGAACGATTTGAGACAGATTTGATGCTGATTAATGATTTTATACGATGGAAATGAGGCGTACGTGGCAGCTGTGCCAATAAAGGAGATACACATATTTGCGGATACTTTTATCCCTTTACGGAAGTGCAGCAATGTAACCGTATTTGGATTAGGGAATAAACTATGGCTCATCGACATGTGCATCGTGGTGAAGCTGTGTCAACATGATGACGATCATGAACTTTGGCGTTTTGATTGCGCTGGCTGGGCTTTTGCATGACGCAAAAAACCTGAAACAGTGTTTCGCAAAATTAGCATTACGTGAGGATGCCGACCAAAACAACGTAAAACCGTACTCAATTCCATCCGAAATCAGTCGTCTTTCATCCCGGCTTTCACCATGAGCGACACTCCAGAGACTTCTCCCAGCCTTACCCGAAAACGTCGTGCTCTTACGCCGGTGGGGCTTCGTCGTACTCGTAATGCCAGCTATCGTGCCCACGTCGAGTCAAATACGCCACGCCAGCGTTTGCCGGATCCTGATTCCGATGCCGTTCATCCTGTAGCCAATCTGCTCGACAGTCTTGAAATTTCGCGCGAATCTCAAGGAACCCAAGAATCTCCTGAGGTCCGTGATGTTGCTGTCCAAGTGTCCGAGTCTGAATCCATCGAACAAAGCCAAGAAGTCAGCGATAATCAACCTAAGCCATCAGGGCCACCGACAACACCAAGGAAAAGGACGCCCTCCAATTCGGAGGGCAGATTCCGTATTCCGATTGACCGTCCCCTGATACAGTCTACTTATGCCGGATGGGATGATCCGGCGGATGACATTCTTCCGACTGTCCTTCCACTCTTATGGGCACCTCGTCGCCCGTCGTATCGACGTCGTCTGGAGGGCGCTTCACGCAAAGCTTCAATGAAATAAACGACTGCGACTAATTTGACCAATTTCTGATAAACTGATTAAGTTTTTGTTGTATAAGAGTTTTTTTATCATGTTCAATAAATGATTTGACGAAACGTTGAATCTGTTAAAAGTACAATTTGGCTACACATTAAAACTGTCCAAATCAGCGCATTACTGGAATGTGTTTTCTACATACAAAAGCGATGTCTAAAAATATGTGCGCCAATCGATGCGATGCGTCTTTAGAACATCCTGAACAGGACGCACTTTTCTTTAGTGAGTCGCTATTACGGGTAAAGTCTAGGATGTGCTGGTCTATCTAATAAAGTTCTTTCTTGCGTTTCGGTCGTTCTTTACCAAGTGTATGTTGTTTTTTATACGATCGTTTTCCAGAAGCCCGCCAATTTCACAAAAATGTTTAAACTTTTATCGCTGTTGATCCTAATGACAGCAATCATTGATAAATCGGTTGGTATCACGTTTCACGCAGAGCCAAAATCGGTATTCCCGCCTGGGTGGGATGCAGACATTGCCGGCTACAAAGTAATGGTGCTTCCTGACCCCTCAATCACTCCAATACCCATTATTTTAACAGTTTTTGCGATGATTATGATTATTGTAGTGTCATTTAGTATTTATTATTGTTTCTGGCGATCCAAAAAGTCAACCGCTCCAAGCGATCCGGAAGCATTGATAACGGTCACCGCTCCGACGTCACACGATCAAGAAATTAAAGAAACTTCGAATTCAGTTTTGAATACCAGCAACAGCTTTCAACAACGTCATCAACAACAGGTTATTGTTACTCGAGAAGCGATTGAACTAAGTGCTATTGCCGCATTGGCTTGAACGTCATGTCAATTTTAACTCATTTTTAATTTGTTGACTGATATCAAAGTTTTCTTACTTTCGGTTACTGTTTATTTTAAAAATGTTTTATAAAAACTAATAATAGTCATTCATGAATGCTTGAAACTTACAACAGAAACACAATTACACAACTAATGATAACCCATTTTATATCAAACGTGCTACTATCGGCTGTTTCGTCTTTGGGTAATGACGCACCATTCTGAAGGTTAGAATCATCGTGAGTTTAATATCAAGAGTACAACTTACAACAATCACGGGGCAGTTCGGCAATTCATAAATAGTAAAATTCATGCGATGGTTTACGATATCTCTTGGACACCACACTCCAGTGTTATCGCGAAACAGATAATCAATAACATTGCCTTTTCTGTATGCAGTCACGCCATGGCCCGAATTATCATTATGAATCAACACAATACACATATTAGACGGGCATCTGGGACTGGCGTTATGAAATCCATCCCTTAAAATGTTAGTTGGCATAAGGAATGTTGTATTAATAAACTAACTCTTTATTTCTATCGATTGTTGTTTTTGCTGCATAACAAATATGAGCCTCTCCAGAGAATTGCCCGGGACTCTTTAATGAAAAACTCAATATTTCAGGCACGATGAGTTGAATGGATCCTGTGCTAAGAAGCTCGACACCACCTTCAACTTCCCTGGCGATTTCAGCTCCTATCGATTGGTGTAGCGTGCTACAAACCACAGTAAGAACAACATTAGCAAAGCAGATCATCGTATTTCTTGAAATCCTTTATTCAACACACAAAAAGGACGAATAATTATCAGTACACTTCTCATTAAACCTCTATTCAAATATGCTTTAAAATGATTCATCAAAGGCGATTTTACTAACGGATCCTTTTTGTCCGTCGCGCAAGTTTGAAAGGCGCACTAACCGAGTGATGTTAAAGGACAACACAACTAATTAGCTAATAACATGTGTAGATTGATACCATTCCAACTGCTCATTATTTTTCTCATCACTCTCACCATCTTTCAATATTGCTCAGCTAATGCTAATGAAGTCGAGTTGTTCGCACCTGGCGAGGTGGATCTCATTCTGCATGATCAATTGACATTTTCTATCCTCCGTTCATGTAAAGGAAACTTTACCATTTGCTACGTAACATCAAACACAGAGTGGGTTTAATACATGACATAAGTATGCATAAAGTACTGTATTTTCAGATTATACTTTGAAAACTCGGATAAGACGTGTCCTCCCGACAGCTGCATTCTTCAAATCATTCCGAGTATGGACATATTTTCTGGCGTGTTTGGTGTTACGCGTGAAGGTGATAGAATGGTCGCCACTTTTGATCGAGAGAAACCAGCTTATTGCCCCCTCAAGGCCATCAATGGTCGTCAAAGATTTAAAATCATCGAAACGCCGAGTTGTCCCGTTACGGTGGTTAGTTTTCTAAAGCAGAATTGTTACAATCTATATAATGTGGGCCATTCAGGTGGGGGCATCGCTACCATCTACAGAAACCGAAGAAAGTACCACGAAAAAGAGTAGCACAAATCAACCGAATACTGAAAAAGCAAACATTACATGGATCATTGTAGTTATCGCTATTATCGTGGCAGTACTGTAAGTGCTTATCTCTTGAATAACATTCGTACAAATTAAAATTTAGCTTGTTCATCATCGGCGTGGTCGGTTTAATCATCTATAAAGTCTATAAAGCCTACCGTACTCCGAAGGCGCCTCAAGATGTCCAACCCAGTCTTCAATTACAATCAATTCAAACAAAATCGCCAAACCCAATAACTGCACCACCGATCAACACAATTCCACCAAAATCCTCTCAAGTCTCTGTAGCCCCGCCGCCTCCAATGACGGATGCCGTCTGCCCATCGGTAATAACTCCACCATTCGAAGTCGTCAGCCACGGAGAAAGAATAAAAAAGCAGAAAAAGTCAAAACCCGCCTCCACCCTCACGAAAAGTGCCACGAAAACAGTGACTGCAAAGGATATATCTCCGCGCTTTGAGATGGCCGCCAAGTACCATGAAGATTCCCTTCGCAACCTCCGCCGAATCACGATGATTGCAGATAGCACAGGGATGCAATCCTGCCGTAGTGGATCCCACCTGGATCAAGTCGTTCTTGAAAACGTGTATGGCGTCTACCGTACCTTCCCAGAATACCGAAAGATTGTTGAATCCGAGCTTGACTTTTTTCTACTCATAACGTCGGACGCCATGAAACAGCTTCCAGCTCTACTGTAAGTCTTAAACACATTTACATTGACAGTGTTTAAACTTGGCATTTTAGCAAGTCGGCTCGCCAAGAGCTTTGTCGTCATGGGGCTGTCTTTAGCCACCGTCGATTCTGCTCATTCAATAAGGCCACCTACCACTTCATCCGGCGTACTGACACACCAGGCTTTGTCGCTTGGTACGCCTTCGCCCTTGAACATGGTAGTGTTATCAAAATTGCGGACGACAAAGAGGGCGACATCATCCTGAAGAACATGTCAGTGCCGACGCTCCTGATGGTCGTTTTTCGCGAGGAACTTGAAATTGAGGTCCGAAGAAGCGCATTCGCAAGACTCCGCCGTCTGCTGGTTCAAGTCGCCTCGATGCATCCACTACGAGAACTCCGTAGCATGTTCTATCCGATTTGTCTTATACCAGCTCTCATCGACCGAAACAAGCGTCACTTTCTGGAAGGAGGAGATGACGTCACCTTCAGCTTCCCGTTCGAACTCATGAATCAGCTGTTGAAGTATGGTGCGGCCGAGAAGGAAGAAAAGACAGACGAGACGCAAGTCACGTACAGCGACGGAAAACAACGCGATGTGATGGGCAGTTTGGTGGTGCTTGGCACGCAAGTTGAGCCAACAACAACGGTTCGGGAAGAATGGATCTAAGGGCGGTGGTCCATGAAAGCCGAATCTTGTTATTTTGGACGTAAGTTTACCACTTTAAACAACAATGACAGTATAGAGACGACTTTACAGGTATACAATATGGAGTTGGATCTCGGAAACATGCGTATTTGATGTTAGTTTTTGAAAAAATGAATCTTCAACTTCCGGAAGAAACTTGCCTTGGCGTAAAATGCGCAGCGCCAAACGCAGTTTCTCCCTTTGACGAAACACTTTTGATTTCCATCTTTCAGACTTCTTCACGCCTTTAACCCACGATGAACAGAGGCTACGGAACAGCTTTCGAGAAGCTCGAGGACGAAGGTAAGCTATTTCTTTCCATCATTCTCCCTGTATTTATCCCAGTTTTTCAGATGGTCCAATCAAAAAGCGCCCAAAACGCGTTCACGAAGAAGTCGTCACGGATGAACGTGGCCGTCGACGATTCCATGGTGCCTTCACGGGTGGCTTCTCAGCCGGATACTGGAATACTGTCGGCAGTAAACATGGTTGGGTGCCTCAGACGTACAAAAGTTCACGGAATAAGCGGGCGGAAGTGGGAGCAATGCGACCGGAAGATTTCATGGATGAAGAGGTTGGTTTTTATATATTTTGTTTCACAAATATCGTTGATTTCTTCAGGATCTCGGTGAATTTGGTATTGCTAGTCGACAATTTCACGTGAATCGACGTTATGTTGATGTTGGTGAGACGGGACAAGCTGTTTGGGATCGTCCGTCGACGTCGATCGCCAAAGTTGCTGAAGTTGAAGATGATGGGGTTCGTGTTACGGGAAAATCGGAAGGGTATGTTTGAGATTGTTTTTTAAAAGGTTGTGATTGTTAATTGATTGTTGTAGGGCATCAGTCGGCTACCAAATCATGAAAAAGATGGGCTATCGCGAAGGCAAAGGTGTCGGAGCTCCATTGACACGACGACAACTCGAAATGCAGCGTCTGCACGAAGCTCGTGCCCATGGGAAGCGGTCTCGATTCGATAAGACGGCCGTCGAGGAAGCTGAAATGTTTGCAGCTGGATTTGAATTTGTTCCCGAAGACATCCCACCCGTCTATTTTGCCTGCAAAACAGATACCCATGGTTTGGGATATACAGGACTTTCTGGTCTCAGCGGCGGCTATGGATCACTTCTACTCGAAGAAGGCACTTCTAACAAGGGCAAAAAGAAGGGCCACGGTGATGCTTTTGGTGTTGGAGTCTTTGAGGACAGCGACGACGACATCTACGATACCGACGACAAACACATGTACAACTTTGCGATCGAGGGCAACCGAAACGCCGACGTCGATCCGATGGCTGTTGTTCTTGCCAGTGGCGGAGGCGGAAACATTGACATCAAGTTTTCCGCGGCGAAACATATCCGAAAACGGACGCCTCATTTGAGTATCAAAGTGCCGCCGGGATTCAATCCAAATTACACGCCTGTGGCATTTGACGCTTCTGCCTTGCCAGCGGTGATCAAAAACTATGGTAGCAGTATGACCCCGTTACAACGAGCTATGATCCTCGGCGACAAGGCCCCAAGTGTGATGGAATTGCTGTCGGATGCCGACAGGGAACGGCTACGACATGCTCGACGACTTGCCGACGAGCAGAAGGCTGCCAACACTGTCAAGCAGGAAGAAGTGGAGAAGGACGAATTCCCCGACGATGAAGAAAAGTCCTATCGCTTCAAAAAGTATATCCAATGCCTCCGTCGTGGCGTCGAAATGGGTCAACCTCCAGGGGTTTCGTATTCGCAATGGCAGGCCGAAGAGGAAGAATTCCAGAATCGCGTGCCCACGGAACTGCGGTACCTTTTGCCGGATGTCAAGGAACGGAAACAACCTCTTTTCAAGGGTGATTTCTCGGCTAATTTGATGGATCAGTTGAAGTCGAAGTTCGTGACCCAAGACGATGCGAAGTCGTTTGCTGAGAAACCGGTTAGTTTTGATATGTTTTCTTACAAAAAGTTAATCATAACTTTTCAGAAACCCCGTGAACCCTTCCAAAAGCTCGAATGGCACCCAGCTAAGCGGCTTTGCAAACGACTCAAAGTTCCAGATCCATTTCCGGATAGCGATTTTGAGGGCGCTGTTGGTAGTAAATCGAAGAATAAGACGTCTCAAGGCGTTTACGAATTCACAAAGACGGCGATGGAGAAGGAGTTGATTCAGAAGAATGCCATCGAGAATGCTGTTGGAAGCACGCAGAAGGTTCGTTTTACTTTTAAAGATGGGCTTTCGATGATAAAAGTCAAGTTTCAGGAAGTCAAACAAGAACCCGTCGATACTCCCCTCACCGAAGAAGATCCCCTCATCCAATTCTTCGACCTGATGGACAAAGTCTACGGCACAACGACCGAAGAAATCAAAGAAGGCGAGCGACTCGAAAAGGAATTTGCCAAACCTGCCGAACCGGCTCCCATGCCGAAGCAGTTGTCACCACCTCGACCATCTGCACCGGAATCTGCTCCGAAGAAGAAGAAAACCATCTTCGATGATCCCTCCGATGATGAAACAAAAGAATACGGCCCCGCAGTGCCGACCAACTTCATTCCCCCGTCGAAAGTCAAGAATCCCGACCTGCCACAAGATCTTCGACCTAAGTTTGAATCGAAGTCTATCAAGAAGGAGCCTGCCGTGATAGAGCTTTCCGACAGCAGTGAATCGGAATCCTCGTCTGATGAGAGCCGTCGTTCTAAAAAGAAAAAGTCAAAGAAGACCAAGAAAGACAAACATCACAAAAAGAAGGATCGAAAAGAGCGCTCGTCATCGAAGAAGTCAAAACACAAGAAACACAGCCGCGAAAAGGAGTCAAAGTCGTCTAAAAAGTCGAAGAAGCATCGTCGGCATCGGTCTTCGAGTCAGAGTGATTAGGGCCATGGTGTTTTGTTTTGATTTGATAACGGTTTTGTGCTTCCATGTAATTAGTTTTTATTTCAACTCAAAAATAAAGAGTATACACGCTTTGGACTTATTTCAAGGCAGATTGTTTTTTTTTTCATTCATTTAGGCAAAATCAAAGTTAAATTTAAAGTCGTCGCTTTTCCATAGGATTGTGGACGGTGATCTCGAAAGCGGAATCATCGCTCGTGGTAGAAGCTGGGTTGACACGGGCCCCAGTGGAACGATGTTTTTCGTATTCGGGCTTCCAGAAGAAGAGGTCTTCCTCGGATTGACCATAGTCAGTGTAATCTTTGTCGGATTCAAGGTCGATGGCGGGTGGGCGTTGACCGGCGGGGAATACGATAGGGCTAAGGCCATCGGATCGGGGTGGGGCTGCTGGAGTTGGGGGATATGCCGGTGGCTGTGGACGTCGAGGAGATTGCGTCGGAGCGGGGGTGAGGGGTTCATCGACTTCGATGTCAGTGGCATCGTCCTCGAAGGAGTTGATCTCATCATAGTCGTCCATGTAGACGATGTGTTTGATGGGGGTGTTGGAAGTTGGTTTTTGGGCTGAGATTCGGATTTGGTAGCGCCGGGATTCGACGGGAATTGGCTCGGCTTCGAGTTTCAGGGTTCTAGGGGTGGTTATGGTTGTCGTTGGAGGTGGCATTGTTGTAGTGGTTGTCGTTGTTGGCGCCCTTGTCGTTGTCGTCGTAGTCGTAGTTACCGGAGCCTGTGTTGTCGTAGCCAGTTGAACGGCCACTGGCACCCTTGCCACTGGCGCCGTCGTCACAGAAGCCTCCGTCTGATTGAACCATCCAGGCGGCGGGAATCGACTAACTTGGTAAACGCCATTATGCGGGCTATAAGTCACATACAACGACCCACTCCGTTGCATAGGTCTCGCCGGAATCTTCGGTTTCCGCATTTTCTTCTTCATCGCTTCCTTCCACAATCGTCGCTTCTCCGCATACGTCATTTTCGGTTTCACTTGAACCGCAACTGTACGTCTCCCACCACCAGAGCGCCGGAACGGTGTTTCCCGAACTTCGTGATATCGCCGTGTGCCTTGTCTCGCCAATAAAGCCTTATGTTGAGCGATCAATTGTTCAACGAGTTCCCGTGGCACTGGAACTGGCACCGTTTGATGGTTTCGAGGGTCGACAGTCCTTAAAATAGGGTAACTGCCAGATAGTGGCGGCGGATTGTGGTACGACGGACGAATGAACGGTGTTTCAGCGTATTCGTGATACCTTATCCGCGACCGTCCATAGCCAGCTTGACGATTACGACTCCGCTGAGCTGCTTGAACATAGCCAAGGTCTGGGGGCCGTTGAGTGTGATCAGACCGAACGAAAGGCGTATCGTAGCGTTCGTAGTTTGCCCGAGGCGTTTTGACCGACGGCGTTTCAAAAACTTCTGATTCCACTGTTTTTCGGATTCGACGCATTGTTCTAAATGGTGTTTCAACGACTTCAGGGGTAGTTCGCTTCACGATAGTGCCTTCAGTACCGTCTGATGGGGGCTTTAAGTTGAGAAGCATGTCATTGTTGATTGCCTCAGGGGGTTCATTTGAAGCTTCATCTTTGGCGACTTCTTCGGACCTATTTTCAGGGAATACATGGATTTCTGTTTTGGCGATCCATTCAGCGGTGTTTCCGTTGTTTTGGGACTGCTGTTCAGTGACAACGGCGTCAATTGGGGGCCATTCTTTTGGCTCATAGCCGTCTTCAAGGCTGTCATCTTCGTCGTTTGGTTTGAACTCGGAAGCGACTTCAATGTTGAATAGATCAGGGTCGTCATAAATTGGAGGATGCTGAGGAGTTGAGACATGGTTCGGATAAAGGACATTTCCGCCGAGAGGAAGTGTGTCGCGTGGTTTGGCATACACATGGCGTGGAATATATGGTGGAGGCGCTGGATAGGGTGTTGTCTCCGGGAGTTGGAGTAGTTGAGTCGGTACAATTGGCTGAAATGAGTTTACTTTTATTGTTTTTACTTCAATATTGCGTTTTCAATGGCCAAAAAACGAGAAAAACGTATTTTGACCCCGACACACACTCTCATTTCCCGAGTTCACTCTCGCTCTCACTTCTCGCTAAACATGGGTTCCTTGGTGTAGTGGTTATCACGCTCGCTTCACACGCGAGAGGTCGCCGGTTCGATCCCGGCAGGAATCAATCTTTTTTAAATTTTAACAACAAAATTCACAAAATTTAAATTTTTTACTTTTTGCCCAAAATCAAAATCAACTTACTCGAGAAATCTGCGGCGACTCATAAACGTCAACTTGTGCGCTGCCTGGCTTTACGTGTGAACCACAAATCTGCATGCAGTGATTATACGAGAAGAAGCGATTAGAATTGCCTCCACATCCGCTCCACCAACTGCAAATACATCGGCCGAGAGTGGCATCAAATACCCAACGTTCGAAGTTGCCCCAACACTGCCCAGGATCATGGGGTTGGAAACACCGTTTCTCGGAGGAATCATCGATGGCAGTGTCAAAGTGGCATGTTGATTCGCATTCTGAAAAGCGGTTATTAGTTTTGATGCTTTGTAGTTCAAATTGGCTCACCAGCTAATGTGTCAAATCGATTATCATTGCCATCACATCCGCCATAGAAAAACCGCCGACAACGATGATCAAAGCGATCATAATACCATTTAACTTCGAAAGACGTTTCACAAGTGCCTCTTTCGGGGTAATGGTTACATCTGGGATTTGAAAGAAGCTCTTGACTACCCACAAAGTTTGATAGGAGCAGAAGAATGAAGGGTATCATCATGTTCTGGTCATGGGCTAAAATTTGAAGTGTGTTATAGTAGATTTTAGTGATATAAGATGGGAATAGCATTAAAAAGAAAGAAATAGGTATTAAAAATGGGATTGCGTTGGCGGAAGATGCAATAATGGCCATAGCAAGCGCGTGTTTACAAACAGATGGCCCCGGGGTGGCAGCACAGAGCACACAAGGCCTGCCATTTCTCGGATAACATCGATCAACCTGTCTTTTCGGGATTAGATTTAATCGGGAGACCCTCACGGCGCGCGTGTATTGATCCAATTTGCAGTGACGATTATGTTCAAAGATTTCGTTGGTTTAAAAATTTGAAACAAAAAAAAGTAGAAACACAATAAACGGCAAAAAATTTATCATCTTCGACGATTCGCGCCTACTAAGAAAATCTTAATAAATTTTCTCAAAAAGTGCCAAAACTCAATAGCCAATCCCAACATTGCCGGCCGCAAAGTTGGAAGGTCAAAGAATCGGCCCTTCGAGTCGCAATCAGACACTGACACACACATTCACGCGATCTTGGGGCTTAGTCTCGGGAAATTTGACTTTCTTTAAGTTTGTTTGGGTTCCTTGACGTAGCGATCGATCATTTTCCGCAAAAGATTGAGGGTCGTTTTGACAAGCACTTATCCGACCCCGACGTTCTCAGGGCGTTTATGTTTTGGCATTTTGACGACGACCTTTTAACCGAAAAAAAGACCTGCAGTAATCTGCCTGCCGAAAGCAACGCAACAACCAAAAGTATCAAAATTCAGTTACTTTCAAGATTAGGGGAAGTTTGGATTGATCGAGACGCGAGAAGGAACGAGGAATTGAGATCGAATTACGGGTTACGAGAGTAGTTTCGCGGTTGTGAACGCATGTTCGTTTTGAAATTTTGGATTTAAATAAAGCAAGCAATGAGGAAGTTGTGGTTGTTGTTTGTTTTCAAATATGTAAGAAAAAGAAATAAAACCAGCAGAAAAAGCGCATCAGAGATCAGTGAAAGGCGGCATGGGGTGAGTCACATTGGGTTGATTTATCTCCGTTAGCTCGAGGCTGTTCGAACTTTTTGCAGGGCGGATTTGAACTTTACACAGAGGGGTTGAAATGAGAGGGGTTTTGAGTGAGTCAGGAGACAACGATGGCAATCAATGTGGCATTGGCTTATTGACGGCGGCACTTTGCAAAATAAGCAAAAAGTAAGTAAGGTTTATGAATTTTAACAAAGTTATCACAGTCTTAACGGTTTTTTTTACTTATGTGAGGTCAGACAACGCATCAAAGGTTGATGTCGATGGCGGCTAATCAATCTTACTCGGCATTTTGCAGAATAAAGCGGGTGGGTTGCAATCAATCAGTCGTTTTTTTACATCAGAAGTGCCAGAACAACCTTCGTCATTTTGTTTTTTGTGTAGTCTCATATCTCACTTTCTTAAATTTATTTTTACATAATAACTTTATTTAAAATCTTTGGTATCAAATAAAAAAATTCTCTTGCAATCAATACAAAACAATAAGCACTGGAATGTGATTTGGACAGTGATGTCACGGGAGCAACTGTAATATGTTTACACATTAAAATACGACCTGTGGCACGTGCCATTTACACTTTTTACAATAAAAGCATTACAAAATTATGTAAGTTTAAGCGGGGTTGATTGGCGCTGGACATTAACTTAATTTGGTTCAATCTGGCAAATTTGTACTATAAACAGCAGTAAACTTAATTTAGTAGCTACGAAAATAGCCTTCTGAGATGTCTTGAGCAATGGAAGTTGTTTGTAAAAAGCTGAGCAACGAATACAGTAATCAAAATGCCGTCAGGCATCAAACATTATGTGCGCGATTGTGTCGCCGGGCAGCATTTCGTCCCAAGATCAACGATTTGAAGGCACGACGGAATTCCGTGTTGAAAATGGTGTAAATGATGGGATTCATGAAGGAGTTCATGTAGCCAATCCAGGTCGTGTAGAAGAAGGGCCCGAAGCCGATTTGGCAGGCTTCGTTTTCGAGGCGGACGCAAATGGCATTGAGGATGTTGATGGAGAAGAAGGGCACCCAGCAGATTAGGAAGATTCCTGAAACAATGACAGTAACTTAGAAACGTTGAAAAAGTGATTAAAAGGCAGATGGCACTCACCGACGACAATGCCAAGTGTCTTTGTGGCACGGCGTTCCTTCCTTTGCGCTTTGGTAACTTTCCGCTTCAAACTGCTCTCCTTCCGATTGATCGTTTTCTTGACAATGCGCACGGCCAATGCCGTTGAGGACCCGTTGAGTTTGGCGTGATTGTGCTTTTTACGGGTTTCTGAACCCTTGCCACCGCTGGATATTGATGGGGCTGCGGTACTGCCGAAGGAATCCATGGAATATTGGGATTTCATGTGTTTGGGGTGGCGTTTGGCTTGCTTTTTCGAGCCGTTTTCGCCTGAAAACATCATTTTACCGTCATTGAAACGTTTTTTGATTAAAAAAAAAGACGAACCCGAAGAAATCACATTAGACGAAACCGACGATGTAATCCCACACGAATCACCACCACCAGAAAGTTTATTCGATTCCGATAGATTCTCGGCACACGAAGACCGTCGCCGCATCGTTGAAATCGGTGGCAATGATGAATTTCCTTCACTGTGATGATGGCTTCGGCCTCCGAAGAATGTCTTTCCAGCAATGTTGAAGCTGACTGATGGGGAATCCGTTTCGGCTTTTGGGGCTAAGTTTCGGATTCGCTTGTTTTCAACTCTGTGAACGGGGGAAACATCCGATGCCGCCTGATTCGCGATGACGAGTCCAACACGACCACTCGCAGATGTCGTTGCAAGGGACACATCCGGACCATCCTCGAAATCTTCGACATCAGTACCCTCAAAGTCCTCATCGATCGTTGCCGTCGGGGCTTCATGCTTATCCTCAATCTCTGCGGCATCGTTGGTTGTGACCGATCGACGGATAATCGCGTTGAGAGTCGAATTGGGGGAACTGGAAACAGCGCTGCCTTGGGAGGTTCGCGTTGATTGGCATTCATTAGCTTGAGGGACGCCATTTGGAGTTGTGACGATGAGGAATTTGTCGGTTTCATCATCTGAAATTATCATTATGGAATGTTTTTATCAGTTTGTGGCACAAAAACATACCATCAGTGGCTTCCCCACTCCGATATAATGCTTTCTTCACCGGTGTCGCGGTATCACAATTTTCGATGACCTCAGCCATGTGGTGATTGCCGCCAATGGTGTAAGCCTTACACGGATACGCATCAACCCGTCGGAATATCCTTGGCGACCGTCGAGACAATTGTCGAAGGAAGTTTGGAAGAAATGGTTCACGCAACCCTGTCGTGTTTCTCCTTTTTACCGTATTCTGACCCATGGAAGGCATTGTGAAGCTTCGACGACCGAAGCCTGGGGTTTGGCGGAAACCGCGGCGACTGAAAATTGTGTTTATGAGTTTTCGTGTCGAGACCACCAACGTCATGTTAGGCCCAAAAATGCCAAAAACGTAAGCCAAAACAAAAATACAACCAAAACTTACTATCTCTTCTCATCACTAACACCACTGCGATCAGACTTATCCAATAGATTGGACGAATTGAGAGATGAAACCGTATTATTTGCAAAAGATGAATCAAAATCAGATGAACGTCTGAAAATTTTGCCATTTTAGAAAATAAGAAGTCTGTTTTAATGAAATGTGCCTACCGAGACATCGACGTCGGACCCTCAGAAACGAAATCATTCGTGACGACATGAACATTTTCAGAAAGTGAATCCGTACTTGAATGTGGTGAAGAGCTACCCGCAAGGTCGTGGTCATCTAAAAAAGTGCATGTTTATTACAGGGAATGCGAATGGCAATTAAGCAAAAAAAAGAAAAACCAAAGTGCAAAAAAAGCAAACACAGGGCACCCAGGGTTGGCAACGAGGACGAACTAAAACGGCTGAAAAAAGGGTGGATTTACGGTGTTGAACATGGGTACGAACATTTACACAAAAAATTACAAACATGAGAGCATCTTGGCCGTTAAATTAGAAAAAAATTATGTTAAAAAGAGTTCAAAACAGAAAAGAGAGAGTAATGACTGATAACAGATAGCAAATCAGACGAAAGAAGTGAAACCAATATACCTGAAACTCATCAGAAACCAAAGCGCAGCTATCATAAACAGAAAATTATGAAATGAGACCCAACAGAATCCGAAATCATGTGTTAGAGTTAGCAGTAAAACGTAGTTACGTACGGATGGTATTGTTAGCCCGACGGTACAATGGCTCAGATCGACTGACAAGTCGGCTGACATCGAGTTGTTCGACGGCATCGGTCGTGTCTGCCATGAATCGTTGGAGCATTAGGGGCGATTTTGTGGTTAAAAGTGGGGCATCACTGCAGGAACGGTGTGATCGTGCCGATGGTTGGCGTTTTTCCGGCTTCGGTGTGTTGTTTTGATTTGACTTTTTCGGCAGTTTCGACCCTTTTGGCCCTTTCGGGGATATTCCATCAAGTATCCCGCCACGAAGGCTATCCTCCGCAGCTAAAGCCATCACATTCAACTTTCTCGGCGATACACTCCCTGTCCGGCGAACTGCCGAAGTTGCTGTGCCCAAAATGGGGAGAAAACTTGAAAGGCACAAAGCCTGTGAAGTGACAGCCGGTTTTGAGTTAGTTATGGGTAGACTTCGACTAGGTGCACCTCGGACTGGCTGTTTTTTCGAAGACTTCTTTCGTTTTTTCACAACTGGCACTGCCGATGAACCCCGTCGTCGTCCGATGCCAGAATCATCGGTGGCGGCGGCAGGATCCTCGAACACACTACCCCCATCACTGTCGTTGTCGTTGTCGTCCTCGTCGCCCGAAGTGCCCTCTGCCTCCATTTCCTCGTCATCGAGAAGTTCTTCCTCACCGGCTTCTTCGACGGCAGCTCGTTGACGCTCATAGCTCTTGATGCGGCGAGTCATCGACGGTAGCGCTAGCATCATTACGTTTACGGCTGCAATGGATGGATTAAGGGGGGTGAAGGGTTGAGGGTATACGGTAGACAATGAGATTGAAGACGGAATATGAGATGGAAAGAATGAATTTTTGGTTAAAATTTTGATTTTAAATCCGAGCAAAAAGCATTTTCGCAGATTGCAGACAAGCGCCAAAAGCATGTGCCTAACTTTTTTTTTATCCAAACCACCAAATAAACACCAACATGCAAAAAGGCCACTGCAAACACATGGAGGTAAGACTGTACTAGTAAAACTTTCAAACGTGCAAAATTGGCTTGAATTCCGGTTTTTGATGATTTCAAAAAGGGGTAAACTATCGAAACCGCACGCGGACAGAACAATGCAAACTTTTCGGGATTCAAAAAACACCTACCTGGTCCCGCCACGATTTGTCCTGCTTCATCACTGCCATCGTAGGACTTGTTTCTGCAAACCAAATTTGCAATGTAATACCCTGCTCAAAGTCAATGTCAACAAAAACAAAAACACACCCTTCAGATGCCTGATTCGCCTGTCGCCGTGCCCGGGCTGCCATTTCGCGTTTGCGGAGTGCCATCATGATTCTGATGTAAACAAACAAGACGACAAAACACGGGATGACAAAACTGACAATACTGCTGCCGATGCTGAATTCCGGGTTGTAGAAGCGGCATTCATGGGGATTGGCATCGGCGGGCCTGTTGTTGACGCCCAAAACCATGGGTGAAGCCAAGGCTAGTGATATGACCCAGATAATGATGATTATCATGACGACTCGGCGAATGTTTTGGGACTGCCTGCTGTATTGGATCGGTCGGGAGACAGCTCGATAGCGATCGAATGATATGACGGCCAACAGGAGGATGGACGCTGTGCTACAGGCGACATCGAAGGCGGAATAGATGTCACACATGAGCGGGCCGAGGTACCAGGAGCCGCCTTGGACCTGGAATTTGACCAATTTTCAAACTTTAAACCCCAAAGATGGCACCCTTACATAGATGTAGACAGCATACGGCATCACGGAAACCGCGACCAACAAATCCGCGACCGCTAGACCGAGGATCAAAAAATTGATGGCACTATGGAGAGCTTTGAACCTCAAAACACTCATAATGACCAACAAGTTACCCAAGATCGTCGCAGTCGGGATCAAAACCAGACAGAATCCATAGAGATAGACCGCTGGATGGACTTCCGGTCGGCCGGAGCTCCCTGCCACGGTCACTGACGCATTACTGCTCAGAATGCTCAGGGCCGTGGCATAGAAGTCGGCCGGGACGGCCGTTGGCGACATCACTCGGGCGATTCAGAGGATGCCGGACGGGCTGAACCGGCGGAAATCACGGCCAGTCATCGAATTTGGGACGCTCTGGAAAAACTTAATATTATGAGAAGGTCGCGATTCACGAATACAGTAATCCCGCGAATGATAAAACCATGCCACTGGCCGATGACATCAAAAGTGTAATACAGTAAAGGATGTATTCACGCATTTTCACCAAGTTCGCGCCCATTGTAACCGGTTTTAAGCGAAGCCTGCTTTGAAGGTCGGTTCCATTTCAGCACTTTTCGACCCTTTTTTCGAGGGCCCCCCTCCGGCAATAAAGCATAATAGGCCCCGAGCTGTGCCCCACGATGGTGGTGGTAGAGTGCCCTGAGGGCTGTCTGTGCGCGTCAAACACGCGAGAAATGGTGCGGCATTTGGAGGGGCTTCGAAATGTGCCAACGTGAATCAACCATCAAGGCATCTAATCGAGCGTAAAATTTGTTTCCGGCTATACCGTGAATAGTTACACCGTTTTTGTGGTCGTGGTTGTGCCGAAAGGCGAGGCAAGGCAAGGTTGCCATCATTGTGCGGACATTTTGAACATACTAAACACATATAACGATACGAGGTGAGAAAAGGGACGGATATAGACTTGGATTTCGGTGGGGGATATAGGGATTTTGAATGGAAATGATAGGTTATCATGATGATAATGATGGCATTCTGATCTAAAAAGACACCAAAAACCGAAACAAATTCCATCCACAACGCCAGAAACCTTAACTTTTCTCAGCAATCCACTTCAGATGACGATTATACATATCCAAATATAAAAAAATCCAGGTCGTTTCACTCTGTCCCCCTGGATCGGTGGGTTCCGGCAGCTCTGGCTTCCGGTCGTTTCGCCCTGAGGGGCCCCCAAACCCAGAAACGACGGTATCCCTGTCCACAAAAAAGTCGAAAGGATAATAGCCCCCCCCCCCCCCCCCCCCCCTGCTTCACCCATCTGGTTGGTCCTGTCGTTGTCGTCGGCACAAAGCAGTTTGTAATCTTTCGCTTTTTTTTTCTGCCTCCCTCCCTTTTTTTAACCAAAGCGCAACCGCATAAAAAAACAACGTATATACAATCTCGTCATCGATGAACATGAACATGCATCCATGGCCATGGGTGGATAGAAGGGCACTCCGAAAAAGTATAATATAGTATCGGCGAGACAATTTCAGGGGAAACTAAATGGGCCCCCCTCTATCCGTATAATGATAGAAACGTGAGGAAAACCTTCGAAATATTCGGCACAGGACACCCATAAACGGCGCATAGTAGCATAAAACTGACGCAGGGGCTGCACTTCGATGGTCGGTCGAACTGCGTTGAAAAAAAGTATGCTTAAACCAATTGGCTATTGAAATATGTGCATATAATGAATTCACACGAAACACATTGATACATACAAAAGTTTGTGACTTCCCTTAACAATGGATAAGCAGGGTTATTGTTTAAAGCGCAAAGCACAGAAAGGCGTGTCGAGACAGACAGGGAAGTTTTTTGGCATTTGGTGTTTGGCGCACTTTGCCAAGGAGTTTTAGAAAATTTTGATTGCGACTGTTGTGAAAAGACATAAAATAGTAAATAACCCCACTTGTTGCAATGTTTAATATAATAACATTGACGTTGAATTCAATGACATCCACCCCAACGATGGATGGCGCAGTGCCATTCATGCATTCGCTCGTTCGCTCACTCGCGCGCGCAAGTTCAAAGATGAAAATTATTGAAAAGAACGGCTCCGCATCAAGTTTCACACACTACATTGGAAATGGTGTCGTCAGATGTTTCTGTTTCTCAAAAACGACTGGGGCACCCCTATGCCGGCCGGGTCGGCATTGATAAATGAAGTGGCGCATGTTTTGAAGGCACACATCAAAAACTTCCTGAATTCTCGCGCTTGGCCACTCAAGAGCATCGGCAGGGGTTTTGATGAACTGAACTTTTATTAGAGGTGGGCGGGGCGATGCCATCTGAGGCTTTGCAAACACAGTTTTTTTCGAGTATGAACTTTTTTGTTCCTACAGTTCGGGACTTACACCTGGGCACCGGCGCATCTGATGGTGGTCATGCACATAATCAAACAATGTCAACGAAACGACGCGTTCCACGAGTCTACGCGAAGCGCGAATCCGGAGAATCGCACTTTTCGACGCTACAAAGTTACGTGAAAAAGTGCATTTGCAAATGAATTGTGAAAAGTGCCAGCGTTCGGGGAACTTTTTGGAAGTTGTAGACAGGCCAGGACAGGGTTGACGATGAATGCCGAATGAATCAAACATGATCAGTGGTTTAGAAACTTTATGGAATTCCGAATTCTGAAACCAGCTGTCAGAAAAGAATGCCGAATTTTCAAATGTAGACTAAAACAGAAAAATGAATGAATGGATAGCCTGATGGACGGCAAAATCCAACTTTTTTTCGTCTTTCCATATATCGAAATGCTAATGGCATGTACGAAAATTCCACGAAAAAAGGCTGAAAAACGACAAGTACAACGGGGGCCCCTCTGCGCACTTACTACTTCAGAAGCCCCGGGGCTGTCGTCGTTTCGTCGATTCACAGAAGTCAAGTGGGAACCCCCGACGGCACAGGGACGAGTAGCGACGGCACATGTGTCAGTGACATGAGGACGGGGCTGAGCCTCAATGTCGTCGAAGAAGCTATTCCGTAAGTTGAAGGATAAGGTAAAGGGGGTAAGTAAAAACATGCCCGTTATCAACCGGGCCGAGCTGTGCCGGGACCACCCTTCAATGCCGAGGCATTTTGCACCCCTCCGGAGAAGTGAGGCTTGACAGAAGTGAAGGCGATGACAACAAAAATGGTTTAGTTTACGCTTGTCAAAATAGTAAACGGGAAAATTGAAGGGTCACATGCCCGGAATAATGAATGGCACAAGATGGGATGAAAGAGAGTGCCATGATAAGCGAACATATCATGCCATAGATGGTGGAGAGAGGTTTCTGACACACCCATGGCAGAAGTTTCGCGCAGAGGGGTAGACGAATATTTTAGTGATAGTGAATCAGAGGTGGGGAAGATGGGTTTTGGCACACATGAACTTGACCAAGAAGTCTGTGCCCCAAAATAGAGTGCCAAAATAGGCTAAACTTCCAAAACATCAAATTGCTATACCCCCAAACTCTCAGAAACGTCAAGTAAACTCCATTTTCAAGAGGGTCCTCGTCCACACAGTTCCCTTCCCTTATGTGTGCCCACGGGTCGCCGGCAAGGTGAAAACACCGCCAATCGTGCGCACGCGTTAGGAGAGGAAACAAAGTGGAAATAAGTGCGTCCACCAAAAATTTACGGTCCTTTATGTGAAGCCGGCACAAAACATAATTACTTCAAAAAATTAAGAGACGTCTCTTAGGTGGTCTAGTGATGAAATTCTGAGTTTCAAGTCAATTCATCAACTTTCAAATTTTCTACGGCACAAAAAGCGTTTTTTACGGTGAAGTGAATTTTACGGTCCTTTATGTGAAGTTGGCATAGTAGCTACCTTCTCGGAAAAAATTGGGGAGGTACCTATGGGTATCTAGTTGTGAAATCCTGAATTTGAGCTTGATTCCTCAACTTTTAAATTTTTGGCAAATTAAAAACTGCTAAATTTTTACTGAAAAAAGGCATGTGGCCGCAACAGGCTGCGAACCTGTCTCGCCTTGGCCGCTCTAACAAAGGGGGCGACGGCTTGAGATTTGCATAATTGCATGCGACGGACGAACAAATTTTTTGGCGATTGCCGGCGACCCGTGTGCCATCAATCAACCCAACTATGCCCACGTACAAACACCCACTAATCCAGGAAAAGGAGGGTGGTACTTGACCGTGTGCCACCACGACACCCAACCAAAAAAGTAAGCAGACAAATTTCAAGCCTAACACAGCAAAAAATGCCGTGGCCAGCCGTCGTGCAACCCCATGAACACATTATATTTCAATCTCAATGGAAATGGTCGCTCGAAACAGGCGTGATTGATGTTAAATTAAATTGCCCCATTAATATGTTTAGTTTGGTCGGTACCGTAATCCTTGAACGGTTGTAAAGTGTTACCCGTTCTGTGAATGGCTGCACTGCAGGCCCATGCCCTGAGGCAAAAGGAAGGAAGGAAAGGTGCAAATAGCAGTGATTTCATCGGCAAAAAACCACGTAACTACATTCGAAAAAGGGCAAAGAGAAAACCAAAACGACATAGATAGTGTGGCTACTTTCTTGGCATAAGTTTGCCTATGATGGCATTTAGTATGCAAATTGACGAACATGACGGGATGAAATATTCATATTTATGCAAAGTGCTTTGAAGATGACAAAAACAGATGCTTTTAATTTTGAAAAAAAAATTGTTTGTGGGAAACATTGAAACAAAGAATTCAACCAAAAAGTCAAATTATATATATTTTAGAGACGACATCATTTCTATGACCTTTCATCACCTTCAAAGTTACTTGCACTTCCAATTCGACCAAAAAAAGGCCCCCCAAAAGCCAGGCCAAAAATTGATAAAATATCAGGTTCCATCTGCAGTTTTACCCTATGAATGCAAAAACTGAGTCACATGGGGGTGGAATTTAAACGGCAAAACACCATGCAAAACGAAAAGAAAAATAAAGACACACTAATAATGTTGTTATTTATATGCGTTGTAAATAACATCTGTGTTTTTGACAAACGTTATGATACACTGATATTTTTGGGTTGTTACATATAACTTTACGGTACTTACGGTGATAAAACGCATAATAATAGTCGGAAAAGGTAACCCTGTGTAACTATTACGACCTATAACACTGCAGTCTTGCAGAATTTACGACGATGAATCTGCATCTATGTATTTCGGAGTTCGAATTCGGAATTCGTCGACATTGTGATGGAATGGATGCAACAAACGCCATGTCATACTTTTGCTCGACTGTCAAACTAATTTGTCGGTTTATGTTTGGTGAAAAGCCGAAACTAATGTAATTTTAGGACACAATGGTCACAACAAACGCGGGCCATGGGGATGGGGATGTGTGAATCGGGAGGAGGAGGGAGATTCGGAAAATAGTAGTACGGCGGCACTCACTGGGCTTGGAAGGTCACGCAAAATGGGGGAATTTTATAGACGAAATAGACATAGACGAAACATTGACGGGAGAAACGTCATCGATAATCGGAGACGGTTGGAAGTGGGTTTTTTGCTGTTTGGCTTATGCAAACGGATGAAATTTTGAGCAGGGAGGGGTGTCTGGTATTCTAAACACGGGTGTAGTCGATATAAAACACCAAAATTTGGAGTTGAAACGCAGAATTTTTAAAGAAATGTTGAAAGTTAGAAAACAACAAGAATTTTGCCGAGACGAAAAGTAAAAAGGTGTCTTTGATCGCAAACACAGGTGTTTAGAATGCCAAACATCCGTTGATTGAATCAAATTTGGCATATGTTAGCAAAATATACACTTTTTTTAGCGCATTTATACACAATGTCGTAAAACAACACCCTCAGAAGCGCGAAAGATGCAAAATAACGCTGTATCCACACTATCGGAAGGCGTGAATTTCCGGACCAATATCCGTTAGCGGGAGTAAGGCAGGACCTCGTGCAGCTGACCAAAGACGTTCCAATAACACGATGCAACGCGGCTATGAATAACTAATGCTAAAGATGAGCAGTGATCAGCGAAAAGTTAATCGGTGATTACAAAGTTGATGTAACCGTTTCAATACTTCAAGGAAACAAGGAAACGATGCTTCAGGGCTTCGGCACCCCGAAAAAGTTGTCAACGATGATGACGATGATCAAAAAACAGAACAGAAAACAGTTCGGTTTTTAATTTCTTCGATGAGTGGTGTGATGCCTTTCAAGTTTTTTTCGCCAGTATTTGGAAACGTGAACACGAACACGAAAATGGGGGCAGTTCACTCACATCAGACTGAAGGGGGGAAGCTTCCTCGTTGCCCTTACATAAAGCAATATAGGTGCCGACGGCGACAACGGCAGCGACGACCGAAAACACATAAGTTGTCCCGCAGGACAGAACAAAGTAGCAATCAGGCTGCGGGGCCAACTATTCGAAAGTAATAAAAACAAGGGTGCCAAATGAATCCTTCAAACCGGGCAGCCTATGGCGTTGGCGTCGACGTCGACATTGGCACATCCAACATAAGATAACGCCCAAAAAAGGTTGGAATTAATTTTTCCGAAGAAACACGAAAACAAAAGGAAAACAACGCTCTTGATTGGGGAAATTGCAAACGCGCGACGCGACAAGGCATTTTTATCACTTTTTGGCACCAAAGAATGCGTTACACAAGTTACACAATTTACCACATCAAAAAAACATCCATCATCGACATTTACCCTTATTTCTTTTCTATATTTATCCAAACCGCGAGCCACCTGCCGACATCTATCGCTCTCTTTTTTTCGTGGGAATTGATGTGAGTGGACTCTGTCTACACATTTATTGCTTTTATGAGAGGCAAAGAGCTTTTTAAATGTATGATAGAAGTCTATGACATGGGCCACAACGAATGGGTCCTGGGAGCTACAACATAGTTTCAAGAATGAAAAATGATTTATGAATTTACTCAAGTTTCTTGGCACTGTTAATGGGGAGGGACAGCTGAAGGAAGCGGAAAATGTTTATGTATTGAAAGGTAGAGCGGTGTCGTTAAACATCAACTTTAAAGTCCAGTCCAGGGCCTACGTAAACGATTGGTCCATCCGCGAGAACCAAGAGAGCCGGAACCCCGCGCCCAGAAATCACAATTGAGGACTCACATGTGATAGATCGGTGGCCATCGGTGAAATCCTGCGATCCTGCGGCTGCAAGGGCAATAGGATTGGTGGGGAAGGAAGGGAAAATAGAAAAAAAGGGTGGTAATAGTGATGGGAGGATAACTTTGGGATGTGTGTTGGCATAAGATTTGCAGGATTGCGAAGTTGCGGGGGTGAACTTTTTTGAAGGGGGGTTATTTTTAGCCAGATGAAGAGAGATGTCAAAAATTTGACATTTTCAGTTTAATTTTTCGTTGAAAGTTTAATCTTAAAGTTGAAAAGTGAAAAATGAAAAGTGTTGGTTGATCAGTGCCAACACGTGTGCAATGTGCAAAATGTCAATCTAATGATCATCCCCGGACGTCGTTATTGACTCATTCCACTCTCATCAGTGCAACGTAGCAACGTAAATGACTGAAAAAAAATGAGCACTACCATCAAGTATCCGTCGGCCGTGATCCCCGTCAACAAATCACCCACAATCCAACTCAACATTTCAGAGGTTTCTTAATGTGACAGGCACCCCTAACTAGTGATAAAAGTGTGAAACTAAAAAAATTGGATTGGTGACCAAAACAAAAATTACGCTCTATCCATCTACATCAGAATCACGTACAATTTACTTACAATTTATCAATGAACAAAAAATGTTGAGCCATTCACACACGGAACCAAGCAAGCACCCTATCCCATTGAAAAAGAAACCACAGAAAATACAAAACAAGAGTATAATGAACAGAATTGTGTCACCCTCTGCGCGCTCCGTGCTGCTTCACATGCATGTCCATGAATCTATGGAACATTTTCCAATGTAATGGGCATTGAAATTTGACCAATGTTTGTCAAAATTTAAAAACAACTGTGACGACGATTTGAAAAAGGTGCTCTCACGCCCTTTTTTTTTGAAATTCTTTGAAGTTTCATTCAAAACAGCAATGGTTTCGCGTCAAAAAATTTGGAAAATACCTGTAAAATAGACACGCAATGGTAAACAGTTTTTCGAAAACACGTTTTACGAGGTCTACGGGATTACAAGAAACTTTTATGACTGTCTGTCTATCTAATCTGATGAAAAAACTGATAACTTGATAGTAGAAAGTAGAAAATTGAATTAGTACAGTAAGTTACTACAAAAATGACATTATGAATGGCAAAAACTGATGTTTGGGATGTGAAAATTATCGGTGACTAAAAATTTATAGAAAATTATTTATCTTTATGCCGATCAAGGATGAAAGTAAAGAAAGTTAGCCACGCTTTATAACAATAAGGATGTTATTGTTCAATGTATGCAGACAGGCGGATGAAAATTAAACTTGATGAATGCCATGGCATGTTGTAGTGTGAAGGGAAGGAGGTTATGACCTTGTAGACATTAGAAATGCATTATGAGCACTTTAGGGAAACAAAGAGAAACTACAATGAGCAAAGAATCCAAAGAATCAAGGAAGCGGTTATGAAAGACCTATGTACATTAGTCAGAGCGCATTGTATTTGATTCGGTGAAGTTGGATTAAAGTGTGGAACAAAATTAGTCATAGCCTACGGTAATAGTACTCAAATGCCATTCATCAATGGATTCGGAGATCATTGGATTAGGATAAAGTGTACTTTGGGCTATGTCTTTGGTTTGTAAGTGTTTTCTGGGAGCGATATGTTTGGAAGTAAAAAGCTTCCATTCAGTTGAAATATTGGAAAAAAAAGTTGCCAAAATACAATAAAAAGTCACAAGACACAGTTTAAACCTCCAAAACAGACTGAAAAAGCTGATTTGATCAGAATAAACAGACATCATGAACCCACCAAAATGCACAAATCAAACTACATTACCATCGATCTCAAACCCAATCCAACTTCCCAAAAACATGCCCCCCCCCAGCCCCCGGAATGCCGAATGCCACTATTATACCCCATGTGCTTTGTCGACACAATCCAGCAAAGCTCGACCAACCCCCACCCCCCAAAGGCCATTAGGAACCGTCGGCTAACCAATCTGGGACGCAATATTTCATGCTTAAGTTAATTACAACACGACCATAGCCTTGTTTTTTATCCCTACACAAATTTGGTTTTAAAAGTGATACAGGGGCGGACCACTGGGTAGTTGTGGGATAGGATATATTCTCGGAGATATCACGTACGAGAAGGAAGTTCAGCTTTTCACTGAAAGAGTAAAACGACTCTACCGACCGCCTGCTTTTGGTAGTTTTGTAATATTATAATATTTATTTATCATTGATAAGGAAGTGGGCAGGTGTGGCTGCAGTTAGAGTGAACCTGATACTCATATTAGTCAATCATGAGTAGATTTGGTTATGCTTTGGATTATTGGAACTAAAGAATGAAAAGTTTGTGTGGCCGGTTTGGTCAATTTGGCTATGATACAAGTAAGCAAGTTCAAGGGAAAGGAAATTAACTTTGAAGAATCTTTGACCAAATATTGAAAAGCAAGAATAAGTGTAAAGTTCATGAGTGTCCGGACAGCGTGGGTAGCCACTGCCATCCTATCTTTTCTTTCGAGGCGGATTGTAATTTGTTTCAGTACCGAGAAAGTTGTTGGCAAACACGCAAACAAAGTTGGACAAAACGTCAAGTGGGTTGTTATTGAGGCTGGGTGGCACAAGAAATCAAGAAATTTTGGGGTTTGGGGTACTGTATTTGAGAAAAAAGTTGAATTTTGCCGTTAAGAGGAGCAAAAATAGGCACAAAACAAGTGTCCACTTTCAAAAAGTGCTAACAACATGGCTGTCTGCCCTTTTTTGGGCATTTTCAAATTTTTCAATAGATAAAAGTTGACCATGCCCTCCTTTGCAGCTGACTTCGACCTCGGCCTCGACTTCGGCACCCCTAATGTGAAGACAAACGACGACAGATGTGCCCGCAATTACTACTTACAACACACAAACAGATAAGGTCGTGAAAGCACGGGCAGCGCCCCATGGAATGGGCCAATGGCCAAATTTGGGTATGGCTACGGCAATTAGCTGAGGGAAAGTCGGCACGAAACGGGGCTTAAGATTCGGGGGGATTCGTGGTCCTTGACGTGTCAACATGTCATTTCAAACGTCAGAGTAAACCTCGGTTGGTTAGTCATTATTGAAACTAACAATATAAATCGGCATGCCGCGGGGCTGAACCCGGTTTAGCACTCCCAAAAAAGAGTGCCAAAGTCCGCGGCTTATTAGTCTACATAGTGAACGCATTAGTGGATTAGTCAATTGTCTATGTACATTTTGGGGACACATTCAAAGTTCAAGGGCCGACCGACAGAGCAACACGTCTTTGCACCGAAAACATTAAAAATAGGTTCCATTGTTTTGGAAATGTATGATTGAATGACCCAGTTCCACGAAAACTTCCTTTTTTCCTTAATACGAGTGATAAGCCAAGCCCCCTTGCAGAGTCATGACTGTCGCAAGTCAGATTTCCCTTATCAATACATCAAAAAAGTAAGTGTATTCGTACAAAATTAAAACTCTTTCTGATGCCTAGCGCAGCGCAACGTGAGCCACAAAGGGCACGAGCACGGCACACATTACGTATACCCCCATGAAAGAATAGAATAACTGACCCCTAGGTCCATTGTGCTTATAACCCCCCGGTGGCTCTATCCTCTAGACTTTGTGGAAATGTGACATTTGCAAATATGTGAACTGTAGTATCACTTGCAACGGTGCCTATACGCTTATAACAATAAAAGACGCAAAGAAACAAACAAAATTCCACTGAAAAGCGGCCCCCCTAGTTCGTAGAGTGAGTGCCATTGACAGGTTCTAAGTAAGTTTATCGAGCAATGATCCGTAAGAGTCCCTTTTTTTCGCATACTTATATTGGATGCATACTTTAAAAGGGCTCTCAAATTCGGCGACAAGTCAAATGACGTCAAATTGGATCGGTCAGAATGTCAACTCTGCAAAAGACACCGAGACATCCACAGTTGCGCAATGCGGACTTGCGGCTCCGCAATTTTTGCAGATGACTTCTTGCGGTCATTGCAATTAAACAAAATATGTCGACAGATATAGTTACCGACAGCTGAACCCGGAAACAATGATATTTCCGTGCAAAAAAAAGGGAATTGGGAAGGGTAAATTGTGAAGGAGGGGTATAAGTGGTCCCACCACGAAAGATTAAAAAATGAGTTTAAGCACATTATACTTAAAAAATACTACCTATTTGAAGGTACTAAATCATATTAAGTACAAAAAACGCATTATTCATGGAAAAAATTGAGTTTTTTTCTATTTTCGTGTTGGGACTAATAAAACTGATAATGCAATAAAAGTGCACTTATATGCCAGAAATCAAGTTACTGTTGAGCGCAAAGTCAAATAATAGCGAAAAAACGGCGAAATCACCTTGTTTGAAAGGTTTTTGGAACATTCGTGTCGAGACCCATGTAACGGTGTAAAAGTGTACTCATATGAAATTTGAGCTTCCTGATAGTTTTTTATATATTTTTTCTCATAAATAAAAGACAAAGATGATTTGCTGGACCCAAATTCACTGTTTTTAATCTGACTGACACCCTTGATTAATTTATTATCGTATAGATCTGAGTACGCGCTTTTTTTACCCATTCACAACAACCCATAAAAACAAACAACCTCGATGAAAACAGTTTTCAACACAACCTACACCTACGTACCCCTCCATTAAGATAAGCTGACGTAGACCCTCCGACGACGTAGACCTGTCAAAATACATACATCATAACATTGGGGACAATGCCATCGTAATTTTGACCAATTGGTTCCGTTCCCCGGTTACCCCCATCTTCAATGAAGTCTACAGACACTTCACTATGTACATTCTACAAGCATACTTATATGGACATTGTTAACAGTTAACAAGTGCCATTTGGCATAACAAATAAAGGCATAAAGATCCGGAAGTCTACAGACATACAGACATAGTAAACTTGAACTTTTTACGCATTAGAACAGGGGCCCTAATGTACTAAGTTTTTCATCAGTGTTACTTTTATACATTAACAACAAGATTTCAAATTAGTCAGGACTCTCCTCCCGTATAAAAAGGACATACTCAAGTAATTGTACATGCATGGACACGGAAGTCGGGGAACAACTCACACATGAAACGAATGAACAAAAACACAACTTTTAAAGCGGGTGTCAAAATTAACGCAACTTTGTTATAAAGCATAAATTTCCAAAGCAGGCGTGAAAAGGAATGGAAAAATACGGATGTTTGGATGGATAGACCCGAACCGAAGACCCGTCAGATCATATTTGCGTCAAATTTAACAATTCCAAGATGCGTAAAACGTGGAGCAACATAACGTAACAGTGTGCTTTTCTTAATCAAATATGTATGTTTATACGTAGTAGACTACGGTAGTTGCGTAAATATGACAGCCGAAAAAAAAGTGATGCGGCGCGGAAGTACTGTGAGCCAAAGAAAGTTATACTTAGAAATTGTGACAGATGTATTTTCGGGGCCAAAAAGGGGTCAACTCATAAAGTGGCATCATACTACTGCCAAAGTTATAATTGAAACAACTTCAAAGAACATAAGAGTTGTAAAAATTTGTAATAAACTTTCGGGGAAACAAAAAGTTCCGTGTTTTTTGAAGAGAAAAGGAACTTTTTTTTAAATTTTGAGGGCCTTTTTGTTTGTTAAATTTTCAAATGTAAAGATAGCTCAAGCGCCTCCCTATTTTGAGTGTGCCGGGCTGCCCTGCCATTCATGGCTGACCCCTTTAGCCTATAGCCCTAAGGCATCGGAGAAGACTGTCTCTCTTTTCGGCGAAGATGAATAGGCTAAGCGTGGATGGAGTTATTTATACACGGCACATTCATCATTCGAACACGTGGGGGGTAGGCTGGGTCGGCAGGCTGGTTACGGTCGATTAAACCGATAGGGGTTACCGACTAATCCGAGAGAAACGAAAACAGTATTACGCATGCCAAACTGAGCTGACTGCAAATTAAAGTTACATAGCCCAAAACACATGTGGGTTGTTATAATACTTATTTTCGTCCAACATTTTATCAACCCCACAGCCCCGTGCCCGATTCGATCACTGTTTATGACTGACACCCCGAAAGGCATGTATGACAAGCTCCCGGAGTTTCGGATGACAACCAACAGGTCCCCCGGGGGATGGGCCGAATCGCCGTTCGTGCAAAAACCCATAAAAGGCGAGTGCAACACCAACCGAAGGACCAGGACGACATCGAGTCCATTTCCGAGTTTACAACTCTTTTTTTGGCGTTTTTATTCGAAATCCAAACTCGCGAAACTTTTAAAACAGGCCAGTCATAAAGTAGGGTATATGGGGCAATTGCACCCGAAAAAGCGTAGATGGAATCGAAACAAATTTGAAATTGAGATTTAGATACGCATTAAAGTTTACATTAAAAGCAATAGCTTAACGGGATCCCAAAACATGGGGTTTAACAACTTTAACGTGGAAAATTAAAACAAACGATTGAAGTTTAAGCTCAAAATTGAGGATTTGGAAAGTTATTTCGCTGCGGCTTTATTCTTTTTCTTGTTTTCCTCATCAATGGGAGCCGGCTTCACGAAGGGGATCTTTTCCTTGTACTGCGGCGGCATGAAATCCTTCAATGCGGCAGGAACGTTGATACCGTCTTCGGTTTGGTTGTTTTCGAGGATCGCGCAGATGACACGGGTTGTGGCGCACATTGTGGCGTTGAGCATGTGGACGTAGGAAACCTGAAGAATTCTTTGTAAAAGTGGCTTAAAAGTTGAAGATAGTGACTTACGTTCTCATTGAGCTTCTTTGTCTGGCCATAACGGACCTTCAAGCTACGTGCCTGGTATTCCAGACAATTCGAGCACGAAACAAGCTCTCGATACGCTGCACTACCAGGGAACCAAGCTTCCAGATCGAGCTTCTTGGCAGCGGCATTGTTGAGTTCACCGGAGACGATGGCGACGACTTGGTAGGGAAGTTCTAGCGCTTGACAGTATTCCTCGGCGTTGGCGATCATCTGAAACCATTGTGAAGTGAAAGAAAAGCGTAAAAAAGGTGACTAACCTCATCAAAGTGCTTCCAGGACTCATTCTCCAACGGCGAACACAACACAAACTGTTCAACCTTTTCAAATTGATGCACACGGAAGATGCCACGAGTATCGCGACCATGGCTACCAACCTCTTGGCGGAAGCATGTCGAGAGACCAGCGTACTTGATGGGAAGATCGGCAGGGTTGAGCCACTCATTACGATGGAATGCAGCAATGGGTTGTTCGCTGGTGGCGATGAGGTACTTTTCATCGACGGTTTCGTCGCCGGCGACTTCGGAGCCTTTGCCGCTGACCTGAAGAACGCTTATTTACAAAAGTTTATATATAAAATCAACTAACCTTGTACAACTCCTCATCAAACTGGTTCAACTGCGCTACCTCCTGCATGACATCCTTACGCATGAAGAAAGGCGTGTAAAGCGGTGTAAAACCCTTTGTCGAAAGAATCCGCAGAGCGAGTTGTACACAAGCTTGTTCGAGGAAGACGAGAGGACCCTTCAAGAAGTATCCACGGCCACCGGCAACGGCTGTACCACGCTCGCCATCGAAACCATCAACCATTACAACGAGATCGACGTGGGAATACTTTTTCCTGGAGTTGATATCGCCGAAAGTACGTTCCACCTTGTTGTTGTCCTCATTGTCGCTGATGGGGACCGATTCGTGAAGGATGTTGCCAATAAGGGCCAAATTGCTGGTACGCTCGGCGTCAATTTGGCTAACCTTGGCCTCTGTCTCGGCAATATTCTTCTCGACAAGGACACGAGCAGCCTTGAGCTGGACAATCTGCAATGGTCGCAAATCATCCAAAGTAGCGCTAGCCAGCTTGGCAACAAGATCTTCGGGAACGGTTTCATCGGTGCCCTGGTCTTCCTTCTTCTTCATCTTCTCGCCGATAGCTTTGTTGAAAACGTTGCGCAAGCGGTTCCATTGGTCGAGCTCGTACTTTCCTGGAAATTGTTGTTGTTAAATGCATTTAAAATATATAACAAACCTTTTACCCAAGCTTCATCAAGGCTAATAACCTTGTCAACAAGAGTGACATCGGCAAATCTGTCTTTCTGGGACTTTCGGATAACATCGGGATTGCCACCCTTCGACACACGGAATAGATCAATATCCAACACCATGGCTGAAACAGGGAGAACTTTGAAGCGGATGTGAAAACGTTGCGACGTTGAAAAGATACAATTTAGGCCAGATTGCGTCACGTTTATAAAATAGCCAAAAATTCACGTACTTTTCACAAAAATTGAAATTAATTGATATTGATGGGTTTCTTGTATGAAGGCAAACAGTTGGTAACAGGTTTCACGTAAAATGAGAATCAATAAAAGCTTCAAAAATGGGTAAAACTCGGTTTGTGAAATCGAGTGGCAGTTTTGAGGCAAATTCGAGCGTGGCCAGTTCTTCGACGTTTAGCGCACTTAGCCAAGAGCCAACGCAATGTTGTGCAAAATGAGGCGAGAGTGACGGGGCTGTTCCGGGATTTTGACCACGCTACTTTCGTTGAAATACGTTAAATTTAACGTCAAACGATGACTCATCCGTTGCCGATACTGCTTGTAACAAAAAATATATAACTTCACGTCGAATTGTCGGATTTTTAACCGTTTAAAATATATAATGACGAGCTCAGTTTTCAACTCATCAAATCGGTTCTAACCCAACCGACTGATCGAGCTACGTGTACTTTTATAGAAGGAGCTTGCTGTCAGCAATGTTTGCTTAGCTATATCGGGAGGCTGGAACGATAGGGTAACCCACGTTTCACTCAAATAATCCATTTTGTTACCGGGGAATGAATACGATGTTTCGTCAATCAGTTTTATATATATTTTTATAATCTTCACTACTAAAAAGCATTCAAACAAGTTAATTAAGCTTATCAGTTCAGTTTCCAAACTGCATGGCTTCGAGGTTAGTGATATTGGTAGAATGCCAGAAGTCCTCGGGATGCAGTCCAAAAATCAGGTCTCCGAAAATGGACATGTAAGCGGCCACTGTTGTACAAGTTGTGATTGTGACGAAAAAGCCGCCGACGATCTAAATTTAACAGTTTTTAATCCTTTCATATTGTTTTTTTTTTCCAATCTCTGACAAAAACTGCTTTGAAACCTCAAAACAACATCCTCGATGTTGACTAGTGTGACTGACACTTTTGTTTTTTCCGTCAGTCATGCATAATCTGATCAAACAAAACTAACGTAAAATACGTGAAACTTGCCATGTCGTAAACGGTAAACATTCCGCTGTCGAAAGCAATCGCGTTCGGTGCCGTCGCCACTGGCAACATGAACGCAAATGAGCATGTCAAGGTCATCGGTAACATCAGTTCAATCGGGTGTATTTGGGCTTCCTCGGCCAGAGTCGCCAATACCGGTAAAAAGATGCTAACAGTTACAGTGTTTGAGCAAATGTTAGTCACAATAATCGTCATACACATGCAGATGGCCTGGACCGCGGTCAATGGCATTTCCGCGATGTGGGCCATCTTTCGGCCCAGGTATTCCGACAACCCCGATTCCTTGACGCCAGCGGCAAGAGCAAATCCGCCACAGAGCAGGAGTAGCACGCCCCAGGGGAATTCCCGTTCCATGGTGGGCCAATCGAGTAATCTGGCGTAGTTTTTCTTCGGCTTCTTGGCTTCTTTTTTGAAGAATTCACTGATTGAAGGCATATTGGCCGGGAGAATAAACAGCAGGATGGCAACGATGACCGCACTTGTGGCATCGGTGAAACTCTCATGTTCGAGGCCGGAAAAGAGGGATGGAACGACTTGGGGAAGGATCCACAGGGTCAGCAAAAGTGTAAAACAGGCAGCGACGGAAGTTTCGGCGAACGAAATTCCGGGCAGGGCAGCATAGCGACGCTTGACGTACTCAGTGACTTCATCGGCGGCAGGAGGGCCATTGTGGAGGAAGAGGAAGTAGAGGACGATCCAGGAGATTAGGAGACAGAGGATCATGAGCGGGAAACAAAAGATCATCCAGGTGATGTAGTTGATGCCGGTGTCGACAGCGGGGTATAGCCTGGAAAGTTTTTAGCAGTTTTTGGGGCTTACGATTGCGCATTTTTACAAAATCACTGTTTTTGGGGCAAAAAGTCATAGAATTTGTGATTTTGTTACGTTTTTTGTAACGCAAACGTAACATTGTCATCGACTTTGTAACATTTGTGTAACGAAAACGTAACAACAGTGTTTTTCAATCAATTGACAACTTCCAACGTTGTCATTACACTTTTTTCTTATAATTCCACCGATAAAGCAAACAACTCACGTTCCCAGTTGCCCAATAAGAACCATATTCGGTGTTGTCCCAGTAATTGTGCCAATGCCGCCGATATTTGCGGCGAAACAGATGCACATTACGAGACCCTTGGCCATGCGTTTTTCGGAGGGGAGCATTTGCTTCTTTTCATCTGCCCTGAAACTTCTCCATTCACCAGTTCCAACTGTTTAGAAGTTTCAACTCACTCATTCAGCAACTCATGATTGACCCCCATAACTTTATCCCTCAATCGATAACACTTGAAAAGCTGCGTAATCACTGCCTGACTGACCGGAATCATCATAGCCGTCGTTGCGGCATTGCTTACAAATGAGCTCAAAATGGCTGTCACGACCATGAATCCGAGCATGATCCATTTGGGGCTCGATCCGACGATACTCAACACGGCAAACGCGATTCGCTCGTGGAGGCCGCACTTTTCGACGGCAATTGCCATGATTAAGCCGCCGATGAAGAGAAAAGTAACTTCCTAAAAGGAGTATTTTGAAGTAGCAATGTTTTAAAACTGTGAAATCTACATTGATGAACGCCTTGGCAACGGCTGTCGACGGCAAAATCCCCAAAATCGGAAACAAAATCATCGGCAAAAGAGCTGTCACCGGCAATGGGATGACTTCCGTAATCCAATACGCTGCCATAATGATTAAACATCCCGCGCATCGTGTTTCCTGAAACAGTTTTCTACAAAAATGCCACAATCCAATTCACCACTCACATGTCCATAGCTCCGTAACAACGGCATTGCGATCAACCATGGCCCAACAAGCAGGGCAATATGCTTCAGCTGCTTCAAATGTTGGACCGGGCTGACTTTGTTGAACACTGGTCCGGCTTCTTCGACTTCTTCCTCATCCAGGGGTACTGTAAGATCGAATTCGAGACTTTTCAGACTCTTTTTTGACATATCGGGACGCATGTTGCTGACAGTGGGGAAAAGTCAAACTACTTCCAGCTGATCGTTTCAAATTGGTCTTTTTCACGTCTACGGAAAATGAGGCTCATGAGTGATGTTGTTTTGTCTGTAGACCGTGACGACTCTCCAAAGGAGGTTTGCATATTATTGATGCTCGAAAGAACACTTCCCTTTAGCGGTGTGATTGGACTCGTTTCAATTAGAAGTGACAAGCCAGTGATGGTACTTTCCTCAGAGGCACCGACAAGGTCAAAGGAGGACACCCGGTTCGTTGATCGGTTAGAATTTTGATAATGTCGTACTTTAGATCGAAACGATAACAGTTATTATGATTGAAAAATGATAGCAATAGAGTGGGGTATGTTGGTTTACGCTTACCATGGACTACCTTAAAATCGGATCGAATTGCCAAGCATCCCCAATTGTGTTTAATTTCGTTGCAAGAGTGCTTTTGGGTCGCTGATTTGTACACAAGTTGTCTTGAGGGAATCGGCTCTCACATTGGCCGGCAATGCTTTTGTACTTTTGATTATTGCACCCTAACTACGGCACTTATGGAAGTAGAAGCAACAATAAACAGGATACCATTACTCTACGTACCAAATGGTGAAAAAGTTTTAACTCCAAGGCACTTTCTGCAGGTACCACGATTTGACTTGCTAATAAAATCAATCTTTGATTGCGTTTTTCAAGCATTTTTGGCTGCTGGCACACCGGTCAAGCAATTTTTGGTCCTAGCAAACGTCCAACATTGCAACCACATGGGTCGTGCTTTTTTTTGTAATGACAAACGTAAGGGCAGCTGTAGGACACACATTTACGCGATAACACTTTTTTCCATTGTTGATGCTCACTTTTTTGACTCTGGTTGTATAGGGTTCGATTGCTCTATGTTTACCGCCAAACTGCTAGTGTGTTTTGAACGATTGCGTTGCATTGCTTTTCATTGATCCAGTCAAAAATGGTACGCTTTTTATTATACAATAAATATAACAGTACTGATAAAATGTCGGCACTACTTGGCACCATTTTAAGAGTACGTGTGACAACGGCGAATCTTTGGCGATAGTTGTAAATGCTGAATTGCTAACTTTGTGTGAACCTGGATACTTTTTCAACACACCGAAAATAGCGACAACGCATAAAAACTTGTATTGGTGGTTGCATTGCTATCCCAATGGTTTCACGTTTACTGAAGGAGGATCCTTTTCGGTATTTCTCTATACGTCAATCGGTGGTTTTGAAGCGGAGCTAAGTTTTACGATTAATCAATCAGATGTTGAAAGTAAGCTTTGGCAATACACTGATAACTTTTTTGTTAGAGTTTGCCTATATTTTCAGTCAGTAAAGTGTACTTTTTTGATGAACCGATGCAATTTGGCGTTCCACAGCTTGCTACTCATGAAAATCTCCGATCTGGAGTTATCATTCAGGATGGAGAGTTTACGATCCGATGTTGGATAAAGTTTAAGTTGACATCGCAAACAATACGTGAATTTGTAATATAGATTTTTTGTTAAGTTTGGTTTTGAAAGTAATTTTTCAGCCAAACGTCATTAAAGACAGTTGCGTCATCAAATTTCATCAAAATGCACTTGAAATGTGTAACTCCGGGCAAAATATCCTCACTCCTAAGCAAACTATCAATGGTATTAGGTGGTACAATGACTTTTATCCATGTGGATACGAAAACAAGGATGATGGATATATAAACACACTTTTAAATATTGAGGGAGAACTGGTATCATTGCAAATTTTATTTGCGTTGTCTATTGGTGGAATACCTGTTTATAGTAAGCGATTTCTATTTATTTCATGTCAGTATTAACATTGCGTGACTTTTAGAAACGTTCTATCATACTCCTGAAGAGAAACTTACAAATGATACGTCCGTTTGTCGTTTGAAACTATTTTCACATGAATTGTGCAAGCGCGCGGATCACAAAAATGGAGTCATCGAGCTGACATGCACAATTATATTTACGAAGCCGCAACCCTATACTTTTCATCGAGCTATCACTAGTTACCTACGGCATAATGGATTGTTGGATGAAGCGCCATCCACGAAAAAAAGTAAATTGGCTAATGCGACGAATAGTGGTAAATCGATGCCAACAACAGCCAAAAATTTACAAACATTTGCATGGAAAGAAAGTGAAAACATCATAATGAACGCCGATTTACTACGCTTGGAACCGGGCCAATATTTTGAAAGTGTGAAAAAGTCGACTCCATGCAAGGACTTATTTTGGTGGATACGATGTTATCCTAACGGTCGCTTTGAAGCGGATAAGGGTCAAGTTGGTGTGTTCATTTACACATCGATTGACGGTTTTGAAATAAGTTACACTCTCACTGTCGATGGTTCACACGTTAAAAGTAAGTAACAGTTGTATAGTTGAGTTATAACGGATCGTTACTTGCAGTGCAACACGATTATTTCATTTATGAAAATCTGGATCCGCTGAATCACGGAAGTTCAAGACTTATTAGCCATAAAAAGGTCAAATCCGATCGGCTTATAAAAAATGGGATCATCGGGATCGGGTGTCAAGTAACTTTTAAACTGCCGGATGAAATTTTGAACATCGGCCCTGGAACAAAGGTAAGAAGTGATAACATAGTAACATTTTTAACATCAACATGCTGCGATTTAGAATGCAATAGTCGAGGACACTTGCGTCGTCAAGCTTGATCGTAAAGCAATTGAATTGGGTAAATGGATAAACAATGAAATACAAAATGGAAGTAAGACATTGGAGATAAAATGGTCGGTAAAATGTTGTCCGTACGGCGAAAAGTTTCAAGATGAAGCCTATGTTAGCGTAGGCTTTCACGTTGAGTCTCTTCGGGCCATCAAAAAACTCGAAACATCATGTGCACTTTCTATTGGCGGTGTTCTTATTCATAGCAAGTTCTTCACAAACATTTTTATATGAAGTTTAAGTAGTTAAAACTTTTTAGAATCAGGTTTTCCTACAAATGATGATATTGAGTACACTTTCAACTTTCCAAAACTACTCTCACACAAACAATGCCTACTCGCTGACCACAAACACGACATTATCGATCTCGTGTGTAAAGTCAAATACTCAACACCTGCTTCAGAGATTCCCAAGGAGTTATCGGTAACATTAGTTTACTTACACTATTAGTTTTTAATAGTTGTGAATTTGTTCAGGCTTACGAATTCGAAGACAGTGAAACGTTGGTAATCAATGCGGATTGGTTGGACCTGTTTGAACCTGGAAATTGTTTTGCGTCATCCCGAAGACGAGTACTACGTTGCAAAGACTTGTATTGGTGGATAAAGTGTTATCCTAATGGAGAGAACCAGAAGTATAAGCAAAATATTTCCGTTTTTCTTTGGACTTCTGCCGGTGGATTCAAATTGACACAATCTGCAACAGTTCTACGATCCAATGTTGACCGTATGTTTTCAAATGTGCAACTTGTACAAAATCAACGTAACTGTAGGTCGATGCACAAAGTCAAGGAGCAAGGGTGGTGGGCATGGTTGGTCCGATGTCATTAGTCATGAAGAACTTCGACAGGGTGACACCATTAAAAATGATGTTTTTGTAATCAAGTGTGAAGCAATTTTCAATATACCGATGAAAACGAGAGAAACTTTAAAAATGGTAAGGTTAAAAAGATTGTTGGTTGGCTATTATTGTTGTTATTTCAGTTAGAGACATTTGAAGACATCCACACCATCAAGTTTAATCTTCAACTACTTGAAACGTACAAACCTGGACAAGTTGTCATTGAAGAAAACCAAACCATCGGCGATATAGCATGGTTGGTTGAATACTACCCCTGTGGTGTCACGGAAGATGAAAAGGGATATATCAGTGTATTCTTTATCTTGTCTGGAGGTCCGATAACAGTGGAATATTCCTGTGCCATATCCGTCGAAGGATTTCTTGTTCAACGTAAGTATTTCGATCAATTTAGATGCATTCTTCAACATTCAAATTGCAGAATCAGACTTCCACGAGTTCAAAGAGGCTCGCGGTTGGAAAAAATGTTTCCCACACAAGCTATGCAAACTTGCTGACCATAGGGCCAACATCATCGACATTGTGTGCAAAGTCAGATTTTCTCGAATGAGAGCAGAGTTGATGTCATAATACTGATCACAAACCCATACGTTCTGTACAATAAATAAACTGCGCGTCCGATTCGAAGTTGATTTGGTTTTGCGCAGTAATGTATTTCTGCTGAATAATATTTTACTTCAAACAGTAATGTATGTATTTACTGATAGTTGAATTATCATTGCAGTTAGTTAGCTACCAGGTTACAACTTGATTATTTTAGCCGTTAGTAATGGTAATCAAACACCACTCAAATTTGACAATTTGTGATTTTGTAATCGTTTTCAGTCCTACGAATTTGAGGACACTGAAACATTGGCAATTGATTCAGATTGGTTGAGTGTATTCGAGCCTGGACAGTTTTGTTCATCATCTAAAAGACCAGTAACGCGGTGTAAAAACTTATTCTGGTGGATTGAATGCTACCCCAATGGAGATTCGGAAAACAATAAGCAAAATGTGTCCGTCTTTGTTTGGACTTCAGCGGGTGGCTTTGAATCCACACAAACAGTGGCGGTTTTACGATCTGATATCGAACGTATGTTTCAAAGCCTTAACTAAAGCAACACGAAGAACGTATTTGTAGATCAAAGTTTAAAGTATCGAAGTAACAGTTGCAAAGAAGGATGGTCAAAAGCCATCAGTCATGACATGTTGCAGTTGGGAAATATCATAAAAAATGGAGTATATACGATTCAATGCAATGTGATATTCAAAATACCGAAAGAAACTATAAACACGTTTAGAAATGTTAAGTTAAAACTATTTTGTTATGTTTCATGACCACTGTCATTACAGTTAGAGGCATCTGAGCACAGTTATATCGTCAAGTTGAATCGAAAATTGCTTGAAACTTGCCCCCCTGGGCACAGAATCACTGAAAAACTACAAACTGTGGGTGACAGAACATGGTGGATTGAATACTTTCCTTGTGGTGACACAGCAGCTAACGAAGAGTATGTCAGCATATATGTTTACGTGACTGGTAGCCCGGTGGGGATAAATATTTCAATTGACATGTCCATTGGTGATGTCGTTATCCAAAGCAAGTTTTAAACTAACACGTTTACATTATATCAACATTGCTTTTTAGGGTCAGATGTTACAGAAAAAACAAACAGTACTTTGCATACTTCAAAATTTTTACAATTGTTCTCACACAAACAATGTCTATTTGCTGATCACAAAAGTGGTATTATTGATCTTGTATGTAGAGTAAAATTCTCCAAACTGCCGCTGATTGTCAAAGAGATTTCCGTGAGTGTACAGTGTGCAAAAACTATTGAAATCGATAGTATCGTTTTTTTTCAGTCATACGAATTTAAAGACACCGACACTATACCAATCAATGCAGATTGGTTGGATTTTTTTGAACCTGGATTTTGTTTTTCAACGTCTCCAAGAGCGGTGCCCTGGTGTGAAAACTTATTTTGGTGGATGCAATGCTATCCAAATGGATTCACACAAAACAATAAACAGCATGTTTCGATTTATGTGTGTACTTCGGTTGGAGGGTTTAAATTAACACAAAAAGTTACAATCCATCGGTCAAACGTTGAATGTAAGTGTGTTCTTTCAAATCATCAGCTAATACAAAATTTTTCATTTACTTTGTAGACGAATGCACCAAGTTTCGGAATAAAAGTATGAATTGGGGATGGTCCGAAGTAATAAGTCATGACGAACTTCGCCGCGGTGACATTGTTGAAAATGGAACCTTTGCGATTCAATGTGACGTTAGGTTTGATATTCCGGCTAAAACAATAGAAAATTTAAGAAAGGTTAGACAAAAATATACCGATTGCATGTTTTAATCAGTACCATTTCAGCTAGAGCCATTTGAAGACAACTTCACCATCAAGTTTGATCTCAAAATGTTTGAAACTTACAAACCAGGGCATGAAATCATTGAAGAAGAACAAACAGTTGGTGGTGTTACGTGGTGGATTAATTACTATCCATGTGGTAAGACGGTAGCTGACAAAGATTATGTCAGCGTGAATTTCAACATGACTGGAGGGCCTGTAAGGATGCGGTTTGTTTGTGCCATATCCATTGGCGGTGTTTTGGTCCAATGCAAGTATTTTGTTTATAATATCCGTAATTCTGAATGCAACTTTAGTGCCAGGCATTCACGATTTTGAAGAAACATGCAGTCGAGGGCATTCTCAATGTTTCTCGCACGAACTATGTAAACTCGCTGATCATAAAGATGGCATCATTGACATTGCGTGCGAAATTCAATTTTACAGATCTACTGAGCCGATGCCGCGCAAGTTTGTGGAACAAAAGCCATCTGTAAGCTTTATTTGCATCTTGTGCTTGCTTATTTATATATATTTATATATAATTTTGCAGAAAGTTTCCGTCACAGATTCCATCACAGTTACACTCTTTGAATATCAGCTTAACCATACTGGTAACGACAACATTATCACTACCATGAAAAAGTTTGTCAATGGTTCCGACAAACACCAATGGCAACTTTTATATTTTCCGGCGGGCGATGGTGCAAGGGCAAGAGGTTGCGTGAGTATGACAATTGAAGCTTCTACGACCGAAACTAAAACAGTCATTCTGAGTGGAGTAATAAAGATTGTTGGAACAGTCTTTCAAAGTCAGTTTCAATATTTTGATAATATAATTTATAGCCTATTGCGTTTTAGAACAGTTCAACATGATAGTGGAAAAAGATGGTAGTTTGGGGTTCACAAAGCTTATCTCGCACGAAATGCTTCAACAAATCGGTGGCATTATCCATCACGAAGTAACAATTATTTGCGATGCCACTTTTCACACGTTAAACGATTTACGTTTGAATTGGTTGAATAATTGACATGTGCATTGCATTGCCTATAAAAAATTTTACTAACTTGTGAGATATATCGCTACTGATATCGAGGATGGTTGAGTTTCCGAAAAAGTACCTAAAGACAAAAAGTTCGGCCATTGATTTTCATTACAAAATAGTCCCAATGCTTTAGGTTATTTGCAGGAAAGCGAGTTATTTTTTTGTTTTGTTTTGTGCTATTGTCGATGTAACTAATGGTAAGTCCAGTCTTTGGATCAATGATTTCACAACATGTAGCGTCTATCAGTCGATAAAATTTTAAGAATTCTGTATTTACCGATGGCGAAACGTTATCCGTCGCTGTAAGTGCCGAGTTGCTGACTTTGTGCAACGCCGGGCACTATTTTACAACGCCAAAAATACCGACAGAATACAAAAACTTTTATTATTGGTTGCAAGTTTACCCCAATGGTGACTTTCCTTCAGGAGAGGAAGTTGTCGATGTTTATATTTTTGCATCCATCGGTGGTTTTGATGTTGAGTTCACTTTTACCATCGACCATTCAAATGTGGAAGGTAAGATTTTTTAATGTGATTATTTCTTGCAGTTTCTGTAATAGATGTTTGCATCTGTTTTCAGTCAGTGCAGGGTATTATCTCGATGAGCCGTTTAAATTTGGTGTTCCGAAACTGACTACCCACGAAGAACTTCGATCTGGAGGAATGATTCAAGATGGAGAGTTTGTTATCCGATGTAAAATTAAATTTAGAATCACATCGCCAACAATACTTGAAATTGTAATATTGACCTTTTATAGACTTTTTGTAAGCTAAAATTTCAGCCTGACATCATTGAAGAGAAGCGTGTCATCAAACTACGTCAACATGACATTGAAACCTTTAAAGCAGGTCAAAACATTGTCACGGATAAGCAAACTGTTAGGGACATCACTTGGTATTATGAGTGTTATCCATGTGGATACAGTGATGAGAACAATGGTTATGTAAGCATATTCTTGCATTTTGAAGGAAGACCGATAACATTAGAACTTTCGTTTGCGCTGTCCATCGGGGGTGTACTTATTTACGGCAAGTTTACTTTTTACTACTTTACAGATAATTTGGTAATATTTTAGTAACATTCTCTCACACTTTCGAGGAGGAAGTGACTTATTTTGGTCTTACACAAATAGTTTCGCCCGAGTTACGCAAGCGTACGGATCAAACCAATGGAGCTATCGAGCTGTTGTGCATCGTTGGATTTGATCGACCGCCACGCTCGACTATACCGATAGCAATGTCTGTTCATTTAATGAAACAGTTTTTGTTGGAAACGAGGGGCTGGAAAGATAGTGACACCTTATTTGTAAATACCGATTTATTAAGCCTAGAACCGGGATGTTACATCGAATCGGAAAAAAGATGGACTCATTGCCAAGACTTGTTTTGGTGTATACGATGTTATCCCAATGGTCGCTTTGAGGCGGATAAGGGTCACATCGGTGTATTCATTTACACATCAATTGATGGTTTTGAAATAAGTTACGCATTGGCTGTTGATGGCTCAAATGTTAAAAGTAAGTTAGAGATGGTTGGTTTGTTGTGTTTCAACTTTTGAGTATTGTTGTTTACAGCATTTTGCGGTTACTTTATCTATGAAGATTTCGATCCATTGGATCATGGAAGTCCAAGACTTGTGAGTCATGAAAAGATAAAAACCGACGGGCTGATTGAAAATGGCACTATTGGAATTCAGTGTTTAGCAACTTTTAAGCTGAATGATGACATGCTGAGCAATGGTCAAGCAATTGAGGTAAAAATTTAATACGCTAATAGGTATTTTTAACGCTGTAGTTTAGAATGAAATAATCGAGGACAGTTGTATCTTCAAACTGGATCGTAAAGCCTTTGAATCAGGTAAACGGATAAACGACGAAATTCAAAATGGAAGTGGGACATCGGAGATAAAATGGTCGGTAAAATGTTGTCCGTACGGCGAAAAGTATCAAGATGAAGCCTATGTCAGCGTTAGTTTTTACGTTGAGTCTCTTCGGGCCATCAAAAAACTGGAAACATCATGTGCACTGTCTATTGGCGGTGTCCTTATACATAGCAAGTTCACTTACTAGCATTATTGTTATGTTATACTTTTATCTATTGGTTTAGAATCAGGTTTTCCTACAAATGATGGTATTGAGTACACTTACAACTTCCCAAAACTGTTCTCGCACAAACAATGTTTACTCGCTGACCACAAAAACGACGTTATCGATTTGGTGTGTAAAGTAAGATTCTCTAAACCCGAGGTATGTCTTAACATGCTCCTTACTACCCCCTTGGCAACTATTAGAACAGCTTTCCTGTGTTCCAGGGCAGGGTGCACTGAAGTTTGAGCTTGTGATTTTCAGTATTACGAATTTGAAGACAGTGAAACTTTGGTAATCAAAGCCGATTGGCTGAATCTGTTCGAATCAGAAAACTGTATAATAACGTCACCAAGACCAGTGCCACGATGTGAAAACTTATATTGGTGGATAAAGTGCTATCCCAACGGATACGATGAAGACTGGAAGCAAAATGTTTCTGCTTTTGTCATGACTTCGGTTGGCGGCTTCAAATTAGGGAAAACAATAACGGTTCTGCGAACCTACGTTGAACGTATGTTTTTGGTTTTATACGATCAATGTTGCGAAGTCAACGCATGAATTTGTAGGCCATTCGACAGAATTTCGAAGTAGAGCCACTGGCTTTGGGTTTGGCGATATTGTTAGTCATGACAAACTTCGAGAGGATGACACGATACAAAATGGAGAATTCACGATTGTGTTTGACGTGAAATTTGAAATACCAATTAGCACAATAGATTATTTCAAAACGGTAGAGTTCAAAATATTGAAGCGTAGTTTAAAAATTGACACTATTCCAGCTGGAATCATTTGAAGACAGTTACACCATCAAATTTGACCTCAAATTGATCGATACATACAACCCGGATCAAGAAATCATTGTAGAAGCACAAAAGATTGGTGGCATCGGATAGTTTGTTGAATACTACCCGTGTGGTGACGCGGATGAAGTAAAAGATTTTGTCAGTGTACATTTTCACGTGGTTGGAGGCCCGATAAGGTTGGAGTATTCCTGCGGTACATCCGTTGGCGGTGTTCTTATCCAACGTAAGTGCATCAACAATTATATTTGTAATCTTGTTATTGAAATTGCAGAGACAGAGTACATGGATTTCGAAGATCCAACCGGTTGTGGCTTTGGTTTTCCTCGATGTTTCTCTCACAAATTGTGCAAACTCGCAGATCAACAAAACGGCATCATTGATATTGTGTGCAAAGTCAGATTTTGTACTACGAAAACTGCTCCGATATCACAAAACTAATTTCTTTACTGTTTTTTTTTGTACCCAATAAGTGCAACTTATGTACTTTAGGGTTGGTTTGACACTGTCTAGAAAGTCTATGTGATATTTGTACAACAAAGTTGTCACTCCGAAATTGAAACACCGCCTTTGAGTCATAACCGACTACTTCGTTGCCTTTTAATGCACATGTGAGTTGAAGTGTTAAGAAAGCAACAACGTGCTTTTTTTTTTCCTTATGGGATATGGCGGTCATTCAGGTGGAGGTGGACATGGCGGACCCATGCCTCTGCCAGCACACGTGTGCTCCATTGCTATGACGACAGCGTATTTGTTTTCGGGGAGGCTGCTCACGGTTCTTTTATCCACATTTTGCATCCAAGGTGACAGTTTACCAACGGAAATCAATGTATCGAATATCTACCTGTCAGATTAGTCAGATTACCCAGGATTTAGGCTGGCTTCATTAGTACTAACCTAAACCATCTTTCCGGATAACAAAGTTGCTTTTTTGTTAAGTTTTGCTTCTTACACGCTTCACCTTCACCCATAACTGGACAGACCGTCCGAAGAGCCTGTCCATGACTCACCCCGGGAGAGGACCGACGACGACACTGACGACACCCCGCCATGGTCCATGGACAACGTCAGTTGCAACCTCGATACCTTTGCACAAGCACTGCAACCACCACGCCTTGGACGTCCCACTTTTTATCGTGTAGTTGCCTCGAGAAAGTCGGTTTTTTTCCCGATTTTATCGTTTTTCCGTTTATTTAGACAGCCGACAAAAGCAAAAGAAGGCTAAAGAGTATTACGACGGGTGTCACCTAAACTAGGACAAAAGCAACTTTGACTGCTTCCGATTTCCAATGCAGTACAGCCGATTGTAGATGGATGGATGGCCATGAACAAGTTACGCTTGTTGTTCAGCACTGCGCGGAATTGGCGTGAACCGGATGCGCATTCCATCGAACAGAGCAGTCCCCTCAAGCAACCCAGTCATGATCACTTTCAAGTTGGAATTGGGCAATGTTGTGGTGAGTTATGACTTTTTCATTTCAAAAACAGTAAATTTGCGTGTAAAAAGCCCCGATAAGGTCACAGTTCCTCCCCAAACACGGAAGGAATAACAATCATGGATCGATTTTCGTGCATCTTTTTCGACTTGTGTACTCCTCACTCAGAAAAACAATAATGACACTTCACGTTTGTCGGAATAGTCTTTATGCTCTTTTTTGCGTACTTATACATAAGTTTCTACGTGCCTTTTGTTGACACTTAAAAAAGGCGTCCTCAAAAGTATCGATAAACAATCTTCGGTGTCTTTCATTGCGCGATCTAACTTGTTATAATGTCCTTCAAACTGGGTGATGGTTTCGTTGGAGATAATTACCTCAACGATTGCAGAAAGTGCCCGAGATGAAAGTACGGTGAGATATCGGAAAAGCCGGGCACATGTTGGTGGCAGTGCACGGGATCATTGGTGTGAGAAGAATGTGGCACATGCCGTGAGTTTGGATCATTTGACACTTCAATTTATGTTGATTGAACTTTTTTCAGGCCGCATTTGAAGACGATGTAGACGGCGTAATCTGTTACAAAGAACAAGCCTACAAAGATTACGACCCACCCAGCACTGCCATTGTCCCGCACCGAAATCCCAAAGCTGAAGATGATCTACACCGTTCGGCGATCCACTTCGCGGCAATGGGTGGAGGTGTTCATGCCGTTGAATTATTGGCACCAAGCTTTCCTCCTAATCCGTGTGATGGCTCTCTGAGGCCGATCCATGTCGCGGCACAGTTTGGCGGTCTCAAAAACACTCTTAGATCAACGAAAGATTCTAAAAGATTGGCACGAGCCTGTTTAGAACCCGAAAAAGGCTGTGTGGATGTGCCTTTTGAACATGATACAACACCGCTACATTTCGCATGTATGGCTGGAAATGAGCCCGTCGTGGAAGAGCTGATTAAATACGGTGCCGATGTGAATTCCGTTCAAGCGCATACCTTAATGACGCCATTAATGATGGCAGCCCAAGCGGATTCGAAGGAAGTCGTGTTACTTTTGCTGAAACATAATGCCAATCCTGAAAAGATTGACAATTATGGCAATACGTGCCTCCATTTCGCGGTATCCGGTTCCGACGATGCCGAAATGTTGAAAATCCTAATTGAAGCCGTGCCAGGACCAAATCGAGACTCATTCGTTTGTCAGCGCGATTTCGTCGGTGTCGCGGCACTACGATTGGCTGTTGAGGAAAACAAGCTGAAAACGGCTGAATATTTACTGTCTCAGCATGTTGTCCATCACGATCACAAGCATGAAGAGCTGATGGTCCATTTAGCCGCTCAACGTGGCAACCCAGAAATGGTGTCTCTTTTGGTTCAAAATGGTTGGCTAACGGAGACTAGAGACAATCGTGGCCAGACCCCTTTACATTTCGCGGCGATCACCAATCAAGTACCATTAGTCCGTCAACTTTTGGCACTTTCCGCTAATCTTGAAGCAAGGGATGATGCTGGTTTCACGCCATTGTTGGCCGCAGCGGCTTATGATAGCATTGATGTTATCCATTTTTTATTGGCGAAAGATAGGGCTCAATTGACGGCACTGTCCTATGTCGGGGAGAATATGGCATTGATTGCAGTTCGGAGGAATGCCGTGAAAACGATCAAGTATCTGTATGGCAACAAAGAAGCCCCTATCGGTGATCGAAGAGCCATCTTGACATCCCTTTTGACCCAACCCGACTTATTCCGTGATACGACTCTCCACTATGCCGCGAGCAATGGCAATTTGGATATCTTCAAAGCTATCTTGCCATATTTCACCAACATCAACATCCGCAATGGCGATCTTCAAACACCGCTGCACATTGCCGCTAAATGTGATCGCGTTGAAATCGCTCGAAGACTCCTTCGAACCAGTGTCGTTTCAATCAACCTAGCCGACAAGGATAATGCCACCCCGCTATTCTTGGCTGTATCCCGATCCAGTATCCAGATGATCCAAGTCCTCCTAGCCAATGGCGCTGACCCCATGACACAATTAGAGGGCCGAAAAATTCCGCTGGATATTGCCATTCGCGACGGAAATCTTGAAGTTGTGCAACTTTTACTCGATGAAATCAATGCCGCCGAAAGCCGCAACCGAAAAGTCTTTCCACTGCATGATGCCGTCAAAAAGAAGCAAGCAAAGATCCTCAGAATGCTGTTACGAAAGGAGTATGCCCGAATCGATCAAGTTGATGACAAAAATTTCACATGTTTTGATCTCGCCATCGAACGGCAATATGTTGAAGCAGTCCAGGTCATTTTGGAACACAAAGATTTTGCAAAAGTCCTTCGAAGACGTGTGCCATCAGGTAAATGGCCAATGAAAAGTCCAATGCAAAATTTGATTATTAAAATGCCTCACATGGTAAAACAAGTATTAGATACATTTGTGATCCAATGGAGCGGGTATTGCATGCACATTTACATGTATTTGGATGACACTTACTATATTCCATGTGATGAGGATTGTCAATCAATGGAATGTCACACAAATAGTGAGTTTTGGTGTTTGCTTTGGACCAGGTGTATTTGGGTTTGTGTTTCAGCCAATTTCAATACGTACGAAAGTGAAGAAGATCCGCATTTACGTGAAGATGCTGTTGTGAGATCGGAATCGTACAAAACATTGCTGGAAGACCATCCAATCACGCTAATGGTGGGTATAACTTTTCGAAATCTGATAAAATTTTATAACTTTCAGCTGGAATCACGTCACTATGATCTGCTAACGCATCCGGTGGTGGAATCGTACATCAGTATGAAGTGGAATGCGACTAAAAAGTTTTATTACTGCTGTAAGTTACTTATATCCAAACCGCATGAAAAAAACAACAACTAATCGTTACAAAATCTTTTCAGTGATGATCTTCCAATCATTTTTTGTCGGAATCCTCACAGCGATCACAGTCAACATCAAACCCGAGAATGTCATGGACGAATTCGACGTGCAATTCTATTCACAAGATGAGCACTGTTTGACGGAGGTCAGCCCACAAACCTATCCATTTCCACGACTAATATCACTCTTTCAGGTCTGGAAGTACTGGCTCTACATTTTTATATTTCTCCACACTGTGTTAGGTCTAACAAAATCACTCCGCGATGGCAAATTTAAAGGATTCGTAGATTTTGCCCTAGCAGCTTTGACTGTCACAATATCTTTCCCCGTTTGCGGGTATTGTGACACCCAATGGCAATGGAGATGCATTGTGTTGCTGAATTTCTTTGCATGGATCAATCTAATCAACTATGTGAGGCGCGTGCCACGATTTGGGGTCTATGTTTTGATGGTTTGGCACACTTGTATTTCATTTATACGCTTTTCACCGGTCTTTTTGATGTTTTTGGCGCCGTTTGTTGTGTCTTTTCATGTTTTGTTGGGAAAAGAGGTTGGTTTTTCGAGGGGTCAACTGATTGAAAACTGACAGTAACAAACTTTAGAGAGGCTTTGTTCACCTATTGACGACAGCAGTGCGCACTGTTGTCATGATGACAGGTGAATTCGACTATGCCGATACCATCTCGAAGAAAAACAATGCCCTGACTTATTTGATGTTTTTCTTCTTTCTCTTTATTGGGACTGTGTTTTTGATGAACCTCCTCGTCGGTAAGTCGTTATCAGAAATGAGTGAAACAGACTTCTAATAAGAGGATTGCAGGTCTGGCGGTCTCGGACACCGAGAAAACCCTCGAAAAAGCCACACGGACCCGTATCCGCCTTCAGGTCGCCACGATCCACCACGTTGAAGTCCTCTTCCCACCGAATCTACGTCGAAGTATTTGGAGAGGATTCAAAAAGTTCAAAACTAACGACGATTGCGAGCGTATATCAGAACGCGAGGAATCGTCCTGTGCGGATATGTGGAAAATGTGGGACTATCTCGGAATGTCGAAAAAGACCATGAAAAAAGAAATGTCAAATAACAACAATGATAACGCGACAACACCAACATCACCACGGCCATCTGAAGAAGGGTTTACTAAAGGGAGTGCATGGAAAGCAAGGAAGAAGCAGGAGTTGGATATCGTCGAAATTCGGCGCCAACTTGATAGGCTCAATGACATTAAAGACTCGCTCGATGAGCTTGTTGAAGCGTCTAAACGGCGTTTTGCTGCCAGTATGGGGGAAGTTAGTGATGAAGATGAAAGTGCCTTGAATCAAGGCTCGGGGAAATCAAATCCGGAACAATTTTTGTATTGATTGGTTAAAGTTTGCATACGTGTAACTGTAAAGGGAAGGTTTTGTTGATTTGAAAGTTGATATAAATCTGCATAAACATGATTATACTGTTCATTAGTCAATCATGCCATTCGTGAATTTATACGATAAGAAAGAACCGAAAAAAATGTCGGACCAAACACCCGTAAACTCGAAAACGGCAATGCCCACCGATCAGAAGGCTGAGAAACATGTCGAATTCTCGACGCCGAAGATGACACAGAATGTATCAAATGCTACGAATAATCGGAAGTTGACGCCGTTTCCGAAGGAAAAGCACTTCGTGAGTTTTTGACGCAGTTATCATCATGTGTGTACGCACACCTATGTTTTACCTCACGCGTGCGTCCGTGTGTCCACAAATCATGTTTTCCTTTGATAATCGACCTTCCAGACAATCAACATCACCCCGAACACCACCAACAAAACCACCAGCTCCTCCGTCTTCACGCCCGATGATCGATTCGCCGCTGGTGACATAACTTCCCTGATTGAAGCCGCTTTCAATTCATCCTTCTCCGCCGGTGACATCTCAATCTCCTCTGATAACATTGAATCAGTCAAATCCGACATTGGTGCAATCGTTGATGCCATTCAGGAAAACGTTGTCAAAGATTTCCAAAACTTCAAAGCACGCTTGATGAATACAATCGATGAAGCTTATCAGCTCGCTGATGCTTCTGTTGGCACTACTCCCGTCACCAGTTCCGATGCTTCTCATTAATTCATTGATTTCATGACGCATGCCTACTGATTTTTGATTACGTTACATTACAACTCCTATAAAACGTTTCGAAATAAGCGTAAAAGTGTATGTCGCTCGGTTTTTTTTCGCTCGATCACGACGGTCCCGTCCTATTCATATCATACCATTTAGAAGCAGAAAAAACTAAAAAAGATTGTAACAATCAAAATAGTTTCAAATATCGTTGCAACGCCTCCAGGTTCGGTTGTGCATGACCCAGTGTTAAGGGGGGAGATGCTGATTCAGCTTCTGGTGCGGCAATGACCGTCCGGAAGCGGGTGGTGTTTTTGTTTCGATCACTTTTTGGCAAGCCTGCATTGCCTGAAGGGAGGTATTGTAACATTTGCGAGGCAAGCTTTCACGGAACCAGCGAAGCACGTAGTCTTGGGCCGCGACGACGACAACGACGACGACGTCAACTTTTGATAAGCGAAGTGATTCGTAGTAATTGCAAGCATGGAGGCCGTGTTAAGGCAGGCGGAAAAGTCTTGTTGTAATGCTTTACGGATACAGGTTTGACGTTTTATCAGATTTTTTGGGCTTGAAAGTTGTGCAATTTCAGGGATACGTACTTCTATTGACTGGATTTGTTGTTATTCTCAATTTCACGACGGTGTTTGAACTTTTTGGGATTCAAGATGTTGTCGCGGAGAATAAAACTGGCATTCAGTACGGTTATGAAGAGTATCTTGATGACTATATTGACGAAAGTGCCGAAAGTTCAGAACTGGCAGAGGATGTTGGTGGCGCGCCAGAAGTTGAAATCGGCGAGGAACACTATTTGGATGAGATTCAGATTGCCTTTTTGCCACTTCCGATTCCGCTGGAAAATGCTGTATCTTGCTTGTTCCCATCTTTGCCACTTTTTATGTTATGCCTTCAGGTAACAAATCCATCCCAAGAAGTCGCCAAACTCATTGTTCAAGGTGCATTTTTCTTGGGAGTTATCCTGGGTTTCTTGTCAACGTTCATTACGGCGCCCCGAATCACACCGAAACTTGTTCTTCTAATTGGCCTACTTGGCAATACCATCACCCTGGCTTTGAATGGCTTTGTGACAACACTTTGGTGGTTTGCCATTGTTCGATTGGTTGTTGGCATCTTCACTGCTATCTCTCTCACGGCTCTCATCACTTTGTGTAAGACTTTCGATCTCTAAAACGAGAAGCAACACCTAATCGACCCTTACAGTACTCGCCTGGTCCCATGCCCGAAGTCAATCTGTCGCCCTCAACGAACTCCTCAAACAACGTGCCTACGCGACGGTCGCTGTCGGCATCATCTTGTACACGGTCCCGCAAGGCACAGCCATCTACTTCGCGCATCCCGTCCTACTTGGGATTGTTTTCATCCTCAATCTTTTGTAAGTGCGTTCTTCGTTGGGAGACGGGCCTTTAGGGTTGTTACGGCGGAGGTTCAAGGCTCAATGGGCCACCTGCTGACGCTGCGTGGGATCGAGTAGAGTACCGTTTACCATTGCCATTGAACATGACGCTGCGGTGCACTCGAGGCATAAATTATCCCCAATCCCATCCCATTCCAAATTGCAATTGCAGCTTTGTGACGACGAGTCCTGACTGGATGCGCGAACATGGGCACATTCGACAATACGAGGAGATTGTGAAGAAACTTGGGACGGAATTGCGGATTCCCATTGTTGATGTTTATGCTGATGTGAGTTGAGTTGGCTTTGAAAACACGCAAAACGGGAACAAAAAGATTACGATATTCAAAAAACAAGACAGAAAAACAAACATTTTGAAATTCAAAACTAAAAAGCACCATTTAGCAGCCAATTAGCGCTTTAATGGTTGCTATTGTAAAATTCTTTCCTTTCAGGACAAAAAAGCCCCCGGCCCCCCTCGCCCATCACTACCCTTCCTCGTTGCCCTCGGGGTTTACTTCTTCACAGCCCTGTTATCCTTCATCATCCAATCCTCCGAAGGCTACTACTTCTCCTGGTCCATCGAAATCATCATCCTTGGTGCCCTGTACCTCGTTGCCTACATTGTATCCTACTTCCTGCGCAAGTTTATCCGTGTCCCCCTCTTCGTGTTCACGTTAACCGCAACCATCCTCGCCGTCACCCTGTTCTTCCTGCCGTGGGGCCTTCCATTCAGCACGATCCTCCAAGTCGCAAAGTTCAACACTGCCCTTAACGATCACTTTGTCATTTTCTTCGCGGTGAATGCCGTCGCCCCTCAGGACCCGCGGTATAGCCCTGCTGCGTTACGGAGCTATCGCACGAAACTGGCCCTTACGGCGGAGGCTGTCGCGACCGTTTCAAGGACATTAGCGCTTTTCTTTGTTCTGAAGGTTAGTGTCCCGTTTTTTTGGAGTGAACTTTGTCGAAAAAAACGACGACGGAAATTCTATCCATTCTTCTTTTCAATGTATGTATGAAAAAACCCCTCTAAATAGCAACATTGCAGAGTGATTACTCAGAATCCGAAGAAGCTGATCAAATTCCGAAGCTTATCGTCGCCATCATCAGTGGCATTTTGGTATTGCTGCTAATTGTGTTGAGTTTTGCGGTGGCACCGAAGAAACCGCCACTTCCGGATGCGGAATTGGAAGAATTAGTCAAACCTGACGATGGCGGAAAGGGATCGCAGCTCAAACGACCGGATAGTATCTACATTCCGGAGCGAAAGGGAATCGATATCGACATTTGAAGCGCTAATTAGCAATTTTATAAATAAAAAGTGATAAAACAAAAGAAGCTAAACCACGCCAAGGGCCATATCAAGCGCTGTGATACAAAGCAAACAAAAAATGCATCCCAACACGATATAGCGGTCGGCGTGGAATGCGTACCGACTTACCGTAATCCAAAACATGATTCAGTAAAAACAGTTGGGTCTTTAGTCATTATAGCCTAGCTGAGTATGGATCTAGTCATGGTTTACAAGGGATCGCATGACTGTGACACATACCCATCTGGGCAAAATGACCATGTGTAGAGAATAAAAAAAACTAGAAGGCGAGCATCAGCGCCAATACCGACAGATGTTGGGAGTGATGAGTCATAATAATGGTAATGGCACATGGAGATGAGTATGGGTTGTCTTTACATTAGTGGAGAGGCAGGCAGGCAGCAGGCGGAGTCGGGATATATGCCTGAAAGGGGGGATAGTTCTCATGAATCGGGACAAGAGGTAATACTTGTGTCGTGTCATTGAATAATCTAATGAGAAGGAAACTACCTTCCACCCTGCAGGCATCTAGTGACCCTAGGAGCCCTGAAGGGTGTCGTCGATCGATGACAATGGCCGGCCGGGGTTGCGCATAGGTTCCGAAAAAGGGGGTTGAAGGGTCGGAAGTGCGATCGCCAATCAGAGCCAGTCAGTCAGTGAGTCGATTGGTGACAATCAATTTCCGACAAAAAGTGGAGTACATACAGCCCAGGGCTCCAGGCAGGCATGACAAGGCCATCACATTGAAAGTTTTACAAAAAAAAGCACAGAAAAAGGCTCTCGATCACCCCTTCTACCACACCCGAACCATTCGCCGTGATCCAACTGACCAGCTGGGGACTCCTATATCCCTATCGGATCAGGGCACCTCTCCCATGTTGCCGGCGGCGCCGTAAAAGTCACACCACAACCTCTGCGTGCCCAAGGCCGTCAGCAACAGATGAGCGATCACCCCTAACTCTTCTCGGCCGGCGCAGGGGTCTTTGTATCCATCTGCGCGAGGCAAGTGTTGCGTAGATTGCCATTTCTCAACGTCTTCGAAAACGGAAAAGCCGTAAAGATTTGCGGCGCCGTGAACCCTGCGCAGGGCCGTCGGCAATTCCAAAACTTCCGAAAACAGCGACAAAAACCCGCAACGCAGCAAAACGCGCAACATCCAAAGGGAAGAAGGACAGAAAACCCTCGCTCCAGGTGCCAGCGCTCGTCGCCGTCGGCAGTGGCGGCGACGACGACGCCGGCGAGAAGGTCAAAATAGCGGAAAAGCAAACCCTTGTGATTCCCAATTCCTAATTTCCCCCTTTTCTTGCGCGCCCCCGGGGCAGAATAGAAGACACGGAAGACGGAAACAACGGTGCTGGTCGTTGCGCAGTTTCAACTGATGGGCTTTTTTACGCATTGCCGAGGGCGAAGAAAGGAAGAAAAAAACCCCAACGGTCGTCAGAAAAAAGTCGCTACTTCCACTTCCACTGACACCAAGCTCGTCGCTTCTTCAAAATCAACATTTCCCGCCAAAATTTGTGACACAAAGGCAACCCATTTGAAACTGGGAAAAAAACGTTAACCGAAACCATCGTTAAAATAACTGTCTGCAGAGTTGCATTGAATAAGGGGATGGAATGGAATGCCTTGAAGGGCCCGAGGGAAAGAAAGACAAAAAGGAAACATTGCTCTGATCTGCGCGTTTTTCCCGCCAAAACTCGCATCACTTCGCAAAGTGACAAAAGTCGGGATCGATGGAAGGAAGCCGGCTCGGCTCGCTGACAGTTTTGCTCCGGGTCGGGTCAACGACGCGTAAATCAACGCCGGTGGCGAATACGACGACCATTGGAAAGTTAAATAAACAGATAACGTGAAAAGCGCCACGCGGGGAAGTAAGCTCGATAAAAAGACGTAAAACAAACAAGGAGGGGGGAAAACGCACCGCATCAGGGCACGCTGACTGACCTGAAATGACGTTTCGACATTGTCGCAACCCAGCGGCTGCCATTGACCGTATCACTTTCGTGCCAAGACCACGCGCCGTGGGAACGGTGTGCGATCCCGGGTGGATCCGAGGCGCTTTGGACTTTGAATGACGCGATTTTGAGATTCGTTCGAGATTTTTGTAATGTAACCCGATTCATGACACTCCTTTTTGCTCGTTTTTATGTTTGACTGGGTTCGTTGTCGCCGCTGGCGACGAGGGGGGAAGTATAATAAATCAATCAAGGTCGTATTCGGGCCGATGGCGTTGACGCTGGACCCGGGGCTGGCTGCGCGATGGTTATCAGGAAGGGCAAATGCAACAAAGGCGAAAAGGGTTTTGGTGGGGGTACTTCTTTCCCTCCTCCTCTGACTGATGTGAGTATTTAGGTATACTCTCCGAGGGCCGAGGGACGACGGAAAATGTTTCAAGTCAAGTCAGTTCCAACGTTAGCGACTCCGGGGCGCCGCCATCCTGCGCGATAGCGCGATGCCGCGCTTTGTTGTGGCCGCCGCTGGCGCCAGACGTCGTTCGTCAGAACAGAACCCCGTACTACTGCCAATAAGCGGTGTTAAAGGCCGGATGTTGATGCCCTGTTCTTTGGGGTGTTTCAAATTGGTGGTTGAAAGAAGAGGCCGTGGCGTAGAGATGGCGATATTTTCCCATCGCCATTAAGAATAGCTCCAACGACGACAAAACTGACATTAGGCATCAGTTTTTTTGGGCTGGCAGGGGTGTTGGAATCGGAATCGGTGATTCGGAATTACATAGTTTGAGAAATAGTGCCACGGGTTGTGCCTGTGAAAGGGTAGGGGACAAAAATGATCAGACCAAAAGTGTTGTTTGAAGGTAAAAAAGATGGTCATTTGGACGAGTGCCAACAAGGAAGACACTGATACTCCAACTGATGTATGGTGTCAATTCAAAAGATGAAGGACTGACAGGGCAACCGCCGATCGCTAGGGGTCGTCGCCATCGGCAAAAGAAAGTCCGAAAGTCGCCCCGCGCATCACGCAAAAAGTATGCGATTTCACGGAAGGGGGCACGGACGCCCAACGCCGACAAAAAAGGGGGTCATCTGGGGATGGATGTGACGACCGACGACGACGCCGATCACCACCAGAGCACCGCACCGAAATGAAATACACGATGCGGGAATCGATTCCGAACATCACGTAGATCCAGAGCAACCAACTTTGCGCAACTGTCGTCAAGACAGCGTTCATCGCATCCGTCGCTGCCGCCGATGTTGTGGATCTTCCGTGTCCTGAGGCGTCTCCTCGGCCCGGTGATCGGGATTACCTTCGGTCTTACAGTATGCATAACATCACTCTTTGGAAATTACATCGTTGCACTGTTCTTGCCGATGGTAACGATGGCACATTGCCACAGGCAGTGGAGACATTTGATGGATAGGGCTATCAGTTTTTGGATGATCATTCCGATGGTGGGTTTTTATCATTTTGAGGGTTTTTTTTATTGATTGGTGTTTAGTTTTTCCTCAAATTCGTCTACGGCGTGAAACTTCGCATCTCCGGTGATACAATCGATCCAGATGCCCCGGCAATCATAATCATGAACCATCGAACGCGACTCGATTGGTTGTACTTTAAGTTGGCATTGTGGAGGATGAATCCATGGCTGATGACTACATATCGGATTGCTTTGAAAGAGCTGTTGAAGCACGCTCCGGGGATTGGATTCGGCATGCAAGCGTGTACTTATGTGTTTTTGAGACGAGATGTGAAGATTGACTTTCCAAGAATGACCCGAGCAGTGGCTTATTACGCGGATATGAAACCCTATCAGATACTCATGTTCCCGGAAGGCACTGATAAGACGGCATACACGACACGGCGGAGTAATGAATATGCTAAGAAGAATGGATTGCCGGAGTTGAATCATGTTTTGTATCCGAGGGTTTCTGGGTTCATTCATATGGTTAATGAAATGAAGAAGCGTAAGTTTCCAGATGCTAACAACGTAAGGATTGCGATTACTGTATGTTTTCAGGCAACTATTTGACATACATCTATGACGTTACCATCGGCTACCCCAAAGACATAGTCCAATCCGAAGTAAATCTCGTCCTCAAAGGCGAATGTTCATCCCATGTCCATTACCACATCCGTCGAATCCCCGTCACCGAACTCCCTGACTCCGATGAAGGCCTAACTGATTGGCTCCTCCAAACATGGCGCGAAAAGGATGAACGCCTAACCCAATTCTATGCCCAACGAAACCGTGGCCGTCGACGACTCGATGCCGGTGGAGCTGGTCGAAACGTATGGGCCCAGGATTCATGGCTCCACAGTGGAAGCATTGCTTTCGGATTCTGCTTTTGGATTACAGTCGTTTCGACATGGTTGTGGCATATGACTTTCCTGACATTGGCACAATCATCCCTTTGCTTCTTGATTTTGAATTACTTCTACATCTATGGCAGATATGGCGGCGTCGATGGCCTTCTTCTAGGCCGCTGGGAAATCTGGAGAAAACAGACGAGTACCTCTTGCTTGGCGGTATAAAATCAATCCCAAACATACATGGTAACTAACATCATTAGAGATTCATTAGATAAAACTGTGTTAAAAAATTACTTGAGAATAAAGTGTACAAGTCCAAACTGAGACGAATCCGATAGAAAAAAAAGCAATCACATGTGTGGAGGGAGGAGGTTTTTTCGTTAATAACACATAATTTGAAAGAAAATTGGGATTAAACATTTCTTTGAAGGATATAAAAACTGCCAATTGGGGTGTGTTCATGGATGGCTTTTACTTTTTCGGATGGATGAAAAGGGCTCCCGCGGCGTAGGATACGGAGGAATCGGATAGTGAACGGCACTGAAAGATATATTTTGATAAAATTGTTTTTTTAAAGTGTTGAAAATGCCTTAACAAACCTTATTAGATTGCGAATACTTCAAAAAGTGAAACTCATGAGTGTGATTGTTCATCTGTCGGAACAGTTCCGCACCTTGTAACATTACACAGATGGGATTCCGACCACAAATCGTATTTTGAGTCGTCTTCAGATACTCGTTGAATACATTCGGATCTAGGCTCGATATGGCATCCATGCCCTCACGATCTAGGTCGGCAATTTGTTCGTGAATCGGTTTATCGGAGAAACGTTTCACTGGTGAATAACGGAATCTCGTGCCCCAATGACAGAAATCCGATGAAATGACGAAAATGTTCCCTGATTCGGCGACATAGGGAGCGAAGATTTTGCCGAAGGAGGCCTGCTTCGCGGTTGATAAAGATCCGACGAGGATGGGGACAATCTTGAAGCTACCGACTGGACGGTTTTCCATGACCTTGGCGATGAAGGGAAGCTGCATTTCGATGCTGTGTTCGGCTTCTTCATTGTGGAGATCCATCGATTCGAAGGCGTCCGTGGCTTGGAGCTGTTTGACGACATCCGTGTCGATGGGAAGGTCACCGAGGGGGGTAGCGTAGGTTGTGCAGGTTGTGAGGGCACAGCCGTTGAGGTAGACGACGTGGGATGGGCCGAGGATAAAGATTCGGCGTCTGAAAGGGGATTTTGAGGTTGGAAAGTCAATGAGGAGGGGTTAACTTACACATTATCAGGCACTATTTGCTTAAAGGCGTACGCGGCAGTGGATCCGCAGTAGGTATACCCGGCATGACTGAAAAGATCCATCCTTAAAACCCTGATTCTGAAGCCAGTCAAACTCACGGTGCAATGATAGCCCTCGCAACACCCTTCCTGTCCCCAGCTTTTGCCAGCCAATCCCCAAGCTGACGATCCAACTCCTTCGCATTGTCACTGTACCACGTTCCCGCATGACTCGCGGCACGCTTCCGTCCGTGACTACTCATTTCAACTTTTCTTTTCTCTCCTTCACTGTTACCGTGATATCACCACGTTCGAGTACCCGTATCGATAAGAAGAGCGTAAAAGCGGTGACGTGAAAGCCCGAATGGTGGCGTTCGTTCTTCGTCGGTGTCTTCGACGACAGTTCAATGTAGGATGGATAGTTTTGGTCGGGTCTTTTTCGGACCACGTCCCCCAAGGCGAGGCGTTCAACACCTGAAAATGGGCACGGTAGCGAAGACTAGGGGTGGCTGCCGTACACCGAAAACGACATTAGCGACGTCATTTTTGTACCGAAAACACGAATGCGAATTCAATGGCTTCCAAATGAGCTACACGAAGTTTACCACGCAAACAATACTACAAAAACACGACCAAATTTGTGTTCCAACCCCGTTAGTTAAACTTCTACCCCCTTCCGCAACCAATAAGCTTGATTTCTATTCAAACCATTTGTTCAAACAGCCCATTGACAGCACACCGAAAATGGACACCAAAGGTCACACGTCCGGAACATGCCCTTTCCCCTCTCCCTTTGCCCAGAAAACGTGCCCCAAGTAACAACTTTCCGTGTCATAAGCATTCAGTATGAGTCTGTCAAACACATCTCGATGCAATGGAATAGCGAACAGTGCGGATAAAGGTCAATCGAAGAAAAAATGGTCGCAAAACTGTGGCCTCTTTCTATTTTTTATGCACAAACATCAGAGAACACTTTTCCGCTGTGATTTCGGTGCGCTGCTGTACAAGTGTTCTCCAGGCTTCGCAGCACAATGAAAAAATTTCAAATTAGCTTTTTTGCAGCTTTGAAGCAGTTTCTGACTGTTGGTTAGGGACCGGCAGGGTAAAAAATATTTCGACCGATTCGGCGAATATTGGTCTTATTCGATGCTTAACGACCGTAGATTTTAATTGAAAAAAGAAATTAGTTTTTAAAAAATTTATAAAGGCACGAAAATGCCAAAAAACGAGCATCAAAATCCAAAATTTTTCGTCCGGGGAACTTCTGCTTTTTGTCGACCAAAACTCCTGTCATTTAGCGCGCTTTGCCAAGGCTCACTTTGAACGCGACTTTTGCATTGACACAATTGATATGCACGAACGCAAAAAATGGGTTCGCACGCGCGCATAAATTAAATCGAGCCATTAGCGCTCAATATTTTGTTTTCAAACATGCCGAAATACTGTCTAATTGCTGTCGAATCACGTTTTTTCGATCTAATAGCACATTACCAACGTAAATATCAACGTTCCTACAATTCTTACACTATTTTTTAATAATAAAATTTTTGTGCGAAATGAGACTTTAAATGTCATTTACGGCATTTTATCTTGAATTTAGAACATCCCGAGTATCACCAATCGATTTCTTGTGTATGAAAATGGGTATATCAACGTAAAAACCGCTCAAATCAAAAAAATTTGTTTTTGGCATTTTTATTTAAAAAATCGTGGCGCAAGTCTGAGGTCTTCTGGGGTCTTTACAATTGCATTACTTATGTAACTTTTTACGCTGAATCGAATGGTGATAATGCCATTTAGGGGCGCGAAGGGGCGCATGCCGAAAAAGTCAAAAAAGTAGTCGAAACCGATAGTTTTGGCACTTTTCAGTACGTTTTTGGCAAAACTAACATCACCAATCGATTTCTCGCATATGAAAATGGGGGTATAGAGGTGCTAATTGGTTTCATTGATCAACTTTTATTTTTGGCATCATCACTCTGCGGCATGTAGCAAAAGTCTGAGGTCTTCTGGGGTCTTCACCGTTTTGCCATATGTGCAACTTTTTACGCTGAATCGAATGGTGATAATGCCATTTAGGGGCGCGAAGGGGCGCATGCCGAAATTTTTAAAAAACCGTTCAAAATTGCCGTTTTGGCACTTTGCAAAAACTTTTTCAAAAAATTAATGGCACCATTCGATTCGGAATGTAATGAAACGTCCGAAAAAAGTAATCGTTTTTAAAAATATGACAAAAATTCTTGTTACAGTACCCCGGGGAACACTATGCGGGAGTCGCAATTTTCGTCCCCTGCCGGTCCCTACTGTTGGTTGCTGTTCTGATGATGTCACAAGCTGCTATTGATAAGATCAAAGGAAATCACTCAGTCGTATAATGGAATGAGGTTAAAAATACCGGGGTTAATGGGATTTTTGATGGGTTTGCGTTTTTAGGCCAAAAATGAAAAATAATTTACAAACGGGCGCGGACCACTCGCATGCCTTGAGGCTAAATTGCTAATAGCGGACACGCTAGCAATGTCGGACACGGAATACGTGGCTTTTGCGGGTTTTTTGTTTCTATATTTTGAAATTTTTATAGAATTCGGTTTTGTAATTTCAAATGTTAGAAATATTGTTACCATGGTGCTGTTATGAATACGTTTAGGGCGAATACATCGAGACATGGATAAATCTATCGACTGAGTGAGCTCGTCTAACAGGTGAGCGAGCAAGGAAAGGGTCAAGCAACCAAAGCGAAAGTTGGAGAAAGCGATCTAATGTTCAATACACCACCGCGATCACCAGGTTTGTCTTCGTAGCCGTGACGACAACGACGACGACGAGCTCCGCTGCCGCCACCGACGATGGCCCCCGGACCCACAAGAGTCACGCTGTCCGACGTCGTCTCCGACAACGACGCCGACGTCGTCGTCCGACAAAACAACGCTGTCCTGAGCTCTGCGTCGTCCCGTTTTTCCTCGGTCTCCTCCGACACAAACCAACCAACATTGCTCCCCCCTTCCGCATGTGTTCCCCCGAGCTCGAGCTCTCCCCTTTGGGTGTGGTGAAGAGCGTTGTTACTTGTCGGTCTGTCTTTCAGTCAGCTGTGCGAACTACAACAACTGGACGTTGACTGAGATCGATTTTCAGAGGCGTTTTTCGACTAAATGCGAGAAAAAAACCAATGGCTATAAGGTTTTTGCTTCTCTATTTCAATGTGTATCTGTGTCCAGTTGTCCCGGTCACGGTGCATCGTCTGTTTTTTTCCAACATCAGTCGACTTGCTTCATCGGACTTTGATGTGTACCTGATTAAGGGTACTATTTATAGATGCTGGCTTTGTGTAATTGGTCAAAACACAACGAAAGAGGAGAAATTACGACAATCAGTTAGAAGCTTGCTTTAACACTTTCACTATGACACCCGCCCCGGCATTGAGCATGACCTCATCGCCAGTTTGAAAAACGTCTGTAGCATTCTCAACTGCGATTACACAAGGTAATCCATACTCTCGAGCTACGACGCTTCCATGTGACAGAAGCCCACCAATTTCGGTCACCAGACCACGGATAATCGGAAAATACGGGGACCAGTAAATATCTGTGTACCGTGTAATAAGGATTTCACCCGGCTGAAATGTGTTTTTGTTTGTTACTCGAAACTACCACTTATGCAGGCAGTTAAAACTCACTTGTGTCTCGGAAGCTTCAGCTAACGACTTGGCCACTCGCGCTCGACCACGGACAATGCCCTCACATACGGCTGTGCCGCGAAGTTCGGTGCCGAGAGATGCGTTTGCATCAACTTCTAACGGCCGTGGTGTTCCAAAATTAACGTAAGCATAACGATGCTCTGCTTGTTTGGCAAGGATTTTCTCCCGTCGACGCATACGATGCAGAATACGCGGATTCTTTGTTTCGTAAAAGTCTTTGATTTCATCAAGGGTCAGAAAAAGAATGGATCTTGAATTGGGAAGTAAGCATTTGTCGTACATGATGGTCCCCAGACGTAAGCATGCTTGCCGAAGGGCATACGTGGCTTGGACAATGACATTTTTCTGTTCCTCGCGTATGAAAACACCACGATGTGCATTGTTCATGAAAAATTGGAAGAATTTTCTGAAAGACAGCCATAAAATTAAATTGATCAATTAAAAGTTGTTGCTCACCTTTTTATGCCGGTCAATTGCGTTGACTTTAATCGATCAATCACTGATCCCTCAAGGGGTTTTGACTCAACGTCAAATGTATCCTCTTTTGGTGGATTTTGTTTGAGTTGTGTTATCAGTGATTTTAAGTTGGACACAACTTGACTCGGATCATCCTTCCACGCAGTTCCTTGGAGCATCAGTTCGTACTGACCACGGAATCCATGCAGTTTCATAAATTGTCGTGCTTCAACGCTAGTTTCATCCGTTTCAGGGTGAGATTGAAGCCAGGCAAATGCCCTCTTTGCATCGGTAAACGCATTGAATTTTTCTTCGTGGTCGTTCTTAATGATGGCAGAAGCCAATCGTTCAAGAGCCCTAGGAACATCTGCACTGATGGGTTTTTCTGGATTCTCGGCATATATCATTGCAATGTCTGTTAGAATCTCCGGAGTCAAATCACCTTCTGAAAACTTCAAAGTTATCAGTTTTCCGTTAACACAATGCAAGTTTTCACCTGGTGTTCCTCGCAACAGCATAGCCACAAAAACATAAGTAAAACTTGAAAACATCGATGCTTTTGAGTGATTATTTACAGCTTCCAACGCACACTTCTGAAGTTCACGGATTGTTTCAAGTTGATTTTCTACAGTGAGCTTTTTCCCAGCGGCGTTTGCTTCAACTTCAGCAATCTTAACTAATATCTGCGATCCAATGTCACAGTACTTGTTCGAATCCATGAACATAACTTTCAACATTGCCAGTAATGCTTTGCAATCACTGCGTTTGAGAGTATTACCAAAGCGCCGACGACCAGATTCAATATGTTCTTCGGTGAAAAGTCTCCGACCGGCAAGAGAGTATTCGTGGACATGCTCCTTCTCAGTGACGTGCCAGTTTCGTAAATACATCTGTAATTAGCCACTTTGCACAATGTTTGTATAAAAAAGTTGATCAAACCTCTGTTAAATCGAGAAACACTCTCTGTTGAACTACTTGAAAACCAATGTTCACTCTTTTAAACATTTCCATTCCAAGAGGGTTATCAATTTGTGAAACGACATGATCGATTGCGCGATCATACAAATCCACAAGCAATGATACCCCAAGTGGGGTTAAGGGCGCGGGAATAACTTCTCCAACATTAGCTGTTGATAAAATATTGCTGTCAGAAATAGTTGCAGTGTCAAATTCGTGCTCAAATTCCCAATCAGTTTCGAGATCGAGATTTGTGATGCAACGGGTTTGAAGAATGTACAGTTTATTATCTTTGACCGCGAATTCGACATCTTGCCGTCCGCCGAAGGTGTTTTCAAAGGCTAGACCAGCTTTGGCAAGTGCTATTGCGTTGTCGTCTGACAACTTGCAAGATGAGGGCTGAAACATTGATTTTGAAAGTTAAAAGTTTTAAAAAAAGCGCACCTTTGAAATAATCTTCAGTTTTCTGGTCAAAATAATTTCATCAGGTGTAGCTTGACCACTGACAAGCGCTTCTCCCAGACCTTCTACAACGTTAATCACAAGGCGGTCTGGATCACCTTTAACGGGATCAGTGGTGAAAAGCACTCCTGCCATTCCGCCGACGACCATTTCCTGAACGACCACTGCCACTGATGAGTTTATTGGTTGCGCGTTTTGAAGACGATAGCTGACGATTTCCCGGCGGAAATTAGATGCCCAGCATTCACGAATCCGTTGAGCGACTTCGGATAATGGTACTTCAAGGAAAGTTTCCAACTGTCCAGCCGAAGACAGCTCTGCACCGTCTTCGCCGACGGCACTCGACCGAACGGCGACGCGAATAGCATTGTCGGGTGATGCGCCACCATATAGTCGATCGAATTCGGTATTGATTGCTAGCTTCAGGTCGGGTGATATGTCACTATTAGCGATAAGTGATTGAATGTCAGTTTCAAATTTTTCAATTCTTTTTGAATCTCCGGGCCGTAATGTCAAAACAGCTGATTCTATGGTTAATTTTAACTTCGGGTGATCATTCAGATAAGATTCGAAAGCCGTAACAGTTACGACAAAACCGGTAGGGACTTGGAACTGAAATTGAGGGTTTACAAATGTTCAAAATAAGAAAAATTCCTACTCCATTCTGAATCTGCGTTAGTTTTGCTAGATTTGATCCTTTTCCACCGGTAAACAATGTATCCTGCGCAGCTTTTGCCCCAAACGGCACTACAAGATTTTGCTTTTCCTCGGGTGTTGCCGTATATTCGATGAGCTCTGACTGTGGCGCAATAGTGTTTTCGTCGTTTCGTAGATTCTCAATCGAAGCCAGATGCGTAGCATAACCGACTTCAGCGTTAAAGTCCCATTGAATCAACTTTGATATGAGTTGACCATCTTTCCAATAATGATCGTAGTCAAATTCTGATTCACCGTTAATACTTTCCAATGTATAGCTCGTTCCCGCGTCTACAAAAAAATGTTACAATGCAGTCGTGGTTGTAATAATTTTTTACCAGTTTCAATGACCGCATAATCTTCCAAAAATGAATCCACTTTTTGCTGGATGAAATCACCCCGATAAATCTGCCCGATGCGAACAGTGTGATTGGTCTCCGGAAATCCAAGTTGCCCACAGAATATTCGACTACCGTAAGTCAAGGTAGCTGAAAACACTGCCGAAAGTGCGGCTTGTCCAGTGAACGGTGCCCTTGTCTTCATGCGAATGACCCGTAGGTCAAACTCTTTAGGCTCTCTGTCATCGACAAAGGCTTGTGCCCGGAGGCGACCCCATTGAAGGAAGTCCTTTCGATAAGATAGTGCATCAGCAACACTTGCGGATTCGTGGATTGTTGCGATTTCCGCAAGCTTTTTACTGTCCAAGTTTGCGAGGAAATAAGACTCGTCCGATGAGGGCGAAAACCATGAAAGAAAACGAATCGGGTGTGGCTCGCCTGTGTCGTCTCTGATAAGGAAATACATTCGTACAACGCGTTGAACTCGAAAGCTCGTAGATTCCAAAAAAAACTTACAACAAAGTCCCGCGAATCGTCAATCTCCATCGTTTGAACGGTTCTCGACATTCAAGTCGCAATGGACCAGCAACCAAAAGCGAATCGCTAATGGCACTTCCCGGGATATCGAACGCGCTGTATGATTTGTCATTCGGGAAATTCAACAAAATTTTAGCGATGGCAGTTTTATTGGGGCCGAATGTGACATCAACGACGATCAGTTCACCAGATTGGGAAGATCCTTTGATGATAACGCGCTCCTGGAAAATCGCTAATCAATAAAACGTAAAAATGCGGAACATGATTACATTTTCCTTTCCGAGGGCCTCACGAGACCAATCTTCAGCTTGTTCATCATTGCTCTTTATAAGAGCGGTTGTCGCCAAAGATAAATCAGGCTTTGACGATTTGAAGAATGATCGAAACCAAAACCAAATGCGGTAAAACGTAAACCAAAACGACATGGTGGTCGACGTTGATGAGTGAATGTTGGTGGTTCAACGATGCATATAAGTCAGAATGAGGTGCTGATAAGCTAGCTTAGACGGACATTTGTCTGATTGATAAGGAATGTGTCTTATGGGTAGTTCGAAAAAAGTGTGTATTAGAATAGTGAACATGATGACAGGAAAAAACAGCCTAACAACGCATAATTTTTAAACCGACAAGTGTTCAAGTGATCTACAACTTCACTTTGCTAAAACTCCTGCTTTTGCAAATAAACTTCTTTTTTTGCGCAAACCGTCTGGGTCGTTAGTAATCACGATGCAATTTCGCAACGTCTGTGTTTACGTAATGCTAAGTTTGACATAATCCATACGTCATTGCTTGATGGGAGAAGGAGATCCCGAAATCAAAAAGTTTGCTATGACGTTATTTATGCGATCTCAGTTTTGCGTATATATGCCGTTCTTTAGCCGTTATCACCTATGTTGATTCAATATACAATCTTTATTGTCACTTTTCACTCTTCACACATACACAATGAGTTAGCCAATGTAGATAGATCCATTGAGATTCTTCTCACCCGGCGCCAAAACGGTAGCCGGACCTTGGTTGGCAGCAGCTGCGGATCCAGTGAGACCGCCAGCTCCGCCACCGCCGCCGCCACCACCGTAGCCGCCGCCACCTCCGCCACCGTAGCCGCCGCCTCCACCGCCACCGCCAGTATACATCTGACCGTTGGGGAGGGCATAGCCGGAGCAAGCTTTGTCGGGTCCGACGCCAGGGCCCATCATGACACTCTGGTTCTTGTTGTACGTGCCTCCAGGTCCGACGTTGTTGTTGTAGCTCTGGTAAGGTTGTTGTGGTGCTGCTGGAGCGCCACCACCTGCACCGTAGGCGCCACCGATGGCACGCTCGGACTGACCTGGAGCGTACGCGCCGCCGATGACACGTTCGGACACGACTTCGGGAGGTGGAGCGCCAGCGTCTGCGCCACCGGCTGCACCAGCTGGAGCGGGAGCACCACCGGCGCCGGCAGCGCCAGCAGCAGCAGGGGATGAGCCTCCGGGAGGCTGAAAGCAAGGGGTTAGAAGACAAAGTTGCGTTAGAGTACTTACAGTGCCAGCGGCAACACCAGGGGGAGGAGGACCAACCGCCGAAGGTGGGTGATGAGCTGAACCAGGGCCGGCAGCAGCAGCCGGAGCGCCTGCAGCAGCAGCAGCTTGTGGTGCACCGGCAGGGGCTCCGGGTTGGTGTTGGAGCGTGTTGATGTGGGAATGTTGTGGCTGGAAGGAATTCGGCTTGCCCATCTGACTGGCAACCGCCGGAGGAAGGGGTTGCTGGGGTGGCGCACCAGGACGGACGGCACCTAAGACAATCACATAACTAAAGCCCCGATGCCATAATCAATCTTACCAGGTTGGCCAGGTTGCTGTTGTTGTTGCATGTTGACCGTATTCTGATAGCTCTGAGGTCCACCTGCTCCAGCAGCAGCCGCTTGTTGCTGGAATTGTTGTGGCTGTCCTGGCGCTCCAGGACGAACTGGACTCGCCCCACCTTGCTGCGCTTGTTGGGCGTTGTATTGTTGATTTGCCAGGACGGCATTTGCGGCCGCAGCGGTACCGATCGGTGGAGCCAAGGGGTCAATGTCTTGGTAGCCAATGTTGAGCTTGAACGAATTGGGCTTATCCTTGTTCGCGGCCCAGAATGCCTTCGCCGGTACATCTGCCTTGTCACGTTCGGCCACTTGGACAACCACCTTATGCGTGTTGTATGGGATGGCCTTCCAATCCGCCAAGGCTTCCAACATGAACGACATGACACCCAGTTTATGCGGCGGCACAACACCCTGGTTCGGCTTGACAGCGTAGTGCTGTGGCACGTTGACCATGACCTTGTAGTAAACGAATTTGTCGGTATCGTTGTACAGACACACAGGGGATGTGGTAATCGTGTTGAAGGGGCCCTTGAAGATGATTTCCTTGTCGGGGTCGAGATGGACCTTGATATCGCTGAAATGGAAACCATAGATGAAACTAAAAGTGATAAGACTTACGCAGCGGTCTTCTTCTTCTTCTTTTTGCGCATGTTGACGCCAGGCAAGTTCGATGGCAAGCCATTGAAGGTAACTCGGACATGAGCCAGCTTGACGATATCGTTATCGACTGTCTTCCAGAACTTTTCAAAGTCTTCATTGTCGACGGTGTGGTAGACGGCTTGGACGACGATCTTGTGGACACCCTCGCAAAGTTGCATGAGCGAAGTGACACCATCAAGACGGATGGCTACACCGATACCTTGGTGAGCCTTGAGCATACCGAAGGTCGGCTTAAGCGAATAGAGCTTCGGAGCAGTCGCAAAGACCTTGTAGTAGATAAGCTGATCAGATGGGTTGAAAATCTGGAGATACGCATCCTGGGCACGGTTGTACGGCGCATTGTAGATGATTTCATGCAGAGGAGCCAGGCGCAAAATACGTTCATCGACATTGTCCTCCATGAATTCGACCTTAGCATTCTTCTCACGTTCACGCTTTGTCGCCATATCCTTGATCGCTTTAGCTTTGCGAGCTTGTTCTTTCGCCAGCTCTTCACGGGTGATCAGGTTGAGGAAAATCTTCATCTTGGTGACTTGGACTTGGCCAGCTTCAAGATTCTTCCAGAAGGACGGAATCGGGGTCTGGGCATTGGGAGAGTAGGCTGCGTGGACGAGAATCTTGTCCTTCAAGGTGACTGAATCTAGGCCCTTGGCGACTGAAATGTTCAAATTATTACTGTCACTGTATACAATTGCTTACACTCGGCTTCAATCTTCGCATATTCCGGATTGTGTTCCAGAAGCAACACACAAACAACCAATTCACTCGGTTTCAGAATGCCGTTGTTTGGCTTGATAACATAATTCCTCGGATTTGTGGATAAAACTTTGTAGTAGACGTTCTTATCAGACATATTCTGCATCCGAAGCACGGATCCAGTGTAATCCGTGAAAGGCCCTCGGAAAATGACGCCATCGAAGGGGGTGATCTTCAGAATACCGGTCATCTTTTCCTTGGCCAAATTGATCTGTGCCTCCGCGATGAGAAACTCGAGACGAGCCTTCTCGGCTTCGGTCTTTGGATTCTTCATCATGAGAGCTTCACGTTCCTTGCGATCAGCTTCTTCCTTCTCACGTTCACGGTCCATTTCGGCCGCGGCATCCATGGCAGCCTTAGTTGTGAGTTCCTTGATGGTGGCTTGAACTTGTTCCTGGTTCATGACGTTGGGCTGGGAGAAGACGACCGGGAACTTGGCGAACATGAGATCACGCTTCGGGTGCTCCATGGCCCAGAATTGGACGGCTGGAGGGAGTTCCTTCTTCTCGAGATCGTCATGGAAGGAAGCTGTGTTTTCAACGTCGACTTCTTGGGATGCGTTGGTCGAGGTGGTTTGCTTCTTGTTCGGGTCTTCGACGACGATTGCCTGAAGGGATATGTGATAAAATAACAATGCCACAGGGAAATTGGCTTACTTGGATCATAAACTTATGCTTCTCCGCTTCAATCTTCTTCTCTTCAGCCTCATTCATCGGTTCAACCATGACCTGAAGCTCGAAAGTCTCACCGGGGCGGACATATCCGACCGGTGGACGGCAACAGTAATGCTTCGGTTGGGTCACCATGACTTTGAAGGCGATGGTCTTCTCGAGGGGGTTGAATAGGGACAGGGAGGAGGTTACGACATCATTGAAGGGACCTGAAGAAGACACAATTACTGTAGATAGGTTACTGTAAATGATGCTTACCCTTGAAAAGCAACTCTTTAGCCGGATAACAGCTCAAGGCAAACTCATTTTCATGTTTGTTTTTCTTATCCTTCTTATCAGCCTTCTCCGGGCCGTCGGCCCCGGGGGCCGCTCCCGCCTTCGATGCCATGGCAGTGGTCAGAGGGGAGAGGGATGGGGTGTGCCGATTCGCCTGCCGCCACGGCTCTCACCGGGATCAATGAATGGCACACCGCTTTCTGGGTGGTTTAAGGCAATCCTTGGGACTGTTCAGTCAAATTTGCATGTGTCTTTGATGCGTTCACATTTCACCCTTTCAATGACATTCACCTTTTTCGGTGACCAAATCTTTGGTTGTTTTTTGCGATACGTGCAAAAACCCGTAATCAACCACCGTAACCACGGCCCATGCGCAATTTCAGCGTCATTTGTCTGCGAAACGCTGAAATAGCTTGTTCACTGAAACCACGGAAGCTAAATTACTCGCCCCCGACCGCGTGGTGATGGCGTGGTGGTCGTTTCACTGATCTTTTGAATCAATGATGCAGTGACAGTATTCACCCAGTTTACGTAGCCCCTTCCCACGAAATGAAAACAACTTTTTCACCGCGCGAACAAAAGTTTAACGACGCTTTTGTCTTCTATTCTCCGATTTCCCATCAGTCTGACCTAACCATTTCCGACCTGTGATCATTGATCATATCAGCAGCGGGTAAATTTTGATCGATGTCGAAAGACCGACCAACCACGACCACGTTGTCAACGAAAAAAAGATATCTGCAAAACTTATTTTTGTATTTCCAATGTTCATAATTGGCTCAAAACAGTGTGCATTGATTGTTAGCGTACTTTATTATGGTTGTTCTTATCAAAAATCAAAACTTCTACAATGTTCGTTGCATTTTGGTAAGTAAATGTGTCCCTTTCGAAAAATGATATGTATGATTGAGACGGACCGACCCCACCTATTGCTGTTCGGGGGTTTGAGATGTCATGAATTAACTGATATCAACTGACAGCCCCTCCAAACTTCTATAAATGTATACATTGTTACAGCAAACAGCAATTTGGGTAGCAATCGAGATGTGTACGTGACTTTGCTGTGGGTTTTTTCCGTCCATTGGTTGAAAAGCGGGTAAAAAAATCGACGGAAATGGGTTTGGTTGATTAATATGGTGAATACTGGGAGCGATTAACATTCTCGGCATCAGGCGGTGGTAGAATGCCTTGTCGGCTATGTCTGTAGTCAACCTTGCGACCGAATTTGGTGTAGAATGTTACCACTGACCGTGTGTGACGACCAGTCCGCTGAAAAGGGGACAAAGAATAAGTTGAGGGGTGATCAAATGTCTGAATGGCTGGGTGATAGGGAGCTCAACTCACTTCATCAAAAACTTGACAATTATCATAGGCCGGGATATAGATATGCAGGGATACGCATCCATCACTATGGCTCGGGTTTTCCATTCGATGGAGGCCAATTTCATCTGGAATTCATTGCCTTACAAAAAGTTCAATCCACTAATAACCAACCACTCATATAAGTGACATCATCGGTCTGACACAAGGTTTCACCAATTTTCTGCAGGGGTGCATCTTTGCCTTCGGTCTCCGGCCATGCAAAACGAGTTTCATTCAGACTGCCATCAAGGATTTTGACGAAGCAATGGGAATTTGTGTGGTCGTGGATACTGTAATGATATCATTCACTATCTATATAGGGCCACGTGGGTGTTCAAACTTCCAAAAATAGCAAAAAAAGGTGTGTCAAGCAAGCTACAGTACCTACCTGCTGCTCATACCAGGTCCCCAGCATAGAATCATCATGTTATATTTGCCATTACCAACGTCGACAAGATTCCTCGTATACTTATGGGCATCAAAGTTGGCATACTTTTTCCAATCACAGGGATTTGATTTGTAGTTTTGAAGGACGTATTTTAAATCTTCCGTGTTGATATTGTCGCTTTTGAAAACGTCTTGGACTTCACTGATTAGCTTTTCCATCTGCAAAGAACAACTTTATCATTAATTCATTCACTTACAAAATGGTAACACCAAAACGGCAAAAAATACAGTAACCAAAACTGAAATTCCAAGCACGCGGCCGAACAAAACTGACAAAACCCTAATACAATGGCCAACCTATATAACCCCCTTTCTTAGCCCTCGCCGCTGGCTATACCCCTTTTTCTCTCGCCGAACGTAAGATCATTGATTATCCGCCAGTAATCGGTTGCTAAACACCCCCCCCCCCCCCCGCACATGAAAGGCGGAGTCGAAACTGATGAATCATCTCCAATTAATTTGTCGGATGCGCGACACCCAGTCATGCATGATGGCATGATATTTTGTATACACGGAAGCACATTGTTCTAATGTTCAACCGTTCTTGAAGAAAGGGGGTGAAGAATGCGTTTTGTTGACCGTAAACATATTTTGGCACTGGTTTTACGGTGGCGAAAACAATGAGGAAGGACAATGAATTGAAATGAGATTTCAACGACAAAACCATCTAACTCCTTTATAACTTTTGTATCTCTTTGAAAACAGAAAACGTTAAGATGGTTACTGTAATTCAAACTACAACAAAATATATTGTATTGCAATTAGCAGTTTGCAAAAATAAAGGAACATAAAAGTATACATTGATTGATTAGTGCAAATGATTCCATCACAATTAAGCCTATTGTGGGTTGAGGGAGGTCTTATCAGATGGGAATCGACGTGCGTTAATCCTCAGATGGAACTTGGGTGAAGATTGCTTTGTTCAAATGTGTGTTTGACCACTGGCTTGACGTTCTGGAGTGCACGCAAACTGAATTTTGCCTTGTAGCGTAATGTTGACTTTTGATGCTTATACTGATGCTTTTTAGTTATACAAATTATGTAAACCATTTGAAACTGTAATATTTTGTCCCAAAACTCTATGCTGTATCGCAGTATGTCGTCATCTGATGACCATATTATTTTTATTACCACCCCTGTAAAACTTATTTCCGACAATTCTCAGCAAAAGTGATGTTCGAACTATCAGCATGATGCGCACTAAACCTTATTTCTCATACTGATGGTCATTGTCTCTCCATTCTTACTATTTTCACCTTTTTTTGTTCCGCACGTTTTCCCTACAGTAAGCCTCTATTGTCGCTGATCAGTGTCAGTGCCAGTGTCAATTCCATTGTTTTTCAAACACATTTTGGACCTCATTCCAGACATCGAGAGCACATCCTTTTCCGCGTGGATGCCCCTCAATCGGCATCATTGTCATCTGGAGGAGGAAAAAGTTAGAAAACGTGAAAATTTCCCTCACAACAGATTAAACAACTGACCCATCGCGTGTGCTTTCCGTGCTTTTTTCGACGTCCATCACTCCCGATTTGGTGAATACCGTGTCGATATCGCGACAATGGATCTGACGGCTCTCGCACGTCCTCTTAACGGACATCATGTATCACTCATTAAGTTCACTGGGGCATAGCATGAAAAAAATTAGTGTAAAAACAATGACTATACAAGTGAGTGATTATTTTAGGCACAAATCATGAGGACTTTTCCTGCTCCTGTGACCAAGTATCAGTCCAAGTCGTGGAATGCAACATTTTCGACGACGGCACAACAGTGTTGCGACTTTTGCAGTTGATTTGCGTGATGGCTTACTCGTGGAAAAACAGCTGGAGTACGTAAAAGGACACTTTTTTTCGATTGCTGATAGCGATCGACTTGCGTGAATGCACATGTTTGACGGGTTTGGATTGCACTTTTGTGATGTCCAGTGTAAGGCGAAACTTTTGGGTTCAAAGAATGTTTCAAATTACTCATTTTTATACTTTTTGAAGCGCAGTTAAAACAACCTTTAACAATACAGTCCAAAATCAAAAAATGCATACATACATTAGCTTAAATTTTACACACTCAAAAACCCGTTATCAATGCAATGGAGAGAGAGAGATATTGAAGCGAGATCCAAGAAGTTGGACGGAAGCAAAGTAATAATGAAGCGCAGTCAATGTGGACGATATTTTGATAAAAATTGATAAAACTTGTGACGTCACTGTCTGAGTGAAATGTACAATTGATAAAACTACAAATTATGGAGTCTTCTTTCCATCCGGGTTACTCATAGGGCACCCATTTCGAGTTGTGCCATTGGTCGGCACCGGTTTGTCAGCACTGTTGAGATCATTGCTCGAAGTTGATGCGCGGAATGTCGAATGTCCGGACTTAATGTTATCAGTGATGAAAGCAATAATGGCCAGCCAGGCGCGGCGGAGTTCCTTGTGCCGTCGGACGAGATCGTTTTTACGGACGCCATCGAGGATTGCGTCGCCTGAAATTAAAAAAAATTGCATGAAAAGTCCCAAAAATCGATAAAACTCACCAAAATCATCCCATAAAGCTATACTCATCCCTTCATCCTTCAACGTTTTATGGCCCTGCCCGATTTCCGTCAAATACCCAACAATATTCACTGGCGAATTGTCCAGATTCCGAATAATCGAATCAATCAACTCCAGTGTCAGTTTACTGTGCATCGCTGTACAGTCGGTCCCGCTTTGGCTAAAAACAGCTACGCCATCGGCCTTTTGCATGATAACTTTAGCCTTTGGGTTTCGACGCGTCAAATTGCCGTACAACTGTGACGCGAACATCCCAGACGTCCCTGTCGCATAGATATTTGGCCAACATTGAAGTAGTAACTTGGCTTGATACGCCGAAATGCCAATAACGTCTTTCAGGGTTCGTGTTTTTAGGATGTCAACGGCTAGTTCCGGATTCGAACGTTTTAACTAAAAATTTAAACAAAATTAGCACTAAAAACAGGCATAAAATAGCTAAAATGGCAAAAAATAAACGTACACCAGTATCAACGGCCGAAATCTTTGAATAATCAAAGCTCTGTCCATGCATTGGTCGTCCGAGCATCGGAGGATGTTTCGATGAGCCTTCTGGCGGTGTTTCCGGATCCGTCTTGGACCGTCCGACATGGCTTAACGACGGATAAGAGGGCGTGCTGTGGGCCGTTAATAGCCCGAGGGCACTCGTCTACAACGAAGAGGAGGGAGGATAACATTAGCATGTTTGGTCTTATTTCACTACTATTTCACGGAACCATGGTATGGTTTGATTTCTAATGGAAGCTAGGCTAATGTAAGAGCATTAGCTGCCCAGCTTATAGCTTGGGGGATGTCAGGGTGGACGGAGATAAGCCGTTTAGGTTTACTGTCACTTTGAATTTTGTCCCCAGTAATGAAATGATGGAGTAATGGACGAAAAACACGAAATCTTGAGCTCTTGAGTTAAAGATCACTCATCAGAAAACCCAATAACCACAAAATGCCATCCTACCTGTGCCTCTTCCTCCATGAGAACACGTTGTCGCCGAACTTCCTTGAGGCACTGCTTCTCGAGACTGTCTATTGAATCCGTACTGAAAAAAATTAAAATTGAATTAATGGAAGGCACGAACGCAAATCTGATTAGATAATGACGAAACAAGGATGTTCTGACGCATTGTGGATAAAAGTAAAAATAAACTAATGCCAACAAAATAATTTTCATGAAAAGATGAAATTTTCAAAATTTCCACAAATTGATACCCTCGTGTGCACGCACGATGAAATTTGTCACCGCGAGTCACCGCAAGTCACCGATCAAAAATTTCAACGACCTCTGGCTCGCCCTGTGGCGGCTAGATTTTAATAAATTTTGAACGGAAGATGTGACTTCCTCGGCGCTATCGATAGACCCCAAGGGTGCCAGGATTGGAGGCCGTATCGAGGAGAAAATGCCGTCCGAAGTTAGTAGACCACCCCGCGAAATTTGAAATTGCCCTTGGCAATGAGTCGCCAACGACCAGATTTGGTTCTGTCCCGGATTTCATCTTATTAAATCAGCTTTGTTTGACCTTTTTCTTGTTTCAAAAAATTGCTTGAGCAATCAAGGATTAGGATAGGAGTGAAGAAATGGCAAGAATCGACACAGCGGATGAGATTTTGACAAATCCAGATTCTTTCGAGTGGTCATCGCAAGGATTGTTCCAGGGACAAAACGTCCACGTAAACAAGCTTCAATTTTACCCCTATTCTTGTTTATTTTTCCCCGGTTTCGTACCTTTTCTACGTTGGCTCTACACCTGCAGAGCCATATCAGTGATAAAACGAATTAAATAAAACAGAAATCCGAGGGCGAGTACCGAATCTGGTCGTTCAAAACGCTTGGCCAAGGGAAATTTTGAAAATCGCGGGGTGATCTCTTAACTTTGGAAGGCATTTTCTCCTCCATCCGGGCTCCAATCCTGGCACTCTTGGGGTCTATTGATAACCCCGAGGAAGTCACATCTTCTGTTCAAAATTTATAAAAATCTAGCCACCACAGGGCGAGCCAGGGATTTGCAAAGTTTTTGATCGGTGACTCGCGGTGACTTGCGGTGACAAATTTCATCGTGCGTGCACACGAGGGTAGCATGACTCACCTAAAAGTCCGTGTAAACCTCAAAACACTACTAATCGAAGTGCGCCGATCAGATGTAACACAAATTGTGGGGACTTGTCGCGGACTCGGAGTGTATAGTTCAACTTCCGCGGGCGCGACGTAGCGCGAAGACGGAAACTTGCACGATGCAGTGTGCCACGATCCACTGTGAAAGTGAGTTGGCTGATCTTTCTGTAATGGACAAAAATGGTTAATTTAAGTGAAAAAAATGAGCTATATTTGAGGGAGTTATGGAATAGCGACAATTTCGATGTAAAAATACATAGTAAGTAGCTTTTAAACGGGTGTAAGTATCTTTTTACGTTAATAGACAAGTGCTTATGGACTACGCAGTCTCCGTACATCTGTGGTAAGCATTTATGGATATACTTTTAACTGCGTTTAAGCTGATCAGAGGATATAAGTAAAAGGAATGTCAAATTTGAGATACAAGTCTGCAAGAGCAAGACTTTCGTCTTTTTACTTATCAGAAAGGTGTGATATCCATCGAGCCAGTGTGCGCGACTCAAATGAACTCAATGTTTACCCTCCTAAATGCCAAAACAACCCTAACAACAAATCCCAATTCTCACATCAGGTGTCAATGATTAAGCGCAGCTATGGGTAAGCCCTCTCCTCTCTTTTTTGCCATTTTTGACATTCCCTAGGGTCAGATTTGGTATTTCTAGCCACATAACTCATAGCTTTTCTAATGCCATTCACAGCCATATAGCTATATATTTTTTTATCTAACGGTCGGTCATACCAATACCAATACCAATGCCAAGGGAATCGGAGCCATTTTGTGACTCATTCCATTCCTTGTAAATGGACCGGTACTCTGGTCCTTGGATCCTTGGGTCCGGTCCACTTTGGAAAGCTGTTGCTGCGTGCCGTGGTGGCGGCAAAAAAATATGTAGTAATAAGAGCAAAGTTAAGTAAGCTTAGAGGATCTTTGGGACGACAATCCGCTTGGCACCGAGACTCAAGGGGTTTATTAAAGATGTTTGTTGTTAGTTGGGAGTTAGAGGGTAAAAGCAGCACGTGGAAAGTGGCATTGGATAAACAAAAGGGTACAAAAGGTGTGCAAAAGGTTGACGACTTGACCAGAGTGATGAATTTTTGAAGAAATCAACTTTAAACAGGTTTCAAAACCGTGCATTTCCAATTTTACAGCTGTTTTTAAGTAAAATTGCAGGTGTGAAAGTAAAAACGCATAAGTAATAACTTATCAACTAAACAGTTGCCATTTTGGTGATAAAAATGCCCAATTTCGTCATTTTAGAGCCAATAAAAACCCCGACCGCGGTCGTCAAAGTTTCGAGATCAAACCAAAGACTAACCCCGCTCTGATTCTGTTCTGTTTCCATGGCCTAACGAATCAAAGCTCAGACCCCCCGGTTACCCGGCAAAACCGGTGACGATAGCCACAGTGCCATTGTTTCAACCAAGACGACACGCCTTGGCCAAGTTTGTGACCTTCTTTTTTTTCACCCCATTGCAATAAATATTTAAGTAAGTGAAGGCCACCCGAGCAGTCGTGTATCACATTAGCCTTCAGAAGCATGCTTCAAGTATATATTATGTGAGTGAAACATTGAAACACTGAAACAGTGAAACCAGGCAGCGGCGCCTTCTGGAAAAGGAGAGGGGGGTGACGCAGAGGTCCTTCGATGCATGGATACATACATGCATCTATGTTGGGATATATCCTTTCACGGTAGACCTGAGAAAATGGCGAAAGAATAATGTTGCTAAAAATATACATACATATTTACAATACGGTCAGGGAGGGCAAGGGCTGTGAAGCTGTGAACAACATTTGGGGATAGATAGTGTGCCGTGGCATGGCAGAACAGGGGAAGGGCCATTGGAAAGGGACTTTTTCGTGGAAAGAAAGCGCCGGTCGACCGTGATATATCTATCGGAGGGGTTCAGGGGGCAGTCAGATGGTGTGCCCAAGGACCAGTGCCAATGTCGACGGCCAGCGTCACGGTATCGGTCGACAGGAAGTGGATAGGCGCCTCAAGCGTGTCCAAAAAAGTGGAAAGGGAACGGTGGAAAGATTGGCACTTGTAAATGCAAGGATTTTGTAGCCTTTTTCGACAGTAAAAAAAGTGAAATTCACAGAACAACTGTAACTTTATTTACAGAAAATTTAATCAAACACCTATGAACTATGAACGAACTTATGTATGACCACTACTGTAACCGTAAATTTGGCCATACTACAGATTTGCCATTCATGAAACCCTCAAAAAAGGTAGAAAAAGTCTCATAAACTTGACTCTGACTCCCGACGACAACCGTTCCAAAAATTAGTTATTTCTCGAAACTAACTAACTTTTTCCACATTACATTCCACTATGTGTATGTGTACCCGTGCCCTGTCATGGCATGTGCCGTATGACAGGACGCTTCTCTTCTCGCGCCCCCGGGGCCCCAGGACACGCGAAAAAAAGCTGTGAACGCCGCGAGGAGCGAGCGAGGCGTAATGCCAAAGCACAAATTGAAACACAATAAATGCGCGGCACACCGACTACAAATTTATGTTTGAATAGACGGCACGCGAAAACAATACCCATACTTATTACATCCAGCCAGCCAGCCAGCCTCCGGGGACGGCAATGGATTTCATTGATAAGGGTAAAGTGCCTTTCAAAGGGTAGACTTTTCCGGAAAGTTTGCGTTTTCGATCAAAACGGACACCCCAAAACTTCCAAAAGTGCCAATGCCGAACCGAACTCGAACTCCCAATTAGCTTCCATCAACAAAACTAAACAAATAACTTTGCAGCCGACCCTCAAAGTCAATATTACCGCCGTGTCGTGACCCTGTGAATGTGAACAGACAATAAATTCAAATTCGAACGGTACCTCCTTATGTACTACATCCATCCAAAAAGCCTGCCATAGCCGCCATGGCCAAAGTGCAGACACATTTGACAAGTTTTTCCCACGTTTGGCATTAATTAATGCAACCGAAAGTTTGAGAAAGCCCCTCGCAATGACGCTTTCTTTCACCGGCTTTCAAATTCTGTCGCATGCCATCCATTTCGACGCAAAATTATGCAAATTAAAACATGTTATAACTATAGTTTTTAGTTCGATTTAAATGAATTAGCAAATTAGCAAAATTGAGACACTACGTGAGAGTCCATAAAAACGTGATGCAAACAAGTTGCAGGAAAAGAAAAAGCGCGCTGTGTGAAAGTATGTTTTTTAAGCTTAAATTACGAGGAAATGTTTATCCAAGACACAATTTATGTCACAGATAGAGAGTGAGGAGGATTATAAAAATGACAGCGGAAATGCGTGAAGTTGTGGTCAAGAGACGACGTGACACGTCTGGAGTGCCATGGCATGTTTATTGGTGAGATTAAATTGAGGAAGTTATGGGATAGGCATGGATGGTTGGATATCTGGGGTATTCGTAAGTGTTGAAGGTGGAGGGATTGGGATTATTTTTGTTAAATGTGACTTTTAAAAACGGATTTTACAATGTTGGGGGTGGCCGGGGTTATGTTTTGCAAGGAATTGGTTGTGGGGAAGGTGTTCAGTGACATTTTGGCACATAAAAGGGGGCATTTTGTAAAAAAAGGGTTAAAAAAGATTTCAAAGATAAAAAAATCTGTGCAGCTGTAGGATTAGAATCCATTGGTCCGGAAGGGAGGTAATAACTCAAACAAAGACTACAAAATTAGTGAATTTAGGTAAGTCGGGTGGCATTTAATGGGGAAAAGGTTGAAAAAAGTAAGTAATTCACGGAAGTGTTACGGTGTTATAGCAAAAACTTAACATTTGAGAAGATTAAAACCAAAAGTCATGAATGCAATCAAAATAAGTGATAACTACCCGTCCAACCCTCCAAAAAAACAACAATACCCTTCCAATGAAAAAAAGTGCCAAAACCCAAATGCATTTGGAAACCGACCCGCGTAAAGCCCATCTATCCATGCCATCCATCGGCTCTCAAGGTCCTTGGAACCCTCATTAACGTGTTCACATTTGAGAAAATAACCCGCCCCAACACGGACTACAATGCTTTTCGGCATCCTTTCACTGGGATACTGACTGGATAAAATGGGGTGAAGCCGAAAAGCAGCTTTTTACAGGATGAGGGTGATAGTTGGCACGAAGCACGAAATTCTCTCCCTCTTTGAAACTGTAATGGAAGTGGCTAATAGCAGGGGCGTATTTAGAAAAAAATTATATGGGGGGGCACCGAAAATAAAGGTAAGGGGGGACTAAAGGGCAAAAATTTTGACCGTGAAAACCCACAAAATCCCCTTGGTCCCCCCTTACCTCTCTTTTTGCCAGACCCAAGTTATAGGGGGGCAGAGCACCCTCCACCCCCCTCCTAAATACGCCCCTGGCTAATAGGATGTTGGTCACCACTTTTTTGGAAAATGCCGAAAATGGTAATGGTAAGCAAGCACCTCATTGTTGGGGCGGGAATGAGATTAACTTTTGGCTTTCTGAAGATGGATGGATGCAAAGGGCAACTGTAGAAATGTTTGGTGTACTGGGATGAGATGGTTTTATGGAATTTCGGCACTGGCATTGTGTAAGATGGCACAGACATCGAAAGACACAACACTACAAAGGGCAAAATGAAACAACAAAATACTATTTCATTGAGGAAGTTTATATATTGGATTCTATTTTTCCGGCATAAAAGTATGCTTAGTCCAAAGTAAGGAGAAGGGGGAATTGTTTGTTTGCATGCCCTAAGGGCAGGGCGCGGATGGTTTGAAACAAGGACAAATCTCGATGGACTTTGGGGAGGGGTACATGGAGCGTGACCGCTGGGAAGAGACATATGTTTGTCTGATGTCGGGGCAGACGACGACCCTATGATAATGCGTTCCCCTCTTTTTTCGAGGGCACATCCATGGGTTCTGGGAAGGGTTTCTGGGGGAATGAAATGAATGGAGATTATCCCATGAGGGTGGCTGGAACGCCCGCCAAGGGGCCGAGGGGGCAACGGAAACCCCAACAAAGAGGGGAATAGACACAGATGGCGGGGACAGTTGGGCGATTGTCTGGGCAAAAGTGCGTTTTTTCGGGCATTTTGTTGCAATTTTATCAAAATTTGGGCCAAGTTTAAAGATAAAAGTCATCCAAACTCACTCGAATCCCTGTTTTTCGCTCCCGTTCACACGCCGGAATCCTCGGACTATTGGCACCACTACCGCCACAATGCCGAGATTCACAGTCACCATCGATACAGTAACTCGGTGGCGGTCTATCCCTATCCCCACCGGCACCAGAACTCCTCCCTGACAACGGCGTTTTGAAGCCATCCATCCTGGGCTCCACGGGCGACGGCGGAGGTGGAAGGTTCGGTTCCCTGTCACGATCATTGCCATTTCCTCGTGCCACTCGTGGCGATGATGATGATGAAGTTGTACTCGGCACACGGGCACTATTCCGTCGAGTCAGATTTTGGGGCGATGTAGAGCCAGGTGGGAGATACATGGGATATTCTGAGGATAACATGATTTTAGGCTTGTGAATTTTGGTCCTGCAAAGATGGCAAACGTCAACAATTATAACAGTTTTCGCGCTATACGTGTTCTTTTTGCTTTTTAAAAAGTGTTTGGAACATCGTTACATTGCATGGATGGCATAATTAGGTTAATAATCGCTCGCGTTAACATAACTTATTAGCACGAAAAGGAGGAAATTGTAGGGGATGGACAAAGGCACAAAGAATAAGAAAATGGTCAAAGTGGGGTGAAGAGTTTGACCAAAACATCGCCATTGGCATCAAAACTGGCACAGATGGGTATAGCGTTTACTTTTTTAGTGCCAAAAAGATTGAATTAAGACGGAGTCTGGGAGGAAATTTTGGCCGTCAACGGGGCGATTACCCAGCAAAAAATTTTTATTACACGAATCGATAGACCTATCGAAGAAACTCTTATGCTCCAAATTTGAGGGTCTGAAGTCGATTTCTGGCGGAGTTATGAATTTTTAAAAATTGGCATCTGAATTCGACAAACAATCCATAACTCCGCTCGTTTTCAATTAAGAGCTTTGAAAATTTGACTCTAAGGACAACTTTTTATGCTGAATTCATTGGTGATAACAAAATTGAGCTATCAATAAAAAATTTTTTTGGTAAAATTTTATATAAAAAAATTTTTTTTCTTTCTGCGTCCCGTCTCCAAATTGTGGTAGAAATGGAATTTACATATGTTGATTACTCAAAAAAAATTTTTGTTATGAGACGGGGCGTGTCCAACGATACCGTATTTCGGTCTTGAAAGTGGTCTGGAAAAATAGATGTACTCCAATCGAAGAACGAGTTACATATTCGGAATCAGCGTAAAAAATAGTGCCGAAATGAATGTTTTGGTATGTTATGGCACTAAACTAGAAATTTGTATTTTATTGAGAAAAAAAGAAAAAGTGCAGGCGGGAGTCGAACCTGCATGCACGCGCGCGAAGCCCGCCGCACTCCTGGTCTGTGCGTACCCCTTCCGTGTTAAATAAATAATTAACAAAAAAATTCCAATAGGGTACGGTAAGACAATAAAACACTCATTTCGGCACTGTTTTTTACGCTGATTCCGAATATGTAACTCGTTCTTCGATTGGAGTACATCTATTTTTCCAGACCATTTTCGAGGCCAAAATACGGTACCGTTGGACACGCCCCGTCGTGTAACAAAATTTTTTTTTGAGTAATCAACATATGTAGATTCCATTTCTACCACAATTTGGAGACGGGACGCGGAAAGAAAAAAATTTTTTTTATATAAAATTTTACCAAAAAATTTTTTATTGATAGCTCAATTCTGTTATCACCAATGAATTCAGCATAAAAAGTTGTCTTTTAAGTCAAATTTTCAAAGCTCTTAATTGAAAACGAGCGGAGTTATGGATTGTTTGTCGAATTCAGATGCCAATTTTTGAAAATTCATAACTCCGCCAGAAATCGACTTCAGACCCTCAAATTTGGAGCATAAGAGTTTCTTCGATAGGTCTATCGATTCGTGAGATAAAAATTTTTTGCTGGGTAATCGAGTTGTTAACCCCTCCCAGACTCTGTCTTAAGACATTTTCAAGTTTCAGAATCACTATTTCAAGAAATATATCCACAAAAATAGCAACTTTGCCCCATAAGAGTGCAAAGTGCCGCGGTTGACTGCCCACTTTCAAAGTCAAAGGTGTCGTTTTTTCACGCGCCAAGTGCCTCCAACTCCGCGCAAATATACCCCCTTTTAAATGCCGCTGGAGGCTATGTATAAGCCATAACGCTTAAAAACGTGCATACATATGTAAAGACGTTGTTCATTGGTTGATTGATAAGGAAAAACGCGATCTGAAGTGGCGCCGGACCCCCCTTTCGAGCATTTCGAAGTTATGCCGTCGATCTTTGATCGTTTTTACAACCGAAGGGCACCCCAGGCACGAGTAAAAACAAAAGCCAACCACCTCTAGTCATAACACAATGACCACAAAAGTAAAAGTAACCAAGTAGGCCCCCCTAAAAAGTAATTACAAGAATGTAACATGTAAGACTGAACATAGAACACGGGGGGCATTTTTACGACAGGGTATTCGTGTAGCCATAAAAAGAGACATTTGGCAAGTGCTTGAAAAAAGTTTTATGATCGCTTCTATGGTCATGGATGCCATGGGTGGCATGGCACCGGTTTAGGTACCTTAGCTGGTGTTCCAAACTTTGGTTTTCTTATATACATCAAACCATGCCATGGCATCGGTGACAGTTTGACGGTTTTACGAAATCCTCGAAATCCATGACGCAAAGCCCCGATTTTAAACCCGAACTTTGACGATTTTCTCAAAATATAATCCCTCCTCAAACATGCAAATTCTGGAGAAAAGGAAACCATTTTCTTGTAAAACCGGCTGCCCTTAACGTATGACAGAATTCTTCATGCATGATTTTTGCGAGAAAACGGCCGCATTTATTCAAGCAGCAATGATGAAATTGAAATGGAGCCCCGACCCTGTGGCAACAATCTACAGACAGGTGTACTGTTTCTTCATGGCATGTCATAAATGGTGTGAACTGTCAACAGGCAACGGCACAGGCAAACGTCAGTTGCTCAAATTTTGGTGCAAATGTGACATGATATGTTTTACACGTTTCACACGTTTGAAACAGAGCTGAAAAAGGTCATCTTTGAAGTGAGGACATTGACCTTTTAGGTTTGGCTTGGGGGCGTCTTGGCATGGCATGCAATAAATTCATTTTTATCTGTAGATGGAGGAGATAAAAATGCATTTTTGAGGAGGATGAATGCCAAAAAGGATGAAATGCGGGTTTGAGATGAACAATGTAGGCTGTAGCGAAGCTTGGGTGCCATGCAACGACGACCCAATGATGTGATGAAAAAAATGTGAACAAATGAATTTCATGGTTGATGACAGGCGCCATGCCATGGCACGGGGGCATTGTTGTGGGTTTTCCATGGCCATCTTAGCGTGGTTTGATATGGTAGATATATGACAAATCATCCATGGCATCCTTTATCCCATATCTCATAGAGATACAGTCATAATGGCAATGCCACGCGCGCACCGTCGTCAATGGCATCACGACCGGGATGGGATTCCATGTCTTCACGGAACAGGGGTTTCTGCAAACGATGAACAGATAATCTAAATGCCCTGAGGGGCAATTTTTCGAAAACGTCTTATGGTCTCGAAAATGGCGATTCTATAGACATTGGCACTCCCCAATAGAACCTTTATCATCGGATTTATGACGGCCCCTTCGTCGTCACTATCAATGCCAAGGTCAGATGTACTCAGAAAATTGTGGCCTTAATCCGATAAAGCTCACTCACTAATCATAGATACGTTGATAACAGACTTATCAAGTGACTCAACTAGCATAAGAGTGTCTGCCATGGCATCAATACCTATCATTGGTGGTGCATTAAATATGCCTTTTTCGTCAAAACCACGGTCAGAAGGAAAGAACAAATCACATCATGCAATGTGGCAATTTGGCACTTAAGCTAAGCCATCGACGTCGAGTTATCAAAGCATCAAAGCAACACGATAACAAAATATGAAAATGTGATGAAAATAACTATAAAATGCTAACATCACGTTATCAATCTGAAAAAAGTTTGGCCAATGTCGTGTTTGATGGCATTAAGCTTGAAAAGCGGGCACGAGATTATCGCGGATTCCGATATTAGAGGTATTTTTGTAATTCTTGAATGTCAAAATGTCGTCAAGTGGAGGGAGAAAGTTTCACAGAACACTTTTGACTGGCTTAAAAGTGTGAAAAACTGTTTGAATAGTTTAACAGTTATCAGAATTGAGCGTTTTTTGTAAAAAATGGTGGTCATAATGATGTTTTACAGATCTTAGACCGCGGATTTGCACATTAAAAAAATTTGTTTTGTAAAGTTCAATGTAGAAAACAAAAACTAACAATTTTTCAACGATTAAAAGCAGTATTGACTCTGGTTTCGACAAATTTCAAAAAACCGAAACAAAAAACCATCAAAATCATTGACAAGAACTAATGTCTCCCCCCATTATCGCATGCCGGCACGCCACAAAGTCATTGAATACCGTGTGAAAAGGGCTTTGGTAACTTTTCACAGCTCACATGGCTTCCTGGATGGTGGTAAGAGTTTAAAGGACTCGATGGACACCGTAAAATTATGGATACAAATTGATGGCAAAAGTGATCATTATTATTACAACTACAGCTGTGCCGAAAACAAGCAATTATCGGTTAACTTGTAAATACATTGACATTGGATTAAAGTGGAAAAAAAGAGAGATAAAAAAGTACAAAGACTCTCCCTTCCGGCAAGGATGGCAAAGCAACGGCAATTCAACAGCCGTCGAGATTTTTTCATTGAAATGAGAGGAGAGTACAACGAAGATGCCGAAAAAGAAGAAGGAAAAAGTTTCACAAGTTTCACACTATTGTTGGCCTTTTAGCTTTAAGGACTAGTTGGCACGCGCGTGTATTTCTGTCATCCCGACGAATAGCAGCGCATGGAATAATAGAATAGAATAAGGGCTTGTGGCCGTTCTTTTTAACACTTTCGGGTTACATACATGCTTGACAATGCCACCCACATGGATAGTGGGGGTGGTTGAGGGGGTGATGGGGAATTAATTTTATGGTGGGTTGAACTTACAAATAATACCAAAAAAATTGATTAAAAAAGCCGTAAAGCGCAAAAAGTTGAATAATAAGAATTGAAACCACATGCCAACATAAGTTTGTGGAAAAACAGATAAACCTCCGCTTAAAAAACCAAAAGATTGATGAAATGCCGGACTCAAAAGAAAGCTCGACAGCTGAGTAGTGCTTCATCCTGGAAAAACGACAAGGAAACTTGGCCATGGAGAGAGAAACAAATACGATTACAACTATCTATTTTTTCGCTTAAAGACGGCCATGAGGACATGATGTACTTGACTTTATTTCGTTGAATTTACATTTTTTGAGAACAGCAATCTGGACATGTCCTATGCCCATGAAACAAAAAACAAAACCCCCCACGGCACAACTTGACTTCACAAAGTTAACCTTCAACTGTTGGCATCGATTAACTTCGATAACCCAACCCTTCCAATTACTATTTACATTTTACAATCCATGTTCCACCCCCTCACCCCACAAGATTAGACATGCATCATGTGCAGATGTTTGCCAAAAAGCACCCTTCCCCTTTCCTCAAAGAACACGAAAAGGGCGTGATTTTATTCGATATTCGGTCCACGAGCCTAGGGCAGGAGTAATTATCTCATTTTACATGTAAAAATAACTATGCTTGCACGCAGGCGTCAAAAAGCTCACATCAGCGTTGGAAGAAAGCGAAAAACAAGAAGCATGCAGGGACACTTCACACTGTTCACTTCTCGACGGACATCCATCGACAAGTCTTGTAAGCTGTAATTAAACTTTACATTAGACATGCGACGGCGCGTGTTTTTTGATGAGTGTGAAAAAAACCGAATCCAAAAAAAGGGAGGCCTAAGTACAGCCGCAAACAGAATGGCGGTATGGAATGAATGCCCCAAGTTTGTTTTGATGGACAGCTCCGGGCTTGGATACATAGTTTTGCTGACTGAGGGCACCTTCTTTTTTCCGGCCCTGCAAAAATGGTAAAACAAACGGAACGGATGCTTTGGTATTTCAAGGGCTGATGTGAAAGATATAACGAGAAAAAAAAGAAAGACGGGATTAAGACGGATGAGGTTTGGCCACGTTTAACATTTGTGGAGGGATTAAGACACGGGGCATCAATCCGGATTTGTTATCAGTACGGCAGATCTGGCAACACGGAACTTGAAAAAAAGGAGCAAAGCCGAGTTCTAACAATTTACGCAATGACAAAGTCCATTTCCATTGTTGTCCTTTCGGGCAGGGTTAATCGCTGTTTTTGGCATTTTTGCAGTCGGTCCTTTTATTCGAAGAGCGTCAAAGTTCACGTTTATTAAAATAAAAGTTACAAAAAGTTCAAGAAACTGATAAGATAAAAATGTGTAAATTAAGCAAGAATATTACGGTTAAAAAAGTTTATCACAAAAAAAAGTTATCAGTGTTGACTTTACGGCGCAGGCATCACAAAGATTCAGTTGTTCTAAACTTGGCATCACATTTAATAACAAGTGATTTATTATTTTTGAGTAGTTGATGTGAAATCAGCGTCTTGAATACGCGACTGGTTTCTTCTTTTTCCACGAGCATTTTGAAATTTTCTGAAATCAACAAAGTTTAAACACTCACAGTAAACGAAAAACATACTTTCAGGTACCCCCGGAACTTTAATCACACCCTCCATAATCACTGGGCTTGTCTCGGTCGTTTTAGCTTCCACAAACAAAAAAATATACTTTTTGTTATTATCTTTCATGTTGGCGCGGAACCGCGTTCGCCATTCGACGTTCATGGAATCTGTGGAACCAGCAAAACGACCACCAAACTCGTTGGTGCCGTCATTCAGATGATCAGTTTTAAGTGTAAAGCTTTTAGGACATCCTTTCTAAAAACAGCGAAATTACGATGTTAAAGGATCTTAGCATTCTATACTTACACTTGGAGTTGTTTCCCTACTATCTCGAGGCAATGATCTTGAGACAGAACTTGAAGATGACCCTGGGTTTTCGTCAACATGAGCCTCACGTTCAGTTGGCGGTGGTTCAGATCGAATATGTAGGTTTTCAAGTGTTGGTGGCTCAATAGCCGCTTCTCTCACAGGTTCTGTTACCAATCTTTCTGTATGGTCTTTGGGCCGCGTCACAGTGCACAGAAGATCAACAATGTTATCCTTGTGATCAGCGCGTTCGACTTGTGCATGCGAGAAACATTGGCGGAACTGCCAGTAATTCAAATTGGGCATCTCCTTCTCTCCTAAAATTACTTATACAAATAAAACAATTTATACTGACACTATGCTTACGAGTGATTAAAACTCCGTAAATGGGAATGGCACATGATACCGTCGCCGAAACTACTTTATTGAATTTGAAATACACGCTGACATAACCTTCGTCGTTCGGTGTGGCACCAGCGGGGTAGCAATCAACATCACAAGTTGAAGTGTCAACTAAAAATAGAAATTCGTGATCAGGTTCAAAAATCACTAACTAAAACTATAACTGCTAAAACTATATCTTACGTTTAATGGATGCGGAATCGCCGCACTTTCCAACATCAAAATTTTTTACATCTTTTTTTTTGAACTTCAAAATGCATTCATATTTATTAGATGGCTGTAATGTCTTTTTTGTTAAGACTATGATTTTATTGAATACTCACGTTTGTGTAAATTGATGAGTCATTTTCAAGGGTTACTTCACATTGAATCACAAAGCTGTTCTTTTTGAAGCTCTTAAGAGTTTCATGACTTGCCAGTTCTTCGAATTCACACATCCGATCGGTGTTATTGCCCAAAGTTCTGTCGACATCTATAACATTTGCACAATATTACGCTTATTAAAAAATAGTACACACTATTAATGTCAGTATCATTAATTGATACGGTTGCTTTAAGCTCAAATCCGCCACCAGAAGCATATACGATTAAGCTCACATAATTCTCAAATTTTGGTCCTTCGCCATTGGGATAACACCGTATCCACCAAAAAATATTTCCATGACCAACCAAGGGTTTCTTCTCAGTTTCAAAATACTGCTCTGGTTCGCATAGCTCCAATAAGGCTGTATGCAGCGTAAAAGTAATAGCATCAAGATCCGACATTATCAGGCTGTAAGGTCGACATGCGAGTTTTACAAAATAACGAAACTAACTTCAAATCGATCACGCACGCTTCACAGAATTCTACAAACAATAACTATTTTAAGGAAACAAGTTAGCTTTTATTTCGAATGAAATAATTGGGCGTTACTTTACCTGTCGTAAAAACGGCAAATGTAACTCCTTTTAAAGCAGTAAACTGATAACGTATAACATTGTCAACAACTTTTAATTGTCTACCAGGTCGTTTTGGACATTAGGGTCGAATACACCATGCCAGATAATCATTCTGATAAAAGTGGTTTTAACCACTTTTATCCTTAAAAAGCGCCAAGTGTACCTGCATAGTTGTCACCAGGCCTAATCTACTGATTAGAGGTATATGCTTCTCAGTCAGAACAGCGAGTATCTATTCCTGGACCACTGCATAGGCCATACAAATAAAACTCAGTAACACGATGCTATAAGTGATCAGTGACCCATCAGCCTCGTGTACTAACACAACGTTGTTTGAAACAAGTTCCTTTATCATAAGCGTTAAAATCAACAAACATGAAACACAAGTGGCACCGAAAAGTCGTGTAATAATACCATCAGCGGGAAACGCAAACATAATCAGATAGAATTAATTAAGTTAAAATAAAACAAGATTACTCGGTTTAAAAAAATCAACAGGGAATATCAAAGGGAAAACCTAGAGACAATTCGGTGTACTTGGAAGCGGTCGAGCGACCAAAAGCTATTTAGCGTCACGGACCATGATAAGACCATTGTGGAACAACAAGTTGGCGAGGTCAAGGTTGACATGTTTGCCGCATCCGAGATCCTTGACTTTGATCCATCCCGGGTACTCCTTGAATAGGGTGAGAACGCCATCAACCATCTAAAAATATGCAATTATAAGAGATCAACATGGTAAAAGTAAAACAAATTACCTTAGTCTCGATCTTGATCGTCTGGGGCTCCGTATTTTCAGAGAGAACACGGCTGTTGCTCATGCGATGCACAATGAACGGATCGTCCTCAGTCTGATACAACAGGCGCTGAGCATGCATACGGATGAAACGAATCTCCTTCATGCGTGAGATGACCAAAGGCGGGTCCTCGAACATCTTGAGGCCACTGGAACCGTGAATACTGGCTGCACATTCTTCTGGGGACAGCATCGGTGGCAAAGCTTGCCGGTAAAACTCGAGAGCCAAGTTGTCGACGGCCGACGGAACAGCCTCGCGATAGGTATCGACGAGATCCTCAAGGATTGTGTTGATAACCGGAAGCATCTGTTCATCGTAGGTCGAATCATAGTCCAGGTTGGCGACACCATTCATTTCCAGGAAATGCGGAGGCACCGAACGACGAGCGAGAAGACGGTTCTGACGAACAGAGTGCCACACTTCATCGGTAATGCCTTTGAGCAAATGCGTGAACGTGACATTGTGGCAGAAGGACACGGTTACATGAAGCGAGTGTTCCTCGGTAGTGGTAGAAGCAGAATGGTAGAAGCCGCGCGGGATGTAGAGCATGTCACCAGCGTGAAGGGTGCCTTCCCAGATAATATCGCGAGACTTCATTTCCTGCTCGGTAAAGTTGCGGCTCGATTCATCGGGAAGAGCTTCATCGCCATCGAGGGGCGCCCAAACACGCCAACGCTTGCTGCCTTCAGTCTGAAGAACAAAGGCATCAACTTCATCCCAATGAGGAGCGAATCCAGCGGAATTGGCGGGCGTCAGATACCTAAAAAAAGTCGTAAGTGATTGAAGCACAAAACCATTGACAACTTACGTGTTAGCACCGACAAAGTTGTTCGTCATTTCCTGCAAAACCTCACAGAGATACCAAACCGTATCAGAGTAGCTTTGAGGGTTGACCAACTGGATGCTCATTCCATTCTCGACGAAATTCTTGATTTGATGAGCAAAGACACGTCCTTCAGGATTGTGAGTTTCACGGCCACCAGATTGCGTGTAGTACGCGACGTTAATGTTGTTACCATACTTCAAGTCGTTCTCCTGGATGATTCGTAGCAACGTGTCACTGGAGAAGAGACCATCATAGAACTTCTTATCACGACGACCAATGTGGAACACACGGCGTTGGAAGATGTTAGCGAAGAACTGCTCGGTATGAGCCGGGGCAATCATCCAGGTGAAAGCATTCTTGGCGACGGATACCGAGTTCTCATCGAGCTCAGTATTGAAGCTGAAGACCTTCATCGGACCGTCCTTGGTCTTCGGCGCAGATGTGCGTCCAATGCTGACAAGAAGGCCGCGGTCCTTGTGGATTTGGTAGCCTTCGACGTCGAACTTGAACTTCTCGCCGACCTTGTAGCATTCGCTGACTTCGTTGGCATCGGTTTCTTCTTCTTGAGAATCGATATCCATATCCTCATCGTCGTCCTCGAAGGAATCCTCTTCGTCTTCAGCATCCTCTGCACTGTCACCGTCGCTTTCAAACTGGAGTTCGTTTTCATCGACGATGAACCCATCCAAATCTTCGCCATCATCGTCATCTTCATGCAGGTCATCATTGTCAGCTTCTTCCAGCTCCGCAAGATCGTCGACCGGACCAGTGACTGAGTCCTCGCCGTCTTCAGCTTCGCTTTCGTCCGACGTGTGTCCAATGCCTTGTTCGTAAAGTCGATCCAGATCCAGTAGCAAGCGAGGATCATCGTGGTTGTTACGGGGACGGATAGTGGCAATAGCATTGTCGACTTCATCATCAGTGTTGTTTAAAATGTCCTCGCCGCTGCTGATTTCATCATTGGAGGCACTGTAGAGTTCGACGTCGTTGAGATCGTAGATTTCGTTGCCGTCCTCATCGCGCCAATCGGGGGAACTGTCACTGTCCTCGGCATCGTCATCATCCTCAGCTTCGTCATCGATCAGACCACCAGAATCATCGCTGTCGGTGAGCTCCATTGCAGTGCCATCACTGTCTTCGTATCCCAGATCGAGCCCGGCATTTGATTCGTCTTCGGTAAGATCCACACTTTCGTCGCTGCTACCGTTACGGAACGCATGACCGGCGAATAGATTGAGCAGTTGCTGTCGGATGTCACCGGCGCTGTAATCCCGACCATGGAACTCGCTTTCGCTATCAGATTCATCAGAGTCAGGTTCATCGAGTCGAGCACGCTTCGGTTGACCATCTTCATCAGGGCTTTCAACAATGTAGTTCGAATCATCGACGTCAGTGTCATCTTTGCGCTGTTCGACGGGGACAAGAGCAAGCTTTTCTTGGGCACGTTGAGCAGCTTTACGCTTACGGGAAGTGGTGGGAGCTGTTTCCTCGGCAGGAGCGGCTTCATCTTCCTTTTCAGCGGCATGACCATTAGTAAGAGGCTTCTCGGTCGTCTCGTCTTCCGATTGAAGAGTGTCGCCAGCAGCAGCCGCCGAAAGACGATTCTTCTTGCCACGACGGCGCTTACGCTTCGACGAGGTTGGTGTACCGTTTTCGGCAGTCTCATCGAGGTCATCAGGATCGATCACAGACGTTTCCATCGGTTCATCATCTTCCTCAAAAGACAAAGTGTTGTTGACGCCGTTCTGAGCCGCCTTGCCTTTTCCCTTCGGAGTGTTGCCGGCATTGGACGTGTTGTAGGTTGACAAGGGAGTGCTCCCGGCATTCTCAATGTTGTACGTGCTTCCATTAGGGGTATCTTGTTGATCATGCGACTTTCTGCTTCGTCGCTTCCGCTTTTTCGACGACTAAAAGACACAAATATAATCAGAAGACAAACAAAAGATAAAACTTACAGTAGACTCAACAGTGTCATCAAGAGTGATTACTTTCGGAGTCTCATCGACGACGACGCTCTTCTTGCCTTTTTTGGACTGAAAACGAAAGGGTAATCTCAACTTGGTTAAAATTATATATCAAACTTACGCTCGAAGGAGTCTCGAAGTCGGGTGTAATATCTAAATCCTGGATCTTGGCCTTCTTCTTTTTGTTTGCCTTTTTCGAGCTGCTCGGCGCGTCGTCATCACTGTCGACTAGTAAGCTGGAATCAGGAGAGCTGTCGACGTGAGCCTTGGCTTTTCCATTTTGCTTAGCCTGTAAAGCAATGATTACGTCGATTCAAAAAAAAAGTGCTTACTTTTGCTGATTTCGGTGTGGCAACATTGCCATTTTGACCATTAGCTGATGATGAAGGTGCACCGTTGGTGATTCCGTTCTCTTTCTCTGAAACGTGAATTATATAAAAATGATGATCGGAGTTGACGAAACCCACCAGAACCTGTCACATCGGCAGAGTCGTCCAAATGGACCACGACGGGCTCAGTCGTCGGAGCTGATGATGACATCGAACGAGTCTTTGGACGCCGTCCCATGATGGATCCTAAAATCTGGGTGATAAAAAATAGTACGGGTGGCGCGAAGGGACACGGAAAATGCAGAAATGAGAGGAAACGTGAGGAATGGGGGTTTGAACGCGCGGGGAAATTAGGCCAGCTGCATGTTGCAGGCAGCTTTTGGAACAAAAACGCGTATCGAAGAACACATTTGAAAGCTGCGTGGCTTCCTCAATCATGTCCACGTGCTTTGTAACCGTTGGTAGTACGCAGTTCGATGCCCTGATTGAAGCAGTGCTCACGAATGAAGTTCAAGAAGGCTTGCGCGAGCTCGGCATTACGCAAATCACGTTGCAGACGGGCGCAGGTACGGCTATCGACAGCGCTGTCCCTGAAGGTTTGCAAGGATCGGACAATGGCGGGTGTTTCGTCACGAAGAGTGGAATGAAAGTATGTTTTGAAAGAGGCTTTCACCGCTTTAACAAAGCGTTACAGATCGATTTCTATCGCTACAAGAAAAACATTCACGAAGACATGGCTTCCGCAAAGCTTATCATCGGTCATGCTGGAGCGGGTACATGCCTCGAGGCGATTGAACTCGGCAAGCCGCTCATCGCTGTTATCAACGACAAGCTTATGGACAACCATCAATCAGAACTGGCCGACCGCCTCGCCGAACTTGGATGTCTGACAAAATCGACCCCCTCCGATCTAGCTCAAGCGTTAAAGTTGCCATCATTGCTATCACCAAAACCATTACAAAAAGCTCCAAGCAATGCGTTTGCCAATTATCTCTATGATAAGCTTGGATATGTCACATCATAAGAAAGAAAAGTAATAAAGAATGTAATTATTCCAAAAAAGGGAAATAACATCAACATTGGAACGGTCGATAACCTATTATTTAGAAGAAGATCAAGAAGCCTTAACAACAAAGAGCATATGTTTATTAAAAACAGCCCCGAAAAACAAACAACGTAAAAAGGTATATTTAAACAAAATTAACGACGGCCAACACCCTCATCGGCAGCGGCCTTAGCCTTCTCTTCACGCTTGCCCTTGTACTTCTTGTCAGCTCGGACGCGACGCAGGTACTTGTAAACCTCGAACTTCTGGAGAGCCTCGGTGATGGGGGCAATCTCTTGGGTGGGGGCAGTCTTCTGGAGGGGCAGAACGGTACCGGTAAGTTGGGTAGCGAGCTTAAGTTCTTCTGCGGTAGAATCACCCTTGGTTGGCTTGTTCAACTTCTTGGGGAACACAATCAACTTGCTCTTGTATTCCTTAATGCGGCGGACGTTTTGCTGAAAGAAAATAATATATAAATGTAAGTGATAAAAGAACGTAAACAAACCTCAAGGCTTTCCACAGACAGGTTGGTGCGTCGGAAATCAACGGCAATACCGAAGCTGCGAGCATCAACGACAGAAACACCAGCGGCCTTCAGCTCTTGGAGGGTGAAGCCACGGCCAAGACGGACCTTGTGGTTGTACTTGATCGTGGGGCAACGGACAGCGGGGCGAAGAGCGCCACCGGCGGGCCTCGGGGCAATAGCCTTAGCCTTGGCAATACGGGTTTGACGCCGACGGTACTTGCGGGCAGCCTGGTTGAACCATGTCTTGATTCGCTTCTGCCAGTGCTTGCGAAAATGATTCGCTGGAATCATCTGGTTGCCCTTGAGCGCCATCTTGGAAGATTTTCCGGTGTTTTGACCCTAGAAATGTAACAATACTATTCACTGTTGATCAATGGCAAACAAAACGGCAGTTTCACGACAAAAACCAGCAAAATATATATATGAACAAAGGTCGGGATGAATTGATCAGAGAACGAAAAGTACGCTGACCAAGCTTTGACAGTCGAGGACTAAAAAATGGGGGCAAATATCGGTCAAAATGTGCCGTAACCGGTTCAAAAACGTAATTTTGGGGGTTAACAAGAGTATTGAGGAACAGAAGAGTGGAAAATTATAAGAAAAAGTGATAAAAATACGAAAATCAGGGGAAAAAAGAGCAAAACGCGTGTGTGCACCGAGAAAATTTTGGGCTGCGTAGGAAAAGTGATGCAGCGACAGCATCCCGCTTGGCAATGTGTGCGTCCTGCCAGCGCGCGCACTTTGAATGAGACTGGCTGTCTGGTTGGACAGTGCAATTTTAGGATGGAATTCGACGGATTTACGCCTCAATTCTGCTAGTTTTTATATATTTTTTCTACGTTTTACTATCATACCCATCTGCAGCTACGATGTCAGTACACGTTACAAGTAAAAGGTATTCATTTTGGATCAGTTTATCCGCTTCAGTTGCAATTTTTTTAATCAGACGTTTGAAAAACTAAAAAAATTTATTTACGTTACTACCAAATACAAAAAAAATGCCTAAGGCGTCATCACCGAAGATTATACTTTTTACCTAAGATTAAAGGAAACGAGATTATAATAGGAACACGGATTTTGTACACCAAACTAAAAAATCATCAAAAAAGCTATACATTGTTAAGAAAAATGCGAAATTGTGACTGCAGATTACTAAGATTCTTTGTCGCAGATCTCATTGAAGATTCCAGTAACCTCACCCATGGCTCGGGTCTTGCGTTCGCGGAAAATAAGCGGCGCATTGACTTCGACATGTTCGGGTTTACCGTAGAATCGGAACCTCACTGTTGTCCACGTACATGGCGTGATGGCACCGCTAGGCGTGTCAACATCGACGACGATGGCTGTTCGGCAGAGGGAACCGATGTAGACTGAAATCAGTTGTAAAAATATATATAATTTTCTCAGTTTTTAGTCAAACTCACTTGTTCCTTGGAACCCAACCTCCAATGTGCTTGATGGATGGTAGAAGAGGAAGAATTTTGTTTCAAACTCCCAGCAACACGTTCCAGTGACATCCTCCGCAATGAGCACCATTCCACGAGTCACGTTAGAATGTCCCACGAAGTCAAAGTTGATCGCAACGCTGGCAGCTTCGCCTGGGTTAATGCTAAAGACGGGTTGCTTGTTACGACGAATGCTTCCAACCCGTCCACTTTGGTATTGACCCAGTCGATTCGGGCCTATCTTGATCCTATCCCCGACGCATAGAATACCCTCATTGAGGATACCGCAAACGACGATGCCGACCCGCGGCACTCGAAAAACTTCCTCTATCTGGAAGAACGGCGATTTCCGGGCCAATGTTTTCCGCTCCATCGCAGTGAACCCAATAGGTGGGAGCACATTGAGGAAGCCTTTGAGTAAGTCAATGTTGAATCCAGTAACACTGGACACGGTAATGACCGGGACAATGTCGCGATTCTGCAGACCAGCTGCGCTCGAGATCGCTTCTTCGGTGGTTGTGACAAGTTTGGTTTCACCGCTGAGCCCAACTGTAGTAATCAGGCGGTTTATTCGAGAAATGACACTAAAATGTGTTCAGTTAGGGGTTTTCGTAACTTTGATTTGGTAATAGAGATGTCACTTTGTGGTTTGGGAACCATAAAATGTCATTTCAATCAGTTCTAAACTTACTTAGCCAACTGTTGATCAGTTACTGTATCCGCTTTCGTGATAATTACAAAAGTTGAAATATTCAAGGCCATTGCGAGGCAAGCATGTTCCTTCGTAATAGCCGTCGGACCCGTAGTTGCACTGATAACAAGAGCACAATAGTGAGGGTTGTATCCGCATAAGCCGTAGATTGTCGTGTTTATATATTTTCGATCACCAGCCAAGTCGATGAGCGTCATTAATTTGGTGGATTTCTCGATGATCTCATCAGTTGTGTTGATTTGGCTATCGAGGACCTAGAATAGAGTAATTGAGCGTTTTTTGATATATAAAAATCTCAGTTTTGTAAGGAAATTCACCAACCTGTCCATCAGAGCCAAACCCGATCATATCCAGACAAACGGAACTCGTTTTCCCGGATTGGAATTCATGCAAGTATCGGAAGACGTTCAACCGTGCCGATCCTTTGCCATTATCCAGCTGCCCTCGGCTAAGAACTCCCGAAAGGGTAGATTTTCCAGCTTCAGCGCTTCCGAGTATAGCCAAACGTATTTCTATGAAGGGCTGATTGTCGGGTACCTTGCGGACAAGGACTTCTGTCACATAGCGAGCTTCTTCATACTTACTGCCGCTGGTGACGCATCTTTGGCTGAGCTAAAGTTGTTCAAATTAGCCATTTTTAAACATATATCTTTTCAAACATACCACATTGAAGCTCGCATGGATGCTTTCAGCGATGTGAAACAGTGTCTTCAGAGATTCATCCATTTCCGCTTGAACTATCCCCGTCAAGCAGCCATTGTCAGCCACACCAATCTCATAGATGGCTTCACCTTGGCCTTCGCGGAGACGCCATTTCATCTGGGTCGTCAGATGGTGAATCCGCTCCGTTGAAAGGTCACACAGCTTCGCTTTGTATTCGACATTGCCGTTGTCACATTCCGGGGGAAGGGCATCTGATTCAGCTTTATCAGGTGTCCGTGATGACAGCAATGTCGATGTGTCTTCAGTGCGGGAACTGTAAATTCAACAAGTTTTATGTCCAGTTCCTCAAACCAGCCACTTCATACACAAACCTGCTGTAAATCGGGGCTTGCTGCTCGTCAGTGAATTCAGTTATCATGAAATCCATATCGTAGTCCAATTGGGCAGTCGTGAAACTGGCAGTCGTGTGTTTATTGTAATTGAGATCCAAAAAGGACAGAAGAGCTACGACCTAGTGGAAAAGGCGACGCTTAAATAGCTATTCGCGGGATCATTCGGGTCCTGAAAGTGGTTTTTCTGTATATCCGGGGCGGATCGAACCGAAACATCACGTGGGGGAAGAATGTTACGTTTGAAACCGAACAATCTTTAGTATGTTTACGAGGCCGGGGCAGCCGTCGCTGTGACGACAGTTGCGGAAGAACTGCGAGACGTGAATGTGAACGTGGGTTGACAAGGTTGGGCCACAACTTGGGGGAAAACAACAAAGATAAGAAACATCGGGAAGACTTTTTGGTAATTCCAAATGGGTGCGGCTAGTTTTTACAAGTTATAACTGTCGAAATTAAAGGTATTTTGGCTCATAATCGTCATGGTTAAGGAACATTGCGCAATGCGGGGAAAGTATTTGAAACTGGAATGAATGAAATTTCGAAATAACAGTTACAAAATACAACGAGAATAATCTCGATGAAAAGGGACCTAACGATCTTTATAAAGACGATTAGTTACCGAGAATTGATCGCCATCATCGGGAAGCAATAGCTATAGGGGATGGGATGGGATACGAGCCAGACACGAAACTACACAACTTCCAGCTGAAAAACGCGCGCACTTCGGGGAACAACGACGCCGATGGCTGTGTGCGTCGGGAAGGAGAGCGCCCCTGTGGCTGGCGGCAATAGAAGGAGGGGTGGCCGCACAGCTGTTTGCTCCTGGCGGTATGCCCGATGGCCGTCCTCGGTCTTGTTGTCGGCGGCGGGAGGACTGGATGGATGGATGAATGCAGAAACGAGAAAGAGCGTCAATCAGATGGGGAAGGAATGAATGACGTACACTTTTTGTGATTTTCAATGATGAGTATCAAAAGTTCGACTTGACAGAAATGGTGTTCAATGATAAGAACATGATTAGCGTTCCTACGGGTTTTTAAAGGTCGCGCCACGTTGAAACTTTTCTGAAGGCTCAACGTGGCTAGACCCATTAGATAGAAAACGTGGATTCGGTCTCTGCAGCAGTCCCACTGACTCCAGAGGTCGGAGGACCAACAAGAATGCGTGTGTCCGACATGGTTCCTTCGCATTTCCGTGAAAAAAGCCATCTAGGCAACCAGTTTCAAAGCAGTAAGACGTGGCCATTGACTATCGTATCGTAAATCAACAAATTTCGGGGGCCATTTTGAAGACGATGAAAAGCAGGCCGACACAAACAACGTTCCGTTTCGTTCAAAACTGCTTGCGTCACTGCAGCAACGAGATATCAAAAAGACGGAACTTCTCTTCAGTTTCCCAGCAACGTTAACGTTCACTCCATCGATCTTTAGTTGTATGCTTGCTTTCATTTTTTTTGGATTTTTGTTTGCGTTTCAAAAAATAGCCAAGACTAACTTAAAGTTTGATTGGTTCGAGTGTTAGGTTTACGAAATTTTTGCAAACATGAGTCAGGTTGACGATGTAATAGAAAAAAATCAACTAATTTTATTATCATTACATAGTAAGCTGCGTGTTTAGCAATAAGCAATGATATTAGCACGCTTCAAGCTTCACAAAAACTGGGCATTAGCATTTTGGACAGTTTATCAGTTACCGGGTGACTTTGTGTCGCGTTGTTTAAGCCCTGTAACAATAGGTTTTAGTAAGTCCGAATCTATGTTTAGAGTAGTCTCACCTGCTTTCTTCGCTCTCAAAAGGGCATCTTCAATGCTCTCCGCGGCTTGATACTTTCCTTGTCGTCGATAAATCGTAGCCAGTGATCTCAGCATGTTTTGATAGCTTTGTCCATTCTCACTTCCTAGCGGCTCTTTCCAATCATGCCCTTCTTGGACACTGCCATCATAGTCCTTCTTAGCTTCTCGTGCTTCCGCAATTTGCCAAATGGTTCGATTCGTTGGTGTGATGGCACCATAATATTTGACGTGAACGCGATCCAGGACCTCCTTATAGACAGCCTTAGCCTCTTCAAATTTGCCCTGCTTCAAATACGATGCGCCGAGGTAGACATTCGTTTTGGCCACATGGCTGCTATCAGGGCCGTATAGTTTCGTGAAAATGGCCACAGATCGGCGATAATATTGCTCAACCTGGTCATATTTACCCTGGTATTGACACATGAGGGCAAGATTATTCAACATTTTAGCGACGTCCTGATGGTCAGGATTATGAGCAGCTTCACTAATTTTGAGAGAACGTAGGCAGAGGGGTTCAGCTTCGGCGAATTGTTTCCTTCTGCCGTAGAGAATGGCAATGTTTTGTAAGGTCGATGCGATGGCTGGGTGATTTTCACCGTAACACTTTTCACGGATGGCGAGAGCCTTTTGTAGGAGGTTTACTGCGTCGTTGTATTTGTGTTGGTCCCTGGAAATGTTATTTTTTGTGTTTTTGTATTGATTGGAAATTTTTGGTGAAGTTACAGGTGTTTGTCATTTGCACATTTTTGTTTACGAACAGGAATAATGCATTCGCACACACAGTTTTTCAATAAAAGTGCGTTCGCGCGTTTGTGCAAATGCAGTAAAACATACAAATAATAAAAGTGTGCGAATGAGCGAAACTTTGAAATGCCAAAATTTTGTAAAATTCGATAAAAACCAACTTGTAAACCAGTGCCAAAATATTATACAAAGTAGCCACATCCAAGTGCTCCTTTCCATGAGACTTTTCCAAATCCTCAATAGCATCCTTCAATATTGGCACAGCGACTTCATATTGACCCCGCGATGTGTACTGAATCACAAGATTATGCAACGTCCTCAATCGATGCGGGATTTCATAGCCCGTCGAAGATTCACTCGTTGTCGACTGTGTTGGAATGCTACTCAAATCATTGCTCATTTCATCGTCTGGCTCGAATCCCAATTCCGCCAATGACACCGACATGCCATTCGGTTTAGCCTCCACAATTTCAACGCTTTCATCATCGGGGCCGTCATACTTCTTCAGGGAGTTCATGAAAGTCAAATGCTTGTTTTCCTCCTCCAACTGAGCTACACGTTGTTCGGCTTTGTTCAAACTTTGGAGCGTTGTGCCTTGTTCGTCGCGGAGCCATGCAATTTCTTGATACAATTGGCGAATGTGTGCTTTGTACTTTTGTTTTTCGGCTTCTTGATGTTGGAGATGAGATGCCAGGGCCATCATGACCTGGAATCAGTTATATTTTTGAAGAAGGTGGTGGTTAGACAAACCTGAGATTCTTCGATGCCGAGCCGAATACTTTCGAGATTCTTTTCGATAATTCGAGACTTTTCCTCAATCAAAGCTCTGTCCTCGGGATCGAGACTGTCACCAGTGTTGAGCAAAGTCGCCTTTATCGTTTCATGCTCCTGTTTTAGGGCTTCCAAGCCTTGGCCAACTGTCCTAGTGGAAGATAAAATGTCTTCCTGCGACATTAGTGCCATGGCACGGAAATCGTCGGAATCTGGGCTGAAAATGAACAACTTTCACAAAGAACGACAAAATTCATAACACGAATGCTATTAGAATAAACTCACTCGCTAAAATTGACCATTCTCGACGGCGAAAACAAAAAAACAATATGGAAAGCACGTTATTCGGGCTATGAATAACAAAAAACGCGTGCCCAATGAACAGAGATGCAGATGGAGATGGACAAAGTGCCTATTTCTAAAGAGACCAAAATGGCTACATCAAAGAAAGGAGGGAATGATTATGGCGAAATTTAGCGCCTCAGGGCAAGAGTATGGCTGCGTGGCAGCATGACATGTTCCGTGGTTTCACGCAGCCTTCCAGAAATGCCAATGGAGCAAGACAAGCATCTTTTTAGGCAGACGGGTTGCAGTTTGGTTCATTTCTGGCAATTCGGCAATTTGAAGGCCCTAGTGACATTGAGCACGGAGCAGTCGGACCAAAAAGGGTCCCGAATAATGCGCAGCGACTGCCGCTTCCGAAAATCGATGTATGCTGGTCCGTGGAGTCAATGCATGCAAAGACCACTACTGGTTAGCATTGGACGACGTTGTCGTCTCGTCGCATGGCCAATGGTCTCCCCTCGGGCTATATGTGAGGGGGGTTTTCGTCACATTGTTGTGTATGAGAAAGGAATGTTTTTTGGTTGTTCATGAACTGTCGTTTGAGAAACCGAAACTGAGTTTGAACAAATCGTATTTTTTGTTGAAATTGAGTTCTACAATGACAGTACGTATCTTTATTAGATAGAAAAGACACAAAATCAGTTCATTTACTGGTGGCAACAGTGTCATCTGGCGTCTCGACATTCTTATAGCCCAGCAGCTTCTTCATTTGGACATCTTGATTCCGAATAGCAGCATCATTGCGATCAGCCTTCTTGTGAATCCGGTCAAGCATCTGGTTCTGGTCGTCAACCTCTTCGCCCAATGCCTTCCCGATTTCACGCAGATTCCGCAGTTTAGCGCTGATCAGATCAAGGTTATCATCGATTTGGTTATCAACATCTTCAAATCGGGTCCCCTTGATGGCAGCCCGTGAGTCGGCACTCAGCGAAGGCCCAAACGATGGCTCATTGAACGCAGATTGATGATTTGACTCCATACTAGCTAATCGATTGCCCAGTTTGCTCTCGGTTGCCGTTGGTGCCGTTTCTTTTGAATCGGTTTCCTGTGATGATGATTTCTTTCGCGAAAATAACTTATTCCGCAAGAACCCTCCCAAAAAGGATTTCAGCCTGTTAAGATTCCGTTGGGTTTCATGCGTCGTGCAATGGATCTCATCCAGATGCTTTTCAGTCCTCTCAATCTTTTCACGTTGTGTAAGTAATTCCTGTGCCGTGTCCGTGGCAAGTTGCTCCGAGTTTTCAAGGCGTTGAGCCGATCGCTGGGTACTATCAAGGGATGCTTGCAGGATCCGCCCTACTTCGCGCTCGTAATTGTCAACTTCATCCTCGATGGTGGTGTTTAGCGAATAGGAGCGGAAGTTGAGGGATCTGTCGTCAAAGGGGTTGGACATAGCGGTGCCAATCGAAGAAAACAGGCTTAGAAATGATAAAATACAACAAAATACTTCAAATTCGAAGGTTCTTCAGTCTCACAGGAAACTTTGGAGCCGATAGACTGATGTCCTGTCACGGACTACTGTATCCTACTGTATTTCATGCAAATTGGCTATCAATCGATAAACTTCCTGTCAAATTTCATGCAAATGCAATTCCCAATATCAAATCGATAAAATTTTCCCATTTTATTGTTAAAACAAGCATACCAAATTAAAACTTCAATGCCGAAACCAAAAATTAAATAATTAAAGGCCAAATAGACAATAACCATTGCCAAACTGTATATTTCATTGTCTGCGTATATGACTTAGCATGGAACCATAGACATTTTGGGCATGTAGAATAGATTGATGACAAGAACATAGTAACACATTGTTGATAAGAACCATTCCGGTTCGGCAAGCCCGTGAGAAGAAGAAGCCGCAATTACTTGCTGATGCCAAGTGTCGACTGCAAAATGAATACATGCGTTCAAAATGATGCATACTATGCCAAAATCCGCCACTTCGCTCTTTCGCCACTTTCGATTACCCCAAAATTTATTCATAATTATCTTTGCTTCGTCCTTTTTCGTTAAAAGTTACAAAAGAACAAATTACACGGACAAGAACGACGATCACAGATTGTCAATATTATAAAATTAAAAAACAAGTTATAAACAACAACACAAAGTGTTATGATGCAAAAAAAACAAAACTGTCAAACGTAAAAAGCATGAGTAATATTAAAGCATGTGCTTAACTGCGGAGTAAAATTAGTTCCAGCGAATTAAGCGATAGTAAAGGCCTTATTGGAAAAATGCTTTTGCTTTGAATACAATAACCGTCACCGTTGCGGATTCATCACTGCGTGCCGGATTGGAGGCCGAAGGCGCTCAGGACGCGATTCTTGAAGTTCTGCCCGGAGGGCGACTGCGACATTCGGCCGAGGACGCTGGTGCTCATCGAATCCATCGACATCGAGGCATCCATGTCGGGCGCATTCGGCGATGACGATAATCCCAGCATGTTGGGCTGCTACAAAAGGAAACAAAAAGAGATGAGTGATTCTAGGTTTCCGAAATGGTGAGATAACTGGACTGGGATGGATTTCAATCCAAAAAAAGAGAGCTTTTAAAGCAAAATGTTGGCGGAAAAACGGAAAAAAACTGTTGTTTACCAAAATGAATCGTGAGTTTTATCCAAAAATCCAAATCGGGGGAAGCTAAGGCACCACGACGAACGATCTAAGCATAATCCACAGTGTCGACCACCACAAAGAAAGAAAAAAAAACGAAAAATAAACAGGACAAATGTGTTTTGTTTAGTGAAATCGGGTGTTAAAGTTATATACTATCCCAAAAAGGACCAGAAGTTAGCGAAAAACGTTGGTTAAAGCGAACCGATAGGCGGAAATGGCAACCCGATCCCAGAAGCCCCTTACCTCAGTCATCTTAATCCTGGAAGCAAGCATGCTTTCTGAGCCCAGAAGCTCGCTAAACTTTGACTTTCGGTCGTTCTCCTCTTGCTGTAAGTAACGGTAGTTGTGAATTGGTAAAAAAGGGGAGTAGAAAACGCGAATACAAAAGATGGAAAAAAGCGAGTGTGAAATTTGTAATAGTTGAGACTTTGAAATTATTATAGGAAATCAAGTAAAGTCAACGCTGTGGATTATTACCAGAACATCGTGAGTGTCGAAAGCTGTCTTTCTAATCGTTTTTATGGGCCCAGTTAAGGTTGTAAAATGTAAGCTACCTGTTTCTTCGCGCGAAGGATGGCATCTTCCAGGGTTTCGGCGGCTTGGTACTTGCCTTGGCGGCGGTATATTATGCCAAGGTTCTTCATTGTTGTTTGGACGGCTTGCCTGAAGGTGATTTTACCGTAATACAAAACCCTGAAGGTAAAACTTACGAATTCTCCCCGCGAAGTGCCTTCTGCCAATCATTATTCTCCGTGTAAATGCCAGCTTCTTCCTTCTTCTCTTCACGATCCTCTGCCACCTGCCAAATCGGCTTATTATCACCGGTGATCTGGCCGAAGGCATTCTCGTGCGCGCGATTCAGAATCTCCTTATAAAGAGCCTCGGCTTCCTTGTATTTACCCTGTTTCAAATAGGCTGAGGACAAGTTGTTCTTCGTTTTCGCGACATTCGGGTCATCCGGGCCGAGGACCTTCATGTAAATATCCAATGAACGCTTGTAGTACTGCTCAACTTCATCATATTTGCCTTGATTCTGGCAAAGGAGGGCGAGATTGTTCAACTGTTTCGCGACATCGGGATGCTCTGGGCCGAGGACTGTTTCCCTGATCTTGAGGGCACGTTTGCAGAGGGGTTCGGCATCCTTGTACTTGCCACGTTTTCCATGGAGGACAGCGAGATTGTTCAAAGTGGCAGCAACAGCGGGGTGATCCTCGCCGAAGCACTTTTCACGGATGGACAGGGCTTCGTTGAGGAGATTGGCAGCTTCTTTGTACTTGTTTTGATCCCTGAAAGGAATTCATGGATTCAGTGGCTATTTTCGGCATTGCTGCCACAAACCTGTAAACCAGTGCCAAAATATTCAACATAGTAGCAACATCAGGGTGATCATGGCCGTGATTCTTCTCCAAATCTTCCAAAGCTTGTCGACAAAGCGGAACTGCGACCTCATAACGACCACTCGAAGCATACTGAATGACCAAATTATGGAGTGTCCTCAATCGATGCGGAATTTCGTAACCGGCCGAAGCTGATGCTGCCATCGCATTCGCGGGTGTCGGTGCCGATACTCCATGCATTTCATCCTCCTCTTCCGGCCCAAAGCCAAGTTCGACCAATGTGTTGTCAGTGGGTCGCATGTCTGGCATTGATTCTTTTCCGGTGTCACCTTCCTGGTCAGCGTCGTACTTCTTGATGGAATTCATGAATTCAAGATGCTTCTTTTCTTCCTCGAGTTGCGCTACGGACTGATGGGCTTGATTCAAGCTTTGCTGGGTGTTGTTGAGCTCGTCGCGAAGCCAGGCATTCTCTTGACAGAGCCGACGTACTTGGGCTTTAAGTTTTTGTTTCTCGGCTTCTTGTTGTTGGAAGTGCGATGCGAGGGCCATCATGACCTGAAAATGGAAGTTTTTATATATAATTCAAAGCCAGGAGAACCAACCTGAGCTTCCTCGATGCCAAGTCGGATGCTTTCAAGGTTCTTATCGATAATCCTCGACTTCTCCTCGATCAGTGTCCTTTCATCTGGGCCCAGACTGTCACCAGTGTTCAACAGAGTAGCTTTAATCGTTTCATGCTCCTGCTTCAGGGCTTCCAAGCCTTGACCGACAGTCTTGGTGGAGGACAAAATATCCTCCTGCGACATGCCGGACATTTTGCCGAATTCTTCGATCTTTCGTCTGAAATAAAATATATGAAAACTGTAAAGCCGATTCCAAAAACGCGTCTAAACGTTGCCAAATAGCTGTGCAAGCAAAAAACAGATACTAGCTCTATCCCCGAGAACCAGGAAGTCCACGTCGACAAAAAAAGCAACAACATCCCCCAATCGAAAAGCGCTTTGCTCACACGTCCTGTAAAAGTCCGGTCCGCCAGAGGGGGAAAACCCTCGGCAGTCCAGTCCAGCCAGCTCCGTCATTCGGTCTCGGTTGCCTCTGTCGGTTGGTCGGAAAAATCGATAGTCGTTGCAGGCCCGTGGTGTCGCGGAACACAGAACATTTTCGCCTTCATCTCGTCGTCGCCTCGGTCGCCGTGTTGACGGAGAGGCTCCACAGTGCGCACAAAACGCAACGCCAGTCGTCATGAAATAACCCAGGAAAAACGACGCGCAAGGGGTCGACGACAACATGCATTGTCGCCAGCGGCTCTCAGTCAGCCCTGTTTCCTCTCTCTCTCTTTACTGTCAATGTGACCCTTTGTAAAGCCTGCTTGCTGACAGCGCGAGGATTGCGGTTAGGTGGGTGGTTGCTTGCCGCTGGCTGGATTGCGGGCAGGTTTATTGTGTTTTGGGGTGTGCGGAAGGTTCAAGGTGCGCGGAGGCGGGTGCGCAAGATTTGCAGTTTTGAAAAAACGTAATTTGATGATTTTGAGCCATTCTTTTTGTCGAAAAACATAAGATTTTGTTAGCTCGTACAATTTGCCAAATGTTAAACGCAACTTTACCCCCTTTTGGCTTCACAATGCCCGATCTCCCCCAAACTTACAATCTGTACGCATTGTAGACACTCATTGTTGTCAGTCACCGTCACCTGTGATCCTGATTCATCGGGAATGGGCAGTTTTCTCTAAAAACATATCAGTTATGAGTAATGGCTTCCAAGAACAGTAATAGTAGTTGTACACACGCTGATTGTACGCGATTCTCGAGGTGATTGTCCCATCCCATCAGTTAACGGAAATGGCACACAGTTGTAAAAATATAAAAATTTCCGCCAGAAACAGTTGACAAAGCCACCGAACTTACTGAATTTACTTCAAACTAACGAAATAGTGTCGGTCAACTCCCTCGGGGGAAAGATGGATGAATTGTCAGGGGCGGAAAGGCAACTTGACACTTTCACCTCCATCTTTGGCGGGGAAGCTGGCTTTACCTGGAGGGCTTTCAGGGGTATTGTGTTGGGAAAACAAGATTGTAAAGCAAACATTCAAAAAGGGTAGTATGTTGTAAAAAGGGGGCTGTTACTGGGGGAATTTTTATGGTTATGGGGTTTTGGGGGTTGTAAACGGTGAAAAGATTCAAAAGTCAAGTTTAAAAAACGATCGTTGAAACAGAACAAAAACATTTCTATGGCGTGATTTGAAGCGAGAATAAAATTGGAAGTTTTCTAAAATAGCGCGCATCGAATAATAGACCCAATCAGATAGCACGCCAATTTGACATGGCATGGAGCCAAAAACTTGGAGATGGCAACGCAGATTGCGAAATAGGGGCTTTCCGAGGGTATAACGATTCCAAATTCGTGGCTCATGTTTTCAAAAATGTCGACAAGACAAATTCCCCTCAATCCGGTGACACCCAAAACCCCATCTGCACCGGAAACATTCCAAAACCAATAACTCGAGACCGCCGTCGTTTACAGGCGCCATTGCCAGAAGTCTGCAAAGGCTGCAGCTTCTTCGTCGTTCGTTTTCAGCCCCTCTTCGCCGTTTCGCAATGAGTTTAATTGAATAACCCTGGTGCCCTGGTGCAACCGACAGCCGGGGCGAACCCCCCATCCCCATACCCCAGCATGTTCTTCCCCGAAATGGGGTTCGTCTTCCAAGTTGAATGCCAATGGCAATGGCAATGAGCATTGTTAGAAGAGGCGAAGCAAGTGAATGACCACTCCAAAAAGGGGAAATGCCGTCTGTGCAAGTGCGCGAGGATAGTTGGATTGCTTGCGTCGATGACATCCGATGCAAGCATCCTCCGACTTGACTGCCGTCATCAGTGAGGACTGATGACGGCAGATGGTGTCCACGATGAATAGATAGATCTATGAAGTTTCTACATGCAGAGGAAAAAAAAGCAAAAACTAGCATTAGTTCGAGGGGATAATGGGGTCGGGCATCAGATGGCATAAGAGTTCATGACCGATGGAAAGAATGAATGATGGGTTTTAGCGGAGGAGGCGAAAAGCGATTTTTCATCGGAATGAAAGGACCAAAAAACTGGGAACAAGGGCGTTACAGGCTCACGGATAGTTTGGAAACATGAAAACACAAAAGACAAAAACAGTTTTACAGATTTTCTCGGCGAGACCAACAATGCAAAAATGTTGTCAAACTTTCGTGGCGGGACCACTTTGAGGGAAAATGTTTTCAAAATGTAAGTTTGGCATTCTTACAAATAAACAAAACTGAATGAAAATTGATTAAATTGTGGAAACAGTTTTAAGAAACTTTCGCGACGAGACCGAATAGTCAAAATTATGCGTAACGACGTAAAAACAAACTGAATTTAGGGATCCTGGCAAATCAGAAATGCATTTTAACCGAAAGTAACGTAAAACCATCTGTCGGTCGCCGACTTCCATCACATCCATGACCATTTCGAGGGCCCCTTCTCTCCAAACACCCCTATTTACCATAACAATCACATGGTCGGTCAGCTCATGGTTTTCCCGACCACTCTCCATCTCGACATATTTCACTTCGGTTTCCATCCAATCTAGAGCCCCGTTCCCGCATGCCCCCTATCGCATCGCCTCGCATAACGTCGGCCGACGGCCATAGATTGCTGCATTGCCTGAGGCGGTTTTCTTTTTCGTCGCAAACGAAATGCGCTCGTTCAATTCGATGTTTCTTGGCGGTCGGCAATGGCCGTCCGAGCCCTTCTGCCCGCCTCTTTGCCCTGGGTCCGGGTGTCATCCTTGTCCTTTCGGGATGCTGCCACACTTGTCCCTACCAAAATCCTTGCTTCTTTGCGATGGCTCAACTGCCGCAGGGCGCCATGCCAATGCGAACGGCGTCACTTGTCTTTATGCGAAACGAAAACGACCCCCGGCTCGACTCGGCTAAATACACTTGAATGAGATGCATGGGCTAATGTCACACGAGGAGGAACAGCTGTCTTTTAGATTGTTTAAATTTTATTTGAAAGTACTAATCAATCAATCGATGACTTGTGGGTGGGGTTAATGGGTTTTGAAAGAACGAAATAAGACTATTTCAAAGTGATAAAATAACAATAAAAATAATAACAATATAAAGGTTAGATTTCATAGGTTGATTCAACTGGGTCATAAACAAATGTTGAATGGTTAACATACGCATCTCGATCGACAGCTTCATTGAAACCGAGATAGGGTTCACGACCGATCACAGCGATCTTCATCTTATTGTTTTTGACGTTGAGAGATGGCACCGATTGGATGAAAGACATCAGCATCGCTGGCATGTGGGGAAGAATAGGGCCACCACTGAATTCGATTATGTATTCAAGGGGTTTACCGGGCTTTTTGATGGTTTGGGTCAACTTCTGAAAAGTGAAACCGTGCCAAAATGGAGATAAGGCCCTAATCTGTATATAAAATGTGCCAAACATACGTTCAAACACACAGAGCTACTATCCCTGAACGTATCCGTCGCGACCAAAGTGGGCGGCAATCCGGCAAGTCGTCCTGTAGTATCTCGGAAGTCCTTTGAAATGCACAAAAAGTTAAACAAAGAGTTGATGGATCGCTCATCTGAGATGACTGCCGTCGATCGAGCGGCTTCCGAGGTTTCAACCGTCACGGGTGAACTGTCGGGAGCGCCGAGATTGCTCATTTCATTGTGGAGTGAGAAATCAGCAAAAGAAGCGCTAAAAACTTACAATTGTAAAAAAGTACAGTAATCGAACTGCCATAACGTACTGTCGCCGAATGCCGCACGTAGTCCCCGGCGAAAGCCCCCTCTCTTTGAACCATTCATCAAAATCCATGCCATCTTCATTCACCGTTGGACTTTCCTGTACATTATCCGTCGTTTTGGCGAGAAAATTCTTTTCAGGCGTCTTGAAGTTGGTCGGATTCATCAATGAAGCCGAAGTATTCTTCTTTTCCGACACTTCTGGGGCATGTGTCAACGTGTTGTCACCAAAAGAGTCATTGAGCTTCGCGTTCTTTCGTTGATTTTTGCCGGATAAGGGCAATTTGAAATCGATAACTGAAAAAAAAAGTAAAAATAAGCAAGAAAAAACGACAAAGCAGTTGACATTTCACCCGAACCACACCCTCAAGCGTTTTCCCGTTCAACATGCCTGGTTAGCTCAGTCGGTAGAGCACCAGACTCTTAATCTGGCTGTCGCGGGTTCGAGCCCCGCATCGGGCTTAATTTTTTCTTTTTTTCCCATGTTAGTAAAAAACATACATTGTTCACGAAGAATGTTTCGAATGCCGGAAGTCGTCGGCGTCAAGATGACACGAGGTTGCTTTTGGCCAGGAATGAACGAGGTTCCATCATCGCCATTCAAATTGGAGTACTTCGTAAATAGAATCGTTGTGTTGTGAGCAAAAAGGTAGAAAGAATTCAGGTTGCCACGATACCATTTATTGAAGAGGGTATGAAACACTTGTGGCCTGGAAATGTGGACGTTTTAAACATGAATTTTATATAAAAACTTCGACAAAAACCAACCATTTAGTAGCCAATCCTTTTGACGGTTCAAGTTGCAAGGAGAAGACATTCTTTCCCTTTTTGCCGGCTTCGCCCAATCTAGATTGAGCATCCAACCTTGGAAATGACGAAAGTTGATCATCGAGTGGAGGATAGACGTAATATTGGCCGATGGCGTCGAGACGGGCCATTGGAGACAAATTGTTCAAACAGGTCTGAAACAAAACCATCAATTAAGCCCAGAAGTTCAAATATAGCTACCCACCAATGAATCAAACTCCAAATCGACCCCTTTCACAGCATCTTGACACGCGATGGCATCGTCAATTGGAATATCGAGAGCCGTCGCTGTACTAGCTCCCTTCAGCTTTTTCGTGCATGGGAACGGCTCAAAACTGCTCAATCTCATCCGTATTCCTGGTCGAAGATCTTTCGGAATCTCGGTAAAGGTTTTCTTTTGGGATGTTGGTTCGGAAGGTCGTGTTTCATCTGAACTTGATGTACTCAACCTCGAGAAATCAAGTAACTTCTTTGCTGAGGATTCGTTTGTCGGTTTCAATGAGAACTCGGCCGCAAGTGCAGAAAAGTCAACCGAAGGACCCTGGGAAGGCTTATTCACTCTGAAGTTAAGAATACGGCCTCTGGATTTTGGTGAGTCGATGATCTTTCCCGGTGATGGAACAGCTGCTTTCCTTGGAGACTTTTTTGGTGATACTGAGCCTAGACGTCGTTTCTTTGGTGTTGGAACCTGTAACCAAATCCATATATGAAATAGCTCCAACACCCTGCATCAGACAACAAACCTTGAACGGATTAACTTTTCGTGGAGATGCCCGAACCGGACTCATCAATACAGCTTTCATAGGTGATTTGGAAGCATTGACTGCCTTTACTGGAGACTTATACGCTGTTTCCGTCCGTTTTCGACTTGTTGCTATGCTGAAATAGTTGTACATTCAATGCTTGTTGCTTTATATATCCGAGAAACAGTGAAACTGACAAACCTGCTTTTCCGTTTCAAAAACTTTCGTCCGACATCATTCGGATTGACCCAGGTTGGTGTCGGATTTTTCGGATGAACCATTCTGCGGCTTCAGTGATAAGAATAGCGACGGAGATAGCGAGAATGGATCGGCTTTCGGCGATAACGATGAAGACCGCGGTAAAGAGTGCGCAGCTGACGAGGTCTTTTTCGATGCATAGTTTTCCCGCGCAATTCAAGTCTAGCCAGCACACTGCAGGGGGTACGCGACATAAAGGACATTGTGATATGAAATATTTCAATTGTGATTACTTGTTTTGTTAAATAGATTTCAACTATTCCTTTTTCCATATATTACAAAACGTTGATTTCTTTTAATTTTGAAAACATTGTTGTGTTGCTTAACAATACTTTTGTAAAAGTCAAAAATTAAATTTTACAAATGCATTTGATTTGTGTCGCATTGGGTTCATGACGTCCTATCACAAAAATTATCAATTTGTATCACTTTATTGTTTATCAATTACACTCAACATAACTTTACTCATGCTCAGACTGTTGTTAAAGTTATGCATAGATTTATATAAGACTTTTACAACAAGTAACATGCTCTTTAACGTTGTAAAAGTGTTCCAATCCAGTCAGCTGTCGATAACGTTTTCAGATGCGATTAAGTCACTGATTTCACGGTCATCACTATCCCCATTATCCACCAACTCTGCATCAGCGAGTCGATCAAATTCCATCGTCGACGGAATGTCAAAGAAGACACACTTTCCCGGCATGTGCTTCGCCCGCACCGTCGTTCTGATGTGCGAGGCTTCACCCTTTGCCCGAAACTCGCCATGATGCTTCAACTGACTCTTGAAGAAATTGTTAGTCATATCCACCAGGAATGTCATCCACTGCTCTAACTCCTTTTTCTCCACAGATCGATTCGGTAACATTCGGTCAGTTCGGATGCAAATGGCAGCATTGAACTGCTTTCGATGATTGTTGCCATCGGAGTTGTGACGGGATTCGAAAGTGAGATAGGTTTCCCAATAAGGGATGTAAGTATACAAGTGATCACGATGGATAACAACATTCGGCCAGATGTAAAAAATACGGAAGACACGGCCTTTTCGTTGGAGCCATTCGAAGATGTATACGGGGACGCGGATTCCGACGGTTGTCAGAAGGCTAAAAAGATCGTGACTACCTATATGTGACGACAACAACCCAAAAACTCACTCCAAATTCTCAAGACGTTCAGCTGGGACAATGAAATCAAGCAAGTTCATGCCCTGGAGTACAGTCGTCTCGGGTAGGTAGATTGAACTCAAATTAGGACACGCGCTGATAAAATATCGCAGATAATCGGGATGGACAACACATCCCTGAAGTTTGAGGAAGGTAACGGCTTCACAATCCTTGGTTGAACCGATCAGATTTATCAAACTATGGATTGTCGCGGTTGGAAGATCATAGACTGTGATCTTTTTCTAAACAGCGGCGGTCCATTAGCTAATCGATTAACAAAAAAGTGACTCACAATGCTCTCCCAGTTTACAAGAGCTGTCTGAACATTATCAAAGTGCACCCAATACGGCACACTGATCTCAACAATGAGTTTATAGTCTTCGACGCGGGGACGGCAGCGGAAGAGTTGCTGAAATGGCTGATTTTATCGAATTCAAACGAATAAACAAGCGTCTCACAGCTTTTTTGACAATAAGATGATGAATGTGGTCCATAACATGGATGTTGTTAAGCGTGCTTTGATTAGAATGGGGTTGAAGACGATGCTGGACAGAGTCCCAATGCTCAGGCTTATTGCAACCAGACTGAAATGCCATATCTTCGACAATCGAGACAAATCAAATCAAGTGAATTGACGGAAATAAGGCTGTATTAACAAAAACAGCCCAGTTGATGATCGTCAGTTAAAGGAAGAAAAACTATGTTATGATGCGTCGTCACAGCCAGGGCTTTGTGCTGCGCACGGTGTCGATCTCTGCCCGTGGCTGGCTGCTTGCCGTGGCCGTTTTGATGATACGAAACTGCTAAAGCTGATGATGTTCCTAGCCTATTGACAGACACAGAGTAGCGCGGCGATACCATCGAGCTCATTCCGATGTCGTTTTTTTGCACTTCTTCTACCTGCTACATAGTCTAAATGGACGTGTTGCATCGTCTTTAGTGGCTTTGTGAGCGGTGCTGACAGACTATGGCAAAAATCAGACTAATGCGTTCTCTTTGTTTCATTCTTACTTAAAGAATCGCCCTTCTTTCGCAGATTTTTGTGATTCAAGTGTAAACTTTGCTCAAAAAGCATATCGTTGGATCAGATTCAAGTTTGTATTATATCATGCGCAAAAGTCAAAGTTACCAAATGCACGTAAAGACAAAGTTTTGGCGCATCTGAGGAATTGAATTTGTTACATTACAAAAGATTTATTAAACATTGTAATCGATAAGCAATTATGTGGACACCAATAAATTTTTCAGTTCTTTTTTCATTTCCATTGCACCATCATGCGAGAAGCCTTCATTTAGTGGCAAGTTCCTTCTTTGCCGCCAGCGCAACAGGATTCATGCTTCTGTGCCTGCTCGGCATGCTTGCAACCGCAGTTCTTTTCCGGTGTGCATTTGCAGTCATCGCCACACTTGCATTTGTCGCCACAGTTCTCTGAAAGTAAAAACATTAGTAATCATAAACCCAATCGAAACAAACATACTCTTGCCGCCAAGGTTCTGCTGTTCGAATTCCATGTTTGAAGATAGATTGAAGAAAGCTCGAATGTATGTAAACCGTAAAGTAGGACACGAAGGAGTGTTATTCTGCACGTCTTCGCATTCGGCTTATATAGCCATCCCTCTTAGAAGGTCAGTGACCACGCCTCTGCCTCTGAGCATAGCGGTGGCAAACGTGTTGTCGTAAACAGGGGGTCCGAATAGAACAGAACAAGCTTATTTACGCAATGTGTCGAAAAGAACGGCGAGCGCGATTAAAAAACAGTTTTTGGTCGAATGTCGAATGTCGCCGCCGCTGCCTTGACGGCGATGGAATCACGCTTTCGAGCGGGACTACAGCTTCTGCACGGCTTGGCTTATCAGATGAATCGGCGACTCTGATTTTTACTCCAATGAAAGCGAAAGTCAAAAACACACGTGGTGAGTAGCGTTTGTTTGTCAGCGATACGAGTTGCTCACTTTTTTTGGAACTCATGTTTGACATTTCAAAAAGATGATCGACCTACTTGATTTGTGATGCGTAGAATTTCGTCCATGTCTATCATTTTTGTATTTTTTTGCTTTTATTAGCCAAATAAGCCTGTTTCAAGCAAACTTTGATTTCCATATGCGTCGGAACGGCACTTTTTAACTCAAATCATTGAATGCAATGCGTTTTATTATGGCGTCGGCGTGAATTGCCAATAAACCCGACCATGTGGAGGTCGTCGTGAATGAGTGAGTGAACAATATGTACAGACAGAGTCAAACAAATTCAAATGCAATAAGTTTGAAGGCAATTTAGACGGGCAATGATAGAATTATTAGGGTTCGAAGTTTCGATTTTTTTCAATTTCAATGCAATGGCATCATTGGAGTCCTGTTTTCTTGAAAGTTTTGAAAGGTTTTTCTGAAGAATTACACGTCCTGAGGCTTGTCTTGGAAGGGTGTTCGCAGGGTGATCTTATGACTCCGCAACGGGATGGTCGGGATGGTACGGTAGAAGTAGGGCAAGGCGACAGGGACGCCCGGGGCTGGCGCCAAGGGGATGGGAGCGGGCGGCATTGCCAGAGGTGCCGGTGGAGGAGGGAGGGCGACCGGGACGGGGGATAGGAGTGGTGCGGCTACGGCGGCTGGTGGCGGTGCCGGGAGGGCGACTCCGACGGCAGCGTATTCGGGAGCTGGGACGTAGTTGACGGGAGTACGAGGTGGTGGGGCCGGAGCACCGGGGACGGGAGCTTCAAGGGGTTCAGGGGCTCCGATGGAGGATTCTGGGGCGGCGGGACCTTGACCTGGTGAACTGAAACCGCCGGCGGCTTGTTGCGGGTAACCTTGAGGGGCTTGAGGCTGTTGTTGGGGATAGCCTTGGGGGTCAGGTTGACTTTGTTGGGGGTAGCCTTGGGGTTGGGGCTGCTGTGGGTAGCCTTGTGGTTGGGGCTGCTGCTGAGGGTAGCCTTGAGGTTGTTGTTGGGGGTAGCCTTGGGGCTGCTGGCTCGGATAACCTTGCGGCACTTGAGGTTGCTGTTGGGGATATCCCTGTGGCACCTGAGACTGCTGTGGGGGATAGTTCAGAGGCTGTTGCTGAGGATAACCTTGAGGCACAGCACCCTGACCGAGACCTTGAGTCGCTTGAGGCTGTTGTTGAGGATAGCCTTGAGGCTGCTGCTGAGGATAACCTTGAGGATAACCCTGTGGCACTGCACCCTGACCTAAACCCTGCTGACTCGGATAGCCTTGCGGAACTGCACCTTGGCCCAATCCAGATTGGTCCTGAGGCGATTGCTGAGGATATCCCTGTGGCACGGCACCTTGGCCTAGTCCACCTTGTTGTTGTTGAGGGTAGCCAGGAACCGGCTGCGCTCCTTGTCCAATAGGTTGAGTCTGTTGAGGATATCCTTGTGGTGCCTGGGGCTGTTGAGGATAACCTTGAGGTCCTTGTGGTGGAGCTTGTTGCGGATACCCCTGAGGCTGGCTACCCTGTCCAATCTGGGGTTGCTGAGGCTGTTGCGGTTGTCCCTGTTGCTGAGGGGGATATTGAGGTTGCCCTGGCCCCTGAGGATATCCCTGTTGAGGTGGCTGTTGCCCTTGAGCTGGACCAGCGCCCTGTCCAACGGGTGGTTGTTGCTGCTGCTGCTGTGGAGGAGCTTGTTGTTCGGCACTGTAATCAGATGGTGCCGGTCCAGATTGCCCAGACGGTCCAGCAGATCCACCCGGAGCTGCGCCACCACCCAAAGTAGCTCCACCAAGATCACCCGGATTGTCCAACATCTTCTGTTCATCACCCGTGCCGACAAAGTACCTCGCGAGCCAGGGGAGAATCGGTCTCGTCAGCTGAAAACAGAAATCCAGATTGGCACCAAAGTGAACAAAACTCCAACCCACCGGCACTCCAACCTGCGGACTATCAAACAAGACTTGTCCAATGGCATTGCCCAGCAATGCTGACAGTAAAATAACGCTGAAAACCACAAAATCAGCTATCTTATCAATCAATCTTCAAAGAAATGCCAAAAACTCACCCCAATGCAGTAGCCTTCATGCTCGTATCAGCAGAAGGCAGAGGCGATTCCAAAATTCAAATTGCACTTGCAACACTACTGTCAGTGGCGGTCGTCGTCGTCCGAAGGTGTGCCTAGACAGTCGGCCTTCATCCCCGAAGCTTATATACAGGCGACAAGTACCTTTCACCCCCGTTTTTTCTGTCACCAGTTTTTGTCGGTGACCATCTCGAAGCCCACCACCGCTGACACCCGTCCCGTTGCAGAAAAAAAGTGTACGGTTTGCAAACGCTGCGTCGCACTCGCACTCCCCCGACTGGTTTCTTCGATTTGAGCGAGATTCATTCGTTCGACAGGGCCCCGCGATTCTGACGGATTAATGTTTGTCAAATTTAGTTGCGATCACCCCAAGGCTTCCCCCCCTTGTCCTTGTGGACACCCGTCATTTCAGGAAGTTGAAGGCGATGAATCGAATCGAATCGTCAAAAAAAACCACCTGCGCGGAGATATATCGGTTTTGAGCGGGATGATTTTGTAGTCCACACTTTTTTGTGCATACATTTATCCGTTTAGAGGGGACTGTGGATGTGGTTGGGGATGTGGATATCATTAGATCAAGCAAGTGCGCTAGCTTATGTCAAGATGGTCTACTTGGCCTAATTGAAACTATCTTTCGAAACTGGGGGGTGAAGCACGAACTTTTTTCGTATCATTGATACGAAAAAAGGTGTGCGCGAAAACAAGAGGTCCGAAAACAGTTTTTATCATCGCACCCGCATTATTTCTATTTCGCGAAGTAGCAGTAAGCTGGCGGATTAGAAGATCATCTCATTCAACAAGTACGACAAGGAACTGTGTCTGTTGCTATGTAGCTTGCTTAATCTTTGTTATGGTTAAGCTTTTTTGATCAGTTTGAAACTTTTTTGACACAGAAAAACTTTATTAACTTTTACAACAAAACACAAAAGGAAAAAATAATGCAAAAAGTGTGATATTTCAAGCGAAAAACTACCAATTAGCACAAATAAAAGTCCCATTATCCGGCCGTTTCCCTCTATTGGCAATCCTCGAAGCCTGGTATCTCACTTGTGCCAGGTTTTCATAATACGTTAAGTTCAACCCCTCCCTCGGATAAATCATCCCATTCGATCGATTGTAAAGCCGTTCCATCGTGCATTCCAGTGCGCCAAAATCAAAGTTTGGCATTATTTTGTTGGCAAAAATGTCGTTGGAGTTGCCAAACTTGTAAATATCTTCAAGTCCGAAGATACAGATATCATGCCGTTCTTGTTTGCTTTTGCATTGGTCAGCCTTCCAGGAATCAGTCCAAATGGAGTTGCGAGTAAAGGAATTTCCATTCGGAAAACATTCGCGCGTAAATCCTCCCGGCAAATCAATATTATCATTGCAATGGAGGGTCGGCAGAAAGTTTTCATCGCTCGCATAGTATATCTGGTCCAGTGCTGCCATGAAGTCGGTCAAATTGAGCTCTTTAAAAATGTAATCGACGGCAGCGCGTGACACTGACGCTTGCATTGCCGCTTTTGACATGTAGACTTCATTTGGTTGCGTGATTTGGTTTAGGGTTTCTGAAAGACGTTAAATCAAAGAAAGAAAGTAAGAAAAGTGTGCCTTACCGTTTTTGAAGAAGTGCAACCCCTTTAATGACCAATCAACATCGGGGATTGGGACCGTCGGCTTAGTACACCCAATATCGTTGGCACCGTTCAAAATATAAAAAATTTCTACAATTTCTCGATTTGTTTTGATAGGGATATCATGATTCTGTTGTATGATGACATATTTCCAGTCCTTGAACTTGACAAGTTCCTCCAAACATGCCATGACAGCAGCATTTGTGTTGGTGCCATTGCTGTCGAGGTCCAATTCGACCGGTGAAACCACGACATTCGGGAAACATGATGCCAAAGCGTTCATCCGTTTGATGAATAGTGGATCCGAACTTGAATCAATGAAATAGCAATAGTAGTTTTGGGGTTCATAAGTGGCACGGAAGATTGTTTCGAGGAAGTAATAGTCCTAAAAGTTGGTTTCATTGATGGCTTTGATGATCAAATGATAGTAAGACCCACTGTAAAGACGACCCTGACATAAGCGATCGGAAAGTTGGCCTCAAAATCGGATCTCGGCTTCGTTCGGTACGGAAATCTCGTAACAATCGATAAACAGTCCATGGCTAAGTTTCCGTCAGATGGGTCATACAGACGTACTCTGTCATCGCTTTCAATTTTGTCAAAAACATCATTATCGAGGTAATAGTCACAATTGATGTGTCTCGCAGATGGGTGCCTCGGATAGAGTTGAAATGTGGTCGCAATTGGAATCGGAGCAATCCCTAACAGTAAAAACAGCAAAGCCAACATTATTGAAATACCGTCAGCTGACGTGTTTCACAGGCAGGTCCCCTGAAAACATTAAAGTAACACAATTTCAAAAAATGCAGAGCAAATCCGCTACAAAACAATCTTTATCCCGGTTTATCCCTAAAAAGTCATAAAACTAACAAGCAGGTAGAATTACAATTTTGCAAGCAGACGCGTGTATGGATTAACCTTGTTTTTTTTTAATCATAGAAAGAAAACAGTCATGCAGTTTGTACTTTTTGAGAGAGTACTTTTTAGTAGAAATGAAAAGAAAACCGAAAAATGAACGCTTGTTTTACGGATAACATTTGATAACTATAAGAAAAAAAGAGGTTTGCTTATGTTTATATAAATGGTTCTATTGAATACATGTTTTAAAAAAATAGCTGTTTGGAGATAGCATGGAAAAGAGAAATCGAAATCATGGAAAACTGACAAAACACGGTACTGCTAAATGGCATTTATACCAGGTGCAGTCTGCTTCCGACTACCGAAATCACTTCGTTTGACTGCACGTAACATTTGTTCCGTTCATCGAACACACAATTTCAATCAAAAGTTACTAACTGCCAAAAGGTATCAAATGCATTGACCTTTTCGCTGCAAATTTCCTTATAATTTGTATTAAATTTGCAAAATCGACCAAGTAAAACAAAAGAAAAAAGTTTGCAGAAAAAATTTATGTATCAGTTGCAAAATAATCCAAACAAAAAATGAATCACGCTTTTGCAGAAATCTTTTTGATTTCCATGGCCATTTTCATCACTTCTTGGACGGTAGTCGGTGGCAAGGTGTAGAACGCTTCCATTGTGGTGACTTCAACACGGTGTTCATCCAAAAACTCGGCACACTTTTGCTTGAGGTCAGTCTTGGACGAATGCCAAGCGTAGTTAGTGATTTCAACGAAGTTTTCGAGAGAAAGTGTGTTTAGAAAGTGAGCGTAGTACTCCTAAAATCATTAAACTGAAAAGAGCACAGTTGATAGAATGACTTACGGAAACCGCGGGAATGCCAAAGGCATCAGCTAACTTAATTAATGGAATGACTTCGTTCAATGAAAAAGCATTCTTCAAAAGAGCAATGATGACTCTCGGCGGAAGGCTTCGGAATTCAGCGGTACTCCCGAGTTCGTACGGGCTAGCGTGAAAGAGTCTTCCGCACTTGTCCATGATGGCAGTCCGGGAGCAGTCGAAGGCATAGTGAGCAACAAGGCAGTAGTTTTTATGCGAAAAGTTAAATAAGAGGATCTTTTCGAACTCGACCTTAAAAGGACATTAACACGATTTTAAAGATCGAAAATTAAATCTTACCATGATTGACTTGATATCGTACTTGTCCCCAAATCGAAGAATGCCAATAACCTCCTCCATAGAATGGTCCGTCAATTCACGACCGTAGATGAAGTCAATGGCAGATTTGACAGCGTCGTAGTCAAGATCTTTGATAGTCAGCTTCCCAGTCCTGGCTTCAACAGTGTCGTGGGAAAACATGGCTTGGAAAACGGGCGAAACCAAAGTTAGAAGCTGCCGATGCACCTTGACACTCGAATCACCGATGATAAACTCAAAATCAGTATCAACGTGATCACAGGATAGAAACAGACTGTTCTTCAACCCCTTGGGCCGCAAATCAAGATCGAATTTAACTTTGCAAACCAATGTAAGCCCTGTCTCAAATGACTTTTGCCAAAGATCGTCGTGGTCTGCCAAACGAGGAAAACGAATGAAACTAAGCACATTTTGGGCACAAAGAGTCTCTGAAATCTATGTTGATGGAAGTCATAACATTTGGACTGAAACTAACTTTTAATATCGGTTCCCTGTATAGCCATTGTCACGTGAACGTTTACGGCACCGGTTACATTAAAACGGGCATCGATAAAGTCTTCGTTATCCTCGATTTCTCCATTCGGATGCATCGACAACCACCATTGAATGCCATCAGTGTAAGGAACATCGCGCCTTGGGGATTTGGATTCAAAACCAACGGGTTTACAGAGTTTTTTTCTAGTGATCTTGATGCAGCATAAGTCCGCGATGGAGCAGGTGACTTTGGCCGGCTGAAAAAATAACTTTAGATGGTTTCAGTGATAAGAAAAACTTACATCAGACATGGTTAGAGGTTAGAATGGCATTGGGATCTCAGTGAGGGGGCGTGTGGATCTTCAAATTTGCATTAAAGTAATCAATGAATGTTTATAATAAGTCAAAATGACAATCAATCGAACAAAAATTAAAGCATAAAAGTGACAAAACAAAAGTAATCAGAAATAAATCATGATTTCGCAGCATTCTTTTTGATTTCCATGGCCATTTTCATCACTTCCTGGACGGTCGTCGGTAGCAAGGTGTAGAAATCCTCCATTGTGGTGACTTCAACACGGTGTTCATTCAAGAACTCGGCACACTTTTGCTTGAGATCAGCATTGTCTAAATCCCAAGCGTATTCCGTGATTTCAACAAAATTCTCCAGCGAAATGGTGTTCAGAAAGAGTTGCTTGTAGTATTCCTAAAAGCACACAGTGATTACGACGGTAGCAGATGTACTTTTACAAAACATACAGTAACACTTTTAACTCCATGAGCTTCAGCAACTTCAATAATCGAACTAACGGACGGCAGCAACAAAGCGTTTTTCAAAAGGGAACAGATAAGTGCTGGCGGAAGATCTTTGAAGACGACTCTATTCAGAACCATGAGGGTGTTATGTTTGAAGTACTCCACACATTTGTCCATGACGGTAGTCCGGTTGCAGTCGAAAGCATAGCGGGCAATATAGCAGAAATTGAAGAACGAAAGGTTGAAGGTAAGAATCTTTTCGTACTCGACCTGTGAAACGTTCAAAATGCGTTGTTTTGGATAAATTACGTTGAAAGCTTACCGCGATTGACTTGATATCGTACTTATCGGCAAACCGAAGAGCGTCAATAACTGTATAGATCGACTGATCGGTCATTTCACGACCGTAAACAAAATCGATGGCAGATTTGACAGCGTCGTGGTTAAGATCTTTGATAGTCAGCTTCCCGGTCCTGGCTTCAACGGTGTCGTGGGAAAACATGGCTTGAAAAACGGGCGAAATCAAAGTCAAAAGCTGCCGGTGGGCCTACAAATACCATATAATATATATTCTAGTCTCGTGCCATCAATGAAATGAAAAAAAACTGACCTTAACACTTGAATCACCGACGACAAACTCAAAATCGGTATCAACATGATCGCATGAATAAAACAGACTGTTCTTCAAACACTTGGGTCGCAAATCAAAATCAAATCTGACTTTGCAAACCAGAAGCGTTGTGTCGCACAACTTGGGCCATAGAGCGTAGTGGTCTGCCAAACGAGGAAAGCTAAGGCGATTGTTGATATTTTGGCTTGAAACGGTTTCTGAAAGCTACATTTTTATGCTGTGAAATATAACAATTCAAGAAAGTACCTTGAAACTCGGTTCCCTGGATATCCATTGTCACGTGAACGTTTTTTACAGCACCCGTAACGTTGAAACAAGCACCAACGAAGCCCTCGTTTTCCTCAACGTCGCCATTCGGATACATGGACAGCCACCATTGAATGCCATCAGTGTGAGGGACATCGCGCCTTGGGGATTTAGATTCGAAACCAACGGGTTTATTGAGCTTCATTTTGGTGATCTTGATGGAACATGAATCCTTGTCGCTACGTGTGACCTCAGTTAGCTAAAAGAGCAACGTTAGGTGTGTTTAATGATAAGAATAACTTACGTCAACTCTGATGAATTGCAGCATTAGTACCTGATAAAAGTAAAATGAATTGACATTTAGGATTCAGAGAAAGTATGTCACTACCGAGTGGATTAACACTGCGGATTTACAAAATTTACATTTCAGTACGTTTTTCCTTAATTTATTATCCAACTGCAAAGACAAAACAAAAACTCAACAAACTCAGCTAAAAAGACTGAAAAAAGAGCACACTACAACCAAAACTCATATGCATTTGCCAACCGCAGAACTGCCTGAATTATCGCCGGTTCAAGAAAAGTGAATGAATCCAAGGTAGTAACCGCAACACGATGTTCCGACAAAAATTTGGCACACTTCATCTGCAATTTGATGCGATCTGCGCTCCAAGCATGGCAAGTAAACTGGCAGAAATTATCCAACGACATTGCATCAATGAAAAGCTGATCAAAGCGGGCCTGAAACATGTTATATAATATAAAAATTCGAAATTGAAACTTCTTACAAGAACTTTTTCATCAACTGTAACTGGAATCGCATCGCCAAATGATTTCCCCGAGTAAACAGTTCGAAGAATGTTAAGAACCACATTCGGGGGAAGTTGTTCAAATTCATTGGTTGAAAAGATATCGACGTTGTTGAGCTTAAAAAAGTTCAAACATTCAGCCATGAGCGAAAGACGTGAGCAATCATAAGCATAGTGAGCGATGGCACAGAATGATTGCACGGAGATATTAAAGGAAGCAACCTTCCCGAGCTCAAGCTGTAAAAAAGTTGAATGATATACCCTCTTGTGCGCGGAGAATGAATTTTCTCCACAAAAGTCCACAAAAGTCCACTTCGAAAAGTTGGTTTTGCCCAGAACTTTTGTTTGACCGCAAAAGTTTTGATAAATTTTTAACTGGAGGTGGGACTTTTCTGGGGCTATCGATAGACACCAACAGTTCCAGGATTGGTATCGGATTCGAGGAGAAAATGCCGTTCAAAGTCGGAGCTCGAAGGCGCGAAATTTGAAATTGCCCTTGGCAATAGGTCTACAGCGACCAGATTCGGGACTGTCCGGATTGACTTTTTTCTAAATCAGCTTTGTTCGACCATCCTGTTGTTTTAAAAAGTTGCCTGATCAGTCAAGATTCATGATGAGAAATAAGAAACGTCAAAAATCGGCACAGCGGAGGATATTTCAACGAATCCGAGTGAAGCCGGGTAAAAAAAAGTTGATCCGGACAAACCCGAATCTGGTCGTTGGCGACCCATTGCCAAGGGCAATTTCAAATTTCGCGCCTTCGAACTCCAACTTTGGACGGCATTTTCTCCTCGAATTCGATTCCAATCCTGGCATTGTTGGTGTCTATCGATAGCCCCAGTAAAGTCCCACCTCCAGTTAAAAATTTATCAAAACTTTTGCGGTCAAACAAAAGTTCTGGGCAAAACCAACTTTTCGAAGTGGACTTTTGTGGACTTTTGTGGAGAAACTTCATTCTCCGCGCACAAGAGGGTATCTTACAGTGATTGACTTGGTGTCATATTTGTCGCCAAAGCGTAGAACACCGATAATCGTCTCGATTGATTCGCCAGATAAGTCATGACCATAACAAAAGTTGACAGCCGATTGAACGATGTTGAATTCAAAGTCCGTGATAACAAGCTTTCCGGATTTAGCTTCCATCGTGTCATGGGAAAACATGGCGTGAAAAACTGGCGAAATCAAAGCAAGAAAGTGCTTGTGGGCCTAAACATCAGAAATTAGCAGTGAAATAAATACCTGAACTAACCTTAACGCTCGAATCACCGACGACAAACTCATAATCAGTAGGAATGTGTTTACAAGAATGGAACAAGCTACTTTTCAAACTGATAGGTTGCACGTCGACTTTAAATTTTACGTCACATGTTAACTTGGTTGAACCGTTTCGCAAGAAAGGCTTGAGATATGCGTGAGACACTAATTCACTAAAACCAATGCCGTCGGCCTTTAGAAAAAAATGATCCTCGATCTCTAAAAACCAACTACGTATTTGAGCATTTTTAAAATCATAATTACCTAACCTCTAATTGTCGTTCCCTCAATAGCAAAAGTCATGGTGACTTCAACACGCCCGGTAACTTGAACAAAAGCGCTGATGTGATCTTTACATTCTTCATCTTCACCGTTCGGATACATTACCAAGCACCATTGGAGACCATTTACATTTGGAACGAGACGCCATTCGGATCTTGACTGTTCACCAACATTTCTTTTGAGTATTTTTGAGGTGATAGCAATAGAAGCAGTGTCTTCAATGATCTTGGTGAGTTTGATCTGCAAAACGGACATGCTAACTTTTGGTAGTTATGAGACGTTAAAAAAACTTACGGCGGACATGGTTATCGTTGAACTGTGATGGATGGCAGAACGAGAGCACCCTGAAACAATGCTTTTGAAAATTACTAATAAAACAAGAGCAGATGGGCCCCCCTTCGGGGGGCCCCAAACAAATAAAGTTGCTCAAAACATGATAAAGTTTCAATAATTTATTTATTGAAACTGACAGTGGCATATGCAAATTTAAAAGAATGCGTTACATAGCTGTGCCATAACAGCTAAATTTCCACATTTCAAAAATTATCACTGAAACTGCAAACTCAATGTCTAGTTTCAACTTCAATTTCATCAACTTTAATGCAAACTGTTTCCAATCATTTCAAAAATGGTTCTTGGGTCTAATAATCCAAGAACCAATTTTTTCACGTTTTAGGGCGCTGCGCGCCCCGAGTTGACTTATCAAACCGATCCATTTCTCAGCATACAGCATTAACTTTGGGCACGTTAAACGCCAAATCAAATAGCAATTTATCTTCAACTTTTTCACGTCCCGGGCTAACCTTTTTTACCTATGCACCTCACTCCAACTACACACTTTCTTATCCATGCTTCAAACAGCTCGTAGGCAATTCAAAACTACATTTTTGAACTTGATTAATTAATGCCAAAATCCGCGAATAAGCGCACTCCCAGCAACATGACCGTGTCAGCAGCACGAAACCCCATCCTCGCCCTCCTAAGACTCAATCCACTTGATTACGCCTATCACCACCTTCACCGACCACCTGAAGGCACCTCCAACCAAATGAAATGGCACCTTCAAGCGCAACCAATCACCTTTCACAGTCCAAACTATTCAAATTAGGTAAAGCATTCCTAAAAGTGCCACTCTCCCACGTTTTGAGGCGCTGCGCGCCCCGGACCGGCTTCTCGCCCTGCATCATCCCCCAAAAGGCAATGCAAATCAGGTACGAGCAGCTCCAACTTCAGCGTGCTCAAACCCTTCAAAAATGTCGCCTCCGAAGCATGCCACCAACGGCAAAGTGTTGAGCATCCTGAGCGCAACCCAAAGCACCCCAACAACCCATAGCTACCGCGTTTCGGTCATGCTCAGACCTTGTTTTGTGTGTTCTAGCTCTGGTGGACGGTTTCGGATTAATAAGGGAGGAGACATGGTCGAAAAACCGTGTAGCGATGTATCGTTTCCGAAGCCAACCTAGAATCGTTAGCGGGGAGGTCGCGTCTTAACTTCTGATAAACAAGCGAAAAGGAAAACTTCACGAAAACAATCGGAACTACAAAAACGAAAGCAACAATAACCGCTGGCAAAAAGTGAAATGATTTCTTTTTCGTTGTATGAGTTCCGCCTACTGTAAAGTGCGCACGCGTTTGAAACATCTTTTCACGGCTCACAAACAGTTCATCCAAAAATTCAAAATCAAAGTTCAACGTCGTCCAAACAAGCTGATAAACTTAAAGTAATAATGCAAAGATATTCTAGTAAGCTAATTACTGATTATTTTATGAGTCGTAAACTGTGTAGTATCTGAAAGTAAAAAAACCACAAACACAATCGGCGTCCAACCAGTCGATAGATTTCAAAAAACACAAGATGTTACGGCTTTTTCAATCCAAAACAAAATGCATTCGGACGCAGTCACGACTGAAAACAAAAAGGCACTGTGAATGTGGTGCCCGATCACACAACATTAACAACTTTGATCTTTTCGAATGCATTGAGTCGTTGTTGCCAACATTCTGCAAGTAAGTCACTACGGCAACTATTCTGCCGTTTCAAACCGGTGACAAACTCAAAGTTGTTAACAGATCAGATAACACTGCAATTATGCCTACCGTTTTCATCCGCCTGAGCTGAGCGACATCAATTTGCAATATCTTATTATTTGTACCGTCTACTTCCGCATGACAATCATCCAGACAATCTGTGACACAGAGCTCAAACAACACTTTGGATATGCTAGGTATAAAAAGAGTGTAATTACAGAAATCGCATGCTTGACCACTTGTGCATGTGTTGGTCTTTGTTCAAATCGGCTGCCAATTGATGCAAAAAATGGTTGCATGCACTGTTTCATTGCGCATGCATCGTCGTGACAAGTGTGAAACCGAACCGTCTCTGCTCCTCGTCGTCTTCGTCTTCGGCGACTCGGCTAGGGGGTTTCATACTACTTCTGTCTGAGTCCGGCCCCGGTCTCATTGAAACAAGTTTGTTTTACGTTTTTGTCGATGGTCGTCGTGTCATATCGGCTTTGCGGGTTGCGCTGTAGATCGGGTGTCCGTGTTGCCATTTTGGATGTGATTTTTAGCATTGTTTTACCTTTTTAAGTTATTTTAAGAATGTTAACTTAAATTATATTGTTTCAATAGATGGTAGCACGTAAATGTGTACTCCCCTTTGTTAGAACCCTTCAAATTCACGTCATTCGATTCACTTCCGCTACACGCTGAAGGACTAATTCAACCATTTTTTGTTCATTGCATTGTATTGGTGCATTGTAAGATCAGGTCGCGGTCCCACTTGCATGTGCATTTATTGGGCGACTCCAACTTACAATTAACAACCAGCCCTTCGAGACAACCGTCATTTAACCCCTGTTCGTGAACAATAAAAAAGAAAAAAGAATCCATTCGAATCAGGTTTTTGTACATTACAATAAGAAGCCTCCACCCTCCCCTCCTCTTTTTTCGGTCGTCCAACAAACATCATCAGCCCTCAAAGTGGCAAATGAGACGGAAAGCTTTAGGGCAACCTCCTTTGAAGGTCATTGTCGTTATGTTTATTGGTGTTTTTCTTTTTCGTGTGGGTTATGAGTTGCTTGTGAAAACATTCGTGTGTATTTTTATCCTGAAAACATTTTGACGTGGTTTCTTGACTTTTTTGTCGTTTTAGGTCAGATTAGAACCATGAGAACTGGGCTATGTATAGCTATTTTCACACTTTATATTACTCTGACATGTGGTGATCGAAGCCAAGCTGATTGCCAAGATAATGAAGTATTCATTCAATGTGGCCGATGTGAGGGTACTTGTAAATCGCCGGTTGTTGTAGGTTTTGGTTTTTGGGTTTATGTTAAATTTGTTGCATTTGAGCCATTCGCACTTTTTGATTTTAATAGAGCTGAAGCCCTTCGCACACTTGTTCAAAATCATAGTGTGCGAATGGTCTTGTGGCGTTCGTACTAGCTGTGTGCAAATGTGTTAATCGCCATTCAGCATAGAAATTTTTCAATCGATAAAATCTGCCAAAAACTTCATAAAACCCACCTTTCAGGAAACTTGCGACCCAAATTGTCGCCTCCCCCGTTGTGAATGTCAACTTTCCGAAGGCTTTGTCCGCACTCACGATGGTGCCTGCATCAAAGCCACTGATTGTGCCACTTATGTCGGTATCGAAATCTATGGCGATGGAAACTATAAAATGTTCCGTGAACCAAGCCCTACAAGTGATCTCCCAGCTTTAGCGCCGTCCACTGAATTTGAAAATACCGGCGCAGGTACCAGTGCCGGTGCCGTTCCCGGTGCGGCACCACCTGCCTACGGCCCTGAATCACAAACTGAAGTCGACAACGCTGGAAACAACGAATACGACGAAAACACTGTCGGTGGTTTTGCCGAAGTTGGAGCTGACTATGGCGGCGGAGTGCATCTCGATGATCCCAATGGCGCTCAAGGTCCTGCATACCCACCAGCGTACCAAAGAGCCCGTGACGAACCATACCTGTCGGCATACGTCTATGGTCCGCCTCAATACCGACGTCGGAGAGTGTTTTCATCTGTAAAAGCTTTGTAAAATTGTACTTTTATTACGGTTTACTTTTGTCAATGTCAAATTATGTTTTGTTGCAAATAAACATTGTGTACCCTTTTAAAGATCAGTGCCGAATTTGCATGAAAAGTACATTCAACAAAAGTGTAATTATCCAAAAACACTTTGGTTACAGTCAGTTCCCCTCGGGCAGTGTCACAAACCTATCCCACGCCGCCCTGTTAGCAGCACACGTGTCGAAAATCATGGAATCCAAATCCTCGACTGGATCCACTTCGTCTTCTGAAAGTTTTGATTGGAGTTCGAATGCCAGTTGGCGCACCCATTTTGATGATAGTTATTCCTTTGAAAACAATAGTGTGTATTCGCTTGAAGCACAATCGGTGAAACGGTCGCTGTCGCAATTATCTGTTTTGACGGCAGAACCCATCGACTATGATTGCACAGTCGGTGAAGTCGATTTCAGTCAGTTTTGACTACCTTTTGAAAAACGTTAAACTGAAATCTTTAGAGCCGTCTGAATTCTCCGAATCACAATGCTCCTGTGGTCGAAGCAGCACAAACAGCGCCGTCGGCGTCCCAGTGAAACAACTTGTGCCAGGAACGCCGGAGGCAATGAATTTCGGGGATGCTGGCTCGAAAAAGAACAACGATAAACGTGATCCATCATCGTTTTATCATGCTTTGGATATGAATGAAGGGCCAGGTTGGGGTTTTGTTTATTTGGGGATGACTACTGTAACGATGCGTTTTCAGTAAACTTCAATCCATTTGCCACCCACCTCGAGTCACAGTACCATGTTCCTGATATGTACGAGTATCCTGCGACTAGGTATGATCTTCCAAGTGTGGGGAAGAATCAGACTTCAAGAAAAGATGTTGAAAGTGCCGTCCATGAGGTGAAATCGGAATATTATATGGATGTTTGAAGGGGGTTGGCCGGCTGGTTGGATGATAATGTGATGGGCGACTAATATTACTTACTGTGAATAATTTATAATGTATTTTAAGTGTACTTTTAATGATAAAGGGAAATTCCGAATACTGCTGTTGCATTACATTTTTGTGCGCTAACATTACTGATAACCTATTGAAATGTGCGCACACTGGAAAAAAAGCGTGCACGCCCAATAGTGGTCCTACCACGAATGCGTTCATTATGAAAGACTGGTTTTTCCAAAATTTCAGCTGCCAGCTTTTTTTCAAATTTCACAGCCTCTGGCGCTTTTTCCTTCCATCTTCTCAACCCCACAATGGCGCCACCACGTCCGCGTCAATCATCTCGACGTTCTTCCGGTGGTCAACCTCAAGATGGCCGTGTCACGAAGACGGTTTCGCCGAGTGCGACGAAAACCTCGCCGCCAGCCACAGCCGACGATTCCTTCAATCTTGCCGAGCTTGACGCCGCTCTCCCGAAGAATTCACTCCCTCGGCGTTTGATTAGCCAAAATTCTGACCTTCGTTCGCGTCAGTTTTCTTATCGTCGTTCTTTCGGTGGACAACGTTTCGATGGACGTGTCACAAACGCTGTTTCGCCGTCGGCAACGAGGACCGGGCAGGCAGCTGCAGCCAACGATCCCTTCAATCTGTCTCAACTCAAGGCGGCTCTTCCGAACAATGCCCTCCCTAGCAATCTGATCCGCTGCCAGTACTGCGACATGGTATTCGCCAAGAATTATTATTTGTCGAAACATCAATTCACGCATGCCCAGGAAGTCGGTTTTGATTTGCAGACAGCCAAGAAAGTTGGCGCCGGTACCGATTCCCCAGGTTCGTCTGTTTTATATATTTTTTCATTCAATTATGATGGACCATGGTTTCAGTGTGTCGTTTGCCATCGGGTCTGCAACAATGAGCCTACTCTACGCGAGCTTCGTTTGCCAGCTGAACACTTGCAACAATTGTTGGATTTCTTACTTGTTTTTGTTTTATTTTGTTTCACCCAATTGTTGTACATACCGTTTTACACGTTTTTTGTTATATATAACATAATTGAATAAATTTGCATTCTTACCCAGTTACATTTATTCGGAGACAGTTCGACGATCGGTAGCTTGACCGACCAGTTTATTGAATCTCAACCGGCTTTCAGGAATCACCGCCATGTTCGCCGCTCGTCGCCTCCTGCTCACCGGTCGCTCCGTCGCTAATCTCGCCAAGCGTGGCGTCCACAAGGGCATTGAAGGCACTCCGCCGATGCGTTTCATGTCCACGCCGGTGAGTCATACGCTTCAAAGTGCTAAAAATGGTACATAGGCAAGGTTGTAGGAGCGTATCGCTGTCTACTCGCTTATCTGCGTCTCGTTCCTGTCGTACCCAACCTACTTGATGCTCAACTTGGACAATCTTCGCCCCAAGAACGACAACTCCCTCGGCGAGAAGGCTATTGCCGAGAAGGAACGCCGTCTGGCTGCTCGTGCTGGTGCTCGTTAAAGCTGTTAGATTGGTAGCTACAAGTTGAGGTTTCATTAGTACCACAAAGTGACGCGAATAAAATAAATTTTCCATTCTTACATGCATTCTTTCTTCTCCGTCATAGGTCTAATTGTGGACCATCACATCACCTGATAAGGGCCATGTTGTCCGTAAGACATGGTTTTATGAGGTTCCTTGTCGGTCGGTGTTAGATTTATGCTTTTTGCAAAAGCAATGCATCCATCCTATCACCTTTTGAAGCGTAATTCCTAGTGAGTGAACACATTTTTGAGGGATTCCGTGTTCAGTTGAACTTTGACATGTTTTTGAAGGTTGTTTTTGGTGGGTTAGCTTGTTTGACTGTTGTCGCCGCGATCGATCAATGTTTCTATGGTTTGTTTTACCCATATCACTCTTTTGAAGCCTACTTTTTCGATTCCAGGTGACGGATCAGCCCAAGAGGGGTGGATAAAACAAGATTGTCCATCCGGATGGTGTATAACGCTTGACAGCTCAGACGATGTTCAAGATCATCGGTAAGCTTTTCCCCTCTTCAATTACATATTGCATCCCAAAAAATCTTCAAACTTCAGCGAATGTGACAGAGGCGACATTTGCCAAAACTTCGGTGAAAAATGTGGCCCTCCAGAAATCGAAATCAACAACAAAACCGTTAATATCCCATCTGGGAGGCTGTGTTGTTGCAGAGGTGATCTTTGTAACTCTTCCCCATCGCATTCACTGACGTTGATCACTGTGTTTTGTGGTTTTATTTATGTTTTTATTTCGAAATATTAATGAGCTAGCAAATAAAAGCCTCCTAAAAGGATGCCTAACCCTAATTTGAGGCCATGCATCGAGGCTATGTTGCATCGTTCACCTTGACAACAACACATCAGACTTGAATAGGGTAGATTGTCAATGTCAGGGGTCTTGACGGAATCACAACGATCACCGAATCGGGGGCATATTTCATCTGCACTGTCACAGAGTCTGGAATTTGAGAAAAGAGAATGGAGCCAAGAACGGTTTTTCAGACTAACCTCAGGGCGTCGTCATTGTCGGAATTTACGAATTTCAAACACCAAGTTGTGTTGGAAGGGCATGATTGTGGTATGAATACTCCGCCATCGCCTTTAATTACGCATCAAATGTAAAAAACAGAAATAAAATAAAGCAGCCTACCTACAAAACACTCGAAATTCTCGGATTCTTCACCATTTACACTGACTTGAAAAAAGAAAAATACCAAACAGAGAGGTAAAAAGGGCCGCATTGTGAGAAGCTATCACGACTGACTGACCTGAAGATTGCTGAAGCATCTTCTTCGCACTTGTGGCCGGCGGCATTGTCTTTGATGTACCAATTTCCAATGACGGGTGTTTTGGGGATGGAGTTCGGGTCTACAAAGTACTACAATAATGTTGAATCAACGTAGATTAATAAACTTATCAGCTGATAAGAAATGATGAAGATAGTCTTCACTTTTGTGTGAAATAACAATAACACGAACGTTGCGCAGCAGGTTGCATGCACAGCCCGTTTTGCTCGAGCTCGAGAGCCGGCTGTTCGAGTTCAAAAAGTTCAAATTTCAATTCCTTTAGAAGTCGCGTTGCTCTACCTGAATCCTCCCCATTTTACTTTCCTACCGTCGAACTACCTATGGCGAACGTGTGCCATTCTTTTGGTTGCAGCTTATTGAGAAATTTGAGGCACTGTTTAGTCATCGTTATTCCCATTTGCAACCATCTCTTTTTGATTTCATTTCTCATTTTCGAATTCACTCGTCGTTAACGCGGTTCCATCGCCATCCTATTCCACATCTAATAATCAACGTATTTAGCTCAGCTTCTATCCCTTCGTCAAAGCCGTCATGACACTCAAAAAGCACGTTACGCTCAATCCCGTCCTCATGTTCTCCCTGGCCGAGAAGGTGTTCAGTGAACTTGTGCACGATCAAATATTTCGGAAACTTAAAAAATTTCAAGCTGCCTTGTGGGTTGCGAGGTTTTCCTTGTCTGGTCACGAATCGATGGAGGCTTCGTCCATGGTTGTCATGAAGTACTTCAAAGCATTTATCAACTGGGGAACGATCAATATTGTGAGTTCTTTTGCGAAAACTATTTTATATTAGAACTTCAATGTTTTTTTTGTTTCAGTTTTTGAATGATAAGGGTATGCTGATGGCTCCCAACGTTTTTGTCGACCCATTTTTTCGCGCTTTTGTCTCAAAAGTTGAGGTGTGTCTTCAGTATCCGAATGAAATCTTGTATGAAGCGAATGTGAGTCACTGTTTAAGTTTCAAACGTGAGTTTGTTTGATTTTGTATCGTTTTTGGATGGTTATATATCTATGTTGCTTATAGGATGCCGCGATTTCAAGGTGTTGCCCGACGCGGCCCCTTACGGCGGAGTTCCGCAGTTGAATGAAATGCTTTCGCGAACGGAATTCCTGGATATCGATGCTCGTTTTGTTGCCCCGAATTTCTCAAATGGTTTTCCGAATCTGACGGCTATGGCGATCCATGGCTCAGTTGATTCTATTGAGGTTGGCTATACCGCCATTTTTGAACTGTTTTTATATAATAACTTTGATCATTTCAGCGTTTCTTCGCGGATGTCGGCACTTTCCCCTCTCTCGTGTTCCTCAGAATCGATGTTGTTGGAGATATTGGACATTTCTTGCAAAAATTTCCCCATGAGTTCTTTCCGAAAGTACTTAATCTAGTCGTGGATTCAGTTCACACCAGTTCGACATTCTTCAAGGACTTTGAACTCTTTCCTCTTTTTGTGGACAATTTCCCGTTGATTAAACAGTCTGCCATCAGTTTGCTTCAATCAAGGACAACCTTCTCCGACGATCCGAGTTTCTATGAATCACTTCATCTCAGTTTCCTCGAAGCGCCGTGCAAAGTGCCTCTGCGAGTTGTAGTGCACCATATCCCTACCAAAACCATCAGTGGTGCAGATGTACGTTATCTTTGGCGATAAACAACATACTTGAAACACTTGTCTATGACTAATTGATTGACTGATTTCATTCCAGATTAACTACCTCCAAGTTGGCGAAGTCCTCGAGCCCATCGGATACGAAGTCAACGATGATCGTTCTGCCCTCATTATTACTATTACTGGGCGTAACAAGATATTGGAGCATCACATCTTTGTGGAAATCCCGGACGTTTCAAGTGATGATGATGAACCTGTTATTCCAGCGTTTGATTATGTTGATTGAGAAGTTTGAACAATTTCTGTTGAGTAATTTGATATTTTCGTAAATTCTATGGCATTGTTGCCCTATTGTATGATACAGCTAAAAAATAAAACCTTGTAATCCAAGAGTCTTACGTTTGTGACAACGCTTACTATGCCATAAGGCGGGACGACAACCAAATAACAACTAGAAGCCGTGGTAAATTTGATCTTTGCATCCTTAATGTTATGCGGTATTTTTTGCAAGAAATTCAACTGGTTGCAAAATGTTCTTTTGTTGTTTTCAGGTGATGTTATTGTTGTGCTATTGATAACAATACAATTAGAAATCACATGATGCCTTTGAATGTTATAGCCTTTATCCAATTTGTTTGCTTCTGGACTTAAGATCCCATCAAATTTACGCATCAAGTTGCCATAAAAAGCAGATCAATTAGTCCAGAAACACATCCAGACGGTCGGTCGGACCCATCCTCAGACACATTACAAACCCCATTATTAATACAAGTAGTTTAACTACACCCTATATGCCCATACAAAAGTCTTCTAACCAAACGCTAGACTATCTTCCTTTGTTTGTTTCTGCATTTAATGTTTTCAGGGTCCTTGCTCGTGGAAAACGCACTCAGCTGACAGTAGTTCAATGATGTTGGTGCCGTTTTTACTGTTAGGTATTGTGCCGATTTCAATTGCGTGCATATTTCAACCTTATCCTCGACACCCATCCACGAAACACATCAATTGTGACTATTACCTCGACAATGATGTTTTGGACAAGATTGAAAGCGATGACAGAGTACGACTGTATGATCCATCTGATGGAAACCACTCCATGGATTGTTTATCGATTGTAACAAGATTTCCGTACCGAACGAAACCGAGATCCGATTTTGAGGCCAACTTTCCGATCGCCTATATTAGGGTCGTCTTTACGGTGAGTCTCGTTATCACTAGCTTATCAGAATCAGCAGTGAACCCAACTTTTAGGACTATTACTTCCTCGAAACAATCTTCCGTGCCACTTATGAACCCCAAAACTACTATTGCTATTTCATTGATTCGAGTTCGGATCCACTGTTCATCAAACGGATCAACGCTTTGGCATCATGTTTCCCGAATGTCGTGGTATCCCCGGTTGAATTGGACCTCGACAGCAATGGCACCAACACAAATGCTGCTGTTATGGCATGTTTAGAGGAACTTGTCAAGTTTAAAGACTGGAAATATGTCATAATCCAACAGAATCACGATATTCCCATCAAAACGAATCGAGAACTTGTGGAAATTTTCACAATACTGAACGGTGCCAATGACATCAAGTGCAATATTCCGACAGTCAAGATGCCTGACATCGATTGGTCCTTGAAAGGGTTGCACATCTTTAAAAACGGTAAACCAACTACTCTTATACTATCCCTACACTGATTCAATGCTTTTCAGAAACCTTAAATCAAATCACAGAACCCAATGAAGTATACCCGACAAAAGCAACAATGGAAGCATCATTTTCGCGTGCAGCCATCGATTACATCTTCAATGAGCTCAACTTGACCGGCTTCATGGCCGCATTGAACCAGATACACTATGCCAGCGATGAATACTTCTGGGCCACCCTCAATTGCAATGATAACATCAACTTGCCGGGTGGTTTTACGCGTGAATGCTATCCAAGTTATTTCTCGTTTACCCGAGAATCAATATGGACGGATGCCTACGGCCATAATCCCAAATGTAAAAGCAAAGAGGATCGGCATGGACTCTGTGTATTTGGACTTGAAGACATTTACAAACTTGGCGGGTATAACCTCATCTTTTGCAACAAAATGATGCCAAGCTTTGATTTCGGCGCGGTGGAATGCACGATTGAACGGCTTTATAATCGATCGAATGGGCTGGTTTATCCGAGGGAAGGCTTGGCTCTACAGTTTTACGAAAGAATTCCACAAGTGAGATATCAGGCTACAAAAATTGCTAATCACGGAAAACGGCCCGATAATGGTACTTTTATTTGTAATTTTTGATGTGTTTCAACTAAATTTATGATTTGATTGCCGTTATAACATTTTCTTTTCCGAACTCATATAAACAGTTGCAATATATCAGTTTAACACAACTTAGACAGTTCAACATATCCAATTTTCCAGAAATGAGTCGCGACATCCGCGTAACTGTCGACTTTAGCAGATCGGGGTGACTTATCAGAGGTGTATGTCTTCTTGCATCCACAATCAAAGTCGAGCGTCAAATAAATATCAAGCAACGGATTGATAATGTCATCATAGGCGGCAATAATATACTCCAGCGAACCATATGTAATATGTCCAGTGCCAATATGATTTTCTACATATGAGCTGCCCTTGTCCTGCATAAAGTCCACGGATCCCTCATACTCCGCTCCGTGGCAGAAAAAGTCGCCACTGACACGAACATAGTGCTCTGAACGGTATCCAGACGTGTTGGTCGAAACGAAAGTTGCTGCGGTGAGAAAAATTGTAACAGAAATAAGAAACTTCATAGCGAATCAGACCAGCGTTTGGTTAAAAGACTTCTGTATGGGCTTATAAGGTGTATTTATACTTGCATTAATAATGGGGTTTGTAATGTGTCTGACGATGGGGACCGGCCGTCTGGATGTGTTTTTTGACTAATTGATTAGCTTTTTTATGGCAATTTGATGCATTGATTTATGGGATTTTAGTCATGGCCTAATGAGGTGATAAAAAAGTTAACAAAAATGACAACAAATTACTCATATTTGACCTAAACATGATGATTTGTAAAAGTTGAGTACAAATTAGTCATAAAAAGTATGTCTTATTACTTTTTTGTTCTCAGATAGTTGATTGATCACCGCAATAAGGACCCCAAAAAAGTCCCTACAAAGGTCACTTTTCTCCGAACATACTTTTCCCCCGAAAAGCGGAAGCAGTAAAACTTTATTACCAGCATATCGTCATTGGAACACAACCTACTGCCCTTTTCGGACACCCCCTAAGAGCTCACCTCACCAAGCCCATGTGGTTTTTAATCCCTTTTCCGCTAAGATTGCTACACTTTTGAAAGGTGTTTTCCCCCCTTCAGGTGGTATGTACACAGCCAGCTTTTGTCACTTGACGGACCTCTCCCTTGTTGTTAGCCATATTTTTCAACAACAGCTTCATAATTACGCCCCAATGCATAACTTTGTATAAATTTTTGGCTTTCCTTGCCATTGTCACAGGTCAGGTCTTTTCCCGAGCAAAGTTGGCCCCGGAACAAATAAAACAAAGCAAACGGGTTCCGCCTATCAGAAAAAAAAAACGTGCATTTACCCAAATGAAGACGACTAGCCAGGACAGGGCGCATTCTTTGGTTTCAATGGTCCTCTGATCTAAACAATCACGTAGAAAAGGGAGACTTAGTTTCATTGATCACACTTGTTGTCGGCCCCGCACGACGTGATCAAAAGGGGAAAAGCGCGGACTAGGGAAAATCCCGCCCCACTCTCGTTTTTACAGGTAGCGCATGTATTGTGAGTCACAAAACGGTAATATCGGCAGTTTCCTAGGGATAGCGGAAAAAGTAATAGGGAAATTGTCAATGTTCTTAGGGGGATTTGAAGCTTAGATTCTTAGGAATCGATTGATGCCAGTCCCGTCCAATATAAAGAGGTTTGAATGGCACTTATTTGGGTTTGAAACCGGCCGATTTCGGGTTTTTGACTTTTTCGCACAGCGCACTTATGCAAATTATCAGACGCTGCTCGCGCTAACTAAAAAGGGAGCGCGAGAGTCAAGGTAAAAGCAAGAGGGTTTTTCTCTAGCTAGCCCGCGGCCAGGTTTGGGAGATGCGTCCGTGTTTCCAACGCTAGGGTGGGTTTGATCACGTCGTGCCCGGGCGGCCCCCTGATCAAACACAAAGTTTACTTTTCCGCATGGCGCGAGCGAGCCGTAAGCCTTTTTTGCTTCCAGACAATGTGGGCCGTCGAAAAAGGACACATTGTTGAAGCCCATCATTATCGCTGATAACGAAACGACTGTCATTTTTTTATGGATTAAGCCCCTCAGTCTTGACGGTGGTCATTGGCGCTATTCTCTGATCAGCGTAATCGCCCTAATCCACCGAGCGCCAGGGCCACGTGTACTTTCCTTTATTTAGGCTCAACCCATGCTTGCAGCCATGGTAATAGCCGTAAAAAGAAACGTTATCAGTTGACTTCCTTGACTTCTTTGGAGGGGAAAATATTTGCGGATTATGGCAATGTGCATATTTGAACATTGTGCTTTGTTGGAGATTGCGTATATAAGAAGATTCTAAGCTAGGGCAATGCCTTTTGAGCGTGTTGTAATGATAAGGGGGAATAAATGTAAACGGTTATGATGAAATTTCAGGTGGAGATGATTTTACGGTGGATTTTCGGGATTTTGGTTACGGTAGCGGTTGTGCATGGATATGTTTGTAATGTGGCGTCGTGTGATCATACGCATACTAATAATTCGTGAGTTTTTGTAAGAACTTTCTGTAAAAAGTGGCAAATTAGCAGTTTCAAAACGGTTTTTGGCACGTTTTACCCTCGTGTGCACGCACGATGAAATTTGTCACCGCAAGTCACCGCGAGTCACCGATCAAAAACTTTGCAAATCCCTGGCTCGCCCTGTGGCGGCTAGATTTTTATAAATTTTGAACAGAAGATGTGACTTCCTCGGGGCTATCGATAGACCCCAAGGGTGCCAGGATTGGAGCCCGTATCGAGGAGAAAATGCCGTCCAAAGTTAGTAGACCACCCCGCGAAATTTGAAATTTCCCTTGGCCAAGTGTTTTGAACGTCCAGATCTCGTCCTCGCTCCCGGATTTCCGTTTTATTTGATCCGTCTTATCACTGATATGGGTCTGCAGGTGTAGAGTCAACGTAGAAAAGGTACGAAACCGGGAAAAAAGAAACAAGATTAGGGGTAAAATTGATGCTTGTTTACGAGGACGTTTTGTCCCTGGAACAATCCTTCCGATGACCACTCGAAAGAATCTGGATTCGTTAAAATCAGCTCCGCTGTGCCTATCCTTGCCATTTCTTCGTTCCTATCCTGATCCATGGCTGACTAAGCAACTTTTTGAAACAACAGAAAGGTCAAACAAAGCTTATTTAGGAGGAAAAAATCCGGGACAGAACGAAATCTGGTCGTTGGCGACTCATTGCCAAGGGCAATTTCAAATTTCGCGGGTGATCTCTTAACTTCGGACGGCATTTTCTCCTCAATACGGGCTCCAATCCTGGCACCCTTGGGGTCTATCGATAGCGCCGAGGAAGTCACATCTTCCGTTCAAAATTTATTAAAATCTAGCCACCACAGGGCGAGTCAGAGGCCGTTGAAATTTTTGATCGGTGACTTGCGGTGACTCGCGGTGACAAATTTCATCGTGCGTGCACACGAGGGTACCATAGTTTTTGCCTAAATAATAGCAAAAGTTCAATTTCAGCCAAATTTACTGCGGCGGAAACATCCTAAAAGCAGTCAATGAAGCCGGTCTCTTCCAAGATTCGAAGGAATTCGTTGATATGCCCCTGAAATTTGATCCCGAAACGACCATTGCCGATTTTGACGCAGAATTCAACGTAACCGATACTGCTGATATTGATCCCGAAAAACTAAAAGCATTTATTGATGATCATTTCTACCCAGCTGGACACGAATTGGATGAATGTATCCCGGCGGGATATCAGCCAAATCCCGACAAGTTGACATCGATTGTCGATGATGATTTGAGGAATTGGGCCTTGGATTTGAACAATATTTGGAGCCATCTTTGCCGAAAAGTCAGTGATAACGTGACATCCAACCCAGAATTGCATTCTCTCATCGAAGTCCCCCATGAATTCATCATCCCTGGTGGTCGCTTTCGTGAGCCTTACTATTGGGATGCATATTGGATTATCAAGGGATTGCTAGCCTCAGAAATGTATGAAGCCGCGGCACGTATGCTGTTGAACTATAAAAGTTACATTGATCGTTATGGATTTATTCCGAATGGCGGGCGTGTTTACTATCTTCGACGGTTTGTGGCATTCTTGATTTTTACAGTAACCTGATTACTGTATTTTCAGATCCCAGCCCCCAATGTACATCCCCATGATCTACGAATTCTACGAAGCCACAAAGAACATTTCCTTCACCCAACAATTGCTCCAAAGTGCCGAGGCCGAGCTCAACTTCTGGGATACCCAGAGAACCGTCGACATCTCCCTGCCCCATGGCGAATACAAACTTTATCAGTACGCAGCCAATTCAAATGTGCCCCGTCCGGAATCCTTCAAAGAAGACGTGGCAACAGCCAACACGACGACCCGTGATAAGTGTGACCTGTTTCACAACATTGCCTCTGCCGCCGAATCAGGGCTCGATTTTTCGACGCGTTGGTTCGCTGATAAAAAGACGCTCGACTCCATTGAAACGACTCAAATCGTACCGGTCGATTTAAACAGTTTCATCTGCTGGAATCTCGAAATCCTTACTTTCCTGTATGAATATGTCGGCATGGACACAGGGAAGTCGGATGCCTACAGGGCACGATACATCCAACATCGGCGAAACTTGCAGAAAGTCTTTTTCAATGAGACTGAAGGCGCCTGGCTCGATTACAATATGCGCGAAAAGGGGCATAATCCGACATTCTACGCTAGTCTAGCTGCTCCACTGTTTACAAACTGCTATGAAAAGTTGGACTCGAACAAGGCTGTCCAAATTTATAACTTTTTCAAGGTATTTTGGCACTTTTTGAACTTTCGTGCTAAGACCAATTTTCCAATTCCAGCGCAATAACGCCTTCAACTTCACCAGCGGCGTGCCCCAATCAACCCTGCCCGGCTCTGCGCAACAATGGGACTTCCCCAATGGCTGGAGCAACGTGAATCACATGATTGTCGAGGGCTTCCGCAAATCCAATAACCCTCAAATGCAGGAGGAAGCCTTTGCCCTGGCTACGAAATGGATTCGCGGAAACTACCGGGTTTACCATGCAACAAAACACATGTGGGAAAAGGTAGGACTAACTTAATATTTACGGCGTTGTAGCCCCTTATACAAAATAACCCAATTTACAGTATGACGTTGTCGGTGATATCCCTCAACCAGGTGCCGGCGGCGAGTATAACGTGCAGGATGGCTTTGGCTGGACTAATGGTGTCATTTTGGATTTGCTCGTCACCTATGCTGATCGGATAAGCGTCGAGGACAAGGCAAACGATAAAACAGGAGGAGCGATGGGGGCATACATTTCAAGCGGGTTAGGATTGATTGCACTTGTGATTCCTATGTATATTCGAGCTTAAGCTTTTTTTACTCACCGTGAAAACTAATAAATTATAAAACTTTGACAAGGTATTTAAAAATAGCACCGAATAGTCAAACGCGACAAGATTAAAAGAACACCCAATATCAAAACAGGCCTAACATAACTTAATTTTTGAAACAAGCAAATCCGCATAGGCTTGAAACACGTGTTCTCGTCCATCCGCGTCAAAGTCTGCGTCCACCGTATCAGTGCTATAGCTGTAGTCGCAATCAGCATCCTCTTCTTCTTCGGAATCTTCGACAGTGAGCTCTTCTTTTGCGTTGGCATTTTGAGGTTGAATTTGCACCGGAAAATCTGTTTGCGTTGACTGTTCGGACGTTGACGCTTTTACCGGTGTCGGTGATGATGGCGTTGCTTCCGCATCAGGATGTGCCGCTCTAATTGACGCCAAAACTTCTTCATTTTTCTTTTGAAACCGTGGTCGAATCAAAGCCAGAAAAGCATCGACTTCCTCAGGCGGTTCGCGCGGAAACACCATCGGACCTTGGACGATTTTGGCTCTGAAAACTCTGTCAATTATTATAACAAACTCCGTGGCAAATCGCAAAATCCAACCTGTCATTTTCCGATTTAGCCGTGAAAGCATCCAATCGATTCACAAAGTCGTTCCATGAGCTGCACGACGCCAAGGGCAACACAGACTTCACATTATCCACGCCAATAACGCCGGATGGCTGAAACCCTGTCGCAAATGTCTTCGCAGCAGTGACGTAAGCATTGACGGTGGATGGCTTTTCGCGCTTCTTGGCTTCATTCATTTCAGCAAGCTTCTGCTTGTAGAATTTCTTTTCGCGTTGTTGAAGAATCCGTAACTGTTGCGGAAAAGGACATCGTAGCTCGGGGTCAAATTGGAAAGGATCGGTTGCAGTAGTCCATGAAGAACTTTTAGCATAGGCCTCCCAGGCAGCAGAGTCACGAGAATCACGGATTTCGTGCATCTGGGCACGGGAATAGTGAACGACTGGCTTGACAGATTCTTCTTCATGAGACTCAGTGACAGCTGCTACAGGTTCCTCTGATTTGGCGGACGTCACAAGAGAGGGTTCTGGTTTCGACGGTTCTAGATCCGGCGGTGTACTTTCATGCGGCGTTTCTTCGGACTTTCTGTCAGTTGTTGCAGTTTTCTCCGATTCGGCCAGCTCATCAACAGATGGTACTGATTTCGGGGGCTCTGGCTTCGGCGGCGTATTTTCATTCGGCGTTTCCGAGGACTTTGAAACATCTTGTTTAGTTTCAGCGTTTTCAGTTGAAGCGACTTCAGCCTTCGGTTTCGCAGGAGCAAACAGTTTGCCAAGAGTTGAAGCCGAAGTAAAACCTTTGCCAAATGATTTACCCTGCAACATAAACTCATTAACAAGACTGAAACAAACAAAAACAGTCTCACCCTTAAAGCCGAGACTGAATCTGCCACAGCGTTCACGATACCAGTGCCTGGTGGCATTCCTGCTGCAACCAATGGCTCTTCCTTCGGTTCTTCAGGTGCCATCGACGACGCTAGTGTGGTGGCAGGTTTTTCCTGAGGTTTGAACAATTTTCCAAACCCTGTCGGCTGCGCGAATGATTTACCAAAAGACTTGTCTTTGAGAAGTGACATCTTTGATGCTGGAGTCGTATTTGCAGGAACTGCAGCATCAGCAGGACTGTCGATTTTCATTTTTTCGATTCCATTTACGGTAGCTTTCAAATTCGCGTCAAACAGTTTGTTTTCAGCAGAAATATGAGCACCGTTGACAGGTTTACCGTCAGCCGTGTTCTTGGAACCTTCGTTGACAACTGTTTTGGTATCAGGGGCGGTATTCTCGCTGTTGTTCTTGGAACTTGATGTTTTCTTGGTCGACTCAGTGTTTAACGGCGACGCTTCTTCGGGTTTTTTCGTCTTCACGGTTTCTTTGATGTTTGCATTCGGACTAGTCACCACAGGATCGGCATAAACACGCTCAACGGAATCATTTTGTCGATTATCGCCACGGTTTTCATCAGTTACACCGTTCCTGGTACTTTCAACAGCATCCGGATGAACATAAGTTCCAACAAAGTCAATCTGCTTCTCAAAATAATCAGTGTTGGTAGTAAGATCCTCCGGAAAGTTGCGACCCAATTTCTTGACATGAAAATTGCCTCGCTTTGCCAATGATTCAAACTTGGTGACGTCCCGGTTCGACGTCAATACAGTCACACCGACACCGTATCCACCATAACGTCCGGCTCGACCGATACGATGGAAATATGTATCAGTATCATACGGCGGTCCAATATTGACGACGACGTTGACATTGGATGCGTCAATACCGCGGGCAGCCTATAAAATTAGATTGAAAAAGGCTCTAAAGTAATGGATGAAAGCAACTAACAGCATCGGTGGACACCATTACGCGAAGAGCATAGTTCTTGAGGTCATTGATAACACGGGTTCGCTGTTCTTGTGGCAAGTCACTCGAAAAGGCTTTGACGCGATGGCCGACGGATTGGAGCTTGTCCGCGATTGGCTGGCATCTGGAAGCAGCATTTATGTTATATTGCTCAAGCTATAAGAGATAACTAAACTTACAGGTTAATCGCATTCGCAAAGATAATAACCTGACCATAGGAAATGGCTTCAAGCAATTCATGCACTACATTAATCGGATCTTGACCAAGTGCTTCGAGGGCATACTGATGGATGCCAACAAGCTGAACGTCATCAGCATTCAGACGGACAAGAACCGGTGTATGCATCAAATCACAGAGGCTTTTGCTGAGCTCGGCGGTGTATGTAGCGCTGAAGACTGTCACTTGGGTGTTTGGGCAGAGGACTTTGTAGATCAGCCTGAAAGCCATTTTGAAGTACTTAAGTCGAAAAATATAAAGATAACATACTCAATATCCGATAAGAAAGTCTCGCCACAAAGTTTATCCGCTTCATCAAGGACAAACAACCTTGATTCGTTCAACTTCACGTGATCATCGTTGATAAGTTGTGCAATCCGTCCCGGCGTGCCAATCAAAACGTCAACGCCTGAATTTACAGCTTTTCTGTTGTCACCATAATCTGTTCCACCGATGCAGGAAACAATACGAATGCCTTTAGGCGCTACACGGGAAACAGTGTCCTTGATTTGAAGGGCAATCTCGCGAGTCGGAGCCAAAAGTACTGCGAGCGGATTGCCGGTCGGCGCGACTTCTGTGAAGATCTGAGCTGTCAGGGTGGCGAAGACAAGGGTTTTGCCAGTCCCGGATTTGGCTTGGACGAGGAGATCTGTAATGAGGAATAATTTATATATAAATAAGAGCAACAGAAGCAACAACAAAGGCGTACCATTGCCCATCAAACCCAGAGGCAAAGCACCGGCTTGAATCGGAGTCGGGACCGCATAGCCAGCACTCTTGATGCGCTGGACAATCTCAGGGTGAATCAGAAGCTGGTCAAAGGTCTTTGAAGTATGTACATCGAGAGTTCGGGTGTCAGAAAAGGATAACATCACTGACTTTGACTATCCATTGTTGCCAGTGCTCTATAAGTTGCGAAATGCACATTGTCATTGGGGGACATAACGCCAATAACGTTGCACTTGCTATTTTAAGAGACAGTCCGCGAGCAAATTTAGGATCAAGGTGAAGGGGGCGACCCCCGACTCGGGGCCAAGAAAAATGTTTTATGTCAAAAATGTTGGTACCCCTAGGGGTAGTCCACCTGTAAACTGTAAAGTTCTGAAGTCTTCGGATTCTGGAGATATGCCGTCTGAAAGTTTCGAAGGCACTTTTGCAAAACTTGTGTACGACCTTACATGAGTCTGATTTTTGGCATACGGGGGTTTTTTGGGGCGCTGAGAACGATGCCATACTCGGAATTTTTGTAAAAAATTCAGAATTATTGATTTTTCAAATTTTGATTTTTTGTTGCTGTGCATCTCAAAAAATCGGCGCGTCTGCTCGGTACCGACGACGCCATGTTGTAGCCCGTAAAATTCTGAGTCGATATAGAAAATAAAAAAAATTTCTCACGGTCACCCAGAAAGCCTTTTTTTGGTGTGCATTTAAAAAGCGACTTGTGCGCTGGTGCGAGAGACGCGCGTGCAATGTGTGCACCGGTCACGTCGCGGGGGGTCTTTTTTTGTCATTTTTTTGCGAGGCGCGCGCACATTTCACGCGCGTGTTGTGCACCAGCGCACAGCCTCTTTTTTGTGTACACACCAAAAAAAAGCTTTCTGGGTGACCGTAGAAAATTTTTTTTATTAACTTATCCTACTCAGAATTTCATGGGCTACAACATGGCGTCGTCGGTACCGAGCAGACGCAAGGCGTTTTTGAGATGCACAGCAATGAAAAAATAAATTTCAGAAAATCGATAATTCTGAACAATTTACAAAAAATCTGAGTACGGCATCTTTCTCGCCGTCCTCGAAAACCCCTGTATGCAAATAACTAGACTCCTGTAGAGGCAGTAATCCACTTTTTCCAAATGGCTCCGAGATGTTTAAGATGGCATATCTCCAGAATCCGAAGACTTCAGAACCTCACAATACACAGCTGGGCTACCCTTAGGGGTACCAACATTTTTGGCACAAAACATTTTTCTAACCCCCAAATCGGGGGTCGCCCAACCTAAATTTGCTCGCGGACTGCCTCTTAATTTTTGTTACAGTTTGCATAGATTTACAATTTATACATGATTTAACACATACGTTACGCCATAGCAAGCCTAAGCAACTCAGTTATAACATATGTGTGATTCAAAGCCGGTTTCATCGATCGATCGATCGATTGCACACAGTTAAAGAAATACCCATGAAAACCCCAAAAAACTTGCAGATTTGCGCGGGCAATACAGAAGTGCTTCACACCTGCAACAACGATGGGACGGATGGGATCTGACCTCTAAGGTAGTGGATAAGTTAGCAGACATTCAATCTCACATCAACCTTATCCCAACTCGGTTCGTTGTGTCATTCGTACAAAATTCTCTTGCTTCTGTTCAGTTTTTTCTGAAAGTGTTGCATAAAAATGGTGGTTCCTTTTGTTGTTACCCCGAAAAGTCGCAAAAATGGCAAAGTCGTCATTATTGTCACCGTCAAAAACGATGAAATCACGACCATCGTCTCGATTAAAGGCAAAATGGAGAAGAAGCTGTGGACACCCCGTAAAAACGCTTGTCTTTGGTACAACACCAACTCGCTGGTCATTTCCGACATGGATAAGGTTAAATTTATAAATTCAAATCTTTATAAGATGCGAATCGATACTCGACGACTCTACATCAGAGATTGCGACATGAATACAAGCTATTTGAAACAACTATGGAAAGGGCCTCTTAACAAAGGCACAATGATTCAGTCAATGACTCTGCGTCCACTGTACAGAGATGAAAACCTCACGTTTTCACTACTTTTTAACATGTTTCCAAAGTTAAACGATTTGTCAGTGAATGGCGAAGTTATTCATCAAGACTGGGTCGCCGATGTGATGAACTCAAGAAGAAATGACTTATTGTCGCTGACTCTGGTGAACAAACATGGCGGATTTACTAAACTATTCAGTTTCTCCAGCAATAGTTTGTACTTTTTTGTGGATGTGAGTTTGAAACGTCTTTTTATCGAATAATTTAACTTATTTTTTGATTTCAGAGCCAACCAAGGGGCTTTCATTTGCGCCTGATTCACTGGGTTCCTAAAGACGAGGACGCAGAGAGCGTAGAAAGCAAGGTGCTCGAGTTGATCGACTTCCGTTTGAAGAAAACGCTATTCAATGAGTCAGTACAATCCAAGAACACACGCTCCATCACCATTGTCTTGCTTAACCATGAATCAAGGCTAATTAACCGCCTCAATTACACTTGTGATCTTTAAGGTTATGACTATTTTTAGTTCTCATTTACTTTGATTATCCATTTTTATGAGCAACTAAACCTGTGAATTGCGTTTTTATTTGTACAGTAACTCGATAAAAGCAAAAAATCAACTATTGACGACGACAAATCAAAAAAAAGATAAAGAAACTTGACAACAGAACTAGCACAGACACATGCCGTGGCATCGTGAAAAGTGAAAACGTGGATGGATAAAATCAACACCGGAAGTGAAATCGAAACATTATCGTTTATTTACCAAATACAGTAGACCAAACGTAAAAATTCAAAGTAAAAGCCTAAGAATATCAGCATCTTGCCATGATTGCCAGTGCCGAAGTTATCGTAATCCATACCTATTTTATACGATTCAAACAGCATTTTTCATTCAACTTTACATTTAAATAGTGAAAGCGGTTAGTTTTCAATGCTTTCAATATGACTCGACATCAAGTGTTCGTCCGGAACAAGCGAGAGGAGGCGCACGCGCGCACGGAACGAGACCCCCGACCATGCACTCGCTCGCTCTTCTTCACGGTCACGTCTCTAGCATCGCGACGCGTGAACCTCTTCTATCTACACACAAACCATACTTTCAAGGTTATGGCGCTATTCTACGACCCCCTACACCGGACAGACCCGACTAGAGATGCAAAAAATTTCTGCTTTCTGGGGGGTCGCGACCTCTTGTTGGGTTGGCCATATGGCCAAATGTGCATTTATAGGCCTCAGATATCCGTTAACGTTATCGCTTCTCGGCCTTTTGGCTAAGATCAAAGTGTAGTATCTGTTCTTATAGTTTTAACCAACTGTACGGTACAATTGTACCATTTGTGGTTAATTAATTTTTGGGACTTGGCGGAATGCAGGAGCTTGCTCCTCTTCTGCCGCGGGTCGACCCGGTATAGCACTTACCTCCGGGAACGGCCCATCCTCCTACGGGAGGAAAATAATAACGAAAAACTTGTTTGAACTTCAACAGAAGTGATAACACATTAATACCCTAACATCAGATGTCATGTGTGTGTCTATACGCGATCAGCCCCTGTGGTGGTGTGGCATGTGCCAGTTCGAGAATCTTTCAGAGATGCTTTCACTGTGCGCAAATGCCCATCTACAAATTGGTTGAAACACGAATAGATTTGACATTTTTATTACAAAAACCATAAACTTAAGCAAAAAATAATAAATACAAAGCAGAAACCATAATAAAAATAAACGGATTATCGCAAGTTGTAATAACAAGCGAAATATGAAAGAGTTTCCAATATTATTAAAGCTTCTTCTTTGTTGCATGGTTTAAAGTATGTTTCAAGAAGAGTAGATACTCGATATTTTGCAACTAAAGGATCCATCTCGTAGAGACGCAAATTAAACTTAAACCCATCGTTTTGAGTCTAAAAAGAAACTTTAAAAGTAATTTAAACTATTAATTGTGCTAAGCAAACATACCGTTATAAACTGAAACATTTCCTCGGGCAAGAAACTGCAAACACTCTCCAAATCATAACTCACGACGATCATTTCTTGTAAGTTAGTTTTACCATCGCCATCCACCATATCTTTGACCCATCCAGGCAATACATAATAACTTATTAGGCACTTACGAGCAGTAGGAAACGCTTTAACAACGTCCGAACATTTAACTGTTCGTTCTTGCTGTGTGATCGCTATTTCCACAAATGATGGTTTCAAATTTTGCTGTGACAAAATTGTCAAAAATTTCTCCGTAACAGAGCACATTAAGATTCTTAAAATCTCCACATTTTTTAAACACACGTAATCAAAGATGTCACGAGAAAGGTCAGTTTCGTTTAAGTCACAAAATTGTAAGTTATCATAAACATACACAAATATACTGTTATGATCAACTATCGGGCCTTTATAATTCCAATATCGCTCAACAGGCCGATTAGGTTCCTTCTCGATGCTAACATCATCATCGCTACCATACATCTGAAGGGGTAATAGGGTTTTATGTTTTTCTAAACTACCTGTGGCAAGTTGCAGGTGAAGAATTTCGAAAGGTTTTAGTAATAGACGAAGACGTTTTTGAAAAGGAAATGGCAAGTCGGCAATAGGATATGGCATAATTGAAATGATAACAATATGTGAAAAAACGCAATTTTCAATAAACAGTAGATTGGGAAATGTTCACAATGTTATTATAAGTTTTCCCGCCAAATCGGAGGAAAAGCGGTTTTTCCGGAGCTGTGTATAATGTGTCCAAACAATCGACAGTGTCAAAGCTTGTTAGCTAGGCGCCCAACAAAAAGCTAGGTAAAGGTTATTGTCGTTGCGCATTCTGAGCCGGCACAATATTCGTAGTGGACATTGCTTAGCTTTTGGAAGGACACCCGATATACACCAGACACACAGGTCCCCCTTTATGTAAGTCTTTTTATATCTGCATTTTTTGTTATGTTGGGTTTTTACAAGTATTTCGAACCATCTAAATTGACTGGTGCACCTTTTCATCACGTCGATGTCCACGTAAATGCGTATTTATAACCATCGTTTACAGATCTCAACATAATGGACGGCAAAGATAAGTCCTCTCACCAGCGCAAACGCTACGAAAACCGCCAGCATAAGAGGCGCGACCTGAATCTGAGGGCGAAAAAGAAGCAGGAGAAAACCAGAATGGGCGGCAATGGGCCAAAGAAGACCGAGGAAGAAACGAAGGAAATCATCCTCGCATTGGTGAAAAAATGATAAAACGTTATCCATTCGATCTTAATGTTTATTCTTTGTTGAGTGTTCTTTAATAAAAATCCTGTAAAAAAACTAGATACTGTGGACCAACTTGAATAATTCAAACTCACGTAAATGTTATAAATAGAATCAAGTTCTTTCTGATAAGAATTGCCAAAAAACCATTTACGTTTTTAGTTCACAAAAAATAGCAGAAAAGACTTGTTGATTCAGTCATCACATGATTTTTTTCTGAAAAACAATTTACCACAAAGTGCATTTTGTTTCGAGAAAAGACTGTTATGAATCAGATTTTTATATACATTAGTCAAATCAAGATTCACCACACAAACTTTTTGATAGCACCGCTTAACGTAAATGATGGAGCTGATTCGCCTTTATGTTCTGATGCTAATCCTACTTGTTCTCATCAGTACATTTTTCGCTGATTTTGCCGAGGCCAATCGATGGTGTGATGATACTTGGGAATGCTATTGGTGGTGTTTTAAGAAACTATGTATTGTAAGTTTAAAATAAGTATTTTATACGATTAACATTAGTTTTCAGGGCCGTATGTAGGAGGGAAGTACGGTGTGAAGTATTTTTTGTTTAAACTTTGTACTGACTGTATAAGAGCATAAACAAAATGTTCTTTACATTGTTTAAATTCACATGATTGGACTTATTCTTGGATTCTGAAATCTGCGAATAGACGCCCATATGTCTAAAGTGTAACGTCTTAAACGTTTGCCGATATAAACTGCAACAGTTTTTGCACTGAAATCGCTCGCTCTTTTCCACGTATCGGTATCGAAGAATTCATGAAGTCGCATATCTAACACGTCATGATCGACATCTTCTTTGAATGTAATGGTTAGTTTGAACGACCCGTTTCGCTGCGCCTAAAAGTTTTTTATATTAATGAAGTTGAAAATAAAGAGTGTACATACCTCTATAAATTTGACAAACTTTTCCTTGTTTATGTCCAATGTGGATGGTGTGGCGCAATATACATAAATTTCATCTAAATTGTAGTTTTCAACTTCAATAATGCCGTCAATACAGTGACTTAATGCCAATGAAGTATCTTCTATTGTGAGTTTTTCTATAGAATGAAAGGAACTGAAAAGCATTTTGACGACGTCCTCTGATGCAAAACTGCATTCCCAAATACCCAATAAAACGTTCGTCCTTTTCAAATCGGATACAAAGGTTTTAAAAAATGTAAAATCAAGAACGCAATTATAAAACTCTACGGATTTGGGTTCCATAATATAGCGCTGCACTTTTTGAAGTGGTTTTTCGGTTGGGTAGCCTTCGACAGAGACGTACTCCGTTACAAGGTAGCATTTTTCTGCGTCAGTTGGCGATTCTTTGCGCGTTAATAGATGCCCACTTGGAGCTACTTTGAATTCGGCAGCATAAGCATGATGAATAGGTTGAATCGGTTGTAAACTCTCAATACACGGCCCTGATACTTGAAGCTGGTAGGCTTCTATTGGGAATGAAAGTTCGCGGAGACGTCGAACAAAGCCATATGGAAGGGATGTTAATGGGAACGGCATGTTTGATTGTGTTCAAAAACGTAATAGTCAAATACGCGGATATGTGGAGAGTCGTTGCTTATGAACATATATTTTCGTGCGCAAAAGCTTATTGGTATGCGCGGGACAAGGTCCGGGTGTTTTTGGGTATGACTATTACGACTATTACGCATCCTCTGCACGCTAAACATAGCACTTTTAAACCATACAAACAAACTTTGATCTAAAACAGACATATAACATAATGTATGATAGTCACGTTTCTGGAATGAACACATTCTTCGAGAATGTTATGAACCATTTTCTCGATCGAATTCATGACATTTTTGTTGTGAGTATAAAAGGATCTTACGTTATATCGTAAATGTGTCTGACTGCAGTCACATGTGAACTTTATTCAGGCAACTTACATACTGTTCAACATTGGCGATGACGGAATTGATTCCACTTTGCATTCTTATGCTGATCCTACTCGTCCTTAGTGTTGCTGATGTTGCCGAGGCCTGCACATCGGATGTGCAATGTTTATTTTTGAATTGCAAAAACGGAGTGTGTGTGGTAGGTTTACGTTTTGGATAGACAATTAATGCGGTTAATTTTAAGTTTTTAGCCTTTCTAACCGGGTTAAAAACACTTATCGGATGAGTTGAAATGATAAATTTTGTTTTGTATCCAATATCACTTGATTTTGAACTTCGTGAATGTTGACTGTTTAAGAAAATAAAACAGCAAATTTGTTATACATTTGTCAAATTTTCGCCGAAAAATGGTAAGGGGGGACCCTTACCATTTGCAACCCCTATGTTCGAAGGCTGGCTACGGCACTGCTGTGATGATACCATGGTGAAAAGAAAATGTACAACGAATTCGCAATCCTAGCGCAATTTTTCCGTTTGCTCGAGTCGCGGGAGTTCACGTGCGTCAAACGGAGGCGAACGCCGTGTGCGTCGAAAGGTGTCAGGTCGGATCGCACATCAGCGCAAAACACAAACGTTGCCCACAATTGTCCCCGTTGATATCTCTTTGACTCGCATTGCCAAGGCATTGTTCCGCAGCGCACGCGAGCCGAAAAATTTTGCTGGGATTGCGAATTCGTTACATTTTCTTTTCACCATGGTAGTACGAGACCAGATCATATTTCCATGTCAATCATATTAAAAACTGTAAATTTTATGCAGACCGCCAGCATAAGAAGCGCGACCTGAATCTGAGGGCGAAAAAGAAGCTGGAGAAGACCGAATTCGGAGGCAAAAGGCCGAAGAAGACCGAGGCAGAGACGAAGGAAAGTCTCATCACATTGTTCATAAAAATTATAAAACATTATCCATTCGATCTTAATCTTTATAACGCGTTTTCTGGAAAAACCGAAAGCGTCACTGACATTTTAAAAATTAATCTCAGTTTAAATCGCTGAAAACTTCGAATCTGACTAATCTAAGGGCGTAGATGACGAATCCACCCCTTATTTTGTGTATGGATGCCTTCTGAATCCGTTAGGCTCCAGAATCCGCCTGGCAGAATCCTTGACAGAATTCCCTATGTATGATATACCAATCGACTGCCCAATTAGTTTATGCTAATTTTGACAGCTTTCCACATCCTAAGATCACACCCAAAACGAAAATTACGGACTCGCGTCGGTTAGTTGCGAGCATGCACATAGATGACTGCGTGCTCGCATGTAAATGTGTAGATTCAACGTGAAAACGTGCAGATATAACGGTTAGAGGTGCAGATACAACGGTTTGAGGTGTAGATAGTACGCTAATAAGCAACACCTAACCGTCTATCTGCACTGGAAGTCCAGACATGCGTTAACCTGTTGCGTGTCCGTAATTTTCGTTTACCGTGCAAAAGTCGCGGTTTATGAAATCATTCTTTTTGAACGCTCTATCGAAACCGAACAAAAAAAGTTTCCGAAATTGGACTCCCCGAGATGGTATAAATTGCCAAAGGCTATCTTGCAGTTTTTTCCAACTTTGAAGCTTTATAACTTTTGGCAAAATTGATCAATCGACACCGGTCAAAGTTTAAGATGATCAGCTCGACGTGGGCAGTCGATTGGTATATCATACATAGGGGGTTATGTCATGGATTCTGCCAGGCGGATTCTGGAGCCTAACGGATTCAGAAGGCATCCATACACAAAATAAGGGGCGGATTCGTCATCTACGCCTTCAGATTAGTCAGAATCGAAGTTTTCAGCGGTTTAAACTGAGATTAATTTTTAAAATGTCACAAGGGGGCCGAATTCGTTCGGTTTTCCCAGAAAATGCGTTTTATTCTCTTTTGAGTGTTCTTTAATAAAAATCTTGTAAAAAAAACTAGATACTGTGGACCAACTTGAATAATTCAAACTCATGTAAATGTTATAAATAGAATCAAGTTCTTTCTGATAAGAATTGCCAAAAAACCATTTACGTTTTTAGTTCACAGAAAAAAATATTATAGCAGAAAAGAATTGTTGTTTCAATTATCACATGATTTTTTGTACGAAAAACTTATTTTCACACCAGAAAAGAATTGTTGATTCAATTATCACATAGTTTTTTAACGAAAAACTATTTTACACAAAGTGGTTTTTGCCTCGAGAAAAAGCAGACTGTTATGAATCAGATTTTTTTTAAAACATTAGTCAAATCAAGATTCACACAAACTTCTTGATGCGAGTATAAAGTATAAAAGGATCTTACGCTGTTTCATTAATGTGTCTGACTGTGAACTTTATTCAGGCAACTGAACTGTTCAACATTGGCGGCGATGACGGAGTTGATTCGACTTTGCATTCTTATGCTGATCCTACTCGTCCTTAGTGATTTTGATGTTGCTGAGGCCTGCAAATCGGATTTGCAATGTTTCTTTTTTAATTGCAAAAACGGAAAGTGTGTGGTAGGTTTACGTCTTGGAAACATAATGACAGAGGTTAATTATAAGTTTGCAGCCTTTCTAACCGTGTAAGATACACTTATCGGCATGATGAAATGATAAATTCCGTTTTGCATCCAATCTTACTCGATTCGAAGTACGAATGAATTGATTATTTGACCTTCGTGAATGTTGACCATATAAGAAAATAAAGCATAGCAAAAGTTAAATACATTTATCAGGACGATATCAGATCATATTTCCACGTCCATCATATTAAAAACTGTAAATTTTTATGCAAACTGGAAAACCCATTAAAGAAACTGTCTTTACGTGTCATTCTTTAGTCAGTTTCTCCTCCTTTTGTCCACTTTAGACACAATCGGATGAACTTTTTGACGAGGGGGTATAAAAGAGGGGGTTTGCGCGGTGGCGTCGATTCAAACCATCACGATCTTCTTAGAAGCTTCGTGTCGATAAACCACTGTCACGCGTAGCATCAAAAACTGTGACAAAACAAACCATCAATGATGGTCGGATCGACTCAACTTTACGTTTTCATGCTGATTTTCTGTGTTTTGAGCGTTTTGATTAGTGACATTTCGGCGTATACTGTGTGCCGTAATAACAGTGATTGTACTTTGTCCGTTTGCATTTTAGAACGTTGCGTGGTAGGTTTTTGGACAATTTGAAGTTATATTGAAGTTGAAATGTGGTTTTGCAGCCGGATTGGTCGGGAAAGTAATCGGGAATCGACGATGAGACAAAGCTACATGTATTCTTGCCCATATTTGTGATGCCTTCATAATCAATGTAATTATTTAATAAAAACGAAGTGTTTTTGTCGTTCAAACCGGAAAAGTACATTAATCCCGCGTAAACAGGTTACGAATTTACAAAACAAGAGAAAAAATACAAATATTGTTCTCACTATTGTATCCTAGCAACAAACACCTCCAGTCTAGGGTAGCCATCCTCTGTCAGAGGGTCTAATATCCTTTTCCGGAGTCCGGACCTGGTCCAACCACCCATTCAGGTATACACAATGCAATATTCCATTGACTTTTGGCCATTTTTGCACATATGCCTGGGCCTTCAATTCATGTAAAAAGAGCCGATAAAATGTTTACCCATTGTGTTTCGCGATGCCGCTAGACACCCATTTTTTGGTGTTCGTGTCCGTTGACGAATGTCTGTTAGATGTAACCCGTCATTGACTTTCGTTCAGTCCCGCTATGCTAATATTAGACCAGGCATTGACTAAAATAGGGAAATAGGAAACAGTCACTCGAAGGAACGTGGAACGTATTGGCGCTAAAAGTCAGGAAGGAACGAGCGAGCGAGAAAGCGAGGAATTCCATCATCAGTGTCCTGAAAACGTACTTTCTAGCTGCAGCTGGTGGCTAGCCTAGCCCTGTCTGCCTTGGCGCACGAACATTGGCTTGCCTTATCTATCGCTCTTTCAAAATCAATCAACAAACACGCAAAGGCACCCATAGTGCATCGCAGGCTCGGTCCTTTTGCTGCTATTGTAGGCAGACAGCTGAAACATGGAAAGCTGATCATCGATTTTCTATTGATTTGGGCCTTTTCTTTCATATTTTTGGTCCGTCTATTACATTTCGCGTTGTCTACATCCACCCATAATGCATATTATCCGGCTATGGCTCGGATTATTACGCAATCTTGTCGTCCGAAACCGGATATTACTCGTTGTCCTCTGTGGAGTCATTGGTTTTTTGACACTTCGGCCCCTCTGGCAAGCGAGACGGATACCTACTGAGTATTTGGAGATATTAGTAAGTTCTTCCAACTTACCTTCTTAACGCCGAACCCTCTATACCCCCATTTTGCAGAAAAAGATCAACACCCTCAAAGACAGATCATCCACGGAATGCAAAGTCCCTCAATTGGATCCGTTTGATCCATCCATTTTGAGCTACTATTCCAAACCCGCACCCCTAAAATGTAAACAGTTTCAACCGAACGTGACTCACGTCGATGGTGACGGGTATTTGCGGATCAACTCGGAGTATGTCGCCTCACACAGCTGTCAATATCGGTATTTCGCCCGGAAAGAGGGCATCGATGACGAAAACCTGGATTATGGCGATTGGATCACCATGGATGGCACTTCAGTGAAATTGGAGAAGGAATTTGTCGAAGTTGAATGCAAATCGGGATTGTTGGGGGCGGCTTATCGATATCAGTGGTTCCATGTAATTCCGAAGGTTGTCAATGTTGGCAAAAAGTTAGTATTTTTGATACTTTTTGAGAAAAGTAGATTGATGACAACATTTTTGATAGAAAAAAGTGCAAATTCAACGATATTGATTAGATTGTGTTTCAGGAAGATCGCTCCAGAATCAACAGAACATCCGAGTGTCATTATGATCGGCTTGGATTCCATGTCCCGAGGCAATTTCGTACGACAACTTCCAAAAACGCATAAACTACTGGATAAATTGAACTTTACCGAGATGAGAGGCCATGTCAAGGTCATGGATAATACCTTTGGTAATTGGATGGCTATTTTGACGGGGAAAGCTTCGACTTCGACAAGAGTGAGTTTATTTGAAGATATTTCTGCTTTCTCTTTGCTGTCATCCCCCACGCTGTCGTTCTTTTTTAATGTTAAATCTAAGTTCAAATCTTTTTTTCAGGAATTCCCAAATGAACTCCCCGACGAGTGGCACCTTTGGTTTGACGACTGGGACCTTGCTTGGCGTCACTTCGCTGCCGCTAACTATTCGACCCTCTTTGCCGAAGATCGACCCGACATTGGCACTTTCAACTATTTCGGCTACCTCAATGGCTTCAAATACGCTCCGACAGACCATTATTTCCGGTTAGTTTTGTCAAAATTTTAACCCCTGGGTGAACTTTCGCGCCCCTTTGTCCGTCTGAAGATGGAAGATTGAAGCCATCCCGCTGAGCGGCATCTTATGCAACCCAACTATGGTGCGAAGGACTCATAATTCATGAAGGGCGACATTTAACGACTCTAACTTTCTCCCGTTTTACCAAAGGGGGTTCATGAAGGTTGATTTCGGCGCGCGAAGGGTAATCAAGGCGTCGTCACACCTAGTTAGAAGGGGGTACGAGGGTATCAACGGTGGTGATCGTCGACGGCTCACCGATGGCTCAATGATATCTCAATAATTGGGGAAGCAAAAAGATGGGGGAGGGGAATAACCATCGTCGGAAAAATAAACAGACGCCCGAGATCAGATTCTTCAGACCATTTACAATCCAGAAAGAGGGTTATCTGACGTCGACTGACCAGGAGGGCATTATTTTCTTACTTTTTCAGCCCATATTGGTTATCATGCTTCTGGTCGATGACTTTTCGACGCAGCAATACCGGTTGTTATGATGCGAACAGTTTGCATGGGATCCAATTGGATTATCTAGAACGGTATGTCTATCCTTATCATCTTTCTAACATATCTACAGTAAAGTGTTTTCAGTTATCTCCAATCCTATCAAAACCAACGCAAATTCGCCTGGTGGTGGTCCCAAGATCTCAGCCATGACCATCTCAATCTCATTGGCGTCGTGGATTCCGATCTAGCCTCCTTCATCGACCGTAACTACGAATCCCACTTCAAGGATGCCATTGTCATCGTGTTCAGTGATCACGGCCATCGATACGCGTCGATTCGAGAAACGGTACGGTAACTTTATTTTGTTTTGACGGTTTTTGGCTGTTCTTTAATCAGCACTAATTCCGTGTCTGTTGTCTTTCATCATCTGCCTTTTTTGGTGTTTACAATTTCTCTTGAAGGTGATTGGTCGCCTGGAAGCTCGACTACCGTATCTCGCGATCCATCTGCCAGAAAAATGGTCAAACGTTTATCCACATTTGAAGGCCAATTTGGAAGCCAACTCTCAATCCATGACGACGCAATATGATTTACACGAAACTCTGTTACACCTTGCTTCGGGGAAGTTTGACGCGAAAACGGATACGGTGGCGCCAAAAAGCGGAGATCGGGCTTTTTCACTGCTTCGAAGAGTGGATAAGTACCGAAACTGTTATGATTCTCATGTTCCGGAAGATTATTGTCCCTGCTTTGAGGAGGTAAAGATTGACGCGGCGGAAGCGATGAAGCCAGCAACAGTTTTGGCCGATTATGCTAATGGATTGCTGGAGAAGTTTAATCGGAAGGAAATGAGCACAGAGCCGGGGTCTGCGAAAGTGAGTGGCTTTTTGATGGGATGGTGGATGGCTAAATCTTTGTTTTTCAGTATGAATGTGCCAAATTGGAAATCGAAAGTGTGTCATTTGCATCAATAAGATTGCCGCCACCAAAGTTAGTCGCTGATCCACAGGTTCAAAACAGTGTTGCTGGAGATATACAGTTGAGGTAACTTTTTTCTGTTGACTGTCTGCACGCTTTAAAATTTTTGTGTTGTTTTTGTTTGACTTTTTCGACAACTTTTTTAATTGTTGTTAGAAGCGTAATGCTATGTTTACTTCGTCAATACTCGTCATTATGCTTTATCTTTTTTGAATGTTTGCTTTTTGAAACGTGATTTTAACAATTTTCTACAGTTTTTTTGTTCTCAGCCACCCTAACTATTCCCGCTTTTTAGCTATCGTATCGCTTTCACCGCAAAGTCCCCTTCAAACGCATCAATCGAAGGCGTCGTTCTCCGCAATCTCGACGACGGTGGTGGCAGTGGAGTCTGGACTGCCACAGGCGAACTAGAAAGAAACAACAGGCACGTTTTTTGCTGATTGCATTGTTAAACTCACGTAAAAAAGGTTTTGATCTCCCTAAAAGACGACGGTCATAAATGTAGACCATCATCGTCATCGGGTTTAAAGTGTTTTTAACGATAGTCTACATACCTCTTTTCAGATACGGGAACACGTCACACTGCGTCGCCGACAGGATACTCAAGAAGATTTGCCATTGTCTTGAGCGGGTTTAAACATTTATATTTTGATCAAATACGAGTACAAAACGTGTAAATATTTGTTTATTTTTGTTGTAATTAGCTAATAAAACTGTTTTGTTATGATTTTATCACAAAAAAATCGCACAAACAACACAAACAAAGGCAATAAAAACGTAATAAACGGCACAGTGCACGCATAATCTCATCCCCACGTGCACGTGACATCAAAGAATGTAATAACTACAATTTTACGACATACTTATCCATATATCCAGCTTTGTTATATCATATGACTAACAAAACAGATCACAAGAAACGTGTTTGCCGTCGTTAAACGCAGTGAACTCATAGTCAAACAGGCCGATTTCGCAGAATAAAGCCATGCAAGCCGTAAAAAACGGATTGTGATGCAGTTGATCTCAAGATCTTTTTGTTCAAAACTTATCTTTTGTTCGCAATAGCCGGTTTGTATGCATAAGTATGCGCTTCTTCTGTAGCTTGGAGGCGTGGCGGCGGTTTCAGCGTTTTCTCGTAGAATGTTTCCGTCGTGATAGGTTTTCGGCGGTATAAATAACGCCAGCGACAAGCTCATTGCCAACAGTTATTGGTGTCATTATCGCTCTTTGTCAGTTGTCACCGAAACCACTCACTATTCGCGAAGTGTGTGATTATGGGTATTTCAAAGTCAGTTTTTCTCTGTGTTTTTGTGTTCGTCCTTTTGGCTGCGGTGATGGCACAAAATTCTCGTTACTATAATCAAAACTTTCCTTACTATGGGCAACAGAATCAAGTCAACAATTATCCCTATGGCGGCTACAATAGCAACTATGGCGCTTCGCCTTATCATTATGGCACGGGTTATGATCCAGGAAATGGAGTCGGATGGCAGGGCGGTTCCCTCGGTGGTTCGTATCTATTGTGTGCCAATTGTGGTCGTGGATAACCTTTGCTTTAAAAAAAACAGCTATTTCTATTTCAAAGTTTAATTTTGTGATACCACGACAATGGCTTTACTTTACCATCACCACTGTGCAGCGCTTTCATGTCAGATCTTTATCAAAGTTTTTCGATTCCAACAAGTTACCTATTATCCACTTGTATGTATATTATCCGCAATTATATTGTTCAAATAAACAAATTTTTAACAGTTTGAAGTTTCAAACCACTTGAGAAACCGCAAAAAACGTGAAAAGTTAAAAGTTCTCAAAAAGGAAATGTCATTAATCGTGTGTGAGAATACGATAATGATCATGAGTTCAAAAAGTTATAAAAACGTTACTAGATTGATTGATGTGGTTTTTATGGTTGTCGCAAAAGAAATCAAACTGCGAAATAAATTTACAAATGTAAGTCAAAGTGCCCAAAATAAAATGTATAAACTTTTATTGAAATATGTACAATCAAAGGCTTGATACCTTTTCAAAATAACAAAAAATAATGTGATAAACAAGCTAAGAGTAATCACACGAGGCATGTTTTTGAATCGCCGCAAAAGCCACTGTCATCCACCACCACAGTTGGCGCACAGCAAATATGCGCCACCCAAGCTGCTCGTGTAGCCGATGCCGTTTCCGGGATCATAGCCAGTGCCGTAATGGAAAGCTGGATAGGGATAACTGCCCCATTGTCCGTAAGCTGTCGGTGTCATGATGAATATTGCCAGAATCAGAAGAAGCATTGAAGAAAGAAGATTGCTGAGGGTCATGGTTGACATGCTGGAGCAAAGTATAGAATTCAGAAGTGAATTGAAGTAAAGTGAATGTTTCTCATGAAGTTCACGCCGTTATTTATACATGGCTTCCTCAAAGGGGGTCATTCTAAAAAAACCGACCTCAAAACAGTTTTTCAACGTACCTATTCAAGACTCCACCTTCACATTGTTTTTGGTCATGGTTTCTGTGATCACTACGTTAACCACAGCTTTTTATGTATATTTGTACAACTTTACAACTTTCAAGAACAGTGTCACGCTGATCTCAACGGTTCACCAACGTCAAAAGGACCACATGCCTCCGGGCAGAGTATATTTTAGGCCTTACAGTACATTGTTTATACCTTCATGACATAAATTTACAATGGTAGTATATCACATCATCACAATCACCAGACATAACAATCAACATCCATTTGTGCTTTCAAGTTCAACAGCTATAAAAGTTTTATTACAATTGTTTTTGCATTCCCACCCTCACATGACTCTGGATGGCATAGATTTTGTACAAATTTTCTATTTTTGCACATAAAATTCGAATAACACGAATGAATCACGACGTCACTGACCAAGTTGCGCACGAATCTCGAAATTGTCATTTCAGTGTTTTACCGCCGTTAAGGAAGAAAAGAAACTTTATTGCTCGACGCCATTGCTCTGCATTTGTTCAACTTTTTTTCTTCCCTTTGAACCACAAACAATGTTGTCTTTCGTCTATACTTTGTTGTGTTTCATCACGAGCTTGTTGGAGTAACAACATAAAAAAGTTGTTAAAGTAGTGCAGATATGCATCAAGACGGTGGTCACCGGTAGCGATCACAAAAAAAGGGCCAATAACAGTGTGTAGGTGGAGTCTCGATCACGTCATCAAATTGTTGTTTTCGGAATTCCCGCCTTTGAGGAAGCATGTATAAATTAAGGGCTGACAGCATGGTATAGCAGAAGTTCGATTTGTTTCGCTTTGTCTTTTGAGTTCAATATTTGCTTCAACATGTCGACAATGACCCTCAGCAGTCTTCTTTCATCAATGCTTCTTCTGATTCTGGCGGTTTTCATCATGGCACCCGCAGTTTATGGGCAATGGGGCAGCTATCCTTATTTCCATTATGGCACCGGTTATGACCCAGGAAACGGCATCGGCTACACGAGCGGTGGCATGGGCGGTGCGTATCTCTTGTGCGCCAATTGTGGCCGTGGATAACGATGACATTGGCGGTGATTGAAAAGTACAACTTCCCATCATGACAATGAGCTTGTTTATCACAGTTTTTCCTTGTAATTACAAAAAGTTGGTGTAATCTTTGAATGTACAATAAAAGTGTATTTGTAACCAGAGCAAAACTCGGATTTCGCAGTAATCACTAAGGCTATTCAAGACAAACTTAAAGTTGATCAGTTGATGTCAAAAAAATGAAAACTTACTGTTTTGCCAACAAAGTTGGCACTGGCGGCAACGGTTTCATATTTTGTAGCAAAATGTCAAAAAAACCCAACTAAAAATAAAAAACAAACTTTCAGTTTTCCGATACGTGAACTTCAACAGCCTCTCGACATACTAATAAACTTCGAAAACCGGTGTAATAAACCCGAAAAAACATCAAAGTGAACTCGTTTGTGGCATCGTTAAACTTTTTCGAACCCATGTTTTTTATTTACGTTGGTATTGCAACATCGTGCACTTTTATCTTGGCAAGTATTTATTTGGCAAACCAAAATACGTCTATGCGATAAGTATCAGAACGCTCAATATGAGTAAAGTAATGTAAAGATTTGTACAAAAGTCAAAGAAGATATCATGTCATCCACGACCACAGTTGGCACACAAGATGTAGCTGCCGCCGAGAAGACTGTTCGCGCCGCCACCGATTCCGTTTCCTGGGTCATAACCGGTACCGTAATAACCGAAATACTGTGCCGAAACAGTCATAATGAAGCAACTTAAACTTAACAGCGTAATCAACAAAGTAAAAATAAGGTTTTTCAGTTGAAACGACATTATCAGTTTGATGACTTGTGAAGGAGGTTCACGATGTAGTGTCCTGTATTTATACAGTTCTTGAGTGTGGATACGGCATGACAAATAAACAGGAGCGTGACTCCGCCTTAACTACATCCCTTTTGAAATAAATGTTCATTTTTTGATCTAAATCGTTACAAAATTTTTACAACTGTTTTCCATGTTCTAATCTGCAGACGGTTCGATTCTTTAAGATTGTTTGCAATGTGTCACTACACATGTTTTTTTCAATGTTTTACTAAACGTTGATGATGGGATCTGAGTGTTCAGTGCCAAAAGCGTGAAATTATTTAAATTGAACCAAAAGCAAAGACTATTGTTGGTAACGTTAATGTAAAATGTCTACAAGTACACGTAAAAGATAACGATTGTTACCCTTCAAGTTCCTCAAAAACATTTTTATGCGAGTCATAACAAAAATAAAGTTGTAAACTGAGTTTTATTACAAGATCAAAGAATCGCCAACTGCATGCATGTTTGCGTGCACTTACAATAATTTATGTTACAGAGTGAAGGATTCTGGTTGGAGCGAGAACATAGAAGGTTCAATGTTCTAAGTACAGACAAAAATACAATAAAGTTATCTTAGAGTCACGTCAACGTGCCATTAAAACCATCTTTATTGGGGGATACTTCAGCCCCAGAATCCACCACCATGTCCGCCATGACCATAGTCTTCATAATCGTGATGGTGATGATGATGGTGTCCACTGTCACCGTATCCACCGCCATGTCCGCCACCACCGTAAGGACCACCGCCAAACGGCATACCAAACCATTGTGCTAATGTAGAGTCAATCAGGAAGAGTACAATAATCATGGCGATGAAGGTTGTAATCATAGTCATTGACGCCATTTTTGGACCGAAAACTGGTTTGAAAGTGCTAACGAAAGCAGACAGGAAGCCAAATACAAGCTGACTGATGCTTCTCAGACAGTCGTGGTCCATTTTATACAGATTTCCCAACAACAAGCATCCCATTTCCGATTACATGATTCATTGTTTCACGCAGTACAAAATTCACTGGAACCGACGAAATTAACAAAAAAACATTTGTTTTTGTGAATCAAAAAAGCTTTCACTTTTTGTCATTGCTTCCAGAAAAAACGCATTGTGGATCCAAAATACCAAATGAAACAGGTTTTACAAAGCAAAGAACTGTCACCTTTTTGTTCACTGTTTGTTTGTGACAGCAGATGCCCATGCTCATTAGAAACTCAACTTTTTATGTAACATTAACGAACAAGAACAAACAAAAACAACAAAATCAACAACGAAAAACAATAAATTACCAGTAACGCCAATGTAGAAACAATAAACAGAGATCAGTACTCACAGCATTCTTTGTATGATAATTTCGATAGTCATTTCTCTTCCTCTTCACCGGGCCGACAGACTCTTCATCTGAAGCTTCAGGTTCTTCACGTTGAGACTCTGGTTGCGGAGAAGGAGCAGAAGTTTCGTTGGGACTTTCTTCAGTTACGGCAGCTTCAACTTCTCCTTGAGTCGGGACAGCACTTGTCACAGCTTCGCCAGCTTCGCTTTCTTCAGGGGGCACCTTTTCGCGATCACCATCCACTTCCATGGCATCAGTAGCATCGCCGCCGCCATCTTCATCAGTGGCTTCGTCATCGTCGACATCCATACCCTCACCGTCATACGACGCCTCGTCTGAATAGACATCACTCATTGATTCATCGACGTCCGAACCGTCGTCAACAATAAATGTGTCTTCTTTCCGACGACGACGCTTTTTAGTCGTATCCAAATCGTCTCGGGCAATTTGGTAGACGAATTCCCGTTTCGTTTCAATAGTCGGTTCAACGAGATGAATGTTTCCTTTGACGTCTCGCGGTTGACCAGCCCACTTTTTGCAAACTTCGTCAACTTCCTCATCAGCGGTAACCTTTTCTTCAACATTGTTCGCAAGACCGTCGCCAGAACGCAGATACTCCTCGATGACATCGGCTCTGAAACACGAAAATTTGAATCAAACAATGTTGAAACATTAGTTAACTTACTCATCCCGCATAAAGTAGTAATTCTCAACCAGGATAAACGCGTAAAACAAGACGCTTGGGTCCTCGCCAAAGATCATTCCAAAGGTTTTCAACAACCTTTGAAATTCGGAGGACAAGAAGCGTTGAGTGCTGCGATAGAGGTCATCCATGTGCTTTCGATATGCGGCCGGTCGCCCTGTCGGTGTTAAAATGTTGGAATTAGTCGGTGGAAGCGGGATCCGGTGGTACTTGTCGGCACAAGGGAACAGTTTCAAGAAATCTTTTGTCGTCGTATCGGCATGTTCGTCGAATTCCGCCGGGACAGGGATAATCTTCTGCGCAAAATCAGCGGCAAAGACGTCTTTCTTCGTCTGTGAGATTCCTTGTCCAGCTTCTTCATCCATGGCATCCATGCCGAGAATCGCTTGCGTCTCCAAGGGACTGTAGAGCGCTCGAGTGGAGTAATCACTGACCAAAGGCTCGGATGGAACATGTTTCGGCCTCATCAGATCATAGAACAATTTATCGGCATTGGCATTGCTGGCACGAAGCGGCACGACGCCTTTGTAGTTTCTGTTGAACGCGTTGTATCCATGGTATAGTTCATGGGGAACATGGCGGCGTCGAAAGTTATGCGTTGGCATCAAAAAGTCGTCAATGTCCAGGGATCTGAAAAGCGGAGATTATCGATTGGAAAATATGCCAGTTTGCTTACGTTTCACTCAAAACTTCTTCGACAGAGCCGCCTTCCCACACTTTCAGCCTTAGACGAAGTTGAATCAGCCAATCATGGAAAACAAACGTCACCGGATCGTCAATGCCATGGGGAATCTACAAAATCAACAATCATCATGCAATTCACGCTTTTCAAAACGAAACATACCTTGTACTCCCGTTCGCCATCCAATCCAAATGTCAGCTTCAACGCCATCAAAATAATCGCAGCAACTTTGATTTCAGCGCCCAGAAAGATCTGATCAGGATTTCCTTGTTGACCGGCATACTTTTGATAGTCGTCAACAAAAACATGAGAGAAATAGTTCGTTGTGCCCAAATGTTTCAAGCCACTGAGCTTTTCGGCGAAGCCTTCTTGAATTGGATAAGCATGGCAGAGACTGCTTCCGAGTCGCAAGTCAGGCTCGGTCACAAGATCCGCCAATGCGAGGCAACGGAACCGAAAAACGTATGGCAGATTTAGAATGCCGAGAAAGCGATCAATCAGTGCTGGGAGCGGTGGATAGCTCAGTGATGCCGGGATATTCGTTGTGTAGGCGAAGTAGGTCAGGATACGGTAGGCATTGCACAGGGGGATCGACTAAAGGGAGAAGTTAGCTTAAAACTGATAAGAGAAGAAACATACCCCGGTGACAAGGTGTCTCTCCCGATGACACGCAAACATTGCAAGGGTCTTGTTTCGTTGATCGATATCCATTCCGAGGGCATGTAGCTGAGCGGTAGTGACGCCGAAGCGACCTTCGCGATACCATCTGAAAAGAAAGCCACTGATAACAGCTTCAATCAAAGAAAAAACCAACCGAAAAAGGTCCCACAACGTAATCCACTGTGCCCCCGCCAATTGTGCCGCGGCAAAAGCCAACGTAACAATGGCATCAACCTCCAAGTAAGTCAGCCCCGCCTGAACCACAGCTTTCCCGCTCAATTTCGTTGGCTTCGATTCGATCCGTCTCAGCGTTTCCATCGCTTGCGAGATGGATTCATTCGCTTCCGCCAAGATGGTCTCCTCAATTTCAGCGGCTTCCTCTTGGGTCTGATTCAAAAAACCCCAAACATCGTCGAAATTTCTCGCTGATTGATCCGCACGACGCTTATCGATGAAAGCCTGCTTCTGTCGCTTGATTTCACGTTCTTTCAGCCTGTATTCGGCATTGAGCAATCGTTCATTGTAGGAATGACCATCTTCGTCTTCTTTCACAACTTCATCGTCACAGAAGGCGATTCCGAGATGGGCAAAGTGCCTTTGGAGAAGGTAGTTCGCGATTCTCTGAAAAAGGCACTGTAAAATAGGAAAAAATGCCAATAAAACCCACAAAAACACTGTTCGGCACTCCGAAATTATGATGAAGCCGATTACAAAACTGAACCAACAATCTGGCAAAAGTCGTTAGCCGTCGCCCAGTTTGACGGAGGTACCTCGGAAAGTCTTCATTGTTCATGGTCCAATGCCTGATTGGCACCATATTTCTGCCATTTTCGATGAATTTCTTATTGATCTTTGGCACTGACGATGGTTCAACTTTCTTTTTCTTTTCGGATTTCCGTGCTAGGCGTGTCACATTGATAACTGTATCCGCTTCGGCTTCATACTCGACGAGTTGCTGGGACTGGGCATTACAAACTGTACAGTAATAAAAGCCATCGATGAGACCGTATTTCCGGTTGCCGCAGGAGTCACAAGCTGGTTGGAGGGCTTGTTTTTGCATTGGCACCTTAAGAATGGCATATGTATCCAAAAAGTTGGCATTGCAAAGATAAATGGCACAAAACCCATAAAAACATAATTCAATACGTGAGGTAATTAGTTTTATTCAGTTTTATTACCAAAAATGACTACTGTTGCTCGACTTCACTGAATGTGCATGTAAAAAAAGATCGAAGACTCGGGGATAGGGCGTCAGTCGATAGATAGGTCATCAAATCACTAAAGCCAATCAAAACAATTACAAAGAAACCTAGCCGGAAGGAAGTAAGCACGAATTCAGTTGGAATTAGAGCTGGAAGTTGTCGATGACGGCGAAAGTAAAGTCACGCGTTGTCGAATAACCACCCAAGTCACGGGTTCGCACTTTGCCATCCTTGATTGTCTTTTCAACGGCACGACGAAGGGCACGGCCGTAGTCATCGAGATGGAGATGTTGGAGCATGTTTGCGGCGCAGATGATCATGGCTGTCGGGTTGGCGATGTTACGGCCAGAGGCTTCGGCGTAGGGGTCTAAATGGCACATTTTAATGGAATCCCAACAAAATGGATAAAAACAACTTACGACGGGCACCAGTTTCAAAGACAACATTGTCACTACCGACTGACATGCCGGAAACAACACCAGCACCACCAACAAGACCCGCAGCAAGGTTATCGACGATGTTACCGTAGAGATTCGGCATGACCATGACGTCGAAGCGCTCTGGACGACTGACAAGCTGCATGGCACAGTTATCGACGATCATGTTCTCGAACTCAATCTTGGGGTACAATTTGGCAGTTTGCTCACACACACGAAGGAAGAGACCATCACCGAGCTTCATGATGTTAGCCTTGTGGACGGCAGTGACCTTACGGCGGTTGTATTTGGTGGCATAATCGAAGGCGTACTTGGCGATACGTTCACACTTTTCACGGGTCACAATCTTCAAGCATTCGATCACACCGGGAACGAGTTCGTGTTCGAGGGACGAGTATTCGCCTTCGGTCTGTTCACGAATGATCACAAAGTCGAGGTTTTTGCCGTGGCGGGTCTTGATGCCGTCATAGGTCTGAAATATCCAACTTTAAAGTTGAAATAAAGAAGGTAAAACCAACCTTGATGTGGACAACATTGGCGAACAAGTCCAATTTCCGCTTCAACTGCATGTTAATGCCGGCCTGATCGAAATCGACATTGTGGAGACCCTCTTGGATGACACCCTTCAAAGCGACATGGTTGCACTTGTTAATACTCTTCATGACATCATTGATGGTAGCAGATCGATTGAAATGGACTTCAGACAGGAAAACCTCGTCGAATTCGATGGGAATACCGGTGGCACGGACGATCTCCTGCACGGAGTAAACGAGCTCGGGACCGACGCCATCACCGGGGATCAGGGTGACTTTTTGCTTTTCGACGACGTCTGCGGTTGGCTGAAACAGATTCAGGTGGTTTTAATATATAAAAATAGAAGCGAAAACATACCGCAGCAGCCGTAGCGAGTGAACGCAAGCCGTAAGCACGTGCAGCCTGTGAAAGTCCGCCGATGAGGCTTTTGGACATCATTTCGCCAAAATTTGTGGATGAAAACCCTGTAAAACACGAGATCAAGCTAAGCGACGGCCGTGGAATTGATTAGCGCATACGCGAGGCCAGCAGGTGACAGCAGAGAACAGATAGTATCGACGCAAAAACGAGTCAAGTCGAACTTTGTGATTATTGTTGAAAGTACTGAAATGCGATTCGACGCGTTTTGCCAAGTACTGCGGGACATTCAAACAATATATTTTTTTTTCGACAAATAGTAAAAATCAACAAAAAACAGACATTTTATCCATTTATTACCCCCAACATTGTGTACAAAACAACAAACAAACAACTTTCAAGTTTCCATCATATTATCCTGGCCGCCGCTCAAGAAACTCATATTACTAATAGTGCAACGGTTTGCGTAATGCCCTTTCTGGCCACATTTGAAGCAAACAATATCGGCCAGAGATCTTCGGGGCTCATAGGGGGCCATCGGTTTCGAGATTGAATTCATTTGTGGTTTCCGGGTCGGCAGATGAGGACACGCATTTGCTTTGTGCCCGCGTTCATGGCAATTGTGACACATCAGGGTTGCCGTGAATCGACTTCCGGGAGCGACTGCCGGTGCCTCGGGCGGGGGTATCGTATTAGGCGGATGGAATTGGGCACAATTCGGGCCTTCGGGACAGAATCCGACGAGATACGCGTCACAAAGGATACGTCGCCGATGGCGATACTTGCAATATGGCCCGTGGCGACAGAATCCGCGATCATACCAGGGACAATCCTTTATCTTTGATTCGGGATCGATATGACGGAAGGGACATTCCTTGTTGCTGCAAGCCTTGTACTTTGAGAAGAAGAAGCATTCAGGCATTTTGGAGAGATCGTATTCGTGGAGGAATTCACAATCGTCGCCCTTTTTGCAGAGCCCACGGAGCCAATGCTTACAAACGACGGTCTTCTCGCCTCGGAGATGTCGTAGATGACATTTCCTTCCGTATGGACAGAGATTTGAAAGGAAAAGCGTACAAACAGATCGCCCGGATCGGTCCATATTCTCGAACGGCATCAAAGGCAATCCAATCTGTGATTCAATGACATGTTCAATGTTCGTAAGTGGTGCTGTCACGGCTCCAAGCAAACCCTCCATCGAATAACCGGCAGCAGTGAGATCTGTGGACTTTTTGGCATCAGCAAGGGCTTGTTGTGCATCTTCTTCATCGTCGTCTAAAATCGCTCATAAATTATATATAAATTTTGCTCGAAAACTTACATTTCGCATCCTCCTGCCCGGGAACCATCTTCTTATTAAGAGCTCTTGATAATGTCCATAAAATTATGTCCGTAGAATCCTTTTTGTAGTCGGCATGGTCGACATCGTCGGTTGTGTCAATCTAAAAAATGGAAGGGCCGTTAAACTTGGAAATAAAATATCTGGGGGTGATCCTTACCTGATGTTGTAACGCCGGATCGATGGCATTTTCGTTTGAGTCCATGTCGTAGTCGACCATGATTGAAATGCTTGCGGAACGCCAGCAATGGCTCAATGAGTCGAAGCAATGGAGACCATACAAATTTGGAGTGCGTTGTGTAGAAAATGGAAGAGATATGCGTTTGTCGCACAATGCCAAAGATCATTTTGGTTGCTTTTTTGAATTGTTAATAAATAATGTCGACACGTTATGTTTGTTAAATTTTCGTTTCTCAAATTGAAAAAAATTACATTTTGTACAGTTTTTAAAAATAGATTTTTGCTAGAGCAAAGAATAACAAAAAAATTACTAAGTTTATTGATGTCTTGTTGGATATATTCTATATTTTTTTAACATTGTCGTTTTTTTCAAGCCAATGCAAAACTTTATTTTTCTCGAAATAAAGAAAAAGCAATAAAAATTAATATTTAAAAACAGATTCTCGATAACATGTTGCAGAGCCAGTAATATATCAAATCCAATGTCTCGAACACCCGCCAACTCCAATTGCATCAGTCTTTGATTGATCCTTCAGATATCCAGTTTTCTCGAGCCCATCCCATTGCGCACGTGAACTTGACACCAACAGATATCGAGATCCCACCGATTATGGCAGCGGATGGAACGACGAAAAATGTGATTTGTTTACGCCTGGGCTGCGCCGCTCACGCCAAATTGCAGTTTCTTGCGAGATTATCGTTTTGCAGCCAGCCAGTGTTCCCCATCCCCAGATCCTGCACCATGAAAACATCGCTGCTTCCCGTTGTCATCTTCCTAGCATGCCTGCTTATCACCGAAGCTGCCCCCTCACCCCTGCCAGGAGCCTATGGCCAAGCGCCCGAACGTCAAAGTGTCAACAATGTAATGTTTTGCCATTCTTCCAAACTTTATCAGATTTATCTTCTCATAACACCCCTTCCAGCTTGACCGAATGATCAGTCGCTGCTTCCAATCAATCTGCAAGCAATGGATGACCGAATGCCATTGGTTCTGTGATGCCATGACGACCAAATCGAAATCCCGATGCATGGATTGCCTCAGCCAACGGGGCCAACACTGTCTACCGTGCTTTGAACTCTAACTTATTCATCTGAACCTGTCAAAATTCACGTTTAACCTTTTGAAATCATACGTTTATTGTGGAGATCCGTCATTCCACGGCTTCCCAAACCGAAAAGAATCTATTCATATTTCAATTTTTATGTAACATCTTAGCTTTTGTTCTTCGATGCGTTTTTGCCTCCGGAAAATCTGATTCATATTTTGTTTCATTTCTGTGTGCTTTCGCTGTTGTGTATTCTCAAACGTGGATGGGAGAGGCCGTTCCTCCCTGAAGCAAGCAAAACGGAAGCGAATGAAAAAGGCATTGCTCGTTTTTTGGTGAAACATTCGATTTGGGAAGACCTTTTGGGGGCCACGTTGAAGATGCTTTCAGTGTTGTGTTTGGAATCAAATTTTTAGGTTTTGTTTTCATAATCTCGGGTTTCGGTTTTAGACAGTTGTGTTTTCTGGCACTTTTTGATAGTTTCAAGAAAGATGTCGTCGTCCTCAGTCAGTTTTACTCATGATAACAAAATCCACGATGATGAAGTATGTTTTCCTGGCCCATTTGAGCCTAAAAGTAGAAAAGAATCCATTTTAGCCCCATGATGAGGACACTCATCATGGCTCAACGACGGATGAGAGCGACAGCGGCAGTGAAGCCAGCAGCGACGGCGAAAACGACGCAAAGCCGAGTCGACCGGCACTTTCGCGCGCTGCCACATTGGCCGAAGAGGATGAGAACTTTCAGGCTATTGTTGATGTACATACTGTTTTGAACTAACGTTTGACAGCTTCTATCTTACCCACTTTACTTTCCAGACCCTCCATTCCTGGGCCAAAAAGCGTCCCACGGATACGAAGCCCTACGAGTGGGACATCTCACCCAAGGCTAGTGACAGTGAAGCCGGAAAGGACTCTGACTCCGATTCTGATAGCAGTGTCATGCGGAAATCCGTTCGATTCAATGATAAAAAGGCGTCGGAATCGGAACCTGTAGCCGAATCTCCATTAAAGTCAACTGCAGCTGCACCGCTCCATCGTGCCGGTACGGGGTACTTTGACCATGCCGACGGTGAAGCGAGTGAAACTGTTTCGAAAACGCGGAAGGCGAAACTTGAATATCTTCAGCGAGCTGATTCCAACGTCTCTGAGAAGCCGGAGAAAACTGTTTCGAAGCTGAGTTCAGATAAAGTTGGATCTTTCCGTCGGACGGATTTCAAAGTGTCTGAAGAATCTGAAAAAAGTGCTCCGAAGCCAAGTCCAGCAAACTTCCGTCGATCTGATTCCAAAGTATCTGAGCAACAGGCGAAAGAAGTTGCTCCAAAGCCGACTGATAAACTTGGATTTCTCCGTCGAACTGATTCCAAAGTGTCGGAGAAGCCAAAGATAGAAGCTCCAAAGGCGAATGGAGCAAAGGTTGAACAGTTCCGTCGGGCAGATTCAAACATCTCTGAGAAACTCAAGGAAGATGCCGCAAAGCCGATTCCAGTCGTGGAAGAAAGAAAAGGAGCATTTTTGAACAAATTGGCTGCGTTTCAGTCCAAAAATGATCCGGTAAGTTTTCTCAATTCAGTTCTTCAAACCCAAAAGTCTCATTTCAGCCTCTAAAACCAACTGGAATCGTAACCAAAACGACATTTGCCCCGAAGCAACCAACACAATTCCCAAAAACCGTGGAACTCGAATCGACACCAATCGAAAAGCCGTCAAAACCGTCGAAACAACCAGCCCCAGAGCCCGTTGCGCCCACAAAATTATGGTCAAAACATCCCGCTCCAAAGGCCCTCGCAGAATCTTACTATGACAATGTTCAAGGAATCGAAGAACGTGAAAAAGAAGTCATAGAAAACTTAGAACAGCCTGAGGATCATACCTATCGACCAACCAAATCACAATCGAGTGCCTTTGCTAATGCGCGAAAACTGTTCGATCAAGCAGCCGCCGCGCAACCTGTGCCACCAAAACCAGGTAAAAGACTTTTTATTGACTTGTTAACAAAGTTCTGTTTCAGTTCAATCAGTTCGGCCCAAAAAGGTGATCAAAGTCAACACTCAAGCTTTCGAAAAGCGCTAAATTTCTGTAAGTTAGTTTATTTGCAATCGATAAGTACACTTTTGCACCCTTTTCTTTCGGCGTTTCGGGCAAACATCACTGCCACACTTTTCGAATGTTCCGTAAAAACAAGCCAGATTCAACCATCGCATAAACCCCGCGATTATAAAGGTGTCAGTAATCCAAGCTGACAGACCCCTTCAACTTGTCAAAACACGTTGGTCCCAAAAAAACAAACTTCGTGTTCCATAACCACTTATCGCATAATGCACCCAAAAAAATGACACCGTGAATTTTACCATGTTATGATAGATCGACATAATAAGCAAGCATTTCTATCCAAGGTGCAATGTTCTCTTTACTCAATCATGATCTGCAGACCATTAACATAATAAAGTCACGCGTGGCTATGCGCAATAACAATAACATTTACAGAAGACGAAATTAACGAAGTGTAACAGAAGTCTTCATTACGCACTTTTTTAACTGTTTGATTGATCTTTTCAGTCAATATTCAACAGACTACCGATATATGCCCGCCTGGATTAAGCGATCAACTCAATGTTCCAATCATTATTATTCGACAGTCATTTACTGTTTGCTTTACTTTATTTTGCCGTGTTCAACCACCTCATTTTCACAAACTTGATCATTGCTTGTATTTGATGTTTTTTTTTATTTAATCAGCTTGTGATTCATACAATTTGTATTATGTTGGATCGGCGCCATCTTTCTTTGTTTTACGGTTGTGTTGCGTTGAATAAGCATACAATCGCGATCGGAAAAACAACACGCTATGCAGTTTTGATGGACTTGCTTTTCGTACAGATTGAAATAAACAATTTTGCTTGAAGTTTGAAACGTTCAAAGATGAAAAAAACATAGTATAACAATATCGCCCCACAGACGTGATGTGATTCACGACAGTCGAACTGTGGCGACAGAAACTCCGACAAACATCCCTGTCTGGGCGACATGAGTAGCACGCGGATGGATGGTTTGTTTTGTCCGCCTTCCCCCGACTTTACATTAGGCGTTCACTGATAAAAACAACAAGCGAACAAAAAATAGCCTTGACTAAAGTAAGTTAGACAGAGTTTTCGAAGTTGGATTTAATCGTTGATGTTTGTGGATTGATTGACTAAGTCCAAGTCTAAGCACCTCCATGCCCTCCAATATCTAATTTCATGAAAGCGTGCATATAAAAATAAAGCCAAGACGTCACTGTTGAAGTTTCGTGATAAGTGTTTTAATTGGATTTGCGTGAGTGATTCCATGAATGAACTGAAATAAAGCGTTGCCAGAGATCGGGCATTTGTTGACAGTGCACTTGGTCCACTAGGAACATTTGGATGGCTTTCGTGCACCCCAGAGGAACGGAAGAAAACAAGAAGTGAAATTTGAAGAAAGACGGAAATCACGTTCCTGGTGCTCATGGACCGTGAGTGTGCCCAATTTTTTGAGTTGTGATGAAAAACGAGTCGATCAATGATGGAATGGCATTGATTAGATGGCACTTTGATGGAAAATTGAGCGTGTTATTGAGAACAACATAAAACGATTAACGAAATGTCAGTTTTTCGGCGAAATTTAGAATAATTTGAGTTTGACTTGAAACAGAACATGTAAAAATGGTCAAAATTAGACAAATTAGCCTGAGAAACGTGGGAAAAAGCGCAAGTCGATTAAAGATCGACCATAATCAGTGCCAATTATGACCGATCACCACAACGGTCAAGCCAAAAAGCCCATGTTTGCATGCTCGATTCCAATGTTCAAAGCCCAAAACATGCTTATTTTTCAGCTGTCGCCGTTTGATGCTTTCGTGAAGCGTCCGACCATCCATCCAGACGCCGCTTCTCCCGGTCCGTAGCCCGTGGCGGCGGTCCTTGGTCCGGTCGGTCCGCCTGGTGAAGTGATCAATGACCACAAACGGACCGCGCTACATTCACTTTCGTGAGTAAGCGGAGACCTGCGGCAAGGCAATTTCATCAATGGTGGAGCGCGGAACCAAAACAACATGGCGAAACAGCAAAAAAAGGGGGATTTCCTACACTCCAGCTGTGCAGGCCCCGCCTTGAAATGGTCGGCTATCGGCGTAAACAAGTCGATTTCGGGAAGGCATATAAGCAGGACTCCGATCGTCGGGAAAGGGTCATCAGCATCGGTTCAGAAGTCGACTTCAGATTTACAACCTCGAGGGTTCTGGCATTGCGCCAGAGGGGCGGCAGATGGTCAAAAAACGTGCTTTTCCGGCTGTCGGCAGTCGACGCGCATTTTTTCGACTGGCGTTGTTTACGCTTTTGTTTACTGTTTTCTGGTGTCTGTTCGGTGTTCAGAGATCACTCCCTCAGCTTTTCGTATAAAAGGCCGACGCTCCTCGGCTATTTCCCCACTGTTTGGTCGTGTTTTCCCTTCGCTCCGTGCCAGCTTCACCCATCTCATCTTCATCGACTTTGAGACTGAATTCCCCCGCTTTTCAGAATCAAATCCACAAACCCACCCCACCAATCTTCAATCATGAGTTCCGAGGACAAGAGCTACTTCGAGCAGGCCAAGGAAGGCATCTACAACGCCGCCGAGGCTACCAAGGAGAAGGCCGTCGATCTTAAGGTGAGTTTATCTTTGAGTTTTGTCCCGTTTGAGCCGAATCCAATCCCATTTCCTCTCTTCAGAACGCGATCGTTGGCGAGAAGCCCACCGAGGACAAGGCAGCCGACCACGTCAAGGATACTGCCGATTCCGCTGCCGACAAGTTTGGCGAGTTCAAGAGCAAGGCCAGCGAGAAGGCGGATGACGCCAAGGACTGCGCCCGCCATCACATGGACAACGCCGGCGACAAGGTCAAGGATCTCGGCAACCGCATGCAATCCGCGTCGTAGATGACTGCAATCCCTCGATCAGTGAGCTTTGAGCTTCATGGCGCCTTTTGTACATAGTCTTACTCTGTAAATTCGTCGACGATGTATACTTTATATGAGTTTGTATGCCTTGGCATTGTAAATAAGCTAAGTTAATATATAAAATTTTTGGATCCATTTGTGTTATTGATTGACGGGGGGCTTGGGGGTCTTATCAGACATACTTTTATCAGTTTTTCTAAACTTTAAACTTGTTATCAGTAGCTATGTAACAACAGTGATAACAGTCTTAGGCTGGCTATGAACTGTGCTCCGTTCCGGCAATGACAATGATAACAGTCTGTCGATGAACAAAAACTTCAAGAAAGCGTCTCGGATGTGTTTGCTGAAAGTTACCATTCACTTCGGTCCTCCTTCCAATCAATCCTCACCTAACCAACAGCAATATAACCGTATCAGTCGCAAAAAGCATTTCCAAGCTCAAATTAGACATGCATGCCGTAACCGTCGCGAACCACTTCTCTTCATCAGTGATGGCATCAGTTGTATGTGTGACTGTGTACAAATAGTTCCACACAATCGTAAATGTTAGAAAAACTGTCGAAACAGAGCGTTGTAAAAGTAATTTCCTTTCCAAATTTGCTGCCGTTGAGCTTCCCTTCAAAACATGGTTCATCCTTGCCGTTATCAATGAGGTAATCGTGAGCACAATGCAAATAATACAGCACACTATCAGTGTATACGTTTGAACGAGACCGATTTCTAATCCCGCGTGATAGCATTCCGGCTTATCCGGTCTCAAGAAACAGTTTACGTTTAAAATTATATATCCGTTCACCATAAATGGAATCAACAAAAACAAGACGATGTAAAAAACAGTTCGTCGAACAGTCCACATTTTCTTAAAAGTTTTGAAACACACGACAGCAGTGAATCGATTGACGGTCAAAAGGACATTAATAGGACCCAGAATGAGGTAGCGGTACCACTCAACGGCATTATCAATCTGACGAATGACGGAATCGGGTTCAACGGGGTCGGAAATGATGAATGACACATTAGACAAAACATGCAATGCTAGGTTGACGGTGAAAATGTAGAAATATGCCGATGAAATATATTTGGTTTTCTTGACAAACTGAGTGATATAGAAAATGATAACGACTAATTCTACAAAAGTTGTGACGAATCTTGGTTGATGGGACAGGAAGTGCAATATGTCTAATAGACCCAACATAATTCACGCTTTTCAACCAGAATACCCAACCGGTAAATTCAATCTTAATACATCAGTAGTTTAGCATACAAAAATTGTACTTGTTGCATGCTAATGTTAACGATACATTAAGATGATGCCAATTTGAAATGAACTAATTTGTGGTTTTATGTTTGCCTGTTATGGATATGACATTGGTAGAATTGTAGGGGTATAAAAACAGCTTCAATGGATTCTGGTGTGTTGTAAAAGTTGTCTGTAGCAAAATTTATGAATATTTATTAAAGCTTTGTCTGGGACGCAAAATATAATAAAAGTTACAAAAAAACAGGTGAAAATGTAATCTAGTACATGAATTTTGGCACCAAACGACTAGAAGTGTTATAGCATCATAGTTAATTCTAGTCTCTAGACATAGTTAACTTCCTTGTAAGTATCAAAAATCAAAAACAAGTAGGCACTAACTATACCCTAATTTACGTGACTGCAGAGAAGGTACTAGTTTACTGGACGTGCGTGGTACTTTGTGCTGACCGCTTCAAACCCCTTCATTCTTAAATGTACTAAAAGTTCCGTATTTCGGTATTCCAAGTAATATATAGGTAGTTTAAATGATCGCTGTAATCGTATTTACCCGGCTTTGATATTGAACAGCAATGGATGTGCTAGTTTTTCGTTTCAATTTTCGGATCAGTTTTATCAGTTTGTCAATGTAGAGAAACTTGAAAAACGAATCGCGCACATTCTTGCTGAAAGTTGGCGGTTTTTAAATATATAAATGCGCAAAAATTACCTAAGCATCAGCAACATCAACGCATCTGCGGCAAACAATGTTTCGATGCTCAGATTAAACATGCAAGCAGTCAAAGAAGCAAACCATTTGTCATCAATAGGAGTTTTGTTATTAGTAATTGTGTATAAGTAGTACCAAACAATGGTAAAACTAAGAAACACTGTTGACACGGAACACTGCAGAAGCAATTTGCGTTCCATCTTCGTTGCCGCAGAACTTCCAGTCAGAGACCGATTAAATCTTGCTGTGATTATAGAGCAAATCGTAAGCACAATACAAATAACACAGCAAGTAACATTGGAATACGTTTGGATTTCGCCCATCTCTAGACCCTCATTTGCACACTCCGTTTTCCTCGGTTGAAGAAAACATTTAACATTCAAAATTGCGTAACCATTGATAGCAAAGGGCATGAACAATGTGACAATAATGAAGAGCATCGTGTGAGGAAGAATCCAAATATGTGAAAATTGTTGATAAAATGCAACGGCAGTAAACCGATTGATGTTTAACAGAACATTTAAAGGGCCCATCACAAGTAGACCATACCATGTCAACGCGGCATCGATACGACGTGGAATGGATCCATCTTTAAAAGGATCAGAAACAAGAAATGAAATGTTTGTAATCGCATGAATTGCATAGTGAACAGTTGAAATATAAAAATACGGTGATGAAATGAAACTATGCCTTTTGACAAACTGAACGGTATAAAAAACGACGGAAATAGATTCCACTGACAAAGTAAAGATTGTTGAATAAGTCGACAGAAATGACATTACATCCAGATAATCTATCATATCGGGGCACCTAATGAATGTCTGTCTACTATAACCTAATTATAATTAATAATGAAAGTACACGTATTGTTATGTCTGTCGCCTTTTGCTTTTGTATGTTCTGTTGTGGAAACCTAACTATATTTCGCGTTTCGTCTAACTAAATGAGTTCAGAAATTAAAGCTACATTTAGTCAAATCAAATTCAATGTCAAAAAATTGACGATCATTAAATATAACTTTTTTTATTTTGCATTGAAATAAATTAAATTATCACAACATGGAACATTTAAAACAGTTTTCAAAATTAACTTATTGTGTTACGTGAAGCAGCAGGTTTACTACGAGTAAATAACTGCGTGGGAGTCTTGTTCTCATCCTGTTTGTACACCAATTTTGTCAATTTGTCGATCAGCAAAAAGGTTAAAAAAGTGTCGCGTACACTTTTGCTGCAATTAAATAATGTTATTGTTTAATTTCTAAACTTTGAAAGTAATGTAATGTAATACCTTGTCATAAGTAACATCAGCGCATCCATTACATACAAAATTTCCGCAAATAGCATGGTCAAGGTTGATACTATGTCAAGGTACCACTCGTCGCCGGTAAAATAGTCCGACGTTATGGTAAACGTGTAAAAAGATTCAGAAATAATGGCACCAGTAAACAAGACGGTTGATACAGTACACTGCATCAGCAAGTTACGTTCTATTTTGGCTGCTGTCGAATTTCCTTTGAAAGCATTATTGCATCTTGTTGAGATGATAGAGCCAATCGTTAAGATTACAGTAATAATACAACACACAATCAATGTGTAAACTTGATTCATCATCATTTGTATACCATCATCATTACAATCAGGATTAAAAAAGCAGTTGTTCACTAGGAAAGTGTACCCATTCGTTGCAAATGGTACCAACATGGTGATCAAAATGTAAAAGACAGTTCGTCGAAACATCCAAATTCGTTTGAAATTCTTGAAAAACACCACGGCAGTAAAGCGGTTTAGCGATAAAAGAATGCTCATTGGTCCCATGATTATGTATCCATAAAGTTGCAATATATTATCGATTTGTTGGGGTATGTAATCAATATCAGTTATGAGATCAGTAGTTAAAGCTGAAGCATTGGTAATCACATGAATAACAAGGTTAACGATAGAAATATAAAAATAAGCAGAGAAAAATATAGGGTTTTTCTTAACAAGTTGAATTATGAAGAAAACAATAGCAACAACTTCTAAAATCAGTGCAAAAAACGAAATGTGAGATAATAATGATGAAAAGATACTGAATAAACTTACCATTTTGATGGATTTGCAAGTTACTAACTAATAAGTTTTGAGTAATGTGTAGACCATGACAATACAAACAGTAGCAATTGTATTGCTAATTTGCAGTATGTTTGCGTGTTGCGATAATTGTAGTGTTTAAACCGTTGGTTCCGTCATCGGACCAAGGTTCAACACGGTAAATTTGACTTCAAAAACTAATTCTCGAATGTTTTGTACACCCATTTTCGGATTCTGATCATGTTCATTCTTTCTTCGTAATAGATGTCATTGAAAATCAAAACAGAACATTTATCAAGTTATATGTACAACCCTTGGCTTAACTTTGTTCAGATAAGTTACTTGTGTCCATTCTCGGCTGTTTTCACGACGCTTTTGAAACAAATTTGACAGTTTGTCAATGAAAAGGAACTTCAAAAAGTTGTTACGCACACTTTCACTGAAATATATCAATTGCATTAACTGCACTTCACTGTACCAATGCGGTTTAGCCTCAGTTAGCCTCGCCCACAGTGTCTATGCAATGTGCGTCACTATGCGCAGGTTTGTCCGCGCGGTCCCACAGCAATTGGCGACGGTGTGCGAGGCCAACTGCTGCTCGCTAGTTGTTATCCATGGTATGTGTTTTTTTACCTGGTCATCAACAGCATTATTGCATCAGTTGCATAGAGCGTTTCCTCCAAAATGCCAGACAAACCCACTACAAAGTTATATAACATTGATTCAGGTACCGTGTAGAGAAATTCACAAATAATAATACAAACAAGTAATACAGTTGACACCGAACATTGCATAAGTAAATTACGTTCCATTTTTGATGCCTTTGAACTTCCCTTGAAAGCAATGTTGTTTCGTGCCGCGACGATTGCGCCAAATGTCAATACAACGCAAAGAATACAATACGTCGTCATAGTATAGACTTGATTAAGACTCATTTGTATATCAGAATCGTGACATTCGTTTCCCCTGTGTTCAAAGAAACACGGATTCATAATTACAATGTAAAAATTGGTTACAATTGGCATCAATAAAACAATGACAATGTAAATAACGGTTCGGCGAAAAATCCAAATCCGTTTAAAACTTTTGTAAAAAACAACGGCAGTAAATCGATTTAGTGATAGTAGCACGCTGATGGGGCCTATTACCAAGTATCCATACAGTTGTATCATATTATCGATTTGTTGTTGAGCATCTTCAAGATCAAAAACATATTCAGCAAGAAATAAAGAAGCGTTTGTAAACACATGAATAACAAGGTTGGTTATCGAAATGTAAAAGTACGCAGATTTAAACAGTGAATCTTTCTTTCTGAATTGAACTGTAAAGAAAACAACGGCGATAATGTCAACAATGAATGTAAAAAAGGTAACGGACAATAAAAATATCGCTATGTTTGTCATCATAACAGGCTTACTTTGAAGTAAATAAAATATATGCGATTCGATAGTTACCGACGAGACTTGTTTGTTTTGAATACGTTGTTTGTTGCCAATTTAATTATGAATATTCATGTTTTGCCAAGAAAACGGAAATAACAACAAAAATACAGGTGAATTTTTACTTCGGTACCTTAACAATGTAAACAACAACCGCAGCGACAACAATAGCGACAATGTCTGTAAGTATTGTAAACAATGTTAATGACAACCTGCATAATGGATACTTTATGACTGTATGTTTTTGTTTGGTTTATGTACTTTCTTATTGTTGTATTTCCAAGTGTGCTTGGTGTTATTGCCTTTCTTTTCATTTTATATCCTTGCTGAACAAAAAAAAAGAGATTTTTATAGTATAACCAACTTCCGAAAAACAAACAGTTTATTAAGTTATCTTGACTGGTATTACAAAAGGAACATCATTTAGTGGGTTATGTTGCTGTGCTGTTTTGTTGCAATTGAATCTATGCCACAACTTTGCCAGCTTGTCGATGAATAAAAACTTCAAAAACGTTTTACGAATGCTTTTACTGAAAACAGAAAACACTTAGTTATCAATCAATACATACGTTTACTTTTTTCTTTACTTACCTCATTATCATAAGCATAAGCGCATCCACTGCAAAAAGGACTTCCATACTGATGGCGGACAAGCCTGATGATATATCAACATACCAATTCATGTCGCCGTATATAATCGTAATCGTCGATAAGCCTATGGCATAAAAGTATTCGCAAGTCATAGTAATGGTAAGAAAAATCGTTGAAACCGAACATTGGAGAAGTAAATTACGTTCTAGTTTCGAAGCCGTCGAATTTCCGTTAAAAGCAGTGTTGAATCTTGCCGCAACGATTGAACCAATTGTTAACACAATACAGATTATACAACACACAAGCATGGTATAAATCTGAACAAACTTTATGCGGCTAGCGATATTATTACACTCTTCACTGATTTGGGGCCGAAAACATTTCAAGTTAAGAAATTCGTATCCATTGATCGCCAATGGCAGCATCAAGGTCACCAAAATGTAAATTACAGTGCGTTGAAACATCCAGATCCGCCTGAACTGCTTGAAAAACATAACTGCAGTGAAACGGTTTATTGATAAAAGCACACTGATGGGGCCAATGACAACACCGCTATACCATTGAAACAGGTAATCTATTAGCGTTATAACATTGTCTGAATCCAATGCATAGGCAACAAGGCCCATAACATTTGTGAGAACATGAATAGGGACCGGCAGGCGAAATATAAATGTTGACCGATTCTCTTGTAATTGACCTTATTCGACGCAGAATTGCCGTAGATTTTGAATGGAAAAAGAAAAAAAAATTTCAAAAATCAAGAAAGGCACGAAAATGTTAAAAAAGAAGCGTCAAATTCCGAAATTTTTTTCCCGAGGGACTTTTCATTTTTGTCGACAAAACCCCCTGTCATTTAGCACGCTTTGCCAAAGCTTTCTTTGAACGCGGTTCTTGCATTGACACATTTGACATGCACGAACGCGATTTGTGCATTTGCACACGCGCACGAATAGAGCCGTGACATTTACACTTAAAATGTTAATTGAAAACATGCCAAAAAATAGTTGTTTGCCATTGCGATATGGTTTTTTCAACGTCAGAACGTATAAATAATGTATAGAAAGACTTATCAATTGTGTAAAAACAATTTTGAGCAAAAAAGTCTAGTGAGCAATTCATACTTCAAATGGCGTTTACGGCATTTTCAGTTGCTTTTAGACCAAAACTAATGATACCAATCAATTTTTTGGGTATAACTACGGGTCTACGGGAATAAAAATTGTTCAAAACAATCAAATATGTTTTTGGCATTTTTCTTTAATAAGACCGGATAACCGCATCCGGTCTTGTCCGGTCTTTTTCATAATACGTTCTAATGCAACTTTTTACGCTGAATCGAATGGTGATAACGCCGTCTAAGAAGGAGAAGGAAGTAATACCGAAAAAGTACAATAACCGTAAAAAATTGTCTTTTTGGCACTTTCTGATACTCCCAGCGCAAAACAAGTATTACCATTCGTTTTTTCACATTTGAAAATGGGGGTGTAGACGTGCTAATTACTCAAAAAGAGCAACTTTTATTTTTGGCATTTGCCTTTAGGAAGATCGGAAAAACGCATCCGGTCTTATCCGGTCTTCTGGTGTATGTCAGTTTGTGTAACTTTTTACGCTGAATCGAATGGTGAGATTGGCGGTTGAGAAGTAAAAAGAAGTAATGCCGAAAAGTTTAAAAAACCGTCTGAAATCTCGGTTTTGGCACTTTACGGTAATTTTTTTTTAAAACCAATATCACCATTCGATTTGGAATGTAATGAAACGTCCGAAATGACTATTTGTTTTTCAAAATACAACAAAAATTTTCGATACAGTACCCCGGGGAACACTATGCGCGAGTCGCGATTTTTGTCCCCTGCCGGTCCCTAGATATAGAAGAAGCATTTGAGTAAAAGAGTGTTACGTAATACGTATAACCCACAATGTTATTTTAGACTGCTCTCGTTTGTATGATGTACTTCGTTAATGGTTGTTTTTTGAGTGGCGTCTAAGATGTATTTAGCATTCTTGTTTATGTACGTAAGCATAACAAAAGTATTGTTCCGTGATCTAAGTGCAACAGAAAATTACAAGTTTTGAGAGGCAATATCCTTATTACTCCCGGCGACTAACGGGGGCGTCATTCAATGTAGGATGACGGCAGAACTGACTTTATTTTCTTTTTACGAATCATCTGAATCCACTTTCCTTTTTGATGACGTTTATGCCACAACTTTACCAATTTGTCGATAAATAAAAACTTTAGAAACTTCTTTCGTATAGTTTTACTGAAATAATCAAACATTACTTGTAAGCAATGTGTATCCAAAAGACTCATCAAATTACCTTATCATTAACAGCATCAGCGCATCAGTTACATAAAACATTTCAGTGCATATTTCAGTCAAAAGTGAAGTAATGTCGATATACTGTTTTCTTTTACGTTCCTCTAAGTGTACTGTCGTTAACAGCAATGTGTAAGTTGATTCGCTGACAATAGTACAAGTAACCAAGAAAGTTGACACAGAACATTGCAGAAGCAAGTTACGTTCTATTTGTGACGTTGTCGAATTTCCTTTGAAAGCGTTATTGTATCGTGCCGCAATGATTGAACCAATTGTCAATACTATAGTGATAACACAGCACGTAACCATGGTATAAATAAGATTAAGATGTGTTGGTATACCAGAATCATGACAGTCAGCAAGGGTTGCCAGCAAGCACAAATCTTCTATAATGGTATAACCATTGGCGGCGACTGGCACCAACAAGGTTATCAGAATGTATACAACAGTGTATCGAAAGATCCAAATTTGTTTAAACTTTTTGTAAAAAACAACGGCAGTAAAACGGTTGAAGGATAACAATACACTGATCGGTCCCATAATAAGATATCCATAAAGTTGCAAGATATTATCAAGTTGTTGAGGCATAAAATCAACGTCAACAAACAGATCGGTAATAAGTAATGAAGCATTTGTAATTACATGAATAACGAGGTTGATTATTGAAATGTAAAAATACGCAGATAAAAATGTGGAGTTTTTCTTAACGAATTGGACTGTATAAAAAATGATGGCAATAATGGTTATAATCAGGGTCACCAACGAAATGCGGCTTGCTAATAATTGAAATAACTCAAATAAAGACATGTTCTAAGGGGTTTTTTTAAGCAAACCGCAGAGCCAAACAATACAATTACTAACCTTGCATTGTTAACGTGCGCGCTTTTTTCTACTTTGCTCAAGATAGTTCAACCCGATGATGTAACAGCAAAAACGTAGTTCTTTTAGTCAAGTACAATTGAAATTACATGTTTTTAAGATTCTTGTCGACAATGTGACGTTCGCCTACTCGTCACAGTTTAGTGTGACAGAAAGATTATCATTATGATAAAATTATCACAGTTTTCGGGACCTGTGAGTACAAGTTTCCATTACCGTAATGTTTGTATTCACGTCTGTCGTTGCTGTCTGGTTTCCTTTTGTATAACTGCCTTTTGTATTATAATGCGTCGCAATGTCAAATGTATCTTATCCTGTTGGTATTATTATTTATAGCAAAAAGTCTTTCTTAAGTTACTATGATAGGCTTAACAATAGCATTAGCTCTACTTTTACAATAAGTTGCTTGTGAACTTTCATAGTTTCGTTCTGCTTTCGGCCACCAACTTATCAGCCTGTCAATGAGTAGAAACTCCAGGAACGTGGTGCGTACACTTTGACTAAAACAATACAAATGTCGATACAAACTTGAAATTGTTAACTTACCTTATCATCAATAGAGTAACCGCATCGACCGCATAAAACACTAATGCAATGACGTTTGACATGGCAGACGCAAGGTTTTGGTAATAAAAATCTTCAACGTATTGATTCGTAGTTATGGATAGTGTGTAAATGGATTGACAAATTATGGTGCAAGTAAAGAGAAGAGTCAATATAGAGCATTGCAGAAGCATATTACGTTCTATTTTTGACGTTATAGCGTTTCGTTTAAATGCATTGTTGCACCTTGTCGCAATTATCGATCCAATTGTGAACACTATGCAGAGTACACAGCACGTAACCATGGTACAGATTTCATTAAGAATCATTTGAAAATTGGAATCGGAACAGTCAGATTCAGAGGCTTCAATAAAGCAGTCGTCATTGTATACTGTATAGCCATTGGTTATAAACGGTACCAACAAGGTAATCACAATGTAAATTACAGTATGCTTGAGTGTCCATATTTGTTTAAAATGTTTGAAAAACACGACTGCCGTAAAACGGTTAAGTGACAAAAGTACACTTATCGGTCCCATGATTATAAATCCGTAAAGTTGCAAAAAATTATCGATTTGTAGTGCTATATCGTCAAGATCAACATAAGAATCTGCAATCAGTAAAGAAACGTTTGTAATCACATGAATAACAAGATTAACTATTGAAATGTAAAAATAAGCCGATAGAAATAGGGGATTTCTCTTGACAAACTGAACTATATAGAAAACAATAGCAACGACTTCAATGATCAATGAAATCGCTGTGATATGAGATATTAATGTTGAAAACACGGTTACTTGTGCTACCATGTCTGTAGACATAAGGTTTTATGGTTATCAGCATACGGGGTTTACATTCTGTATAACACATTTATATATAAGTACAAATATTAACATTTGTATTGTAAATTTGCACAATGTTTGCGTGTCAGACTGTTGGTAAACAGTAACCATTGAATTCGTCATCTTTTTTCTTTTCTGAGCTATTGTACTGTGATAGGTGTTGCGTAAGGTTTGACTTTGTTCTGGCGGACAGTTACTATCGTTGTTTTCCTCTTTTGGTGATTTTTATGCCACAGTTTTACCAGTTCGTCAATCAACAGAAATTTCAGCAGTTTGCTGCGTACACTTTTGCTGAAAGACACTTTCAAGTTGCATTACGTATTTCTAGTGGCATACCTTATCATCAACAACATCAGCGCATCAGTTGCATAAAGTATTTCCAAAGTCATGTTAGCGATGCCCGGTGTTATTACAAGAAACCATTGTATTCTTGCGTCAACAATGTCAGTCGGTGAAATCATTATAGAACTGTATTCACAGATTATTATAAAAGTGAACAATACTGTTGAAACCGAACATTGGAAAAGCAATTTACGTTCGATTTCTGATGCCATTGACTTTCCTTTGAATCTGGTTCCAACTATTGCACCGATAGTCAACAATATACAAATAACGCAACACGTAAGCATGGTGTAAACTTGAACTAAATCAATTTGAAACGCATCGATACAAATGTTTACAATAGCATCTTCTTCAACGAAACATTTTACATTCAACATAGCGTAACCTTTAGTTGCAAAAGGTACGAGTAAAACAACTATGATGTAAAAAACTGTTCTTCGGAATTTCCATATCCATTTGAAGTTTTTAAAAAACACGACAGCAGTAAAACGGTTGAGCGCTAAGAGCACGTTGATTGGTCCCAGTACCAGATATCCATACCATTGCAAAATAGTGTCAACTTCTGGCGGTATAAAATCAAAGCCAAACTGATAAGAAACAACAACGGAAACATTTGTAACAATGTGAATGGTCATGTTGATTGTCGAAATATAGAAATAGGCAGTTGAAAATACATTATTTTTCTTTGCAAATTGAACCGTAAAGAATGTAATGGCAACGACTTCAATAATCAGCGCAATTAAAGTAAAGCAATGGGTACTTATTGAAATAAAGATGAACAAGTTGTACATCTCACAAGTTAAAAAACGCCTTTAATGTCTGTTAACAGCATCAAATGCTGGTAGGTGTGATTTTGTCGTTGTTGTCGTTTGCATGACGTACTTTGTTAATTATTACTCTTTGCATCGTTAAAAATGTATTCATTTCTTTCTAGACATCAACAACAACACTATTGCATTATTTACAACGAATGCTTTTCCACTACTTTGGCGACTAAATTGCTGTTTTTACGTCGTTCCAGGTTTTTATACGCAAAAGTCAATAAACATATATAAGCAACAAGTACCGAGCTTTTGGTTTATTTTTAGTTTTTGTAACAACAACCTTGTATTTTTATTTTGTTCAAGTAATTGCGATTACACTTGGTTGAGTGTGATTAGCGGTACTGCCACTCGGTGCCACAATAAATAAACTTAACGGAGAGACTTGTTGCTTTCCACGAAGTCGATACCAAAGTTTCAACAGTTTGTCGACATACAAGAACTTGAAAAAACGCCGGCGTACACTTTTGCTAAAATATTACTCCTTATTTACATTTTCCATTATTTCAATCACCTTATCAGTAGCAGCATCAATGCATTTGATGTATAAAACATCTCTCCGCATACGTTTGACATGGCTGCTATTATGTCAATAGCCACCACTGTTTCTTCATTAACAACCACAGTTGTTGTTATGAGACGAGCAAAAAGATAGTCACAAACAATTGATAGTGTTAAGAAAATTGTTGATACAGAACACTGTAACAACAGTTTTCGTTCCATTTTCAACCTTGCTGAACTTCCGTGAAAGGCAGTGTTGTACTTTGATGCGATGACAGAACCGATTGTTAAAACAATACAAATAATGCAACATCCAACCATGTTATAGGTTTGAATGATATTCATTTGTATCACCAAAAGAGCGCAGTCATCTTCGAGTTGATGAAGTATGCATTTGGTTATACTAATCACAGTATTGTAGTGGATGGCAAGAGGCATCAGTACAATCACAATTATGTAACAAATGGTGCGTCGAAATGTCCAAAAATGTTTGAAACTTGTGAAAAATACAACGGCAGTAAAGCGGTTTAACGACAAAAGAACACAGATCGGGCCAATGGCGAGGTAGCCATACCATTGTATAACGTTATCAATGAGGGTTTGAACAGAATCACCGTCAATCGAACTAGCAATTATCAATGAAACATTTGCAACCAAATGAATTGTGTGATTTAATGCTGAAATGTAAAAATAGGCGGACAAAAAGAGTTTTCTTTTCTTTACAAATTGAACTGTTAGAAAAGTGACAGTAATGAGCTCGATGATTAGTGTAACAGGCGTCAAGAAAAATGCGGTAAATGCAAATATAATTCGTAACATCTTTACTGCACCGGAGCGAAGTTACGAAAATACTAAAATAACAATGCCGAACTGCAGACAATGGTTTTTATTCTAATTGATATTTGTATTATGTACTTTGTTATTTTTATCTTTACGCCATAACTATACCATGGTGAAAAGAAAATGTACAACGAATTCGCAATCCCAGCGCAATTTTTCCGCTCGCGTGCGCTGCGGAACAATGCCTTGGCAAAGCGAGTCAAAGAGCTATCAACGGGGACAATTGTGGGCAACGTTTGTGTTTTGCGCTGATGTGCGATCCGACCTGACACTTTTCGACGCACACGGCGTTCGCCTCCGTTTGACGCGTGTGAACTCCCGCGACTCGAGCAAACGGAAAAATTGCGCTGGGATTGCGAATTCGTTGTACATTTTCTTTTCACCATGGTAGTATCTTGTGTTGTTATTTGTGTTATAAAAAATGTTACGTTCATTTCAAACTGAACTTTACATTTACATTTTAAGTAACAGCAATTACACCTGGTTGATTTATAAAGTTCGACGCACTGCTACTATGTCCAGGAACTGATGCTACAGTAAATAACCTAAATTGAGACACTCGTTAACGATAGTGTGCGCGATAGGCCCTTGCCGGCGGCCCTATCTGAACGCACGCGGAAAAAGTGCCAAAAATTGTGTATGTCTTTACAGATCCTACAATTTTTTATTTTTGAGTTGTTTTTTTCTTCACAGTTGAGAATAAGTTCCAATCACATACGGTTCTTGCACACAAAACATTCGCAAGGAGACCACACTTGTTATCACCCATGTGTGTATTCATTCGGGTAAACCAATATTCCAAAATGAGGAAGTAGCGAAATGTGTAGCGGCAAAAAATTACTGTCTTTTTTTTGGTTATTCAATCAAACATACTAGTTCTTTGTACACGCACATTTATCTCACATTAGTCAAACCAGAAATACTCGTTGGACTGCGAACAGCTACTAAAGCCTCAGAAACTTTGAGTCCCAACTTAAGACGCAACTTCCGGTATAAGCTTTTGACATATTCCCGATATGATTTGATAAAATAACAAAGAACGATGAAGTCAGCCATAGCGTGTATTCCAAGAATAGAAATAGCCATCAGAGAAAACGCTGAGATCCATCTGAATCCAAACAATGTCAATACGAGGCACAATGTGATGGGAAGAACAAGCATGACTCCCGCCAAGAGCAGTTGAATGAACAGAGTTCTAAACAGCATCAACTGAAAATTTAAAACAAAGCGTCTGTTTGAAAAGCGTCAAAAAGTCTATTATACCTGCATTTTGTAAGTTGCATCACTCAATTGATTCTTATTCTTTCGTAAAATTCTAATGAAGTTGAAGTACAAAAAAGTCATTGAAATAGCTACAAGGACCAATACTAAAACAATGATCAAAACGTACAAATTAGCAAGTTGAAGCACTGATATATCATAACCAAAGATGGAAGGGTGAAGTTCAAAAAGTCGTTCTAAATTAGGAAACTGTGAAATCATCGTTTCTTTTAGTTCTTTTATTTCGAGCTGTGTGAAAGCTAAAGGCAGGCAGAGAAGACTTTGCAGTGATACAAAAATAACAATGTAGAAAACCATCCTAACTCTTAAGATATTGTAATGGTAGTAAAATTTTGAAAATGGTGAACCTTGTACGTAACGATGTAACACAGAAACATAGACACTAAACCCCATTCCAACAGCAATGACTATAAGGATTAACAACTGCAATTTGGCCAAGTTATCCTTTGAATTTGAAAAAATTCCAGCACTGTAGCCAATGTAAAATGGCCAAAATGGCACGGGCTTCCATAGACCGAGATATAAGTCAAATAAGTATGACCATGACAGTTGATGGACCAAATACCACTTGTAGTCCGACATTTCTTTCGGTGATTTCACTATGATCACATACAACATAAAGAAAAACAATGGCGTAGTGATAACAGTTGAAACTTCCCAGAAGATTATATACACTGCGATTAGACGTGGATTTTCAAGATCATCGAAAGTTATGGAGGAGTAATTGACCGATGGAATGAAAAAAGCCATCAAGTCTCAGAACTCATCGTTTGGGGCAATCAACCGTACATTCATGTTTTAAAGTTAGTATACATGCAAACCAGGGGCAAAATGTCGTTGATCATGCAGCAGGGAAACAGTCAAAGTTCATGTTTATTTTTATATTGACACTCGAACGGCAAGCTAAGTACCAAAGTTAATGTTATTTGCAGGAAAGAACATGCCCTGTGGAATATTATTGCAAAAAGGGCAATACAAGTACGTAAAAAACTATGCATGTATGACTGTACTATGATGTTAATACGGTATATAAGCAATTTATTATTTTCAGGTCGGTTATTTTGAAACTATCATTGACCTCTGTGGCCTTTCGGAACAAATTGATGGCTTCTTGGTTTGTGCTATGTTCTGCGTTTTCAACACTTGATGGCTTTGTGTTCATTCATTTCTCATTTTTTACATTCATCTTTCTTGAATTTTACTCTTCCGTCTGTACATTTTGTCACAAGTCTGTTATCAAAGGTTTTGGCTGCCTCTGACCCTGTGAAGTCTAGATTTTGATAAATTTTGAATAGAAGCGAAGACTCTTACAGGATAGTGCGAGGTTTGAAGTCATTATCGAGAAGAAAATGTCTTTATTTACCGATAGCAAGACAGCTCCACCGAGAAAACACCAAGATCAGTAGTGATAACAAGTGATAAATCTGTTGCGCAACAGGTGCAACAAAATGCGCACACATGTGTACCGTCTTATCCCCTAAGTAGCTCTCACTGCGAATATTTAACTTACAATTACTTACGCTCTTGCCATTTCTGTTCGTGCATTTCCTTTGTTCAAAGCCTTGTAGAATGCGGATTGAAACATGCACGTATCTTTTGCATCCAAACATCACATTTTAGTTCATTGAGCCATATTATACATATTCAATTGAACGGCACAAAATATAATATATTTATTACATTTGGTAGCATTAAAACACACTTTTTTTCAGCCAATTGAGCAATGCAATAACGCTTAAATATTGTTTCCTTGTCGTTACTAATGTTGATAACACCACGTGCACAACTTTTCATCAGAGCTGTCGGGTTCGGGTTTCGGTTCCGGGTTTTTCCGGGTTCGGTCGGGTTCGAGTTCGGGTTTTGCCGGGTTCGAGTTCAGGTTTTCAACGGTGTCGGGTTCGAGTTCGGGTCGAAGATCCGAACCCGAAAAAAATGAATTTCGAGTCCGGATTCGAGTTCGGGTTTTACTGGTCTCCGGGTTCGGGTTTTCAAAAAACGTTTGAAATGTTTGAAATGCCAAAGTTTTGCGCTTTCAGCGGCCTCATTCATTACTTTCTTGCAAAAAAAGCATTGTTTACACGCCGAAGTATCAAAAATTAGTGACACATAAGGCCAAATTGGGCTTTTTTTCGGGTTCGGATTCGAGTTTTGCCGAGTTCGGTCGGGTTCGGATCCGGGTTTTGCCGGGTTCGAGTTCGGGTTTCAAAATTTCCCAATTCGGATTCGAGTTCGGGTTTTGGAAGGTTTCGGGTTCGAGTTCGGATCAAAGATCCGAACCCGAAAAAAATGGGTTTCGGATTCGAGTTCGGGTTCGGATTTCAAAAAAATTTTACAACCCGACAGCTCTGCTTTTCATTCCTGTATTGTGAGCAGATGTCAAACTATTGTATAGTAAGTCAAGTAATATGTGATTTGCATTTCTACTCAAAATATTCTAATTCAAAGCACCCGACGCGGTAGTAGGACCAGCAACAAACAATGGTGGAGTCGTATTTACAGTAAATCCTAACTTAAATAATCCTCTCTTGACCAAACTTTTGACGTGTTCACGGTAAGATTTAATAAAATAGCACAGAATCATAAAGTCAACAAATGAATGCATTCCAAGAATGCTGATCGCTATCAGTGAAAACTTTGAAATCCATGGAAAGCCGAACAACATCAAAACCAAGCATAATGTGATTGGGAAGATCAACATGGCACCCGCTAAGAACATCTGAATGAACAACGTTTTGAATAGCATGAGCTGAAATTGCAAAAAATTCGGTGAGCGTATGAATCGAAGCGCTGAACTACCTGCATTTTGTAAGTTCCATCGCTCAAAAGTGGCTTATTCTTTTTGAGAATCCGTAGAAAGTTAAAGTATAAAAAAAGCATTGAAATGGCAACAATAATCAATGTAAATATTATGATAATAATAAAATTGGCTGAAACGGTAATCACTGAAGTGTCAAATCCAAAAATGGATGGGTGCAGTTCGAAAATTTCAATTAATTCAGGATACTTTGAAGTCATGGTAACTTTGAGTTCGCCTTGAAGTGAACCCGTGTAGATCAACGGTATACAGAATAGACACTGTATTAGAATAAAGATTAGAATGTAAACAACAATACGACCCCGCAGCTTAGAATAACGTTTATAAAAATATGAAAATGGTGATGCCTGTACATATCTGTGTAGGACGGAAATGTAAATACTGAACCCCATGCCGATGGCAATGACTGCAACAGCCAGCAGTTGGGTAGTAATATAATTTCCATTCAAACTTGAGAAAATGCCAGCGCTATAGCCAATATTGAATGGCCATAGAGGGACGGGTTTCCAGAGACCAATGTAAACATCAAAAATGTAAGACCAGGTTAGTTGATGGATAAGATACCACTTGTAATCGGACATTTCTTTTGACGATTTGGTGATAATCATGTGAAGCATGAAGCCAAAAAATATTGTCGTAAATACGAGTGAAACCTCCCAGAAAATGGTGTAAGCTGTGACGAGGCGTGGATGTTCGAGGTCATCAAACGTTATCGATGAGTAATTTACCGGTGGGATTAACGAACTTATCGGATCAAGTATGGAATGTATGAAATTGTCCATTTTGGCAAACTAACATGTTGCTAAAGATGGAGTATTCTGGGTGCATTGAGTTTTCCGTGTTCATGTTACTTTAAAAATATATCGGCAGCTGCAATGGAGTCATGTTCACAATGTTGAGTCTGGTACCAGGCAAAACTTGAATGTCCTTAAAACGACAGACAAAAATCACACTAATTATGTATTTATGAAGTTTTTCAGAAAATCGTTTTTGAGCTTGACGCAAGCTGTCATTTTCATTCTATAGATGCCATGACACGCGTCTTAAACTTTGGTCGGATTGAAACTATTTTTATTTCATGAATTTGATACGAATTGACATTTTAAAACTTATATTTATTCAAACATAACCGTGGAGGGGCGTTAGCACCCTGTGTTCTTACACACTACACATAACTGAAACCACCTGTCATTGATTATTGAATGTACTGCATATTTTCGTGCAAATAAGACGACGACCAACGTCCCATTTTCTGACGTCCAACATTTGAGGGCCGAATTCAAGAATTAGCTCACCCAAATCAAGCATTTCTTAATTTTTCATTTTTACCTCCATTTTTGCTAATTGGCTCACCTTTTGAGCTGTTTTAACGATTTCTGTGTCAAACTCATGAATTTAACAATACTGAACAAAGAAGGAGCCCTTGTTGCGATATCAACCCGGCCCGAACAAAGAAGGAGCCCTTGCAGCGACATCAACCCGGCCCGGGCGAAAAGGAAGCTCTTGTTGCAACATCAACCCGGCCCGAGCAAAGAAGGAGCCCTTGTTGCGGGATCAGCCGAGGTGAGCAAAAAAGGACCGCTTGTTACGAGATCACACAGGAGTGAGCAAAAAAGAAGCCCTTGCAGCAGGATCAGTAAATGGAGAGACCTTCAATTTCACGCCCTTCAGGCGGCTCCTTGTAGAAACGACGATGAAATTTATTCTGCGGCCTCCGCTGAAACCGCAGAATGGCACAGCTGTCGAAGCATCTAGGAATCTGGATCCAGGTGACGGAGAAATCAACAAAAACAACGTCGGGGTAAGCATGAAAGTGACGACTGAACCATCCGCTAAAGACTGAATCTACTTTCGGTAGCTGTCAGTAGGCTTGTATTGGTTTCTTACATCGCAATGATGAGCAGTCTGGGTGAACAGAATACACGTTAAAACTTCGGCAAAACGCTTGGATCCTCCACACAAAGCCCGCGCGCGTTGTCACGCATGCATTTTCCGATCTGCTGCCACTTTCGTTTCGAGACTGCGCGTGCGCATCGTCGCTGTGGTGGTCACCGCTTGCAAGCGCGCTTGTTTCTTGCGAGCTAACTTTTGCGTTGGCTTCCGTACTTCACGACCATTCATCTACGGCAAACCAGCGCTTCAAATCCACTTTGTTTTGTTACTTTGAATCTGCTGGGCAAAGCTTTTCAGATAAGTCTGCCGCCGCTCCCAGAATCGCTTCTTTCTTCCTGGACAAACTCATTCGTCGTTTACGCTGAATGGATCCGCGTTCCTAGATGCTTCGACAGCTGTGCCATTCTGCGACTTCAGCGGAGGCCGCAGAATGAATTTCAGTCGTCGTTCTCACAAGGAGCTGCCTGATGGGCGTGAAATTGAAGAATTCTCCATTTGCTGATCCTGCAACAAGGGCTCCTTTTTTGCTCACTTCTGGGTGATCTCGTAACAAGGGGTCCTTTTTTGCTCACCTCTACTGTTCTCGCAACAAGGGCTTCCTTTTTGCTCGTCGGGTTGATCTCGCAACAAGGGCTCCCTTTTTGTTCAAGTCGGGTTAATTCCGCAACAAGGGCTTCCTTTTTGTTCGGGTCGGGTTGATTCCGCAACAAGGGCTCCTTCTTTGTTCAGTGTGATCAAATAACAGAAAAAGAGTGCAGTAATGCAAAAATAAGCAAGAAGTTCCACTGCTGAGCCACAGCAGAAATTCGACAGTCAAAATGAAAAAATAAGAAAAAGTGAGCTAATTCTCGAACTCGGCCCTCAAATGTTGGACGTCAGAAAATGGGACGTTGGTCGTCGTCTTAAATCCAAAGAATTCCAACTCATGCTAATATGCCGGTTTATTTTCATGTTGAAATTTTAAGCAGCCAAAAAAATTTTAATAAAATGTAAGAACGGCAAGTCAGTTATTAACAGCGTGATAACAGATTTAAAAGCGACACACAACATTTTCAACAAGTCGTCGGATTCAAAAGTACATCGTTCAAGGAGCAATAATCCCGCCTGCGTTGCCGTAGCCACAAAGTGTTGACAAAATGTTGAATCTATGTGACAATCATGGAAGTTGACGGCACCTTCGAACGCGAACTCATAGGCATCCAACAGTAGAAGAGGATTGTTGGTTGGTTTATAGCTTACCACCGTAATCGAGTCGTGAGCGAGGTAGAAGAGGTCTTCTGGCTCTTCTTCTTTTGCCATCTTCACATCATCATCATCCAATTCCATTTCTTCGTCAATGCTTTGACCAATTTGTCGGCCAAATTCTTCGAAGTGGCCACACGTGCAAGCACCTTTTCGGCGTCGGAGGTGTTTTCCGTGATGTCGTTTTCAATCTTTGAAGTGCTGCACTATGAAATACCATCAATGGCTTTTTTGACGGCTTTGAGATGTTTCGCGGATTTAATAAAAGTGATGAAGGGTTCGTGAATGGATGGATTGAGGGCTTCCATGGTGGATCTGAAAAAATGGTGGTTATCGATTGACATTGGCACAAAATCGCAAAACAAATAACCGACTCATTTGTTTTTTCGCTCGAAGTCATCTGAACAAGGGCATCCAAATAAGCTTCGTAGTGGTTACACTTCTCAGTCACTGTTTCCAATTTGGCCAAATAGTTATCACGACTGTCACCATCGGCATATTGGGTCTTCTGGTGATTGTAGTCCAAGAGGCACGACTTCCGTCGTTCGGTAACCTTTTGAATGACAACGTCGTCAGGGTTCTTCTACTTCGCCAGCATGCATTTCCAGGAAGTGCTTCGGCTTAGGCCCAATGCCAACGAAGTGACCGGAACGCAAATAATCCTCGACTGCGTTCACGATAACGAGGATGGCATCAAACTGCCTCGGGCGCGGTGTCTTGTAGATTACCTTTAAAACACGTTGCAACGCTTTGAAGGCGTCTGAAGCCGCCGCATAGTCGGGCAGATCAGAAAGAGCTGCCCTGGGAGGATGCTTTGCGAGTGGTGGGCAAATGTGGCCGCGACGATTAGAGGACGGTAGATAGCATCCGGATATGTGCCATTAAGATTCATCGCCGGACAGCATGATGACTCGGTATGCGTGTCAACGCTAAGGCTGCTGATTGGACGCCCATCGGCATGTCGGATAATTATCTGCAATCAGTGACAATAATTATCATCTTCCAAAATCACGGAAAAACCAACCTCTTCATCGCCGGCAAGCCCCGCGATTTCCACAGAACCGCCATCGGGTTCCACAGAATGAGCTGCTTCGTTGATCACGAGTGGTCATTCTTTATTAGAATAATAAAGAACAACCACTCGCGACTGCATCAATCGATCGATTGTCGCAATGTTTAAAGTTTCCTCCATTCCATCGAAACCAAAATCATTGTCAACATCAGTGGTTAGCTTGAGATTGTTGATTTGATTGAGAAGCTGTTGAGACATTGAATCCGTTTGAAGACACTGATAAGGCGATCGAGAAAGGCGAAGGTGAGTTGTAACTGGGTGAACATCTCTTGAGAAGCGGTCTTCAAGCGGTTGTAGGGCATTTCAGTCGCATCAGGATATGTGTCTTCGAGATCTGTCGTCGGACTGCATGATGACTCGATATTGGCGCCAACGCTGAGGCCACTGATCGGACGCTCATCGGGATGTCGGATAATGATCTGCAAGTGACACTCATTATCGTTTTTCAAATTCACGGAAAAACAAACCTCCTCATCGCTGACAACCTCCTTGATTTCAATAGAATAGCCATCAGACTCAACAGAACCTTAATCTAATGTAGGTGCCGTTGGGATTTATACTGATATTCTCGCCAGACACGTTTGCGCTGTTGTTGGAAGACAACGTCAAGTGTTGAGCGTGGTTGCTGCAAAAAATATGCATAAACTTAAGCAAAAAAAAACATGATAATCACGACGGTTTTGAAGGGCGATTCTGGCGTTTTTCATCGAAAGAAGGATTCACGGGCTCGAAGCAAGCAAAGAACGAAATGTTCCGAAAGGGTGATGATGCTTGGAGAAAGTAAGCATAAGCAGAGTAACTCGAACAAACTACAAACTTTGCCGCTGCAAACCGCTCAACAAAATGCGGTGCTACGACAGTTCAGCCGATGGTGCTCATGTCTTTGATTATGAAACACTGATATCGACAGTTCAGAAGCCTCGGCTAAAATGTCGGGGCGCAATTGCCCCCGGCCAAAAGAGCGCTTGTCCATGATGATATCACGGTAGAATAGGGGCAAATATAAACAGAATAACAACAAATTAGGCCAATAAACAAGTTCAGTACAAACAGAACAGCAGAATAACGTGAGACCTCGATCCCAAAACCAGCGGTTACCGCCTTTCGTGGTGAGAGCACCACGATGGGCACAGTGTGCATTGGTGCACGCTCGCTACAGTTCGTTCCATTTGCTGCGCGGAAAACTCCAGTTTCATGCAATAGACCGAATCGATTGCCATGAGTTTCCAGTTGCGTACAATCGATTCATTGTCGAGACAGTCTAGTGCACAAACAGCTGAGACAGGCGATTTACAAAAACAGTTTTGTTCCATCACAAGTGGCAACAATCGAGTTAGCTAAAACCGACAAAGTGACTTCCGGATAAGTGGATCCAGTCGAAAGATGTTAGCAATTTGTTCAAACCAAAACTAACTGATTATTGTTCCATCTTCATAGCTATCGACTACTGCGTGACACCTCACAGAGAAAAGACCCCCTCAATATTATACCCCTCACAAAATTCTTCCATCAAAATTTGAAAACTCCATCTTATTTGGGGGAAAACTCACTGCAAGTGATCGCGCTGGCTCACGGTTTTTCCAAGTTGGAGTCAGTCGAGGTATTTCCAAGTCGACGACGTTCCAACGCATCGGTTTTTTTCCTTTGTTGCTTCATTTAACTATGTGTTTTGTTGTTTGTTACTGTTTGTAATAAATGTGATTACTTTACAAGAATGTTGTGGACTACTCAACGAGGGTTTAAACCCATTAATACCAGAGCTTTTTGATGAATAACGTAGCTTTTGTCTTTGGAAAGCGTTGATGCTTTCAACGTTTTGCCTGCAGGTCATTGTGGTTAATTCGTGCCGAAATTGTATGCCAAGGTGAGTTGATGCTGTAGTCCCTCGTTTCAACAATATATATAATGTATCTTTTTTCAGAAAACAAATCGACCAGTTGCTGGCGTGCCTTTCTTCTCCAAGCTACGTCCAATTCGTCTGGCTACCAACGCGGCGCAGATCTCAAGCAACAGACACTCTCTGCAGAGAAACCATCGACTACGCCGGCATCTGCACCTACACCAATGCCAACTACACCAAGTCCATTCTTATATTGCTTGACCCAACAGATAATAATAACAATAGAACAATGGAAAACTATTTCCGAAAGATACCCACAGACAAAACATACATATTACGTCGTCGAGGAGGTCATTTTTTAGCTTTTTTGTACCAGTCAAATAACTTTTGTGTAAACCCAGAATTATTAGAATCAACTTTAACAACATTTTAAACTTTTTTTAATAAAAAAGGAGAAGTTCAAAAGACGAGGCGCGCCCCTTGTGTCCCTGGAAAGTCAGCTCAAACCATATTCGGCGTTTGCATAAAAGTGTTCCAGAAAATCATCCCAAAGTTGGTAACAATCAGCAATGCCTCAAGCTACATTTGATCGATTACTAGATTTAGACTTTCTCATTGACTTTTTGGTCATTTTTAGGATCTAATCCCGAAATAGACGAAAAACGTCCCGAAAACATTTAGAAAAACCTTTTTGCGGACACAGTGGTGGAAATGAATATCCCCGACAACGTAATATCCCAGAATCTTACTTGACCCAATATTTTTTTGCTCTGCGTACATATGTCTTTGGATTGTATTCATTGAAAGCCGGATAGTTCACGTGAACGTGTTTGGTCGTTTCATAGTTCCAATAACAATCCCAGGAACTATTATCAAAGAACTCATCCATCCTTTGTTCTAATGCCACGGCATCTAGATTGTCCGAAAAGGTAAGATCGAATATAAAGTTATCTCCTTGAGCCTGAAAACAAAGCGTTGTCAGTACTTACTAAAACTATGCAAACCAACTATTACCTTAAAAAAGTTGACAAACGCGTCCTTATTAACATCGAGGACTGACATGGGAGCTTCACGATATCTAATAAGGTGCATGTTGACGTTTTTGGCGTCCAAAAAGTTTTCAATAAAATGTGTGAACGGTAAGCTGCAGTCAGTTATTAACAGCGTGATAACAGATTTAAAAGCGACACACAACATTTTCAACAAGTCGTCGGATTCAAAAGTACATCGTTCAAGGAGCAATAATCCCGCCTGCGTTGCCGTAGCCACAAAGTGTTGACAAAATGTTGAATCTATGTGACAATCATGGAAGTTGACGGCACCTTCGAACTCGAACTCATAGGCATCCAACAGTAGAAGAGGATTGTTGGTTGGTTTATAGCTTACCACCGTAATCGAGTCGTGAGCGAGGTAGAAGAGGTCTTCTGGCTCTTCTTCTTCTGTCATCTTCACATCATCATCATCCAATTCCATTTCTTCGTCGTCGGCGTCATCGTCGTCGAACTCATCCTCGAAATCATCTACCTCCATTTCTTGGTTGTTGTTTAAGAAATCGAAATCGTCGTCGTCGTCTTCTTCTATTTCCGGTATGTTTTCAACGGATAAATGAGCAGATTCATCCATCCTAATACAGACATCCACTTTTTGACACATTTGAATCGGTTGGAGCCCGTAATACGATGGCGTTGCGGCAATTTGAAGCGAATAGGCTTCACGTGGGGTGCCGAGCTCACGAAGACGACGGCGAAGACCATAAGCGAGCTTTTCAAGAGGATAGGGCATGATAGAAAATATGTATAACCGTTTTTCAAGCGTAAAATAATAACCTGACGACACAACAGAGCTCAGGAAACAGCAACCACTAATGGGAGTTATGGCAGGACTAGAATGACTAACCTCGAATACGAGCAATACTCCTTTCTAAAAACTTGCATGCTTCATTGTGGGCGTAGTCCTCCCCCTCCTTGTGATGCCGGTATGAGGAAATGATGCCCCGCGGCCGCGGGAGAAGTGCGCAAACTTGTCAATCATGTAGTCCGCGCACCGGCGAATCGCTTACTTATATGGAATGTTTGTATTAGGAACAAGGTAAAATTTATAAATTTAATACTACCCTCTTGTGCGCGGAGAATGAACTTTCTCCACAAAAGTCCACAAAAGTCCACTTCGAAAAGTTGATTTTGCCCAGAACTTTTGTTCGGCAGCAAAAGTTTTGTTAAATTTTTAACTGAAAGTGGGACTTTTCTGGGGCTATCGATAGACACAGGCAGTGCCAGGATTGGAATCGCATTCGGGGAGCAAATGCCGTCCAAAGTTCGAGCTCGCAGGCGCGAAATTTGAAATTGCCCTTGGCAATGAGTCGCCAACGACCAGATTCGGGACTGTCCGGATCGACTTTTTTGTAAATCAGCTTTGTTCGACCATCTCGTTGCCTCAAAAAGTTGCTTGACCAGCCAAGATTCATGATAAGAAAAAAGAAACGTCAAGAATCAGCACAGCGAAGGAGATTTCAACGAATCCGAGTGAAGCCGGGTAGAAAAAAGTTGATGCGGACAGTCCCGAATCTGGTCGTTGGCGACTCATTGCCAAGGGCAATTTCAAATTTCGCGCCTTCGAGCTCCGACTTCGGACGGCATTTTCTCCTCGAATTCGATTCCAATCCTGGCATTGTTGGTGTCTATCGATAGCCCCAGAAAAGTCCCACCTCCAGTTAAAAATTTATCAAAGCTTATGACGCCAAACAAAAGTCCTGGGCAAAATCAACTTTTCGGAGTGGACTTTTGTGGACTTTTGTGGAGAAAATTCATTCTCCCTGCACAAGAGGGTAATTGAATGTTGATGATTCTTGCATTTAAGTTAAATGTCAGCAGAGAATAGTGAGTTATTCCTAGTAAGCTGTGCTTATTCATCTAGATTTAATAAATGTATTGATTTGTGTTTCACCGACTTTTTGTGCGTCTTTCTAAACGCTGAAACATGTACTACAACTCTTGTATTGGCTTAGGTTGCGCAACATTAACGACCTAATCCCCATGCTTTTATACTCGCTTTTGCGCATCTTTGTCTCTATTGATTTTTGACATTTTTTGGTGGTGGTAAACTAATAGCGTTCACTTATTTTGGTCCTTATTCAACTTGTGTATAACTATTTTGGTTTATTAGTAACCTTGACGATGCCATATATTATCTCCGCGCTGCCGTATCCTTTCCAAAAACGTCTTCGTCAATTACTGCAACCCGTCGAAGTTGTTGAGTTACAACATGCCACAGGTCATTTCTTATGAATCTTTCAATTATGTTAGCTTTAGTAATTTGCGTTATTTGGAAATCAATAACTGCACCGTTACGGATTCTTTCTTCACAACCTTGTCACAGAAAAAACTAAAGCCTCTCTTAGTGATCATAAAATTAGAAAGTATTGCCAATAATGCCGGGGTATGGAATCAAATGCAACTGCAAAAACGGTGTTATGAGCGACAAGGTGACAGTTTCGATAAAAATTTTGGTTATGTCCAGTTTTACATCTTAGCGATCTGACAAGAATGTTAGGCACATTTCAAAATACGTGGTTTATATATCTCATTTTTTACATCGATCAGTACAAAGTTTTAAGATAAAATGATAGAGTTAAGCATAAAAACACCAAAATGATACAGGCAGTCTTAATAAAATACTGATAACAAAGGAAAGCTACTTCTTGGGAGCCTTATATGCCATCCGGTTCCGCTTCATGGTGGACATCTGGTCCTGAGCATCACGGAGCACAGCGTAGATGTCTGTCATTTCATTGATGATCTGTGGGACATAATTTGCCGCCTGAAACACAATTATGTTACTTCTAAACTCTTATCACTGCCAAAAGTTAACTTACAGCAACATTTCCTTTGTGCTCCTTCAAATAGGTCTCAACAATGCTATGCGTTTTAAAGATGTAACGACTCCGTTCCAGCAATGGCGGAACCACGACATCAGCAGCCTTCGGACTGTTGGAGAGTCTTGTTAATGCGTTGACCAAATTGTCGGCCAAATTCTTCGAATTGACCACACGTGCAAGCACCTTGTCGGCGTCGGAGGTGTTTTCCGTGGTGTCGTTCGATTCCATTGTTGTTGCGCACTGTGAAATTCCATCAATGGCTCTTTTGACGGCTTCGAGATCCTTCGCGGAGGTGATAAAAGTGATGAGGGGTTCGTGGATGGAGGGATCGATGCAACTTGGGACTTCCATGGCGGATCTGAAAACAAAGGTGAGATTGACATTGACAGAAATTTGCAAAATATAAATAGCAACTTACGTATCAGTTTTCTTGCTCGACGTCATCTGGACAAGGGCATCCAAATAAGCTTCGTAGTTCTTACACTTTTCAGTCACTGTTTCCAATTTGGCCAAATAGTTATCACGACTGTCACCATCGGCACATTGGGTCTTCTCATCGCTTTTCTGGTGCTTGTAGTCCAAGAGACACGATTTCCGTGAATCGGCAACCTTTTGAATGACGCTCGGACGAAAGTTTTCCTTCTCACTCTCGTAGTTCGCAATCTTCTGTTCCAACTTTTTGATCGTTTCGTCCTTGACCAACAGTTTAGTATTCGCGGCATTGAGCTGAGATTCGGCTCTGGCTAGCTGTTCCTTTAACTCAACGGCTTGGATCCGGATGACAGCGGCTTCGTTAGTCACGATCGTAGTAATTGATTGGTCCATCGACGACTGCACGGATCGATCGATATTGGCAATGCTTGAAGACTCCTCCATTTCATCGAAACCAAAATCATCATCAACGTCGGTGATTAGCTTGTAATTGTTGATCTGTTCAAGAAGCTTCTGAGACATGGAATCTGTCTGCCCTTGAAAGGCACTGATAAGGCGATCGAGAAAGGCGGAAGTGAGTTGTAACCGGGTAAACATCTGTTGAGAAGCGACCTTCAAGCGGTTGTAGCCGTTGTTTTGGTAGGGCATTTCAGTCGCATTCGGATACGTGCCATTAAGATCCATCGTCGGACTGCACGATGACTCGGTATTGGCGCCAACGCTGAGGCCGCTGATTGGACGCCCGTCTGGATGTCGGATAATGATCTACAATCAGTGGCACTCATTATCATCCTTCAAAATCACAAAAAAACTAACCTCTTCATCGCCCGCAACCTCCCTGATCTCCACAGAATCGCCATCGGACTCCACGGAACCTGAACCTGACTTCACTGTGTAGGTGCCATCGAGATTCATGCTGCAATCTTGATCAGACACGTTTGCGCTGTTGTTGGAAGACATTGTTGATTGTTGAGCGTGATTGCTGCAAAAAATATGCATAAACTCGAGCAGAACAACAGTGAAAACACGAATCACGATGACTTTGAAGGGGGATACTGGTGTTTTGCATCGAAGGGGAGATTCACGGACTCAAGAAGCAACGGCACAGCGAAATGTTTCAAAGGGGTGATACGGAGAAAGTAAGCATAGTCAGAGTGACCCCTCGCGAACGAACTACGAACTTTGTCGCTGCAAACCGGTCAAAAAGACGGATGCCCCAAAAAGCTCATCCCTCTTTCAACTGCGCGCTGGCCAGGGTCCCCCATTCAGCTGGCTATAGCCTGCGATAGCGGACGCACGCATAGCTGCTAACAGCTAACAGCTACAAGTAGCTATTTTCAATTAGCTACTGATAGCTATCAGCCTCTGATAGCTGCTGTTTTTCCTCTCGGTTTGCACGCGCGAACCCAATTTTAGGGGGGCTCGCGCGGTTGTCCGTCATGTTCCAAAAATTTGCATGCACTTTTTTATAAGGAAGGCTGATCGAGAGCAGCTTCAGCAGCTCCCCCTTGTGAGGGGAAATAGCTATCAGTAGCTATTGTTAAAACCACGCCCACAGCGGAGGAACAGCGGGAAGCTGTTTGGGGGACCCTGGCGCTGGCACGACGGGCCAACACGCATGCACGTTCCATGCAATGGACCGAATCGATTGTCATGAGCTTCCAATTGTGTCTTATCGATTGATTGTCAAGGCGGCCGAGTCTCAAGTGTTACCACTTTTTGGGACAAAATTTAAAAGATGCGATGAAAGCAAGTGTTTGGTTCATTTATGAATTCCAGGTTATCCCTCTGTTTTGAACATGAAATTTCATATATTCTGCGATAACTGTGTTTTTTTTGTTTATTCTATAATTTTTTAAAATACAATTTATATAAAACATACTTTTTTACAACAAAAGTTGATTAAAGATGCACTGTCACTTTAATGACGGTTCTTCGTGTTGGTAGCAATGTTTGAAATGTTCAACAATGTGGTATCTGGATCGGTAGATTGGGCAAACGTTGCGCCCGCTTTGAGAACCTCAGAAACGATCGTCGGATCAAGAGCAACAAAATCAGGATGGCACGCAAGAGTGTTCACATTCTTATGAAACATGCGACCACATTCAGCCTGAAGCGACTTGCTGGAATATTGCCAAGCATAGGCAGCGATGGGGGCAAAGTTTTCGATGGACAAGTTGGACTTCAACCAGGCTTCGAGCTTCACCTGAAAAAGGGAAATCGGTCAAAAAGTTGAAGACGTACTTACAACAACTCACCATGACGGGCTGAATGTCATATTTGTCGTAGAATCGAAGCATGTCAATGATTTCCGGCGCAGTTTTCATTTTGAGGTCGATGCCATAACAGTAATCAAGGGCGTTTTTGACAGTCGAGGCAGTGAAATCTGTAATGTCGATGATGCCGGTCGTTGATTCCTTCGTTTCGGGGGTAAACATGGCACTGAAGACGGGTGAAATCATTGAAAGGAAGCCTCGATGGACCTGAAACAGACAGGATCACAATTTGAAACAGATTTTGGGACTAAAACGACTCACTTTGATGTCACTTCCATCAACAGTAATCTTTGCATCAAAGCAATGCGACTTTGATTGATCGACGACCTCATGAAGAAACACCGGCGCAAGTTTAGCCTTTTTGAACGTAAATGTGGCCTTGCACGTAACAGTACATCTGCGAAAAGTGATACGGCTGTAATTATGGTGCAGTTTCTTGAATAAACCTTCTGTTCCGTCATTGACTTGGAAGCAACACGTTTCTGAAAACAATCTATATTAAGAATACTATATTTATCGAAAGATAACTGACTTGTAGAACTTTCATCAGTATACGCATCATTGTATTCAACCGTTGCGTTCACAGTAACGCTACCACCATGAACACGGACGCCAGCTTGAATGTAACTACTCATATGGTTTGTTCCAAGTGGGTAAACGTGGAACGACCATTTAATGCCCGAAGCGCCTGGAACCTCGCGTAGTGCTGACGCCGCGGTGCTACTGCTTTTGATGCGCACGCTGACGGCATCCTTGAAAACTTCGGTCATCTGAAAGGCTGGATATGAAAATAAATAGAATGCAGGGCTTCTTGAAATAAGTAATACGCGTATTATACGCCAAAAGAAATGTTCGTTGTTAAGATACAAAGTTTATTACTTCATTTACAAAACAACAGTATGCAAAAAACCAAACGTTTCAAAATGCAAATTTCAGTTATCGACTTCTTTTCCATCGTATAACTGGCAACAATCTAAAGTGCCGACGACGATGAAACAGCATCCGGAAGAGTAGCTCCAGTCGAAAGATAGGCCGATTGGACAACTGCAGCAATGATAGCAGGATCAAGGATGACAAAATCGGGAAGGCACACAATGTCCTTTACATTGTTGTGAAACATGCGGCCACAGTCTGCTTGAAGTCCCTGTCGAGAATACTGCCAAGCAAAGGTAGCGATGGCGGCAAAGTTTTTGACTGTCAAATGAGCGTTCAACCAGGCGTCGAGTTTGGTCTGAAAAATGACATCAACCAAACTCAAAAACAAAACAGACAAGGAGAACTCACCATAGCAGGCTGGATGTCGTACTTGTCGTAGAAGCGGAGCATATCGACAACTTCCGTGGCAGTTTTCCTACCGAGATTAACGCCAAAACAGTAATCAAGAGCGTTTTTAACAGTTGCGACGGAGAAATCCGTGATGTTGATAACACCGGTTTTTGATTCTTTTGTTTCGGGATTGAACATGGCGCTAAACACAGGCGAAATCATTGCAAGGAAGCCTCGGTGAACCTATTATAAATGAACACCACAATTTAAAAAGTTACATATACATTAAATCAAGACAACGCACCTTGATGTCGCTTTCGCCAATTGTAATCTTCGCATCAAAACAATGTGGCTTCGATTCATCAACCAGCTCGTGAAGCATCAATGGAATGAGATTGTCAGTCCGCTTGAATGTGGCGGTGCATGTAATTGTGTGTGTATACCCTAGTATAACATAGTCGTTAGGGCAAAGATCGTTACAACCGCGTTCATCTCCGTCATTTATATCGAATTGAAAGGTTTCTGCAAATGAAAAAAACTAAAGCCAGTCGAAGCAGTAAATAAATGTAAAAAAACCTTACTGTTATATTTACTTCCATTATAGCAATTATTGCCGTCAATCGTTGCATTAACAGTTGCATCGCCACCAACGACGCGAACATTAACTTCAATGTAGCTACTTGTATTGGAAATCCCTTTTGGGTAAACGTGGAGCGACCATTTCAGCCCTGGAGCGCCAGGAACATTGCGAAGTTCGGATACCTTGTCGTCGCTATCGCTAAAAGTCAAGGTGACCGTGTCCTTGAAAGTTTCGTCCATCCTGAACAACAATTTATACGCGGAAACGAATTGCAGCTGGCAGCGTCGTCGTTTTGAAAAAAGAAAGCAAGTCGATAAAATCGTGGTAGGACCAAACAACGGACAAAGTGCGCACGCGCTAAAGTTGGATAAAAATCGCACTTTGATTTAGGCATTTTCCCATCTCGCAGCACAAAAATTTTACATTTTTTATTTCTCAACTTCATTATGATATATAACTAAACGCAAATAGTAACTCAATTAAGCTTTAACCCAGCTAAGAACATGAGAGCGGATAATCTTACGCGCAGCGATAAGGGCTGGCTTGTCATCAGGGTCAGCGGGGTACACGTCAGCGCAGTGGCTCGTGCCAGCAATGACAGTAGGATAAATTTGGCTGCTGGTGGCATTGAGCACACCGAGAACATGCCACGGGTCATTAGTGCCGTTGGGGAGCGAAACACGGGTGCCGTTATATCCGTTTTGACCGTAGTAGTACGCGTTGGTCTTATCAATGTTGCTGTAGACGGTCCTATTTCCAAAACTGGCATCATAGATCTGAGCACATTCGTGAACAAAGTAATCGACGGGGATATCGGCACCGGTGAACTTGTTAGTCACGAGGTCAGAGTCGGTCGATTGGTAATAGCCGAATTCGTTGCATGTTTGCCAGATCCATGAGCGGTCTAAAATTAATTGATACTATTATGGCACAAACTAGTTTATGAAACGTACACGCTGCCCATTGATCACCAACTTTAGCATTCTTAAGAACGTCAATGAACCCTTGGTGGTCAACATCCAGACAATGAACACCGTATAACCATTCGTTGATGGCAACAACGCCATCAAAATCGCTATCGGCACCCAACTGACGCTCGCAAAGCTGGGGGATAGTAAGAATATCTCTGAACAAACCAGTGTTGTCTTCACTGTATTGCACAATACCCATATAATGTCCGATGATAGTTCTATAAAACGTGTAACGCGTATTGTTATCAGGGTTGGAAAAGTCTTCGCAAATGTTGAATTTGTCGTGCAAAGTGTTACGACCGGATGAAGTTTTCAAGAGCTCGTTTATTTTGAGAAAACCCTTGTGAGCAGAGTCGGCACATTTCGGGTCGTAGCTGTGGAGGGCATTGTAGACGACAGCCAAATAGCCAGTGAAGTCGACAACGGCCTGAACGGGGGCACTGGAAGCAACTGCGGCATAGATGGTGTCAGGGTACTTTTGACGGGCCCAAGCGCTTAGAGCTCCGGCATACGAACCGCCAAAAGTGATCCATCGAGAGCTGCTGATGTTAAAGACCTTGTTTTGGGCCAGGATGAAATTGTTGACGTCGGCAAGGGCCTGTTCACTGGTCAAATACTTCAATGACTCGACTGTAAGGTCCCCCGTTGGCTGGGATTTACCGTAGAAACGATGTTCCAGCAGGAAGACGATGGCACCGACCTCCTTGGCAAGGGAAGTCCATTGAGCATCGTCCCTTTCGACCCAGCTAGCGTCTTGGGCAGACTCACCTCCAATCATCAGAAACTGCGGGCCACCGGGCTTGTACCACACATCGTTGAACCAAAATCGTTGCAAATAAGTCTTGTTGTTTGACGGATCAAAGTGATCAACCAGTTGGGTAAAATGTTGAGTTTCCACACGGGCAGCTGGATCAGCCGGGCGGTCAAGCTTTGGCACGAGGCCATGAGGTTTACGTCCGCGAATCATTAAGTGCTCCGGCATTCGCTTCTGCGAGAGCGCACGGGCGTCGGCATACTGCACAGCTAAAACCGCCACAAGGACCAAAAATGCGAGAATACCACGCATTTCGGCTTGACGAAAGTAATGTTTTTCGCATTTAAACGTGCTTATATCTAGCAAACATGGTCAGACGTAAAAAGATAGAATAAAAAGTTTTAAATATTTTCTTAACAATTTGGACAATAAGATTATAATGAGCAATTATTATCACTGAACATAATGGTATACCACCTACTCCAACTTTTATTTCTAATTACAGACCAATGTCACCCATTGTTGAAATATTTTAGGACGATCATTCTTTTGAAACATTTTGAGTGTAACTGCGATGAATTGTTGAGATTGAACGTCATAACACACATTTTGCGAATGTTTCAGAAGTTCTCACATTTATAACAGCATAAATGTTTTCATCATAGTTGTTTACAATACTTTATGATTTTCTTTCGAAATAAAAGTCGAATAATATACTTTTATTTAAATCGTAAACGTTAAACAGAAAGAACGACAATATTATAAGTTATCTAAGCATTAACCCAGCTAAGAACGTGAGTGCGGATAGCCTTGCGGGCAGCTGTCAGGCCAGGCTTATCATTTGGAGTAGCGGCATACATGTCAGCGCAATGGCTTGTTCCAGCAATGATACTTGGGTAGACTTGGCCGTTGGGAGCTTTCAACACACCAAGAACATGCCACGGGTCATTGGTGCCATTGGGGAGGGAGACGCGAGTGCCATTGTATCCGTTTTGACCGTAGTAGTTAGCATTGGTCTTATCAACATTGCTGTAAACGGTCGTGTTGTCGAGGCTGGCATCATAGATCTGGGCACACTGCTGGACGTAGTAATCGACGGGAATGTCGGCACCGGTGAATTTGTTAGTCACGAGGTCAGAGTCGGTCGATTGGTAGTATCCGAACTCATTGCATGTTTGCCAGATCCATGAGCGGTCTAAAATTGACTGATATTGTTTACAGAGCACTAAACAAGTTATGTAAACTTACACCCTGCCCATTCATCACCAACATCGGCATTCTTAAGAACGTCAATAGATTCTTGGTAGTCGACATCCAAGCAGTTATTTCCATCTAACCATTCGTTGATGGCAACAATCCCATCCAAATCGCTATCGGCACCCAACTGGCGCTTGCAAAGCTGGGGGATTGTAAAATAATCTCTGTACATGCCAGCATTGTCTTCGCTGTATTGCACAATACCCATATAGTTTCCGATGATACTTTCATAGAACGTGTAGAGCGTGTTATTGTCGGGATTAGAGAAGTCTTCGCAAATGTTGAAAAGGCTGTGCAAAGTGTTACGACCGGTAGAAGTCTTCAAAAGCTCGTTGACTTTGAGGAAACCATTGTGAGCGGAGTCGGCACATTTTGGGTTGTAGCTGTGGAGGGCATTGTAGACAACATCCAAGTAGCCGGTGAAGTCGACAACGGCCTGAACAGGGCCACTGGATCCAACGGCGGCATAGATTGTGTCGGGGTACTTTTGGCGGGACCACGCAGCTAGAGCACCGGAATAAGAACCGCCGAAAGTGATCCATCGCGGGCTGCTGATGTTGAATACCTTGTTTTGGGCCAAAATGAAAGAGTTGACATCAGCAAGGGCCTGTTCACTGGTCAAATACTTCAAAGACTCAAATTTGAGGTCACCAGTCGGCTGAGAGTCGCCATAGAAGCGATGCTCGAGCAAGAAGACAATAGCACCAACTTCTTTGGCCAAGGTAGTCCATTCATAATTGTCGCTTTCGACCCAGCGAGAGCTTTCGGCAGATTCGCCTCCAATCATGAGGAACTGTGGTCCACCGGGCTTGTACCACACATCATTGAACCAAAATCGTTGCAAATAAGTCTTGTTGTTTGACGGATCAAAGTGATCAACTAATTGGGTAAAATGCTGGGTATCCACACGGGCTGCCGGATTAGCTGGGCGGTCAGGCTTTGGCACCAGGCCGTGAGGTTTACGTCCGCGAATCATGCGGTGCGGCGGGATCCGCTTCTGCGAGAGCGCACGGGCGTCGGCATACTGCACAGCAAAGACAGCCACAAAGGCCAAAACTGCGAGAAGGCTACGCATTTTGAATTGAAAAGAGTGCTATTTTCATGTTCGAACTTGCTTATGTACCAACACCTCAGTCGGTCAGTCGATCGTACAAAAAGTTGTAAGCTTTCTGTAGGCCATTGCTTGGACCATCCATTACATTGATAAGGCCGTGATGATATTTGTGCAAATGCTCATCAATGACCGTGTCGATTATCATGTCTATGAAGTTGTCCTTAAAGACCGCTATGCGGATCTGTTAAGCCGCTTTGCACCGATAATACCGCCCTCGTTTGTGTTCACGTATTTCATCATTGCTAATTAAAGGCATAGAAAGGTAAGGGAAAGACGCTTTGTTAGAAAGTGTATAGTCTATACACTATTCCTTTGAAAATTATATGTATTACTCTTGCAACCCAAACACACCCGTAGCGCCTGAAACGTCGCGTAGTGCAGACGCCGCAATGCTACTGTTTTTGATGCGCAAGCTGACGGCATCCTTGAAATCCACGACCATTTGACTGGCTGGATGTAAAAATAGAATACACGATTTCTTGTATTCTATTTTTACAGGTAAATCTGCGCACAATTCGTTGTTACCGAGGAAAACGTTGTTGTTGGGATACAAAGTTTATTACTTTGTTTACAAAACAACAAAATGCAAGAAAAAAAAACTAAACGTTTCAAATATGCAAATTACAGTTCTCGAACTGTCTTCCATCCTGTAAGTGGCAACGACCTAAGCTTCCGACGACGATGAAGTGGCATCCGGAAGGGTAGCACCGGTCGAAAGATAGGCCGATTGGATAACTCCAGCGATGATAGCCGGATCGAGGACGACAAAATCGGGACGGCACACGATGTCTTTCGTGTTGTTGTAATACATGCGTCCACAATCTGCCTGAAGCGTCTGTCGAGAATACTGCCAAGCGTAAATGGCAGTGGCAGCAAAGTTCTGAACACTCAAAGGGGCAATCAACCAAGCGTCAAGTTTAGCCTGAAAAATTTAAATCAGTCATAAGTAATCAGTGTTAAGTTTCGAACAACTCACCATAGCAGGCTGGATGTCGTATTTGTCGTAGAATCGGAGCATTTCGACAACTTCCGCAGCCGTTTTCTTACCGAGATTAACGCCAAAACAGTAGCCAAGGGCATTTTTGACGGTTTCGACGGAGAAATCTGTGATGTTGATGATCCCGGTTTTGGTTTCCTTCGTTTCGGGACTAAACATCGCATTAAAGACGGGCGAAATCATCGAAAGGAATCCGCGATGAACCTTAAGAGGCAGTCTGTGAGGAATCGAAGGACGGCCGACCCCGGTTTTCGGGGATTCCAAATTTTTTATGCCTATGTTGTAGAGGTACCTAAGGGTGACTCAAAAACGTATTTCGTTTGACCCGAACCCCCGGCATTCTGGAGATATGGCATCTGAAGGCCATTTTGGGCGATTTTCAGTACGGCGCTCCTAGCAGTCGTAGAAGGCTGATTTTTCGACTCCAGGGGTATTTTGGGACAAGAAAACGAATGACGTACTCGAAATTTTGATAACGTGCCAAACAAAATTTTTATCAGCGATTTTTGAGTGTTTCAAAGTTTGATTACAAAATACTCTTTCCACAGTCATAAGTGACAGGGTCTACTTTGCCAGATTGTAGCCCATCTTTTTCTGAATCGGGTAGTATATGACAGATCGGTGGGGCCTTCTGCCAATTTACTTTTTATTACGTTTGAATGTGAAAACCTACGATTTGCGCGGGTGAAAAAGCACTGCGTGCGGTCCAAAAAATGCGTGCACGCGGCGACAAAAAACTTTTGGCGAAATGCGACCGGCGTCCAACGCATTTTTTGGACTGCACGCATCATTTTTACACTGGCGTACTCGCCGTTTTTTACTTTCAAACGTAATAAAAAGTAAATTGGCAGAAGGCCCCACCGATCTTTCATATACTTTTCAATACAGAAAAAGATGGGCTACAATCTGGGAAAAAATATCCCGTCACTTATGACTGTGGAAAGACTAATTTGTAATCAAACTTTAAAACACTCAAAAATCGCTGATAAAAAATATTTTTTGGCACGCTATCAAAATTTCGAGTATGTCATTCGTTTTCTTGTCCCAAAATACCCCAGGAGTCCAAAAATCAGCCTTTTACGACTGCTAGGAGCGCCGTACTGAAAATCGCCCAAAATGGCCTTCAGATGCCATATCTCCAGAATGCCGGGGGTTCGGGTCAAACGAAATACGTTTTTGAGTCACCCTTAGGTACCTCTACAACATAGGCATGAAAGATTTGGAATCCCCGAAAACCGGGGTCGGCCTTCTCTCCTTGTTCCTAAAAAACCTCGCAGACAGCCTCTTAAAACAGAGAGACATAATTGCAAAACAATAAAAGTAAAGTACATACTTTGATGTCGTTTTCGCCAATGACAATCCTTGCATCAGTACAATACGGCTTTGACTCATCAATTAGCTCATGAAGCATTAACGCGGCAAGCTTCTGCTCTTGAGGCTTGAATGTGGCGGTGCATGTAACTGTGTGTGTAAATCCTTGCATCACATAGTGGTTAGAGAAAAGATCGTTACAACCACGTTCATTTCCGTCATTTATCTCATATTGAAAGGTTTCTGCAAATGAAAAAAAACTAAAACAAGTCGAAGCAGCAAATAAATGTAAAAAAATCTTACTGTTATATTTACTTCCATTATAGCTATTGTTGCCGTCAATCGTTGCTTTAACAGTAACATTACCACCGACAATGTGGACATAAGCTTCGATGTAGCTGCTTGTCTTTGAAACTCCTTTGGGGTAAACGTGGAGCGACCATTTCAGCCCTGGAGCGCCAGGAACATCGCGAAGTACGGATTGGGCGTCGGCAGTATTGCTGACGGTCACGCATGCTGTGTCTTTATAGCCTTCGAGTTCTGCCATCTAAAATCAAAAGAGGAGTATAAAAACAGGAAAAGATTATTTGAAGTAAGATGAAGCATACACAACTTTTAAACACCGAAAGAGTCCGTAGTTAGAATACTCATTACTTAATTCACAAAAACAACATTACGACAACGGCAAAATATATATAAAAAAGCAAAATTATGATGAAAACAATCTAATCTGCCGACGACGATGGAATGGCATCCAGAAAGGTAGCACCAGTCGAAAAGTAAGCCGACTGGACAACTCCAGCGATGATAGCCGGATCGAGGACGATGAACTCGGAACGGCTGGCAATCTCCTTCATTTTGGTATGAAACATGCGGCCACAATCTGCCTGAAGCCCTTCCCGCGAATACTGCCACACAGGCATCACGATTTCAAGTAATTCAGCTATTTTGAGAAGTAGTTCTATTTAACTAGAACTTAATCATACGAGATGGCTGAACTAAATCACTGCCCTGAAAAACGGTCCGGCCCTACCGTCGTTCCCCGGTTTGCGAGCTGCTTGAATACATTCAGCTATCTGGACTTGCCTTTTTTATTAAACTGGAAAGTAACAAATACAAAATCAATTGATATAAAATCAATTAGTACAAAGTGTTAAAACTTAACAAACAAACAGTTACAGAAGTACCTGTACATACAAAAATACAAAATTAAACCGAAGCATGACCATCTAGCCACTGGAGTCGGAAGAATCGGCATTGGATTCTTCTTCAGCGGAAGGCTCCGGGTCACTGTCACTGGATTCACTGGTCGAAAGGTTCTCGACGGGATCAGACGGAGTAGGCCGATCACGAGACGTCGACGGGATGTCGTCTGGTTCAGGCGGGGCAGCGGCCTTTCGTTTACGAGCAGCACGGGTGGGATTTTGACCGGCGGGTTGAGCATTAGCAGTAAGGTTACGTCGAGCATTGTTGCTAAAAAATTGCAAGTAGGAAACACCTCCAGAAACTTAGTGAAACAACTTACAAAATAGAATTGGCGACGTCATCCACGGCCTTGCGAATGGCTACAGCAAAATAGGTGATGCTCAAATCTCCGACATACCCATACGCGTCACAGAACAGAACTGAAAATTTGTTGGTTTTAGAAAAACCAATGAAAAAGGGCAAAATACTAACCGACGAGTGCCTCCGGCAAAGTTTTCGGGACCGCAATGTAGGCTTTGGGGGTGATGTGAGTGGAGGTTTTGCGGGTGGTTGAGTAATGTTTAAATAATTCCCGACCAAAAATCTGAAAACACATTTTGAGTTTTCAATTATGACATATAAACTTTTAACATACTTCAGCATAGGTGCGGCGGGTGTAAAAAGCGACCAAATCCGTCCCTTTCTCTGATGTCGGACCGACTTTGATAGCCCTATCCAGAGCTTTCGAGACATCCACACGCTTAATACCAACATCGTAAAGTCGAAGATCGATAGTAAGGTTCTTTCGAATTTTCGTAGGATCAAAAGGGCGAAGGTGCTATAAATGGGGCAGATTTTTCACCGTAAACATACAAATGTACCTACCAAGTGATCATTCTCTTTGTCGCCGTTTGTAATCGCTTTCTCAAGGGTTTGGACGTGGGTACTCAGTTCTTTGTACAAACTGGTATTGCTCTGAACTTCAACCTTCAACGACTCAATTTCTGCACGCAAAGCTGTGATTTCCGTGTTCGAAGGACCATTGACGCTCAAATTCGACGAAAGTGTGTTCAAAGGATCTCGAGGAGATGACCGGCGTTGCGGTAGGGCAGGTGGCTCATACATATCAGCTCGAGGTCGTGGCGGATGAACAGCCCGTGGCTGCGGTGCCGGCGGGGGAGGGTAAAGCGTGAACTGAGGATGCGGGGGGGCATCGTAAGGCGGGTAATACCCGTAATGACCATGGGCATCGGGGAATGGGTAGGCATTGGAGCCGTATTGCTGACCATAAGCTGGATTTTGAGGATACGGAAGCCGCTGGGGGCCAACACGGTTGTTCACGTCAACGGATGCGTCGACAGTTGGTTCAGTCTGCAAATTTTCATATTACTCAAAGAAATTACAATGGTTAAAAACATACGTTTTTGTGAGGCTGTGAATCCATCTAAAATTGGCTCAGTGAAAAAAGAAGAGGTAACTCAATAGAAAAGATATAGCTTTAGTATTCAAACTAACTAAATCCAGGCAAAACACATGTAAAAAGTCAGATTTATTGATTCAAATTATTTGTTCGGCCCGCGATAGGTCAAATCAAACACATAAGTATCGCCATTATACTTCAGTGAGCAACATACATCAACAATGTCCCTTTCTCCGATAAAAAGTGACTCCTCGAGGTCAAGAACTTTGTCGCATAAAGATTCTATATGTTTAAACAAATTAAGATTAGCCGTCAAGTCGGAGGGCAAAGATTCTATAGCCAAGAAGTACTCCAGAAGGGGTTTAGTCACATACGGTTCAACAAGAAGCATTCCCTCAGGATGTATGTCGACAATACGGCCATATCTCAAGTTCTCAGCCTGACGAAACCTGATTACGGAGTTATCAAAAAGGCCTCCTTCTTTGACAGCGGAAAAGCGTTGTTTTTGCACACCTTAACGTACCAGTTTTTCAAAACTTGAGCATAAAACCAAAAACCCACGATCTTTAGGCATGAGTTTTTGTAAAGCCTTCGCAAAGTTTTCATTGACATGCTCATCTTCGAGATATTGATGTGCCTTTCGAATCCACTCACGGTATGCAAGGAAACTAAATGAATGGTCAATTTAAGTTGTTCGCAAAACAATACCGTACTTGATCAAAATAGAACCAGTCAGTGACCTTGTATCATACGGATGAAATCTGACTTTAATAATTCGGTTCATCGCCTCAAATGGCGCAGCTGTGTGATCAAAAGGTGTGCCACGTTCAAGGAGATCATCTACACCGTGCACAAACAGTAGCTAAAGTTTTAGAATGTGAAAAGACAAAATTGTAATTGGGTAAAACAAACATGGGCTTTCATTTGACGAAACTTGTTTGGAAAAACGGTGTTAATATTTGCACCAACGTATTCCATGCTCTGCACAATAGTTTCAATGGCAGCAACGTTAAGACGCCTTGACGCCATGTGGCGTACGCAAAGGTATGAAAGAAAGGCCAAAGCCGATTTTACGGGCGATTTGCCCAAAGAAGCAAGCCAAATGATAGGCATCAGAGTAAAGAAAACCTACAATCTTACACCGTAATAGACACAAGATTTCAATTAACAATACCGTTCGATTATCGTTAGCCGTAAACCTTTTGGTTTGTACCAAAGTTCGAGGACGAAACACAGTGGAATCTGGGTATCGACCAGTAATAAAAACTCTGAATAGAAAAGAGTTTATTGCTGTCATGAACAATTACATCTTTGCAAAAGTTTGTGCCAGTTTACTAAATCATGTAACTTTTGATTTCAAAAGGGTTTAGTGGCGTTAAACGCTGTCAGGGCGCTCCCGTTTTTGCATTGTTGCTTACAAAGACTCCGCAAACATCATTTCCTAGCTTCAGCCCTTTGTTTGCTGCGAAAACAGACAGTTCAGATAGCGCACAAAATGTTTAAAAAAGTGAGTTCAAATGTCAAATTAGGCACTTTCCAATAAGTTTGGGGCGTTAAAAACGTTACTCATCAATTTCTCATGTATGAAAATGAGGGTGTAGGTACGCTAATTACTAAAATTGAGCAACTTTTCATTTTGGCATTCGTACTGAAATGAGCGTGGCACGCGCATCCGGTCTTATCCGAACTTTACCGCTTAGCCATAAATGCTAGTTTCTACACTTAATCGAATGGTGATAGTGCTATCCAGGGGAGAGACGGAGACACTGACCAAAAAGGTTGAAAAACTGTCTAAAATTGTCGTTTTGGCATTGGTTTTATGGCACAAACTTTTGCAAAGACCTAATATGTGATACCTATTCCATTTCCGAATTTGAGATTTGGTTTTCAGATAGATGCCTTTATAAACCATGATAAATCCCTTGTCAATCACATGTAGCGCTTCTACACGCCATTCAGATGGATTTTGAATCCGATACCATTCTGTGGGACCTTTTAAAACAATAATTTGAAAAATAACTTATTAAAAGTTTTAAAAGGTACCTTTTAACCCGTTTTGCCGGTTAACGGCATCTTCAAAATAGGATTCTGGGGTTCTGTCGGGCTCTTCGCGGATAGTGGGCCAACAACTTTTTTTATCTAACCGTTCGGGTAAAACTAGACACCTCAAACATCCACAAGATTTTGAAGAATGTCCGACGGAAGAGAACAAATCGTTTACAGCCTTAAACATGTGTGACATAACAATTAAAGGAGTAGACAAAAGAATTTACCATAACATCAGCGTTGATATCGATGTGATTCAAAACAAAGGTGAATTCACCAACTACTAGCCCACTGGTCGAGAGAAATTCCAACTGATCAGCTAAAGAGTCAATCACTGGTCTCCAAATCTCGTTACGTGGCTTCCCACGCCCACTGATAATAGATGAACAAGCAATGTTTTTCAATAGCCCTCGACGATTAGCTGGTAAGTTGCCAATAGCAACATAAACCGGATTCAGCTCACCTCTAACAGTTGAAACATTGTACAAAAACAAAGGAAATGAAACAGTTTTACTTACTGAAAATTTTGCTTTGGACTGACGCCATCAGTATTGATTATTAAGTGCAACAAAATCGTAGAATCCCCAAGTTTCTGTTTGTGCCATCGATACAACTCGCTGCGATCACTATCCGATTCGGGGGGTAAATTACGGAAAAAATCTAGATTAGCATCTATGATATCCCGGAGCTGCTGGATCAAGTTCGACGTAGCTACGCCAAATGGTTTAAATTCCAAAGTCCTATCCGCTGGTTGGTTGCAACAGAGACACGTGCTGGTAGCACTAAGGAGTGGATAATCGCATCTACCGCAGTAGTAAGAGGTGTCAACTTGGTACTTTGAACACAATTCGTTTACTAGTTTGTAAACGGATGAAGGCGTTGCCTTAAAAGGTGAGACGCCCGTGGCTAAAGAAGCCAAAGTGATATCCAAAGCTACTGCACCTCTGGAAGTGGGAGTAGACAGAAATTTTCCTGCATACAGAAAGTTTGCGTACTCGGCAGCTAAAAGAGTGCAACAGTTTGAATGAATGAGATATTTCGTAGGAAAACTAACGTAGTGGAGCATCTGGGGCGCCTATCTGTTCGTATAAGGGGAAATCGTAAAACATTAGATCTTCTGGACCGTCCCTAACAAGACTTTCATCATCGGAGGAAACTAGGTCGTCGGAAGCTTCACGTTGCTCAGTACGAACGGCGTGTACGTTAGTATCATCTCCACGAAGCAGAGCACGTGCCTCATTTCGTGTGATGAGCCTTCTTCGATATGCCGCTTCGATCGTCTTCTTTCGGCGCATCGCGACTTCGATAGAACCAACTTAATTACGAAAAGGAGGTACAAATCGTAAAACAATTCTAGTGCAAACACATGAGAAAACTAGGAAGCTCAAAGGATTCAGAGTCATGGAAAGACTGTTAAGACAAAATTTCAACGGTTAATCATTAGTTATTGAGGGAAAAGAGAAAATTTTCAAAAATATAGGAAATGGAAATGGAAATGGAACTTGGCAGATAACCATTCATCCAGAAGATGTAATTTAGCCTCAATTTCAGGATGGCAATATGTTTCAAAGGGATTTCAGAGAAACCGGGGAAAAAACGTAAAAACGGAAAATAACGAAGTACTCCAGTGGATTTAGTCAAAAACTGGGAAGAGTCGAATATCAAAACGTTAGAAGGTTTCATTTAGCCTCTATTCGAGGGTGGCAATGTATTTTAAAAGGATTTTGGGGAATCCAGGGAAACATAAATATTCAAAATAACAAGGTAATCCATCGGATGCAGGGAAACACTGTGAAGAGTCAAGTATCAAAACGCGTTAGAAACTGTCATTTAGCCTCCATTCGAGGGTGACAATGTATTTGAAAGGGTTTTTGGAAACCTCGGGGAAAGAAACTTGAAAAATTAAAACAACGAGTACTCCAATGGGTTCTGGGAAATCATGGGTAGATATCAATACGGATAAATAAAAGCTAATCAACGATACGCAATACACGGGAGTCAAGGAGACCTCGGAAGACACGACCGATCTCGACGAAAACACCCTACGACACTGACGATGACGTCGAAAAAGCGAGCGGAGCTGTATCGAGGAACTTCCCGCGTTCCCACGTTTCGAAACTTTACGCGAAAAGACGCTTCTGATTTACTTCAGCAAACAAAAGTACCCAAAACACAAGTAAACTGTGCTGAATTAAATCATGTGTTCACTTTTTGCACTAAGTCCTCAGAGTCGAGCCCTTTTTTTTGCTAAGTCCGAAAAAATAGCTGAATTACTTGAAATCGTGATGCCTGTGTGCAAGCGTAGGTAGCGATGGCGGCAAAGTTTTTGACAGTCAAATGAGCATTCAACCAGGCATCGAGTTTGGCCTGAAAAATGGCATCAACCAAGTAAAGAAACAAAACAGACAAGGAGAACTCACCATGGCAGGTTGGATGTCGTACTTGTCGTAGAAACGGAGCATGTCGACAACTTCCGCAGCCGTCAGGTCAACGACGTCAGCACCATAGCAGTAGTCAAGGGCATGGCGGACCGTGTCAACGGAGAAATCAGTGATATTGATGACACTGGTTTTGGATTCCTTCGTTTCGGGATTGAACATGGCAGTGAAGACAGGCGAAATCATTGAAAGAAAGCCGCGGTGAACCTGAAAACAGTGAGACGTATTTGCAAAAGAACAGAAATGAACGACGTACCTTAATGCCACTTTTGCCAATGACAATCTTTGCATCAGTGCAATACGGTTTTGAATCGTCAATAAGCTCATGAAGCATCAATGGAACTAGCTTACGCGGTTGGGGTTTGAATGTGGCCGTACAGCTAATACTGTATGAGGATCCTTGTTGAAGACCTTCGTTAGAGCAAAAATTGTTACAACCACCTTCTTCTTCATCATCCAACTTGTGCTCAAAAGTTCCTATAAATAATATATTAGTCACCCCAGTTGTCGACACAAAATATGTAACAAAAAGCAATAAAAACTTTTGCTTTAAAAACATACTCTTAACATTTTGGTCATCCCAACTATCATAGGTGTCAATCGTGGCATTCACAATAGCATGACCACCAACGACGCGAACATTAACTTCAATGTAGCTACTTGTCTTGGAAATTCCTTTTGGGTAAACGTGGAGCGACCATTTCAGCCCTGAAGCGCCGGGAACATCCCGAAGTTCGGACTCGGCATTGTTCATGCCACTGACATTCACGACCACCGTATCTGTCAAGACCTTGACGTCTGCCATCTAAAAACTGCAAAGATGAGGTATGGAAAGACATGTCAGTTTCAAAGTCTTGAGCATCGTTTACTGGAACACGAGCAAGAAGGAAAAGCGCGGGAAAAGAGCTGGTGTTTTGAGCGAGTGAAGTTTTTCCAGAGCAAAGTACTCGCGCGTTTCGAATTGACAGACGCCCGCGGCCGCGGGTTTCGAAATTCAAATTGTTGTGAAGTGTTGATAGACCCACAAAAATAACGTTTTATTAAACATGCAGTTTTAATTACACTATAATGCGCAGTTGTTTAGAAGATAAACGCAGTTCAATCATTCCGTAGTGCAAACAAATTCAAATACAGCATAAGTTAAGCCTTAACCCAGCTTAGCACATGACCGCGGATAATCTTGCGGGCAGCGACGAGAGCAGGTGTATCATCTGGGCTGGGGGCATACATGTCGGCGCAATGGCCCGTGCCAGTAATGACGGTAGGATAAACTTGGCTGTTGGTGGCGTTCAACACGCCGAGCCCAAGGTCTCTAGTCTGTGGATCCGCAGACTAAATGCAGAATAAAATACACACAGATTAGTTGCGGACTAAAATTGCAGACTAATATTTTTTACTTTTTATTTGCATCTTGAGTGCGGACTAATTACAGGCTAAATAGGCTGCAGATAGGCTGCATTAAGTCTGCAGTTAAACTGCGTATGGATTTTTGAACATTTTCTAACTTTTGTCATATTTAACTTAAAAAATTCGGGTTTTTTGTAATCGATCCAGCTTTGTCTAACGATTTCCATTGTAACGAGTATTTTACTGACACAGTTCGAATACGCCGCGCGTGTCAAATTTTGAGCTGCAGTTACAGGATACTAAAAAAATTAGTCTGCAATTGTGAACCTGAAATTAGTCTGCGCAGCCCACAGTTAAGAGACCTTGGGAGAACGTGCCACGGGTCGTTTGTGCCATTAGGAAGCGAGACACGGGTGCCATTGTATCCGGTCTGACCGTAGTAGTAAGCATTGGTCTTATCAACATTGCTGTAAACGGTCGTGTTGTCGAGGCTGACATCAAAGATCTGGGCACACTGTTGGACGTAGTAATCGATGGGGATATCGGCACCGGTGAACTTGTTAGTCACGAGGTCAGAGTCGGTCGATTGGTAGTAGCCGAACTCGTTGCAGGTTTGCCAGATCCAGGCACGATCTAAAATTGAATGAAGTAAAATTTTCGGTGGAATAATTTAAAAAAAATTAACAATCAGCATTTCCATCTCCAACTTCGGCATTCTTTAGGTTATTAACGACCGTTTGATAGTTAATATTGAGACAACCTGCCGCCATCCATTGATTGACGGCAACAACGCCATCCAAATCGCTATCAGCACCCAACTGACGCTCACAGAGCGTGGAAATTGTTTTCTCACTGGCATGTGGTTCAACGTTGTTTTCGCTGTATTGAACAAAAAACTCATAGCTGCCGATAATACCATCATAGAACGTGTACAGAGTGTTATTGTCAGGGTTGGAAAAGTCTTCGCAAATGTTGAATTTGTCGTGCAAAGTGTTACGACCGGAGGAAGTTTTCAAAAGATCGTTGAGTTTGAGGAAACCTTTGTGAGCAGAGTCGGCACATTTTGGGTCGTGACTGTGGAGGGCATTGTAGACAACATCCAAGTAGCCAGTGAAATCAACAACAGCCTGAACGGGGGCACTGGAACCAACGGCAGCATAGATGGTGTCGGGGTACTTTTGACGGGCCCAAGCGCTTAGAGCTCCAGGATAAGAGCCTCCGAAAGTAATCCATCGTGGGCTCGTGATGTTGAACACCTTGTTTTGGGCCAGGATGAAATTGTTGACGTCGGCAAGGGCTTGTTCACTGGTCAAGTACTTCAAAGACTCGAACTTGAGGTCACCAGTTGGCTGAGATTTACCGTAGAAGCGATGCTCCAGCAAGAATGCAATGGCACCGACCTCTTTGGCCAGAATAGCATATTGAGACAGGTCGCTTTCGAGCCAAACAGGGTCTGCAGCAGCCTCTCCTCCGATCATGAGGAACTGTGGGCCACCGGGCTTATACCACTCATCGTTGAACCAAAATCGTTGCAAATAAGTCTTGTTGTTTGACGGATCAAGGTGATCAACCAAATGGGTAAAATGTTGAGTTTCCACACGGGCAGCCGGATTAGCTGGGCGTTCAGGCTTTACCACAAAACCTTGCCATCTTCGTCCGCGAAAAAATCGATGTTTTGAAATACCTTTTTTTAACAATGAACGAGTTTCGGCATACTGGACGGCTACAACAGCCACAATAGCTAAAACTGTCAGTAGACCACGCATTTCGGTTTGACAAAAGTAACGCTTCTTACATTAAAACGTGTTTATGTATTCCCTGATCTATCGATCCAGGGTCAGACGTAATAGAATAGAAAAAGTAATATTCTTTTTATTCTTAACAATTAGAACAAAAAGATTATAACGAGCCATTATCATCACTGAACATAATGGTATACCACCTACTCCAACCTTTCTTTCTAATTACAGACTAATGTTACCCATTGTTGAAATATTTTAGGACGATCATTCTTTTGATGCATTTTGAGTTTAACCACAATGAAATGTTGTATTGATTGTCATAACACACACTTTGCAAATGTTTCAGAAGTTCTCACGTTTACAAACTGAAACACAACCAAAAGACAAGAAAACCGTAACAAACAACGAGAAAAAGTACAAACAATAGAATTCACAACAATGTCAATGCTTCCATCACAATTTATGATTATTCATTCACAAAAACTTATGGTTAAGATTGTAATCGAAAATCGAATCAGCATTTTCCCTCGAGTCAGCAGCAGCTTTGAGGACACCAGCCACAATGCTTTGACCCAGATCAAGAAAATCGGATCGGAGGGCAAGGGCATTCAAGTTTATGACGAACATGCGTCCGCATTCAGCTTGAAGCGACTGTCGAGAATACTGCCATGCGTAGGCGGCGATGGGCGCAAAGTTTTTGATGGTCAAACTCGTCAACAACTTGGATTCAAGCTTGTTCTGAAAATGCAAGCTAAAATGCGCAGAAATTGAAACAACGACCCTTACCATGGCAGGCTGGATGTCATACTTGTCGTAGAATCGAAGCATGTCAATGATTTCATCCGTAGTTTCCATTTCAAGGTTCACACCATAGCAGTAGTCAAGGGCATTTTGGACAGTATCGACGGAGAAGTCAGTGATGTTGATGACACCGGTTTTGGATTCCTTCGTTTCGGGGCTGAACATAGCATTGAAGACGGGTGAAATCATTGAAAGGAAGCCACGGTGAACCTGAAATGTGTGGTCGGTATATATGAACGCATTTAAAACGATTAAAAATGTGAAAAACAAACCTTGATTTCGTCTATGCCAATCACGATTTTTGCATTCCAGCAATGCGGCGCCCATGGATCGATTAACTCACGAAGCACAACATGATCGAGCTTGATCTTTTCGATGTAGAACGTGGCCGTGCAGGTGACAACACAGGTGCAATCGCTGTTGATATTGCCGTTGTAAATATCATCATTGTCATAGAACAATAATACATCGCTTTGTCCGTTAACCAATTCCTTACAAAACGTTGCTAAAAATTTTTTAAAGGTAGTTAAAACTACCTAATGTAAGGCAGAACCATATTTTTTCAAAAAAAAAACACTAAACCTGATTCATTGTAGCCATTGTAGTTATCACGGATGTCAAAAGTTGCATCCACGTTAACATTGCCACCGGAGACACAGAGTTGGGCTTCCATGCGATCGCACGTATTATCAGAACCGAAAGGATGAATGACGAGTGACCATTTCAGCTTTTTAGAACCGGGAACGTTGTGTGGCCCGGATTCGACTTCCTTGTCGCTGATGATGGTCAACTGGACCATATCCGTGAATGCTTGGGCCATCTGAAACATCATTTGATTCGGAGCAAGCAACGGCACTGAATAGTTATTGAAAACAAAGTAAAAATAGCGCGGTGCAATCACTAAAGATACAAAGTATGCGCGCACGAAACAGGGCAAACGACGTTTTGAGTGTGTTATGAAACCTTACTTGTTTGTTTCTTTCTCTTTCGTAACAAAAATTAAAAGAATGTTCTTTATTAAAATCATAAACCTGAGGTAGACAGAACAATGATACTAAAAGTTGTCTAAGCATGAACCCATTTATAAACGGCGTTTTGGATGGCCTTGCGGACAGCAATGAGGCCGGGTTTTTCATTAAAAGCAGGGGGGTACATATCAGCGCAATGGCTAGTGCCGGCGATAACACGTGGATACACTTGGTCATTGGTAGCTTTCAGCAAACCAAGAGGGTGCCACGGATCATTAGTGCCATGAGAAAAAAAGACACGGGTGCCGTTATATCCGTTTTGGCCGTGGTAGTGGGCATTGGTCTTGTCAACATTGTGGTAGACGGTCGTATTGCTGAATCCAGCACCAAAGATATCAGCACATTGCTGAATGTAGTAATCGACGGGGACATCGGCACCAGTGAACTTATATTTCACAAAGATAGAATCAGTCGAATGGAACCAGCCGAACTCATTGCATGTTTGCCAGATCCAGGCACGATCTAAAATTGATTGGTAGTATTCACAAAGCACAAATTAAGTTTAAGAAAACGTACAGTCTGCCCATTTATCATAAACATCGGCATGCTTTATTGAGTCAATTGTAATTTGGTAGTTAACATCCAGGCAGTCACCATCGCCTAGCCATTCGTTGATAGCAAGAATGCCATCCAAATCGCTAGCGGCACCCAACTGATGCTTGCAAAGTTGGGGAATAGTCCATTGAGAGTCGTAAACAGCAGTGTTGTCTTCGCTGTACAGCACGATACCCGCATAATATCCGATAAGAATGTCATAGAACGTGTGTATAGTGGTGTTGTCAGCTTTGGTAAGGTCGGTAAGGTCAAGGCAAAGGTTAAATTTGAAGTTCAAAATAGCACGACCGAACCAAGTTTTTATAAATTCGTTGATTTGGAGGAAACCATTGTGGACAGAGTCAGCACATTTTGGGTTATAATGATAAAGGGCCATGTAGACAACATCCAAGTAGCTAGTGAAGTCAACAACAGCCTGAACGGGGGCACTGGATGCAACGGCGGCATAGATGGTGTCGGGGTACTTTTGACGGGCCCACGCAGCTAGGGATCCGGCATACGAGCCTCCGAAGGTGATCCATCGCGGGTTAGTGAAATTGAACTCTTTATTTTGGCCCAAGATGAAGTGATTGATGTCAGCAAGGGCCTGTTCACTGTTCAAATACTTTTTCAAAGATTTATGTTTGAGGTCACCAGTTGGCTGGGAGCCACCGTAGAAGCGATGCTCGAGCAAAAACACCATGGCACCGACCTCCTTGGCCAGGGAAGTCCAGGGATATTCGTCATTGTCGACCCACATTGAGTCTTCAACCGATTCGCCTCCGATCATCAGAAATTGAGGGCCGCCTGGTCTGTACCACATATCGTTGCACCAATATCGTTGTATAAATACCATCTTGTTATGCGGATCGAAATGATCGACACGTTGCAAAAATGGCTGATCCATAACACGGGCAGTCGGATTAGCTGGGCGGTTTGGCTTTGGCACGAGGCCATGGGGTTTACGTCCGCGAATCATGCGGTGCGGCGGGATTCGCTTCTGCAACAACGCACGAGCGTCGGCATACTGCTCACCTAGAACCGCCACAAGAGCCAAAACTGCGAGAAGGACACGCATTTTGGCTTGAAAAGAGTGATATTTTCCATGTTCAAACTTGCTTAAGTATGATCACCCTTGGTCAGTCGATCGTGCAAAAAGTTGGAAGCTTTCTGTAGGCCATTGCCTGGACCATCTAACAAAAATTACATTGATAAGGCCGTGATGATGTTTGCGCAAATGCTCATCAATGACCGTGTCGATTATCATGTCTATGAATTTGTCCTTGAAGACCGCTATGCGGATCTGTTAAGCCGCTTTGCACCGATAATTCTTTCCTTGTTATATTCTGCTGAAGGCGCTCTTTTTGTGTTTTCGTGTTTCATTGCCAATTAGGGGCATTAGAAAGTAAGGGAAGAAAGGCTTGTGGGGAAGTGCATAATCTATAGAAGTTTTGATTTTAACAGATAAAATGAAATTGTTGAAATTTTGCCCAAAGCTAAACAAAAACTGTCCAGTTTATAAAAGTTAATCGTAATCATATCATTTTTCAAAAAAGGTAAACAAATAAAATTTATGAAAATTACAATAATTTTAAGAGTCGTAAAAACGGCACGGCAAAAGTTGTAAAGTTTCAAAGTAATGAGCCGTCAATGCCATCAAACCGCACCTTGAAAACCCACAACTACCCCCAGTTACACAGAGAATGGAAGTTTGAATACTTAAACAGCGATGTTCCACTTTTGTGCAAATACTCCGAGAAGTTTGATATGTTAAACAAAAATGTTTGATCTGCTAAACTGCGATGTTTAACATGATAAACTTCTTGGCGTATTTGCACAAAAGTGGAACATCGGTGTTTAAATATTCACACTTCCATTTCTGTGTGTACTTGCAACTCAAACACACCCCTCTCATACACGTTTTTTATCTCCAGATTATCCTTCATCCTTATCAGTGTTATCTGTGTAAAAGTATAAGCTCTTGACCTTAGCCTTCAGAAACCTTCCCGCCCTTTTGTACTCTCTCACCACTACATAAGCGGCTTCCAACCATGGAATCGTCACTTTTGTCAAGCCGAAATGCGTGGTCTCCTCGCAGTTCTGGCCATTGCGGCCATCTTGGCTGTCCAGTATGCCGAAGCCCGTTCAGTGCTGAAGCCACGTATCAACAAGGCCCGAGTCATCCGTGGTCGCAAGTTCCACGGTCTCGTCCCTGTGCCTGAACGCCCTGCTGATCCGGCTGCCCGTGTCTCTGAGCAACACTTCACCCAGTTGGTCGACCACTTCGATGCCTCCAATGCCAAGACCTACCTGCAGCGATTCTGGTACAATGATGCGTGGTACAAGCCAGGTGGCCCGCAATTCCTCATGATCGGTGGTGAAGCCGCTGAGAACCCGGCCTGGGTTGAGCGTGATGACTTCGAGTGGACTTCCCTCGCCAAGGAAGTCGGTGCCATCGTCTTCTTGCTCGAGCATCGCTTCTATGGTGACTCTCAGCCAACTGGTGACCTGAAGTTCGAGTCTTTGAAGTACTTGACCAGTGAACAGGCCCTCGCCGACGTCAATTCTTTCATCCTGGCCCAAAACAAGGTGTTCAACATCAGCAGCCCCCGTTGGATCACTTTCGGAGGCTCTTATTCTGGAGCTTTGAGCGCATGGGCCCGTCAAAAGTACCCTGACACCATCTATGCCGCCGTTGGCTCTAGTGGCCCCGTCCAAGCCGTTGTCGACTTCACTGGTTACTTGGATGTTGTCTACAATGCCCTCCACAGCTACGACCCGAAGTGTGCCGACTCCGCTCAGGCTGGCTTCGCTGAAGTCAATGGCCTCATGGCAAATTCTCTCGGCCGTGGTACACTCAAGGACACCTTCAGCATCTGCGATGACATCTCCAACGCCGACAACAACACTCTCTACTACTTCTACGAAGCCATCATTGGCAACTACATGGGCATTGTCCAATACAGCGAAGACAATGTCAGCGTTTACGCCAGTGAGCTCACCATTGCCGAGCTTTGCAAGCGTCAGACTGGTGCCGATAGCGATTTGGATGGTGTCGTTGCCGTCAACCAATGGATGATGGATCAATACTGGGAGCAATGCCTCGATGTCGACTACCAGGGCTACATTGACTACTTCAAGACTGCTCAAGCTGGTGGTGATGCTGGTGACTGTAAGTCCCTTTTCTTAACTTTGCCTTCTGATAAGCTTATTACCAACTTTAGACCGCTCATGGATCTGGCAAACTTGCAATGAGTTCGGCTACTACCAATCGACCGACTCTGATCTCGTGACTAACAAGTTTACCGGTGCCGATATCCCCGTCGATTACTATGTTCAGCAATGTGCCCAGATCTATGATGCCAGCCTTGGCAACACAACCGTCTACAGCAACATTGATAAGACCAACGCTTACTACTACGGTCAGACCGGATACAATGGCACTCGTGTCTCGCTTCCTAATGGCACCAATGACCCGTGGCATGTCCTCGGCGTGTTGAATGCCACCAACAGTCAAGTCTACCCAAGCATCATTGCCGGCACTAGCCACTGCGCCGATATGTACCCCGCTGGCCCTAATGACAAGCCCGGCCTCACGGCTGCCCGCAAGGCTATCCGCACTCATGTTCTTAGCTGGTCTACCGCTTAAGTTATAGTTTAACAACTGTTTTAACTATGTTTTTGTTTTGACTAAAATCTTAAAGATAAATTTTATAAATTAATGTGTCCCTAATTGGCAACGAAACACAAAAAGAGCGCGTTCAGCAGAATATAACAAGGAAAGAATTAACGGTGCAAAGCGGCTTAACAGATCAGCATAGCAGTCTTTAAGGACAACTTCACAGACATGATAATCGACACGGTCATTGATGAGCATTTGCGCAAATATCATCACGGCCTTATCAATGTAATCTCTGTTGAATGGTCCAAGCAATGGCCTACAGAAAGCTTCCAACTTTTTTAATTGACCGACTGAGGTGTTGGTACTTAAGAGGCGGTCTGCGAGGTTTTTTAGGAACAAGGAGAGAAGGCCGACCCCGGTTTTTGGGGATTCCAAATCTTTTATGCCTATGTTGTAGAGGTACCTAAGGGTGACTCAAAAACGTATTTCGTTTGACCCGAACCCCCGGCATTCTGGAGATATGGCATCTGAAGGTCGTTTTGGGCGATTTTCAGTACGGCGCTTCTAGCAGTCGTAGAAGGCTGATTTTTGGACTCCGGGGGTATTTTGGGACAAGAAAACGAATGACATACTCGACATTTTGATAGCGTGCCAAAAAATATTTTTTATCGGCGATTTCTGAGTGTTTTAAAGTTTGATTACAAATTAGTCATTCCACAGTCATAAGTGACGGGGTCTACTTTGCCAGATTGTAGCCCATCTTTTTCTGAATCGGGTAGTATATGACAGATCATTCTTGGCTTCTGCCAATTTACTTTTATTTACGTTAGAAAGTAAAAAACGGCGAGTCCGCCAGCGTAAAAATGATGCGTGCAGTCCAAAAAATGCGATGGACGCCGGTCGCATTTCGCCAAAACTTTTTCATTGCCGCGTGCACGCATTTTTTGGACCGCACGCAGTGCTTTTTCACCCGCGCAAATCGTGGGTTTTCACATTCAAACGTAAATAAAAGTAAATTGGCAGAAGCCAAAAATGATCTGTCATATACTACCCGATTCAGAAAAAGATGAGCTACAATCTGGCAAAGTAGACCCCGTCACTTATGACTGTGGAATGACTAATTTGTAATCAAACTTTAAAACACTCAGAAATCGCCGATAAAAAATATTTTTTGGCACGCTATCAAAATTTCAAGTATGTCATTCGTTTTTTTGTCCCAAAATACCCCTGGAGTCCAAAAATCAGCCTTCTACGACTGCTAGAAGCGCCGTACTGAAAATCGCCCAAAACGACCTTCAGATGCCATATCTCCAGAATGCCGGGGGTTCGGGTCAAACGAAATACGTTTTTGAGTCACCCTTAGGTACCTCTACAACATAGGCATAAAAGATTTTGAATCCCCGAAAACCGGGGTCGGCCGCCCTTCGATTCCTCACAGACTGCCTCTTAAGCAAGTTCGAACATGGAGATTATCACTCTTTTCAAGCCAAAATGCGTAGCCTTCTCGCAGTTTTGGCCCTTGTGGCTGTCTTGGCTATCCAGTATGCCGACGCCCTTGCGCTGTTGCAGAAGCGGATCCCGCCGCACCGAATGATTCGCGGACGTAAACCTCACGGCCTCGTGCCAAAGCCTTACCGGACGCGAATTAATCAGTCCCCAATAAAAAATGAAACCGTCCCCAATCGGGGCGATACTGAAAAAAAGGCTATTAATGATTTTATAACCCATTTATTGTCCTACCTGTCGTTCTTGGCAGCTTTTTTGCGCTTCGTCAGCTCGGTAAGTTGTTGAAAGTAAGGTGGTTGACAAGATTGAGGATCAACGTTTTCCTTTTTAGCTGGATCAGCATTCAGACGGCTCGAACGTCTCGTGGCACCAGTAGAAATCTTTGGCTTCTTGGCGGCCGAAGACATGGTTAAGGAATAGTGATGTGAAATAAGACAATTTCAACAAAGTTTGGTTTACGCGCGTCTTCATATCTCGTTTTGCTTCGACGCTTTCGTTGTGGGACACATTTTTTTGGGGGCATTTCAATAAGTTTCATTTTCAACACTTTCTTGGGTTGCTTTTTAAAAACTAAAAGGTCTTACCTGCTGTCCAGAAGGTTATGGTTGGTTCTCTTGGCAAAAACCCTTTGCTGATAAGAGTTCAACCGTTTAAAACAGTAAAATTCTCTTTAAAGTTTTTCGAAATCAACACTGTAGTGTGCTGAATCATAAATTATTTGTGTTGTCATGGTTTCCTCTGTTTGTGGCTGTGAACCTATCATCAGGGGTTCAACGTCAATGAGGATGCCAAGGTCTTCGTTAATGCCATCGCTGATAAGGCTAATGACATCACCACGGGGCTCCAGGACCTTGCCGCTAAGGCCCAAGAAGATGCCGCTGGTCTTATTAAGCAAGTTCAGATGAAATTGGAAGACGATAAATCCAATGCCGAAGCTAAAGTCGTCGCCGCGTCGGAAGCTATCATCCAGGAAATCAACTTAGAAGTGCCAAAGCCTGAAGAATCTGCCCCAGCTCAGCCTGAAGCCGACACCAAGCCAGTCGAGGAAGCTGAAACCGAGCCGACCGACTATGTCGAGGAGGAAATCATCATCGCAAAGACCATTGCCCCAACCACCCAGGAGCCCGAACGCAAGGGCTCCTAAAGCCCGGAAATTCAAGTCGTCGATGGCGTTTTCGAGCCGTCGGCCCCTCGTGAAAGCAGCCCCGAAGCTGAACCTGTCAAGATTGCCGCGACCGACCCGGAAGAAAAGGAGTTTGAAGCATCTTCTCATGCCGAGGTTAAACAGCCTAAGGTTTCCGCCGCTGTTGTTGTTAATGGGACCCTCACCGGGACCCATCCACGGATCTGAACCCTAGCCAGAACACTTGCGTGAACCGTCACCCGAGCCGGTGCGTGAACCGTCTACCCAGCCTGAAATTGCCGTGAAGGAACCGACCCCCGAGATTGAAGTTACTCTGGCCGAGGATGTGCCAAAGGAAGAGGAGGAAGCTTCCCCCGAACCAGAGTCTACCCCAGTGCCTGATGAGCCGTAAGTGCCACAAGAGCCGAAGCCCGAACCTGTCAAGAAAGCTTCCAACATTTTCTTGGATTCCTTTTTAAAACCCAAAGGGCCTTACCTCCTTTTCTTGGCAAAAACTCTTTGCTGATAAGAGTTTAACCGTTTCAAACGGTAAAAATCTCTTCAAAATTTTTCAAAATTAACATTGTAGTGTGCTGAATCATGTATTATTTGTGTTGTCATGGTTTCTTCTGTTTGTTGCTCTGAACTTATCATTAGGGGTCAAGCGATGTCTAACCGGGTGACAGGCGTCATGCATGATGCAACCGTATTAGCGGCCACCTGGCTTTTGACAGGGGATCGGCCATCTTACCTGGTGACTATATTTAAAATGCCAATAGATCATCAGTTTGCTTAAAATCAATTTAAAATTTGTTTTGCTTAACTGTGAAACTTTTGAAGTAATATGTGACGCAGGTTAAATTACTAATAACGGTTTTTCCACAGTACAACCCCTGAGGGCCCGGACACACATTGTAAACCGATCACAGATTCTTTGTATTAAGATATGAGGTTCAAATCAAGATCACATTTTGTAACGCAAACTCAATTATGTTATCCAGATATTTCTAAGTCCAGGATGGGGGATAAATTCATACGGTCAATGGAATGCTTTGGGGATAAATTCAGTTGTGATTGGGGATAAATTCAGATGGTCTACTAAGAACGTAATGTATTGGGGATAAATTCAATTAATATTTAAAAAAGTTTGGTCATTGGGGATAAATTCAGTTGTGATTGGGGATAAATTCAGATGTTCTACTAAGAACGTAATGTATTGGGGATAAATTCAATAAATATTTTAAAAAGTTTGGTCATTGGGGATAATTTCATTAAGTGAATTGGGGACAAAGTGTGTTGGGGACAAAATCAATTAAGATTGGGTATGAATTCAGTCATTAAATTGGGGATAAAAGTTATTGGGGAATAATTCATTAAGTCCCATTGGGGACAAAATGTTTTGGGGATTTTTTCATTAATCGAATTGGGGATAGCCGCGATTGGGGACGGTTTCATTTTTTATTGGGGACTGATTAATATATTCCCAGCCTTACCGCCCAGCTAATCCGGCTGCCCGTGTTATGGATCTGCATTTTATGCAACTCGTCGATCATTTCGATCTGTCAAACAATAAGACATTTATACAACGATATTGGTTTAACAACGAGTGGTACAAGCCTGGTGGCCCCCAGTTTTTAATGATTGGAGGCGAACAATATGAAGATTCAAGCTGGGTCGAAAGCGACGAATATCATTGGACTACCTTGGCCAAGGAGGTTGGTGCCATCGTCTTTTTGCTCGAGCATCGCTTTTACGGTGGCTCCCAGCCAACGATGGACCTGAGCTTTGAGTCTTTGAAGTATTTGACCAGTGAACAGGCCCTTGCCGACATCAACACTTTCATCTTGGCCCAAAACAAAGAATTTGATTTCACTAACCCTCGATGGATCACTTTTGGCGGCTCGTATGCCGGAGCTTTGAGCGCTTGGGCCCGCCAAAAGTACCCTGACACCATTTATGCCGCCGTTGGCTCTAGTGCTCCCGTTCAGGCCGTTGTTGATTTCACTGGCTACTTGGATGTTGTCTACAATGCCCTTCACAGTCACGACCCAAAATGTGCCGATTCTGTTCACAAAGGTTTCCTCAAACTCAACGATCTTTTGAAAACTTCATCTGGTCGTAACACTTTGCACTTTAAATTTAACATTTGCCAAGACTTCTCCAACCCTGACAAGAACACTCTATATCATTTCTATGAAATTATCATTGGAAATTATATGGGTATCGTGCAATACAGTGGAGACAACGCTGGCAATTACAACTTTGATTATACTATTCCCCAACTTTGCAAACGTCAGTTGGGAGCACATAGCGACTTGGATGGCATTATTGCCATCAATGAATGGTTAGATGATGACTGTCTGGATGTTGACTACCAATCAACAATTGACGCAGTAAAAAATGCCGGTGTTCTTGATCAATGGGCAGACTGTACGTTTTCTTAAACTATTTTGTGCCATAATAAAAGCAATCAATTTTAGATCGTGCCTGGATCTGGCAAACCTGCAACGAGTTCGGCTACTTCCAGTCGACCGACTCTGACCTTGTGACTAACAAGTTCACCGGTGCCGATATCCCCGTCGACTACTATGTTCAGCAATGTGCTGAAATCTTTGATGCCAGCCTTGGCAATACGACCGTTTACAGCAATGTTGATAAGACCAATGCTTACTACTACGGTCAGACCGGATACAATGGCACCCGTGTTTCTCTTCCCAATGGCACAAACGACCCGTGGCACGTTCTCGGTGTGTTGAAAGCTCCCAACGGCCAAGTCTACCCTAATATCATCGCTGGCACTAGCCACTGCGCTGATATGTACCCCGCAAGCCCGAATGATAAGCCCGGCCTCACGGCTGCCCGCAAGGCCATCCGCACTCACGTTCTTAGCTGGTCTACCGCTTAAATTATAGTTTAACAACTGTTTTTACAATGTTTTTGTTAATGGTAAAATTTTTAAAATAAAACTTATAAATTAAACATGATCACATTTCAATGTGGTTATTAGATTATGTCAGAAGGGAAAAATTGTTTTGAACTTTGAATGCAAAACACGGAATCTAACAACAAAGAAGCGAAAGCAGGCAAAATGCATGTGGCCACACGTGGTTTGTGAAACATTTCATAAGCTTTTTCGGTTACTTTCATATTGTAAAACGCAACTGCAGAATTTTGTTTCATAATATGTCCTCTTTCATTACACCGCGCCGTTTTCCGTGCTGTAACTTTGTTTCTTCCGATGTTATTTTCTTGCATTTTACCTGTATAACGTGTTTTTATTCAGTGGCAACGCTATTCGATAGCTGAATTGCGCAAACTGTTCGTTTATCCTCTCTTTAAAAGTCTTCCTTTTATAACGTGTTCGATTACAAATAGATTTTACTTTAGTGATGGAAATTTTAATTTCAGATGGCGACGCTTTTCAATGATTCTGTTAGCGTGACCGTCAGAAATACTGCCGACGCCCAATCCGAACTTCGCGATGTTCCTGGCTTTCCTGGGCTGAAATGGTCGTTCCACGTTTATCCAAAAGGAATTTCCAAGACAAGTAGTTACACGGAAGTTTACGTTCGTGTTGTCGGTGGTGATGCTATTGTTAAGGCAACGGTTGACAGCTATAATAGCTACACTAATCAGACAGTTACGAGTACGTTTTTCGTGGAACGGGCGGTTACTTTAATCTTTAATTTGCAGAAGAGTTTGAACACCAGCTGAATGATGGAGATCAACGTGGTTGTAACAATTTTTGCACCTATACGGCAATTTACTCAGGATACTCACAAAAGTTTACATGCATCGCCATATTTAAACCGAAGGAGAAGAAAATTGTCCCCATCATGCTTCACGAATTGATCAATGAATCAAAGCCTTATTGCTCCGATGCGAAGATCACCGTTGGCAAAAGCGACATCAAGGCATGTTATTTATTTTGTTGTTTTTGACCCATTTCTTCCTACATTTCAGGTCCACCGCGGCTTCCTTTCGATGATCTCGCCTGTCTTCAGTGCCATGTTCAGCCCTGAAACGAAAGAATCCAAAACGGGTGTCATCAATATCACCGACTTCACGGTCGCGACCATCCGTAATTCTCTTGATTATTGTTACGGTGTTTGGCTTGGTAAGAAAACCGCTGCGGAAGTCATTGACATGCTTCGGTTCTTCGACAAGTATGACATCCAGCCTGCCATCGTAAGTTTGTTTCTTTCTACACGTCACAATGTTATGTTAAATGAAACTGTTTAGGTGAAGCTCGAAACCTGGCTGAAGGAGAGTTTGACTATTGAAAACTTTGCTCCCATCGCCGCCTACGCTTGGACGTTTTCCCGACAGCCGCTTCAAGCCACTTGTGGCCGCATGTTTCACACGAACGTGGGAAAGCTTGCTTGCCACCCCGATTTCGTTGTCCTTGATCCGACCGTCATTGCCGGAGTTGCCCAAGCTGGCTTGATTTCGACTGGAGCTACACTTTCGAAGCGTAAGTCGATGGATTCGACTACGACGACTGGTGGTACCAGTGCGAAGCAGCCTCGTAAGCGAAAGTAATGCTGTTCATTTTACATGATGTTTTGTATTTTTATGAATTTGTTAACGATTTGTGCTTTAATAAAACATACTTGTCGAAAATTAATACTTTAATGATAAGCAAAACATTATTATAAGATAAAAGACCGACAGTAAGACAATTAACAAATTTTAATACACTTGCCAGTTCTGGGGTTGAAAGGGATCGACAAAACGGTAAGAAAAGCTCTGTTTCGACATGTATCGGGAAACATATTAGGATATCTGGTATCCATTTCTTCCGGTGACAGGACAACTTTCTTGTGAACATCAGACTCCACTGACATGCTTCCGTCTCGGAACAGATGAAATTCAACATTTCGCGATTCAAAACAGACCGAAAGCATGCACACTTTATCCGAAAGAGCGTTGATGGCGATGCGGGCTGATGCAAGAACATCTGCAACGTGGACCGGAAGGCTTTCATACGGTTCATAAATAGTGTTGTTATGCATAATACCAATAATTTCTTCATTGTCATAAATAATTATGATTGCATTGTTTGAATCCATGCTGTAGATCGTGAGTCTGCGATTGATGACTTCGATAGTTCCATTTTTGTCGATATATTTGCCAGTATCTGATAGGCCGAGGTTGCAGAGATGATATTTAAATCTAGCATCAGTTCCATTTTCATTGACGGCGATGACACCCTTGATGAACATTTCGACTGTTGTAATGTTTGTCTTTGAAGATGATGCGGCATCAATCTGCTCATATGGATGACCGAGGAACCATTGGATCTCGGTTTCCGTCGTGTCGTCAAAGCCATATTTTTTGAAAGTTCTTTGAAGATTAGTGTTGAACGCGCAGGCAGAGCACATCTGATAATGTTTAGCATCACATGAAACATCGGAATAGCTGTCGTCGTCGTCAAATGTGGCATCTGAATCGTAAGCGTCGCTGCTAACATAATCGCTGTCAACTACAGAGCCATTGCCATCTAAACTTGCTTCATCTTCACTGTTGTCTTCAAACAAATTGTTACGACGGGACTGAGCGTACAAAAATTCCATCGATTCGTCGTTTTTGCGGGTATCAATGAAAGCCATAGTGATAAACCGTCAATAATATTTGCCTAAAGGTCCAAAATTTGCAGCAATACCGTAAATTATGAGTTGGATTAAAAAGAGAGACGGAGCACAAATGACGATATCGTACTACACGCTAGACGACCGTATGAGTACAATAATAGCCTTAGCAAAATAAAATACGAGTGGACTGTAGAGGGTAGCCTAACAAGAATGGTGAGGAATTGGCCTAGGCAAGCTATTCATGGAGTCCTTTGGACCAAGTGGTCGATAATGGAGGACCGACGACCTGACCTAGAGCTCCGAAAGAGGTAATCGATTGTCCCCGGAAGGCACGGTGCTAGCGGAGACGGTGTGCGCAGAACATTCCTCAAATGGTTCTGACATTGAGGGTAATCAATATTTCAATTCTTCAAATCCTGTCGGTTTGCAATACATGAGTTCATTCCGTGATTGAGGTATTAATATCCGGATATAGCAAATTGATTTTGTCTTTTTTAACATTATTGCAAATGTCTTCTTGCATGTAAATGAAACAAACATGAAACTCACACCACATAAAGGGCAAAGGTCAACTTCAGGAGCCCTGTCCTTACTTGGACACCCCAAGAAAGGTGGTAAAAAACAATTCTCGTTTTTTATATCATCTTTCAATGCCAAACAAAGGCTCTTCTAGCAGTAACAACCTGCGCCAAAAAAACAAACTGGTCAGGTGGGAAAAAAACGTTGTGCATGGGTAACTTCCTCTGTCAATCACGTTCCACTGGCTTTAACTTTTTTCACCGAATTTTTTTACCATGGGAATCGCATCACTGCGTTAAACGCCAACGAAAAAACTAATGAGCATTCACATTAACTTGATAATTGATGATAGCTCCGCCTCCTTGGTGCCCAGTATAAAAGCGTGAATGGCAGCCGTTTGAAACCGACAACTCCTGCAACCATGTACGAGTCCAAGGTTGTCGTAGGCATCGCCTCGATCTGTTCGACCCTCGCCATTGTGGCATGCTTGGTCACCATCCCCCAGCTCTATGCCACCATCAACGCCATGAATGAGCGCGTCAGCGACGGCGTCCAGGTCTTCCGTGCCGACACCGACAACGCCTGGACCCAACTCATGGAAGTCCAGCTTTCCGTCACCCCTCCCTCCAAGCCCCGTGAGAACCCCTTCGGCTCGGTCTTCCGTCAGAAGAAGCAGGCTCTCCCCGGCTTCTGCCAGTGCAACCCTCTCCCCACCCCGAACTGCCCTGCTGGTCCTCCTGGCCCGCCCGGTCCCGCTGGTCAGCCTGGTGCCCCTGGTGCTCCTGGTCCCGCTGGAGATGATGGAGCCCCGGGTGCCGGTCCCGAACCCTGCCCTGCTGCCGACAGCGCCTGCATCAAGTGCCCTGCCGGTCCCGCTGGTCCTCCCGGCCCTGACGGTCCTGCTGGTCCCGCCGGTCCCGACGGACAGCCCGGTCCCGCTGGCAACGGTGGTGGAGCCGGTCCTCCTGGCCCTGCTGGTCCCGCTGGTGATGCCGGTCCGGCTGGTGCCCCCGGTGCCCCTGGTGCTCCCGGTAACCCTGGTGCCGATGGCGAACAAGGCACTGGTGCTCCTGGCCCTGCCGGTCCCGCCGGCAACCCCGGTCCGGCCGGTCCCGCTGGCCCCAACGGCAACCCTGGTGCCGATGGCGCTCCCGGTGCCCCCGGTCCCGCTGGCCCCGCCGGCAACGACGGTACTCCCGGTCCCGACGGTCAGCCCGGTGCCCCTGGCGGCCCTGGTCTCCCTGGTTCCGATGCCGCTTACTGCCCGTACGTTTTCTTATCACTAATCACAGCTAGGTCAAAACCGAATCAATTGAATCTTTCAGCTGCCCTCCCCGCTCTGCCGTCTTCGTCAACCGTCGCTCTTAAGCTGGATCCGAGTCCTCATCTTGATGGCATCGGTTCCCACGTCGATCTCATTGAGAAGGCTCAATTCTCCTCTGCAGTAGTTGTGGCCTTATTTTTCATCAGCATGACATCGCTAACTATGACAAATAAAGGTTTTTAGTCTCAAATAACACGTGTTTGCGAAGTCAGAAGCATAGAAAGATCAGAACACAGTATGGTTATCCTAATTGAGTAATAGCCGCAGGATAATGTTGCACATTGCGAAAATAACAGCTGTCTTACAATGTTGCGGAAAAACCCCTAAGGCTACCGGTCACCCCGCCAATGAAAAACCAGTTTACGTGAATGATAAATGCGCGTTTTACACGCGGATACAAATAAGGAACGGTCACAAAAAGTTGCAACTTTTGGTTGACAACAAAAAAGCTGTATATCCGTGAAATGAAGGGTAAAGAGTTTTGGAAAAGTCTCTTGTTTCAAGGCACATGACATTGTCATTTAACATAGTTGAAGTTTATTCAAAAAATGTTCAAACTGTTCAAAATACAAAACTGGAATCAATGCATACACGATGGAATATGGGATTACAAGTAAGTTGGTATTGCCGGAGCTCATATAGCTATCACCGGTTATCACAATGTGTGAATTCATTGTTAGTTAAAGTTGCAAATCAGGATGTTCAACATGTTCAACATAAAATGGTGCCATTCGAACCGATTCCGGCACTACGCGAAGCCAATAGATCTTCCCTGGTTCCGGATTTGGGTCATCACAAACATAGTATGTACAAGGAACGTTATCACGCTCATAGCCAGGAGCAAGGACATCCACAAAAGCACTGACTGGGGTAAGAGATTCGATTGCGTGGATTTGGCCATTGACGGGGTCTAATACTGATATCGAGGGATCGTGGGCGTCGAGAAAGCGCTTTCCTGAAAGTTTGGCGTGTTCAAAATTACGCGTTTGTCTAAAGGAAAGGTTCAAATCGTGTTGGCCTCAATGAATTTGTCGATTCCGGCGGCGGACGGCTTTATCATTACCAATCAATGCAAACGACGTCACTGCCAGTTTCCCAGCTATTGGGCTTACAAATCCAGTGATCCCTGGGTGATCGTGTTCCTCCAACTTTCGGAAATGCGAAAACATTATAGGCCTAGATCTATAGGTGCAAGGAGAACAACAACGTTATCGTCGCTGCGACAAATTTGTCTTTTTACATCGACAAAAAGGCTTGTGCATGGTGAAGAGTTACGATGTGACGTTGAAACTTCAACATGTTTTGCACTACGATTACAAATCTGCAACTATTGTCAATAACTGAAACTCAATCAAACACACCCTTCACACATTTTTCCATCGATTTCAGATTGCCCATGAAACTTTTATACAAAAAAAAGCTTAAAACCAGTGATCCCGCTTTGTGTGTGTGTGTGCCAGAGAATGTATGTAACAAGCAAGCATGCTTTGACTTGGATTACGATATTTCTAGACTCTTCGATCGTGCCAAAAGGTGTGAAAGGGTTTAGAATGTATCAAACAAGCATGCTTTGACTTGAATTACGATATTTCTAGACTCTTCTGTTGCGCCAAAAGGTGTGAAGGGGTGTTAGAATGTAACAAACAAGCATGCCTTTGTATGCTATCTGATTTTGATTTTAAAATGGGAATAAACATGACATCCAGAGGTTTTTCCAGATAATCTGCTAACACTGTCCGAGACCTTTAGACATCAAAAAGCCATATCAGACATTATATCGAAGTTGCAAAATTCGTTAAAACCGCTATCTGAATTTGAAGTTGCCGATGTTATGAGGTTTTATGATACCTGCTAAGGGTATTTTAGGGTCAATTGTGCCTGCCATCATCATTGGCTATTCATGCAGGTTTTGCGCATTTCGCGCAAAACTTACTTAGGCAAAAAAAACCGAGAATAGTCATTACAAGTCTGCGCAAAGATAGGTTGCTGGTCGTGCCTTTAGTCTGGACATTGTTAATATTTCATTTTCATGTTGTTTCTCATATTGTTTTCCGTTTTTCTGATCTCATCTTTACAGGTTGCAATTTGATATGGAGATAACTTCAATTCAGGAGCTCGTCATTAAAAACGTGTTCAAGCACAAGTGGCTTGCAACGGGTACAATTTTTGAAAACAGTAGCATCATTGTAAAGCAATGTACTGCACTCAACTTTCAATATGGGTTGGTTGTCGCTGTCACCAGACTGCCTGACAACTACCTATACCCGTTGCATGGCAACATCACCCATCCGGCATTGACTGGCCACATTGATGAACTCGCATTTGAATCTCCTGTTGGCCTTCTTTTCAGCGCACACACTTTGCCAATTGGAATAACTATTAAATCATATATCCAAAGTTTTAAGTACGATAACTTCTCGCTTCGGCGAAACTTCCAATTAGTGATGATTCAAGTTTTGGAGCTTTCCATTGCTTTAAATAACGCCAATTACATTTTGATGCCTCTCGACCGCCCGGAAATGTTAACCCTTGTTGTTAACGATGTCGACAGTTCAGTGAAGGAAACAGTAAGGCACACATTTTTGCAACAATTTGTCTACAGACATGAAAATTAAATGTTCACACCAGAGCTGTCGGATTCGAATTCGCATTTTCAATGTACTCGGATTCGGATTCGGATCGAGAATTCGAATCCGAAAAAAATCGCTTTCGGATTCGAGTTCGATTCGGATTTTCTGTTGTTTCGGATTAAATTTTAAAAGAAAATTGAAAAAACCACTTTTTGTCTTCGAAAACAATGAAAAATGTTCGAAAACATTCTCTAGACGGCAAAAATGCTACGTTTCTAAACTTGTTGGATTGAAATTTGGATTTTAAAAAGTTTTAGTTCCGGATCCGATCTGTCGGATTCGGATCCGGATTTTCCCGGATTCAAATTTGGATTTGCAATAGTTTCGCATTCGAGTTCAGATTCGGATTTCAAGAAAAGTTTTTGATCCGACAGCTCTGGTTCACACATACAGTCCTACTGTTATGTTCAAGCGATTACCATGGTTTGATTCAAATCAGTTTCTTTTCATAGTTTGAAGACAAATTGTTGCATTTCGTGTTAAGATAATATCGATAAAATAAAACAAAAATTTTTCAGAAGATTCATCGGTCCCTGATTCAGCCCAAATTTGACCGTTCCATCTCTCCAGCAAAACAAAACCTCGCAGCAGTAGCGTCAATGTTCAATCAAAATGAATGGATTGAAGGCCACAAATATGAGGCAGACTTTATTGCCGCCATTTCCGACGCTCGCGTTGATACGCTCGAATCACTGGCGTCAATGAATTTTGTGACGACACCCATGGAAGAGTGGACCAACGTTGCCAATATGATCGACGCCCCTCAAGATGATTTTTTCGAAAATATTGATGATGGCCCCCTGGATTTGGACAATGACCTTGCTTTTGGTGGCGATCTGTTCCGTTGGTAAATTTTTGGTTTTTTTGTCATTAAATTTGAGCTTTTTATGTGTGCTAAAACATGATCATGATAGTGGTCTTCGCGTCGGGCAAGCTTTGTTAGAAGTTGAACATGGATATGGCTCTTCTTAAATAATGACATTGTCATTAGCACCAGAAACACACAAAATAGATAATGTGAGTTTATTCGTTCGGCGGTGGTCAAAAACTTCTGCAGGTTGGTTTGCATATTTCTGTCAAAATTTGCTTCTATATCTTCGAGCGTCAGAATATCATTGTCATATGTGTCCGCTTTATAAACCAGAAAAGAGGAAGGTAAATCTGCGTTTAGATTGTTGGCATAAACATCATCAACATTCTATTTGCCGAAAACTTATCACGGAGTGACTGATTGTAAGAGGGGTCATCACGTTCCTGCGGTTTTTAGTAGCAGCAAAAAATACGTTTCTCATTTCGGTGACGACATTGGCTCGTCGGAATGAGACCACAAATCCAAATGCTACCCATACGACAACGACAAACATCTTTTTCGTCAGAAGTTTCATCGGTGTCAATTATCGTAAGACTCCATTGAAACTCATATGCTGCATGGGGAGGTTCATTCTCGTTGCTTTTAAAGAAAGGCGTCTTAAAGCATGAAATTCTTCGGTGTTAATTTTTGTTTTTTTTATGAGTTGGCATGTTGCCAAACAAATTGCCACACTTAGCTAATTAACAATTTCATGGCAGTCTTTCAGTAGAATAGTTCGAAATGAAATACGGCGTGATCGAACTCACCCTAGCGCCGAAAACACAGACGCATCCTCCAAACTTAACCGTAGCTTGAGAAAAAACTTTTTCCGTAATCTTAGGAAAACTGTCGATTTTACTGTTTCGTGACTTACAGTGAAGGCACACTACCTGTAAAAACGAGAGTGGGGCACGGTTTCCCCTAGTCTGCGCTTTTTTCCTTTTTGATCACGTCGTGAAAATTAACGTTCGGTTTGATTTTACAAACATTTTTGGCTAAAGTTAGCAAATCAGCTCGTCAGCTGTCAAACTGACCAGTGAAGTAACCCCAGTTTAACGTACCTATTTACATTACTCAATCGGTTTCAAAGAATTGGTTACATACAAACTGATTGAGCATGTCTAAAAAGATACTATGTTGCGTCTGAATCAATAACAGGGCGACATCATAAATGGACTACGGTGTTTTTAGAAAAAGCCGATCTAAGTAGCTATAAGCCGCTAACACCATCATTGGTTTAATTACATTTATTTTTCATTCGCAGTGATCAGCATCCATAGTTCTTTAAAAAAACATTAAACGAAGATTTTATTATAGAATACGAGCATGTTCATTATTACATTAACCTTATAAATGCAAGACAATTATCTCATCAGTTACAATGTTTGGGTAGAATTTGACGGTGTCAAAGGTAAAACATAATGAAGTTTAAAAAGTTGATTAGTGAATCGAGTACTCTCAATATTAACCACTACTGAAAAATCACTTTCATTGCATTCTGTGAAATAGGCTTCCAAAAGTTTTTTTGCTTTTGCCACTAATGTAGTAATATCATCCCAACATTTGTAATGTATACCAAGTTTAAATCCTTTGTTTTGGGACTGAAAAAAGTTTGAACTGTAATTCGAAGTTTAAATGTCGAAAGGTCAACTCACCTTAATAAAGCGATACAATTCTTCAGGCTTGAAACCAAACAGAATGTCAAAATCTTGACAGAGAACTGCCAAGGTCTTTAAACTAGTTTTACCGTGAATCCTCAGGTCTTTAATCCATCCAGGGGCCACAAAATCTTTGAACCAACAGTGATGAACAGATGAAAAAATTCTAAGAATTTCAGAAAACTTTAAGGTATCTACTTTTCCGTTTGAATGTATAGTTAACTGATAAGGCTGAATTTTTTTCTGCAACACAGTTAACAAGAAATCCCAAGTAACTGTGCAGTATGAGATTTGCAGGTTTTTAACCATCGTTTTAAAGTATACATAGTTGAAGAGATCATGAGAAAGGTCCGTTTCGTTCAAATTATATAATATTATTTTTTCTGGTATAATTATGTCCATACCATTATGGTCGTTATGGTCGTCTAGGGGACCGCTTTTCCATCTCAATTTCATAGTGTTGTCATTAAACTTTAGAATGTTTACAATAACAGCGGGTTGATATTTGTGAATAGGAAATAAATGTTTGCTGTTTTCCAAATGCCCTGCGGCATGTTGAAGTTGAACAGCCTCGATAGGTTTCAATAATTGTCGGAGGCGTTGATGGAAGGGGTAGGGTAGGGTTGCGATGGGATACGGCATGCTTAAAATGAGTAAAAAATAACAAAACTGATGTTGAAACCGTGATAAGTGTACACAGTATCAAGTTAATCTAATAAGTTATTGATTTCGTCACTATAAAGCTTTTTTTGCGGTGCTATTGTGTCTGAGTGACCGCCAGTATCGGAGGAGGCAACAATCATCGGTAGGTAAAGCTTGGCTTGCGACAGAGACGAGGCAAAAGCATAAACTGCTGGCCATTGGGCCATTCGCACCCACAATATTCGTAGTGGTGTGAGATAGCATTCAAAAAGTCGCGCAAATGATGGCACAAACACAAATCTAGCATGCTATCGACTGTTGAAAGATCCTTCAAAAAATTGAGGACAACTCGAACAAAACCTTTGAAGATTCATAATCCGTCTCAACCAGTGTTGCACGAAGGAACCGTAAGGCCTCGATGGCCTCACGGATGCCGAGCATGAGCAGCTCGTGCCGAAGATGGAGACGGAATTCGAGCGAATGCTAAAAACGAAAAGAATAATAATAGTAGGGTGATTACACCCGGCTTAAGCTGGAAAAGTTTGGAAGAAAGCTACATCGCATTTCAAGAACCCAAAAAGAACAAGCTGCAGGCCCAAAAAAAGGTTTGTCGCGGCCGAGAGCGGTCAGCCCCCGCACCGATTTGATTCCGAGTTTGGTCACCCGATACCGTTGCTGACTCAGCAAGGCATCAGAATCCACCCCGCATCGCAGCTGGATGCAGGTCTTTTTTTCAGCCGTTTTGCGACATTTGAATCATGTTTTGAAAAGGGCTTTTAAAAAAGAACCCGAGAAAAGTGGAAAAACAATACAATAGCGAAAAGGATGGCCGGCCCGGTCGGCCCCCCTCTGGAGCAATGGTTTCGGAATCCAAGCTCCTTGCTACGGGCATTTTTTGCAGAAGATAGGAGGAGATAAGTTCAAGAAAATCGACCTCATGAGACAGAGTCAAGTTGCAAAAGCATCAGATCAAGAATCAATCAAAAAATGATATAAATCACATACCTCAGCGGCTCCGGATCGAAGCAACGCATTCAATAGGGACATTGTAACGAGTCGAACCCGTTCAGTGTCACGAGGCGCTTCACCGTGATGGCGATGGAGATCGTCGACGAGCCTCTGGAACCGGGTGCGTTCGCCGATGCACGGCGAAGCCGTTGTCAGGGCTTTCAGCACAGCAGCGTGACCTCCTTCCGGGACTAGGCACAAGCCGGACAGAATCTCGAGAACCAAAACCTGTAAATGAAAGATTGAATCGAACCCGGGATGTTATGCATTCAAAACATGCAATGCAACCCATATAAAGGCTGTAAAACAGTACAGACGGGTGTAAAAAGCATTGCGCAATGGCCTAGGTCAACGGACATGCGTTTTTTCGTGGCCCTGGATTGGGCTCGGAGCTCTTTTTGGCGTTCATGAAGGAGATCGAGGTCTTCCTAACCGGATAAATCTATCATTAAGCGGATGAAAAGCCAAAACAAACCAACAAATCATCAAACGCCGCTTCCAAATCGGCATCATCGGGCCATTCAGGCTTTGGCATAGTTCCCCTATCTGGCGGCTTCTTGTCTGCGGCGGCAATGCGCTGGAAGCATGCCCAGGCCCGATCGACAATGGATTCCAACATTTTCAGCGATTCACGGCCCGCGGCAGCGAGTTGCTTACGTTTTGAGGGCTTCGTGTTTACTTTTTTTCTGGGGGGAGGGGGGTCGCAACGGGCGCAAATCTGGAAAACGCCCAATAATGAGACTGAGCCGAAGTTTAATCGATAATGAAACGATATTTCGCGAATTTGTGTTGTTGAGCGACATGAACTCTATGATGTGCACTAGCTTCTAAAAGATTGTATGAATGGTGTTAGTTATGTCAAGCCCTTGCTACATTATCCCCTCATTCAAGACAAAAAAACCTTTCCAGTCATGAACGCCACAATAGTTATATTCCTCAATCGCTATTCTGATTTATATTCTAATGATCAGCAATACAAAGTTTCAAATATCAAGAAAGTCGAATAATGAGATAATACATAAGTTAATCCGGTAAACAAGAAATAAACATACAAGTTAATTTACATGGGTTTAGTGAAATGCCCAAAGTTGTTGCATATAAAAAAATGCTACCATCCCTGCCGACACTCCAGGATGCTTCATCAATAGTGGCATCGGCACCTCGACATTTTTGATAAGAGCATCAAAGTCTTCAAACTCGAAAATGCGTTTTAAGAAGTCACCGTCGATTACATTGTTTTCAATGACACCATTGCGGAATCGAGAATGGCCGAAAGGCGGGTTCATTTGACCATCAATTACAGATTGGACACGTTTCAAAAGACTGAAATATTATCAAAATTAAGTTGAAGTTTTTGAAAAGTAAAATAAACTATGAACTAACTTGAAAACATCCTCATCAATGCCCATGATGACGCCAATACCACCGCTAACCGACGACCATGTTTGACGAAACGACGTTATGCCTTTTGAATGGGCGGACGGTGGCAACAAAGGGATTCCCGAACGAATTGCCTTGATAACATCACCAGTGTAGAAATCTCCCATATCAATGAAGTTATTGGCATTGTCGACGGCTGCATCGATGTGATCTGCGACGTGGCTGATGGTGGTGGCGATGTTGCGCGTATCAATGCCAATGACGGTATTGCTGCCGACAACAAAGGTTGCTGTTAAAGGCCTGTGCCTACAAATTTAAGAAAACCCCTTTTAATCCATTCCGAAGTTCATAAAATGTAATACCTTAAAATCATCTGGACCAATCTTGCTGACGAAACAATGCTCGCAACTGAACTGTTTGATGAATTTTGAAGCACCGATGCAACATGGCTGTAGTCACCTGTCAGTCGCTCTTGTAAAACAAGCTTCTTGTCGGTAGTGGACCACTCAAGATCAAACAAGTCGGTTTCTGCGAATCCGTAAACGTGATTGTTGATAGCGATGCAGGCGGTGACACCTTTTGGAACAGACAAGGAGTGAAGGTATTCAATGCAAACGTCATATCTGTTTGGCAGTATGGCAACGTGGGCTGAGGGATCGGACGGCTGGCTCTCGGGATAAACTTTGCGAAACCGATAGACAAGAATTCGACAGTTTTGTACATTGATGTCGCCTGGACGTTGGGTTTGCGTCGCCACCAAAAGGCATTCCTCATTGTTAATTTGTCCTGTCGTCATGGAAGTAATCTTTTCAAAACGCCATAACTTCAGTACATCCATGAGGCAGATTCGATCGCCGCAAACAATGATAACCGAGCACAATTCTTCATCGTAGGTCATTGACATGTTATCCAAAGGTTTGGGATAGTCAAACACTGACACTATCTGTGGCCGGGGTACAATCTTTGCATTTATGAAGTTGGTGACGGCCGATTCCGCATGCTGCAATCGCTCTTGTCGACCGTCTTGAACAGTAACCATCTGAAGTTGGCATTTTAACAATGTTTTATAAATAGACTGTTAGGTAGCAAACAAACTTACATCAGTTCTGCTTGTCGCTGCTACAACAACATCGAGTTCTTTGTGGTAAATAATTTTATCAATGGTTTCTTTGACGGGAATCGTTCTCACTTGTTGCGCTTTGTACAGTAGGCCTAAAATTGATAACAAACGTCAAACATTGCGTTCTGTGATACTTACTGAAGGAGTACGGTACATTCACCGCTACACAACAATCACCCAGAAATTGCTCACGATCAGTCGAACTAAACTCAATCTCATATAAGTTGTCACAACCACAATGAAGTGGTAATAGGATTAGTTCAACAGCCTTCAACTTCATGAGAATAGGTTCCATTCTATATACACAGCTTATTCAGTGATACTATCATAACTCATTTTCTTCACAAATCACTGTGTGATATCATCTCATCGGTAAATCCAATTTTCCAAAACTCAGTGAATGATTTAACTCCCACATTATTTGGTCAAAATACATGACGAAGTAAGGGGTCCGATGGCAGTCATCTCCTCAAAGACCGGTTCTTTTCGTCGATGACACATTTCCAACTTATTTAAAATGGCTGAATTCATTCTGGCTTTCTATACTTTGGTGTGAAGTACGGCGTACTTCTCGCAATGACCATAATTGTGTGTTTCAAGCAGACTCATAGTTTTAAAGGCTAGCAGTAAAGTTGTCAATGTACCACGTTTTTACGGAGTATTGATGCTTTTCCATTCTTTGAAACATACGGCCGTTGTCGACATGAACAATGTAGACATGCTTCTTGGAATATATCATCTGAGCGAGAAGACTGTTCGCCGGCTCCGACGAACACGAACCAGCATAGATTTGTCGAAGGAATGGAAGGGCACAAGTACGGGAAAGCGGCCAACGAGGACGGGCACAATGCTGTTGATTTGATCAAATCGCTTTGATCTGCCAGGGCGAAAAGTTTGTCGCGTTTCTGGTTGATCAGGACTTGGTCGCTGTCGTCCTTTGTCACGGATTGGACCGTTGTCAAAGCACCGAAACCGACGGCACGCTTGTCGAGACGTTGACCACAATTCCTCGAAACGGGTGAAAGCGCCAGATGCAACGAAGAGGACACCAGTCGTATCCATGGGTACGGTATCCTGTTGGCCAGAACCCTTTCGGCCTGACTTCACGTTGACGACGGTGCCTTCGACGAGTTTGAGGAGAGCGTGTTGGACACCCTGGAATATGCCTAGCTTAATGCTGCCTGTGTTTCAAATCAAAATGATTCACCTCACCACTGACATCCCGATAAGCATGGCCATGCGAATCGCCAACGGCCGCAATTTTGTCAATTTCATCGAGGAAGACAATGCCCTGTTGAGCACGTTCAACATTGTTTTGAGCGTTTTGCAACAACTTTGCACAACAATTTTCGACGTCTTCGCCAACGTAACCCGCTTGGGTCATAGAAATACAATCGCTCAAGGCAATCGGCACATCAACCTGACCATTCGAATCACTTGACGACTGTTTCGACCATTCAACTGCAGCACAAATAGTAGTTTTACACAGACGGCACTATTGGCGATACCTAGATACGAGCCGTTTCACAGGCATTCGACTGTGTCACAAAATGGGACCCGTGGGTGGACACGATCAATGCTACAAACATCGCCAAGGGCAAAGGACGTCGCAACGAGCTTCGCAAAAAGAGCGGAATCGGAATCAGAGGGGAAGACGGGGAATTTCGAAAACGGCATCAGAGGAGTCTTTCGACGGTAGACGGACACTCCAGAATCCTGGAATGACCTCCGCATTGACGGCATTGAGATCGAGTGTGGCATGTTGGCCCGAAAAGGCGAAAAGGGTCAAAGAAATTTCCAAATTCAGCGTCAACGATTTCATAGTCCAACATGCCGGGATCGGGAGTGATTGTTGTGAGGTTTTTGACGTCGAGGAGAATGTGGAATCGATTGCCACAGCCGTCTCGAACGCAAGGATTGGTTTGGCATTCGGTTTGTAAGCCCAGAGGGCTGTGAGATGATCAAAAGTGCAGTGTTCGAAGGATTGACCGGAGCTCTATTTGCGAAAGACGGCTTTAGCAAGGCCTTCGTAGAGGAAACGTTTTGAATGGGCTGGAAAGGGCTTAATATTGAAAGAAAATAAAACCTACCGTAATCAATGACAACATCAAAAGCGTTAACCCAAGTAGCGTTAAACGACTTTAAAGCCCTCAAACCATCCAACAGATGTGGCTGTAGTCGTAGAACTTGTGCTTCTGCGGCGGCAATCGCGTCAACATCGACGAAGATGTCGAGTTTTTGGACAACGAAGTGGACTTTTGACATCACTGTCTGAAAATTGATCGATTTAACCAAATTGAAAGCAAAATTATCAAACTCACAGCCAATTCGAACCGCTTATCATCACTGCCCCGAAAAACCAACAGCAAACACCCGCACCAATCAACAACCGGCTTCAAACTCGCACATCGGCACATCGAAGTAGGCTAACAACTGTTTCCGTCCATCTTTCTGAAGTGCTGTTAGAGCCAGATTCCGATGCACGATGACCCAATCAGAGCCACCATCGATGCGCATGTTCCGTGGAAACTGTTTCCGGGATTTGATCCGCCACATTCGTGATTCGCATTGATAAAAAGCAAAATGGAACCCCTGTTTTCGGATGAAATCAGCAGTGTTGTAGCCGTGAGATGCGATGAAGGATTTCCCACTACCATGAGCTTTATATATTCCAGTTCGGCGAGGGACAATAACGGCATATCGGATTCCGACAAATTCAAAACGTAGTCCTAATTCGAGAAGTCGTTTCCAGCCTGGGTGAACTATTCATTGACGTGCAAAAACATCGTAAACACCATTGATTTGCCAGAAAATTGTCGGAAACCGCTTTTCAAAATTAGTGAAATGGTTGGGGCCGCGGCTTTGTTGAAGATTATCATATTTCTTGAAACATGAACTCCAACCACGAAAAGTGTAGACATGCTTGTCAGAACTTATCTCAACATTCGAACCAATTAATGATACCGATGTGCGAAAGAACCTTTCAGGCAAAGTATCCGTCCTTCTCAATTAGAACCGTCATCGAAAAGCATATTCCGAGAATACTGTTTCCGGGATTTGATTTTACCGCCACATTCGTGATTTGCAGTTTTTGGAAGAAAGCAAAATTGTAGTCGTGGAATGTGTGAAAAGATTTTCCGCCTTCATGAGCCGTGATACAATAACGGGATATCGGGTTCCGACAGATTGAAAACGTAATCACTATTTGATAATTCCAGCCTGGATGGACCATTCATGATTAACAGCGTTGATTCGTTCCAGATTGTCGTCGGGAACCGCTTTTCAAAATCAATGAAATGATTGGGGCCGCGTTTTTAAGGCTTTGTTGAAGGTTTTCATATTTCTTGAAACATGAACTCCTGCCGACCGTCGACATGAACAATGTAGACATGCTTCTTGGAATACAGTAACCTCAGCATTCGAATCACTTGACGACTGTTTAGACCATTCAGTTGCAGCACGAAAAATAATTTGAAATAAAGTCGTGTTTTCTGATAAAATCAGCGGTGCTGTAGCCATGAGATGCGAGGAAAGATTTTCCGTCGCCATGAGCCAAGTTGTATTCCAATTCGACCAGAGACAATAACGGCATATCGGATTCCGACAGATTCAAGAGGTAGTCCCAATTGGAGAAGTTGTTTCCAGCCTGGATAGACCATTCAATCACGCGCAAAAACATGGTTAGCAGCGTTGATCCGCCCCAAATTGTCGGGAATCGCTCTTCAAAGACAATGAAATTGTAGTTGCCACGTTTTTCGAGGGATTGTTGGAGCTTTTTCATTTCTTGGAACATGAACTCCTGCCGACCGTCAACATGAACAATGTAGACATGCTTCTTTGAATACAGTAACCTCAGCATTCGAATCACTTGACGACTGTTTCGGCCATTGCAGCACAAATAGTAATTTAACATTGACGGCGCTATCGGTGTCTTCATTGACGTCAGTGTATGAAGACGCATACATTAAAACTGATCGATTCCCACTGTTTGGACATAGACCAGTGTAACGTGTTTTTGGACCTATAAAGTAATGTATAAAATGAAACCAACCGATACAAATGGCATCGTCGGCGTGGTAGAGCAGTTTGTTGTTTTTGGCAAAGTCATCGAAAATTGCGACAGGTACGGCAAACCCGGTTTTATCGATGTCCACACTGTGGAAAACTACCGAACTGTGTTCCCAGTGCATAGCTGCCGTCCGATCGGAACATAAAAGAAGGTGCAGCTGGCCATCTACGTAGATTTTACAAAATTTTGGAGGACGCATGCCGACGCTGAAGCTGTTCCGGGGACCGAGTGCACCGGATTCGAGATCAAACAGGTGGAAATCGATTGATCCATCATCCATGGCTAACACGATGAACGAATGGCCATGGCGAAAGGTCGCGAGGACGGCATCGACAGCGACTTTTGACTTGTTCACCGGGATCTTGGCCTTGATGTTGAGGGTTGGCGGGTTATCCTTGCACTCCATTAGAAATAGAGTCTTTCGGCGGTTGAGAAAAACAAAGGAAAGGTGACAGTTCGGATTTTCTGCAAAACAATTAGTTAAGATGAATGTGCAAACATCAACAACTAACCAGAATCAGCAAACGTGATATGAGCGATAGAGGCGGGAAACTTTTGTGTAGCTATCTTCACCAATCTCTTTGCAACAGAGTCAAATCTGTGCCATTCAACACGGTGTCCCATCCCGAACACAACATTGCCGTACCGAGTAGCTTGACCACAAAAAGCAGTCGGTACCTCAGCAACATCGGATTCTGTAGTGAAGATGGCACCCTGGCGGTCACGATTGATTTGTATGTAAAAGTTAGGCTCGATCACGCCGGCATAAATGGTATCAGTCAAACTTCCAATCTCTGGAAATGTTACGAGTGAGTTGAAATTAATTTTTGACCGGACTTACTCTTAAACGATTGAACCTTATCACTGTCATCAGCATAAAACACGCTGCTCTTTGAAGCATGATCAACTTGTAGGAAGTAGGTCTTGTCCTCCATCCCGCAAACAAACAACGAAGTGTGAGGATTCAAAAAGGTTAATGAATACACTTTCGGCACAACGGTGAACCGATTATATCGGCCAATCTGCCGCACACTGATGCCATTTTTGATGATTCGAAAGGCACCCTGCTGTCCAGTGCCGGTGGCGGTGATGAACTTGGAGCCGCTTTGATTTTGAGCTGAGACCCAATCTTTGACCGAAGATAAATTGTAAAACACTTGTTTTGTTGACACAGTGTAGTCAGTTGGCGTTATTGCAATCAAAGCGTGATCATCATGGCAACTGGTAATAAAAAAATAGCCTTCTTCAAAAGCAGTGATGTGGTGGGGGACCGGACCAGCACCAATGAAGGTTATCTTGAAAGGCATTTTTACCATTGCGAAGTCAAAGGAAAATGTATTACCTGGACATCCATTCTTCCAACATTTGATATGTCAACGACTAATACATAGACTTTTCCAGTTTCGTCGATGACGAGCCAAGTATCATCCTTTAATCTACAATGAGTGACAAACCGTGGGCTTTGTTCAACACTACGTCTGACGTGTAAGCGAACTCTTTCATCTCCAGTCTCAGAAATAAGGATTTGGCGAGTTGATGATACCGCCAAAACACCTAATGTAGTGGGGATTAGCAGCATAGCATCAAAACCGACTTCAATTGGACCAGTAATGTCGTTCAGCTTGTATTCATGTTTGTCTTCTGTGAGGATTCGACAGACGTAAATCAATCCTTCACGTTCGATAACAGCGAAACGGTCTTCTAAAAAGATTTAGTATAATGTAATTACTAATGCGTAGTCACAATTAATAGTATTTTCACACACCTCTCAACTAAAATGTAAAAACTAAACCTACCAGTATGTGGGACTAGAACTAGAAGCTCGGCTGTGTTTTGTCGCTCGAAACAACGAGTGTCAACTTGGAGATTTCCCAAGGAATACATCCATTGGATAATTGTTATACAACCTGGACGGTACTGAAGGAGTATGCACTAAAAATTATATATAAACTTTGCTTTTTGTTTTACAGACAAGCTCACATTTTTTGTTGACTCCATTAAAACAAATTCTGTTCTCGTCGGCGTTGTATTTGGCTCTAACTGGTAATCCAGATTTATGATTTCTTTTCCATTTGGCCGAAAGCTGTAAAAGAAGAGTCGATGCTTGCAGGTCAAGACGGCGAGGGATAGCAATGGCTGAAACTTATATTGATCAACAAAATGGGTACAAGTTTAATAAACTCACTGATTTTGGTGTTAACTTAACCTCGACGGCAGCTATTGCCCTTTCTGTCAGACAAATTTCGTGAATTACCTTTACCGGCAAATTGTCTGACAGATTGAAACTGCAGATATCTATTCGGTTATCCCTCACAAATATGACATTCTGTTGTTCGGTATGAAGAAAAGGTCCATAGACACATTTGATGATAAGACTCGGCTTGATAAATGTGCCAATATAGAGCGACATAGTTCGGCAAAATAACAGGTAAACTGGGGAAAAAGCTTTTCAGTTAGTTTCCAAACCCTTACTAGTCCCCAGGCAACGCCAATAAGCTGTCTTGACACGACCCTGACTCTGGGGACCAGCCGGGGTCGAGAACAACATCTATGAATGCACATCTGACAAGAAGATGGGTACCATTGCTAAATATATTCATTAATATTGCAACGTTTCCAGTAAGTGTTACCAAAACTCTTAACAGTCAACAAGATTGAATAATAGCCGCAGGATAATATTGCACATTGCGGGAGATAACAGCTGTCTAACAAAGTCGCAGGAAGAACCCCCAAAATTAGCGTTCATCACGCCAATGGAAACGTATAAACCAGTTTAATCAAAAGATTGACAAAGTTTATTCATAAGATGTTTAAATTGTTCAAAATACAAAACTGGAATCAATGCATACACGACGGAATATGGGATTACAAGTAAGTTGGTATTGCCGGAGCTCATAGAGCTATCACAGGTTATCACAATGTGTGAATTCAGTGTTAGTTAAAGTTGCAAATGAGAATGTTCAACATGATCAACATAAAATGGTGCCATTCGAACTGATTCCGGCACTATTCGAAGCCAATAGATCTTCCCCGGTTGCGGGTTCGGGTCATCGCAAACATAGTATGTACAAGGAACGTTATCACGCTCATAGCCAGGGGCAAGGACGTCAACAAAGGCACTGACGGGGGTAAGGGATTCGATTGCGTGGATTTGGCCATTTACTGGGTCTAATACTGATATTGATGGGTCGTTGGCGTCGAGAAAGCGCTTTCCTGAAAGTTTAGAGCGCTCAAAGTTATGAAAGTGGTAAAAATAGGCGTTTCAAACCTTCAAATCGTGCCGGCTTCAATGAATTTGTCGATTCTGGCGGCGGCCCGGCTTCATCATCACCAATTCCCAGCTATTGGTCTTACAAATCCCGTGATCCCTGGGTGATCATGGAGAAGAAGATTACAACATCGACAACGGGGAGAACGTCGCGAAAAACTTCTTCCTTCAGGTCAAGGGATGTTCCGAACTCAGCGTCGACGATTTCATAGTCCAACATGCCGGCATCGGGAGTAATTGTTGTGAGGTTTTTGACGTCGAGGGGGATGTGGAATCGGTTGCCGCAGCCGTCTCGGACGACGAGGATCGGTTTGGCTTTGGTTTGGGTGTTTTGTTTGTAGGCCCAGAGAGCTGTGAGGTGATCGAAATTGCATTTTTCGAAGGATTGACCGGAGGCCCATTTACGGAAGACGGCTTTAGCAATGCCTTCGTAGAGGAAGCGTTTTGGATGAGCTGGAAGAAGTTCAATTTGAAGAGGAATGAGAGTAGAAACATACCATAATCAATGGAAACATCAAAAGCGCTAACCCAAGTAGCGTTAAACGACTTCGAAGCTCTCAAACCATCCAACAGGTGTGGCTGTAGCCTTAGGGCTTGTGCTTCTGCGGCGGCGATCGCGTCAACATCGACGAAGCTGTCAAATTTTCGGGCAAAGAAATGGGCTTTTGACTTGACTGTCTGAAAATCGACTGGTTACGAACTTGAAAACAGAATCATCAAACTTACAGCCAATTCGAACCGCTTATCATCACCACCCCGAAAAACCAATGGCGAACATCCGCACCAATCCACCACAGGCTTCAAACTCGCACATCGGCACCCCTGCTGACTGCGCCAGTTTTTTAATCTCAAATTCTTGTAAATCACGTCCCGACAATGATAAGAATTCAGAGCCAATGTGTGGAAAAACCCTTCAAGCGGCAGCCAAATCGTATCGAAGTAGGCTAACAGCTGTTTCGAAAGTCCATCCTTCTGAAGTGCCGTCAGGGCCAGATTCCGATGCACGATGACCCAATCAGAATCGCCATCGATGCGCATGTTTCGTGGAAACTGTTTGCGGGATTTGATCCGCCACATTCGCAATTCGCATTGATGAAAAGCAAAGTGGAACCCTTGTTTTCGGATGAAATCAGCCGTGTTGTTTTTGGCGGTTGAGCAAAACAAAGGAAAGATGACAGTTCGGATTTTCTGCAAAACATTTAGTTAAGATGAATGTGCAAACATCAACAACTAACCAGAATCAGCAAACGTGATATGAGCGATCGAGGCGGGAAACTTTTGTGTAGCTATCTTCACCAATCTCTTTGCAACAGAGTCAAATCTGTGCCATTCAACACGGTGTCCCATCCCGAACACAACATTGCCGTACCGAGTAGCTTGACCACAAAAAGCAGTCGGTACCTCAGCAACATCGGATTCTGTAGTGAAGATGGCACCCTGGCGGTCACGATTGATTTGTATGTAAAAGTTAGGCTCGATCACGCCGGCATAAATGGTATCAGTCAAACTTCCAATCTCTGGAAATGTTACGAGTGAGTTGAAATTAATTTTTGACCGGACTTACTCTTAAACGATTGAACCTTATCACTATATTATATCGGATTCTGACAAATTCAAAACGTAGTCCCAATTCAAGAAGCTGTTCCCCGCCTGGATGGACCATTTAATGACCCGCAAAAACATGGTTAGCAGCGTTGATCCGCCCCAGATTGTCGGAAACCGTTCTTCAAATACGACAAAGTTGTTGTGGCCGCGTTTTTCGAGGGATTGTTGAAGCTTTTTCATTTCCTGGAACATGAACTCCTGCCGACTGTCGACATGAACAATGTAGACGTGCTTCTTGGAATACAGTAATCTCAGCATTCGAATCACTTGACGACTGTTTCGGCCATTTAGCTGTAGCACAAATAGTAGCTTCACATTGGCGGCACCATCGGCTTCTCCATCGAAGTCGACATCCGGAAGTGGTCGATACCCAGGTACGAGCCGTTTCACAGCTGATAATATCCCGGTCGAAATGACGGAAACCGCATGAATGCCGCCACAGGATTGATTCCGACCATTTGGGCATGGAACTGTCCGACAGCTGGCATCATCGAGTTTGACAGCCTTCTTGAGATCATTTTTATTACCACAGTAGCACCGTGTTGATGCTTTCAAACCGGCAAGTTCATACCCGGCACGGAGACAGGTTTGAGCACAAGTTGACGGTGAATTATCGTTGAAAGTGTACACAAATCCACGAAGCAATGCCGACGCAGATTCATTGAAGCAGCCAATAAGTACCTCTACTTGACCCGCAGCTGAAATAGAGTCAGATTTGATAAACTATAAAAAGATGTGTCAGAAAAGCATACCAAAGTCGGGGCATGTGTTTTCTAACGTCACATCCAAGTCGACACGGCTACAATACGCATTTGTGATTGAATTTCGACACTCTTCTGTTTGTACACGTTTGAGGGCACTGATAACAAGTGAATCATTGAGTACACATTTCGGGGGTTCGTCAGAATATGCCTGAAAATTGCAAAGATAACAACTTTAAAAGCAAGATACAACAACTAACCTTGACTTTTTTAATAACACTATCAACAGTCAATTCCTGTATCAGAAATACCGTAACACAAAAATATAGAAATACGACCCCTTCAAAGAAGAAGACTGATTTTATATATCTAAATGCTAAAAAATCAGAGTAACAATGTTAAGTGAAGCTAAAGCGTAACCTACTCGATCCAGAGCTACTAATTTCCGACTGAATTTCATTGAGCAATCTGTCTTCGCGGTCGCGTTCAGCCAGAAGCTTTCCCTCCATTTCGGCAATCTTCTGCTCAATTTCAGCCAGCTTTCTTGCCTTTTTATCGTTTATTCTGGTCTCCCTAGCCCGCCCGGTCCCGCTGGTCAGCCCGGTGCCCCTGGTGCTCCCGGTCCCGAACCCTGCCCTGCTGCCAACAGCGCCTGCATCAAGTGCCCCGCTGGTCCTCCCGGCCCTGCCGGTCCTGCTGGTCCCGACGGACAGCCCGGTCCCGCTGGCAACGGTGGTGGAGCCGGTCCCCCTGGCCCTGCCGGTCCCGCTGGTGATGCCGGTCCGGCTGGTGCCCCCGGTGCCCCTGGTGCTCCCGGCAACCCTGGTGCCGATGGCGCTCCCGGTACCCCCGGTCCCGATGGTCAGCCCGGTGCCCCTGGCGGCCCTGGTCTTCCTGGTTCCGATGCCGCTTACTGCCCGTACGTTTTCTTATCACTAATCACAGCTAGATCAAAACGTAATCAATGTTACCTTTCAGCTGCCCTCCCCGCTCTGCCGTCTTCGTCAACCGTCGCTCTTAAGCTGGATCCGAGTCCTCATCTTGATGGCATCGGTTCCCACGTCGATCTCATTGAGAAGGCTCAATTCTCCTCTGCAGTAGTTGTGGCCTTATTTTTCATCAGCATGACATCGCTAAATATGACAAATAAAGGTTTCTAGTCTCAAGTAACACATGTTTGCGAAGCATAGAAGCGTAGAAAGATCAGAACACAGTATGGTTATCCTAATTGAGTAATAGCCGCAGGATAATGTTGCACATTGCGGGAGATAACAGCTGTCTTACAATGTCGCAGGAAAAACCCCTGAGGCTATTGGTCACCCCGCCAATGAAAAACCAGTTTACGTGAATGATAAATGCGCGTTTTACACGCGGATACACATAAAGAACGGTCACAAAAAGTTGCAACTTTTGGTTGACAACAAAAAAGTTGTATATCCGTGAAATGAAGGGTAAAGAGTTTGGGAAAAGTCTCTTGTTTCAAGGCACATGACATTGTCATTTAACATAGTTGAAGTTTATTCAAAAAATGTTCAAACTGTTCAAAATACAAAACTGGAATCAATGCATACACGACGGAATATGGGATTACAAGTAAGTTGGTATTGCCGGAGCTCATAGAGCACAGGTTATCACAATGTGTGAATTCAGTGTTAGTTAAAGTTGCAAATGAGAATGTTCAACATGATCAACATAAAATGGTGCCATTCGAACTGATTCCGGCACTATTCGAAGCCAATAGATCTTCCCTGGTTCTGGATTTGGGTCATCACAAACATAGTATGTACAAGGAACGTTATCACGCTCATAGCCAGGGGCAAGGACATCCACAAAAGCACTGACTGGGGTAAGGGACTCGATTGCGTGGATTTGGCCGTTGACGGGGTCTAATACTGATATCGAGGGATCGTTGGCATCGAGAAAGCGCTTTCCTGAAAGCTAGCAGTGTTTAGAGTTACGGAATCAGTAAAAGGAAGCGTTTCAAACCTTCAAATCGTGCCGGCCTCAGTGACTGTGTCGATTCCGGCGGCGGCCCTGCTTCATCATCACCAATTAATGCAAATGACGTCACTGCCAGTTTTCCAGCTATCGGTCTTACAAATCCAGTGATTCCTGGGTGATCGTGAAGCGGCAACGTTGCGCCAACTCTCGGAAATGCGAAAACGTCACAAACAAACACTTTTGACGTGTAAACCGTCGCCGCTACAACATCAAACGGAATTGGCATTGGTTGTGTGAATTCGGCAAAATATTCCAACCCAAGTGCTCGGGCATCCAGCTTCAACACTTCTGATGCCATGACAGCTCTGACCGCTTCCTCTGCCACACCTCCCACAAGTTCATGACACCGCCGAAGGACTGATAACAATGTTTGGGAGACCATCACACTAGAAATATTAACTTTATTATGCAATTTGTTCAAAGTGACAAGGTGATATAAATAAATAAATAATGCACGGAAGGCCAAAGGTCAAATGAAATGCCCGTATTCGGTTGAAATCAAAAATAAATTAAAGTTAAATCAATCATGGAAGGCATCACGCTAACGAAAACGCGGAGAGATCAGCCTTTGGATCCGGGAAATCCGGACTCCATTCGGCCGTGGCACAAAGTGGGACCCGTGGATCGACACGATCAACGCAACAAACATCGCCAGGGGCAAAGGACGTTGCGACGAGCTTCGCGAAGAGGGCGGAATCGGAATCAGAGGGAAAGACGGGGAAATGTGTTTCGAAAACGGCATCGGAGGAGTCTTTTGATGGCAAGCGTACACTCCAGAGGCCTGGAATGACCTCCGCGGTAATGGCATTGAGGTCGAGAGTGGCATGTTGGCCCGAAAAGATGGAATTATAGGGTTTTACGAGCTCATGCTTGACGAGACGACCGAAGGTGTTCCACCATTGCAGGTTTATCAGGGGGCTCGTGATGTTTGTCACTAATGGCAACGAGCTGTTTTGGCGCCAATGAAGGAGGATGGTGGCTTTGGATGTCTGAAAAGGGGGATTTGAAGGGGTGGATTAACATTGAAAGGGAAGCTTACGACATCGACAACGGGCAGAACGTCGCGGAAGACTTCTTCCTTCAGGTCAAGGGATGTTCCGAACTCGGCATCGACGATTTCATAGTCCAACATGCCGGGATCGGGAGTGATGGTTGTAAGGTTTTTGACGTCGAGGAGGATGTGGAATCGATTGCCACAGCCGTCCCGGACAACGAGGATAGGTTTGGCTTTGGTTTGGGTGTTCGGTTTGTAGGCCCAGAGGGCTGTGAGATGATCGAAATTGCATTTTTCGAAGGATTGACCGGCGGCCCATTTACGGAAGACGGCTTTAGCGATGCCTTCGTAGAGGAAGCGTTTTTGATGGGCTGGAAAAGGTTCAATTTGAAAAGAAATGAGAGGAGAAACATACCGTAATCAATGACAACATCAAAAGCGTTAACCCAAGTAGCGTTAAACGACTTTGAAGCCTTCAACCCATCCAACAGGTGTGGCTGTAGCCGTAGGGCTTGTGCTTCTGCGGCGGCGATGGCGTCAACATCGACAAAGCTGTCAAATTTTCGAGCAAAAAAGTGGGCTTTTGACTTGACTGTCTGAAAATCGATCGGCTTTAACCAAATTGAAAACAGAAAACCAACTCACAGCTAATTCGAACCGCTTATCATTGCCACCCCGAAAAACCAACGGCGAACACCCGCACCAATCCACAACTGGCTTCAAACTCGCACATCGGCACCCCTGCTGTCGGCGCCAGTTTGTCAATCTCAAGTTTTTGTAGACCACATCTCGACAATGATGGGAATTCAGAGCCAATGTATGAAAGAACCCTTCCAGCGGCAGTAAAATTGTATCGAAATAGGCTAACAGCTGTTTCGAAAGTCCGTTCTTCTGAAGTGCCGTCAGAGCCAGATTCCGATGCACGATAACCCAATCAGAACCACCATCGATGCGCATGTTTCGTGGAAACTGTTTGCGGGATTTGATCCGCCACATTCGTGATTCGCATTGATGAAAAGCAAAATGGAACCCTTGTTTTCGGATGAAATCAGCAGTGTTGTAGCCGTGAGATGCGAGGAACGATTTCCCGCCACCATGAGCCAGATTGTATTCCAACTCGGCCAGGGATAACAACGGCATATCGGATTCCGACAAATTCAAGACATAGTCCCAATTCGAAAAGTTGTTCCCCGCCTGGATGGACCATTCAATCACGCGCAAAAACATGGTTAACAGCGTTGATCCGCCCCAGATTGTCGGGAATCGCTCTTCGAAGACAATGAAATTGTTGTGACCGCGTTTTTCGAGGCTTTGTTGAAGCTTTTTCATTTTTTGGAACATGAACTCCTGCCGGCTGTCAACATGAACAATGTAGACATGCTTCTTGGAATACAGTAACCTCAGCATTCGAATCACTTGACGACTATTTCGACCATTCAGCTGCAACACGAATAGCAGTTTCACATTGGCGGCGCTATCGGTGTCCCCATCGAAATCGACATCCGGAAGGGGGCGATACCCAGGTACGAGCCGTTTCACAGCTGACAATATCCCGGTCGAAATGACGGAAACCGCGTGAATGCCGCCACAGGATTGATTCCCACCATTTGGGCATGGAACAGTCCGACAGCTGGCATCATCGAGTTTGACAGCCTTCTTGAGATCATTCTTATTACCACAGTAGCACCGTGTTGATGCTTTTAAACCGGCAAGTTCATACCCGGCACGGAGACAGGCTTGAGCACAAGTTGATGGTGAATTATCGTCGAAAGTATACACAAAACCACGAAGCAATGCCGACGCAGATTCATTGAAGCACCCAATAAGTACCTCTACTTGACTGGCAGCTGAAATGGAGTCAGATTTGATAACCTGTAAAAATAAGTGTCAGAAAAGCATACCAAAGTCGGGGCATGTGTTTTCTAACGTCACTTCCAAATCGACACGGCTACAATACGCATTTGTGATTGAATTTCGACACTCTTCTGTTTGTACACGTTTGAGGGCACTGATAACAAGTGAATCATTGAGTACACATTTAGGGGGTTCGTCAGAATATGTCTAAAAGTCACAAAGATAACAATTGAAAAAGCATAAAAAATAACTAACCTTGACTTTTTTAATTACACTATCAACAGTCAATTCCTGTATCAAAAACACCGTAACACAAAAATATAAAAATACGACCCCTCCAAAGAAGTATGCCAAGTGCCTGCGAGTGATACCAGTCGGAAGCATAGCCGGCAAAGCGGTGCCTGAAAAATTGGATATATAAATTGTGTCAGAATGCGCAATGTCAGTTGGGACGGGATTTGACAGGTGCAAACGGACACGTAAGATGTCCGATGCACTCAGCTATGTATCTATGAGTGACAGGGACCTATGAACAGGATATTTCAGAGTTCCGAATGTTGTTTTTATAAAATTTCAATCAGTTGAATCGAATTTTGGCACTGGCACGAAAATGATGTCACTCTAGTACAAAATAACTAACCTTCTGTTTTCTTAACGGCTGTGGCTCTTTGTCGGAGTGCTGTCATCTATTGGAAAGGGGCCTCTGATTGATTAGAGCCATGAAAGTGCCAAAAGGGATGGGATCAAACGTGGTTTGTAAAAAGGGCGATTGCACGCTGAATACGAGTGGAAATTGTTCATTGGATGATTGATGGCTTGAAAAAAGTTTCTTTTTGCGTAAAAGCGCACGCACATGGTTATCGTGTTCGTTTAAAGTCTGTCTGTGTTTAAAATCAAAAAGCGAAATAAAAAGCCATGAAAAGCCCTTGACAGTGTGTAAAACCAATGCTCTTGTCACGACTCACCCTGAGCGGCCTGCTTGCCCGAGGCGGGCTGGCTGGATGGATCGAAGAGCAAAAATCGTTGCAGCGTGTTAGTGTTGCCCGCCCGCATGCACATGGTTTCGATCTTCGATGCTTCTTTTTGAACCCAATCTAATCTCGTTTACTTTTTGAAATTGTTTATGACATTGAACCGTGTCCGAGCTAACTTTTTACACGTTTTCACGACTTTCATTTTACAATCCATATTGGTTTTAGCTGAGCAGAATGGCGGGCCCTATGCTCTACACTTTCTACTCGCTCACGGCCCTTACGAGTGTCGTGCTCATTGGCACAGGTATGGTTTTTATAATTCCTTGGAATTTGCGACAAGTTATCGAAGTACCGAACTTTCAGGCTTGTTTTACATGCTCACGGGTCAAGGCGAGCGATTCGACGTTGCTTGGCTTCTGACGACTACCTCCCCTCACATGTGGGCTGCTTTGGGTGTTGCGGCATCCCTGTCGTTGTCTGTCATCGGCGCTGGATGGTAGGATTCGAAATTAGACGTTGAGGATGGTTTTTATATATAAATTTCCCATTCCAGGGGCATCTTCACGACCGGTTCCTCGATTCTCGGCGGTGGTGTCAAGGCACCCCGAATCCGTACCAAGAACTTGGTTTCCATCATTTTCTGTGAAGCCGTCGCCATTTTCGGTATTATCATGGCTTTCGTCTTCGCTGGCAAGCTTCACGTACGTATTGATTACTTTTTCTCGTGTCTCTTCACTGTCATTGACAAAAACACCCATTTTACTTACACGTGGTCCCCCTTTTCAGTCCTACTCACCCGAAAAGAACATCGCCCATCCCGAAGTCATTGCCCGCAATCTTGCCGCTGGCTACTACATCTTCGGTGGCGGTCTCACCGTCGGTTTCAGCAACCTTGTCTGCGGTCTTGCCGTCGGCATTGTTGGCTCTGGTGCCGCGCTGGCTGATGCCGCGAATCCGGCTCTTTTCGTCAAGATTCTTATTATTGAAATTTTCGCTTCCGCTATTGGTCTCTTCGGTATGATCATTGGTATTGTTCAGGTTGGTTTCAACGTTTCGGTTGATGTTTCAAAGCTAAAATTTTTCATTTCCAGACGAACAAGGCATCAATGGGCGACTCTGTCTAAGTGACATTACTTCCCCGTTTCGTTAAAGCCCTTTTCATTCCATTTCTTTTGTATCTAAAGATTTGATCAGTTTTGTAAACACTTGAACAACTTCCAGTATACTTTCGGATCGGGATTTAGGTTGTTTTGAATCACTTCGAAATACTTCATTGCCAACATTGGCCGGTTGTTCTTTGACTTTGCTCTCTGTTGCCCCTTGACACAAAGTTTATAATAATTTTTATATCCTTTTCTTAGAAGACTTTGTAATCTCATTTATATCTCTTTAAATCACTTACTTAAGTTCTATCGCGTTTTCAATTAATCAAAATTTGTCAAAATTGTCGCTTTTCCAGTCATAGCAAATCGTAGATGTGATATTTTTTGTATATTTAACAAATAGTCTATATCAGAGTTGTTTATAAGTTTATTGATAAGTATTTTTTAAAGGAAATAAAGCACTGGCGCTTTTACGCTGTTCCGAAGTATTGTGAACGCCGAGGGCAAGGGCAGTATGTTGCATCTCTGCCGGGGATGCCACGATCTGCGGCAGGGCCAGGTTGACCTTTGGAGCCAGGACGGCCACGACGACCAGTATCACCCTGAGGGCCTGGTCGACCGAAAGCACCAGGAGAGCCAGGGACACCGGGATCGCCTTTGGGGCCGGTTGTGCCACGAGGACCAGGGGAACCAGGATTGCCAGAGGCGCCTTTTGTTCCGCGGATTCCTTCCTTTCCGGGGGGACCAATCGGACCTGTTTGACCGGTGGCACCGATGCTTCCAACATCACCTCGAGGACCAGTTGTGCCGGGTTTTCCTGGATTGCCGGGGGCTCCAGTTCTGCCAGCTGGGCCTAATCTACCCTGAAAAGAACTTTCTTATTGTCATTTGACACTTTTTATGAAAACTCACAGCAACTCCCCTCTGACCAGGCCGTCCAGATGCCCCTTTCGGTCCCAATGGACAAACTCGGCATCCCGGGAATCGATCATTCAGTTCACGGGGCACGATTCCAGCTGCCCCGCGATAGCCTGGGGGACCCTTTGGCCCCGGGATTCCATCAAGGCCCGGTTTTCCGGGCGCTCCTGGTGGCCCAGATGGGCATCTATTTTCCCTTTCACATTGGCACTGGTCATTGTAGTTCCCCGTCGCCGCAATCGTCGAAACCCTCGGCTGTACACGACGACGCATGCCATTACGCGGATATGAATAGCCATAGGGCCGATAGTGTTGCCGTTTTTCACGATGCCCAGAGTTTGCGAGTCGCAGCTCATTCCAGGCTTCAGTTTCAAGGCGTTTGAATTCATCTAATTCGCTGTCCAAGAAAGTTCGGATGTCGGTCAGTCGTTGAGCGTATCGAGGGATGAAGCTGTAATAATTGGCTTTATTAAACCCGTAAAAAGTGCCAAAAACAAACCTCCCCAGCAAGGCAACAGTACAAAAAGACAAAACGGCCGCAGTTGCTAATGCATAGTCGCCGGATTTCAACATTCTGACAGTTATAGTTTGACTCAAAAGACGGAATGGAGGATTTTATAGTCGACAAGTTCCACGGATTTACCCGATCTGTCTGCGCGCGTGGAGTAACGATACAACCATTTTGAGATAAGTCTTTTGTGGCCGGTGCAGACCGCCTACTGCGTGATTCAAACTGTGGGGTGCCATGTGAACGTTGATTCGTGCATGTCAATGCTAGTTTTTTACACGATGAGATTACGACAACAGTTTATAAAAACAACTTTCAAAAGATTACATATGATAAACAAGAAATTGTCAGTTTAACAATGTTTTAAAAAACGGTAACAATTTTTGATGATAATGAAAAAATGCCATTTTTAACAGCAGTTAATCAAGCAAATAATATATCATTTTTCGATTATAATTATAACAATCATCAAGCATTTGTATGGCTTCGTTGAAAGAAGCTGGTTCATATGGTAAGTCTTCGATCGTCGTGCGATTCCTTGGGTCCAACTTTTCAATGAGTAAGTCGAGCTTTGTCAGATTGTCGATGGGGGAGCCTTCAAAAGCTTTCAGCAAACGCGCCTTGAAATGCTTCCACGTTTGCTTTGACGTGAACTCAGGAATCCGCTTGATTCGAGTTGTAACGACTTCAATGCGACGATCAATTTCGGTTTGATAGCGGTCCAAAGTATCAAGCAATCCGACTAACATATGTTCGGTGTCGTCTTCTTCAAATTGGGCCTGCTTTTTATTCCTAGATGCACGACAAGCAACATCGCGGCGAAACTGAGCCAAAAGAGCAAGGGCTTGAGCGCGAATGGCAGTGACTCGACGGGCATCATCAGCATTGAATCGACTGGGATCGACGGCGCTCAAAGCGTTGTGAATTTTCAAAGCGTTCTTGCCCCAGTCACGAGCATACATCTTTCTGAAATGTTAGAACTAGTAAACCAACGAAGCAATCATTATCACGCTTAGGATTAGGAAACACAATGAAACAGTAAAGAGGAAAAGAAAAGTGGTATCATTGGAATCACGACACGATTTAAAAAACAGCCGACAGCACAACGAGGCCAACCAATTCAGAGAGAATGGGTAGAATTTGGGAATAATCTGAGACACCTGGAACACAATGTATCTCAAAATCAGGCGATTCGTCTTGAAACGGTTTGAAAACCTCAGGGCGTGCGCATCGTTACTGCCCACCTGGTTTGGTGAGTTTGATTGCTCATTGCATTTGTTTTTTGAAACATTTTTATGAAAAGTAAATGCATTTTTTCCAATGACTTCGTGATTGTCCCAGTTAATTCCATTGCTCAAAACACACTTTTTATAGAGAATATACCACTTGACAGTCATTGTGAATTGGTTGATTTTCACATTGTAAAAGTAAGCATGAAAAGTTATCGCCGCCGCTACCGGAAACCGATATCTATTGTGTAATGCATAGACTTTACCATCACAAAGGATGCATCAGCACTTGTGGATCGAGTGGGACGGACTAGTCTTGGCAAAGGTGGATAAATCGGTCTGGTGTGTTCGCGAGAGGGCTAGTTGATCATTTTGTTGAGCGAATTTGGACATCAGGTTGGTAATTTTACGGTTTTTATTTTCATACTCTTATAGTTTTATAGTTCTTCGTGACTACTAATAATGGTTTTTGCCTACTTTATGTATAATATTTCAAAATCTTTGACCCTCTCTCTAATCAACCCAAAACTTTCCAGAGCCAAATGCAACCCTTCCACGCCGGCCGTGTCCACGACTTTATCGCCTCCGCCATCAGTTGCCATGACGCTCTGGGCGCAGTTGATCCGAGTCGATTCAATGCCGCTGATGCCCATCTCGTCAACGTCATCCGTGCACAGGCCCTGGGGCTGTTAGCGAGATATCGGGCTGAAGCTGCCGTTGCTGCAAAATCGTCGTTTGCAATGTTGAGCTCCGATGCCGGGCCACGTGTAGAAAGTGTCCTGGTGGCGTTGCTGGATACGTTGGACCGTTTTCAAACCGAAATTAATCGTCGAATTGAAGTGGCTAAAACTTCCGTCAACAGAACCCCCCAATTCACGTCAAACAATCAATCGTGGACGCAATTCGAGGCACGATTGTTGAAAGCCTTTGAAAACTCACCCCTCGACAATCTGGCAAAACTGGACTTACTCACTGAAAAGTTGGATTTAGACGGCCGAGGACTCATTAGCGACTTGCCATATGATTCGGATTCGTTTGACAAAGCTATGGAAATCCTCAAAAATGAATACGAAGATAAGTAATGCACACTTTTATTGTTATTACGTTTTGAAAATGATTAAATAAAAAAGTAAATTCCAATCAAAACAAAACTCATTGAAACAGGCGAAGCTTTCATTATCGGATACGTCTCATCATCGCCGTCGGCAAACCCTGTATTACATCGATTTGTATCACAATAGCATGTATCTTCTGTGCATTCATCTGCGAAACCCCAATATCCGCATCCAAATTTGTTTTTATCATTCTTTAGGGATCGTTGACAAATTCGAGTACTGATACATGCTGTAAAAACTTTGTTGAATTAGAGTTTTGGCTGATGGGTTTCTTACTTTCTTCTTTATCACATTTTGCATCTTTGCAGCATATTAGAGCCATCGTTGAAAAGACGAATAAAATTGAAATTAATGTTACAATTTTTAAGAAATTGAATTTCATCTTGGCCCCTGTAAGCAAACCATCCTTACCGATTATGAGGACGACAAAACATGTAAATTATAAACCGTTTGTACAACAAACACTGAATTTACTTTACAGGACCCAACAAGACTAAATATTTGTCACTTTATTTAACTTTTTCTACAGACGTCTGTCTAGACAATAAGTAATTACAGGAATAAGCTGACAGACGCCTTATTCAGGACAAGAAACCGAAACATTTTCATTGAAGGACGCTTCAGATGGCCGACGGCTATACAACGGCGTAGACGAAGAAATGCGTGCCAGACGGAATCGATGTTCGGCTTCTTCGATCTCTTCAGTGTCAAAAAGTGATTCAAACTCGGACGCATATTTGGCAAAGCATTGCTCTTAAAAGATTAACGATAAAGTACAACCAAAAAACGACATGAAAGCAAACCTCCAAGGCAGGTAACTTTCATGACATCCCGCAGATGGACGAAAACGGCGTATTTCGTCTGTCGATTTTCAGTGGCCCAAGCGGCTTCGAGGATCCGGAGACATGTTTCGGCGTCTGTGTCAGCAGTTTTCGGCAAATATCGCAATGCATTGACGATTTCGCCCTTTTGCAACATTTGAAGCACGACTTGATTGTAGTTTCCGCGTCTGGCAAGCATGTCGATGCCTTGTTGGAAGAATGGCAAATGGAATTGGCTCATCTCAAACAATCGGAATGCCTGAAACGGATAACAAATACAATCAGTCAGCCATGAGAAATGCACAAACCAGGAAACGCGAGTCTTCAATGACCCTGTGTTGTAGCAGTTGTTGCAGGCGGTTGTACTCGTGCGCGTCGGAAAGAATCGTGATCAGCAACTCTGGGATGTAATTCTGGAAACAGAGGAACATTATTATGAATGAAACAATGCTAAATACGCTCTACGGCACTCCCACTACACCCCAGGAACCAAAAAGCCGACCAAAAAGCAAAAAAAAAATTTTTTCGAATTTCACTCCCGATGTTGTTCCATCAATTTTTGAGCTCTAGTTACCACCTGATTCCGTGGTGTAGGGGTTATCACGTCAGTCTAACACACTGAAGGTCGCCGGTTCGATTCCGGCCGGAATCAGATAACTTTTTAAATTCATCAGCAAATTTTTTTATATCGGAAAAGTGCGCATCATCCCGGATTTGGGGGATAACGCGCACTTTTCCATTTTTGGGCAAGCATGTGTGGTCCTTTTTGCACGCGTGTTTCCGCATTTCGATTTGGGCCCAAAAAAAGAGAATCCGAAAAGGAATGGCATAAACTCCAAATTCCAGAAAACAACTCACATCAACGGTCACTCGGGCCCGCTTCAATATCAGCAAAAACTCGAGAAGCACATCAGAGAGCCATCGTTTGTCCACTTGGCCGTTTTCCCGGAGCGGTTCAAAAACGAGTCGTAGAATGGCACTTTCATCAACACGCATCGGAGAATAGGATTCTGGAATCAGGTTGAACTTGGCCGAATCCGCTTTTGGTAGCAGCGACATCTTCGAAACGGTCGGTGGCGGTGCTTCCGGGGCCTTGAAAACCTCGCGGAAAACGTCGGAGAGCTTGGCTAATGATAAGGATTTGGTCAGAATCATGTATTGAATCACTTCTAGCATCAGTTCTTCGGCGTTGGTACGGTTCATGATGAAACGGAGCAGCTTGCTCTGAAATATATGGGTTTGAATCGGTCGGATATAGCGACAAGACGAACCTTATCAGTGATCAGATGACAGACATTGGCCAAATTCAGCGACACATCGGCAAAAATGCCTAACCTCGGATCGACAATGATGTTTGGTGGCAACATCAGAAAAGTCGAGGAATCAGCGGAGGCATCGATGGCAGAATCGACGGAAATAGGAGTCACGAAAGCAGGGCTGTGGTCAGTGGCATCGGGCTGGCCCAATCGGATATCAAAAACGAAGGCTTGGGTCGAAGCACGGTGATAAACAATGACAAGGTTGTCGACGGCATGCAGACTGACGGCATCTTTGAGATTCAGGATCAATACGTGGGCTAGTTGCGATGGCACATTCACATTGGACGATATTTTGTACATGTTGATTTGACGGATGACACCCGTGGAATCCGATTTGACCACGAGGAAGTAGAGAGTGCCGTAGCTGAAACAAATCAGGGTACAATGAAACGGGTCCCACAATCTGTGAAACTCACATGGAAGCAATCATAACATCGCGATCAGTGAGCATGGGCCGCAGTTGAGAACACCCAAAATCGACTTCAAACCGTGCCAATCTGTGAATCAGGCGGTTCTGGATGACAAATGGGTTCATGACGCCGTGATCGAGGCCACTGGCACATATGATCAATTGACTCGTCGGCTGAAAACACAGATTATCAGCGATTTGTGCCGTGTTGCTTCAACTCACGTAAAAGACGGTCCAAACGGGCCCAACGTTGCAAGTTTTCAGGAATTTCAAAGCCTTCTTTTTCGTATCGACTTGATACAGCTCCAATCCGTTGTCCGTGATGAGGCAGACCTGTCGATTGGCGACCCATTCCACTGTCAGAATCGTCGACGATTGAACTTTGCACGGTTGAGTCACAATCATCGGTGTCATTCGTTCGGCCTTCGGAGGAGAGTCAAAAAAGATTATATCGACGGAATTGACGCTTCTATGCACGCTTCCGACCTCCATATCAGCCGCAAAACTGACCGTGTCAATCTGTTGGGTACTTGGAATCCTGGAAATCATAGGTTTAGCCATCGTGAATCACAATTTGTAACGGGACAACTGACCGAAAGTTGAGAACATCATCCTTGCCGAATCCCTTGACCGTGACACCGAGCGACCCGTCGTTTCGGACTGTGATTATCTGTAAATGAGTCGTGGTTATATCTGTGGTTTCACTTCATCCGTCTAAACTCACTTTTTGATTCAATCTATCGTAGAATATATCGGACAGGTTGTTGCAAGGCTCAAAGAATACGCATTTCTTCCCGACATGTAGCACGGGCGAAACTGATAGTGTTTCAGACATTACCGGCTTTGGTCATGGATCAGCAACACAGAATTTGACAAAGACAAATTCAAATGACGTTTCGGAAGGCACACGTTTGAATCGGACCCGTTGTTTGAAAATCAGCCGCTGGCAACGTGTTTTGCACCAAATTGCGCATTGTCATTCGACACGCAAGGCCAACAACAAACATGAGTGACTCGGTTGTGCCGTTTTCAAAATTTATAAACCCCTTGGGACTCATTTTGAGTAATAAAAATTTAAACTGTCTTAAGGGGCCAGGAAACATTTTAAGATAATCGCTGAAACCCAAATATTGGCATTGCGTTTTGACGCGTCCAAAAAAAGTGCGAACGAAAACAACTGCCGAGCGAGCGCGCGTGACTCGCGGTTATCACACCTGACGGCACCCATCCCGTTACGTGTCAAAACATGCATCTCACTTACTTTTCACGTTTCGACCGAGACTCCATGCCAGCGAGAGATCATGTCGCCGTCCCTTCTTTCTCTCCTGACAGTGCCAATCTCGCGTATTGCCAGCCGACCACGGCCACAGATATGGGTCCGGATATCAGTGATAAGGCATCGCTTCTCGGCCGTTATGGCTAAGATCAATTTGTAGTTTCTGTTCTTGTAGTATTAACCTGCTACAAAGTGCCACGGCACTTTTTCGGTTAATGAATTTTTGGACCTTGGAGGTGTGGGTAGCTTGCTGCCAGCCTCCGCGGGTCGTCCCGGTATTGCACCTACCTCCGGCGACGGCCCATCCCCCCACGGGGGGAAAATTATTCGAAAATGTTTAAGATATAGACGATAATGAAGATGATGAATCTGATCTGTCGATTTAGGCATTCGGTTGTGAAAATGCTATCAAAGTTTCGGTTGTCATACTTTATCACTTTTACTAATCCTTTTTATTAAAATTTGTTGAAGTTTTTTGTTTCTTGTTACAAATATTGAAACTTCACTGCTGAACTTTTACTTTAACTTTCCCTCTCAACAAACATGAGAAGTAAACAAACTTTCTACCAAACCACGAATGACCACCAACCACAAGGTATTCTGTTTTGTGTCCAACCCCCTATTTTCTGGTTCGAAACCAGAAAGTGTCGACCACAGACTGCGCTATCAATTGTCATCGCAGTTCCAAGAGACCGAGTTGAGTTCGGGGTGTTTTCTTGTTCGAAATCAAAAAACTGTGTACTACACATTCACAGTTTATGCACATTGTATTATAAAACACTGGCTAACAAGATTATTGAACAGAAAATACACATCAGAAACTAATATACAGTTCATAAACAGTTACTATGAATAATGTTAAACGTTGAAGTATCTACGTTGATAAAAAGCTTTCTTACGGGGTACATTGTTGTGGTTAGAGTTTCCGATGCTGTGGCTGCGCTTCCTGAACGAATGTTGATTCTCTTTTTCGTCGTCCCATACTAATTTCGGCATGTGCTGGTGATCTTTGGTGAGTAGCTCGGAAATGTCGACTTCACCGTCAAACTGTGGAACCAAACTCCAGGCAGAATCGATGGAGGCTTTGTCACGTCTGCCGAGTTTCATGGGGCTGCGGCGTTTTGTAGAGTGAGAAGAAGCAGCGCAAGCATTGATTGGCAGTAAAGAACTGTCGACTTCTGGTGGCTGTTGTTTAGAGTCGACAGAAGGCTCAAATAAAGATGTTGAAGGGGCACAATTTCCTCGCAAAGACGATTCATCATTGATTTGAGGCACAGATTCAGGATTTTTGGCTACAAATGCTTTGGAAGCTTCCCGGAGAGCCTTGTTCGGTATAACATCATGAACACCGATGAACTTTCGACACTGCGGACAACAACACAGTCTTTCAGCTTTCTCCTCTGCTTCAATCTTTTTTAAAATGCAATCCGCACAGAAACTATCGCCACATCGCAGCGTCACGGCTTCACGAAACACAAGGTGACAGATTGAACACTGCAATTCTTCAGGCACACTGGTACTTTTGACTTTGGGCATTTTCGTCGTCGTCGTCGCTACTGTTACGCCCATCTGTTGTCGCTGTTTCTGCTCATTACGCATCTTCTGTTGTTCCCGAGCCTTCAGCACCATCTTGTGGACGACCCATCTACCATCTGAATGTAGGAGTCGATCAGGATCATCAGCAGTCGTATCGACAAGATTCCCCGCGATCATGCCAGTGGTCCTTCGAATATTCTTCAATGGGCAATCCTGCATGAAATGGCCAAATTGATGACATCGATTACATCGGAAAGACTCCGGAGCCACGCGATGATTCTTCATAGGCTTCTTACTGTACATCGATGGGTCATATTTGTAAGTTGATTGTCGCATGGCGTGTCGAATGCGGTCGTATTCGGTCAATTTTGAGAAATCTGTGGCATTGATGTGAGCGACGTTCTGGGGGATGGATTTGGAGGTCAGAGCGTGGCTGTGTTCTTCACGGTTGCTAAAATAAGACAAATTACAATGGAATAGACGTATTTAAAAAAAACCACACCTTATTTTCGGGATCTTTTTGCCATTTGTAGCCGGCACCCGTTGAACAATGACGGTACTATTGCTCGGAATTTGCGAAGAAGGGTTATATTCGACGTTGTGGACGTTCAACAGCTTCAATTGAAACAGATCAGTGTTAATTTTCTCGGCAGCACAGATGAGATCATTCAGCTCGGTTACTGGAACAGTGGAGCCATTGAAAGTGACGACTTTGGTTTCGATTCCGGATCGAAATCGGTAGTGGATCGATGGCATGCTTCCTTATCCCTGAAAACGGCATATTAGAATTTTCAAAGTCAGCCAAACGCATAAACTTCACGAAAAATGTATGTCACATGGCAGCTACCGTAATACCAACCATAGAATTCCATATTTTCACAAAATTGTCCAAAATTGCCTCTCCTCCAACATAAAATATAAATTAAATACTTTATTTAACTCTATCTATCTCTGTCAAAATATACAGTCTTTGTAAATAAAACAATGGTATAACAACTTTAAAAAGATTTGTGTAAATTACTTGTTGCAGCTTGAAGCTCTGCCGAGAGAAATAATAATAATTTCGACAAGGAATGCAGTAAAAAGAAGCCGTAAAGAAAAGTATCTCGATTTTCAATACTAGCAAAAACAAAGTGGCAATTAGATTCGCAAGTGAAGTGGAGAAGACACCAGAGAGTAGTAGTAAGTCACAATCATCCCAGAAGTATAGCTTATTCCTTGAAGTTGATGACAATCTGCTTCTGCTTCGGATCATCGAATCGGTCCATGGTTTGCACCGAGTTCAACATGAGGAAACCGAACATCAAGACAGAAGCGAGGGTGACCGCAACGATAATACCCATCCAGGAACCTGAGGAGAAGGTTCCGACGCAATCGGCAGTGAGACGAGTGAATTGTGGGCTGACGGCCTTGCCATCGGGAAGCTTGACACCCGAGCCTTGGATTTGGATGTTTTCGAAGGTAATACCAACGTAAACATTCGGCGAGGAAGAGTTGAAGAAAATGGCTTGGGTCTGGCCACAGGCATAGCTGTGAGCATAATACGCGCGGAGGGGGACTGCCGTCGGATGGATGGCGGCACCGTTGACTGTCACGGGATCCGTGAAAAAGTCAGTTGCCGAACCGGGGGTCACTGTCAAACCGGTCACAGTGGCATTAGCAAGTTGGAAGCCGTCAGTGACGTTGAAGTTAAGCTTAACCGTGAAAGTTTGGGCTCCAATCGAAAGAGCACCAGGCTTATCACCGGCAGCGCCGTAAGTTCCGACGGTAGTGTAGGCAACAGTGAAGTTGAAACCCTTCGTAGTATTAAAATCCGGGACTTTGTCGCATTCATAGCTGTACTTATAGGTGTCAGTGTTATTGCCGAGCGGCAAGACGTAGGCCTTCTGGGCAGCACCGATGGTAGTTTTTTGCAAAACGACAATGGTGATGTTCTCGAAGTAGAGCAGGCAGCTTCCGCCTGTTCCGTTATTGAAATCAACGCCATCGCCCCAACGGGGAACAATGATCGGTGCGGCACCGCCATCGATGAGGTCGTTAGTGTCGCCGGCGGCATCGTTTTGCTTCAAAACGGCCTTAGCCTTGTTCTTGGGGCTTTTCGGAGCTTCATCATTAGGGTCAAAGTCGACATCATCCGTAAATGCACGCTTGGCACGGGTCGATTCCAATGTAGCAGCATCAACGAGAATGCCAGTGTAACCGGATTCAAGTTTAAGCGCCGAAAATTCCTGATTCAACTGGTCCCAGCTGGCAGCGCGGATAACAGTGGCCTTCTCCGATGTTGGTAGTGATGAAACATCCTCCGAAGTGTGGAATTTAGCGGCACGAATCGCAGCAACGACGGATGAATCCTGCTGATTGGCAGGATCGCTGGAATAAGCGTGGGCTGCTTTGCTGAAGCTAGCGAGTGTGAAGTCGTCAAGGGCGAGGATAACCACGGAATCACCGGATGCGAGTTTAGAGGCTGATGACGCACTCACATCGACATTGTTAGACCATAGTACGGCATCTTCGGCGAAACCCTGTGTCAGTGCCAACGCAAAAGCGACGGCAATCAAAAACATTCGCATGGTTGTAGGTTCCCAAGGGCGGATTGATTCACCTGCAAGCGTATAATTGATATATCAAAGTGCAAGCGGGGAACATAACGACATGCAGATAGGGGAGTACAGCGGGGAAATGGTGGAAAGTATCGGTCGGGAGGATACTTATCAGCCGTAAAATCAATAATCGACGATCAAATGTTGGAAAGTTACTACTTTTTGGTGACGTCATGGGCATGGGATTGAGTAAAAGGCTAGTATGATTGGGTGGTAAGAGTATATGAGGGTTTTGAAAGTAATGGGATATATGAGATCCGAACAAATGGCGATCAGAATCAACGGGGATCAGATTTATAAAACATCGCGCACAGTCAAAAGAATATGTCAAAAAGTCACAGCCTTGATGTAGGCTACAATGTTTAAACTCATTGAAGCCAATAATATGATTTAAGCCATCAAAATTAGCACGAGAAGAGTGATTATGTGACACGGACAACCCTTCCCTGATGAACTGACAAAAATCATTGAAAGAGAGCAAAAATCAGTCGAAAGCAATCTTGCAGGGACTACGCACACTTTGCCAGAGCCAGCTTTCATTTCATTTCCTTGCAAAAAGTTGAAACCATTTTATCAATTCGCAATTTTACGCTTTGCTAACCAACATTTTTATATATTTTTTACTCCGAGACGTTGGCGAGACGCAGTGTAACACAACTAACACAGATTATTTTCAATTTCACAACATTTTAGCAGCCAAAATGAAGCTCCAACAAAAAGCAACCATCGATCTCCCCATCAAACCATGCTCAATGACAGCTTTCACGCAACCTTCCACGTCTCGAATTCATTATGCCATTGCTTGTTATGAACAGGATGCCGAGGGCAAGTACGTTGGTCAAATTCGGATCATTCCTGCTGATGGTGATCTCAAAACAGAAGCGACAGTGCTTTTAATGAGTGGCGGCGTCTTTCGGATATATAATCACCCGGACGAGAAACAACTTTTCGCTGTTACAACCGATGGAATGGTTGTCTTCATTGATGTGGAAACCTTTGAAACACACAGTGTAACCTATCCAGTTGGTGAAGGTGAATCAAGGCCATATTTTACGGATGCAAGTCTGTTGCCAGGGAAGATCGCCGTTTCGGATGATGCCGGGAATGTGCATGTTATCGACCGACAAACTGAAGAAGTTTTGTGTAAGCAGCGTGGTCATCTGCTTCGGAAGGTCGGCAATCTCGATTGTCCGGCTTGGAGCGTTGCTTGGCGGTCGGAAGACCAAATGGCGAGTGTCGGCGACGATGGCAGACTGAATCTTTGGGATTTGCGTGCATCGCCGATGGCTGTGTCGGCGTTTTCGAATGGTCCTTCTGAAGATGGGATGGTTTTTGTGAAAGTTCCGGCATTGAATGGAAGTAATTCACTAATCACTGGGGATTATGGAGAGAATTACTGTGTTTGGGACATTCGATCCGGGGCCAAGCCTCAAAGAACTGTGACCAAAGAGGTTTGTCCGATTGAGTTTTGAAATTTTATCCAAATTTGACCTGTTTCAGCTACCTGGCGGCGTCTGGCACATTGACGACCATCTCACCACGACTTCCCAGAACTTTCAAGCAGTAGCCTGTATGCAGGGCGGATTCGTGATCCTCGATGACTCCTTGACCGTTGTCGCTGCCGATGATCATTCTGGTCTGACTTATGGTGTCGCTATCCATGAAAATACTTCCGAATCCGGGCTGATCGTTGCTGAAGTCGAGTTTGACGACAGAAAACTCAATCAGTATACGCTTATTTAGGTTTTGTTAAGTTGTTGGATGTTTGTTTTTGTTGAGTTTTTATTCATATCGTTATAAACATCACCAGAATTGATTTCAAAACCTTTAAAAACGCATTCTTCATCCTTGTTTGTAGTTATTCCGGAAGGGCACAATACCGTAAAAGAATCTACCCTGCTTGGCTTCAGCAACGGCATGCTCGATGAACTTCTTCTGTGCTTCAAGATACTCTGCAGCAACAGTATCATCCGTAAGATCACTGATACCTTCATTAATGTCAGCACATTCGGAAAGTGCCTTCTGACCTGCCTGGGTTGTTTGAACGCTACAAGCTAGCCCTGCTGTCGTGAAATCAGATGGTGGGATTAGATCAGACCAGGCGATTGTTGATTGAACTTTTCCGGCGAGAAGTTTCTTCACAAAGTCTAAAAATTAGGATTAGACAAAGAAGAAGTCAATTGCAATGAAAAAACGTACCATATTCCTGTGTCGCCGGTCGTCCGAGCCCAATACCCTGTGTAACTCCGTCTTTGATGGCAGAAACCATAGCTGGAGCTGTTCGGAAGCCACCAGTTAGATAGACGACGGCATTTTTGATGGCAGGTGCGATCTCTTTCGAAAATTCATAGAAGAACGCTTCACGGTTTTTGGTTGAATCACGTACTTCGAAGCAAAACTTTTCGTAAGTGCCACCAGACAGTTCTATGAAGTCGAATCCGGCACGATCAAGCTCTTGAGCAATGATGACGGCTTCATTGGTTTGAAGCCCTTCATTTTGGAATTCCACCGAATTCAACTTCACTCCGACAATGAAGCCAGTTTTAGCTGGGATCACCTTCCGAATGGCTTCATAGATCTCAACAATGACCCTGGCACGATTGATTTCACTGCCACCATACTGATCAGTACGTTTGTTAGTGGTTCGGCTGAGGAACTGTGCGAGCAAATAGCCATGGGCACAGTGAAGCTGGACTCCATCGAAACCGGCTTCATAGAGGAATTTCGCCGTGTAGACAAACTTATCGATGACTTCTGTTTTGACTTGTTCCGTGGTCATTTCAACTGGGGTGCCAAAAGCACGGCCAGTTTCAGTTTTGTGGAGCTCTACCGTCGAAACGGCTAAAGGATGCGGATTCACGACAGCTTGCGTCTGACGACCGGCATGCATGATTTGAGCGATGACGAGAGCGCCATGGGCTTTCGATTTTGAAGCAATTTTGGCCCAGACGGCACGTTTTTCAGGAGAATCGACATCGCGGGCAACAATGGTGTTGCCCGGTGCTTCTAGATGGTCCTTATCAACCAAAACGCCGCCAGTAAGGACGACTCCATAGCCACCGGCTGACCATTTCTCATACATGTTTACATGGCCACTATGTGGTGTGCCATTCTTGGCAGGGTCATTCGGGGTCCAGGGGGCGATGTATTCGGATAAAGCGGCCTGAAACATGTTTACTGTCGATAAAACTTACAAAAATTAGAAGTTTACAGTACCTTCATAAGCCGATTCCGAGCAACCCGCTTCGAAGTCGGAAAAGTTATGGGTTCTCCGAGAATCGAAGCATCGACAGGATGTTCAACATTGTATCGGCGAGGCATAGTTGTTGTTCGAGACAGTTCAAGAAGTTGATCTCATTAGACTCAGTTGTCAGTTTCACTTATATAGAACACACAGAGTACACTACAGTTTAGGCAAAATAGGCGGAACCAATTGTTGTTATTTTGAATGATAGAGCACAGAACATCGAATTGACAGACGTTGGACTTCCCCACCCCTTTGGTTGCAGATCAGCCAGATTCTACTTTGTGCGACTACAATGTAGACAATCGGTGGTCAGTTTGTGACTTTTTCGTAGTAAGTGTCCGCTGATAATGCTTGAGGAATTAAATTAGCGTAATGACATGGTTTTTCGTAAAAAAACCAAATGTTTAGTGTATGAAAACTTTATCAGCTGCAATATCTGATCTAATCAGTCTTGAAAGGTTATTGTTTGCTTTATTTTGCTTTTGTTCATGCATTTTGAAAAACACTAAATGTAAGGCTGGTTCACTGTTTTGGTAAGTTAACTGGAGTGCTTCGATGACCGATAAGGTTGGCGGTAGAAAGCGAAGTGGGTTTGTTAGAAAGCAGTAACAAACCCACTTCGAGTAGGGATACCGATGTGTCCGTTATGAATGCGCAATGGCAAAAAAAAGACCGAAACTTCCTACGCTTACCCTGTCTCTCGCGTGGCACAGCTGACGGGCTTCAACCTTTGACATTATCGACCGTTCGCGCGCCGCAATCGCAGTCGCGCAGAATTCCTTACGACGGCGCAAAACTATCGGCGACTCTTCGTATATATAATTCATTGTCCAACAAAGCTTGTCTCGTGTTATTTCACCATCACCCTCAACCATGCCATATCCATTTACCACCCTATCGTCCTCCTTCGAAAAACGCCTCCGGAAATTGTTGAAACCCATCGAAGTTGCTGAATTCCAACGTGCCAAAGGACACTTAAAAAAGGGGGACTACCAACTTCCTAGACGATGTAAGCTGCATCCTGTTACTTCTGTATGTCTGTATGCCGAGAAGCGTAGTACCACCATTGTTAGGTTAAAATACGACCGTGTTCAACATGATGGTTTTAAATTGGCTAAACCAAAAAAGATTTACTTTAATAAAGTGAACAACGCCGACCTAACTCATCCATCTCTCGGATATGTTGGTATTCAACGATTGAATTATCTACACATTATAAACTGTGAAATTACTCCCGAATTTGTGGCAACTTTGGCGAAAGCGAAAAAGTTTCGACCGATTAATTTGAACATCGATCAATCGGAGTCAAAATCAAAAAAAGTAACGTTCAACCCGGCAACGCTTAAAAATATCTTTGATGCTTTTACGTCTCTCACTCAACAAGTCAGTTTTTCATATTATGTTCGTCCTGGATGGGTTAAGGAGCTCGCGGAATACGGTAACACCTATGTGCGAACTATGGTGGTAACAAGCAACGATTATAACAATTTGTTTAGTTTTTTACCCGAGGACATGTATGAGTTTGTTAGGGTGAGTTAACTAAACATATTTATGTTCAAATTACTGTATGATGTTCTTTTCCTTTTCAGGCTCAAAAGTGGGGATTCAGATTGTTTATCAAATATGATGGTCCGCGGGATTGTTATACCGTGTCACGCCGAGTATTGAAATACTTTGAAACATATTTTAAACCGATTCATTATAATTTGTGTACAGTTCATTTGCAAATTGGTAATAATATTGAGCATACATTTATTCAGCGTGGTGTTGATTTTTCTATTTTTCAAGTTATTCATGCTATTAACTATTAATAAAACTGCGTTACCACTCGATTGTTGGAAACAGACTTGCACTGCAAATGTTGTGTTGGCCGAGAGTGCGCGATGGCATAGAAAAGGCAATCTAAAGCGCAGAGAGCTTCTCTGGTCTCGTTCGTGGCTTGCTATCGCCCACACACACAGTATGCGCACTGCACAGCCACGAGGACTTTCTTTTCGGGAGTCAAAACTGACCCTATCCATTGCTCGTTAGATTTTGCGCTGTGTCACTTGACTGTCACCCGGAGGGTGCCCTCAACCATGCCATATTCCCTCACCACCCTACCATTCCCATTTCAACAACGCCTCTGCCAATTACTGAAACCCGTCGAAGCTGCTGAACTGTGGCGTGCCACAGGACATTTGGAAGACGTCCGTTATCTACCCCCAATTGAACGTCGTTATCACTCAGTTGAATATACCTCCATCCAGAAGGACCACCCTCTTAAATATGATTGCAGCGGTGCTCTCGATATTCATGATGGTTTAAGTATAGCTAAACCGAAAAAACTATACCTATTCGGACTGAAACACACGGACTTTTATGATGAAGGCTTTGCTTATCTCAACTTTCAAAACACGACATATCTGAATCTCGGAAACTGCTTAGTTACCGACAAATTTTTGATAACTTTGTTGCGGAAAGGGTTGAAACCTGATGTTTTATGTATCAAGACCGAACGTGTGAAACGAGCTACTTATCCTACATTGAGTCGGATTTCTACCGTTTTTAAAGCTTTTCCATCACTTCAAAAGTGCAATATTTATCATTTCGACTATCCTGGATGGCTTCGAGATTTAGCAGACTATGGTAAAACTAACTTGAAAACAATGTCGATTTTGAGTAATGAATTCGATACTCTATTTAGTTTTGAACCAGTGGAACTGTACAAGTTTGTTAAGGTACGTTAGCTTCAAGAGAAGGCTTCTTTAATTACCTAAAGAATACTGTTTTTCAGGCTCAAAATGCTGATTTCAAACTGATTATCTACTTCCACGGTTCCGGGAAGGGTTCCGTTATAGAATCCAAAGTGTTGCCACTTTTTCAGCCATACTTTAATGCTAGTCGTTCTATTACCGGTAAAGTTGTCTTGGAGATTGGCCTCTATTCTCAGCTCATTTTTGATTTGAAACAAGAATAAACTAGTATTTGTTTAAACTTTTGACTGTTAATAAAGTATGGATCCCCTCCTGGTCGTATCGCAAGCTAAGTACAAGATGAAAGGCGTCACCAGACTGAAGGGCTGGATAAGATGAAGGAAAGGCGGGCCTAACCAGCGAGCAGGCTGGCAGCAAGAGGCGAAAAGGGGGCGTAAAACCCCTGTGGCGACAGCCGGACTGCGGCCGCCTTTATTCCTCGAACGACGGACTTCTTCTCGACGGGATACATGTGCATGCATGCTCGGAGGGTCCACCCCGTCAAACGGGGGTGGAAACACCCGTCATCGATTAGGGCTGGAAGGAACAACCCGAATGCGACCAAGAAGCAATGCAAAGCGAAAAAATGAGCGTGAAAGTTTAGATTTCGATGATTATGTTGATTGTTGGCGTTTGGATGTTGCCAATTTGATTGGTTTCGCTGAAGTATTGAGTTCTGAGCTTTGTTTTGGAAAATTTATATATAATTTGTCAGTTCCTCTTCGACTTTGAATGCTTTGTTACATCGTGCGCGCGCGACAACTGGTAAAATGTGAAACCGATGATTGAAAAGTTAATATATCAGATTTATATATAAACCTCTTTCCAGGGCATAGACCTCAAGCCGTTAACCCATTACGTCTAACCTCAAATGTTCTTCTAACTCTAACCGATCACACGATGACTTCCAGAAAGAATAGCCCTACCAAAAATAAAATCGTCCCGCCGCAAGCCGATCTCAATTCGCTCATATCAACGATACACGGAAAGCCGTCTTCGGAATCACCGTCAACATCGACCCAAGCCCAGGGAGATCCGCGATTATTATCGATATTCGGCAACGTGAAATCGTCTTCAGAATCAAAATTGATGGATGAACTCGCAAAGCAGGTTCAAGACCGAGGCTCAATGTCACTATCCCAGGAGCAGATGGCCACGGTGATACAGGATTATCTTGATAAGTCTGATCCGAAGGAGGCTAAAAATGCTGGTGAGTTTTGGTTTTTGGCATTTTGGAGTTGAATTATATAAAAAATGTTTATAAAGTACCATTTGCAGGGCCCCTTGTCGATGCTCTCGGTCTATCCGGCCCGTTTGACCAATTTGATCTGAACTCCATGAACAATATTGAAGGTGAAGGTCCGCCAACCCCGACAAAATGGAATTTCGTTGGCCGATATCACAGTTTCGACGAAATGGATAAAGTTCGAAGACAGAATGACGTCATGAATTTACGTGGGGGCACATTTCGAGGACATCGTAGGATATGGCATGCATGTGCTCATCAGAATTACTGTCCTTTCAAAATGTGTAGCATCGATTATAACGGGGATCATTTGTTGTATGCCAGTGGCGAACACAACCACAATCTTGCCGATACTCAGAATCAGAATCAGAACCAACCTCCGATCAAACAAGAGCAAGGCCCGGCGGAAAACAATGAAGCGATCGTAGCTTTGGCACAGACTCTTCTCCAAACCCTTCAAAGTGTGAATGCCAATGTGGTTGTTCCTGCTGCCTCGGGCTCGATGCCGGCCGTCGAGGTTCCGAACGTGTTTCCAGAGTTTTTGCAATCACTGTTTAACGCGTCCAATCAGTCGCCGCTGGGGACACCGCCGGCGGCAACAGCATCACCGGTACTGCCATCGGCAAAGGTGCCTCTTCAATCGTCAGAATTCTCCAATCGCCGAATAAAAACCGAGCCAGTGGATTCTCTCGAACCGGCATCTGGGGCACATGTAATCCCGCTGAAACGGTCTCGACACCATGCTCCATCTCAGCAGACGAGTACTTCGAGCCATAGTCCATCTCTGCCGATGAATGCTTTGAAACCCGATCCATCTCAGCCGACGGGTGCCTTGAACCACCGGACGCCTGCCTTGAGCCGCGCTTTATCTCATCCGACAAATTTTATGCAACCTGGACCATCTCAGCTGACAGTATCTTCGAACCCCGGTCCATCTCAACCAACGAATGCCTCAAAGCCCGGTCCATCAACTCCAACAGCTCCCTCAACTCACGATCCAACTCCCCCGACGGCTCCTTCCCCACCGGACTCAAGTGACAATGACAATGGTTACACGTTGACATTGCCTGAAAACTTGCTAAAGGTCTTTCAAGAAGCCGCCGGAAGCCGTGGCAATGAAAACGGAACATTTTCAATGTCTTCTGAGCTCTGCATTAATGGCATGGTAGAAATTGCCCAAGAATTGAAACTCGTTTTCTGCTATAAGGCTGATTGCAACGAATTTATTTTCAACAAAGCTGAACGCCCTGAGGTCACTGTTGTATTCCAAGATGAGAAACATCACGTCGACGTCATAGTCCGCGATGGGGATGATGTTAAGTGTCGAGAAGTTTGGCAAAAGGGTGATCTTCAAGTGTTTATCTGGGCCGTCAGAGGAAAGTGCTCTTTTAGTTTTCCGTACAATAGAAAAGCGAGTGAATGATTATTGTAAACCTGTACACCTGAATGATTATTGTGATTATTGATTGAACGGTTACTTGAATAAATATGGTGCTTGTGTAGTTATATGTCTGAGTCTGATGGGGTCTGTATGCGTTGGAACTTCGTTGAAATACTTAACTTTTTGTTTTAATCACTCCAAAAAAGTCAGTTTCAAGAAGATGCGGGTACTAATCGCCTCGGTACACCTCTTATCAGTTTTCTCAGCCGTTGTAAGCAGTGATTTGTACATATTTTCGCACCCACTTTCAACGTCGCATTTGCCGACTGTGTTTTCGTTGGCCAAGCGGTCACAATCAGATGGAAAGGTGTACGATGTTCGATGGCCATTGTTAGAAGGCACTAAAACGTGTAAAGCACCGATCTCTTTCGAGAAAATTCACTTTTCTTCGGCATTTTATCGGTTCAAACGTCTCCGAAATGATGTCGACAACACAGTTAAGCAGAGACAGGGCAGTTTGTTTGTTTTTGTCGATATGCTCAATCAGCTTGTATCCATCCTGTTGTCGCCTTGCTCGTTTGCCATCAGTGAAAAGGTCCCAAAATTATCCACAGATCAGCCGGTGGCGCTGATTGATCCATATGGATTTGGCTGTGTCGTCGCCCATGCACGAGCGATCAACGCTAAAATCGCATATGTCGCTCCGATGATTGAATCATCGACAATTCAGGCTTTATCCGCGGCGCCTTTGACGGGTTATGCGTCTTCGATGATTCAAGGCGGTACGGAACCGACTCTTCGGAATCGACTGGGTAATGCCATTGGGCACATTGTATTTAGACTATTTTTTGTACAACTGCCTCTGGCAAGATGGTATTATCCACAGAGTCGTGGTTTGAGACACTTTTCGATCCCGACTGAATCGATGGTTTTGGTTAACGGGCATAAGTTTGTTGATCAGGCCCTTCCGAGAACGAATTTGATTGTGGACTTTGGTGGATTTGGTGTTGAACATGAAGAACAGGCATCTGATGACACACAAAATGTAAGCACAAATCATCTTATCACTGTAAACGTGGTTGTTTTTAGCAAATTGCAAGCTTCGTGACACAATACGATGAAATTGTGCTTATTTCACTTGGCACTTTTACGGCTGATGGACAGTTTCCGAAACTTTGGACTAAAATGTTTGTAAAGACAATCAAAAAGTATCCGAAAGTTGGGTTTATCTGGAGGTTGAAGTTGGATTCTATTGAAAAACCACCGCGAAATTTGTTGTTGATTGATGGATTCATTCCACAAGACAATTTGTTGGGTATGTGACGCGGATTGATTAATTTTTGGTTGAAATTGACAGTTTTTGGTTTAGAATCTCCAAAACTAAAACTTTTCATCAGTAATTTGGGTCAAAACAGCTTTTTGGAAGCACTTCGAAATGGTGTTCCAATGATTGGTAAGCTTTTTGCTATCACTTTGGATGTCTTGATGAAAACGTTCAGGCCTACCAACAAGTGGCGAACAATTTGTCACATCCGAAAAGCTCCAACGACTCGGAGTTGGCATCAGTATTCCATTGCCTGAAGTGACGGAAGAATTCCTAACCAATGCGATTCGCAAATGTTTGAACAAAAACTCAAAATTTGTTAAACGAAGTCACCTGATTCGCGACATGTTAGTTCAGGAACGAGAAGCCGGTATTGCCACTGATGGATCTCACGCTCTAAGGCGGCTTTCTAAGCTCAAGCAATCTGATTTTGATAACTTTTATCTGCCAAAAAGTGGCATTCCATTTTACGAGTACTGGATGCTCGATTGGACCTTTTTAACTTTGGTTTTGGCCATATTTGTTGGCATTTTCTAATTCCCTCGTGCTTTCATGACTCGATCTCACAAATTATAATAATATTATGGTTTATTATTATCGATCTCAAAAAAACTAAACGTGCAATAAAACAAGAACACTCAAAACCTTGGTCGATCATACTTTTTCCGACAAAGCGGACTTCGAAGAGCATCAATCGCATCACTTAGTTCTATCGTATTCGCTTGTTTATACAAGTCGTCCATGGGTTCTATAGTATACGTATATGGAGGGCCTTCGTGATTCGTATTCTAAAAATTGGCGTTCGAAAACTTATTTGTGAATTTTGAACATACCTCATTAAACTTTTTCGAGCATCCAAAGCTGATTAACCTTTCTGTTATGTTTGGCATTTGCCTAAAATCAATGGTTATACATCACTTCAGATAGTAGAAATAGCTTACCGAAATCCAAAAGTAGCAACAGCGTCATACAATTCAGCTGAATGAATCACCCCGAAATTGATGCCATACCACCACCAGGTATCCCGAATATCCGTATTTATGTCCATGATTACTGTCTGTGAGTCGATGAGAAGGACATCTCTCGCTTCTGGATGGGCTTCCAACAAATCGAGGACATCACACCATCGGAATCGCACGGTCGTGGGCACATTAAGGATTTTAAAGCGGTAGCGATCAGCAAAACATTGCACAAGTGCTTCAACGATGGTTTGATCGGCTTTTTTGATGGGGTTTGGATGGTTTTTGAGGATTGTTTGGATGATTAGGATTGGTTCTGCAGGATATGGGTTTGTTTTGGATCACTGATAAGGAAAGGGTTACCTTTCGGGCCAGGTGGTCTCGTGAATGGCTTCATAGTGGTTGGTGCCGTTGTCGTCGGTTCGTCATCTAGAACGGCAGACAGTAAATCTCCCGAGTAATCCAGGGTGAGATCATTGTACAAAGCATCTTTTTTGATAGGATTCGACTTGTTTCCGAGGTCATTGTTTAAAAGATCTTTTATAAAAGCGTTATTTGGGTCCAACTTGCCGCGTGCTATCAGTTGATCCAAAAATGGTATCCGAAACCATCCCCTCTTCTCCGTCGATGGCACTTGTGCCGTTGTAGTCTCAAGTGCCGGTGTTGATGTTGTCGAAGTGGCATTATCATAGGCAACCCTCACTTTCCATGGCATATTTTCGGGAATTGGCACAAAAAACTTCGCATCAAGCATTCTGTCAACGTTGTCTTCCATCGGTGGCATCGCATGGGTCGGCACTCGATACTGATCTGGGTCTATCGGCGGAAATACTTGAAATCCGAGCCAACACCAAACTCCAATTAAGGCAACTACGATGAAGGAAGTTGGTTTGATTCGAATTCTGGGGGGCACCATCACAACAGGAACAGTAACAACGCTGGGAGGAAGCCTTGATGCAGTAGAATCTCACGAAATCGGGAATACTTGAAACAAAGTTGGACTGGGACAAGCACCCGCGGAGACGGTCACCCTCAAATGTATGCAAATCAAAGGCTTGCACATGGCCGAAAAAGCGGGGGAAAGTGTGGTGACCGTATGATCTTTGCGGCTACATGCAGATTTGAGGGGGTCGTAATGCGCGAACGACGTGTTCACACATGCGAGTCAAGAGGGTTCAAAGTGGCTGGATTGCATGATTCAGGGTGTCTTGGACATGGCGCATTGTGCGGATACTGGGAAATTGGGTTGGACTGGCTTGGCCAAGCATGGTCAATTTTCTGAGCAGTGACTAATATTTTTTGATTCCTTCATTCCATTTCGTATCCATAGACCAGATACTTCCATCATGACCGCTCAAATCTGCCATTCAGCTTCATCTTCATCATATTTCACCAAAATCCACCCAATTGGTGCTTGTCAACTGTGCCATCGCGGTATTGCCGGTGTGAAATCCATTCAGCTTCCGTGTTTTCATACTTTTCACAATGCTTGTTTTGATAAATACAAGTCCTGCCAGTGCTGCCCGGTTTGTACGGCAAAGATCGACACCCCATCCAAATCACTGGGTTTACGTGTTTCACGAGCTCGTAAACTAACCAAAAAAGTTTTTGAATCATCTCTACAACCAATCCCTGAAGATCCAGTGGCCGTTAAACCTGTTCGGGAACTCGAACGTAAAGTAATGCATGCTTTTGCGATTCAAATGCCGCAGAAAAAAGTGGCATCCCATGATATTAGCGAACTTTTGAAAATGGTTACCGATGAACTCGCTGCGGGATTCCGTCAGACTAACCCGACGAAGGCTTTTATTCATGGTTTATTTGCCTGCTGGATTTTACGGCATTTTCCGAAGAAAACGCATCGAAAATGGACAAAACTTGCTGATATGACTAATACATTCATTGATAGATGTCGATCCGAATTGAACTTTATGATGCAATGACTTTTGATTTATTGTTTTTGTTTTGAACTGAGTTTTCGGGTTTTTACAATTGTTTTTGAAATAAAGTCATTTTTATTAAAAATGTCTCGTTTTTTTACCAACACCCATGCACATACTAAACTTCTTCTTTCGCCATCCCTAATGGTCTAGTGGTTAGGATTTCTGGTTTTCACCCAGGCGGCCGGGGTTCGATTCCCCGTTAGGGAAGCCTTACTTTTTTCCTTTTCATTATAATCCTAAGAAATAAACTATTTTTTGGAGATTTTCCTGAAGTGTAAAAATCTTCCAAACGTTCAATCAAAGCTCCTGGAACTCGAGCTTCTGACGTGACATGTCAAGTTGCGCAAGCAGAACGCAGTGTAACTAACTTTTAACCGGACCATTGCTCCTGGCTGTCAATAACGACGCCTAATGATTGCTCGACGTGATGTGTATTCTGTACACACCTTCTCGCGCAGGAAGACGTCGACAAGCCGACAATGCAGTAAGCATTCTTTACGGAAACGTCGATCATCGCTAGCGGCGGTGTCCAAGGAAAAAGTACGGAGAGCGACGGTCTCACAACGAATCAGTGTTGCGGGTCCGCGTCCGTCCGGACTCCGGATGACGTTGGTGGTGGTCGTTGTGAATTCAAAGCACGCGTCTCGTCCCACGACTCAATCATCCACACTCTGTCCGGCCTGTTTCGTCAGTAGTTACAAAATATTAGCTTATCAATATTACTTCCCGGGTCTACGACACTGTTTATATGGCTTTCGATGCATTTTTTAGACGCGTAACGTCGAACGCAAGCCTACCACCACTTATTGTTAATCTTTGGGGTGAGTCGTTTTTTGATTGGTTGTTTTTTGCCATCACAACTATGCAGATATCGCTAGGATCTATGTGAACCATATATATTTCAGGCGTCAATCCACCCACTGAATCCGAATCGAGTCAAACGACAGGCGAAAAAACCATGTCCGGCGAAAAAACCATGTCCGAAGCGACGGAATCCTCTGAAACCTTCACGTGTGCCGTTTGCTGGGAAAAGCAGCTGATAGAACTCAGCGTACCATGCACGGAATTCGATGTTCCTGATTTCGGTGAAGCTGATAGCTCTGACGATGAGGACTTTTCGGAGGACAGCGATTCCGACGACTCTGACGAGGAAATGTCGATCGCCGCCGACGAAAATGACGAATCCAAAGCGAAAGCCAAGTCCGAATCGACCACCGAAAAGAATGTAAGAAAGCCCCACGTCGAGCATCGCTTCTGTACTGATTGTGTTCGCGGTTTGGCGACGACCGCCTGCGATGATGCTCCACTTGCCAAGGGCGGCGTTGGTTTGTGCTGCATGGAACGTGAATGCAATGGTGTTCTGTTGCTTAGCAGCTTCCGGCGATTTCTGGATAGTGATTTACTGGCTCGACTTGAGGACCGCATGCAGCATGAGACGTTGGTTCATGCGAAGATTAAGAATTTTGAGCGGTTAGTCGGCTTTTTGAGCGATTTGGTGGTTATTTATATATAATTTCAGCTGCATCAAATGCAACTCTGGCCAAATAATGCACAACCGACCTTTCCAACGCCGAAACCTAAAATTTGTCTGCCAAGAATGTGATGCTGCCCATTGCCGTCTATGTAAAAGCCCCTGGAAGCGGATCCACGCTGGCCGAACCTGCTGGGAGTTCAAATGGGTTATGACGTATCGCTATGGCTGGGATAAGGTTGGAACGCCTGAGTTTGTGGACACTGATACGTGAGTTGGACTTTTTATATATAATTTTGACGAGTTTTTCTAATTTTTTGATTTAGCGCCAAAAAGCTCACCGACAACATCGTTCGCCAATGCCCAAAATGCAACGTCAGCTTCCTCAAATCTTCTGGATGCAACAAAATGGTCTGCCGTTGCGGCGAAACCCAATGCTATGCCTGTCGTGCCGTCGGCGTCGACTACAATCACTATTGTAACTGTTCCTCGACGAAAAGCTCCAAAAATTGCTGCAATAAATGCGATCTCTTCGACGATGTCAAAGCAAAGGAGCGTCGTACCCGTGATGAGCTCCTGACAACTGCCAAGCGACGACACGAATCAACGAATTCCCCCGCCAAGGGGACCACCAACAGCCCGTCTTCATCCCACGATCACAATTCGAACAGCAATACGAGCGTTCGATTCACGGCACCAAAACGGACGAATCGTCGACATTGATCAACCCAATGGCGAACCAAAAAAGTAACACCTACCCATGATTCCTATCTTTCAAATTGACATTTTCATGAAAGACAATATCCCTATCCTATCCCACTCGGTACCAAATTATTATTCAATGAGCCTAACAACAACTTTGTAATAGAATTTTTGTAATAGTAGCCACGGGTTTCACTGCAATGTGTTCCTTGTAACGAAACATGATAATAACTCCGATAAGGATGTACATTTTTGTGTAATGGTTTTATTTTATATTCTTTTATCTTTATAAATACACCCCGTCTTATTGAATTGGTTTGGTTATCTCTGCCTATTAGGTTTAAATTTAAGGAAAATCGAAAGGTAAGCAACTGTGAGCGAAGAATTTCCGGGCACAGAGGAGATTGTCGACATTGATGAAGAATGCCTGCTGTTCATGGCCACGCAAATCGGAATGGAGCAAGAACCACGAAGTTTTCACGACGCTTTGAATGAACTTTCGCGCAGGACTGAGAATTCCGGTGTCCTTGTATTTGCTGCTGGGGTCATCGCGGATTCGGACATTGAGCTGACAGACGTCGGGCTTTTTGGCTGTCAAATGCTCGAGGAATGTGAGCAGGGTTTCTGTCGTGAAGTATGGGCGGATGAAAAGGACATCGGCGGTGTCTTTGCCGAAACCGGAGGAAATCGCGGAGACGATTTGAGCGACGTCGGCTTCCTCGGAGTCGGGTTTGGTGAGCTGGAATTGGGGTACTGTAGGGTTACTGTAGACAACTAAGATAACTTTTTTGAGCAAAATATGCTATACAAATATGTTTTAGTCAAAATTTTGTTACTGTAGATGTCAAATTACACGGTTGGGTTACTGTAGGTTACGGTACCCGACAAAACCCCTCTTTTCGCAACAATCCAAAACATCTTTCACATTCCAACCAGTTTTCCGGATGTTTTAAAGCCCGCCAAAACCTGCCCACCCCACCTTATCACCCCCCGAGGATCAGTATAAACTCACAATAGCACCATAGCTCTCCCCTCCGAGGGTGCCTTCGATCAGCTTTTTGCTTTCCTTGACATTCTCGTTGAACGCCAAAATCTTGCATGATGGATGCGCTTGCTTAATTTGGTACTCGATCGTGATATCTGTGCCCATTCCGATGGATCCGACGTTGCAGGGGAGGAGGAAGTCATGGCTGGCGAGGAACAATTGGGTACCTTTTCCGTGGCCAATTTTGGGGCCATTGAGCGTCACTAATTGCATTAAGTTCGTTTGTTTCTCGAAATATGCACGGTTACAAGCCGCTGTGACGTTGCCAATGTCAACAAAGTGCCGAAGTTGCAATCTGGCTCCGCTGCCACTGCTGATGATTCGGATTAGGCCATTGGTTTGGCCGAGGAGGGCAGAGCCACGAGCAGCTCCGTGGATACATTTTCGGAGGAGGTTGATTTTGTCGCTGAAGGCTGGGCATTGTTTGCAGACCTGAAATTTATCGACTTTTTACAAAATTGACAAAAAAATGGCTTTAAAACTGATACATTTTCAGCGCGTTTATCAAACTTGCGTCCATAGCGCAGTGGTTCAGCGCGCAATTCTACGACGCCCAACCACCGGGTTCGAACCCCGCACCAGCCTGGTTAGGACTAGTTGCATTTTATTTGCTTCAAGCCCGCTATTACTGGTGCCAGACTAACAGTACCTTTCCCATTGATGCCCCTGGCTATGACAGAGGTATCGAGATAAAGTGCCGACAATTTTATTATAGATTTTTTAAACAAAAACTTACAGATTCATCTTGACAGCCTTTCGTTTTCTCCTCGATGACAGTTTTTTGGACATCCTCTTCTTCGTCGATCAGCAGCCCACGATTGCTATCAGCCTGCTGGGTCCAATCACCACATATAACATAGGCAATGTATAACAAAATCGCGAACGATGCCATAATTTTCCGTTTGCCGGAGGTGGCAACGAAAAAACGAACACGTCGAAGCCAGATGCTCATGGCTTTGGTTCCACGATGACAGCAAAGGATGAAAGATGCGACAACTGACCTCCCCGCTTCAAGGCTGGCTATTTAAAAATTTAAAACATGACCAGCTTTAATGCGAGAGTCGAGGGTCACGCCTTTTCATACATTAGACGCCAAAATCCCGGAGAAGATGTTTATCCGCGCAGTTTTTACACGCGAGGCATGTGAGGGGATCCAGTCAAGCTCACAGAGGAAAGGATGCGATTTGTCGCCGAGTCAAAGCAGCTGGTTTCCGGGGGGCACCGAGAGGGGATCCGGAAAAGGCATCTGCCGTGATCAAATGTATCAAGAGCAACTGAGGATTCCAGTTTAACCTGTTTCTAACTCAAGAAGGGCGTCTGAGATGGCTCTAATGTATACTTTTTGCTGTTTTTGCAAGTCTGAGTCTGAACTTTATTATTACTGAAAATCACCATCAATCTCTTCCTTTTTAGAAAGTTGTTGTTTATTTCTGCACTTTGAAAATAGCAACCTAAGAACATAAGACGGGCAAAGTGGAGGAAAGCATGTGATTTCAGGTATTTCAAGGTCGCCAAAAATGACGACAACAATCATTGCTATGTGATCAGTGTTGTCATACAATAACATAATTTGAATTTTATGGGATTTTTTTCATTCAAATAGGGCATTAATATTGCATATGAGCATATCGATGCAATCGCCCTAAAAATTAGAAGAATAAGAGTGATTAGAATCACATTGCATTTGGAACGTTTTTGGGATGGTTTTTGTAATGGTTGAAAAACAAGATGATTGTCACTTTTGGGTGGGTGTCGTGATCACTTACCACTTACAGGTTGGGTTTGAGTGAGTGGTTTGATGGATACAATGAGTTTATTGAGTACATGGAGGTGTTGGTCAAGGTGTGGAGTGGCCAATTGCGCGGGGTCCGAGTCAATTGGCTATTTGCCTATTTGCATTCAATTTGAAATTTCTATCGGTAAATAAAGTTTTGATTGATCTTTTGATTGTTTCAATCGACCTTTAAGGCAATTATTAATAGTTGTTTTCGGGAAAAAACGCTTTTCTTGCCAAAATCAGACGTCAGAACACTCACTAAAACTTGACTTTTGTATTCGTGCCAGCAGTTTTTTGAACACTCAGCATTCGTCACTTTATATTGGTGCCAGAGTATTGGCGCTATTTCTTGTTTTGGCTGCCTCACAACCACGCCAAACATGATTCACTCTTCCGCGTTCATTGCCGCCGACCGCCAAGCCAATCCGAGCGAGATGCCAATAGACGGCACCGCACCGGTATTTGCTGGGTGTCTGAATCGTAGCGGCTCGGAAGAATGTCCTTTCCTTTCGGCCTGCCCTGCCCTGCCCGATCGCGCTCTGGTTTGCTCATTTACTGACACCAACCAAACGACAACGACGACTACAGCTACAGCCAAAGGGGTCCTGTTTACATTTGATCGTCACTTTGTCGGACGTCGTCGTCGTCATCGTCGGCAAAGCGGAGCAACAGCACCATGCAAAGATCAGCTTTTCATTCACATCAGAGGCCTGCCTGCGCGAGGAGTTTTCGCTCGTTCCACCACGTCCCGGTTTTCCTCGAAAACAAAGGAATGCATTTCAGAGAGGGTCGGTTATTGGCGTTGAAGCTTTTCTGACTCCTCAGTCGCCGATTGCCATTTGATTGTTTATGTGTTGATTTGATACGTTTTTCGATTTAGCTTTGACTTGATTTTGTTGTGTCTGTGTGAATGAGAATGTGAACTTGGCGCACTTTGATCGAGACCTAATGGAATGGCAAACTTTGGCGGGTCGAACGGCTCGCCGATGGCAACCTTGCTAAATCCACGCCCATTTCCAATCAATCTGTTTATCATTCACCACAAGAATGGTCTAAATGTAGAATGTAACAAACAAGATGCATAGTCAGTCAGTCATTCTCGAGACGAATGATGGCTTCTCGATGCGCTCATCGTTCGCTGCTGCTTTTTCGCTGCCGCCGTCGATTCCATCGTTCTTGCCTGTCGGTCTCCGTTGGTTTCGGCGTGATTGATGAATGATTGCTATTGTTGGTGTGCTACTACCTTTTTTAATCACACAAAGCTCGCCTCTCTCCCGATGTGGTCGATCGAGCGATGAGCAGAAGACGGAATTTTTAGGTTAGGGCAAAGCTCGCGAAAAACCGAACCCGTCTTTTTTTCGACTTCCATCGCCACTGCCGTCACCGACATTCTTGAATCTTGAAATTTGATGCATCGAGTTGCGTCAAACCGCATCGCACCGCCGGCGGTCTGCGTCTGCATGCCTTCTGGAGCCCAAAGCGCGCATCTTGTTGACAACATCGCCAATGTAAATGTGATTTATGTACTGCGAAACGCCTATAAGCGATCAATTCTAAACGTGCAAAAGGCGAAAGGCCGCAATCTGCAATATGTAGATTATTTGTAAAAAGGCCGCGCTGGCATTCTCGGAATTTCGCTTCCTTTTTTCCCGTCCTGCTTGCACTTGCACTCTTAGCTACATAAACACCTTCTGTTTAACCAAGTTTTTTTTGGTTTGCTCTCTAGTCGCTTTCTTTGCACTCATAGCGATGATGCTATGAAATCGGGTCTGTAACGTCGGATGAATCGCCGCCTTTGCCAGCCACCGACGATCAAAGTTCGATTCGGCGTGAGCAGTTGGTAAAAGCCTGGGAAAATTCTTCATTTTTAGTTTGTTTTCGCTTCGTACAAGCTTCCCCGCCATCGGTTTTAACGTGGTGCTCATAGTTGTTGATCTTCCGATTCTGATTGCGATTCCGATCCCATCTAGTCATACAGTAACACTTTTTTTTGTTGCGTCAATTACACACAGAAAAAGCAAAGCGAGTCCCCTGTCAATTGTGTGTCAATTTCTGTACATTTCTGCGACCTTCACAGTTTCACAGGTTCACCAATCTCAATCTTCATTTGCGGGGTCCATAAAATCAATCATTGTCAAATCAACAGGTAGTAGAATTAGATTGCATGATCAGACGGCGAGGGGTATCCGGTTTTATGCGGTTTCCGTTTAACTTTTTGTTCGATTCGACATTCTATTGGAGGGAACCTGGAGGAACGTCTTAGTATTCGTCGTCTACTTCGGCAAAACCTGGCATTAGCGCTTTTTCACTTGTGACTCGCGCCATTCAAGGTCAAAAAACAGCACGACCTCCGTGGAGAGTACTTTTTTACCGTCGAAAAGAGGGTCTTCCTCGCGCCGGTGCCATCGTAACTTGATTCCTTTGAGACAGGAAGGATGTCGGCCGGCGTCGGCCCGCTTGACACTCACTTTCACTACCTTTTGACATTCCATTTCATGGACCAAGGGCGCGCCATACCTCCTACCTCATTCATTTGCATAGTGCATGCCATACTTGCCATCGGCCATCTTCAAAGCCCCCGATAATTTACTCTTTCCTCTCCTCCCCCCAATGACTGCTGCCATAAAAGGTAGTAAAAATAGTCGAGTCGAGTCCGTTTTGACGACATGGTTAACCTGACTAACCTGACTTTCTACCTGTAATGTTAAAAAGGGCCCCGTTGGTCCACCTCCACCTCCATCGCCACCGTCGTCGTCGTCGTCGTCGTCGGTGGAGTCGGGTCGGAATTGGACATTTATCGCAGCACAATCATCTGAGTTATGCGTGTTCTCGCCTATTTTTTGCATTGGAATTTTATGACCCAAAACGAGAGGAAGGGGCGCAGTGTCGGTGGAGAGAATAAAACTTTTTAGACAAAAAAAGATGCGCATTGGGGGATGGGATGGGGGTTGACTTGACTTACTACTACTACCTGTACCCGTGTTACTTACATACCCCATAGTATCAGTGGAGTCAGTCGAGTTGGCGGAAGGCAGTGGTCGTTTTTAAGTATGGCAAAGTATTGGCGAGCGAAATGCATAAAATTGATAGCCTTTTAGTTTTTGGTTTAGTTTCTGACATGACTGAGTGAGTGCGAAAGGACAAAAACGAGGGGATTGTTAAAATTAGAGCCGGCTAATGTCTAATGTCCGGTTTAATCAGATAGCTTTTTCTGGTAGTTTTGATTTGTAGCATAGGATAGCATGGCCAAAAGTAGCTAACAGGTGTTAGCGGGGGCGGACGGGGGCTGGATTTGGGAGCTAGACTGGGTTTTGGCGATTCAGACTTCAGACAACCGTTATTGGAATCGTTTTAGCGGAGGTTTGGTTACAGATTGGACGGCTTTGTGAAAGTTGGTCTTGTTACGACCCCCAAAACCGATTCCGATGTCGATTGCAGATCATGTAGCACCTTATCAGCCCCCCTCTCTCGGTTGGATTATATTTATCACCGGTCAATTCCGGTAACGCCCTGTATACTTTCATACCAACCCCCAACTCCATCTTCACACCTGATTACGTCACTCTGTCCGTCGGACATGCCAAACTCTGCCACCACCTTTGCCTTGCCGTGTCCACCCTTTCCCTTATCAAGATGCTAACACCCATGGAAAATACTGCCTGTAAGCAATGAAAAAAAAACGAGCCATGACTGCCTGCAGCCTTGCTACGACGGTTCGATTCCGCATGGCGACCGACCCGCATTCCTTGGCGCGGCAGCGCCCTTATCTTCGCATTGTTCCGCGCATTTTGCTTGCTCCTGCCACCCTGCCAGCCCCTTCTTCCCGTTTCTCGCTTCTTCCGAATACATAGGTTAGTTCGCCTTCGCCTTCGCGATTCGCATTCGTATTTCCATCGTAACAATTCATTCGATTTTTGCGATTCGATTGCGATTCGACTTCTGCCCTCCGTACTCTATAAAGGTTCGTTCACAGAATCGAATCCGGTACACACGGATACACTTTTTTTCTAACTTTGACTGTCCGAACATTTAAGCTCCGCCTACTTTTGAGTCATGACGGACATTCTAACCATTTTTCAAAGGGCGCGTCTGTCGGACGACGATCGACGACGACTTGTTTCGATGGCTTCCGATAGAAATTCTGACATTCCTCGGATGTTCGCGATTTGTTTTTTCGGGCTTTTTGATTGCTCAATTTCTTTCCATTTTGGTTTTTAATGTTTTTAACATTCATTCGATTGCCATCGCGTCGAGGTTTTCATTATATTTTTTTGGTTGTTTGTTATGCCATTAAGAATGCAATGTGCAATTATATATCAATTCATGTTATCAGCCCTTTTTTATGACCGTATTACGCATCCTTTTGTGTGTGAATTCCGTCTACATTCGCCCAAAAAACAATTTCACACCTTTAGACGAGCCCTCCTTCGCCAGCCAGTTTGCTGTTTGATTCCATCAGTTCTTTTTTTTTGACATTCTTTTCGTCACATTCCTCGATGCCTTCCGTCTTTTATGTTTTTATTTGATTGTATCTGTGGATTTTTTGTTCACGCAATTGGGTGTTTTGTGGATTTTTGGGATTCTTGGGGGGGTTTCTTTGAGAAATTTGACTGTTTTTTGTTCATTTGATCGGAACTGTTACACTTTTTACACACTATCTCCACTGCCTAGTATGTTATGGTACTGTAGATCGATGTCGATATCATGTTTCTTTACTTTTCATTTTTTATACCAAAAACTTTGAAAAATAACATAATCAGATTTGATCTTTGTCGCTTTTACACGTCTCCCTCCGGTTGACGTCCGTCTGTAAAGCGGAGCCAATGCGGGGCTAATGTTGACGCTTTTTGGCGCAGCCAGTTTTCTTTGGAATTTTCGGAATAACGAAGACGAACAGGCTGGAATGGCTAGGGCTGTCCTTGGGGCGAGCCCCCAGCATGATCACTTTCAAAATTTTGATGCGCTGATACACGTGAATGTTATGTATGTATGTATTGTTAGAGGAGGGGAAGTTTGGATAGATTGGAATGTGTCTCATCACTGTCTAATCTAAAAATGGAAAATGGGATGCTTTTACAGTTACAATAGGCGCCGATTGGGAACATGGGTCTAGCTAATGGCCGTCTTTGGCCATCATCATGGTTGGCTTATCAGGGGTGGTTGTTTCATTTCACTTTTAGTCCATGGAGGGTAGAATTTGACCTTTTGGATTGGTTAAATTTTGGTTTTTTTATGGCTGTGTGTTATGTAGACTAACACATTTTGAGGATGGTTATTTTTGGGATGGTGGTGGTTGGGATGCTCTTTTGGATGCTGTTGATTCAGTTGAACGATTGAATGTTTCGAAAACCCTGGGAATGGGGAACGTCTACCATCCATCATAGTCAAAACATATGTAGTCCCTCTCGGCATAGCGATGCCGCCTGATCGCTCGCTTCGGTGGTCTTAGTGCCGCTCGAGTGATTCACATCTTTACGGTTGTGGTCCCGTTCATTACGAATCGCCACCCGAATCATCTTGTCGTGCCAGAGGTGATGATGCATGTACATAGTTGTGATGATGGTTGTGGTTTCGCAGCCCGGCGCGCAACAACCATCGCCATCGTGTTTGCTACCTTCTTAATAATAACCGCAAAACATCAGTCAACGACGCGCCTCTCTCCCGCCCCAAACATTGACGCTTCTTATCTATCTACATTCTGAATGCATGCACAATCACATCGTCTTCGTCGTCTCGACTCCGACGTCGACCTGCGTGTTCGCCGTGTCGACGGCGGCGGCGTTTTCTAACCCCTGCCAGCCCGTGGTGGTGCGCAGTGCCTCCGTTAATGTGCCGCCGGCATGTCTGTCGTCATCGCCATCCGCCGCCGAAGGCTAAGGCGAAGATCTGACAGATCGGTGGGTCGCCGTCGCCGCGTCGCGCTCATAACTTTTTCGGACTCTCTGCCACTCGACTTCCCATCGGTTTAAACTTTTAACAACGTATCCGAATCGAATCGAGTGCGCCGAGGCGCGCGGGAAGAAGGTTTTTTTCGTCTTTTTCTTTCTTCCGTGAAACTTTTTTCCCCTGTTCTGTTCACAATTCACAAAGTTGGTGATAAATGAAGCCCCTTGTCGGGTGGTTTCTGACTGTCGACTGTCTGAAAGTTGTGAATAACACCGACTGCCTTACCCAAAGGGTGCCGCTGGCCGGTGATACCTACCTTCTTCCTTCCCCCGAACCCTCGAAATAACGGTATTACCGTCTGTAGGTGTGTTTGTCTGTCACCCACAACAGCCCCTACGGAAAAAGATAGATAGATGCAATGCTGTCAGAAGTTTCGCGTTTTTCCGACTGACAGAACCCGAATCTTCCTGTCATTGATCGATTCCCCTGCCTGCCTATCCCCGCTTTGCCACTGCGGACTAACGGTTTCCGTGATTAAATTCCTCGCGCCTTCTTCATTCGTCATTCATTTCATTTCTCGAAGTGATTCACTTTTTTTGCCGCCTGCCACCACCGCGATAACAGTAACGTGTTCGTTCCATCTTCATCTGTGCCCACGTTCAAGCCCCTCTCGGCCCCTCGGAAGTGACGTTCATACCCGACTTTTTTTCTACCAGTTTATCAATTGCTTTCAACCTGATGATCTTTTTTGACGTGAGGGTTATGATTAGCGACTTTTTGTCCACGTTTTCACATTTTCACTCCGTTTTGATGAAGGCAATCGACGTGACAATGATTTCCGTTCCGCTTGTTTCAATAAAATGCCCAATTTAAATTCCGATCAGCTTACTCGCCAACGACGAAGGCGATTTCCTGTTTCCCTTTACATGTATACATTTATCGCGCTCCTTTCTGCGTTTACCAAATATGTCTAATCGAATGTAATGCAAAGAACCCCCCTGCCAGCCAGCAGGCAACCGATCGAACAGGTAATCGGCCTGGGCTCTGCGAGGGTAGGTTTGAACCAAAGTCAAAACGACGCTAGCAACCAGCCACAACTAACACCACCGACCTGGTCTGGCCTGGCCTATGTCTTATTATGGCGACTCTTACCTACCTACACCCCCCGCCGATCGATCGATTGCCCATTGGCTTGACTTGACGGAAGCGGCCTGGCCTTGGCCCAGCGCAAGGAGGTCTTCCTCTTCTTTTGAAAAAAAATACTGAACGAACGATAAAAGGGGGGCCATGGAGGGGGTTGGTGGTGGTTATTGCCGCCGCCGGCGGCGATGGCGGCGGCCCCGGGCGTTCAGTCTGGGAAGTATGTAGTCGTCGACGAAGATGAAGATGAGCAAAAAGGTGCGCAAGTGGGGTCGTCGTGAAGATACGCACGAACGGGCACATTTGCATGCATGCCTATGGTTAGGGGTTTTGTTTCTTCGGACATTTCGGGGAAAGTGGGGGTACCTACGTGCTCATGAGCTTTTCGGGAGGGTAGAAGTTTTTGTTGCGCGGGATTTGTAGCGCTTTTTGATACTGTTTCGGGAAGGTTAGGCACCTTTGGCGTGAAATTATTGATGGAATTTGGGGTTGTTGGTGTATTTCAATGTTGTTTGTTTTCTGTTATTGATAACTTTTATATTTGTTTGTTTCGACGCGAGTCTTCACGATGTAGTTGTTTTTTGCCTATATTCCGCTGTTTTAAACCCCCAAAATCGCGTTTTTCACCCAATTATGTGCCAATTTTGTAATAACCATCCCATTCCAGATGGACGACCCCCTGCAGCATGCCCTTCGCTGCCAACCATCCACCTCAACCTCGAACCCCACATCCCACCAATCTCGACCCAACGATCCCGTCTCGCCGTCGGGATCCAACGGCAGTGCCAACACGACGACCACCATGTCCTCCACTGTTGGCATCAGCCCTCCCCACCTGCAACAACAACCCCTCAAACAGATTCTACCCCTTCGATCACCCAGCCTCAACACAACGACCAGTACGGCGACGCCGGGCAGCGTGAAACGGCTCTTCTCCAAGACGCCGGCGCCATTATCAGCTCGAGCAAGACTAGTCCCATCCATCTTTGCCGTCCTGCCACCGACCCAGAGGCTCGTCCAGGTCTACACCCTGACGAAAGAAACATTGGCCATTGCAGTGGAGCAAAAGTGCCCTGTTTGGGATGTTTATCATTGCTGTTGTTCGCATTTGGGCATCGATGATTCGCGATTCCTTGGATTGGCACTCCGAATGCCGAGTGAGGGCATTGGCTGTGACAGTCCCCGGCACGAGTATTACTTTCTGCAGAATGATCAGAAGCTGACGAAATATGTGCCGAGTAGGTCGAGAACATGGGCAAAGGTATGTTTTTCGCGGGATTTTTTGATTATCGGGGTTATTAGGTGTTTGAAGTCTGTTTCCCGACGCTTTCAATCCATCATAATCATATTTCATTTCACGTTTCACTTCATTTTGGAGAGAATCCATCGGAATTTCGATTCCGATCGCCTTGGGGCATATCAATGCGCGCCACATTCTTGCTGTCGGTTTTTCTTTATTTATCGCCTCGGATATTCTAGGCGTTAGGTGGTTTAGGGCCGCTCGATGGGGGCTTTGGGGCATTGTTTCCGGCGGTTGTGGAGGAGTAGAGAAAGGATGGATTTTGGAATGGATTTTGATGCATAGGGCATGTTATGTGTCGTGACTGGGCGCATCCGTGTTGATCTGAGGCTTTCAATCGATACTGTAAAGTACGAAACGATAGAGATAGGGATCGGAATGTGATGCGCGAAAAATGGCGAAAGCTCTCCTCGTAAAAGCGCATTATCGATGGCCATCATGGCATGCATGCACACCTGGGTTGCCACGGCGCACATTCCACAGGGCTGCAATTGCAACTTCCTTCCACCCGATCTCGCCCCAAGGCCATATACGGTCATGACAGTCTTTCCCTTTCACTTCTCGTCTTGATTTGCATGCAAATATGTGCCATCGCCGACAACATTGTCGCGCCTATCTGTCACCGACGATCTCAGACTTCACGGACTTGCATACCGTTGGCAAACCGACCGGAATGTGATTGCTACGCTGCCCCGTCGTATCTATTGCCCCGATGGTGTATACACATTTTTTATAATCTTCTAAACCCTGCCTGCCCCCTCCATTGCAGTCAGTTCAGTCAGTGATCTTGCGCACCGATTAGAAGGCACTTTGCACATGCCTGCGTGCGTGCGCCGCTGCGCTAGTCAGAATCAACAGCAACAGCCGACCAAAACCAAACTGCATAGCCGAAGGGCCGAAGGAGGGTAGAAGAGCGTCAAAAATTCCATCATTGCTACTACGCATACCCCCTAGGGCCCTTCAAAGGTGCGAAAGACGTGTTTTTCGGCTAATCGTTGCGACGACGCTCGATGCGCGGCGGCGCCTTCAGGGTCGTTACGCATGTAAAAAATGTTGTTTGTCTCTCTCACAATCAGTTTAAGATAGGTTAGTCCAATCGATTGAGCGCACAACAAATTGTTGAAGCAAGTGATTCAAAAACAGTATTGCCATATGACAATGAAAAAAACCATTTTTCCATTTTGCATTACATCATGACGAAATTCGCATCCTATCGATTACCTAAAAGCATTCCAATCCATGGTGTGGTTAACTTTACTGATAAGCCGCTATCAGCACAAAAATGCAGTGATCAAACAGATGATTGCGCTTTTTCTTCTCGAATCGAATCAAAAACCCATCTGAACTTTCTTCATCTTCATTGTTTTCGACAAACTGTCTATCACTGTTTTCGATTTCGATGGGATGGGATTAAAAACCCATCAACAAGTGATTTAAAACTTCGATTTTCATGTCTAATTAGTCAGAAAAAACCAAACCTCAAAAACCAGACGGAAATGAAGTCACGTTTCTCTTCCCATTCATGCATTTCTTCATTCCTTCTGTACTTGTATCACTACTCTTTGAAAAAGAAGTGTTTCATGTGTTTCATCCCATCGTTGTTGTTGTTAGGCTGATTGGAATGTCGGTCGATTGATTCATACTTTTTGTTGACATAGCAGCCATTTTTGGCGTCACTGTCTTGACTATCGTCATTATCACAGGGGAAAGCTGATAGGGGAGGGAATGGGATGCGCATTGTTGATGGGAGTGATAAGGGGTGGATAAACATGGGCTATTTTGAGGGTTTCGAGATGTTTGAGGGGCAAGATTGAAAACACAGTACTTTTCAGACATCGGCAACGGACAAAAGCCCGCTTTTGGTCCTGTATCTTCGGGTTCGAGTCTACGCAGAATGCATCGAAATGATTTCCTGCCGTGTGGCTTTGCATCATTACTATCTCCAGCTTCGAGAAAACTTGCTGGATCACTGGAGCGGGCCCAATTCAGTCCGAGAGGAAAGATGTTGGGAGCTAGCCGCCCTGGCCCTCCAAGCTGACGACGGCGCGGCGCCATTGGGGAATGACACTCCGAACAATGGATCCTTCAGAGCTGAACGATACTTCCCACTGTGGGTTATCAACATGCGAGGGCTGGATTACATTCGGAAAAACATGCCGAAAGTGAGAAACACCCCGGATCCGCGATGTGTTGCGACGAGTTCCTATGAATCCAAAAAGCAATTCTGTATTGAAGCATCACGAAGCCCTCTACCGCTGAATTGCCATTTGTATGGGCTTCGACGCCACAAGCAAGACAATCAGGATAATGCCCTTCTCGGGATCACTGATAAGGGCGTAGATCTTTGGGATGTCGGCCAAGATGGAGAGCGAATCCCGATTCGGTCCCTGTGTTGGAACAAGATGGTCAGCCTGGCCTTCAAGCATCGAAAAATCACTGTTGGCGGTGTTGATAAGCTTAATACGAGCTTGTATGCGTGTAGCAGTGAGCGAGCGAGTTATTTGTTGCATTTTTGTCGAGATGTGCATCAGCAGTTGATTCAGATCAACATTCATTATGCTTATAAGAAGCCCAGTAGTGAAAGTAAGTCATCTTTGGCTATGTTTGGCAAGGTTAATGATGCCATTTCAGTCCCTCCACCGCCATGGTGCAAAGAAATCTCGGTCGACTCCACTCGAACCCACAGACTCCATGCCCTGCCACCGATCCAAGCCTCATCCTCGGCGACATCGACCCCGGCCCAGGCATCTCCGGCTTCGAACATTGTTGCCAGTCCATCCCCGGCACCACCAATGCCGAATGCTCGGGGAGCTTCACCGCACCCGTTGATGCGGATTCACGAACAACATTCTGTGGATTCATTTGAGACTAGTGATTCGAGGCAGTCATCGACGAAAGAGAACCCATCTAGTGCCATTGAACCTGCTCCTGCTCCGAAGCAGAGTGTAAAACGCTCGAGTGGTGGTGCCAGGGCACGCATTTCCGGAAATACATCTTCAACTGAGCGCCGAAACGGTCGCTTCGAACCGAATGGCTCCAACGCTCGCCACAGTCGGATTAGCCCCTCCAACGAATCTGGGGACAGCCTTCCAGCTCCAACCAATGAAATTGAAGCCTTTTTGAATTCGGCCGCGTCACCGCCGAGGTATCAATTCAGTGATGAGGAGGTCAACAGCCAGATGACAACATCGACCATTTCCGCTGTCAGCATGCCGGCCATGTCGACAGTCCCCGCGCCGATGCCGATGGATGCTGCCGAACGACGCGCTCATTTCGTGACTTCGCGTACTTTCGATGACCATGTGAGGGTTGAAGCGACCCCCTTAGGTGGCCATGTCGATCCCGCTTCACGCAGCATGCATGATCTTCGCTCTCGAATGCCGCCACCACCGTATATGCATGCCTTGGCACAACTCAATGGCCAAGCTGTCCAACATCCACCGGTTCAGATCCGCCAATACCCACCACCACCGACGCATCAAGCTTCTACGCCGTCACGGACACCGGTCAGGTCGGGTACTATCATTGGCGCCGATACGGAGATGCAGGCCTACATCGATCGGCTCAGCATGCAGCCTGCCACGGTTGCACGGCCCGTGCCAAACTACCCCGGCGAGCAATTCATGTTCCATCGGGGTGTTTCGGAGCCAAGACTCAACATGACCGTCCAACAGATGCCCCAGCAAGCCATTGTGACCAATGTGGCAGCGGCAGCGGCTAATGGCGCTGCTCGACCACCGATGAATCCAAGCAATAGTGTGACACCGACCCCGGCCGATCCCACCCATGCCAAACGGCGCTATGCTTCAAGATCGCCATCGTCGAGGGGGATTAACCGGGTTAAGTCGATGCCATCGTCGGCGATGAGTGCGTCGGACTTGCAGATCCGAAATGGTGAAGCCAATGGAGCCACGGCATCGGCACAGAGTGCTACAACGACGAATGGCACAACTCATTTCGCGAAACAACCACCACCGTATGATCATGCGTTGCAGCTGCAGTCTGCCGCAAATCGGAAGTCAGCTTTAGAAAAGCGGAACTCGACGAGTGGCATCGACATGGCACGCAGCAAGCATCAATATTCGTTCTTGCAGATGCTGATGCAAGAGAATAATATCAGTGGAGGTGAGCTTTTGGAGATTTTTTGGCACTTTTATCAACTCTAATTACGCTTTACAGGACTCCCATCATCCTCCACCTCCGACGAAACCCTCTCGAGTGCCACTGTGACCCCACCGATGCAAGCCAATCTCAGCGGCTCTCCTCAACGTGAATCTTCCTCCGAACGGCTTTCCCCAACCTTCGATGACACCATCACCCCGCCAAGATCTGCCATCCCACCCGCCTTTGCCCATGTAGCAGCGGCTGGGAGTGCCGGTGGTGGATCCCCGCCATCACCACCCTTCTACTATGCCGGCAATGGTCCGATCATCTGGAACAACAATGCTACCCGCGGCGAATACCTCTTCCAAGATCAACACATCCAGGCCCTGATCGCTAACGCGAATGCCAATAATGCCGCAGCAGCGGCGGCAGCAGCAGCCCATGCCAATGGGAATGCCGGATACTACACCCCTGACAGATATGCTGCAGTTGCGGCGGCTGCCACGAACGGGAATCCTGGGTACGTGCCATGTTTCGAAGCGCTTCCACATTCCTCTGTTTGATGTTTGATGGGTGCTTCCATGCTTTCTTTCCGCTTTTTTCGGGTTTTCTATCCTTTAAAGATTATAATTTTGCTTCCTCCAGTGCGTCCAACGTAACCCTATGCCTTCCACATGCTACCGTTGTTTTACCGTATTCGACCTACCGTATGCTACAGTAATTTAAAAAATAGTTTCTTCTTTGCTTGTATGTTGGTTTCTTTCGTTTTTTGATAAGATTAAAGTTATATTTTACTAATATTGGTTTCTTTGGCTTGCTTTAACAACTTAATTTTTTACAAATTGCAATTTATATTTCAACTTTTTAGTCTTTTCCAACCCCAAGCCGTCGTGGACCTCCCCGCTCCACCGCCCTACCCTCAGGGCTCTCTCGTCCGATGAAGCAACACCTGATCAGGTCAACCAATAGTTAAAACAAGTATTTGAAACTTCCATATTTACATTGTTACTGTAAGTATTCGTAATATTTGTCACAACCGTCAGCATCTGACGACCCCCACTATTACCGTACCATGCCTACTTAGCGAGACTTTTGATAGAACAGTTTTATCATTGAATGCTCAAAGCCAGCCACACCATAGACGACTTTATATTATTTACTTTTTACCAGAAACGGATTAACACGTTTCGAAAACAGATCGTTTTTCCTCATTTTTTCAAACGCAAAGGATTGAATTAAGTGAAATTTGCCAACACAAACAATCATATGAAGCTCATCATGAACAAAGATTACTTTGACCTTGCCTATTTGCCATGTTTTACTTCCTAGTTGTACGTTTATGTGTAAATATAGTTCGGTATTAAATGTTTTATGGTTTTATTTGAATGAAATAAATATGGTTTTTATCATATTCGATGAGTTTTTGGGAAGAGGAGAGGGGTTTCCAAAAACTTACATACTGCTTTTCTTCCAAATGCCGCCTGTTGATGTCAATCGTGCCTTTCGCGAAATAAACCTGATTTTTCAGTGATCCTAAGAGCTTAGATCTAGTCTTGGCAGAACGTAATGACCTCGGAAATGTTCCGATCCGCAATGATGACAATGTTTTTTTAGATTTCGACAAAGATGTAAAGACGGAAGCTATCCAGTGCGATTTTGATTCTTGTAATGCTCCCTGCGACGAATTGCATGCTCAAGGATTGCTCTACCGTAATGGGTCATGGAAAGGAAACGCTACAGACCCAGACGACGTTACGCCGCCGCCAAGCCAAACACCAAATTCAAAAGTGAACGATTCGCTCCCGAACAATCTTCCCCCGAACAATCTTCCCCCAAACAACGCAGTTGGTCCAACCTCGAAGAGCACTTCAAACGGTGCTGCCGAAACGATGTTGCCGCGTGAACTTGTTTATATCATGATTTTTGCGAAGCTAGCCTCGGTCATCGTGTTTATCATTTAAAAATGTTAATTTTACCACCAATTCGCAACAATAAAGAAGTAACCTTAATATGTGAAAATCGTAGATTAGTTTAGTGGTATTACGGAAGTTCAAAACGCACAACAACAATATTGAAATCGGCACTTTTGGCATTTCTTGAAATTTACAAAAATTTTTAACCGCGCGCTGGCATTTTGTCCCGAACGTCCGTTCCTCCGCATTTTTCCTTTTTCAACTTTTTCGTCGATAATTTTCGTTTCCAAACTTTGCGGACTTTTGACATCTTTTTTGTCTTTTTACCTGTCTTATTGTTGTCATCAGTTTACTAATGCTCATGGCCACAATCTTGATCGCGTTATTTTACTCTGTAACATGATTTCTAGTCACTTTCACCATGCTTTTCTTCCTTCCTTTCAGCTTCAAAAGTTCATCTCCACCATGTTTGCTGCTCGTCGCTTCGTCTTCGCCGCTCGTTCAGCTGCTTCTGTCGGCTCGAAGCGTGCTGTTCACAAGGGTATCGAGAGCACCCCGCCGATGCGCTTCATGTCTGTGACGGTAAGAGATTTATCCTCGACTTTTATATATAAAATCCAACATTTTGCTTTTTTTTTATAGGAGCGCATTGCCGTCTACGGCCTGATTATGGTCTCCTTCCTGTCATACCCGACGTACCTGATGATCAACCTGGACAACATCCGTCCGAAGGGCGAAAACTCGCTCGGCGACAATGCATTGGCCGAGAAGGAACGCCGTGCAGCTCTCCGTGCTTGATGTCTAGGTTTATTTCATTTCGATCTTGTCTGTATTCCAATGTTTTTATTTGAATGAAAGTTTGTTCGTTGTAAAAGGTGGATGCATTTCAGTTTCAAGCTATCATGTGTTAGCCGGTTCGGCATTGTCGTGCACGCAACGCCGCGCAAATTGGGAGATTGGTTTCGGGCGCGGCGGCGGCCAATAACGCTACGGCACTTATGTCAATGAAGCAATTTAGCCCGGAACAATGGTGTCAAGGCTAATTGTGGAAAATGACGCCTCTCCCGGGCGCTCGGGGCGGAGCGGCGCATTTTAAAATTGGAGTTTCGGGGCTGTTTGCAATTTGGACCATTGATATCGCCATGACATCAACACCGGGGAGAAGGGGGTTGCTTGTATCCCCTCCACCCTCAAGTGTGATCGTTGATGTCGGTGCTTGCATATTTCAAAGACCTTACCGCATTTTGCAAATCCTTCAACTTTTAATGTTTACATTTGCGTCTATCCTGCTAATAACTGCAAACTTCCACCCTCCCCAAGCAGCTTTAATGATATCTGATTCACTTTTTAGTGTGTATTGTGCCGGTCCATGGATCAGTTTATCCATCACATGGCGCGCCTTGAAAATGTGGCCCTCATCTTTGCACTTTGTTTTTGGTGCCGGCAAATGCGTGGGAGCCGGAATGGCTTTTGTCAAAGTATCCCGCCAAACCGACTGGGGCTTGCTTTTTGACTGTGTAGAAACTAAAAATGTTCCGAATGTAATTGATACCCGACTGCCTGAACGGCACTGCACCGCGCTGAGCTAGTCTTCCTATCAGTAGAGCCTTCTCAAAAAAGACGCTCCACGGCACAAAAAATACATACATACCCCCACTGGTGGGTGACGAGACCGATTCTCGTGGCACAAGTCTCGTGAAGTAATGTTTGCTCCCACCCGAGGACACCGACAACGGCACCACGGGGCTGTCGATCGTTTTTGGCACAACATTTCTTTCTTTATTTGCTCACGGGAGGCTTCGAGTCTCCTCTCCTCTGACTAACACTCTCCATGGCCTCAGGGCAGTCCTGATATCCGGGGATGGCGGCGAAGGCCGAGTCCCGATGGCACATTTCAAGATGCCGCCACCACGGCATTGGCACGAAAATCTTTTGGAAGTGACCCGATTCGTTGAATTGAAAAAAGTTTTATTGGAGTTTTGCCATTGGTTTTCGGTCGAGTGCCCTTCTCAAAAATGTTGGCCTATTATTAGTTCGAGGAAGTTTTGGAGCCTTATCCTTCGACAAAGTGGATAATGGCAACCTATTTTTGCAGAGATTTTCGTGGGTCATTGAGCCGAAGTGTAGCGAGCGTAGCGGCGCGTCTGAAAGTGCTTCGAAAGCTCCTCCCGGTCGACAGCCCAGAATACGGGAATAAAGATAAACAGGCATGGTCTAAAGCACAATGCCGTGCCATAATCGACGACGAGCGCAGCCACAAGGTTGTTCCGGAAACGGCGACACCGACGACGGCCCCGCTACAACGCCCCGATTCGAAAAGTTGGAGGAGTTGCCATCGAGGCTGAGCTCCGTGCCGTGGAGGACGTGGAAAGTTGGCAGTCGTGTTAACAGAGCTTTTCTATGCCTCTCGTGTTTATTCGTGTTCCTGCCAATAGTGCAGGCCTTGCCGACTATGGATTTACTACAGGTTGGTTGATTGCCTGAGGGCATTTGGGGGATAAATGCCATCAAAAAGGTCATTGACGGCAGTTTTGTGCTCATCCCCTAAGGGCATCTTTCAGAAAGCATACCATCTACGCCCACTGACCCCGACGAGTCCGCACCGGCCGGCTCGAGCCCGACCTTGTCCATGTCCGCCTGCTCTCGACGAGTGTCGGCGCTCGGGGGATGCCCTGCGCCTTCGGACCCAGATGCCACTAAGAAGCGTCGCTCTGTCTTTTCCTGTTGCTTCGGCTTCTAAGAATGCCGCCACGGTGACGACGACGACGGCATCTCCGGAGGGGTTTTCCGCCACTGAAGATGCCGTGGCAGTCACGATCGAAGCAACTTCCGATTCTCTCGACATGGACAACTTTCTCTTCTCCCCCGAATCCTTCTCCTGGCAATGGCTCCCATCGGCACATGACACTGAGGCACCCAATTTCACTGCGCCTCGCTTCGTTGGTGCCGATCTCGAACACCAAAATGGCCGAACTCGAGCTCTCATCAGTTTCCACTTTCCCGTTGTCGTCGTGACTTCTCGATCAACCTTCCGAATGCGCATTCATGCCATCGAACATGCCGTGTGCTCCCAAGTTGTTGATTTCGACGGTGAACCAAGAACTGACATCAATTTCGCCTGTGAAAACGCCGCCGACGGCGATTGTTTCGCTGCCGTTCCACGTAAGCTATCATACCCCTAAAATACCCCCAAAATGCCGTAAAACACCAAGAATCACCCCTTCTGGCACCTTCACGTCACCCAGACACCCAACCAAAACAAACATTGCCAGACAGGACCCATTGTACGAGTGTTTTGTCGAACTTCCGGTCCCAGCACGAAAAGTTCAAAGCTCGCTCAAAGTATTGTCTAAATTCTCACGTGTAACCGGGAGTCCGTGTTTTTCAGCGTATTCGCCGCTTTGCGTCAGTGCCGAAAACGTCTCAGTGTCGCTGACACGGACAGCTGGCGCCTGGGATGCCGTAATCGAAACACGCGGGGTTGCCGTCGGCAAAACAGGGAATTTTGATCCACAATTGCAATATGCAGCCTTGTTTGGGCCATGTTCACCGACGATTGAATCCTATGGATTCAGATTGGCTGTCCGGCCGCGGAAGGATAAATGCCAATTGCGGATTGATGCGATTTGGAAGCAGTCGATTTGTAAGACTCCGTTTACAAATTGTGCGCAGACGGTACGGCACAAAAGTGAATGAAGTGAAAAAGTAGCATAAATGCCATTTCAGAATGTCGTCAGAATCCCGAATGTATCCCCAACCGTCGAATACGGCCTCCTTTTGTGTGTATTTCGGGATGCTGTGCCGTTCCCGGACAATCAAACAATGCTCCAACAACTAGCCTTGGCAAAACGGATTAAATGTAATCAGTTTAAACTTTAATTACAATTATACAGTAATCACAGCAATCCATTGTGTTTCAGTGCCAGCAACAAAATTCTCGGCATCCTTCCTAAACGACGGCCAAATGCGAACCTACCTCGCGTATGGCGCCATTTTACTCATCCTTTTCGCGCTTCTTTTGATAACCCTCATCCAGAAAAAGCGACAAAGAAAACCCCTGGCTGCGGATATGTTGCAGTTTTTGAAGTGAGACTATTTGTGCCCGATGTAACGGATATTTGTGTGTAAATAAACATAAAATTTAGAGCGGACGAATGGGAGCTTAATGACAGTGACGTTTTGATCCATTATGCACACAAAATTGGGCATGGCAGCACGGCAGAGGTTTATAAAGGTCTGTTTGTGCCACTTTCATTGATCACTGATAACTTTTTTGGCTTTCAGGTAAACTTTCAAAAGACTTTAAAACACCCGCAAATGGCCCAGTCGTCCTAGACGAAAGTCAACAAGTCGCGGTGAAGATCTTGAAGAAGGTATGTAGTTTCATCCCAAAAAAGAGCGTTCTTTACTGTTTTTTGAACATTGTCATTGTCATCGTTCACGATGAAAGTACAAGCAACAAACGGAACGAACACACATACTATAAACGGCACAATGGTTACATGCATATTGTGTAAAGACGTGTTTTAGAATGCGACGGAAGCCCAAAAAGCCGAATTTTTATCCGAAATGGAGATAAACAAGCTGCTGGGACGCAATACACGCATCGTTGACCTCATTGGTAAGGGTTTTTTGCACTTCCGGATGGATAAAAACAACTTTTTTTTGATATTACAGGTGTCATGCAACTACGTCGACCACCGCTGATTGTTTTTGAGATTTTGCCAAATGGCGATTTGAGGCGATGGCTTCATAAGTGTCGACAGTATGCACTTGAGGTTTGTGGGAGTACTTGAACAAAAAAAAACTGACTCAAAATGTTGAAAAAGTTGAAATTTTTGGGCAAAATCTGTGCCCCGTGTTCTTTAAACAAAAAACATCCGCAACCTTTCAAAGGCTCAAAAATAGACAAGAACAGAAGCCATATTATGTAAGCTAGAAACAAAGTTCACCCTCTGGTACATAGCTCGCGCAATCACCACTAACTATGAAGTCCCCCCCCCCCCGTCCTGGAGACCAGGGGCTCGCGGGTTCCTCCTAGCAACAAAGGACGCTTATCCGCGAAGCGCAAACAAAATCCATTTTGGCTAGCAACACCACAGCGCAAAACAGAACAGAACAGAACCGTCCTGTCCTTGAAGCGGGCCGGGCCCAACACCGATTTTGTGTACCCGGCTGGCTTGTATAGTTTTGGAGGCTGCACCTGTACTTGAACAACGCAATGATTCATTTCATTGCAATTTTGTCCAAACTGACTTGCGTTTTGCTCTTTTTCCGTGTTCAAAAGTGTAACAGGCTGTTTTCTTGCAGCTCGACGGCCAAGGCTATCATCTGGCTGATATGGACGACATCAATGCCATCCCACAGGTCAATGAAGAGTATGTTTTCACGCTGAAGAGGATTATCAGATTGGCTATTCAGATTGTGCTTGGAATGGTGAGTTGTGTTATGCTTTTTGGCAAGAATTTTGACATTTGAACTTACAGGAGTACCTCGCCAGCCGTCAACTAATCCATGCCGATATTGCCACCCGTAATGTTTTTATCACAGCTAAAAACAGCCTCAAATTGGGTGACTTTGGCATGTGTAGAAAGGAATCGGACACATCTAAACTTCGAAGGTATGTTTTCACACTTGACTTTCATTAATCCATAGCACAAGCTATGTTGTTCCAGTTGCGTATTGACAGACAATCGAGCTCGATGGGCCGCACCTGAGATACTCACATGTGATGCACAATATTTGGCTTCCGATGTGTAAGTACCAAAAACACTTTCGAAAACAATCCTCAAATTTGATAATTTCCTTTCAGTTGGTCTTTTGGAATCGTACTCTACGAACTGATAACCCTCGGCGCAATCCCATATCACAATGTATCCGATGCAACGACTTCCTTGGCACCGCTGCTCATTGATTCGGGGTATCGGTTAAGACGGCCTAAATTGTGCCCTCAGAAGGTTTACGACATTATGACTGATTGTTGGATAGCTAATCCGGAAGATCGACCTTCCATTTCGGCAATTACTAATTCACTGACTGACTTGTATGATGGCATTGATACGAAGGATAATCATGCAAACTTTTATGTTATTGTAAGTTGGTTTTGATACATTTATACATCAATCTTTGTTCTCGCTTGAAACTCTCAAAAATTTTTGTTTTAATTGTATTGACTTTCGGTTCAAAACTTAAAAATTTCATGAAATTTCTAAAACAACGGTTTTCAGCCCGACCCCGATTCCGATTTATATTTGCTCCCATCCGCCAAACGACCCGATAATTCGCCCAATCCCGCCACATTAGGATCTCATGTTCCAATGGGACCTGTGGCGTCGAATGCACCCTCACCCACTGATTCGCCGGCTCATACGAATCGTGATCCGATTCCAACGGCTTCAACTGTTCCTCCGGCAATACTAGAATTGGAGGGGAAACGTGGCCATGATAAAAAGATTCAACTTCTCCAAGAAGCCGAACGACTTTTAGGATTCAGTTAAACATTTGGAACACTGATTCTTACTCATTTTGTACATACGTTGTAGTCATATTTATAATAAAAAATACAAAATTATTGATTGAACAAAGTAACAGGATTACTGTCGAAACGGTCATCCGCACAATCAATAATGTATTGAATATTTTCCCCCCGCGGGAGGATGGGCCGTCGCCGGAGGTAGGTGCAATACCGGGACGACCCGCGGAGGCTGGCAGCAAGCTACCCACACCTCCAAGGTCCAAAAATTCATTAACCGAAAAAGTGCCGTGGCACTTTGTAGCAGGTTAATACTACAAGAACAGAAACTACAAATTGATCTTAGCCATAACGGCCGAGAAGCGATGCCTTATCACTGATATCCGGACCCATATCTGTGGCCGTGGTCGACTGGCAACACGCGAGATTGGCACTGTCAGAAGAGAAAGAAGGAATGGCGACATGATCTCTCGCTGGCATGGAGTCTCGGTCGAAACGTGAAAAGTAAGTGAGAGGCATGTTTTGACACGTATCGGGATGGGTGCCGTCAGGTGCGATAACCGCGAGTCACGCGCGCTCGAACAAAGGTCGTTTCTCTTCGCACTTTTTGAACACATCGATACACAATACCGTTTTTTTGGGTATTTGGTATACTGGTGTATATATATATTATGTTGTATCGTGTTGGCCAAGGGTGCGCAACCGTACCCACCCACAAAAATCGAATGCTTCAACGCCGTTGGCGGGAACGCTAACTGAGCCGCATCCTGTTTATATTTACTGCTTTGCTACTAACCTAAATCTATTGACCAACCTCAAACATGCCATTTCCTCTCGTTACCTTGCCATATGGCTGTCGTAGACGCTTACGTCAGTTATTATATCCCGTCGAAGTTGTTGAACTTCAACTCGCCACAGGAGATTCTGAAATCAACAAACAACTGCTTCCTATTCAGTCATGTGTTGTTGCTGATCATGTTTATCTCAGAAAGTCTCAAAACGACACTGTTGAAGTTATGTGGACGTTAGGAAAGTTTTTTTATGACCATGATGGTTCGATTTTATTACAATCAAGAAATTTACATCTCCGTCAACTGAATGAAGCCGACCTGTTTCATAATTCCTTCGATTTAACGAGCTTTCGAAGTTTATATGAACTGAAATTGGCAAACTGCACAATTACAAAAAAATTCTTGACAATTTTGTCTCAGAAAAATTTGCAACCAAGAAGTTTTGACATTGCAAACAATACGTTTACAAAACAAAATGCATACCTTTCTGATGTTTTCAAAGCTTTTCCATCTTTTTACTTTGGCGAATTTGACAATTTTGTGGAGACTGGATGGATGAAAGATATTTTGGATTACGGCAAAACTACTAATTTACGAGAATTGACTGTCAGAAGTGATTGTTTTGACCGTTTATTTAGCTTTGAACCCGAGGAATTGTACCAGTTAATAAAAGTGAGTTAACTTCAACAATCACGTAATCTTTATAACAGTTTTGAAGTAATTTCAGATGCATAACAATGGATTCAAGTTAACTTTGCAATGTATGGGTCAAGTTGACGATTTCGTTGTAGAATCCAAGCTGATTCCACTTATTGAAAAGCATTTTGATCGATGCGATGCATACGACTGTTCCGTTAGCTTATATTTATTTAATTATACTCACCCCTCTATGATCTTTCCGGGGTGGGGCTATCAAATTCGGTAATCTTTACTTTTCTATGCTTATGTACTGCCTGCTCTTCATTTTATGACGTACCCTTATGTGCAATGCCAATAAAATAATTGATTATACAACATTGATTACATACCAAAAACTTTGATGAATTTAGTTGATCATTAAAGTTTTAAATTTGAGAGAAATTTTAATTCTAAATAACTTTTTAAATTTTTACCGAAACGATATACAACTTTCACAAGTCATTCTTAAGCAAAAACTTTTACAAAGAGCAATACAAAATTTTGATTTATTAATTAATGTTTACGTTTTTTGTAATTAAAGTTTAAATTTTGAAAAACGACATGTTGAATTACTCATATAACGCATTTTCTGGGAAAATCGAAAGGCTCTGTGACACTGAAATTTCAAAATAGGTTTAATGAATTAAAAATTTTGAATCCGACTAATTTGGAGGTGTAGATTACGAATTTGCATCGAAAAACCGGATTCGGCGCCTTCAGAATCCCCCAGATGCCGAAATCTGCTTCCCGGAATCTGGAAAACCGAAATATGTCAAGAGCTATACCAATCGACTGCCCACACTGACTAGGGAACCGTCAGAACTTAAGGTGGCGGATCCGGACAAGCTATATGGCATTCGATAGACCTTTGAATAGATAGGCAAAATCCAAAAAATCTTTTCCGAAATAAGCCTGAGGGCTTGGTAAATCGACTTCAAAGTTTGAGAATCCGATTTTTTGAAGCGTCATAACTTCCGTTGCTGTAATCGAATCCTGATTTTAGTGTGATATTATTGTAGGGGGTGTTTAGAGCTATCCAACGGTCTTTTGATCAAAATTTTTGACCTTGCCGTTTTCGAGTAATAAGGATCTAAAAAATGCTGATTTTACCACACAAATTACTCGAAAATGTGAAGTCCGAAAATTTCGATCAAAAGACCGTTGGATAGCTCTAAACACCCCCTACAATAATATCACACTAAAATCAGGATTCGATTACAGCAACGGAAGTTATGACGCTTCAAAAAATCGGATTCTCAAACTTTGAAGTCGATTTACCAAGCCCTCAGGCTTATTTCGGAAAAGATTTTTTGGATTTTGCCTATCTATTCAAAGGTCTATCGAATGTCATATAGCTTGTCCGGATCCGCCACCTTAAGTTCTGACGGTTCCCTAGTGAGGCGATCATTTTAATATATTATATGTTGATAATCGGTTCACACCAAAGATAGTTATAGCGTGCCAAAGTCGAAAAAACGACGAGATAGCCTTTGGCACGTGTTTGCCAAAAACTGTGGTACGAAGTGCAGTATTTTTATTTAAGATAATGATAGAGCATAAGGTAAGGAAGATTTTGGCATATTGTAATAGATGTTTGAAGGCGGGGAACATGTTCAAAAACGGCATTTTTCTTTTTCTGATCACTGCGATAGGGTCTGTTTTTGCATAATTTTTCTAAGTGTACTGATAGCGCAGTTGTGTAATTTTTGCGTTGCGTATCAAAAAGTGTTGGTTCGAACTCGTGAAGTTTAATTAATTTTTTAATTTTTTTGTTTTGTCACACGTAAGGTTAGGAATGCCATCCTAATTAGAGCACGCTTTAAATGATAACCACAAGCATGTTTAGTTTAAGGCATTGTTTCATTGTGTTTGACCTATTGAAACGTACGAAAACATTTGTTATTACTATATTACAGAGTAACATGATCGAAATTACGTGTGACAAAACAAAAAAATTAAAAAATTAATTAAACTACACGAGTTCGAACCAACACTTTTTGATACGCAACGCAAAAATTACACAACTGCGCTATCAGTACACTTAGGAAAAATATGCAAAAACAGACCCTATCGCAGTGATCAGAAAAAGAATAATGCCGTTTTTGAACATGTTCCCCGCCTTCAAACATCTATTACAATATGCCATAATCTTCCTTACCTTATGCTCTATCATTATCTTAAATAAAAATACTGCACTTCGTACCACAGTTCTTGGCAAACACGTGCCAAAGGCTATCTCGTCGTTTTTTTCGACTTTGGCACGCTATAACTATCTTTGGTGTGAACCGATTATCAACATATAATATATTAAAATGATCGCCTCAGTGTGGGCAGTCGATTGGTATAGCTCTTGACATATTTCGGTTTTCCAGATTCCGGGAAGCAGATTTCGGCATCTGGGGGATTCTGAAGGCGCCGAATCCGGTTTTTCGATGCAAATTCGTAATCTACACCTCCAAATTAGTCGGATTCAAAATTTTTAATTCATTAAACCTATTTTGAAATTTCAGTGTCACAAACGATCCGAATTCGTTCGGTTTTCCCAGAAAATGCGTTATATGTACATATTGGCCTCGTGTGTCGAATGACAATGCACAATTTGGATGCAAAACACGTTGCCAGCGGCTGATTTTCAAACAACGGGTCCGATTCAAACGTGTGGCTTCCGAAACGCCGTTTAAATCAGTCTTTATCAAATTTTGTGTGGCTAATCTATGACCAAAGCCGGCAATGTCCGAAACACCATCAGTTTCACCGGTGCTTCATGTCGGGAAGAAATGCGTCTTCTTTGAGCCTTGCAACAACTTGTCCGATATATTCTACGATAGATTGAACCAAAAAGTGAGTTTGGATGGATGAAGTGGAGCCACAGATTTTACCACGACTCATTCACAGATAATCACAGTCCGAAACGACGGGTCGCTCGGTGTCACGGTCAAGGGATTCGGCAAGGATGATGTTCTCAACTTTCGGTCAGTTATTCCGTTACAAATTGTGGTTCACGATGGCTAAAGCCTGCGATTTCCAGGATCCCAAGTACCCAACAGATTGACACGGTCAGTTTTGCGGCGGATATGGAGGTCGGAAGTGTGCATAGAAGCGTCAATTCCGTCGATATAATCTTTTTTGACTCTCCTCCGAAGGCCGAACGGATGGCACCGATGATTGTGACTCAACCGTGCAAAGTTCAGTCGTCGACGATTCTGACGGTGGAATGGATCGCCAATCGACAAGTTTGTCTTATCACGGATAACGGATTGGAGCTATATCAAGTCGATACGAAAAAGAAGGCTCTAAAGTTCCTGAAAACTTGCACCGTTGGGCCCGTTTGGACCGTCTTTTACGTGAGTTGGATTGAAACGGCACAAATTACTGATAGTCTGTGTTTTCAGCCGACGAGTCAACTGATCATATGTGCGAGTGGCCTCGATCACGGCGTCATGAATCCATTTGTCATCCAGAACCGCCTGATTCACAGATTGGCACGGTTTGAAGTCGATTTTGGGTGTTCTCAACTGCGGCCGATGCTCACCGATCGCGATGTGATGATTGCTTCCATGTGAGTTTCACTGATTACAGGGATCTGTTTCACTGTACCCCGATTTATTTCAGCTACGGCACTCTCTACTTCCTCGTGGTCAAATCGGATTCCACGGGCATCATCCGTCAAATCAACATGTACAAAATATCGTCAAATGTGAATGTGCCATCACAACTTGCCCACGTATTGGTTCTGAATCTCAGAGATGCCGTCAGTCTGCATGCCGTTGACAACCTTGTCATTGTTTATCACCGTGCTTCGACCCAAGCTTTTGTTTTTGACATCCGATTGGGCCAGCCAGATGCCACCGACCACAGCCCTGCTTTTGTGACTCCCATTTCCGTCGATCCTGCCATCGAAGCTTCCGCTGATTCCTCGACTTTCCTGATGCTGCCACCGAACATTATTGTCGATCCGAGATTAGGCATATTCGCCGATGTGTCGCTGAACCTGGCTAATGTCTGCCATCTGATCACTGATAAGGTTTGTTTTGTCGCTATTTATCCGACCGATTCAAACCCATATTTTTCAGAGCAAGCTGCTCCGTTTCATCATGAACCGTACCAATGCCGAAGAACTGATGCTGGAAGTGATTCAAAACATGATTTTCACCAAATCTTTATCATTGGCCAAGCTGTCCGACGTTTTCCGCGAGATTTTTAACGTCCCGGAAGCACCGCCACCGACCGTTTCGAAGATGTCGCTGCTACCAAAGGCGGATTCGGCCAAATTCAACCTGGTTCCATTATCCTATTCTCCGATGCGTGTTGATGAAAGTGCCATTCTACGACTCGTTTTTGAACCGCTCCGGGAAAACGGTCAAGTGGACAAACGATGGCTCTCTGATGTGCTCCTCGAGTTTTTGCTGATATTAAAGCGGGCCCGAGTTACCGTTGATGTAAGTTATGTTTTCGGCCATCTGGAATTTATGCCATGGCTTTTTGGATTCTGTTTTTATGATCCAAATCGAAATGAAAAAACACGCGTGCAAAGAAGACTGCACGCGCTTGCCCAAAAATGGAAAAGTGCGCGTTATCCCCCAAATCCGGGATGATGCGCACTTTTCCGATATAAAAAAATTTGCTGATTATTTTAAAAAGTATACTGATTCCGGCCGGAATCGAACCGGCGACCTTCAGTGTGTTAGACTGACGTGATAACCCCTACACCACGGAATCAGGTGACAGCTAGAGCTCAAAAATTGATGGGACAACATCGAGAGTGAAATTTGAAAAAAAATTTTTTTTGCTTTTTGGTCGGCTTTTTAGTTCCTGTGGTGTAGTAGGGGTGCCATAAAACATATTAAGCCTTGTTTCCTTTACAATAATGCTCCTCTGTTTCCAGAACTACATCCCAGAGTTGCTGATCACGATTCTTTCCGACGCGCACGAGTACAACCGCCTGCAACAACTGCTCCAACACAGGGTCATTGAAGACTCGCGTTTCCTGGTTTGTGCATTTCTCATGGCTGGCTGATTGTATTTGTTATCCGTTTCAGGCATTCCGATTGTTTGAGATGAGCCAATTCCATATGCCATTCTTCCAACAAGGCATCGACATGCTTGCCAGACGCGGAAACTACAACCAAGTCGTACTTCAAATGCTACAAAAGGGCGAAATCGTCAATGCATTGCGATATTTGCCGAAAACTGCTGACACAGACGCCGAAACATGTCTCCGAATCCTCGAAGCCGCTTGGGCCACTGAAAATCGGCAGACGAAATACGCCGTTTTCGTTCATCTGCGTGATGTAATGAAAGTGGCTTGCCTTGGAGGTTCGCTTTGATGCCGTTTTTTTGGTTGTACTTTATCGTTGACTATTTTCAGAGCAATGCTTTGCCAAGTATGCGTCCGAGTTTGAATCACTTTTTGACACTGAAGAGATCGAGGAAGCCGAACATCGATTCCGTCTGGCACGCATATCCTCATCGACACCGTTGTATAGTCGGCGGCAATCTGAAGCGTCCTACAGTGAAAATGTTTCCATTTCATGGCCTGAATAAGGCATTCTGGTATGTATATAAGACGACGACCAACGTCCCATTTTCTGACGTCCACAATTTGAGGGCCGAATTCGAGAATTAGCTCACCCAAATCAAGCATTTCTTATTTTTTCATTTTCACCTGCATTTTTGTTAATTGGATCACTTTTTGAGCTGTTTTCACGATTTCTGTGTCTAACTCATGAATTTAACAATACTGAGCAAAGAAGGAGCCCTTGTTGCGATATTAACCCGGCCCGAACAAAGAAGGAGCCCTTGCTGCGACATCAACCCGGCCCGAGCGAAAAAGAAGCTCTTGTTGCAACATCAACCCGACGAGCAAAAAGGAAGCCCTTGTTGCGAGAGCAGTCGAGGTGAGCAAAAAAGGACCCCTTGTTACGAGATCACCCAGGAGTGAGCAAAAAAGAAGCCCTTGTTGCGGGATCAGCAAATGGAGAGACCGTCAACTTCACGCCCTTCAGGCGGCTCCTTGTGGAAACGACGATGAAATTTATTCTGCGGCCTCCGCTGAAACCGCAGAATGGCACAGCTGTCGAAGCATCTAGGAATCTGGATCCAGGTGACGGAAAAATCAACAAAAACAACGTCGGGGTAAGCATGAAAATGACGACTGAACCATCCGCTAAAGACTGAATCTACTTTCGGCAGCTGTCCGTAGGCTTGTATTGCTTTCTTACATCGCGATGATGAGCAGTCTGGGTGAACAGAATACACGTTAAAACTTCGGCAAAATGCTTGGATCCCCGACACAGAGCACGCGCGCATTGTCACGCATGCATTTTTCCGATCTGCTGCCACTTTCGTTTCGAGACTGCGCGTGCGCATCGTCGCTGTGGTGGTCACCGCTTGTAAGCGCGCTTGTTTCTTGCGAGCTAACTTTTGCGTTGGCTTCCGTACTTCACGACCATTCATCTACGGCAAACCAGCGCTTCAAATCCACTTTGTTTTGTTACTTTGCATCTGCTGGGCAAAGCTCTTCAGATACGCCTGCCGCCGCTCCCAGAATCGCTTCTTTCTTCCCGGACACACTCATTCGTCGTTTACGTTGAATGGATCCGCGTTCCTAGATGCTTCGACAGCTGTGCCATTCTGCGACTTCAGCGGAGGCAGCAGAATGAATTTCAGTCGTCGTTCTCACAAGGAGCTGCTTGAAGGGCGTGAAATTGAAGATCTCTCCATTTGCTGATCCTGCAACAAGGGCTCCTTTTTTGCTCACTCCTGGGTGATCTCGTAACAAGGGGTCCTTTTTTGCTCACCTCGGCAACAAGGGCTTCCTTTTTGTTCAAGTCGGGTTGATTCCGCAACAAGGGCTTCCTTTTTGTTCGGGTCGGGTGGATTCCGAGACAAGGGCTCTTTCTTTGTTCAGTGTGATCAAATAACAGAAAAAGAGTGCAGTAATGCAAAAATAAGCAAGAAATTCCACTGCTGAGCCACAGCAGAAATTCGACAGTCAAAATGAAAAAATAAGAAAAAGTGAGCTAATTCTCGAACTCGGCCCTCAAATGTTGGACGTCAGAAAATGGGACGTTGGTCGTCGTCTTATATACGTTGACATGCATTAGTGTCAACATATTTCTGTAATTAGATTTTATTTGAACGTTAAATGAAGTAACAATTAGTAAAATTTGGTTGCTGTGATCGGATCGTGATTTTAGTGTGATATTATTGTAGGGGGTGTTTAGAGCTATCCAACGGTCTTTTGATCGAAATTTTCGGACTTCACATTTTCGAGTAATTTGTGTGGTAAAATCAGCATTTTTTAGATCCTTATTACTCGAAAACAGCAAGGTCAAAAATTTCAATCAAAAGACCGTTGGATAGCTCTAAGCACCCCCTACAATAATATCACGCTAAAATGACGATCCGACTACAGCAACGGAAGTTATAGTGCTTCAAAAAATCGGATTCTCAAACTTTGAAGTCAATTTACCAAGCCCCCAGGCCTCTTCGGAAAATTATTTTTTGGATTTCGCTTATCTATCCAAAGGTCTATCGAATGGTTTATAGCTTGATCGGAAACTCCAACTTAAGAGGCTGTCTGCGAGGTTTTTTAGGAACAAGGAGAAAAGGCCGACCCCGGTTTTCGGGGATTCCAAATCTTTTATGCCTATGTTGTAGAGGTACCTAAGGGTGACTCAAAAACGTATTTCGTTTGACCCGAACCCCCGGCATTCTGGAGATATGGCATCTGAAGGTCATTTTGGGTGATTTTCAGTACGGCGCGCCTAGCAGTCGTAGAAGGCTGATTTTTGGACTCCAGGGGTATTTTGAGACAAGAAAACGAATGACATACTCAAAATTTTGATAGCGTGCCAAAAAATATTTTTTATCGGCGATTTTTTAGTGTTTTAAAGTTTGATTACAAATTAGTCTTTCCACAGCCATAAGTGACGGGGTCTACTTTGCCAGATTGTAGCCCATCTTTTTCTGAATGGGTTAGTATATGACAGATCATTTGGAGCTTCTGCCAATTTGCTTTTAATTACGCTTGAATGTGAAAACCAACGATTTGCGCTGGTGAAAAAGCACTGCGTGCGGTCCACAAAATGCGTGCACGCGGCGGAAAAAAAGTTTTGGCGAAATGCGACCGGCGCACAGCGCTCACACACGCGGCCAATTCGCGGCGGATGCGGCCCCCTCGCACTGCCTCCCAGTCGGTCGGCGCGCGCGAAAAGATAAACGCAGTTCAAATTTAAGCAATTTTAAAATTTTTATTTTTTTGAAACCTGACTTTTGAGACACATTTTAAGTGTGGCAGCACATCATAGAACGAAAATTAGCAGTATAAAAAATTTGTAGTACCACAAAAATCAAGGCCAAAGATAGTGCCCGCAAAAATTTTGGATTACTGTAACTTTTGATTTTGGCGATCAATCTTTACGAAATTCAACCAGCAGCTTCCTTTGGACCTGAGGAAAGGCTCGGCAAAGTTTCAGATCTGTAAAACCAGCCAAAAATTTTTTACAGCTGCCTTAAGAATTTTCGATGTTACATCAACCACATTGCTATATAAATTTATCCATTTGGGATAATATTGGAAGAAAATACTCACAGAACAGTTATTTCGTACTCAGAAAGTCAAAATTTGGGAGTTTACTCTTTTTAGGGAAACTTTGTGGTTATCGGTTTTCGAACCTTGCACGCAACATGCAACTTCGACCAATTTGATGACTATAGCATTTGCTTCCGTTTCGCGGTCTCACTTCGTTTATTTTACCTTAAAGCATGTATGAGACCTATAGAATGTATGATAATAAGGAATTTAATGTTTTTAAATTTTCAGTGATTAGTTTCAAAGTGATAAACAGTAGAAATAATAAAACAGCTGTAAAAAATTTTTGGCTGGTTTTACAGATCTGAAACTTTGCCGAGCCTTTCCTCAGGTCCAAAGGAAGCTGCTGGTTGAATTTCGTAAAGATTGATCGCCAAAATCAAAAGTTACAGTAATCCAAAATTTTTGCGGGCACTATCTTTGGCCTTGATTTTTGTGGTACAAAAATTTTTTTATACGGCTAATTTTGGTTCTCTGATGTGCTGCCACACTTGAAATGTGTCTCAAAAGTCAAATTTTTAAATAATAAAAATTCTAAAATTTATAAAATTTGAACTGCGAATTTCTTTTCGTGCACGCACACCGACTGGGAGGAGTGCGAGGGGGGCGCGCACACCGCGAATTGACCGGGCTCATAAGGGGTTTGTGGGCGCTGTGCCGGCGTCCAACGCATTTTTTGGACTGCACGCATCATTTTTACGCTGTCATACTCGCCGTTTTTTACTTTCAAACGTAATAAAAAGTAAATTGGCAGAAGACCCCACCGATCTTTCATATACTTTTCGATACAGAAAAAGATGGGATGCAATCTGGGAAAAAAGACCCCGTCACTTATGACTGTGGAAAGACTAATTTGTAATCAAACTTTAAAACACTCAAAAATCGCCGATAAAAAATATTTTTTGGCACGTTTTCAAAATTTCAAGTATGTCATTCGTTTTCTTGTCCCAAAATACCCCAGGAGTCTAAAAATCAGCCTTCTACGACTACTAGGAACGCCGTACTGAAAATCACCCAAAATGACCTTCAGATGCCATATCTCCAGAATGCCGGGGGTTCGGGTCAAACGAAATACGTTTTTGAGTCATTCTTAGGTACCTCTACAACATAGGCATAAAAGATTTGGAATCCCCGAAAACCGGGGTCGGCCGTCTTTCGATTCCTCACAGACTGCCTCTTAAGTTCTGACGGTTCCCTTGTCAGATTACCCCAGTATAGTATATAGTTTCTGTTTCAAACAAAGTTTTTATTAAAACACAAAAAAAAGAAATTACGATCAGGCAAAAAAGACATTATTTTTTCACCAAGGCGAGGATGATTTCCTTCGTTTCTTCCTCGGTCTTCTTTGGCCCATTGCCGCCGATTTTGGTCTTTTCCTGCTTCTTTTTCGCCCTCAGATTCAGGTCGCGCTTCTTATGCTGACGGTTTTCGTAGCGTTTGCGCTGGTGAGAGGACTTATCTTGGCCGTCCATTATGTTGAGATCTGTAAACGATGGTTATAAATACGCATTTACGTGGACATCGACGTGATGAAAAGGTGCACCAGTCAATTTGAATGGTTCGAAATACTTGCAAGAACCCAAAATAACAAAAAATGCAGATATAAAAAGACTTACATAAAGGGGGACCTGTGTGTCTGGTGTATATCGGGTGTCCTTCCAAAAGCTAAGCAATGTCCACTACGAATATTGTGCCGGCTCAGAATGCGCAACGACAATAACCTTTACCTAGCTTTTTGTTGGGCGCCTAGCTAACGAGCTTTGACACTGTCGATTGTTTGGACACATTATACACAGCTCCGGAAAAACCGCTTTTCCTCCGATTTGGCGGGAAAACTTATAATAACATTGTGAACATTTCCCAATCTACTGTTCATTGAAAATTGCGTTTTTTCACATATTGTTATCATTTCAATTATGCCATATCCTATTGCCGACTTGCCATTTCCTTTTCAAAAACGTCTTCGTCTATTACTAAAACCTTTCGAAATTCTTCACCTGCAACTTGCCACAGGTAGTTTAGAAAAACATAAAACCCTATTACCCCTTCAGATGTATGGTAGCGATGATGATGTTAGCATCGAGAAGGAACTCAATGGGCCTGTTGAGCGATACTGGAATTATAAAGGCCCGATAGTTGATCATAACAGTATATTTGTGTATGTTTATGATAACTTACAATTTTGTGACTTAAACGAAACTGACCTTTCTCGTGACATCTTTGATTATGTGTGTTTAAAAAATGTGGAGATTTTAAGAATCTTAATGTGCTCTGTTACGGAGAAATTTTTGACAATTTTGTCACAGCAAAATTTGAAACCATCATTTGTGGAAATAGCGATCACACAGCAAGAACGAACAGTTAAATGTTCGGACGTTGTTAAAGCGTTTCCTACTGCCCGTAAGTGCCTAATAAGTTATTATGTATTGCCTGGATGGGTCAAAGATATGGTGGATTATGGTAAAACTAACTTACAAGAAATGATCGTCGTGAGTTATGATTTGGAGAGTGTTTGCAGTTTCTTGCCCGAGGAAATGTTTCAGTTTATTACGGTATGTTTGCTTAGCACAATTAATAGTTTAAATTACTTATAAAGTTTCTTTTTAGACTCAAAACGATGGGTTTAAGTTAAATTTGCGTCTCTACGAGATGGATCCTTTAGTTGCAACATATCGAGTATCTACTCTTCTTGAAACATACTTTAAACCATGCAACAAAGAAGAAGCTTTAATAATATTGGAAACTCTTTCATATTTCGCTTGTTATTACAACTTGCGATAATCCGTTTATTTTTATTATGGTTTCTGCTTTGTATTTATTATTTTTTGCTTAAGTTTATGGTTTTTGTAATAAAATTGTCAAATACATTCGTGCTTCAACCAATTTGTAGATGGGCATTTGCGCACAGTGAAAGCATCTCTGAAAGATACTCGAGCCGGTACATGCCACAGGGGCAGATCGTTGATGAGCGCGCTCATGACTCCTGATGTTGGAGTATTAACGGTACGTGTTATCACTTCTGTGGAAGTTTAAACAATTTTTCAGTTATTATTTTCCTCCCGTAGGAGGATGGGCCGTTCCCGGAGGTAAGTGCTATACCGGGTCGACCCGCGGCAGAAGAGGAGCAAGCTCCTGCATTCCGCCAAGTCCCAAAAATTAATTAACCACAAATGGTACAATTGTACCGTACAGTTGGTTAAAACTATAAGAACAGATTGTGACTTTATTAGAAAATGTTTCTAATTCTTACAAATACGCATAACATTGATAGAGTATGGAAAATAACAGTGAATAACAAGAGTATTGCAACTGTGAAGAGAAAGGAATGACGGGGTGTAGAGAGTGATCGCCAGAGGCGTCTTCTGTTGATTCGAATTGCTTCTGAGAGGGGTTCATCGGCAAGAATGTGATCATCGGTCAGGGTGGTTGAAGAGGTCATCGGGTAGGTCCTTTGCGGTTCATGTGGAAGGCTTGGACTTGTGCAGTGATTGCTGGTTGGAGGTTGTATCGATCCGGTGTGAGTGCGCGGATATATAAACTGAAACTGATGGACAGGGGGGGAGAGATTAGTGATCTCCGCCGTGGCGACAGGAGATGTGTAAGGATAAAAGAAAAGCAGAAAACAAATGTGTGAAAAGTAAAACTTAGCGATTTCCTTCATCTTCGCCGAGGTGCGACTGCCTGACTCCTGTGACATGCTGGATGTAAATGTCCCTTGACCATCGAATCGTGTCACTGACCATAAGTTTCTTCATGAGCCCAAGGTAGTTGGAGTTAATGCCCAACCTTGTCGTCACCGCGTTGTTCTGCGGATCGTAACCTCCCAGCGAACCAACAATGAACGCATCAACGAATGTGTCGTATCCGAGTGCCTTGAAGTGGGAGGCGATTTCTGCGTACTTCGACCTCTTGGCTTCACGGGCATTGTGGAAGGCTATCGTTCGGCTTTCAAATGGAACAGTGACATCAATGATGTTGACTTTGCGCGAATCGGCATCGACGGTGACCCAATCCGGACGGAGGGTGGAATCGACGCCGGGAATGGGTTGGTTCTCATAGACTTCGACGTTCGGGCCGAGCTTTACTGCTTTTTGGAGGCGAGTCAGGATGGCGTTGTGCCGCTTCGTGCCATTGATGAGTTGAGGACGACAGTGATTCAGCACATGGGGGAGCGTTTCATTTGGATTTCCGCACCTTCTGCAGGCTTTGTTGTTGTTGCGCGAGGATCGATTGCAGCCATTCAATGGGACAAGGTTGGTGCGGGCCCTGAAAATGAACCTCCACTCCGAAAACCGCATAAAGTTACCTGAGCGACAGAAATGATTGCTAGCGGGGACCGCGGCGGTGATTTCGATGACTTTTCCTTGATCGGGCTTGCTGATCAGCTTTCGATAGTACATAAGGCGAAGAGCGTTTCGCAGCTGTGACTCGGTAGTGTTTCGGCCTGCGGCGGTACCATTGACTTTGAGCCGGAATCCTTCTTCGCACGGTTCCCATTCGATGTCGATAACCTTCTTCAGTTCCGTCGCTGCCTTCCGGAGGTGGGTCCATGCAGACTCTACATCTTCATAATGGGATGTGAATTGTGGGGATGAGTCACCATTGAAGAATTGGGCAGTGGCTTCTGGAGTTGCTTCGGCGCGGATCCGCTTGCTCGCGACTTCGACCATGGTGTTCTTGGATAGTTCGGCGATAGTTGTGTCGTTTGAGGTAAGCAGTCGAACTGCTCGTGTGAGTCGGCACACATCGGCAAGTTGGCTGAGCGGAAGTAGGTTCTGGCCACCAAGGGCATACGGTAAGTAAAGAATTTCGGGGCTGGCTCGAGCGGGAAGGTTTAGCCACCCTTTACAGACCCGGCGGATGGTTTTGTCGAGTTCATTGAGGGGACGTTTCGGGACATGACCAGTTTTGAGGTGGAAAGATAGTTGGGAAATGACAAAACAGTGCAAGGCATCGAATTTTTGCCAGGGGGACAAAAGAGACTGATCGATGGCTAACAGCTGAGACTTCATATTCTCAACGGTCTTTATCGCCGAATCATGCACCTTGTATCCAGTCGGCACTCCCAAATGCTGATAAGCCCCGCTTTCATTGATCACTTCCATCGGTTCACCTTGGACTTTGAAGACTGTCTGACTGACGCCACTCTTTGTAGCTGGAATGTGAAGAGATGCACATTTTCTGGCGTTGAAGCATAAGCCAGCCCAGTTTGCGACATCGGAGGCAACCTCGAGTTGTTGCTGGAGTCCATCCACGGACGAAGAGATCAGGGCCAGGTCATCCGCATATCCAAGAACAGCTATCGGCCGCCCATGGATTTGGAAACCTTGTCCTACCTTTTCGACCGCACGTATGATAGGCTCCAGAGCGAGGTTGAATACGATGGGGCTAAGAGGGCAGCCTTGCTTGACACCAGACATGATATGGATGGGATCGGTGAAGTCGTTGCCACAGCGAATAGACGTTGTGCACCCGGAGTACATCACTCGAATGACATCGATCGAAGTGTCGGCCAGGCCAGCAAGTGCAAGGCACTGGAAAATGGTTGAGTGCGGGATTGACCCGAACGCATTGCGCAAGTCGAGCCATGCAATAGCAGCCTGGGATTTGCTGCGTCGCGCGTGTTGAATGACGTTCTGCAGCGTCGAGTTGTGCTCCAAGCAGCCTTCGTACGGCATGAACCCTTTCTGGGAGGCGGAGATGCGGCCGTTGCGTCTGGCCCAGTTGGTCAATCTGTAAGACAACGTTGAAGCATATAACTTACCTAGCGTGTTGGACATCGCCACCGGCCGCCAGTTGGAAATGTCTGAGACGTCTCCCTTCTTGTGTAACAAAATCGTCGTCGAGGTCGTCCAGCTTTCCGGTGTGTGGCCAATGCGAAGAACAGCATTGAATATGGCTGTGATGATGGTCGTTCCACTTGGTAGCTTCTTCCATGTCGAATAGCGAATGCCGTCTGGCCCTGGGGAAGTGTCCGAGCATTTGGACAGCCGTGCGGCAACCTCGTCATCGGTGAATGGATTTCTGAGAGGATCGGTGTCCCCCGGATCTTGTAGAGGCTCCCATTCTGGTACGACCATTGGCGGCGGAGTGGCCTCTCGTTGCCGGGCATTGAAGACGGCCGTAAAGTGTTCTTGTACCGATTCTTTGGGGATTTGGCAGTACTGAGAATCTCCTTCGGTGATCTCGCGGAATGCACGTTTCCGGTTGCGTTTATATATCCGTTGAATCCGAGCGGCCGCCCGAGGGTCGTATCCTTCGGTCCTCTTCCGATGTTGTTGTTTGAGGGGTTGATGAGGGCGACGTTTGTTTGGAGGGGCTTCAATTCGATTGGATATTGCTGTGGTCAGGGCGTCGATAGTGCCATCAAGTTCTTCGTTTGTTCGGCAGGCGTCAAACGTTCCAATCCATATCTGTGCGTTTTCCAAGGAGACGTCGCAGGGGAGTTTGTTTGGGACGAGTTGCGAGGTGGTGTTGTGGTCGTCCAGTGATCCCTGTAAATTGACTGTAGTCCTGGACACAAATTCACTTACATGGAAAAGAGGCTCTGGGTCTGGGACGTCTTGAAGCAATTGAGACTCGTTGAGGTTTGATGTGTGGGGCCCAGCTGTTGCGAGTGTTGACGGGCTGGTAGGACCTGGCTTTTGCGGTGGTGTGTTCGGGCGTGGTGCGCGGAGGGTGGGTCGCGATTGCAAAAGCGCCGTCGGTGGCGATGGTGTGGCCGAGTTCCGAGACGCCGTAGAGATTTGCATGGCCGGCTTGCCTTTCACCCCGTCCTTGTGGTTTGCTCGGATATGACTGCCAACCTTCTTCTTCTCGACATCCTTGAAACTGCAGTATCCACAGGCAAATGTGAGTGTCGTCCCTGGGTGCTGCTTGTGCACATGTTTCGTCAACGACACTTGGTGGAAGTAAGGTTTGAGGAAGGCACAGCACGGATGAGTACACTTATATCGTTCCTTTCCGTCGGCGTCCGTCTGCACGGGCATGGGAATCTCCACCACATGCGGCGTGGCCATCGAGAGAGTTGCTTCGGCCATGCTGGTTGTCTTCCTTTTTGCGTTTGTCTGAAAAATGTTGTAAGCTTACCTCTGCGCAAAAAGACCGACACCAGTGCCTCGGTGGTGGAGTGGATGAGGCGTAGGGCTCACACACCGCGGTTCGAGCTTCGGGGAATTCGGGTTTTCGCCTGTAAAATGAAGGAATCGCAAAAACTTAGCCAAAAGGCCGAGAAGCGATACCGTTAACGGATATCTGAGGCCTATAAGTGCACATTTGGCCATATGGCCAACTCAACTAGAGGTCGCGACCCCCCAGAAAGCAGAAAATGTTTGCATCTCTAGTCGAGTCTGTCCGGGCTAGGGGGTCGTAGGATAGCGCCATAACCTTGAAAGCATGTATTGTGTGTAGATAGAAGAGGTTTACGCGTCGCGATGCGAGAGACGTGACCGTGAAGAAGAGCGAGCGAGTGCATGGTCGGGGGTCTCGTTCCGTGCGCGCGTGCGCCTCCTCTCGCTCGTTCCGGACAAACACATGCTGTAAAGTCATATTGAAAGCATTGAAAACTAACTGCTTTCACTATTTAAATGTAAAGTTGAATGAAAAAGGCTGTTTGAATCGTATAAAATAGGCATGGATTACGATAACTTCGGCATTGGCGATCACGGCAAGATGCTGATATTCTTAGGCTTTTACTTTGAATTTTTACGTTTAGTCTACTGTATTTGGTTAAACAAACGACAATGTTTCTAATTCGCTTCCGATGTTGATTTTATCCATCCACGTTTTCACTTTCAAGATGCCACGGCATGTGTCTGTGCTAGTTCTGTTGTCAAGTTTCTTTATCTTTTTTTTGATTCGTCGTCGTTAATAATTCTTTTTTTTTGCTTTTATCGAGTTACTGTACAAATAAAAACACAATTCACAGGTTTAGGTGCTCAAAGTACACTGAAAAAAAAAGTGTGTTGCACCTGCGCGTAGCACTTTTTCGTGTAACGAATTCATTGCACTTGGTGCAATGATTTTCGGAACGCACGGAAAGTGTAACGGATACGACACAACTTGTGCAACGAAAATTTTCGTATGAAAAGGTGCAATGATTTCGTTGCACCAAAAGTGCAACGTTTGAAGCCTTGAGCGAAAGGCGATCTCTCTCGCCGTCTGTCGCACCTTATCTCTTTCACACAATGCCAGAAGCCACATATGATTTAGTCTCCCTGCAATTCTCGATTCTTCATCCTTCGGGATCACGGATATGGTTTACTGAGCTGTATATCTGCATTTGTAACCAAATGTGGATCTAATAAATTTTGGATTTGGTCAACCTTCGTTGATCGTTACACAAATGCAAAAAGAAAAAACGAAAAAAATATTTCGATGTTCACTTTTCAACCATTGCACCCTTTTGCTACGTTCGGTGTGTCGTATTCGTTGCACTTTTTGCAACGAATGCGACACACTTTTACTGTGTTCATTGCACAATTTGTGTCGTGTGCGTTGCAAATAGTGCAACAAAAAGTGGTGCAACGTTTTCGTTGCAAAAAGTGCAATGCGATTTTCCGTTCCACTTTTTGCTACGAATCCGTTGCACTTTTCGTAAAAAACGTTGCACTTTTTTTTTCAGTGTAAATGACAAATAAAAATAGTCATAACCTTAAAGATCACAAGTGTAATTGAGGCGGTTAATTAGCCTTGATTCATGGTTAAGCAAGACAATGGTGATGGAGCGTGTGTTCTTGGATTGTACTGACTCATTGAATAGCGTTTTCTTCAAACGGAAGTCGACCAACTCGAGCACCTTGCTTTCTACGCTCTCTTCGTCCTCGTCTTTAGGAACCCAGTGAATCAGGCGCAAATGAAAGCCCCTTGATTGGCTCTGAAATCAGCAAAATAAGTTAAATTTTTCGATAAAAAGGCGTTTCAAACTCACATCCACAAAAAAGTACAAACTATTGCTGGAGAAACTGAATAGTTTGGTAAATCCGCCATGTTTGTTCACCAGAGTCAGCGACAATAAGTCATTTCTTCTTGAGTTCATCACATCGGCGACCCAGTCTTGATGAATAATTTCGCCATTCACTGACAAATCGTTCAACTTTGGAAACATGTTAAAAAGTAGTGAAAACGTAAGGTTTTCATCTCTGTACAGTGGACGCAGAGTCATTGACTGAATCATTGTGCCTTTGTTGAGAGGCCCTTTTGGCACCAAAAAACGGACCACTAAGTACCTCCGGTTCGAACCGCAAACAATAAGCACTTCAAGTTTCGGGGGTGCAATGTCCGGGAAAACAGTCATTGAGAATTCTGGCTCACATGGTTGAACCTATTGTTGACTGGTCGAATCGGGCAGTCAACAATAGCAACCAATTTTAAACACTGTAAACAGTTTAAAATACCCCTGAATTCTATCCTATTTTTGAATTTTATCTCCCATTTTGCATACCTCCAACGGCCTTGGTGCCTTGTTGTAACTACGCGCTATAAAAATTGCCACGCACAGGGGTACTGTATGAACTTACATGTTTTACATGGCGATAAAAAATCGCAACACTGAAAACTGATCTCTGTTTTGGTGTTTTTGTCGCCCCAGATTTACGACACGTTTTGCGTTGTTTCAGCATGAATGTGTGCTCAGCAAATTGGTCGTGGCCTTTATCGTCGTGATTGCCGTCCTGAGCTTCGTCATCGTGCCCCTGGTGGTGACCATAATCTGCTTGACGGGATGTGCGGTATGGCGGCCCGAACGAATTCAAGCTTATCTTGCGAGAACGGCGGAGAAAAGGAAACAACGGAAGAATAAAGTGGGTTTTGTTCATTGAATTGGGGGTTGGGTTGGATGGATTACCGGTCTGTCCATTCATGGGGTCGGGGTCGGGGCTGGGTTTGTTTTCACGATTTTGACGGTAGTTTTTTCTGTGCAAGTCAGTGCAAACAACGCCTGAGGGAAGGGGGAGACCCATGAGTCGACCACGTGGTCAGCTGACTTCCCAAAAGTTCGCAACGTTGTAACCAACCCCATTATGTAGCCTTGGGGGCGCCACGGAGCGCCGATACCAGCCTTCAACAACAGTGCAATGGTCGATGGTTGTTCTAGTGACTTCGACTGTTTTGACGTGTATCATTTTTGCTTTTTTTATGTTTCGAAATTTGTAAAAATGCACGATGCAAGTGACTGATAGGATCAAATCAGCTGATTCATCACTTCATCACCGCCCCGTCCGAAAACTCTGAATGTGTGGTGTTTGTTTTGCACATTGTTCACTTTTGGTTGCACGAGACCGCGCCCAAAGTTAACTTTTTGGAATTTTGTTAATTTAAAGTTTTTGTAAATCAGCCACTGTTTTCTTACTGCATCTACCAAATTTTTGATCAAATCAATCAACCCACGTTCGATTTTTCTCGTTTCTTCTCCTTTTAAAATGTAACTGTTTTCCCTAATCACCACCCCCACGTTTATGGGTTACAATTACTGTATCTTTTTTACGATTCCAAGTTCGAACCTGCTGACCGACGCATGTAGTGTTTACCCATGTTACGATTCTTCCGATCTCGCGAGACTAGTATCTTTTCTCACAAATGTTTATTGACATTTGTGTTCTGATTTTTCTTTCAAAACCGCATCGAAACCATAAAAATTCAACTCTCAGTCAGCGTTGTTGATGCCCTTGGGCGGTGGGTGGATGCGCGCACGTTTCGACATGGCTGCGCATGCTCACGCTTTTTCACCGAAAAAAACACAACACGCAGCAACCCTTTCGCATCCTTTGTCGTGATGGCTGCCGATTTTTGGGAGCAACAACGTATTTACAATTACATAGAACTTCAGAAGATCAAGACAAGATTCCTGGGATAACTTATCTGACTTTCTGGAGAAAACAAAACATGCTGCAATGCATTCTGAAAGCTCTTTTTTTGGGTGTGGTTGTTGTGTTGGGAAGGCACAAACTTCATTTACTGGCGTCGCATCAGACAAGTGAAGTAAACTAAACTGATAAGCTGGATTTGGATTTGGTAAAGCCCCCCCTTGGAATGGGGTTTGGATGGGTTTTGAAAGTACAAAAAGGCCTTCATGAATCTTTCAGAAAAATCACATGAAGGTAATCTCGACGCACGATGTAAACACCCCGAATAACTCCCCCGCGACAACGCCGCCGGCGAATACCCCCAACAACTCGGCAAATACCGATAATGTGTTTTGAATATTCTCTGGGCGCAGATGTTTTTGATACTTACTTGGTGTTTTTATTCTTTGGTCGAAGTTGGAATCAACAAAGGTTATGTAGTCTTGAAAATTAGGTTTTTTACAGTGGTTGGTGCATTTGCACTTTTTATGAACGGAAATCGTGCATTTGCACAGTTTTTTGAATGTGCGTTTTGGCGTTGCGCATGTTTGCGAATTGACAAAATGCGTTCGAAACAAAGGTGTGTGCGAATGCGTTTCTACCGTACCGATATATTGTGCGAATGCGTTGATCTCCGTTCAAAAAAATTGACTTTTGTTTTGACTAATTTTTACGTTTCCGGTAACACCAATCACTTTGTTAGCTCAACATGTCCCCTAAAGGTGTTTGTCACTTCATGAATCATGAGCGGAACGCACCTCCTCTCCTTCCCACGCTTGTCCTGTCCTTTTTTGGCTCATGTTCAAGCCTTGTCAGCTCCAGCTTGCCCGCCCGAAGCTTTGTGTTCCCTCTCCTCCCTAGTTAATCACCGTCATCAAAAAGCATGCTGTCACCATTATGCATGTTGTCGTCGATGTTTGCGCAAGTGTGAGTCCAGGTCACCCCAACCGTGACTTCTCCCCCTTCCCTTCTCCTCATCACTTCTGGGTGAAACTAGTTGCTTACGTTGTTGGCAGCAATCACAAGCATCTCCCTGCAAACCAGGAGCTGTAGCTGTAGCCAAACAGCCGTTTTCTTTTCTCTTTCATACTTTTTTTCGAGGTGATCAAAGCCTGATTACGTACCCCAATTGTCTTATGCGTTGGTTGTTCCTGTATTTCCAGAGTGCGCCAAAATGGTTTCCATGACCATGGTTCTTTTCGATGATTTTCTGTTTTCCACAATTGGCTACACCTGAAGCACAGTTTTTTTTCACCCGCACTTTTGTCGTCGGCCGAGTTCTTTCATGTGTTTTTCAAACGTTTCTCTCGTCGAAAAACCGCTTTGCCCCGCTTTGCTCATTAACCTTGCGCACGTAGTGAAAAGGTTTTCTTGTGTTGTTCGACGGTCTTTTGCGTTTCAACTTTCAACCTCCGACACAATCCCATGTGTATTTATCGTGCCATCAATGGGTTCAACCCCATCTATCCCTCCGCCCCGACTGACCCTCATGGATGCGTTAAACTCGTCAAACTCGGAGGTCATACTGTACTTTTATGAGTTTCTTCCGATTCCGCACGTAACTCGAAACAACTCATGATCGAAGTTTATGCTCGCGCTCGCTTTCACTACATATAACCCAACCTGGTTGGGTAAGGAAGGAAACCTTAAGGTTCCGTGTTACCTTTGAGGTCAGCCTCAGTCCCTATCCCCTCAGGGGCTTTTTGAGAATTTCGTTTTTAACCCTCAACTTTTACTCAGTAATTGAGCTTTTTGACTGTGCCATGGCTGCAGTGTTTCATTCATATTTCATACTTTTGCCATTCATACATTTCAAATGTCGAAATCTGCAGCTGATTTCTATCCATGGCATTTTTACAGCCGGCCGCAAGTTGCGTGTGTATTTTCGAGGTGCCCCCCTTTTCTGACAGCCACAGGTTTGACGCGCTTGCAAAACTGTCTGTCAAATTTGGGTTTTAACAAGTAGTTGGACAGAGGGGGGACAAAACTGCCACTTTCAAGGCTCCCATTAGAGGAGTTTTTTGTGTTCAAACTTGTCACAAAAGAAGAATTGGTTGGTTGGTTCGAAAAGGAGGTCCCAATTTTAGGGTTGTGTCAATTGGGGCTGGGAAAATTGCCGTTTTTGACCACTTTTAAAGTTTTTTTTTTCTTTTGTAGTTTCGACGCGGTTTCTCGGTTTGCGAGGACTTCACGTGGTCTCCTGGTGGGTTGATTGTCTGTCATCATTTTGAGGATAATAAATTATCCTTTTTGCGGAAGGGCTTTTTTGTATAATAGTAAATAAATTTGGATGTAGATTGTGCGCGGAAGGCTTTTTGATGTATCACATTCTTGGTGTTCGTCGCGGCGCTGACTCAACTATGTAACTTCATTCCTGCCATGCTGCCACGCATCCCTGCCATGGAGTCCGTCGCGTCGTTCCAGTCTTCAATCGCCGTCGGTCAGTCTGACGCAGGCACCGACAACGACAATCTCGAACGGTGATCACTAACTTCCCCTAATCAGTCAGTCAGTTACTTCATGTTCGGCGACAACAAAAATGTTGACGTAGATCGGGCGTCGGAGTCAGTTAGTGATGTTCGGGCATGCGTGCCTACCTTTGCCTTTGATCCATGGTAGTGTTGGTGCATGTTCAGTGTCTTTGGGAGTATTGCAGGAATGGGTACTTTAATTTTGTCTTTGACGTCTTTCGAAGGTAGAAGCGGCCAAAATTGGTCTTCCGGTACATTCACTTTCCTACAACTGCCACTTTGATGAATGATCCGAACGCCCCCAAGGCCCCGATCCTGCAAAAAAGATCCTAATTGCCAACTTTTCCAATTATAGTAAATGAGATAGATTGTTTTCCATACTTCGTGCCCCCGCTCGCAACTCCAACCATCTTCGCTCGATTCCCATTCCTATTCCCAAAAAGCTCCCCCATCCTTCAAAGACAACAAAATTCTCCCCACCGAACACGAACATCCCGCCCATCAGCCCCTATCATTTTTGCGTCACTCCTTTCTTTTTCCGAGGATCATTCAAAGGCGGAAGCCTGTCCATATGGACAACCCCATCCAGTGATGATGTGATGATTCTAGCCTCACCTCTCCCAGGTGCATTCATTTCTCGATTAAGTCATTATCAGCCGTGTTCCCCTCTCCATTATTTCGGTGCCTTATCAGTACGGGCTGCGCCCCATCAGTGGCTAGGCTGCTTCGATTTCCGCTTTATTTACTGCTATGTGATATGTGCCTTGGACAAGTGTACCCCGAACTAGCTCCACAGTACCGTCATTTCATTACATATTTCTATCTATTCATTTACATTAGTCTTGACTTGCCTTGTTTGAGCGTACTTACTACATTTTTACACAAGTTTACGTGATCGCGAGCGTGAGACGTTCTACTTGCATACTTTTTGCTTCCTCGCTACGCTGCCTTGCTATGTACCAATGTTGCCGATGCTGAAATTCCAATCTTGTTTTGACCGTGGTCGTGGTCGTGATCGTGTTTATCACGTTACAACTTTTCACTGTTGTCAAAATATGTTCGAAATCTCATGTTTTGCAAACTCTTTACAGATGCCAGTGATCACAGTGAAATCAATCGTAAGCCTCATTGGTCTCGGCACGAAGTCCGTTGATCGAGCGCTCTCGACACGAAAATCGAGTAAACTCCGGAATAAGTTCCGATCCCGGGTGGCAGATGGGAAGAGTAAGAAGCCTTTAACAGAGGCGCCCGTCCTTCCGGATGCCATTTGGAACAACATTTGCGACAACTTGAATCCCTTTGATCAGATGCGCCTCCGACGCGTGAACAAACAGCTGCATCACGTTGTCGAGGAACGCCTACAGAGCCAGATATATCTGGATGTTGTCAAATGTGACCTGCTAGATGTGCTGCGTGAGGATGAGCAGAGTGGAGGTAAGTAGGCTGGGATGGGATTTTGGATAAATCCACGTAGTGGCTTAATCACCACGTGGATATGAGGGGGCTTTCAATGACTGTGCAAACGAATTTCAAAGTGTGCAAAGAGTAATCGAAGATCAGGTCAGCAAGTCAGGAATGGGTGCTGTGATGTGGGTTCTCTCGACCCACGCACGCACGCGTGCGCGCACATCTGTACATGTACGTGCCGATGGCGATAGAATTGCGCAGCCAGAGGGAATGCACTTAACTTAAAAAATGTGTAAGAAAAGTGCAATCGAAAAGGCATGCAATGCGATTCGATTCGAATCGTATCATCATGCTGGAAGGCCCTCAGAGCCCTGGTTGAATCATGACGCTCTTCGATTTGACGACGTAGTTTTGGGACCCCTCGATTTGCGGAAGAAACCGCTTTTTCTCATGGAGGTCGGTTGTCTCCGCTGCGCAAGAAAAGCCACGCGGGGTACTGACGATTGACGTCACGTAACCAAAAAGGTGCGGTTGCCTTTAGGGGGTTTTCGAATGATATTTTTCGAATCAAATATCAAAAGTTTGAATCACCTTTCAAATGGGAAAAAAACTTGAAAATTCAAAGCAATTGTAAGAAAGTGCTTGTTTCAGCCAACGACTTCCACCCGCACCGCCGCCACAACCTCCTCATCAACATCAGTGACCGTAGCATCACCCTCTTCGTCGCTGATCACTGGACCTCGCGTGATGTCAGTTGCCTCTTCCGATGTGTCCAGTTCTTCGCAAAGTACTCCCGTTGCATCACCATTGACGCCGCCATTGCTGAGCTCATCGTCGTGGGCCTGTCAACCATGAAGCTATCCCGATGGCACGCCTTTGAAACATATATCCAAGCCGTTGGCCCCATCGTCGCCAGCGAGCTCCACATGAAGGTCACCAAATCGCCACAATCCATGCCATCCCCCTTCTTCCCCCTCGCGACAGAAATCACCATCCGAGCGCTCACATCAGACTTATCCCATCTGTCCAGACTACCCGACTACGGCGTATCCGTCCGAAGACTCTTCAATGAGTCAACTTTGGAACTGTTGAGAATCAACATTGTCGACAATGCATCCGCGTCACGCTATGAAGTCGGAAGTGCCAGTAGACACATAAAACGACCCCACATTCACATGAATATTTTCAAAAAATGGGTCCATGCTGCGGAATTGCGCGAAAAATACGTGCAACAGTACAGCTGACAACTCGTTTTGCACTGCGACTACGGTACTGAATCTACAGTATCCGCTTTATAGTAGTTTTAACTTAAGTCAATACACAAATCACATATCTCAATAAGTCACTATTCTAGTCAAACGAGTACCGATCTCGATCGGAAACGAGTTTATTTTTGATTGTTGTAAATACGTTCATTGTTTTATTACGGGAAGGAGTGTCATACAAATTTATGTACATGTTTTTTGCTTGTGTTTTGTCTGTTGACTGACGATTGCGACGCCATTGTTTTTGAAAAATAAAGAATTTTACTTGTTTTTTCTAAATTTGAGAATGCATTTACAATGAATCACCCCTTTTTTACTCAGGTTTTGTTAAAAGGCTAACTTTACAGTACACCAAACCCAAAATTCTCAAGTTTTACCCATAGACATGTCAAGCTGTATGTACATGCTTAACATACTCAGTGTGTCTATCATGTTTTTCAGCTGTTATTACTTTTTTAACCCGTGTCTGGCCATCGTACAGCTTATCCGAGAGTCCAAAGTTTCCATCCAAACACATAACAGAATTGATAAGAGCGATCATGCTATGTGCACGGTGGAAGTCCCTGTGACAATCGAACAGTGTTAACGCGTAGTCGAGCCGATAATCAGGTGCGTTATATCTTTTAAACCGAAGTTAAGCTGGAGGGGCATCCCCCAATGAGCTGAGTACAGATTGAGCAATCAAATATTAGGGTCGAACAGGAGCAGGTGATAATGATAAATGGTGAGAGCCTGTGTTTGAATCAAGGTTGGAGATGGGGTAGGGTCACGTGCAATCATTTATTGGGGGCAAAGACGTGGAATCGGACATTGACTTTATAATAAAAGTTTTACAAAGAACCTCCAACATTGACAAATTATAGAATTTTGTAATCTGGATTTTATCGATTATCGATTGATCCAACACTGGCTAACCTATGGAACTCTGTGGTGGTCTCCCAAATATGCAAAATATTTAATCAATAAGCTAACTCAGGGTTGATAGCATGCCGTTGGCGCGCGATATTGACCCTGCGCATGCTTGCTGCCGATCATCAAGCTTTATCCCAAGGCGCTCACCGCTTGCGTGCGTAACACACAAACACACCTAATTACGGCCGAAATTGGGGGTATTTCGTAAGTCCTTCAATAACCTTCCGATCCTGGTATCTATAAAAGCACCGGACATCGACGCCATAGTCAGTTTACTCTATAGCTATACATTCATTGTTGATTTGTGTTTTGTGAACGGTTGCTTTTGTTTTCACATCCGCTTTTCACATCTGTCTTTGTTCTTTCTATCTTAATCAACTTCATCAAAGATGTCGCACGGTTACAATGCATGCCCCAAGAAAAATCCCCTCGCCCTAGCTGCCAATTATGTTATTCCTGAAAAGTTGGCCAAGTACTTTTTCACCGGCAAAGCTCCGTCCAATGCTGTCACCATCCGCAAATACAGAAAGGACTACGTCTTCAAGTTTGAATCCAGTGATAGTGCGAGTCTGCATTCGGCGATGAAGCAGATGTTGGCCATGTTCAAGGATATGGAAGGAACAGGGCTCACTTTGGGAAAAGGTCCGCAGCATGGGGTGATGGCAAAAATTGATGAGGAGGCACTGGGATTCCAATTAGTATGTTTTTTCTAAATTAAATTTTGTAAACTCGATTAAAAATTACGGTTTTGCAGATCTTCAAGCGCAATTTGCTCCAAAAAGTTGGCGATAATTATATGCGTAACATTCAAGGACGTCTTCTCGATATCGGTTGCATGTTCAATTATTGCTGTGATAAGTGGAATTTTAGTTTGACTGATCCAGTTGAATGGAAGTACCAATGGCGCATGTCTCAACCTGAGCATTACTTTTTCCGAGCATGCTGTAAGACGACGACTCTGGATCAACTTTGGAATTCACCCTACATCCAATCCGATCCCGAAACATGGAGCTTTGACGAATGGTTCTGGGAAAAGCCGATGCGGAAATGGGCCTTCTGCACGGAAATCCCCTCCGGCGATGAAGATTGCGAGTGCGACGTGTGCACGGCATTATATGACTCCGATGCGGAAAAGTTTGAAGGTTTGAGCTCTTCAAAGGATGATGCCGGCCTTGATTACGACGACTACCCCGACATCGATGTGGATGACAGTGTTTTGGAAAACCCAAACGTTAGCTTACACCCTGAAGATAACCACGGTCAACGTCATCCATGGGGTGACTGGGAGAATGATCAGCCTGCGGCAGTCGACGATGACGGTTGTTATGAACCGGCATATTTCTGGAAATTGTCTGACCTTTATGATTATGACCCGAATGATTATTCTGACACAGAAATGCTTTGAATCCGGACGGATAGCACCCCGATGATGTCACTTTTTCTTTATTGTAAATGTTGCCCTTTTTTGTATTAACTTATTCGTTGTTTTTTTCTTTACCAATAAAGTTAAATATACCCAAAATCAGAATGTTTTATTGATTAGTATTAGCCACAATAATGTAAGTGACGTCATTAATGACCAAAACTTTTGAATCGAATTTCTAGGCGGAAACTAGTCAATCGAAAATGTATGATTACCAATAAAACCCATCTAATATCAAAATTTTCTGAATCAGTACGTTTGGTTCATGTCCTCAAATTCAAATCGTCTGAAAAAGAAGCTAACGTTGCCCCCGTCGATGAGCAATTGTGTGAAATTGGAGACAATCGGAGAGCACCTTTGTCATGCTTTCAGATAACATACAAATTTTATGTTGAAACCCCTTTTCTCACGACGTTGAAAAGTTAGAAATTTTATCAACGCTGTTTCAATTATGAATTAATCGCCATCTGACAAATAATGATAAATGCTTAAGACATGTAACGTTAACACGCCCAACCGAGCTTAGTGACATGTGTATCAGAACACAGTGCTAATGTGTGCATCAAGCAGTTTCAAATCGTTTAAAAGTAACATCGGATTTCTGTTCACACCAGACACTACCTATCAACATGACAGCTTCAACCGCTTCACGTTTGACGCTGCTGATCATTCTACTCGGCTGTGTTGCTGCAAAGAAGCACTCGGCCAAAGATGCCACTGCGCCAGAAGTGATACCTGGCCCCAAATTTCCGCAGCACATTCCCCAGGAAGCGATTATCGTTCCAGAGACCGTGTACAACCCTTCTACCAATAACGGCTTCAAACCACTTACGAAAAAGGAGAACAAATATCTGCAATCGATTTGCGGTAAATCCACGGAATCCTTCGGTAGGTTGAAATTGTTAATAACGTTGCTTCTACACAAGTACAAAACTTCCAGCCAGAATGCATCATGGAATAGCAGCCAGGCCGAAACAGTTTCCATGGGCCCTCCACATCATTTATGGTGGTTGTACCGGAGTTTTGATAAGTCAGCGGCATGCGCTCACCGCGGCACATTGCTTCTATGCACATCAGAAGGGCAAAGTCCCTTGCGGTATGAAAAAAACCAAAGAAATAAATTCAACGATTCAATATGGAGATGTTTGTCAACACAAGGGTAAAGTGTGCCCTGACGGAGGTAAAATGAAACGAGCGCGATATAATCGCGTCATATATCCTTTCACACATGAGAAACACTGTTCTCACGGCAATGATATTGCCTTGATTCAGCTGGAAAAAGACATGAAGTTTGACGACACTGTTAGGCCTATCTGTGTTGCTAATATTCATCCGAAAAATCTGGTGCAGTTTAAGGATGTTGGATTTGGAACCACTCCAAATCTTCAATATATCGATAGCAAACTCATCAAGGTCACTAGTCGTGAAATTGCAACCAAATCATTCAAGACTGGTGAAGGATGGCCTGGTCTTAGACCCGGTGATAGTGGCGGACCAGTACAAGCAACATTTTACGGAAGTAATCGAACTTATCTCGCTGGAATTCACTCACGCGGGAGTGTTAATACCGCAACATCGGCCAATGTTCCGGCGTATGCTGATTGGATTTGTACTTTGACTGGAGTTTGTCAAATTGAATAACTTTTTTGTAATTCGTTCATTGAGAATTGAGACATCTTTATATAAAAACCTGAGCAAGCAGTTGGTCAACTGATTGTATTCTTTGATAACAGTACCAAAATGCAAACATTTATTTAACGAAAAGTTTATAGTGATTACAAAACAAAAACAACATCATTTAATTAGTACAAAATAAAGTTCCGGGGTGCCTTTGGCTTATTAGCAATGAAGTTGATAATAACACGTGCCTTGACCAAGTAATCAGCAACGCGACTTGGAAGATCATCGAAAGAGTAGTAAACTTCATCTTCGTGAGTCACAAATGTAATGCGGTTATTTTCGTTAAACGTAATCTCGATCAAACTTCCTGGGGTAGACATGTCCCAGAATACCGTTTTCGTTAGACTTTGAAACTCAATGGCAATGCCATTCCGGTAGTAATGGCCCCTGCGCCGGTTGGCATAATTTTGGAGATAGAAGCCAAAATAAAAGCCTTGCTGCTCGTCATTGTTGGTGGTTTGTGGAGATTGTGGCTCATCAGGCGATTCGAAATCATCAACGGTTGTGTCGATGTTTTCAATGGCAGTGTGAACAGATTCACAATCGAGGTCGGGTTGATATTCATTCAGTTTTGGCGTTTCTGATGGTTCGAAAGTGGAAGGAACATTGTCTGTATTGGTTTCTCGACGGACCGTATAAATCTTTCGGAACGTTTTATTTCTCGGTCGGTGATCCCATTCTTCACTATCGCTGTCATCGTGAAAGGAATAGTGTGAAGTGCAATCAGCTTTTTGAATGACTTTGACGACTTGGGTCAGGAAGTTCTTGATGGTGTCCATGGTCGCGATGGGGAATCAGCTGTTCAACGCCTAAAACAATGATACGTTTAACAAAATTTGAGGATAACCCGCAATATCGCTGTTCACAAGATCAAGATCACAACACCGTCAGAGGTTATAATCGATGGTATCTACAAAGACTAATCTATCTAACTTAGCGAAGGTATTAGACCCAAAAGCAAATTATCCAACGGTCGTCCGAATCCAAGACAGCATTAGCCTAAATCTCAATGTTGGAGGTGTGTCATTCATTGATGGGCGGCATCGATCCTCATATATAAGAACATCAAGCATCGTCCCGTCTGTTCACCATTTGCATAGCACATGGACCTAGTCGATAGCTATGTACAACCCCTTGCCATACCCTCAGCCCGTTTTGGAGTGACCATTGGAGATACTGTCACTCGATTTACGGTGTCTTCGAAGGCCTGGGCGGAGAGGAAGGGCTGCTATTGATTCCTCAAAACGCCTTCTTCGGTGTTCATGTACTAGCGGGGACAACCACGGCATAGTCCACACATCCCCTGCCCAGTCTGCGGCGTCCTGTGCTCTAGCTAGATGACCCTTGCGCAGACCCGAACGACAACCTCCGGCCATGCGGAGCTCCGTTCTCCTTCCTCGTTTGCATCGATAGTCAGTGTAATCTTGGGCTTTTCGGATAGTCGCTCTTCGCTTTTTCGTCGGGGTTTTGGGACTATTAGTAACAAATATAAGTTAGAAGTATCTAGGTTTTGTGTCTACCACAATTAGTCAAGGTTCATTTGAGTTGTTGCTCACGGTCTTGTTCGGTACCAAGTCAACATTTTCTTATTCGTGAAACATTGCCTTTCTTCTCCGAACTTTGGTTCGTAGATTGTTGAAAATCGCTAATTTATCCTGTTTACAGTACTCTCCAACAACCCAAACCTCCACCATGAACCCCCTTGCCATCTGCGCCGAAAAGACCCGATTCAACGAATCTGTCATTTTCTCTGACCACTACACCCCGATCCACCATCTCTTCGATACCGACAATGCTTCCGTCATTGCATGTGTTGACCGCGATAGACTCACAAAGGTCGCCGTCAGCATCCACCATTTTGACGATAGATTCGGTATCGACGGTTTGAAGCAGCTTATGTTTGAGAGAATCGCTAATTCTAAGGCCTACACTTTCGAACACCCCAACATCACAAAGTGCCTGGGCATGTTCCTTGACACGTCGATCAACAAATATTTTTGCGTCAGTGAGATGCCGGTTGACGCTTGCACGGTTAGCAATTTCCGGGAGTTCTATCTTGAAAACGACAAGCAGGCTATTTGCGGGAGTGTGTTATCGGCGACAGGGCAGCTGAAGAACCTGTTACATGACATGGAGGAAGCAGGGCTCGTCCTGACGAAACCGATTCCGGAGCTTAGCGTTATGGTGCAGGTTGAAGGCAAGTTGCCGAGAGGATTCAAACTTGTAAGTTATTCAAAGTTAATATAAGATTGGTGAAAAACAACGGTTTTGTAGATCATCATGCGCGACTTGCTTCGCGATATGAAGGACGTTGAACCGAAGCATCGGTACACGCGGTCATCGGAAGTCGCGACGTTCTTCTACGGTATGGATCCTGACGTGTTCATGTTTGGCAATGTCGATGAGCTCGCTGTTGAAGATGAGACTCCAGCTGCTGTTGAGGAAGAGGCACCAGTTCAAGTTCCTCAAACCATGCAGGAAATGGTCTCGTCCACAATGGCATCCGAACCAATTGGATTCCAATTCGCTCGTGCCATTAAGCAGAAACTCAGTGATGTGGCACGGTCAATTGTCGCCGAAATCGGTAGTGATGCATCTGTGGCGGAGAAGGCTGAGAAGACCGACGAACCGACTGAATCTCCATTTGGTCGTGTTATGCATCGTCAGTGGGGCAGCCTAGTCGATCTCGAAACCGAAAAGATCGATGAAGCCTTTGTTCTCACTGCTAAGCTGAATACTGAGACTTCAGCTTCTCACAATGATCAAGACGACGATGCCGTATCAGTTCACACCGCTGTCGAGACCGAAGATGAAATTCAGCAACAAGGTCCCGTGGAATCGGCTACAACTATTGAAGTCGACGATGAAGTTCGGTCAGAATATGCGTTCGACCATGTTTCGGAATCTCAGACCGATAACAAAGATGAAGCTGTGACCGAGAATAACGACAAGTCAATTGAAATTATTCGTACTGTGCTGCACCAGTTCGATAACCTGGTAGCGTCCAAGACTGTCGAAGTTGATGAAGACGTTCGTTCTGAGTATGCGTTCGATTATCAGTCTGAATCGCAAACCAAAAACGAAGACGATACCGCATCGGTTCACACTGCTATTGAGGCCGAAGATAAAGCTGTCTCGGAGAAGAACGACGAACCAGTTGGATCTCAATTCGCTCGTGCTGTGCGACAATTGGGCAACGTCGAATCATCCACGACTGTCGAAGTTGATGATGAGGAAGTCTGTTCAGAGTATGAATTCGATTATGAATCTGAATACCAGGCCGAAGACGAGGATGACACAGCGTCGGTTCATACTGCTGTTGAAGCCGAAGATGAACCTGTGACTGAGAAGATCGACGAACCAATTGGATCTCAATTTGCTCGTGCTATGCAGCGAAACTTGGGCAATGCGGAATCATCCACAACTGTCGAAGTTGATGATGATGAAGTCTGTTCAGAGTATTCATTTGATTATGAATCCGAATACCAGGCCGAAGACGATGATGACACTGCTTCGGTTCACACTGCTATTGAAACTGAAGATGACGCCGTCGCTGAAGCTGTGGTTTCTGAAAATGCCCAAAATGCGGATGCCGCCGTCGAAATGGATGTCACCCAGGACTGTGATGATGATACTGATGCCGTTTCCGTCCACACTGCCATTGAAGAAGAAGAAAAGGAAAAGGATACCATCCAGCACGAAAACATCGATGACATCATGTCCGTCGAGGAATACATCAACAGCCTTCCCGAAACCGACGAATCCATCCACGAAAACTCGAAATTCGGACTCAAAGTCCGCAACCTCGGCCTCGAATCAAAGCTCCTTTTCGATCAACATCGCAACCAGGTTCTCCAGGTTGTCGATGCCAAATGCACCTATTTCGGCATCAAAAATATGCCTGACAGTGTCATTGCTCTTCTCTTTGACGGCGATGATCTGGTTGCTCTCCTTCACGGCCAACGCACCTACCATCATGTCAAGAGCCTTCCGGTTAATGTTGCTAGCTATCTGTGCCTCGCCAAGAACCTTGTCAACACTGTCTATGATAACAAGGTCCTTCTCACTGCCCACTTCAAGAAGCTCGATGCTACTTTGGATGTCAGTCGCGACGGCATGGTGACTCTGCGTTGTGATCCCTATGATGTGGTTTACTTCTCGCCGAAGAAGATGGACGACGTCAAATGTGGCCTGTTCCTCAATGATATCACTTATGGCAATGCCCTTAAGAAGTTCATGATGCTGCCTTTCAACGTTACCAAGTGCAGCGTTATCGAGGTTGAGTAAAGGGTTATTCAATTTTCTTCTTCTTTCTATTCTCGAAGAAGAATTTCACCACATTTTTTGTTACTGTATAATATTTATTGGTTTTTTGTTTAAATATTTTATATAAAAGTAATAAAGTTTAAACTATCTTATAATGTTTATGTGGCCTAAAGCGTATAGCCGAAAGCAAAAGACATTCGGGGAAATCGATATGCGGTTTTCCGCACACTTCAAGCCGGCAAAGCCACCGTAAACCGAACGACAGAAATTCAAAAGCAAGGAACACTATGGCATAGTCAGTTTGCTCCGGAGAGCTCACTCTTGGACCATATGTCCTATGCCAAAGCCAACTGACCTCTGCGCAGTCGCGGCAACCACAACATGCGGCCACGCGGCACCCTATTCTACTTCCCCGATTTCATCGGCAGTCGTTGTATTCTTGGATTTGCGGATGGCTGTTCTTTTTTTTTGCATCATGTTTTTGCGTTTAGAAATGTAGCAAACTGACAACTTTTTGTGCCTGAAACAATTGGAAGTTCATTTTAGTTGTTTAACAAGTATTTTGTTCAGTGCCAAGTCGAGATTCGTATATTTCGGTGGAACTTTTTTTTTCGCAACCTCGTGATGCACTATGCCATACATTTTCTAATTTTCATCAACTTCATCATTTACAGTTCACTCTACCAACACCCTAAACCTCCACCATGAACCCTCTTGCCATTTGTGCCGAGAAGACCAGATTCAACGAATCTACCATTTTCTCGGACCGCTACACCCCGATCCACCATCTCTTCGACATTAACGACGTCTCCGTTATCTCATGTGTTGACCGCCAAACCCTCACTCGGGTTGCTGTCAGTATCCAAGACCTGGGCGATACGACTGGATTGCGCACTGAAGATGAATACTTGTATTCCGCAACCGTAAAATCTGGCTTCATTCCCTACGAGCATCCCAACATCACCAGACGCATTGATTTTTTTGTTGATATTAAAATCAATAAGTCTTTTGCTGTCAGTGAGATCCCAGTAAATGCTGTCTCTATAAGCGATTTTCGTGAGGTCAACCTTAACAACGATAGACGTTCCATTACTTTGAGCGTGATTTTGGCAAGGATTCAAATGCGAAAGTTGTTGAAAGCTATTGAGTTAGCAGGGCTCGTCATGATGAAACCGCTCACGGAGCATAACGTTATGGTGGTAAATGTAGGAGATAATCCAAAGTGCTTTAATCTTGTAAGTTATTTGATAAATGGAATGAGATTGGTAAAAAGTGCCGGTTTTGTAGATCTTCATGCGTGAGCTCATCGTCAATAAGGAAGATGTTGAGCCGGGGTACGAGAACCCGAGCATAACAGACGTCAGTGTTATGTTTTATGGCATGGATCCATTTGAATTTACGGCTAGGTACAGGGAAGAATGCAAGGCTTTGGCTGCGAAGGCTCCCCAAAACGTGAAGAAAGTCGACGATGATGTCTGTTCGGAAAATGCAATTGATAGTGTTTCTGAATCTTCGGATAACGACAAAGATGACACCGCTATTGAAACTAAAGATAAAGCTAAGAACATGGAATCGTCTACAACTGCTGAAGCCGATGACGATGTCCATTCAGAGTATGCAGTTGATGATGCACCTGAACACCGGACTAAAAACGAAGATGGTATTGCATCTGTTCACATCGCTGTTGAAACTAAAGATGACGCCAAGATTGATCCCGTTTGTTCAGAGATTGCGTCTGAACCCGCTGTTGACGAAACCGCTGAAACTCCGGTTTCTGAAAACAGCCAAAATGAAGATGCCGCAGTCGAAACCGATGCCACCCAAGACAGTGATGATGATGCCGCTTCTGTTCACACTGCCATCGAAGAAGAAGAAGAAAAAGAGAAAGCATCCACTGAAATTCTCAATGAAATCATGTCCGTCGACGAATACATCAACAGCCTTCCCGAAACCGACGAATCCATCGACGAAAACACCAAGTTCGGATTCAAAGTACGTAACTTGGGACTCGAATACAAGTGTAGATTTCGCCACTTTGGTAATCATGTCCTCGAGGTCGCCAGTGCCACGTTCGCACATTTTTACATCGCGGACCGCCCAGGGTTGAACATTGGTCTCATCTATGAAGGCCCAGAACTTGTTGCTGTCCAACACAACCTTCGGAAATACTACGATCTCAAGAGCCTTTCCGTAAATCTTGCTTGCTATCTGCATCTTGCCAAAAACCTTATCGACACTATCTACGACAGTACGATCCTTCTCACGGTGCATTTTAAGAAGCTCGAGGCTACATTTTCTCTGAGACGTGGCGGCATGGTAACCCTCCATTGTGAACCTTATGGCGAGAGGACCTTTTCACCGAAAAAGATGTACGAAAAAGGCAATTCTGAGTGTGATATGTTCTTCAATGACCAGACCTATGGAAGTGCCTTGAAGACATTTATGATGCTGCCTTTCAATGTAAACAAGTGCAATGTAATCGATTATGATTGCATCAGGGTTGCGAAGGGGATATCCCCATCATTTCCCCCGGGGGATATCCCCGGGGATTTCGGGGGATATCCCCCGCTTTTTTGATTTCACCCGGGGGATTTCGCCATCAACTTTTTCAAAATTCCAAAACGTTCGATCGATGATGCTCTAAACATCGTCAAAAACCGTAATTTTCATAAAACTTCAAATTTAGTGCAACAGTGCTAGAAAACAGTAATAATCGGTTAGCTGCATGTAATGCATCGTTGTTTATAAAAAAATTAGATTTTTGATAGCAAGGGGATATCCCCGGGGACATTGGGGGAAATCCCCGGGGATATCCCCCGGAATTCATTTTCCCCGGGGGATTTCGCAACCCTGGATTGCATGTACTCTTAAGTGTATAAAATACACTGTAACTGTATAATAATTCCATTTTTTTGTTATCTCTTGCAATTTTATGCCAAAATACATAAAGTCAGAATGGTTCATAAAAAGTGAAATCTCAATTGTAGCAGTTGGTGCCTTTTTTAGTCTTTGAAGCATATCTGTTTTAAAAATTACATGTACTGATCAGACCATTCACGGAAACAATTTGCTGTGTTGGTAGCATGATTGCTGGCAACGCCGTATTTGGTTTTAAGCCATGAAGCAAACCTTATGTTGTTCTTCCTCATTATTAGGTACTGACCAAACAGGACGTATGCTTTGTCGTAGCCCTGTAATTGTTAGAGATATACAAACCGAGCAAAAGATGCTACAAAAACAAAAATACAAACGTCTGCACTCAGTTTCGATCCGTACGCCGCGCCAATGCCAGGAAGAGCAAGAACGTGTTTTTCGCCCATGGGTTCGCTTGTGAATTCACGGTGCTTGGCAGTAGTTGTCATTGTAATGATATACCTTAGAATTTAAGCTGAAAATTTGATACGTTGAAAGGAACGGTTGTAAAAATGCGAACGGGTATAACTGAAAACGCGTGAAACTTTGAATGCTTGTTGTTATCGCAAATGAAAAGCTGATTGTTCCAGCTTTAGATGTTCTCTGTCGATTTCTTTTACTCTTATCTTAGCATTGAGTAACCGTCATAGCTCAAAAGTGTATGTATCAATACGCCCACAAAGGGTTTTGCATGCTTACGATACGCTGATTAAGATTGAAGCACTGGATGATAACAATAGACAACAAATGTCTTCGATGAACCCACCCAATGACAATACTTCCCCGAAGTCGTCGCGTCACCGATTCTTTCAACCCTCAAGACGGAGGAGGATTTGTTGCCGATTGATGTAAGCTCAATTTGACCCCCTTCCGGCAACTAATATCCATCTTTCAGAGGCTAAAACTCGATGATTTCTACGATAAAGGCTGCTATCTACTGTACAAACCGAAGCCACCACCATTCTACGCCAAATTGAAGGAATATCTCGAAGCTGAATGGCGCAAGTATCCGTTCCGCAACCAAGAGAATGCAAAGATCCGTCTCCTGGCCGATGGCATCCTTCCCCGATGGACGCGTGACGAACGCAAGAAATGGGGTGCCAAACAGATGGAACTCGTTGAAAATGGTGTTCTCAATGCACCTCTTGGCATCGGTCTCTCTGCGATTGTTTCCAAAAAGGAAGAGTAACAACTTTATTATCCATATTCCCTGCTAGGTAGTCCATTGTTTGTTTTATTCGTTTCATTGTTATGCTATTTTGATAATTTTGATCCATAATAGACTTTTATTAGTTGCTTGATATTGATTACACAATAAAAACCAGTAAGGCATATGTAGAACAGTGATGGAAATCGATCGCCATCCTGAAATGCAACCTACGAACAAGGGCATTTGCTGTGTTGGCTGCGCAAAGGGGTACCCAAATGTCTCGGAGGGCATTGTGGGATGATCGGCGTTAGAGGTCTAGCTAAGTTAGACCATCAGCCCAGCAAATGAGGGGTCTGTCCTGTTGGATATCAGTATAAATAGAGGCATGGACACATAGTTTAGTCAGAGATACCCTTCAATCCGCTCATGGATGGTCGCTTACAATTACAGCTCGCAAGTTTGCAAGCAGCAGTAAAGCTATGTTCGGATACAATTTGGAACTGTTTTGTAGCATATTTCATCCATTAGTAATATGGCCGCATTGTTGTCGTTGGCAAACTTTGAGATCACCAAATCAATATGTAATAAAGCAAGTACAAACAACCGTATGTATACAGAAACATTTACCAAAACGAAGTATGTAGTGCATCCGGTCGGTTCCGATTTGTTGCGCAGACTCATCAATGCTAGACGATAACTCGGAGGGCATTGTGTGATGATCGTCACTGGAGGTTTAGCTAATTCAGGCCATCCGCGCAGCCCAAGGGGCGGCGACGAGGCACGGATATCAGAACAAATGGAAGCATGGATACATAGTTTAGTCAGTATGGCCATTAGATCTGCTCAGGGATGGTCGCATACAACTACTGCTCACAATCATTAGCTTTTCTCTTCTTTTCGTTTTCTAAGGTAGTGCTTTTCACCATAGTACTTTTTGTTTTCACTCTAAACATTAGTTTTCTTCGCTATTTTTTACGGTATCCATGTTTTTCGAGGTTTCTTTCGCGAAATATACTAAACATGTTTGCTTTTCGTGCTTCAGAAACCTTTTTTCATCATTATTGACATACTGATTTCAGAAATTTGCTCCAAGCTCATCATTATCTAACCTCTAACCATGTCTTCCTCCATCCACTACCGATTCCGCTCCATGAACGAGCTCAAGATCGTCTCGTTCAATGGCAATTCGATCTCTGTGCCGGAACTTACCGCCTTGATCCAAGCTGCCGAAAAGATTAACTCAGATTTGTTTGACTTGAAGTTGCTGAAGCCGTCCAATGTGGAGTACGAGCTGACTGACGCTGTGCCAAAAAATTCCATCGTAATTATCCAAAGAGCTCCCGCACAGAACGGCAAGAAGGCCCCAAAAACAAGGTTTGTTACAGTTTCCTCCATTAGTAGTAGTCGCAAAGTGTTGCTAAACATCAGCATCGTTAGTAGAGATCTCAATACTCGTCCTCTTACAAAACGCAATTTCAGCAATGCCGAGTTTGCCACGGGTCGAAACGACATTTCCGCAAAAGGCGTTGCGCACATCAGCGCCGCTGATTTCTCAAAGATGAGCGAAACCGAGCGCATCCAACACGCCATGCGCCAATCCACCTACAAATACGACCCTTCATCGTACCGTCGGCCAACAAAGAAGGCGAATAAAGAAGCCCCCGAATCGTTCCAGTGCCAGCGGTGCTACCAATTCGGGCACTTTCCGAACAACTGCCCCTTGGCCAATGTCCGCCGAACCACCGGCATTCCGGACAGTGAGCTCATCGAGACCACGGTCGATGACGCCGACCGTATGCTGCACAACAATGGAAAGTGGTACATCACCAAAATGATCAAGCGGGCACGCGAACAAAAGAAGGAACGTGAAGAACAGCGACGACGTGGCGTTAAGCCCCAGACACTCCCATCACCGGTCGAAGAAACTGTTGACACTCCAACCGACCTGAAATGCCCGATCTGCGAAAAGCTGTTCAAAGAGGCCGTAACACTTCCTTGTGGTGACAGCTTCTGCGCTGATTGTATATTCCAAAAACTTACAAATGCCGCCTTCGATGATGAACGCTGCCTCTGCCCCACATGCCAGTCTCCGGTAACCGTCAATGACATGAACCCAAACGAATCACTTCGAAAGCTAGTTGCTGCCTTCCAAAAAGATCCTCGCTCATGGTCTCCTTCATCGGCTTCTGCAACCACATCGACCGAGTCTTCGCCAACCTATAACACACCGGAAACCGCCCCTTCTACCAGCATCACACCTCCGCCACCAGTTAAAAAGGAAGAACCCCTTCGCCTGCCGACCGTAAACCTGTGCCACCTATTCCAACCGAAGCCAGTAGTCAAACCTACTCCTCCGGTTACTCCAGTGCAAAAGACTTCTTGCCCCTCTCCATGCGAATCAACAGATAATGTAACAAAGAAACCCCAATTTGACAAACGTGACATGGGGAACATCAGCCTTGCTTGGAGCCTTGTCCCCACATTCGAGTCCGAAATCGACCTCTTCGACCTTGTCTACGGTGACTCCCTCATGCAGCCAAAGCTTGTATATGAAACTGACGATAAAGAAAACTGCCGCGAATCCCGAAAGCGCCACCATGCTACTACCCACCGCGATTCAAAGAAGTCCAAGAAATCTCATTATTAATGAATTGTTGATTTTATTGACTTATCGTTGCTGTTATTGCTTCTTTTGATTTTTTATTATTAATAAATTTTACCTTTTGCATCTTTTGTGTTTATATTGGAGAGATGGGGAAGAGGTGGCTGGGTATGGGTTAAAGTTGGGGATCTTTCAAGGTTATTTCAGTTGTCAACTTCATTTCATGTTTATTTTTCAATAAATTGGATCCGTAATAGTGTTATGTTATTGTACAAAGTATCGTTGTTTGTTTATTATTCAATAGACCACTAAAAAGAAACTATAAATGTTGTTCGGCCCATTCGCGCAAACATGCTGCTGTTTGTCGGCTAAATCGTATGCTCATGCCGATTTCGTCTTTGAGGTATTGGCAAAAATCGTCTTCGTTGGTTCTGAGGAGTAGAAATTGACCGAATAGTACGTAAGCTTTGTCGTAGCCCTGCAAAATGAATATTAAATACGGAAATAAACTTTTTATAAAACAGCAAACCTTATTTGACAGCTTCTTTCCGTAGACTTTACCAATTCCTGGGACAATCGTTACTTCTTTTTCGCGCATGGGTCCGCTTACAAAGTTTTGGTACTTATCAGCGCCCGGTGGAGACATTGACGGAAATGCGGAACGATGGATGAAGAGAAAGTTGACCGACAACAAGCGATTCATTTTTAGAATGTACTGATGATAGCACTAAAAATGCGCCCAAAAATTTGCATAACCCCAACCCGCGACATCACAGCACCTCTAACGGGGTTTTTCTCTCACCGACCGAATGGCGCCTTCTCCATTCATTATTTGAGGGCCCATCTCGACGTCCGTGGATTCCATCATTGATTATGGCTTCGACAACTTCATCGGCCGACACGACAAGCGCGACAGCCGACCAACAATCCGACCTGGAATCAAGTTTAGAGAACGTCGTCGCAGAATCCGCAGCATCCACAGATAAACAGACCGTAAAGGGGAATGAGTACGGGCATCAATGCGCGATTTGTGACGTCCAAAAGGGTCCTGGTGATGTGACACAACTGTTGCCGTGCATGCACATCTTTTGCAGTGATTGTATCGCTGTATTTAAGCAATTTAATGGGAAAGTATGCCCACAGCTTCACTGCTATTCGAGCCTTCATCCAAATGAGGAACACCGGCTGAATCAGTGCGAAAATGATCTTTGTGCACATCGATTTGGACCCCCGAATGATTTGTTTAAATTGACGGTTTGTAAACATGAGATTTGGTGGGTTTTTGGCACTTTTATGATGAAAATAGTTGAAAAATTTTAGTGGAAACTGTTTCGAAGAAGCAATCCATCGCGACCCCCCACTTTGCCCTATAGCCGATTGTGCCGTAGTCCTCGAAGAGGACGAAAAAGACACCTGTGACATGTGTAAAACCCTCACGGATGGCGATAAACTTCTCTCAACACTTTGTTGCAACAGTATTGTGTGCCAAAATTGCTTCATCCAAGCATGGGAACGCACTGATAAGCCCCGGACAACCACGGAAGTACGATGCCCAAAAGACGAGTGTTTCGACAAGAAAAAAGGTGCCGGTGGATCGAGTAAAAACAAGGAAGGCAAAGCGAAAGGCAGTGCGAAGAAGCAAGTCACGACGCCGGCACTGGCAAAATGTAAAGGCGCCCCCGACTGTGCACGTGTGGCACTGCGGAATTTTCCGTCAGAACAAGAATGCGAACATGACGTGTGTCTTCAGTGCTTGGATCGGATGATTGCGGATTGTCAGGTTTCGGGTGAGTCAAAAAAGCTTCAAAAACACCAAAATGATAAACAAAATCGTAAAAAGAAAGTTTCAGACAGTATGCCAATGTGCCCGAACGAACGATGCCACTTACCGTATCGCTTTGAATCCGTCGCCGCCCTGAAAGCCTTACTACCCGACAGAGCAAAATATTTCGCAGGCTTGGCCCTGGAGCTGAATCAAGGCTATGAAGCGATTAAGGATGATAGCTTGACGCCGATGATAACACCGACACAGGGCTTCAAGTCGAAAGAAAAGTTGTTAATCGTGAAATGCAACGTTTCGGAGGATGAGGAAGGTCCGACGCTCGTGTCATACATTAAGGAAGGGTCACTTGGAGGGTTCATTCGAGAACTTCGACGAGCGATGCGGATTATGGCGACTGATAAGGCATGCTACACCTATTTCTAACTTTATTTAAGTGTCAAATTTCAGGTTTATGGATACTTTGTCCGACGGGACGAAGGCGGCGACGAGCAATTGGTCGTGAATCAGTCAACCTTCATGAAGCCAATTTCAACCTACAAACTTGATTCAGAAACGCTTATCATCATAGATGTTACTGGCATTGTTATGGCTAAAACCAATCAAAAAGCATCCTGATTTTGTGTTAATTTATTTTTATTTGTCTAAATAAAGATTACAATAAAGTATTTTGACTATCACTACAAAGTATGTTGTTTAAGATTACAAAGACTATATACAAGAGCTGCAAAGTTACAATTTTAATGAAGTTTAAGAAAATTGGACGGGCATGTACATGTTGAAGTTCGGAGGCCGCGGCACAAACATCATAAGTTGTGGTTCATCGACATAGGGCGCCGTGCACACATCACATTCGCACTTTCCAGGGTATTTCTTGGCACTTGTGCAAAAGGCCCACTTTCTCATTGGCATCGCCCATCCCAAATCATCCAAGCTCCACATGTCGGGATCGGCTTGGATGTACGGTGACCTCATAAGTTCATCCAACGATGCATTATTACGGCAAGCAAAAAAGAAATAGTGTTCCGGCTGGGTGAGACGCCATACATTTGACCAATTGGCATACATGCCATGGAACATGGAAGCGACGTCGACGAGACACTTATGTTCATACTCGTCGCCACCGGGATGTAGGCATAGGAGGTCACGCATAAAGATCTACAAAACCGTTTTTCTAAATACTGCAAAATGTCATTGTTGGAAAACTTACAAGTTGGAATTGACCTGTTGTGTCATCCACTTTGACCGTGACGCCATCCATCGGAACTCCCGCCAAAGTGCGGCCTGCTTTCCGCATATCCTTTAACATCACCAGCATTTGCCTCATCGCCGTATGCACACTCTTTCGAATGGCATGCACATTGTTCTTCAGATAGAATTGAATAAATGTGCTGATTTTAAACGTAGCGATCGGAAGTTCACTAATGGTATAAAACTTTCCGATGGTTGCATCCTTAAGGATGCAAATGTGCTTGGTGAGGTTGGGATGCTTGTAAGCAGCTGTCTTGGTTGCGATTTTGGATGCGTTCTTTTTTCCACATCCGGCTTCCGTGAACTTAGGCTTCATGTCATGAGCGCTAATGGCAAACCGGTAGATGTAGGCATGGTCGGTGCAGATCATAACGGGTACGTCCTCGACGTCGAAAAGGTGTTGCACCGCGAGGAAGTGGGAGTTGAACAGCTGAGACTCGGTGAACTTTTCGGCAGAGTTTTTGAGGGCAAGAGTCGTCATGATGGATGAAAAAAGGGTACGAAGGAAAGTACTGTAAACGAGTAAGATTAAACGATATTCGACACACTATAAAAAGTTTGAATTTCGATGAATTATCAAAACTTCGTTTGTAAAACCGACTCGAACGCAAATCTACTAACGTTAGAAAAACAGATTACTAATAATCACAGATGTTATAGTATAAAAAAAGAAAAACGACCGTTCACAAAATCGTAATGAGTAAAGAATAGAGAAGAATAATGAAAAACCTGCGCAATGCCAGGAGCGTCAATGGTACTGACCCAACCGTCGTTGTCCACTGCTTTCATACGGATACAAGAAGCAACTTTCCATCGATTCTTGGCAGGGTTGGGCCATCGAGCTCACCATTGACGGATCGACAGATTTCCGATTCGTTGCACGCACTGTTATGCACATGTGAACACACAAGTCCAAACTTATTTGGCTTTCAGGTCGATGTTGCGCGCCAACGGCAACCCACTTCCCTTGAAGATGCCTGTTAGGCACATTTATGGATTAGAAGGACCAGCACAACGTCCACTATTATTGTTTTGAGTTAGCAGTGTTGTCAGGGGATGCGGCAATCAATAATCAACCATGCTTAGACGTCATGCATATATTTATAAATTCACAAAAAGCAAAGTTATTCGAATTCACAAACACCAGTCAACGTACAAAGCCAATCAACATAGGCTGGAACATACGCTGATATGATAACACTTTTCGTTTTATCGCAAGTACTTGAACGCGAGTGGATTCCAGCCAGATAGGTACGGTTGCTACCCTCAAATGTTGCTTGCAGTGGTCCCCCACTGTCTCCACCGCAGATGTCCGTCATTCCGTGAAGATTTTTTGCTCCGGCAGTCTTAATTTGGCGATCAGTTGAACCCTTAGCAAGTTTGCTATCCATGTACCGAAGAATTGAAGTTTCTGTTCCTTTTTCATCCAAGTTCCCAAATCCAACACTCCTCAATTGAACCAGATTCTCAATATAAAGTTTGCTAACGCAGATGGGCTTAACAAAGTCGTTGAATTTAATGTCTTTTTTCAGCAAAACTACCGCGAGATCACTGTTTTCAATACAATATTTGTGATCCTCGCTAAGATAGAGAACTCGGCTTATTGATGTCTTCTTCATATTCGAACCCTTGGGGCAGCTTTTATCTTTGTTGCAACAATTTCCACCGTATTGAACAACTTTTTTCTTAATTTCATTCGCAAATTGTGGAAAGCAAGCACCGTAAGAATGATCATCTCCATGGAAGCAGTGTGCCGCAGTTAGCATATGACGGGGACTGATCAAAACGCCAGTACAACTATTTGCAAACTCGACGATCCACGGAAACTGTTTTGGTTTGGCTTTGAATCCATTTTGAATTCTGGCTGTAATTACTGTATAAAGTATTGGTCTAACTTTTTGAACATACCAAAAGACTCTTTGGATTTGCCACAAACCGCTTGTACGTATTCGTTTTCAGCAGCTGTGAGCGGTTTGAACCCATTATCAGAGGTCATGTTGTACTTTGCTTTGGGTACGATAATCACTTCGTTAGGAATATATTGCTTGGCTTTTGGGTCAGGCTTGACTTCAGGTATGTTTATGATACAACGATCATCAAATTCAACACCCTTCACGTGTTGGCATTCGTCTGGCGAAATGAACTAAAAATACACATTTTATGGAAAAACGGTTGCAAATATTACCAAATCATTATCAAATTGCATTTTTGTAGCGACGTAGTCGATTAGGATTATCACCAACATTACGCTTAAGGCATTTAAAACTGCCATAATGGTGATGATAACCAAAGTGTGGCCCGAAAAGATAGAAGGTATTACAAAATCTTTGATCACGGCAGATCTAACGCTACTTTTATACTAACGGAAGTAGTATAAGACAATAGCCATATGATGCACGTGTGATTAGACCCTGCAAGTCTTGCTAGAGGTATTATGTCGCGTTCTGTTCCACAATCAGGACAAAGGTGTCGCTAAAGTTCACACACTTACTCATCAGCGGATGCAAAAGTTAGCTTGTTTTCGAAATTCATGCAATACGTCTTTGAGAATGTGGTTCAGAATTTTATAGAACTATAACAAGCCACATTAGCTTGGTTGTCAGCAACAGAGGCGCTTCATTGCATTTGGTATCAGATGCGGCGGTGAATCCCGGCATAATTCGACAAAAGGTTGGAAGTGACTGGCATAATACATGTTGTACAAGTATTTATATATATATATTTATTGTCAACGTAAATTGTTTAAATGAAATTGCCAAAATTTAAACTTTTACGTTATTAAACAGGGTATTTACTTGTGTTTAATAAAGACTCCGTTATCATTACAGTAACTTTCAAATGCGCGTGTACGAGACGTTATAAACTCTCTAAGATGGTAGATAAACTGAGAATTTTTTAAAAATGGGGGTACCATAAATCTGAAAACATAAATCAGTTGGTTTTCAATTCAAAAGAAAAGTTTGCTTACATTGCTCCTTTGTTCTCTCCTAGGAACCGTACAATGGCACGAACTAGAGAGAGAAGGGTTTCTCTCGGTTGAAGTGACGTTACGCCTACCATTTCCCATGTTAGTAGCTTGGGATGAATGAAATTGATTATTTGAGAAACTGTGTAACGGCGTTCCAAATGTATACTGCTATACATTGGTGCAAACAGGGAGAACAGCTTTTCATTTACTTGTTTAACATTAACGTTGAGAGTTAAGCTTTCTTTTACGTATATTTTTTTGAAAGCTAAAGCACTTTCACATTGTAGATAACGCGTTCCCTGCTTTGATGTACATTTAATTCGATTGTCAAAGTCATTAGCTGTGCAAATAACTAAACTACGAGCAAAATATCCGCGGCGCGACGTAACTTTACAAATTTTATGACCGGTTCGACGAAGATTCCACAGAGTATCGGGTGGTGTCAAGTCAATCAAACGACTTTGAAAGGAGTACGGCAAAGCAGAGAGTTTTATTGATTGAATGGTTCTACTCGACATTGGTTGTTCAAACAGAAAGAATGAGATACAATGTTGTTGGAAATATATATGCTTTTTTTGAAAAAAGCATGTTCGATAGACGCTAGATTGTCGTGACGGGAACAGGGACCGCGCGGACAAACATGCGCACAGTGACGCACATTGTATAGAAACTGTGGTTAGTATAACTCACAGCACTATTCAATAAAAATTGGATGTCAGAAGTTTTTAGTTTGACAACGTGGTGGTCGTTTGCAGTAGCGACACTTTATTTCACAAAATCACAAAAAGCAAAGTTATTCGAGTTCACAAACACCAGTCAACGTACAGAGCCAATCAACATAGGCTGGAACATACGCCGATGTGATAGGAGCTTTCGTTTTGTCGCAAGCATATCCGCGCGAATGAATTCCAGCCAGATATGTACGGTTGCTTCCCTCAAATGTCGCTTGCAGGGGTCCACCACTATCTCCACTGCAAATATTCGGTATTCCATGGGAACTTTTTACTCCAGTAGTCTCAATTTCACGATCAACGTACAAAGCCAATCAACATAGGCTAGAACATACGCCGATATGATAAAACTTTTTGTTTTATCGCAAAAACTTGAGCGCGAGTGGATTCCAGCCAGATAGGTACGGTTGCTTTCATCAAATGTTGCTTGCAGTGGTCCCCCACTGTCTCCACCGCAGATGTCCGTCATTCCGTGAAGATTTTTTGTTCCGGCAGTATTAATAATAATAGAAACGTTTCACAGTATTATGTCACTTTCCGTTTCACAATCAGGACAAAGGTGCCGCAAAAAGTTTGCAAATTACACAGTATTACTCACTGGCAAGTGCAACGTTTGCTCTTTTTGAAAATTGAAACAATACGTTTTTAAGGACATAACAATCACAATTTTACGGAATTTCGACAAGCTATGTACATTACATTAGGTTGGTTTTCAACACACACAGACACGCTTGATAGCATTTGTTATCAAATTAGACAGAGGATTTTTTTTAGTAATCAAACAAGAATATTGATCGAATAGCTTTATGTGACATTTTTAATCGAGTTACAATATTTCTTATTGAATTAAATGAACAAACTACAAAATACAAAGTTATTCGATTCCACAAACCCCAGTCAACGTACAAATCCAATCAGCATACGCCGGAACGTACGCTGATGTTGAGCGACTACCCCATCCCCTAGACATGATTCCAGCCAGATAAGTTCGATTACTTCCGTAAAATGTTGCTTGCAATGGTCCACCGCTATCACCATTAATGGTACCCTCTTCTTTTCCTTGATCATTTCGAATTCCTTGGATCGCAATTTCACGGTCAGTAAACTTGACAAGTTTGCTATCGATATATTGGAGATTTGGAGTGCCTCCGAATCCAATATTCTTCAACTGCACCAAGTTTTTCGGATGAATGTTGGCAAGGCAGATAGGCCTAACAAATTCATCGAACTGGATATCTTCCTTCAGCAGAATTACAGCAAGATCATTGTCGTGCGAACAATGTCGTTGATACGCTTGGGGGTAGATAACGCGATTGTAAAACGCTTTTTTCATATTAATTCCATAAGGGCATTCTGGTGATTTTTTTTTACAAGTTCCGTCATATCCCAAAGAAAATAGGCCCTTTCCAATTTCTTCCACGTTTCTAGGAGCGCAAGGGTATTTAGAATAATCCTCGAACTTTTTCGAATAAAAACAGTGTGCCGCCGTTAGCACATGGCGTGGACTTATCAAAACGCCGGAACACCGACCACTTAAGTCGATGGCCCAAGGGAACTGATACCGCCTAGCCGAATGCCCATTGCGAACTCTTGCTGTAATTTTGTAGTAAATATGTGGTGTTATTGGTAACGGGTTCAACTTACCATAGGATTCCACGC